>CM061258.1:86402500-87652500 GCA_030848825.1 Tadarida brasiliensis | reverse complement strand
ACGGGGCTGAGGAGGCGGAGGCTGCTGTTGCCTCGCGTTGCTGGCGGCTGCTTGGAGAGTAACGTTGCAGGCTCTGCCTGCGCTGTGCTGGGAGAGGAAGCTTACAAGCCCATAGTCGTACACACACACACATACACACACACACACACACACACACATACACACACACACACACACACACACACACACACACACACACACACACTCGCTCACACACTCACAGGAACCGGCACTCTTACAACCCGGGGAGAGCGACAGGAGGTAGTAAGGCGGCTTTCCCAGAACAGCGAAGGGTCAGCTCCCTGGACTGGGAAGCGCTGTGATAGTCTGTCCGTATCAGCGTGGAGAGGGCACTTCTGCTGCGGGCAGAGTAGAGAGCCTTCTTAGTCGAGAAATTCTACAGATAGGGCTGGGAATGCATTGCAAGAAGGTTCGCATCTTCCAAGAGCTTTTGCAAACATACACATGCGCGCAAATACGCATCCACGCCTCCCAAGTAGAGTAAATGGGCGGGGGGAGGGCAAAGGAGCAGAAAGAGGACGTTTTGTAATCCCTGGACAGCTCAATCTGGAAAGTATAAATACACAAGTGCACGGATTAGCCTACTGCCCACCCAGCGTGGGTAGTGGATGACGACCCCATTCAGGATCCTGTAGGAAACAAGTGATGACAGATTTGTCATTAGGCACTTTATGGATATTTATGTGCCTCTCTTCCCTTGTCATTTGGAAACTCCTCACGCAAAAGTCAAGGAAACTTCAATCCCTCTTAAATTTCACTGAGGAAAAACAAGATTCTGAGAAAAGGCAGCAACCAAGGACCTTTTAAAAAATACAGATACACCCGCATAAGTGAAGGAAAGAAGTTAGGAAGGAAAACAGGAAGAAAAGAAGGGAGGAAGGAAGAGAGGGAGGAAGGGAGGACGGAAGGAAGGAAGGAAGGAAAGAAGGAAGGAAGGAAGGAAGGAAGGAAGGAAGGAAGGAAGGAAGGAAGGAGGAAGGGAGGGAGGGAGGGAGGAAGGGAGAGAGGGAGGGAAGGACAAGCTCTTCTTCAAAAGTCTCAATGATAAGAATTTATCCTCTGATTTTCACCCTATCTTCCCTCCTACTGTTTCCTCACTTCTATTGTATTATGTGGGGGGCGCATTTTCCAGTCCTGGGTTCCAGTCCTCAGTCTGTTTCTCCACTGTCCTTTGGTCCCCGCCCTCGTCTGGAGAGAAGCTTGCTGCTCTGGTTGTCCCACGCCCTGATTTGGCTCTTCACCACGAGGCAGGTGCATGGATCCAGAGGCAGCCCTCTAAAGAGACAGTGCTTGGAGGCCAGGATTTTTTTCACCAATCTGCAGGCAGGATCCTGTAGTTCTTCTCTTCCCACCCTCACCACCACCCCTAATTTTTCAATTGAATTTCTTGTTCCTTCAGGTTGAGCAGTGTGGCTCTAGTGGTCACCCACTCTTGGCCCCTGGGGTTTACACCTCCAGGAACAGGAAATGGGTGAGGCCCACCACCAATCCTGTGCTGGAGGGGAGCAGGAAAAGGAGTTGTGAGTTATCAGTCCCATGACTGCTTGAAATAATGATAATATCTAGCTGCTTTACTCAAAAAGTAACCAGGTCCCCACCCGTGTTTGACATTCTTTGCCTAAGGTTTAGGAAGTTAGCTTCTCAGTTCTGAAGCCTCCTCGTATTCACAGCAGAGCAAACTACGGGGTTGGGTCTAAAATGCTCAAAGGAGCAAGTAATTATGAGCCTTTATTGACACTACAAGTGGCCTGCTGGGAGCCTTTCAAGTTTATTGATGTCTGGAAAACAAATCCTGCTTGCATTAGTGCATCTCTATCGCACTGGCTTCTCAACTTGGAGAAATTGCAAGAAAGAAACAGCTTATTTAAGTTAAATGGGAACTTGGAAAGGGAGGACATAGGCAATGCATGGTTAGGATGCTAAGTTCTCTAGGTTAACTTTTGATTTTTAAATGATAAACAAATATATTTTGGACTTTAAATAAAACATACTCACTGATGGTGATGGTGTAACATGCATCACTTAATTAAATTTATTCAACATATCCTGAGCAATTACTATGGATGGGCCAGGCAATGTGGAAAATGTGAACATACAGATGATTAAAATACAGCATCTAAGCAGACTTGAAATTCACTCACTCAGAGAGGGCAGATTGTAAAAGAAGGAAGTTGCAATAAGGCACCATGATTAACAGCAGCATTTGAGACACATACTTGATATCTGGGTAAGCTACTGGGTAGAAGCAGATGGAGTGTTTACATTTTGGGCAGCAAGGAAGGTGAGCTTCCGGGAGGAGGGCACACATAAATTGGGATTTGTAAAGCTAAGGAGTAAGCCAGGCAGAGGGAAGATAGAAGAACACTGCAAGCAGAGGAAAGAGTGTGAATGACTTCTAAGAGAAATAAAATGCTGGTGCTTTGGGGCCCTTTGAAGTAGTTCAGTACTGTGGGAACAGAATGTGGGAAGGAAGAGTAAGTGGGACAAAGGTTTCAGAATGACCATAATATTCTACAGCTTCACAATGTCAACTGTCTCCTCTAATGGGAAAGCTGCAACAAGAAAAATTTCAAAAGGAAAGTGTGTTTAATTCCTACATTAAGCTTTAAGTTAAAGTAGGGAGAACTGTTTATCTGGCCCTAACATGACAAAATAAACCCACCAATAGCAGAAGAAAAGCATACCAAGTACTAGTAATAGGAACACAGAAGGCATATTTAAACATCTAGAAGAGAAAAAATTGAATGCCAGAATGGTATAATGCTACTGTTTCTAAATTCGTTAAGCACGGCACCTTTTCTATCGAGGTAAACACTTCTGAATGATGGATAATGGTTCAGTGAAACTCAGGAGCTTTCCCTTCCCATCTTTGAACAATTTAGTGTTTAGAGTGTACTTTAGTGTCATTTGTCTAATATTATTAGATTCATGAAATATGCATCCATTTTTGCCACGTTAACAAAAAACATACAGGCCAACACTTGGGCCAAACTGAGGACAGTCTGGTTCTTCTCAATATGCAATTAGGTATGAGAACCATACATATAAATGTTGTATAAGAAGACTTATCCACACAAGAGTCTTTTGGACTCACTTCTTTCCATTAGAATGACTGCTTTGATGATCCTAAGAAATTAAAGTTGTTCCTAAATTTCCATTCTATCTTTGGACTGTAAGGTCTTCAATAAAGAGAACACATTTGTCTTTATTCAGCACAAGTCTGCAATTACACAGTACCCTATGAATAAATAATGAAAGTAATGGCAGCTGCTTTTAAAATGCTACTTTATCTTTTAACTTAATGTAAATTATGTTTTAATTGCTGGCTGTGCCTTCAACTTTTGCCAGAAGTAAGTAGATAGACACTTGGAATTTCATAGTGGAGTTTTTAAAGGCCCATGACAGTTTTTTGAATAAACTATTTTTTAGAAAGGTTTTTTTAAAAAACAAAAATTTTAAATATGTTTTTATTGATTTTTTAGAGAGAGAGGAAGAGAGAGAGATAGAAACATCGATCAGCTGCCTCCTGCATGCACCCTGCTGGGGATCGAACCCACATCCCCAGCATGTGCCCTGACCAGGAATTTTATCAGGACCTCTCAGTCCATGCTCCATCTATTGAGCCACACCGGCTGGGCTAGAAGAGTTTTTGACTGACAGCAATATTGAGCAGAAAGTACAGAGACTTCCTACATACCCTCACCTCCAAATATGTGCAGCCTCCTGTACTATCAACATCCCACACCAGAGCAGATGTGTAATGACAAATGACATATAATTGTTATACAGAGTAGTTTCACTGCCCTAAAAATCCTCTGTACTCAAGCCCTCCTTCCCCCATTAACCTGTAGTAAACACTGACCTTCTTACTGTCTCCATAGTTTCACCTTTTCCAGAAGTCATACAGTTGGAATTATACAGTATGCAGCCCTATTGTATTGGCTTCTTTTACTTAGTAATGAGCTTTAAAAATTCCTTCACATTTGTTTCATAGCTTAAATGCTCACTTCTTTTCAACATTGAATAATATTCCATATTCTGGGTATACTACAGCATTTATCCACATACCTACTAGAGGACTTCTTGGTTACTTCCAAGTTTTGGCAATCATAAAGCTGCTATAAATGTCCATGTGTAGTTTTCTGTGTAGACATAAGTTATCAACTTGCTTGGGTAAATACCAAGGAGTGTAGTTGCTGGAGACATTGATGGTAAGACAATGATTAGCTTTGTAAGAAACCTGAACTGTCTTCCAAGTGGCTCCACCATTTTCCATCCCACCATCAGTGAATGAGAGTTTGTGTTGCTCCACATCCTCACCAGCATTTGGTGTTTTTGGTGTTTTGAATTTCGACCATTAAATAGGTGTTTAGTGGTATCTAATTGTTTTAATTTGCATTTTCCTAATGACATATGGTGTGGAATATCTTTTCATATGCTTATTTGCCATCTGTATATCTTCATTGGTGAGATGTTTGTTGAGATCTTTTGCCCAATTTAAATTGGGTTTTTCATTTTGTTACTGCTGAGTTTAAGAGTTCCTTGTATATTTTGGATACACTCCTTAATCACGTGTTTTGCAAATATTGTCTTTCAGCCCACGGTTTGTCTTCTCATTCTTTTGACAGTGTCTTTCACAAAGTAGACGTTTTAAATTTGATTATTCAATTTTCAAATTATTCTTATCAATTATTCTTACATTCATTGTGTCTTTGATGAATCTAAAAAGTCATTGTCAAACCCAAGGTCATTTAGATTTTTTTCATCTGTTATCTTCTGGGAGTTTTATAATTTCCAACTTTATATTAGGTCTACTATCTATTTTTATTTCATTTCTGTGAAGAGTGTAAGTTATATGTCTAGATTCTTTTATTTTTTTTTTTTTTTGCATGTGAATATCTAGTTGTTTATGGACCATTTGTTGAAAAGATTATTTTATCTACATTGTGCTGCCTTTGCTCCTTTGTCAAAGATCAGTTAAATATACTTGAATGGGATTATTTCTGGGACTTTATCTGTTCTACTGATCTATTTGTTTATTCTTTATTATTGTAACTTTATAGTAAGTCTTTTTTTAAAATTTATCTTTATTGTTGAAAGTATTACAAATGTCCCTCCTTTTTCCCCCTATTGACACCCTCCTCTCTGCTCCCATCCCCCCTGCCTTCACCACACAGTTGTCTGTGTGCACTGGCTATGCATATATGCGTATAAGTTCTTTAGTTTATCTCTTCCTGAACTCCTTCCCCAACCCCTTCTCTTTGAGCCTTGAAGTCGGCTAGTTTCAGTCCTCCAACTTTGTTCTCCTTCTATATTGTATTGGTTATTTTGTATCTTTTGTCTCTCAATATGAGCTTTAAAGCCAGTTTGACAGTAACCTCAAAATAACTTCCTGGGGTTTTGATTGGAATTGTGTTGAACCTGTAGATCAAGTTGGGAACTTTTTTTTTTTATTTCAAGTTTCAATTGTTCCTTGCTAGTATTCATGGCATTATAATAATGGAAATGTTGGTGTATTAGTCCAGAACTTCGAGAGAAACAGAACCAATATTATGTGTGTACATAAGAGAGAAAGATTTGTTTTAAGGAATAACATAGTCAAACAATACAGAAAAAAAATAAAAAGATAAAAACTATGTATCGTTAAAACATAGTGACCCTGCAGATACATATCAACTCATACTAAAGATATATACTCTCCATATATTTTTCAGGCCTGTTAGCTGTTAATTTATCCTAAAACAATATTTATAAATCAGCATGGCCTTTTAAACAGTTATATAACATTTCCTCCTATAAAAATTTGTGGCATGAAAATAATATTACAATTTGAAGTGTTTAGTGTTTGCGCTTTATTTTCATTTGAGTTCAAAGTTTGTTTTTTTTTGTTTTTTAATTGGTAGTGTTCTAACTATAAAAACTTTGTATTTAGCTTAAGGTTGTGAATGTTTAAATGTTCACTGAAGGAAGATTCCATGTTTTTTTATAAAGACTTTTATAAAAAAAAAAAGAAATATACAACAATAATTTTTCTTTTTAAATGTGCTAAGTGCATTTTACAAGTGAAAACCACAAATTTATCAACTTAGAGGTTAATAGGTCAGAAATCTGGTAAAATTCTCACCAGGCTAAAATCAAGATGTCAACAGGGCTATATTCCTTTCTGGAAGCTCTGGGGGCTAATACATTTCCTTGCTTATTTAGGTGGTTGGCAGAATTCAATCCCTTGTTATTGTAGGATCAGTGTTCTTGTTTCTTTGCTGGATAATAATTAAGCCCCAAGTTTTAGGTGCCACCAACATTTCTTAGCTCATGGTTCCCTATCTCCTTTTAAACACTAGCACAGTGACCCTGGCTGGTTTGTCTCAGTAGTTGAGCGTTGGCCCACGGACCAAAGGGCAAATACTTCGGTTGCAGATCGGTCCCTGGCCCTGGTCAGGGTCCTGCAGGAGAAAATTAATCTCTTTCCCCGCCCCCCACACACTCTATCTGAATATAAATGGAAAAATATCCTCGGGTGAGGATTTAAAAAAAAAAAAAAAAAAAACAGCACAGTGGATTGGATACAAGACCTCATTCTGTTGACACCAACACCATTTTAGACTGAACCAAAGTGATTACAGCTTTATATTTCTGACTCAGACACACCCATGCACTCACACTCAAGATAGAGAGACTGAGAGAGACAAAGATAGAGAGATATAGTATATTTTATATAACATATACTTAACATAGCATTTATGATGTCCATATCATTTATGTTAAATAATGCATTTAAAACTGGAAGAAAAAGGGACATTTAAAAAGTTTTTTTGTAAAATAAAGAGAAAAGTTTTTTTTAAAAAATTCATTTCCAAGATTGGGTTTAATTTCCAAAATGACACTGTTAGCTTGGAAATTTCTAGATTAAGTGTTCTCTTTCTGGGGAAAATGATGGCATGATAGTTATATAACTATTATTTCAGTTATATAGACAAAAAGAGTACTGCATATTTATACCACTGAGTTTGTACGACTGGAATTCCTTATGAGGTGTAAGCTAAGACATATAAAGGGAACTCATCTAGATTTCAAAAAGATTATTATGCAAAGCATAACTTCACACCAAAACAAAACAAAAACCCTATACACAGAGATGTTACCTTAGGTATTGGTGATATGTAAACTATCTGACAGTTTGAATAACTAACAGAACAGAATGTCTTAGTAAAGAAGAAATACTAATTCTGAAAAAAACCTTTCAGGTTATAAGCTAGGTGACTTTGGGCAAATTAGAAGAAATAGTCCTTCTAGGAAACAACGAGACTATGGGAGAAGAACCTACAGTCCTTGAGTAGACATCCAGGACGGCATAGAGAACTCAGGACCAAGAGATGGCTGAGCCAGGCAAAGTCCACCAAAGCAGAGCCAGTTGTCATATCCCTCTCAGATCCCAATGACTCAGCACATTCAGTAATATAAGGTCATTTTTTCAACCCCAAAGAGAAAAGAGCTGACCATGTGGCCAAAGATTGAAGATTATAGTAATGTTCACACCAAAAGCAAATTTGTATCTCCCTGTCCTTTGGGGCTGTTGGCAAGTAAGTGCCATGGGCTATATCCATATAATCTATAAGGAGTATGCAGTACAGAAAAGCAGAGTCTTGTATACCGTGTGAAACTTGAGTAAATAAAATTAAACAAAAGCAAATAAAGCAAAATAAAGAAATGCAAACTTCACTTTCTGCATATCACCACCATTTTCTTTGGAATCTGCAATAGCATGGAAAAAGTATCACCAGGTATTCCATATCCCCAAAATTTGTGACTAAGAGTAGAAAAAGAGGCCTGAAGAGACCACTCTACTGGAAAGGTAACCTCACTGACATGGTGAATAGAGAACAAGTGTGAGGACAATCCAACTGTTAGCATGTAAGCCCCTTCTCAACCTAGAAAAGAGATAATGGAGAAGGAAATATATGGAAGTCACTGGTTACTTAACCTCTAGAGTACAGAGGCGGGGGAAGAGGAAGGCAGAGACAGAGAGAGACAAAGAGAACTGTTTTGACCTTAGGTTGTCAATAATTTCCTAATAAAAGCAGAAATTGGGGCCCAATACCTAAGTATATGTATGAAAATAACGTTTTTTATTGAAATATTACTCTGATCTATAAAAACCTTCACAGCAACATATAGACTGGTGTTTAACCAAATATTTGGGTACTATGGACTAATCAAGTTGGCACATAAAATCATCACAGATGGGCTGCTTAAAGTTCTTGTTAATGACCTTACAAAATACTGAGAATTATTTATGAAAGCCTTTTAACTAGGAATCAATGATCAGGAAAAATAAGAGGCATGTTAATGAGAAATTGCAACTGTTCACCACTAGGCAATTCAGTCTCTTTTATTTTTTCTGGACTAAATATCTAGTTTTTAAAAATATATTCTAAGTTAATTCATTTTGCTCCTGTAAATATGCATAAAAACTTCATTTATTTTTGTTCAGTATATATATTCATTGTCCTGCTGTTACTATTTTTTTTTCCATCCATAATAAGCAAATGAAATAACAACAGAGAGGTGATCTTGACTATAGGTACAATATACAATTATAAATATAATTTCTGGAACAACAGGAAGAATCCTGTTATTGCCATTCTCAGTTCTTTCCCGCTATCTAACCCCACCACACATAGTATTGTTTGCATTTATTACTTGGTCTCTATTTAAATATGAATGTCTTTATAAAAGGCAATTCTTACACACTGTTAGTCAAATATTCTTCAGCTTACAATATCCATTGGAAATGTTCTCTGAGATATCTTTTAACTACTGCTGGTCAAATATACTCCAATTTGGAATGGGACTTCAATTGCTCATATTCCGCATTTTAATTGCTTATAAACCCATATTTCCTTTGGTTTTATAGTCCTAAGTCTTGCTGTTTCATTTCCTACTGCAAAGACCTCTGAAACAGACACACTATCCCTCACATGTTTTGGGAAATCCTCAAAGCTCCACCTTATTACCTAGCGATATGTTTTTTGTGTTCTACTTTTGTTGTGTTTCCATTCTCACTGGTGATGGGAGGAACTCTGTAGTAGAAATAGAGTAACTATCAGGCTAAATATTACCCCAAACTGCTCTCTTATTGAATAGTGGTCACTTACAAGGCAATTCTCTGTGTCACTATCTAGAGAGTTTATTGTTTAGCGTTGTAATTTTTTAATCTTAGTGTGCTTTCTAAGTCTTTTATATCTGATTTAGCAAATTTCTTTCTGCTCTCTTATCTTTCTTATATTGCTCAATCCAATCATCCACTTAATTTCTTCTTTAACATAACCCACCTTCCTTTTGTATTATTTTCAATTCATCATAATAGAAGCAAAGAGAAATAGTAGTATAAATTGTTATTTAAGGCTAAAATAATTATTTGTGTAGGTTTACCTCTTTTTAGATATATACATCTATATAATTGCTTTTATAGTTATAATAGTATACAGTGAGTATCTCTGGAAAATATTACTTTGATGTATATATTATAACATCGAACAGTTGTATGTAAATTGAACTTTGTGAAGTAAACATTTAAAATGATTTATTAATGTTTATTATTTAAACATTTTAAAGAAAAATAATATTGAGGTTATTATTAACTGGCACACTAGTGATGGATATAACCTCCAGAAGACTTGTTTTCCAGTAAAATGGATTGAAATTAAAACACACACACACACACACATACATACACACACACACATAGTTACATGCCAGTATTACAACTTTACTTTAAAAAATCATAAGAGTTGTTATGCCAGATTCACCTATTCTGATAGTAATGATTAGGAGGTATCAAGCAACAATTGTTTCATCTCTCTTCACAATTTTGGTTTATTCTATAACTTTTAATTAATTTATTTTGTCTATTTGGTCCCTGCATGTATTTGACTTTACAATCCTTCAAGTAAATAATTATATTAAAGGATACACAATTCATGATTTACTTGTTATATGGATTGAAATTTTGATAATCTGAGCTTTTGTAAAATGAATAGTTGAGCAAATAACTAAATGAAGTCCTTATGAACTAAACTTTTGAAAGCTAAGCCTAGAGATGCCCAATCTGTCAGCAGGAGAAAGTTGCTGTGGGAGAATAAATCAATAGATAATTATTGGGGGGAGCCTGTGGGAATAAAGGAAAAATAATGAGTCTAATTCACATCTGACCTCTGCCTCATAATATGAATAATTGATCTGTTTTCTGCATAAATACAATCATATTTTCCTACATTTTACCAGGAAACTACTATGTAAATACCTATGGCTAAAATGGGCATTGTGGTTAAACACATACATGCTCACAAATTCATAGCTCATGCAAATTGTCATAGTTTACATTGGTTACAATTGTGCTCCTATTATTAGAAAAACAAAGAAATACATTTAAAAATTCTATTGGGAAGATCCAAATTATCTGGGCATATTAACACCTCTTGTGTAACCTAAATGTAAAACTAGTTACCTTTTGGCCATATGTGTTAATGGAGATGTGAAGAAGAAATTAAACTGGATTTATCCATTTATAATTTTTTTTTACAGAAGAGTAAATTTAAGTGGAATTCTCAGAAGTGAATGGATTTTTATAATTTTTATGATGTGTAGAATTTCTGTGGAGGATAACTTAGAACCCATGACAATTTGAATGTGTGTCTTTAGTATCACAGACACCAGTCTTGTCTGTTAAGGTGAACAGAGGTGTTTGGGCAATTGATGATTTTTGCCCACGGATATTGAGATCCCTTGGCAGATGAAGTCACCCATAGAAAGCATCAGTTCTCTGATGATAAATAGTAGAACAAGTACAAAAAGACACTTCAAAGTACAAGTTGATTCAAGTGCCCAATTAATCCCATTGTGCAGTTATTCATAACCTATAGTCAAGAAGTTAAAGATGGTATTAGAAACCCACAGGACACTTTGGAAACCATGTATTATCAGCTTTTTCACTCGAGATTTATTTTTAAAAGAAAGTATTATCTAGTGATTTACATATGATATTCATTTACTTATTAATTAGTCAAAAATATTTATTGAGTACATACTCTTTGCCAGACATTATACTTGGCATTGAAGACACAGCAGAGTACAAAGCAAGCAAATGTCTTCCTCTTGAGGAGTTTAGTTTCTAGATGTAGAAAGATATAATAAAAGGAAAAATGGAGGTAATTGCATATTGTGATTAGTGCTGTAAAGGACTCAACAGGGTAGTGTAACTAAGGGTAGTGAAATTCTATGAATAAGATGGTCAGTGAAGGGCTCTCTGAGGAGGTGACATTTGAAGAGAGACTTGCAGAATAAGTGGGAGCTAGCAATGCACAGAACTAGGCAAGAGCATTATAGGCTGAGAGAATAGCAAATACAAAGGCCAGGATGTAAAAGATGGCTAGGCACAAATGTCAGAAAATAAAGAACACAATGGAAGCCATTATAATGTGCATAACCAGTTAAGCAAACTACAAGACCATATAAGAAGATATCTATTGAAAGAAAATGTCTGAAATATTTATACCAAAGCCTGGGAAATCAAAACTATTTAGGCCATGTGGTATTAATTTTGGGAAGTGCTACTTACTTGTCTGTTTAAGGCTTTAGCTCATGAATTAAAATAGAGATTTGCCAGTTATATAAGTATTTGTAGTTGAGGTGAGTTATACAGGTTTTATATTACGAATGTTTCCTTGAGCTCAACCAGAGTTGAGGTTTTGCCAGACAAGTATGGGAGAAGGAGAGAAATCAATAGTTGAAAATGCTTAAAAACTCATGAAAATAATGATGAACCACCTAATCTAAGATGGTACAAAGTAAAAAGTGGAGTGAAACCAGAAAGGAACAGGTACATTATGTCTACAACCCAACAGGATGAATTCTTAATGTAATGATGTTATTTTAAAGGACTGATTGAGAAAGTAAATTGAAAAGGTGATAGATGCTACACAGAGAGTGAGACACGTGCAACTTGGATTTCAGAGGAAAATAAGCTAATACTGGTGCAAGATACAGAATTACTACAGGAATGAGAGACTAATGGAAGACTACATTGCGGTGAAACCAAATTTTGCTAGACATGAAAAAGATAAGAATTGAGGAGAGACTAGGGTTTTGGATTGTCCATATGATTATTTGAAATCACTAAGCATAATGGAGAGAAATAATAGGGATTATAAGAGTTGAATAGGCCTTTAATTACTGGGAGGTGACTAGGTCTATAGATGACACCATGAGAGCTGGCAGAAGGAGGTATCACTGATGGCATAAGCTCCAATGGGAACCAAGAAGAATATCATTCCTGTTCCTGGCCATGACTTACATGACAGGTCAAGAAAATCAGCTTTCACTTGAAAAGCCTCACTGAAGAAGGGGAGACCTCTCCTCAAATACTCAGAAGTGATTATTAAGTGATGGAAGTTTAGTTAACTTAATCTTAAATTATTATAACCAAAAGACAGAGAAATTATGGTTTTGAGTAATGCTAGATTGCAGATGCCTTCTTATTTAATACTTTTGTATTAATATGAATTTTAAATAACTTTTCTCTTATTTTTACTTTTGTTTTAAACTGTATGGACAGATCATTGGACAGATCATCTAAAATGGATTCAAATTCACTGTTGAGATATTTCACTTTGATTATTTCCTAATCCAGTAAGTTAATGTTATTAGTTTTATTAATTAAAAACAACCCCTAAAATCACAGTGGCTTACAACACCCACATTCATTTTTTGTTCATGATAGATGTCAGTGACTGTGGGACAACTTCTGTGTGTCTGCTCCACTGTTTTTTCTTTCCAAATTCCAACCTCACAGAGCTGGACTTATTTGGGACCTCTAGAAAGAGAGCTGGCAGAAACTCTTGGTGCCTCCTGAAGTTTCTTCTCAGATATTTCTGCATATTGTAATTCCTCACATTTCTTTGGCTAAATTTTGTATTGTGGCCAAGCCCCAAATCAATGAGACAATAATGCAGCACCTCCTTTATGGGGCTCTGCATGCCACGTGTCCATGAATGAGGTTGGGTAAAACCTTAACTAGGAAGAGAAGAGAGCAAAGATTTAGAAAAAAAAAAAAAAAAAAGCGGCAAAACTAAGATCTACCACTGGAAAGTAACACACACCTCACACAAGACAAAAGGCTATAATAATTAAATGATTAAGAGACGAATATTCGGGAGATAAATCCACACTAGGCTGATAGACATGTATCTGCCATGGATAGAAATTCAAATGCTAACAAAGTCTGTAGGGTCCAATGGGATAGGAGATTTAAAGGCAGTATAAATGTCAAGAATATTTTTTTTAAATACAAACAGCTAAAGCTATGGGAACAGTACTGTTAGAAAATAAAAGTTAGCTACTCTACATCCCTAAAACGTTCACAAAGTGGCAATTCTTTTACAATAAATATTTCATGATCCAATGTCTGGCTACCAAATTTACTGACTCAGATCTATGATTTTATCATTACTCTACAAGAGCTCCATTTATCAAAGGGTAGATTCACATTAGTAAGCGCTTGGAGCTAATAGCTTGTTTTATTCATCTCAGTATAAGAATGGTTTTGCCAGTGGGCAAAATGTACTTGAAGGCTGATGGCCAAAGCTTTCTTTCCATAGAACTGTACTTGGCTAGGACTGACCAAACTTGTATCTTCAAGCTTTCCCCTGTAGTTTCTAGTTTAATCTTAACACTTTCTGATTGCCACACTTATTCTTTAGCAGTTTTATTCACACAGTCAGGTTACATTTATGTATTCATGGCCATGTAGCTATCCTATTTCCTTCAGGGTGCAACCACTACCCCACTTCATTCTAAAAATGTATAGGGTTTATCCCATTGTAATTCCAGAAAACCAATGTGATATACACATATTCCTGAATTTTAATATTGAGGAAAGTTTTCCCTTAATTATATCACTTCAATAAATTAAAGTTTATTTGAAAGATAGGCTTCAAAACTCTAGAATATCAAACCAACTACCCAAAATATTTATCTGATTAATAAGAAAGACTTAATTAAACAAAGGATCAATTAGTTATGAGAATAGAGAGGTTCAAAAAGGGTTTAGCTATTTTCTCATTGTCCACTGTGGACTTTAGCAAGAGTCATTTTTATTGTATTAACATAATAATTTAAAGTCAGTGAAATGTACTGTTCTTTGATGAGTTGGTAAAATCTGTAAGCTATAACCAAACTTGGATCAGAGCATAAAACATTTCCATCATCCTAGAAATGCCCTTTGTCCTTCTCTTCGGTCAATCTCCATCTGCAATATGCAATGATTGTTTATTATTTATCTCACCATAGCTTAGCTTCTCTTGCTCTTGAATGACATAGGACTTAAGTAGTAAAAACTTTTTTGTGACTTGGTTTTGAGAGTTTTCAATGTTATGTTTATTCATATAATTTGCATATTATACCCTTTTTCTTTTTTTACTTTTAACTTATTTTTGCCTATCTTTTTACTGTGCACTACTGTATAGTACTGTAGACTTTATAAACATTACTGTACACTACTGTAGACTTTATAAACATTACTGTGCTGTAGACTTTATAAACACTGTACATTTTGGCAACACTAAATTAAAAAAAAATTTCTTTAATTATAAACTTTTAATTTAACATTCTACTCTTGTAATAACACATTATACAAAAATATTTTCTTCATTCTTATTCTTATTATGTAAGCTATTTTCTATTTTTAATATTTCTAACTTTTTAAAAACTTTTTGTTAAAAACTAAGAAAGAAACATACACATTTAGCCTAGTCCTACACGAGGTCAAAATCAATATCACCACCTTTCACTCCACATCTTGTCCCACCATGAAAGTCTTCAAGGGAAATGACATATGTGGAGCTGTCATCTCCTATGATAACAATGCCTTCTTCTGGAGCACCTCCTGAAGGACCTGCCCAAGGCTTTCCTTGAGAAGGTGTCACTCTTTTCAGAAATATGTCCGTGGTGGTTTTTTTAATTTGTTTGTTTGTTTGTTTGTTTATTTATTTATTTATTTATTTATTTTTATCAAAGATTTGCTTGTAAGCAATAATGTACTTTGAACAGTCCTCTCTATTAATGAAACCTTTTGTTGTTGAAGCCCAAAATATCAAACTTGTTAAGAAGATTTTTGAGGTGTGCAACTGCTTCTGCTGTACCCTTCATTGTCAATTTTCTTGGGAGTTTTTCTTTTTCTCTTCTCTTGAAATTTCCTTGTCTCTTGCCTCTTTTTCAGCTATGCATTCCTGTTCCAGTTTCAACAATTTCTCTTTCATCAACTCTGCAGGAACCACCTCTAGGAGTTCCTCAATGTCATCCTCATTCACACCCAGGTTAAAGCTGTGTGCCATCTCAACAGTCTTGTTGATTTTTGCAACCTCCTCATCCTTAGTAAATTCTTTGAAGTGATAGATGAACCTCTTGAGTGTCTTCTTCCAGATGCCATTCATACACTCATGGTGACATCACCTCAAGCGCAAGCAAGGTTCTTGATGTAGTCATAGATGGTGTGATCCTTCCAGATTTGCATCATGTTTTCCCAGTATCTTCCTAAGTTGCAGCAACAGCTTGGGCAATGGTCCTCCTCAGGTAGTAAGCCTTAAAAGCTGCTATAACTCCTTATTCATTGGTTGGATCAAAGAGCTGGTGTCTGGAGGAAGAAATATCACTTTGATGTTGTGATGAAGATCACCAATAAAAGAAAGACGTCGAGAGCATTAGCAACAATAAGCAAAATCTTGAAAAATATGTTATTCTCCAAATAGTACTTCTCCATTTCATTGACATGGTAATTCAGGAGGGCGTCTTGAAAGTGGAATTGGTCATCCATGATTCCTTATTGGTCTTATAGTACATTGCCAGTATGTGTTTATTGATATACTTGAAGGTCCTGGGGTTCTATGTGTCAGAGCACAAAGGGTTTCAATTTCTAGCAACACTGCACCCAAGCAAGACTGTTATCCTGTCCTTAAAAACTTGAAACCTGGCATTGACTTGACCTCCTTATGTATGATAGCACTTTTTGGCATCCATTTCCAAAATAGAGAGGTGTTGTTGATACTGAGTATTTACTCTGGTGAGTAATTTTCTTCCACAGTCAGCTAATTCAGAAAGGGCATTGGGATGAATAATCACCTCTGCACAAGTAGTTGGTATTAAAAATACAGCTGTACCGTGCAGAAGGTTTCCTATCATTGATATCTTTCAGGGCTACTCCTAAGAAGGACTGTAGTTCAACAGCAGATTAAGCTCAGCCTCTTTTCTCCTCTATCAGTGAGATAAAACAATACCGTATATGGTCATAACTATAGGCAGAAGGAAAGGTGCTGGTGCAAGGGTGGTGGGTGTACTGAGGCTCTAGGCCACTTGATCTTGCACCTTATATATTCCATGTGGCCCTGAACATTTCTGATCTTACATGTACTACTTCCATGTTATTGTTACTAAGCCTCCTTGTTTATGATATGGAGGATCTGGCAGAGCTCAGCTCAGGAACGGCAGTTCAGACTGAATGGGTTACTTCATTTCCCAGAGTGTTAGGTGCTCCTTCTGTGCCATGGCTTAGTAACATGACAGAAGCATTTTTATTTATTTATTTTTTTGAATAGTGTGTGATTCTCCCCTGAAAAATCATACAGTCATGGTTCATAAACCTAGACATCCACCTTGTGATTCTTTTAATGGAATTTGCCATGAAAAACAGAAGGAATCATTCCCCATTACCCAAACCTCTGCCAGGTTGCTGTAACTTTTAACTACTCTAGTTTTTATCTGTTGCAGAACACTTTTCTGTTCTGGGTCCTCTTTGAAGACGGAAGCTTGCAAGTCACTTTGTAAATGGTTCATAGCAATTTTCCTAAAATCTCTCTCTGTCCCTCTCTCTGTCTCTCTTCCTCCCTCCCTCCCTGCCTCCCTCCCTCTGTTCTTTTTTCTCAATGGGATCCAGGTAGGAAAATTGGCTGAAATTCAGGAAATGTACCAGGAATCATGACATTTTATTGAAGTGGCTGCCCTCATCCTACTGATCATCTATATTTAACTTCTTTTGATTGTGCATATAGAGTAATATCTTTGTCATCTGTCAATACTAAGAGGCTATGTTCTATTAACCACTTCCATGACTCTCTGAGTTAGCGCCTATGGCAGTCACTTAAATTTGCCACTCAAAGTGGTTGTACCCACTTTGTTTCTAATGGTTAGATATTGCCTTTGGCCTCTACATTTTCAAGATTCTATCATCCTTCTTGCAATCAGAGAATACAGTTCTGTACAGATTACCATGAACCCTATCAACAGAGGACAGCTACCACTGAGCTTCTCAAGGATGATGGTGTTTCTCTCACAAGTGCATTACTGTTGTTTGGTAAATGGGGCACCTTCCAGGATTTCTCAGAACATGGTTAACTGGTGGATTTTCTGGCCTAACCACTTTGTAAATTTTTAAATTCTCTTTTTCCATGTCTGCCATGGCATTTTTAGCATTTCTACTTTACTTATTATGGGCTATCACTTTCTCCACACTTACAAGAACTATCTTCATAGTGTATCAACACTGTTTTCTAAGGTCTTCATCAAAGTATGGAATCTTTTATCATGGGATAGTTCTCCCTTATCAATAAAGTAAGGAATCCTTAACCAATCTCTTGTTCTAGCTTTTTTGATACAGGACCCACAGGATGTAATCCCAATCATATTCTCCGAACTCCTCCCTGTGTATATTGACTAGGTCCTGCAGAATCCACTATTAGTTTATTGGGAGGTTACCTCAGGTGCTTGTGAGGGTACAGTTCCATATCTTTCTTAGTATGCCTAGCACTTCCCCAGCTTGGAGGCTGAAAGGATGCTGCAGCCTGGTGCTGAGGGGTGCTCATGGTGCTTTGTGAGCAGAGATCGCTATCTCATATTCAAGTAACAGAAGCATGCTTGCTTTTACTCTTTAAGCCCAGAGGATTCAAAGGATCCAGAGTTAATGTTTATGAGTTCATCAATCCAAAAGTCCCCAGCTCAAGCCTCAGAGTCTCATTCTTTCCTGTGTATGGAAACCTATCCTTGGCACAGTCTTTGTTGTAAAGACTGACAATTCAACCTTCTCTGGAAAGCTCACTGCTGCTATTATAATTAATTCCTTCCTCATTGCCAGTTGGCTGGCAAGGCATCCAGCTTTAATATTCCATATTAAAATATTTCCATTTTGACCACTAACACTAATTGTCTTAAGTCAGAATCTCTGGAAAACAGACTTTGAGATGGAGATTTGTATGTGGGAAGTGTTTGGAGCAGCACCTTCAATATCAACATCATTTTTTAGGAGTAAAATCAGCAGAATTAGGCAAAGAGAAAGGCTGAATTTCAATGCAGTTATAAGGATGAACTTGTCTAGTTTCATGGGAATCATTGGAGTTGGGATGGCTCTTTAGAGTTGTCTTGCCTTGAGACAGAGAGCCATGCCTTTACTCTCCTGTGTTTACAATGGGTAGAATCCCATTTGGGATGGGACATGACCAGAGTATAGATGCTGTCAGCTAAAGTAAATTTCTAGAGAGGAACTCAGATGCTGGAATTCCCAAAGGCTTAGGAGGGAATGAGTATCTCAGTCCTCTATGGGGAGTCTGAGTGGCACATCATATTATCCACAATAGAAAGTGATTGAAAATGACATTGTGTTGATTGGTCATACCTTGATTTTGCATGCATAAGGATTTTAGGGGTTTACTCCCTTCCTGTTTCTGGGAGTATGAAGTAAGTAGGTTCCAGTTTCATTCAGTATATTCTGTATTGTCATTAATGTTGCTGCACATGATGGCTATTTTAAGCAATACATGTTAGAAAGTTTTATTTAACATTTCTATGAGAATTATAATATTTTTTTCAAGAAAGGGTTTATAGCAAAAAGAAAACATATTTCTGACACCTCTTACAAAGGCTAACTACAGCAATTCCAATATCCCTGTAGGCTTTAGGAAAAAAAAAAAAAAAGTCTATTCAATTAATTCTTCTGGGCTTAAAAGAAAATAAAAGGAAGGGAATTAAAAACAAACAAAAAAAAAAACAAAAAAAAAAACAAAGAAACAAAACAAAACAAAACAAAACAAAAAAAACACCTCTACAGTTTTAAGTGAATTTTGTTCATCTTCTAGTTTCAAACAGCCCATTGTTAATTTTGGAAATCCTTTACAGTGTTTAACTTTCAGATCACCTTTAATGCCACTGAGATTTATTGTCTAAATGAAACAATCAAAATAAGAGACAGTCATATAAGTGGCAAGCACCTCTGTGAGACTTTCTCTTTGCTGTGAGATAATAAAGCTCAGGTCCATTGATCCAGGCACCACTGTATAGAAGCATCACAAGGCTCACAGCACAAAATCCCAAAGATGATATATGTAGAATCATACTCTAATATATTAAAAGCCCCATAGTAAAACATTGTATAACATTATGGTTTGAAGAAAAAATATTTTTTTGTGAGAGATTGCACATTCAAACACAATGAATGCTCAATGTGGCATTTATTTGGATGGGCAATGAAAGATTCATATAAACGTCCATGAATAATCACACGGTTGCACATAATGTTCAGCAACACTTACCTAAATGTTTCATATTGCCATGGGATAGATTCATATACAAAGCCTGAAAGTGCACAGTTGAATGTGTGATTAATGGAAACAGACCTAGTTGATATTATTCTAGCATCACCTACTCACACTAATGTTTACATAGGTCTTTGCTTTGTTTCCAAATATAAAATATGAGAGCTATATAAATATTTTACAGGTTATTCTGAAAGAATTAAGAGGCATTTTATTATTTTTTCATAGATTAAAAGAAGCCATTTTAAAATGTGTTAAACCTTGTGAAAATGGAAGTGGCTGAATTATCTTTGAGTATTTAGAAAAGTGCTGTTTTTGACATAAAAGGCACAAGATTCTGTTTCTTTAGTCTCTGTTCACCCAGTGTGACTACATAGATGAACAAAAATATTCCTAATCATGGGAGAAAGCATTTAGTTTTGAGAGTAAGGATAAGAATCAAGGAAGAATAGGAATTTTACATAGTCTAAGTATTCTGGGAGAAGAAAATAAGTTAGCTAGGAAGAATTCCTCACAAATAACTTAGAAACGCACTAGTTCTTGGCTCTTCCTTAGGACCAATAAAAGAGGTTCAGAAAAAAAAAATCAATTTGATTTTTGTGCATTGGGAGGCAGAACAGAAAATCTTTTAACAGTTTAATTATTTAATTATTGCTGTGAATAATATTGCCTTCTCTTTAGGAATGTTTACACCAAAGCTGAGGCTGAAAAATCTCTTATCCCTTGTGTGATTAAAACTGCTAATTAATTATCACACCAATTGTAAGGTTTTCACATAGGATCCTTGAACTATCTGAAATCATTAGTACTCATGAATCTTCACAGCTATCCTTATGTGCCATTGGTACATAAAGCCTTTGGGACAATAATAGATACTCTAAAAATTTAATAATAGAATGCAAAAAATATACCACTGTTTTTCTTTATCTCAACTTCTTGAGTGTTTCACATTATAATGCATTTTCTACAACCTTTATCTCCTCCTCCTCAAAATACCTCTACTTCATTATATTATATAAAATAAGCATATCTGTGTTAGTTTATGAAACATATTCACTGTAATTTGTTTATCTTCTTCTCAGTATTTTAATAAGGCCTAAGGGATTAATGTAAATGCCATTGTGATGGTTAATTTTATTTGTCTATGCGTAGGGGGTTTTGGGATGAGATTAACATTTAAATTTATGAGTGCTGGGTAAATCAAATTGCCCACTATAATGTAGGTGGGTCACATCAAATCATTTGAAGGCTGGAATAGAACAAAAAGATCAGCTTCCCTGAGCGGGAGGGAATTCTTTTGAAGACTGCCTTTGGATTTCATCTGCCCCATGGACTCTGCTGTGTCTTGATCTCCATAATTATGAGCCAATTCTTTATAATAAATCTTTCTTCTTCTCTCTCTCTATAGAGAGAGTATGTGTATGTATATTTATATATATTTATCTACACCCATATCTATATATCTATATCTATATCTATCTATCATCTATCTATCTATCATCTATCTATCTATCTATCTATCTATCTATCTATCTATCTATCTATCCATCTATCTATTTCATTGGATCTGCTTCTCTGGAGAACCCTGACTAAAACAGCTTTCATATAAAGCTTGGGTACTCAAATTATATAAAAGTGTATTTTAGAATTTAACCATGATCACATTGTTAGCATCTCTCCATGGTTATATCTACGACCTTATGTTCTCCCTTGCTTGGACAACAGAACTTGTTTAATGGAGAGGTTATATCAATAATTGCACTGCCAGGGCAGGGTTATGGTTACATACAAGCTATCTTTCTCAAAAAAAGTGACAATGAAGGCAGTTTATTTAATATTTGTAATCTCAACATACAATAATAAATATCAAATGGAAAAGGGAAGAAGGAATTTTAAATAACTAAAAATATTAATTTTCACCTGTTTTGGAAAAAAATCACAATATATAGGTATAGAATAGATAGATAAATAAAATCTCCTAAAGTCACTGTTAAAATTTGACTTTTCTTTCAAATTTTCCTGCTTAACACCTTTCTACCTGGGAGAATTGGTCAAAATATACAATGAAATTTTAAACTTAAATTTTTTTTAATTAAATGTGGTTTTAATTCTCCAAATAAGAAAATACAAACAGTATATAAGAGCATTTTGGGCTATAGCAACTATTTTTAGGGTAACTTCAAAAGTAGGACTCTGCCATCCAAAATACTGAGAAAAATCTATAACCCTTTAATCTACTGAGGGCTGTAGGGAAGAACAGTAATCTGTTCTGTATTATTACTTTTATTTTTTGCAGAAGTGAAATAGGGTAAATGGCAAAATGGCTATAACCAGTAAGGGCTACAAGTACTGTCATGGAGATAAGACCAACTCCCAATGGATTTATAGCTTAGAACTGGCAGAAGACCAGCTCAATCCAACATGGTGACAAATTTCATGTTGAGTAACCCCTAGCCTAATTATGCACTCATAGTAATATATTAGCATACTAACTGACACACCCCAAGCCATGATAGGAAATGAAAAGCCCATATAAGGACACAAAATGGCCCACATGCTCTTCTGAGAAGTCTCCACTTCTTTTCTAGAAAAATCCTGAATATTTCTCCTCTTTATTGAATGCCCTACCAGTTGATAAAATGAGCCTCTATAAAAGAAGTAAGTCTCACTAAGGAGAGATTGCTCTGTCTGTGGAGTAGCCTTCTCTTTGTCCCATTGTTTCCCTAATAAACTCTCTTTCTCTTTAAACTCTGAGCTCCAATGTGAATTCTTTCCTGCATGAAGCCAAAAACCCACAGTGGGTCGTAGAACACCTTCATCAAAAGTGGTCAAAAGTGTTCCTCAGGAGAAAAAAAAAAAGCGTATTGGTAGAGAGTTTTTTATTAAAAGATCTTCATAAAAACTACATAGAAAACTTGTGCTTATTTACCTCTATAAACAACTAGAAGATTGGACAAAACAAATGTTTTCACAGTCAATACGACTATTAGATAAGAGAAATAAAAGAGGTCATTGCTCTCAATCGCTCTGGCTTTTTGCTTATAGGTGATCTCCAAATCCTGGAGCAGGGAGACCCAACTCAAAAGACCTGTGGTGCACTTTTTGCTTGAGTCGAGTTTGGAGTGTTTCTCCACACTCCGTGTTGAGGTGGCCAGAGTAATTGGAAGCTGATAACCAGTGAGGAAGGAATTACAGAGAGAAAGAGCTCTGGAAATCTGCATTTGGACCCTCTGGAGCCCATGGTGGAATACCAATCTGTGTGGGCAGGGTGAAACTCTCTGAGAGCAGACAAAAATTCCAGAGGAAAGAATACTTGCCAGGTATTTGTAAACCAAACAATTGTTGTACCTCAAAGAGGGCCATGAATCCTTCTAAAACCCAGCAACCAAAGGGAAGAAATAACATTAAATATATGGGGGAATTAATGGAGATACAAGAAAAGCCATGCTTTAGTAATTGGGCTGAACTACTCCTATAGAACAGATGACTCTAGACCATGGGTCAGCAAACTAAGGACCAAATCTCACCCACTACCTGATTCAGTAAATAAAGTTTTGTTGGAACACAGCTCTTCTCATTCATTTATGTATTAACTATGGAGGTTTTTGTGCTACAACAACAGCGTGGATGAGTTAACACATAGGCCACGTAGCCTGCAAAGCTTGAGAGAGATACTGGCTGGCCTTTTACAGAAAATTTGCTGATTTCTCCTCTAGACTTACCCTGATCAAAAGGATATCCGTGCAACTCAACAGCTTATTAGAACAAAGTCCAAAATTGTTAAAAGTCAGGCAATAAAATTCAGTAACCAACAATTTAAAATTCAGAATGCTTATCCAAGATAGCAACATAGGAAGCCCCTGAATACTCTCTTCCCAGGGTGAATGAAAAAGTACTCAGATCAAAATGGGTTAGGCAAGACTGAACCCTGTCCCAAGCAGAGTGTCATACAGGTGGGAAGAAACTCCCAACTCCCAGCTGCACTGAGGCTTGTAACCACGAGACCTACCAGACTACAGCAAACAAACGAGCAGTTGTTAATGAGCACACTGGCTCTCCCCTTGCTATGGCAATCCCCCTCAGGGCTCAGTGTAGAGGGAGCAGTCAACATCACCCATCTTCCAGTTTTTTCCTGAAAGGGGTCCACCTGCATACTTTGAAAGCGCTACCTGAGAGTTGGGCTTCTTAGCAATCATCGAGAGATATTGATATCATTTTGTTTTTATTTTTAATCTTTAGATTTCAGAAGTTTTTTTATTTTTTATTTTAATCTCATTTGTATATTCTATAGTGGTTTTAATGGAATTTGGGAGATAGAGATTGAGATACACTTAGTAGCCAGTTTTATAGTTGAGAGATTTACTATATGTAGTTTTGACAATTGTACTGGAATCATCACTGTCTTAAATTTAATGACTACAGTGCTATATTCATCCTGCTAAGAGCTGTTCTCAAGTTAATTAATAAAGCCCATTGAGTAAACCATTCCTTTTAGATTTCCTCCCATCTGCCTATGGCATGTTGTAAGAATAATCTATAATGGTTTCGCTGAATATTATTATTACAATTCTACCTTCAGATAGTTTAATATATTACATGATTAATTGTATTGAGCTTATATTTTAACATAACATTCTAATTTTCACAGAATTGGTTGGTTCAGGTATTCCTACCTGAAAATTTTAGCTATTTATATATTTTGGGGGGCATAAACTTTTGGGCATAATTTTATCAACACTGTGCTGTCTTTAAAAAGTTCATGGCACCTAATTAGAATATGATATATTAAATGAGCCTAGACCCTGGTATGAAAGACATTTTTCTGAATCAAGTACTACCATTTCGCTTGAGCTATAACAATGCAAATTATAACATTGCACTACAGCTCTGAGACTTACTAAAAAAAAAAAAAGAGGCATAACGCTAATTGTGCCAGGTGGTGCATTCCATTTGTAATGACAGAACTTATTACTACACAAAATGAGTTTACTGTGAAAGAATGTTAAGAATCTAGCGCATCACCAATTTATTTAATTACCCCCTGTTATGATGCCTTCAATAGCAATACATGTGCTGACAAGCTACCCAGACTTAAATATTTAAAGATATTGTGCATTTATTATTAAATGAAGAATTCAAGTAAAGCAAAAGAAACTTTACATCTAATAATTCTCAGAATGTGAATGAAGATTTAAGTACTTCATATTCTTTCTTAGGGGACTTGGTAGTAATGGCTGAGCTTCTTTAATAATGAAAAATTGGACTTAACCAAATATAAAAATACAAATAATCATGTTTAAGTGGTTCAACATTGTAATGTGTTAACTACCTTAAAGATATATTCTGCCTCAAAGCCTCCTAACATGCTGACTGAGAAATTATAAACATGCCGTGTAAAAATGCTGTCATATATTCTGCAGTAACTGGATTTCAGGAAAACCTGCCCAAGGTTTAAGAAAAAAATAAAAGGGTTTAAAGTGTTATCTGTCTATATCAAAAGCAGTAGTTCATCAGTTAAATGAATTATGGTAATCTTCTGGAATGTAGAAATTAAGATACAGCTGTGTAATACAATAACATGTAACCAGTAGAATCGTATTTTATAAGAATATTTAAAGTAATTAAAATATTCATGATATATTAAAAATGATAGAAAAATATATAACATGATAAAAATAGTGTGGGTGAATGTCATATGTGTATATATGTACATATATAATGTGTGTAAAAAATGAAACAGACACTGGTAGTCAGCACCCTGAAAGAATGATAACCATAAGCATCATCCAGGTAGTGGGGTTATGTGTTCTTATTTTTCTGCTTATTATTTTTTAATATTTTAATGGTTTTATTATGAATATATAATGATTATAAGTCAATGATAAGTTTAAATAAAGTATTCATTAATGATTGTGAAGAAAAATATATTTATTAATTGTTTAATACATACCATACTAATAATTCCTTACTTAAACAGAACAGAACTTTGTGTTTTCTAAGATCACACACAAATATTAACCAATTAATTATATTTCCTAGATTGAATAAGATATTATAGTATCTTCTAATTATTGCAACTCCTAGATCCATTGTTCCATTTTATACCTATATTTTCTTTATTAAAATATTAGTTTATTTCGCATGTATATTTTTGTCTCCCCACCATTCCCATTTGTCTGACCATTACCATTACTACATCCTATCATAACATTCCATACATACTTAAACCCAAGCAAAGGGTGGAGTTCTATCTTTAAAAACTAAACAGGCATTTTGGACAGCACACTCTTGGCCATGGAACCTGAACAACATTTACCAGACACAGTAGGGAAGCTTCTCACTCTGCATTGTAGAAAACACGGCCAGAGATCAACTGTTATAGAAATGAAATCAGACGGAAAATTTTAAACAAACAGTTGAAACTATTTTCTTAAAGAGACTTCCTCCACTGCCAGAGATCTTGAATAGCCTCCAGTCAGTCATCCGGAAGCAACTCTTCACATAGTTGATGAACTTGGCTTTCACTTTGGGAAGAGAACCACCTTTTTCTATACTTGCTTGCATTTTGCTTTCATGTCTTCTACAGAACTAGGTCCTTTCGGTGTTTTAGGAGTTTTTCCTCTTTTATGAAGGATTCTTGACCTTTTGATCTTGGTGTTGATGATTTTGAGTCCTTTCCATTCTGGTTTGGTATTTGTGCATTTTTGCCTGGAGTATCTCCTATAGATTTCTTTACTGGAGTTTGTACTTCGGCTTCCTCCTCCTCCCCTTTCTCCTCCTCCTTGTCGTCATCCTCCTCCTCCACATCTTTATCAGCAGCAAATTTTACTTTTTTCTGTGGAACCTTGCTACCACTCCCAGGGGCAGCACGCTTTCCAGATATACTTAGGAGTTTCATCTTCATTGTCTGGCTCTGCATCTTCCTCCACAGCTCCAAAGTGCTGTCCACTAATATGCCCCGGCCCTGAACCACACTTCAACCCTAAGACCACAGGAGGTGTTATTTCAAAGCCACCAAGGGAATCCACGGGCTGCACAGACATTTTCGGACTGCCTTCATAATCCACTGCCTCTGCTTCGACAATGTGCAGTGCACCTCTGCACCAGCCCCTATACTGACCGTGCGTAAAGATAATCAGTGCTCATTTCCATCATTATCCGCCTTAAAGTGACCATCTTTGTCAGCCTTTAGTTCACTACCGAAAGATGGTTCTGGGCCTCGGAAGGCTCACGTCCACGTCCACGTCCACGTCCACGGAGTCTCCCACGGGTGGTAGCAGGCACTGGGTGAGAGGGAGGCGGACGGAGACCGAGGCCTCTCGCCTCACAGACCGCAGGACCGAATCACCTACACTCATTCTTTGTTTACCCCGGAGGAAGGAGTCCCGTTCTTTCTTGTTTCTCTCGTTTCTATTTTTTTTTTCTTTTGTTAATATGATAAATAAGTATGAAGTTTGTGGTGGATGTTGGGTGTGCAACTAAAGTCACACTCACTCCATGAGAAAGCAGGAGTGTTGGGGACGACGGCTGACAGTTGGGTGCTTGCCCCCGACGTGCTTACAGGGAGTTGAGACCCCCAGATTTGAGGATCCCCCGGGGAGTGGCCATCGTTCAACGATGACTAATGTGGGACTATAGAAGGCTACCCCTGTGCCTTGATTCAGGACTGCTCTGAAGGGCCAGCCTCATCTCAGGTCTTCTCTGGGGTCGCCCGAAGCTCCTGTCTCTACTGCATCCAGTTGGTCCCTCCCCCCCGCGCAGTCCTGGTCCATGTGCTCTTACAGGTCCGTCCCTGACGATGTGGCCTGATACATCTGGGCCACAGGACAAGGCCTAGCCAGCAAAACGGTACTTTATACGAATATTTGAAGTTATTAAAATGTTTATGATATATTAATTAAAATGCAGTTTGTTGTAAGACATCTCCTCATACGCATCTCTGTCTTTGGGTCTATTTTGGGAACATGCCAAACTAATTATACAAAATTGTTTCCAAGGACTATTTATTGTGATTACACAGGGAATATTAAGGCCCATTATAAGATGGGGAGCCCATTTTCAGTTCAAACCCCACAAGAGGGAAATCTCTTTCTCTGTCCCTCACTTAACATGGCAAAGAACCTGGGAAGTAGGGAATTTTAGGTTAGAGAGAACTGCAGCCTAAGCAGACAGATAGACATACACACAGACAGTCACTATTTCTGTGGCAAACAAGGAAGGCTGTTGGATATTACAGAACATCTCGTAGGGAAGCACTATCTCTGTGAAAATTAATTAATGTAGATTCCACTTAAAGTGAACTGTGGTATTTTTATTGTTTCAAAGGTTAAGTATTTAGTGGTAATCGCTCATTAAAATCACTATGAGAAAGAAAAGAATTAGCAGATAATTTAATTAAATCCAATTAAAGAAATACTTATTAAATTATTACTATATTTTTATAACACTGGTATGATCCTGGAAACAGAGCAGCAAAGCACACAGAGTAAAAAATAGTCTGCTTTGTTACTAATTATAAGCATTAAGGAAAGTAGAAAAATAGCCAGGAAAAGGAATAGGTCATGCTGGATGGAGTTTCAGATTTAAACAGGATGAAGAAAAGAGTAGGTGATATTTGAATTAATACCTGAATGAACTGATGGAGTGAGCCATTCAGTTATCTGAGGGAAGAAAGTGAAAGATGAGTATGAGAAAAGATTATAACAGAGATCTTATAGCGATGAACATGCACTAACATTTCTTCACTTTCTTAGTGAGTTAAAGTTAAAAGATCCTTACCTGTCCATGTCTCACACAGTTCTCATTGTTCAAACCCCTCACTTGCTTACCTTGCATTGTATCTAGCCCTCTGCCAGTCTGGTCTTACATCCCCACAACTCTTGAAACCTGACAGCTAAATTTAAATATTATTCATTTCTGACAATGTGAATGAACTTGTAGGACATCATGCCAAATGAAATATACCAGACACAGAAAGACAAATATCACATCATATCACTTATATGTGGAATGTAGAAAGGTTGACCTTAGAGAAACAGAGAGTAGAAGGTTGATTGCCAGGCTGGGGGAAATGGGTGATGTTGGTCAGAAGGTACGAAGTTTTACTTACAAGATTAGTAAGTTCAATACACCTAATGTACAGCAGGGTAACTATAGTTAATAATCAATTATATGCATGAAATGTGCTAAGAGAGTAGATTTTAAATGCTTTCACCACACACACACACACACACACACACACACACACACACGTCTGTGTGCAGTAACTCCGAGGATGCTTATGCCACATCTGAAATCTTCCTTTGAGACTGGCTAATGCCCATTCATCTTCAGGAGCCAGCATAAATGTCCATTGACTTGAGAGACATTTCCTTAGCCTAAGAATTAAAAAGTCCCCGGTAATAACTGTATCCATATCATCCTACACCTTCTATAATTCCATTTAATTTAATTACTGTATCAGGCAGAGGATCAGTTGGGGTTAAGACAGGAAAACAGAGTCCATATGACATAGTTCAATAGAGGTTTTGGAAAAGCTGAGAAACCAAACAGAGGATAATAAGGCTACCAAGATATTAGCAGTAATTGGACTCTGGAGGAACCAAAGAAAATTGTGTGCTAGGAGAGCCCCAAATCCAGGATGACAAGATGAGAGCTGAAAATATGGACAGGGTGGTCTAGTGAGTCTGTGGTCTCATGTGGGGCCATGTGAAGAGACTGCATCTGGAATAAGTGAGAACCATTGAAGAGTTGCAGCCACCATTAGAAGTATGGCCAACAGCAGAGAAGAGGGCAAGGAACACCCCGTGTTCTCTCCCCCCACTTCTCCCTGTGACAGGACCTAGACTCGAGCCTGGTGACATGGGAGCCCAGGAGATGCTGTCTGTGAGCTCAGCCCCAGTGTAATACAGGAAGTGGGGGGAAGCAGGGGCTATAAGGGATCAGCACTGACTATGTTTTGGAATGGAATGTTTTTCCTGTTTACTAATTTATTTGCAGAATATGGCCTTGTGCCTAGTTTATAGTAGATACTCATAAATATTCATTTGAAGGATTAATGATGCTAGTGTCCCCATATAGGTGTCTGTATTCTCTCTCTCTCTCTCTCTCTCTCTCTCTCTCTCTCTCTCACACACACACACACACACACACACACACACACACTTTAATTCCAAGATTTATATTTTCTATAAAGCTTTTTTCTTCATAGCACTCTAGTTTAAAACATTCCTCTAGACACAGTTCTATAGTTTCCTGTACTATATCTGAAATGTACTTGTCTATTAGCATTCAAAATTCAGGGGTCTGAAACTAATAAAACCAGATAAGCACACTCCTTATATATGCCATCTTAATCCACATTGTTTCTGCCTGAGTTTTTATAAGTCTCCACTATTTACTTCCCTCCCTAATGTATCCTTCACTATCTATTTCCTCTTTCATCTATTTCTTTGGGTGATTTTTGCATCCTTAGTGAATGCCATCCTTGACACTTTCTTTCATAAGCCTCATGTTGGCTTGTGGCCCAGGAGACAGCAAGTTATACTGGGTTTTCTAATATACTTCAAAAGCTCTGGATTGCATTCTGACATCAAAGAGCCATAGTATGATAGAATGACAGCCCTAGATTGTACTTTGAGAAATCATCTACTTTATTCCCTCTCCTTCTAAAAGGTTAATAACTGCAGTCTAGGTAGTGGCTATCATATACATTTTTTCCCTTTTCCTTTTACTCAAGCAGACATGGATGGCATTTCTACCATCTTGCAAGTTACCCTATTCCAAAATTTAAATACAGAGAGCTATATTTTTCCCTTCTTCTTTTAGGCATTTTTCTTAGTATTTTCCCTTGTTCAGATATTCTGAACACATGACGTATAACTTGTTAGCGCTGCTTTTACATAGTGGTACTAACTTTATAAGATGGTCATTACTGTATGAAACCTCTTCACTGGTAGAGCAGGTACAAAGTTCATAGTCTGCTAACACAAACTGCCAAAGTAAAACTTTATTTTCATACATGTACTTAGGTATTGGGTCCCAATTTCTGCTTTTATTAGGAAATTATTGACAACTTAAGTTCAAAACAGTTCTCTCTGTCTCTGCCTTTCTCTCCCCCCTCCCTCTCTCTACTCTAGTGGTTAGATAATTAGTCACTTCTATATTTTTCCTTCTCCATTATTTCTCTCTCTTCTAGGTTTGGAAGGGGCTTACATGCCAATAGTTGGATTGTCTGCACGCTTGTTCTCTAGTCACCATGTCAGTGAGGTTACCTTTTCAGTAGAGTGGCCTCTTCAGGCCTGATTTTCTACTCTTTGCCACAAGTATTAGGGATAAAGAACACCTGGGGATACAAATGTATGAAGAGTATACATTTTTAGTATGAGTTGATATGTATCTGCAGGGTCACTATGTTTTAATGATACATAGTTTTTATCTTTTTATTTCTTTCTGTATTGTTTGAATATTTTGCAATTATTATTATTTTTATAGTGGAATGAAACATCAGGGTTCTGTATATCCACACATAAAAGTGACAGTAGCTCTGACCAGGTGGCTCAGTTGGTTGCAGCATCATCCCCTACATCAAAAGGTTTTGAGTTCGATTCCCAGTCAGGGCACCTACCTAAGGTGCAAGTTCAATCCCAGTTGGGCACTGACGGAAGGCAACCAACCAGTCAATGTTTCTCTCTCACACAAATGTCTCTCTCCCTCCCCTCTCTCTCTCTAAAATTCAATAAAAATATATACTTGAGTGAGGATGAAAAAACAAAAAAGTGACAGTCACACACTCTACTTAGGCTGCATTGGGTGTATCCTGCCTACTCAAGGCACTTTGTTGAATCTTTATGTGACATGCATATCTGATAAGTTTTAGAGGCCAATCTTAACTTGTAATTGATAGTTGAGAGGGAATTGGTTGGTAAATCTACATTGGAAATTTAATCACGGGGTGTGTCGAAAAAGAGAAGTAAAAATAATGATGTGATACTAATGGCTAGTGTCACTGAGCTGTGGTAGTTTGATTGCACCCCTATCACTGAGGGGATAAACCCATCTTCCGACAGGGTTGCTGCACAGGTCCCCAGTTCTACCAAGTGACCACGGAGACAAAACTGTCACATGTTGCTCTTAGATTCGGAACCACATTCCTCATCCTTTTTTTCATATAGACTACAATAAAGTTACTAAATTTTGATTACTGTTTTATTCATCCCAAGTGTGCATTGTAGTCAATTATTAACATTTTTCTTTTCTTTCAATTTATAAATTGTCTCATAGAGTAGCTAACATCTATTGATAGAAGACATGTGTTTTTTGTTTTTTTTTAAACAGGTTAAACACTATTAGTGACTTTCTGTGTTTTAATGGATGCTCTATATTGGAAACATTTTTATAGACTAAACATCCATGTTTAATTTATTACTATAATTTTTTTATTATGGTCATTCCATAAAGTATTGAGTTAATAAAATCCTTCAGTTCATGATATATCATTATTATACATATATAAAATGTTACATTTTATTGTGTTTAATTATTTTTCCTTTTCTTTCCTCTATGCCAATACTATTCTCTTCCATACCCCACATGAGGAATCTTATTAATATATTAAGGCACACCTTTAGATAAGAATATACTTGAATAATATATTGCTTTACTTATAATTTTATTTATATGAATCAAATTACTGTATGCTAAATAGTTTTCTGATTTTTTAAAACTCAGTTTTATGTTTTAAGCATAATAGATAGTATCACTGTATATGGACATAACACATTGTATTGTTTTATGATGGTGGCTCAGTTTTATACCACTTTTGCCACCACAATCAACCTGAGAACATCCTCATGAACCCCCTGGGGATTGTATCTGGGAGGGAAGCCTCGAAATGCATACTTAATTTCATAAAAAAGAAAATCCAGAAACATCTCTAAAACAGTTGCACTGATTTATGCTATTACCAGTAGTGAATAAATGTTTGCATTTCTTTATATTCTACTAGCACTTATTTTAAAATTTCAGAAAAGTGTACTTGTCATGTGATAATGTATTCATATACTTGTTATCTTTACTTATATTGCCTTTGGAAATACTTCACTTTTTATATGATAAACATTAAGAAAAATCAAAACAAATTTTGCGCAACAGACAGTTCAGTACATATTTAGTCCATCATTTAACCTGAAGCTCACTATCAGTACAATCTTACAACAGGATAATTTTGAGTGTGCAATAGCTACTTGGTTTGTTTAAATATGTCTATATGATTTTTCTACACACATATTCAATGACAAAAAAAATTTTCCAAAAATTGTTTTTTCTTTTGGGTAGGTGTCTCAATCATGCTACTTTTGTCTAGGGTGAAAGTTAATAAACAAGATGGGATTCTGAAAAAACAAAACAAAACAAAAAAAAAAAACAAGTAAAAACTGGTAAATCACAACATATGGTTTTGTTAGCTTAAATAACATTAAAATGGTCTGATTACATATATGCTTGTTTTTGTTTTTCTGTGGTATGTGTTTGCTTTCAAGTACTGTCTATGAAATGTGGAACATCAAAGGAAGAAGTTAGCTAAAGGCTCTCCAATTGGATTCTGTCTATCTGAGGCTGGTGAATGCCGGACTCAACAGTGTCTGGCGGAATTGCTGGATAAGCGTTTCATGATTCAGAAGGATGTGAACTTACAGATTATTCATTACTGAGAAGAGATATTCAGCCTTCTCTTACTTATCTAAGCTTTTTGCAGTGTAATTTCTCAGTTTATTACTAGTACAGGTGATATACATCAGCAGGTAATTCTTCTTGGCCTTTCCTAACCAACACGACGGTGTCTGATTTCAGTGACAGAGATAAATAGGGAGGAGGAAAGTTAGTCTTCAGCATTGTTGTGAACTGTGAATGCAGTTACTTTGCCCTGCCCAGTTTGGATTTGCTATTTTGTACCATTTATTACATTAATACATGTATATATATATGAGAAAGTCACTGGGAAAAGATAGCTCAGAGATTCTAGGTATAGAAAAACAACTGAGAAGCAAATAGTCTCTTAGGGAATGTGTGCACAAATAAGTAATAAACAACTATTCAAGAACAGTTTTTAAATTTTCTGCTATTTGACAATTAGTTATAACTTGTAAAATATCTAAATATATCAAGTCTAGGTAACACTTTTTTGTTTTTACCAAAAAAATAAACACACAATATGTGTTACTCACTTGCAGTTATTGACTTATAATTCAGCAGACATTTTAAAGTCTCTGAATTACTCTTAGTAAATAGCATCATTACATGACTAAATGGTCACCCAGGGTCTGTCAGACTTGATATAAATTCTCTGAAGAATAGCTCACATTAATTTCACTGTTAAATCAATTCTTTCTCTTTTTCTTTCTTTTCTTTTTTTTGCTGAGTAGAGGACAAATCACATAACAGCATTTAACACACCCCAGAAATTCTGTGATGTTAGTGAAATCAACACAATTTCAAAATCACTGTCAGAGTTTTAATGAAAGTAAATAGTATGCTCCCAGTGAAAACATACAGCTTCAGACTATGTTAATAGTTTAGTACAATTGGGACTGGAGAGCAAGTTTTAGAATTTTACAGTGAGGTTAGAAGTGTTTAAATGATAAGGAGAAGGAAAAAATTGCTTAAATGTTTTCTGTATTAAAACTATTCATAACTTATTTTTAGCTTTATATATAATTAATAAGCCAGTTTAAAGCCTTTTGGATAAAGGCAGTATGAATAAATATATAAGCAAGAAGATACTTTATAATTTTATGAATTGCAATTAATTTTACCACTCTTTTTTTACTTAAAATATCTTTATAGGTATTCTCTAAGTTTGGTTAGTCTAAATCCTCAACAAATCAAAAGTTTAAGATGTCTTTGGTGTAGCCCTGGCCAGTGTTGCTCAGTGGTTAAAGTGTTGGTCTGCTCACCACAGGGTTGTGGATTCGATTCCAAGTAAAGGAAATGTACCTGTGTTCCAGGTTCAATTCCTGGCCCTGGTGAGGGAGCCTGCGGGAGGCAACCAGTGGATGTGTCTCTCTCACATCAGTGTTTCTTTCTCTATCTCCCCCTCCCTCCCTCTTTTCCACTCTCTCTAAAAAGCAATGAAAAAATATGCTCAGGTGAGATTAACAACAACAACAAAACATGTCTTTGGTGAAAATCCTATTTTAAATTATTAGGATAATTAATAAAATAAATTCTATAAATTTTAAAATCTGCAATTCATATAATACTGTAAAGAAACAGTCTTAATGATACATACATAGTATAAACTCTTACAAAATGTCAAATGGAAGGTATATTCAAAGTTCTATTTTTTTTTTAATTTATTTTTGTTACAGACCTCTCTGCTTTTTCCCTGCAGACACCCTCCTCACTATCCTGCCCCCCGCCAAGTATTGTTGTCTATGTCCATTGGTTACACATGCATGCATATAAGTTCTTTGGTTTATCTCATCCCTCCCTCGCCGCTCTTCTCCTCTGAGGTCAGTCTAAACCATACTCTTTTCTATGTCTTTTGGTCTGTTTTGTTCATCAGCTTTTTTTTTGTTCGTTATATTCCACAAATAAGTGAGATCACATGGTAGTTGTCTTTCTTTGATTGGCTTATTTGGCTTAGCATGATACTCTGCAGGTCCCTCCATGTCGTCTCAAAGGATACAAGATCTTTCTTTCTTACAGCTGCATAATGTTCCATTGTGTATATGTACCACAGCTTTTTAATCTACTCATCTATTGATGGACACTTGGGCTGTCTCTAGATCTTAGCAATTGTAAATAGTGCAGCTATAAACATAGGGGTACTGTTTGTAACCCTATTGGTGTTTCAGGCTTCTTAGGATATATTCCTAGAAGTGGAGTCACTGGGTCAAATGGCAGTTCAATTCTTAATTTTTTGATGAAACACCATATTGTTTTCCACAGTGGCTGCACCAGTCTGCATTCCCACCAGCAGTGTACTAGAGTCCCCTTTTCTCCACACCCTCGCCAACACTTGTTGTTTGATGATTTGTTGATGGCGGCCATTCTGACAGGTGTGAAGTGATACCTTATGGTTGTTTTAATTTGCATCTCTTTGATGATTAGTGATGTTGAGAATTTTTTCATGTCTGTTGGCCATTTGTATGTCCTGTTTGGAGAGGTGTTTATTTAGGTCCTCTGCCCATTTATTAATTGGGTTTTTTGTCTTCCTTTTGTTGAGTTGTGTGAGTACTCTATATATTTTGGAAATTAACCCCTTATCTGATGTATCGTTGGCAGTTATGCTCTCCCATATAGTGGGTTCCCTTTCCATTTTGATACTTGTTTCTTTTGCTGTGCAGAAGCTTTTTAATTTGATGTAGTCCCGTGTATTAATTTTTCCCTTTGTTTCTCTTGCCTTAGGTGTTGAAAATTATGCTGCGTGTGATGTCTGAAATTTTGTTGCCTACATTTTCTTCTATAATTTTTATGGATTCACGAGTCACATTTAAGTCGTTTATCCATTTTGAGTTTATTCTTGTGTATGATGTAAGTTGATGGTCTAGTTTCATTTTTTTGCATGTAGCTGTCCAATTTTCCCATCACCATTTTTTAAAGAGGCTGTCTTTACTCCATTGCATGCTCTTGCCACCTTTGTCAAATATTAATTGAGCATAATGTCTTGGGTCTATTTCCAGATTCTCTGTTCTGTTCCATTGATCTATATATCTATTTTTGTGCCATTTCCAGGCAGTTTTGATTACAGTGGCTTTGTAGTATAATTTAATATCTGGTATTGTGATCCCTCCTACTTTGTTCTTCTTTTTCAAGATTGCTGTGGCTATTTGAGCTCTTTTTTTGGCTCCATATGAACTTTTGAAATATTTGTTCTAGTTCTGTGAAATATGTCATTGGTATTTTTTTTTATAACTTATCTTTATTGTTGAATGTATTACAAATGTTCCTCATTTTCCCCCCCTTGCCTCCCTCCTCCCCATTTCTGCCCCCCTCCTGCCTTTCCCCACACTGTTGTCCGTGTCCATTGGTTATGCATATATACAAATAAGTTCTTTGGTTCATTTCTTCCCACCCCCCAACCCCCCTTCCCTTTGAGGTTTGTCAGTCTAACAAGCAATTTGTACTTCTTAATCCTTTCACCTTTTTCACCCATCCCCCCAACCCCCACCCATCTGGTTCCCAAAAAAGTATCTATGAGAATGTCTTTGTTCTGCTTGTTCATTTTGTTTGTAGATTCAATTATTGATAGCTATGTATTTATTGCCATTTTGTTTGTTCTTATTTTTTTATCTTTTTCTTCAAGAAGACCCTTCAACATTTCATATAAGAATGGTTTGGTGGTGATGAACTCCTTCAGCTTTTCTTTGTCTGGGAAACTCTTTATATGGCCATCGATTCTAAATGATAGCTTTGCAGGATAGAGTAATCTTGGTTGTAGGTTCTTGCTTTTCATCACTCTGAATATTTCTTGCCACTCTCTTCTGGCCTGCAAAGTTTCTTTTGAGAAATCAGCTGACAGTCTGATGGGAACTCCCTTGTAGGTAACTAACTTCTTCTCTCTTGCTGCTTTTAAGATTCTCTCTTTGTCTTGAATCTTTTGCATTTTGATGATGATGTGTCTTGGTGTGGGCCTCTTGGGGTTCATCTTGTTTGGGACTCTCTGTGCTTCCTGGACTTGCATGTCTGTTTCCTTCACCAAGTTAGGAAAGTTTTCTGCCATTATTGTTTCAAATAGGTTTTCGATTTCTTGTTCTCTCTCCTCTCCTTCTGGCATCCCCAAGATGCGAATGTTGGCACACTTGAAGTTGTCCCAGAGGCTCCTTACACTATTCTCATGTTTTTGGATTTTTTTTTCTTTTTGCTGTTCTGATTGGGTGTTTTTTGCTTCCTTATATTCCAAATCGATGGTTTGCTTCTTGGCTTTACCTACTCTACTATTGCATCTGTGTAAACTATTCTTTATTTCAGTTAGTGCATCCTTCATTTCAGACTGGTCCTTTTTTATGCTCTTGAGGTCCTCACTAAGTCCACTGAGCATCCTTATAAGCAGTATTTTGAACTCTGCATCTGTTAGGTTGCTTAACTCCATTTCACTTAGTTCTTTTCCTGGAGTTTTGTTCTGTTCTTTCATTTGGGACCTGTTTCTTTGTCTCCTCATTTTGGCTGCCTCCCTGTGTTTGTTTCTATGTATTACTTAGCGAGAGGTATGGGGCTAGCTGAGACCAGATGCTGCTTGTTTGAAAGAATTTAGGAAAAGTTGAAGCATGATCCAAGACAGGCCAATCCTATGGTAAAGCAACTGGCAACAGCTTGGGTGGGCCTGAAAACTGGGTGGGGCGGGGCCTCAGGGAATCACCAGGGCAGGGCAAACAGTGTGAGCCAGGTAGCTGGAGTCCCAGATATGGTGGTGTCTGCTGGCCCAGGGAAGGGCTCACCAAAGAAACAAAAGCCTCTGATAGCACGTCTGTCCAGGAGAAAGCTGCCTCTCCAGCCCTCGCTCCATGCCAAACAGTTCAGTTCTTCCCCATATGACTCTGGCACCTTTCAAGCTGCCTCCCCCACGCTGGAGCCTGGAGGGAGCAAGTCTGAGTAAGTCCGTGCACGGGCCCTTTAAGAGGAGCTGCGGGGGAGGGGGGGCTCCAGCCGCCTCAGCCTCAGTTCCCTCTGGTTTTTTCCAGCCAGAAGTTATGGGGACTTCTCTTCCTGGCACTGAAACCCTGAACTGGGCGCCTGGTGTGGGACGGGTACCCCCTCAGTCCTCAGGGAGGACCTTCCCAGCCGAGGTGTCCCTCCTAATTTGTATCCACCACACGTGGGTGTGCGACCAGCCCCTCGTGCCTCTGCCTCTCCTACCAGTCTGGATGTGGCTTCTTCTTTAATTTCGTAGTTGTAGGACTTTCATTCAGCTTGATTTCAGGCGGTTTTGAATGATGGTTGTTCTGTAGTTTAGTTGTAACTTTGATGTGGTTGTGGGAGGACGTGATACCGCATTTACCTACACCGCCATCTTGACCGGAAGTCGAGTCATTGGTATTTTAATGGGGATTGCATTGAATCTTTGAATCTATATATTGCTTTGGGTAGTATGGACATTTTTTGATGTTAATTCTTCCAATCCATGAACAAGGTATACGCTTCCTCTTTTTTATATCTTCCTATATTTCTTTTTTCAATGTCCTGTAGTTTTTAAAGTGGGCATTCCTGTCTTGTTCCTGTTCTTAAGGGAAATACTTTTAGTTTTTACCCATTGAGTATGATGTTGGTTGTAGGGTTTTCATATATGGCCATTATTATGTTGAGATATGATCCCTCTATTCCCACATTGCTAAGCGTTTTTATCATAAATGAGCGATGGATTTTGTCAAATGCTTTTTCAGTGTCTATTGATATGATCTTATGGTTTTTATCTTTCATTTTGTTTATGTGGTGTATCACATTTATTGATTTGTGAATATTGTACCAGGACGAATCTCACTTGGTCATGGTGAATAATTTTTTTAATGTATTGCTGGATCCAATTTGCTAGTATTTTGTTCAGGATTTTGGCATCTATGTTCATTGGGATATTGGCCTGTAGTTTTCTTTCTTTGTAGTGTCTTTATCTGGTTTTGGAATTAGAATTATGCTGGCCTTATAAAACGAGTTTGGAAGTCTTCCTTCTTTTGAATTTTTTGGAATACTTTGAGGAGAATGGATGTTAGTTCTTCTTTGAATGTTCGGTAAAACTCCCCCATGAAGCCGTCCAGGCACGGGCTTTTGTTTGCTGGGAGATTCTTGATTACATCTTTAATTTCCTTAGTTGTTATTGGTCTGTTCAAGTTTTCTTTCTCCTTCTGGTTTAGTTTTGGAAGACTCTGTGTTTCTAGAAATTTGTCCATTTCACCTAGATTGTCCAATTTGTTGGTGTATAATTGTTCATAGTGTTTGTTAACAAGCCTTTGTATTTCTGTGGTGTCAGTTGTTATTTCTCTTTCGTTTCTGATTTTGTTTATTTGGGTTCTCTCTCTTTGTTTCTTGGTGAGTCTAGCTAAGGGTCTATCAATCTTGTTTATCTTTTCAAAGAACCAGCTCGTTGTTTCATTGATCTTTTGAATTGAATTGTTTTTTTAGTCTCTCTGTTGTTTATTTCTGCTCTGATCTTTACTATTTCTTTCCTTCTACTTGCTCTGGGTTTTTCTTTTTGTTTGCTTTCTAATTCTTTAAGTTGTGAGGTTAAATAGTCAATTAGAAATTTTTCTTGTTTCCTGAGGTAGGCCTGTAGTGCTATGAACTTCCCTCTCAGGACTGCTTTTGCTGTGTCCCCTAGATTTTGTGTTGTTGTGTGTTTATTTTCATTGGTTTTTGGGAAGTTTATAAATTTCTTCCTTGATATCCTTGGTAACCCATTCATTGTTTAATAAAATGTTATTAAGCCTCCATGTGTTCAAATGTCTTTGTATGTTTTTGTTGTAATTGATTTCTAGTTTCATGCCATTGCTATCTGAGAAGATGCTAAATATGATTTCAATCTTCTTGAACTTGTAGAGACCTATATGTGTCCTAACATGTGGTCTATCTTTGAGAATGTCCCATGTGCACTTGAGAAGAATGTGAATTCTGCAGTTTTGGGGTGTAATTCTCTGTAGATATCTATTAAATCTATTTTATGTAGTGCATCATTTAGAGTCTCTGTATCCTTGTTAATTTTTTCTAGAGGATCTATCCAGTGATGTCAGCAGGGTGTTGAAGTCCCCTGCTATGATTGCATTGCTATCGATTTCTTTTTTAAAGTCCTCCAGAAAATTTAAAATATATGGTTCTCCTTTGTTGGGTGCATATATGTTTACCAAGGTTATATCTTCCTTTTGGATAGATCCTTTCAATATTATGTAGTGGCCTTTTTTGTCTCTAGTTATGACCTTCATTTTGAAGTATATTTTATCGGATATGAGTATTGCTACCCCAGGTCTTTTTTCCTTTACATTTGCTTGGAAGATTTTTTTTTTTCCATTCCTTCTCTTTCAACCTATGTGAATCTTTTGTGGTGAGGTGGGTCTCTTGTAAACAACCTATATATGAGTCATGCTTTCTTATCCAATAAACTACTCTGTCTTTTGATGGGAGCTTTCATCCATTTACATTTAAGGTTATTATTGATATGTACTTATTTATTGCCATTTTTGTTTATTATGGTTATATTTCTCTTCCTATTTCTTCTACTAATTACAGCAGTCCTTTTAATTTTTTTTTTTATCCTCACCCAAGGACTTTTTACATTTTTTGTTCAGAGAGAGTGCGAGGGAGAGAGAGGAAGAGAGAGAGAGAGAGAAACATTGACGTGAAAGGTACACATCGAGTGGCTGCCTCCCACACGACCCAACCAGGGCCGGGGACAAACTGCAACCGAGATATGTGCTCTTAGCGGGAACCGAACCCGGGTCTCTCTGGACCGCAGGCCGATGCTCTAACCGCTGAGCCAAACCGGCCAGGGCACAGCAGTCCTTTTAATATTTCTTGCAGTGCTGGTTTGGTGCTAAGATATTTCCTCAGCCATTTTTTTTTGTCAGGGAAGCTCTTTATTTCACCTTCTATTTTGAATGATAGCCTTGCTGGATAGAGTAGTCTTGGATTCAGATCCTTGTTTTTCATTACTTTGATTACTTCATGCCATTCCCTTCTGGCCTGTAGTGTTTCTGTTGAGAAGTCAACTGATAGCCTTATGGGGGCTCCTTTGTAGGTAACCTGTTGCTTATCTCTTGCTGCCTTTAGGAGTCTCTCTTTGTCTTTAATTTTTGGCATTTTAATTACTATGTGTCTTGGTGTGGGCCTGTTTGGATTCTTCTTACTTGGGGTTCTCTGTGCTTCTTGTACTTGTATGCCTCTTTCCTTCACCAAGTTAAGGAAGTTTTCTGTCACTATTTCTTCAAATATATTCTCCAAACCTTGCTAATTTTCTTCTTCTTCTGGAACTCCAATGATGCAGATGTTGTTACATTTTATATTGTCCCACAGTACTCTTAGACTGTCTTTCTGTTTTTTTAATTGTTTTTCCTTTTTGATTCTCTGATTGGGTGACTTTTACTACCCTGTCTTCTAATTTACTGATCCTATCCTTGGCCTCCTCTACTCTACTGGTTATTCCTTCCAATATGTTCTTTATTATTGCTATGTCATTCTTCATTTCCAATTGGTTTGTTTTCAATGCTTCTATATCTTTACTCATGCTGTTGAGCTTTCTCATGATTATTACTTGAACTCGCCCTCTGATATCTTGCTCAATTCCCTTTCATTTATTTCATCTTCTGTCCATTTACCTTGTTCTTTCATTTGGGATTTGTTTATTTGTTTCACCATTTTGGCTGTCTCAGTGGGTTTTGGAGCCTGCCAAATTTTCCCTGTGGGTGTTGATGTTCCGCTGGTTGTGGTTCCCTCTACTGGGTTTGGATGAGTGTGGGAGGACCCACATTAAACACCACTGTCAAGTCTTACTTTCCTGGGTAGATTTGAAAGCCCAGGAAAGGTTCAGTTATCCTCTAGCTTTTTGCCTGGAGGCTATTAGTCTCAGTTACTTGATGAGCCTTGGGTTGTAGCCCTCAACTGAATGAAAAAAATCCCTCAGGTGTTCAGGGTAAGAGGATTTCCAGAGGGTGGAACAGATGCTTGCTTGCTGTTAATTAGCCTCAATTTGCATTTCTCTGGTCTGGTCAGGTGGTGTTAAATTCCTGAGGGAGGAGCTGTTGCTTCTCTCTGGGGCTCTGGGAAGGGGCTCTTTGAGCAAGATGGCTACTGTCCTTCAAGGGAGTGATTCAGTAAAAAAAACTCCCACTGGTGCCCCAGCTCTCCCAGCTCTCCAAGCCCCCGAGTCTCTCTACACAGTTCCAGTCCAGTCTGCCCTCCCTCTGCTGGAGCCCAAGGTGAGTGGCTGTGGCTAATTTAGTGCTCTGTCCCGGCCCTCTGTGCTGTGGAGCCGACTTGGAATTTTAACCTTGAGGGAGCTGCTCACAGCTAAAACAGCTGCTGTCCGTAGGCTCCCAGCCTGCCCTCTTGCACCTCCGCAGACTACCAGGCTCGATTCAGTGTCCTTTTTCCTGTTCGTGGTTATATGGGTCCTCTCCAGTTGCTTTTCTGTCATTTTTTCCTGATGATTTGTCTTTATTTTAGTTGTAATTCCAGTTTGGTCCTGGGAGATGGTCTGTGTAGTTTCCATTCACTCCTCTGCCATTTTGGAATTCAAAAATAATTTTTAAAATAGTGAGGAGATAGAGGCAGGTTAGGCAGTGAGGGACAGGACCATGGGAAGGAAAGGCTGAGGCATGGGCAGTTCTATTCTTATTATAATAATATTTAACATAATTTCATATTTCAATATCATTTCATATTTAAATATAATTATTATGAAACATTAATGATGGGTGAATAATTGTATGTAGCTTTTATTGAATTGTATATGTTAATTCTAAATTTCTGTAACTATTAATATATTTGTATTATTCAAATTTATAAATAAGTTTTACAATTTATACTTTTACTCAAAATTTTATTTCATAGGCTGAACTCCTTTCCAAAGTTTCACCTTATACTTTTATTAAAAAATACGTCTTGCATTGCTTCATTATTCTTTAATATCCTTTTCTAAGAAAGTGGACAAGTATTATATTCCTCAACTCCACTCCCAAATGCCACCACCAACAGCATTCTACCCAGAAATCATTTCAGCATAGAAATTTTTAGTTATCTTCCTACAAGGGTAGAAAGCAATTGCACCAATGCTCTGCTTGCAGGGCGGATCACTCAGTGCAGTCCCTTTACGATTAAGGCACTGGCATTGGAGAATATTATGTGATTTTATAAAGAATCCACAATTAATTGATATTTAAAGTAAGAGTCTTAATATAGTGCCAGTATTTTTCATGTAGGCATGGCTTTGGAAAAGAGCAATAATGGTTTATAGAATACTGTGAGCTTACCGTGAAGAGTTTGTTAGTCAAGCCTCAAATTCAAATATATTATCTAATTGAATGTAAAATATGCTCCAGAGACCTTGGAGCCCAGGCTTTGGGTGTGTCCTCTCTGCCTCTTCTATGATTATTCTTTATTTCATTGAATATGTAACTTACCTGTCTATAGTGAAAAAATAAATATTAGGCCTCTGAAAATCAAAAAATTTTTTTAAGTATCCACCATAAATGTGCTATCATTGGTTGATCTGGAACTAATGGTAAATATTAAGTTGTTAAATTAAAAGAAAAATAGTAACAATACAAAAGAACTTATCCAACATATACATGCCATAGATAAACATCTCTGATATAAAAATATTCACTTTCAGATCTTGTGCTTAGGCCATGGACATTTAGTTGCACTGGACTGTTCCTTGCCATTCATCACACTGCCCTGTAGGAGTATTTCTTATTTGAGCAAGCACTCATTGACACCGCTAAACTTGCAAAGAAACAGTTGGTTTTTGTACATAGGATTTTTTCCCAAAGGATTAAAAAATAATGTATAGAGATTAGTGTAGATATAAAAGGCAAACCTGTGGTACTAGTTATTTTATGTGTGAGGAGATAGAATTATTTTTCACTGAATAAAAGGTAAAGTTTTTAAATTTATAATAAAACTAGTGTTACTCTATTGGATAACTGAACAGGAGGGGACTATTTGGGTTTACACAATATTAATTCAAAGAGACCATTTAACAGATGAGCATTAATATAAACATGACTAAGGGTAGCTAGGCTGGCTGACCATTGTAGCCACATTGAAAATCCTAAATTCCAAAGCCACAGGACAGATTCCAGGAGAGCCCCAAGTTATTGTAATTCACTTCTTCATCTAAAACAAGTTCTGTGGCAAAAGAGCAAAATGAAAAAAATATATAACCACATTCAGCTGTTATCTAAGAAATGTTATTTAACATATCTTTTAAATGTTATAAAAATATCTTGAGTTTTAGATCTGATTTTTTATATTGAGATATTCAATTTCCTTTATATTTGAAGAGCATTTTTAGAACTGTAACCAAGATGTTAAAAATCATCTCTGATTTTTAAATAAAATTGATATAAAAATAAACCATTCATATTTTAGCAGTTACTCTCTTTTACTCTAACTTAAAACCCACATCTGTAAATAAGGTTACACAGTTAAAGACAATAAATGAAGAAAATAAAAAATGGAAAATATAGTATTGCTGATATTTTGGTGTTTATTCTCTACACATGAGGCGTCTGAATATGTTCTCCTTTTCTGTAGAAGTATTTCACATCACACGTACATATTACAAACTTATGATGGGCAAGACTAACAGGAACTACTGCCAAATCTGCCTTCTTTAAACTGAAGTGCAAACTTTGATGTAGTCAGTAGGACCTCCAGAGCAGGCAGATAACCCAGTGTTTTACAAGGGACCAACAAGTGGTATAGAGAGTTACAGTGACAAGATCCTCTAATTATAACTTTTTATTCTGAAACAATTATAGACACACAATAAGTTGCAACAATATCAGAGAGAAGCTTTGCACACCCTTCCCCCAACTTCTCCCAATATAGCATCTGTTAAATGATAAACAGAGGCACATTAACATTTCCAAGTTTACCTGTGCAAATATTTATTTGAATTGGGCGGAGCCAAACTGAAAGTGTTTAGGAGCTATTTCTTAAAACTCAACATTTGTCTCTTGAAATATCCCTTCATTTTTCCATATTTCCTTTCTTTTCTCTTCTTTTGTCTTTTCTGCTCGGTTTCTTATTATTTCCTTCCTGCTGTCCTTTTTTTTACTCCCTAAGGTAGATGACTGGATCACTTAATTGTACCCATATGCAGATTTCTGAAGCTTCTTTTTTCCCTCATTTTTAAAAATATTTTTTCTTTATTGATTTTAAATAGAGAGGAAGGATGAAGGAGAGAGAAAAACATCAATGAGAGAGAACATCGATTAACCGCCTCCTGCATGCCCCCCACTGAGGATTTTGCCCACAACCTGGGCATGTGCCCTGACTGGGAATCGAACCAGCGACTTCCTGGTACCTCTGTTGACACTCAACCAGTGAGCCACACTGGCCGGGCTCCCCCTTTTTTTTTTGGTATGTGCCCCTAGCGGGAACTGAACCTGGGACTCTCTGGTCCGCAGGCCAACGCTCCAACTGCTGAGCCAAACTGGCCAGGGCTCCCCTTTTTTTATTGTTGAAAGTATTACAGATGTCTCCTCCTTTTTCCCCCATTGACCTCCTCCTCCCTGCTCCCACTCCCCTCCTGCTTTCCCCAAACTGTCTGTGTCCATTGGTTGTACATATATGGATATAAATTATTTGGTTTATCTCTTCCCAATCCCCTCACCTCCCTTCCCTCTGAAGTTTGTCAGTCTGTTCCCTACCTCCATGTCTCTAGATCTATTTTGATGGACAACGTATTTTATTTATGATATTCCATAAATAAATGAGATCATGTGGTACTTGTCTTTCTCTCACTGGTTTATTTCACTCAGCATAATACTTTTGCATAACTACCCCAGCTCCTGTTGTCTGCCCTGCAACTTCTAGCTGTTTCAGCCTTTTTGACTCTAATATCTTTTCTCTTAATTCAGTAGTACTCACATGCTTGGCTTAGCACATCCTCCTTGTACCATGGTCTAGAAGTGTCTCCAAGTAGAAAGCTGGGATGATAAAAGAGCTTCCGTCTATTACTTCCTCTCTCTGATACACAGTGTCTGAAAATATTATTTCATATTTTTGTCCACTTTGTTGTTGCTTATTCTAAGAAAAGAAATGAGCTGCAGTGAATTTCTCATAGCTAGATGTCACTCTTAATATACTTGAGAAATCATGGAGATTGAGAGTTGCCAAAAAAATTTTTTTTTAAATGGGGCAATGTGTATACTGTTACATATGGGTTTTAGGAATGTCCCAGAAATGATATACTTCTTAGCTTTATTGTAATTCACATGAAAACATTTTAGCATGTCATATTAAACGGATCGTTAATAAGGAAGAAAAGATAGATGATCATTGGGATCATTTCACTATGAATAAATCAAGTAAAGTAACTCACTTAATTTTGCACTAGGGTTACTAGATTTGTTATCTATATATTCTGTACTTACATCAAAGTTTGATAAATAATATCATGCTATGTGTGAGGGCATGATGGAACAATACAGAATATGGGTATGGTGGATTTACACTAGATTTACACCTTAAAATAAGAGTTGAACACCACCTGAGGGAAAACATTTTGCTTTTTCAATGTTTGGTTTTAAAACATCAGAATCTGCTATGTTCTATAGGCAAGCTAAGTGTCACGGTGAATTTGGGGTAATTTTGAGAGGTTTAGATTGGCTGCTTATGTGTAGGGACTATTTTCTGTTATATCAACACTTTTCCTTCTATTGAAATATTTCTTCTTCAGGGAAAGTTAAAATGCAATCAGAAATTTAACTATATCCTTTTGTACATAAAATATTACTCTATTGATACATAAAATATCCATAACTTTAAGAGCTTCAGTAGTAATAGGATACAAGAAAAAGAGCATTTACATTGAAGACTTATTCATACTAGCCATTTTCCAAACATGTTCTGAGTTAAACAAGTCTTAAACATTTTAGAGCTATTCATATTTTTAAACTTCTTTGAATCTCCTGAAAACATGTTGGGAAAAGTGATGCTTAGAAGCATATATTTTGCCCATGATGTTCTTGTTGGAAATGTTAATGACAAAAAGCAGTAGATGAATGGCCATAAATGAAGAACAGTGAGATATATTTTAGGAATTATTTATAAAAGTACTCAGTGAATGAACAAGTTTCTTAGCATGGGTTCATATTTGTGTATATCTATATGTGTATACATATGTACATATATTTATAATTTATGTATGTATACACACACAGCACATATAATTTTACTAAAATGGGCCATAAAATTTTCCCTACTAAACAATGAGTTAGAAAATAATGTGTACTTGGAGAGGCTTAAACATGTATGAAATAACCATGTTTCTGAAAACGACAGTATTTAGGTACTGTGGTGGGCACTTCATAAACATTTTCACTAATTGCCACAATTACTCCTCAAACTAGATGATATCAAACACTTTATTTTTCTAATGGAGAAACAGCTTTCTTAGGTTGAACACCTTGCCCATGGTAAAACCAAGACTTGCATATAGGTCTCCTGAGCTCTGGCTTTGACTGTCTACATCATTTTGTCTCCAAAATACTACAAACATGACATAGGTTTGATTGAGTTTTGATTTTTCTTTTTTAACTGTCCATACATTTTCACAGTATGTTTCAGGAACGTTGGTGGCTGTCATTGAGGTCGAGGGATTTTCAACTCATTTCATTTGAATGAATGAGAACATAACACAAATGCCGCTTCTCTCAGAGGTTTTGAGCCACTGTTCAGCTCTCCCATGGTTATGTATGTTCCCTGGGTTTTTATGAGAGCCCTTGATGTGCTTTGAACCCATGCTTCTAAATGAGGCCCCTCAGTCCTACAACACGTAGTTGGTGCTCAGGTTACTCTTTTGTATCAATTTCTGTTACCTCTTATTAAAATAATTTCAATCATTTTTTTTTCTGCTAAAGAAGGCTTAAAGAAATCTTTTGAAAATGACTGAACTCTGAAGGTTATCATCGTGTCTCGTTTTTTCCTCCCCTCTCATCTCAAAATTATCACGGTAACATGGAATCTAAAGAACCACAAGTTAGGAGCCTGAGGAATTAGACTGCTGTCTCCAATTTCAGCAACACTTTTCTGTCTTGAAACCATTAGATTCATTTCAAAAGTAAGATTTTTACAAAAAATATTGGTGCCGGGGCTTTGATCTCTAGCCGTTGTCTTTGAGTATTCTGGATTTAGATCAAACGTCTTTAGTTGTCATTATCAACCTATTATCCAGCATGTTAGGTATTAATGGAATTTATGCTGATGAAAACACAGACGTTAGCCCTCTAGAAACTGCTATGTATATTTTACATTTCAATGTAATTTAGGGGATAAATGGCTTCTGTGGTTCTGCAGAGGAGCCTTTTTTCTGGAACTAGACTTCACTAAGAGTTCCGGTGGTTACTAATATGAGCATTGGTGGATTAAAATAAGAGGTAATTTTCTTTTCCTACAACGGTGAGCTATGGTTGTAATTTTATAGCAATATTTTATATTATTTCAACTGATTGTAACAATTAAAACCTCTCATGGTTTAAACTGAATGTAATGATGTTTATAGTCCACTTGAATCATTTTGGTATAGTTCTATGATTAATAAATGGCTGCTCTTATTACCAATAAGTTACACTGTACAATGTGAGGGTAATGTCCTTTATAAACCCAACTTTTATTCTTTTTGGAAAACAAGTTAGTTTTGTTAACATTATTTCAAACTGATTTATAGGAAAATTTCCAAGGCAATCATTATCAGCCATTTAGATCAAACAACATGTAATACAAAATTCATTGCTCACCTTTTTTTTTTTTCTTTTTATTTGCTTCATTTTCTCTGTAATGAAGTCTTCCCTCTGAATTGTTTAAATTTTGACTACAGTACTTTCTCATGTATTTTCCTTAGACTGGGTATGTGGATGATACAGTCTAAATCTTGCAACTATGAGAGCTGAACAAGAGCTCGGCTGAGTCTAGGATTGGATTGCAGTCCTGTCTTTTTTTGCGGTTTGTACCTAGTGTTGCTTAGATCTTATGGTCTTCACTGTTGCAGATGAGAACTCTAATTCCAAACTGTTTCATCTTCCTTTATAAATTACCTTTTTCTTTTGCTGGGTGGCTTGTGAAATTTTCTCCATACAACTTGACTAGTCCTTATGTTTTGCATCAATCATTTAAATGGACTCCAAAATCATATAGATTATACATAATCAAGTTGTCAAAAGATGAAACACCTTCTAGAACAATAAGGGCATTATTATTTCATGCCCTGATGACGGCTGCATGAAAGACACATGTTAAAACATTGCTGAATCTTAAATAACAGATTTGGATAAAAGGTGTTATATCTCCCAATTTAAAAAGATTATTTCCCCCTTAAAACTCTCTTCAACTAATTGAAACTCAGCCTTTCCTCAAAAATAATTGAGTTCTAGTATTTAAATATCTGAGATGAACTTTGGCATGTGCTAAGACTTTTTTTCCATGTTTCAATATGAAATACTATAAAAAATCTTAAATCAAACATGCAGTATATATGACTGGCTCTTTCTCTGTCTTACAGTCCTAATGCTTATTGTTACACAATTATTTCAACAAAGCAAATTGAATATCTAACAGGGTGTCAGAATTTATGCTACACTTGTTTTGGCTATCCTCTAGGACTAGGAAGTTCCCCTAAGATAGTGCATAACCTTGTGTTCAATACAAACCATTATAATTCAGCACTCCTATCCACGTCTGCATTCTCCTAGATGTCACTAAGTATATAAAGCTAAAAATTATATTTCTCAGATTCCTCTGTGTTTAGTGTTCTGACTGTATATAGATTGTGCCCATGAGATTTATATATTTTAGAGTGGGCAGTTGAAAGAAGGCTGAGACCATTCTTATCTATTCCTGTGTCTGTTAGCAAGCTAGTTTGGGTCTGAAGGTTGGCAATGACCAGTTTCCATATTCCATAGTCTAGTCATCAGCTCCATGAGTGTGTGGTAGTTTTATGGTGACTGCAGTAGTAATGGCAACAGCATTTCCTCTTGCTAGTTACAACTACATTTACATTGAAAACAAATGTCACTTACTTCTCCAGCATGTCCACTAATATTGTGAGACTTAATTATTGTTACTAAATTGATTATTATTGAAACACATGGAGTGGTTTCTGTTTCTTGAACTGAATCCTGAAAGATATTTATTGTATATATCATAGAAATAATGTGTGTGTGTGTGTGTGTGTGTGTGTGTGTGTGTACTCAGTCAAATCTAGAATAATATACTTGATTTACTACATCCTTTGCATTTGAACTAGCTGAGCCATAATTTCCTCAACCCACAATGTTTATAAAATGTTTATTATGCTATATTATTGTAAGGATACAATTTTGCAATATATGCAAAATATTTGCACCAAATAACAGCAGTAAATAAATTGTGACAGGCAGATGGTGAGCAGTTGTTACCTTGATATGAAAGTTGAAATTATGGAATCTTTTGATTAGTTTCTTTTTGTTTCCATAAAAGTTAATTTTTTGTTTGTTTACATATTTTATTCAGTCTTCTGACACTCAGTAGATGGATGCATTGAAAAACAATTAAAAACATCAAAAACAGATGTGTGATTTTCATGAGTTCTAGGATATAATTATGACAGGTAATAAATAAACTAAACACAGCAAGCAGGAAAATGTACTTAGGTAAGTAAATAGAATTTTATACATGTGTGAACAAATGGCTTGTGTTGCTAGGGAGTAAAGCACATTCAACTTAGATGTAATAATTGGGATGAATATGCATGAATTCATGGAAATCAGACTACTTTTAGGAAAATGCTTTCATTTTAGTAAGACAGGAGCTAATCAAGGCATAGGTGCTATTCTGAGTAAATTAAAATAAATTAGCTTAAATATTCTTTTTTTTTTTTTTTTTTTGGTAAATGTGCTGTTTGAAAATTTTTAAGATTTTGCCTTAGTCTTAACAAATTTATTCATTAGAAAAATATTTTTCTGAGTACCCTGGGGAAGGTTTTCCTGTCCATTTGGAGGATTAAGTCTGGTTGGCTGAAGTTTCCTGGAGTGTGTGAATGAGCCTGTTTACCAGTGAACTAGATCCCTGCTACCTGCTTCAGCTTCCCAGATAGATGAGAACAAGTATACATAAATTCTGATTTACAAAATGCAGATAAGTAATTCATCAGATGCAGAGTTCAGAAAACAGGTTATAAGATCGCTCAAGGAACTTGGTGAGACATTCAAGGAACTTAGTTAAGACCTTCAAGGAACTTAAGGAGACCTTCAAGGAACTTAGTGAGAACATCAACAACATAAAAAAGAACCAATCAGAAACAAAGGAGGCACTAACTGAAATAAAGAATAATTTACAGGAAATCAGTAGTAGAATAGGTAAAGCCAAGAAGCAAACTATCGATTGGGAATATAAGGAAGCAAAAAACACCCAATCAGAACAGAAAAAAAGGAAAAAGAATCCAAAAAAATGAGGATAGTGTAAGAAGCCTCTGGGACCATCTCAAGTGTGCCAATATTCACATCATAGGGGTGCCAGAAGGAGAAGAGAGGGAACAAGAAATTGAAAACCTATTTGAAACAATAATGACAGAAAATTTCTCTAACTTGGTGAAGAAAACAGACATACAAGTCCAAGAAGCATAGAGAGTCCCAAACAAGATGAACCCAAAGAGGTCCACACCAAGACACATCATCATCAAAATGCCAAAGGTTAAAGACAAAGAGAGAATCTTAAAAGCAGCAAGAGAAAAGCAATTTGTAACCTACAAAGGAGCTCCTATAAAACTGTCAGCAGATTTCTCAAAAGAAACTTTGCAGGCCAGAAAGGAGTGGCAAGAGATATTCAAGGTGATGAAAAGCAATGACCTACAACCAAGATTACTCTATCCTGCAAAGCTATCATTTAGAATTGATGGACATATCAAGATTTTCCCAGACAAGAAAAAGCTAAAGGAGTTCATCACCACCAAACCAGTATTATATGAAATGTTAAAGGGTCTTCTTGAAGGAGAAGAAGAACAAAAATATGAACAATAAAATGGCAATTAATACATATCTATGAACAATTGAGTCTACAAACAAAATGAGCAAGCAGAACAGAAACAGACTCATAGATACAGAGAACTTTTGTTGCTTGCCAGATGGGCGGGAGTTGGGGGGATGGGTGAAAAAGATGAAGGAATTAAGAAGTACAAATTTGTTGTTAGACTGATGAACCTCAAAGGGAAGTGGGGAGGGAGGGCTGGATGAGATAAACCAAAGAACTTCTATGCGTATATGTATAACCAATGAACACCGACAATAGTGTTGGAGAAGACAGAAGTAGGGTGGGATTGGGGAGGAGGGGACTCAAGGGGGAACAAAAGGGAGGACATCTGTAATACATTCAAGAATAAAGAAAGTCAAAACAAAATAAAATATTTTTCTGTATTTGTATAATTTGCATTTTCTTCACTTTCTCTGAAAAGTTTGAAAAAAAATCTGTATGAATTAAGTTTCTATAAATTGATTTTGCTACATATATAGTTTACCAAAAACTTTACTTGTTCTTTTGAACATTTGTGTTTCTTTTGCATTTTTCTAAGTCTCTTCAATGTCATAATAGACATTATGAATACATTTACATTTACTCTGTTCTGAAATATTGGTTTAGCTGACATATATGAAGAAAATTCAGCTTTGTACAAATAAGTAATTAGAAAAGGGGAAGAGTATTTTAGCACCTTATCAAACAACTGTGAATATCCTTCTTTGATATTCTATCAAAACTCAACAAGCAGAAGTTCCTTAAAGATTAGTTGCAATGTATAACCTGTTTTCAATAACAGGTCGCTATGAAACTCTAGCCAGTTATTGCTATAGAGGAATGCAAGCTCCAAGTTGCCTGATATTCCATTTTTCCAAGAGAAACCAACAACTACAGGAAAGGCTTTAAAGGAAGACTAATAGATGCCTGGCCAGTGTGGTTCAGTGGTTGAGGTTGAACCCATGCCCCAGGAGGTCACTGGTTCGATTCCCGGTCAGGGCACATACCCAGGTTGTGGGTCCAATCCTCAGTGGGATGGGGACAGCAGGAGGAGGCCAGTTGAAGTTCTCTCTCATCGATGTTTCTATCTCTCTCTCCCTCTCCCTCCCTCTCACTCTAAAATCAATAAAGAAAAATAAATAAATAAAATAAAGGAAGACTAATAGATTTTAATATAACAGGCTATGAAAAGTTCTCTGATATGGTTTCAGATTGTACATTGCAGCTAAACATTTGTCTTTAGTTGAACCAAATTAATGAAAATAAGATGATACTAATTATTTTGATACCATTGAGAGCACATATGAATATACTTTCCTAAATTAAACTGTGATTATTTTACAGGGATTTTTTTAACAATGAATTTTGAAAACAGGTTATTGAATGACCCATCATATTCATAAGTATATCCAGGAAATAATAAAATAAAGGGAATGTACAGTTTCAGTTGACAATTTTAAGTGAACTTATTCTTCCAATAGATACTTTCAGATATTGATATTTTGACAATTTTTTCAAATTGCAGACACTCAATCTCTGGTTGATAATTTAGCTCACAGATTATTAAGATTGACAAAATTAAAAAAAATTTAGTTTTCGCAATTTTGTTAATTCTATTAAAATGTCCTTTCCCCTAATATTTAGTTCCACACTCACATAATGTCATGACTTTCAAAATCTTTGATATTAGATTAATTTCAATTTTCCACATTTTCTTGTATATTTTCAACAGTTAAATTTAATACTCAAAATTTCAGATTTTATCTATTGATGGGTGTTTGTAATTAAAATATCATTTAACGTTATTATGCTTTGAAAGAAACACTTGTAATTTTAACTAATGTTATGCTGTGGAGATTAATATGGTAGGGAATGTGGACATTATCTTTAATGAAAGGAAAAAAAAAAAGATAATGCAGCTTGGGGCTGAGGCTGTGGTTGTACATACCGCTAGCACGATCCTGTGTCTGGGTGGGGGCTGTACGAACAAACGGCTCCAATTTGCCAGATAACTTTAAACAGTTATTTTGTCTTTATTAACTCAGATATGGATTGAGGTTTCAATTTATCTTGTTTGGTAAAATGGCAGAAACCTTGTGTCACATGCTGATAAAATGTTTCAGGAAAGCTCGACAGGTTTACTTTGAGGAATCTACAGCAGTAGGTACTGCATCACTGTGTCATTCAGTTTACCGTTAGTCACTTATAAATATTCACCTTTTATACTAAGTAGAACATCAGTTCAAATTGGTCAATATAGAAAACATTTTTAAAAATCAAGAAATTTCTGTAAAGAGCCCATGTGAAAAGGATATTAGGAACAGTTTACACATTTTCTTAACACGACTGATGTTAGAGAATGTAGACTCTCCAGTCAGCTGTTTGGGCATGACCATCTTTTGTTAAATCTAGTTTCTTAGAGATTTTATCATTCACCTTCTGTGATTATATTTATAGTGCGTTCATCCTTTTCATCTTATTTCCCTGAGAAAGTGGAGGAGAAGTGATGCACGCTATTTGTTCTAGAAGATCCTTGTGCAAAATTTAATAGAAATTGCTTTGGAGTAAGAAAAACAAGTTCTCAAATTTTATTTTATGAAGCAGTTAAGGTAGCTTCCCCAAACTGCTGACCCGAGAATTGGGACCCACATATATTTCTAGAGTGCGCTGTACCATATGGATATTGGTGACCAGGTTTTTGTCTTGAAGTTTCTGGGAGTATGAGAAATAACGCAAGTATAATAAAGAGAATGAGGTGATTTATAGTTGGAAATCGTGACTGAGAAGAAATACACAGCCTACACTTACCCAAACAACTTTCTCTGAGCTGATTACATTTTTATTAACATATAGGGCTTAATAAAAATGATAAAAAAAATCATAAAAGCTCAGCTTCTCTTTAACATGTTGTTTTCTGAACAAACAAGAGAGTGGAGATTTGTGTTCTATATTTTATTCCTGTTTTTGGTCCAGAAAGAAAGGAGAGAGATGGAGTGAAGAAGGAAGAAAGACAGTGGTGGAGAGGGAGAAAAGATAGAGTGAATAGAAAAATATCTGTAGGAATAAGTACATCATGAAAAAAAATAGAAACCATGAGTTTTTGATATATAAAAAGATTAGTTTCTTTTGTTCTAGCATATTCTAGTTAAGAATAAACTTGTATGAAGATAAAGACATCTTTCAAAAATTTACATCTGGTTTTGTTATATTTTGTAGTATATATAATTTTTCTTTTATTAAAAAGACTTTCCAATAAAATATTAAAATTAGTAATATTGCAGAATTCATGAGTTATTTTGTCTTTCCTGAATATTTTTAGCATTATTCTATCATTGAAAATCCAATCCAACATTTTGTAATACACATTGTGTTCCATTATTGGGCACAAACTTATGTTGATTTGAGCTAATATTTCCTTGTATTCACTTTGGTTTTCTTTTTTTTTCCTGCTGAGATGTATTATTTTGGTCATAGTTTAGTTTGAGTTTATTTCTTACAGTTTAAAGTGTGTACTCATGTTTGATATACATAGTCACAACAGGGCTGTAGAGATGGTTTCACATTACTGTCAGTGACATTGGAGACATCTGCCCATAGCTACCAATGGCGCTTACACTTGTAAATGTGCATGTATTTTCAATAAATAACATATCTATTGTTTAATTGTTCTTTTATTTTTATTGTGATTTTCACTTAGTGAAAATAATTCAATCTTATTAAAAAGAACCTACACATTGGAGTAAATACAAGATTAAATAAACAATTCAAAGTCCAAACATATAAAATAACATATGTGTGCATATTAGGATAGAAATTCTTTTATAAAAATGAGATTATATTATCAATTCAGTATTTAATTAAATGATTATGTTTATTTTTCTTGAAATTAATGGAAGTGAAAATAAATTTTAGAAACTGCAGACAAATAACTATGAAACCATGAAAAGACATGGAGGAAACTTAACTGCATAAGGTGAAAGAAGCCTGTCTAAAGAGACTGAACACTGTATGATTCATGCTGTGTGATGCACTGAAAGAGGCAAAACTATGGAGATAATATAAAGATCACTGGTTTCTAGGAGCTGGTGGAAGAGAGGGAGGAAGGAATAGGTGGAGCACAAGGGACACCGGTGATTCTTAGGAAAGTGAAATTATTCTTCCTTCTGACATTATAATGGTGGTGTAATGTGTTTAGTTGTGTCACCCTCTCCAATGCCTCAAATTAATATGTTTAAGTCCTAACACCCAATACCAGAGAATGTGATTATATTTGGAGATAGGGTCTTTAGAAAGATAATCAAGTTAGAATGAGGTCATTAAAGTATGCCCTAATGCAATATGACCCATGTCCCTACAAAGAGAGGAAATTTGGACACAGACATACACAGATAGAAGACAATGTGGAAACACAGGGAGAAAATAGCCATATGCAAGCCAAAGACACAGTTCTGAAACTGATGTCCCTCACAGCCCTCACAAGGAACTAATTCTGGAGATACCATGATTTTGGACTTCCAGCCTCCAGAATAGTGAGACAATATCTATTGGTTAAGCCCCACATTCCAGTAGAAATATGTCATTAAGCATTTGTCAAAACCCATAGAATATACAACACAAAGAGTGAACCTAATGAGGTTATGGACTTCAGTTAAAAATAATGTATCAATGTTGGCTAATCAATTGTAACAAATGTACCTCACAAATATGATGGGTGGTATACCAGAACTATTTATACTTTTTGCTAATACTTTTTCTGTAAATCTACCTGCTAAAAACAAAGCCTATTTATCGAAAAGCAAAAACAAAAAACAAAACAACACACAACTGAAGACAATCATCAACTTCAAGCAAATATTTTCTCATGACAAGACTGATGGTTAGTTGGCTATTATTTGGAAGGATTTGCAAAATTCACAAGCTAGCATAGGGAAAAAAGCTCAAATATCTCAAATTGAAATATACATATAGAATGATAATAAAAATAGATACAGAAAAAAATTCATTGCACTTGTTGGCTCAGTATCATCATATTATGTTAGGAAGAACAAAAAGTAAGACAATAAATCAAAGAAGGCTCTTAATCATCATTTGTTGTGAAAATAGTAGTGTGAAAAAACTCTTAAAGTAGCGTAAAAGCCAGTTTCCATTAAAAAAGCACAAACCACTCTAGTTATTTCATTTTTATTTTTTTTTCTTTATTGATTTTAGAGAGTGAGGAAGGGAAAGGGAGAGAGAGATAGAAACATCCATGAGAGAGAACATCGATCGGCCATGTCCTGCATGCCCACCACTGGGGATTTGGCTCTCAACCTGGGCATGTGCCCTGACTGGGAATCCAACCGATGACCTCTTGGTGCATGAGTTGATGCTCAACCACTGAGCCACACTGGCCGGGCCATTCTAGTTATTTAATCAGACGGTATTTAAATATAGCAAATTGATTACATATGTAATGAAAGATATGAGTCACAGAAATAATGTTTAAACAACCCAGAGGTGAGCCATAGCAAGAATTCAATACCACTTTTAGGCTGGAAGGACAGAGGAAGAATTTGTTTTCACAAGTGTGTGTGTGTGTGTGTGTGTGTGTGTGTGTGTGAGAGAGAGAGAGAGAGAGAGAGAGAACCTAGAATATCTCAAACTATATGAAAAATAGACAATCAATAGATGCCAATACTGAGGTTGCAAAGACTCTTATTTATCTGATAGATATAAAACAGCTATAATTAAAAAAAGTTTTAATGACAAATTACAAACATGACAAAAACAAATGAAAATCAACAACAATAGAAACAAAAAGAAAGCCTCAGTAAAGAAATAGAAAGTCTCACCAAAGAAATAGAAGACATAAAGAGGAACTGAATGGAAATTTTAGAACTGTAAATTAAAATGAGTAAAATAAAAATCTCAGAGAATAGGCTCAACAGAAAAATGTAGGTGATAGATGAAAAAATAATTGAATTGGAAGATAAACAATAGAAATCACACACTCTGAAAACAGAAAAGTTAGACTGAAAAATAATGAATGGAGCTTCATAAACCTGTAGTACTATAGCAAAAGAGCTGACATTTGTATAATGACAGTTCTGGAAGAAGAATAGATAGAGGGCAGAACTATAAAAGCACTTGAAGAAAAAGATAATTGAAACCTCCCAAATTTGGCAAGAGGTATAAATCTGTAGATAAAACCTAGGGAAATCTGTGGATATTATTGAAGAAATCTGCTAGGACACATCATAATTAAAATTCTGAAAAATAAATACAAAGAAAAAATATTGTAAGTAAAGAACAAAAGATAGCTTATAGTCAAGAAAAAACAAGAAAGCAGATTACTCATCAGAAACCATGGAGACCAGAAGCAAGTAGCACAAGGTTTTTCAAGAGCTGAAAGAAAAAAAACTGCCAATCCAGAATCCTGTACTTAGGAAAAATATCCTTCAGGAAGGAAGGGGAAATCAAGACATTCAAAAGGCAGAAACACTGAAATAATTTATTGTGAGCAGACTAATATAAGAGCTAAGGGATGCTCTCCAAATTAAAAAAATAAAACAAACAATAAAAGAAGGAATCTGGGACATTCATGAAAGAAGAAATAACATGATAAGTAAAATACAGGTAAACAATAGGTTTCCTTTGTCTTTTTGAGTTCTCCAAATTATATTTAAAGGTTGTAGTCAGAGTTATATCTCTGTCATGGTTCTAAATGTATGCATGGCCATTAGGGAAGTACAGATTAAAAACAATGAAATATCACTACATACCTATCTGAATGGCTACAATTTTTAAAAATGCCATAACATGAAATGTTGACAAGAATTCAGAGAAAGTGGTTCATTTATACAGTGTTAGTGGTAATGGAAATGTAAAATGGTACAGCTATTTTGGGGAACAGTTTTGCATTTCTTTTAAGAAAAAACTAAACATGCAACTTTCAATACTAAGGAATTGCAGTTTGGGGCACTTATTTAGGAGAAATAAATTTCACTAAACATTATACAGGAATGTTCATAGTATTTTAATCATAGTAATTGAAATAGGAAACAATGCAATGTCTTTCAATGGATGAATTATGAAATTGCTGTGATCTATACCACTGAATGCTGCTCACCAATTCAAAGGAACAAACTGAGGATATACAAAATAACCTTGATAAACCTCTAGAGATTTTCTCTGAGTGAAAACAGCTGATCCCCCAAAGCTCCATAACCTATTATTCCGTTTATGTAACATTATTGCTGTAACTAAATTATAGAAAAGGGGAACAAGTTAGTGGTGGCCAGGGGCTAAAGAGGGGCAGGGATGAGAGAGGTGAATGGGGCCATAAAAGGGCAATCTGAGGGGTCCTTTTGATGGTACACTTTGTGTGTGGACAGTATCAATGTCAATATTCTTACTGTGACATTTTACAATAGTTTTGGAAGTCTTCAGCATTTTTGAGAGACTGGGCCAAGTGTATCTGGGATCTGTCAGTATTTCATACTCCATGTGACTCCATGTGGCATCACTGAATCACCCTTTCCATTTAGTGGTTTCGACAGGCAACAGAGCCAGGACATTCACCATCACCCAGGGATACTGAGCCCACACTCAGCATAGTATCAGTGGAGACCACGTAAGGAGTTGTTACTCCCATCACAGTTAACAAGGAGCCCCGCTTTGAGTGTGACAGAGGCCAGATGGGGAGCCTGAACTACATCCACGGGGCAGTAAAGCAGTGGTGCTGCCACAATGCCACACTACCTGTGACTCCACAATGATCTCTGAATAACAAATTTAATTTTTAAATATATTAAATAGGAAAGGGTAAGAAATGATTATTTCTGAAACATGAGTTATAAACAGGCAATTAAATTAATCATACATATTTTAATAAGTTGTTTCTGCCATTGAGCCCAGGAACTCATTCCAGATCTCATTTTCAGAAGAATAATTGTCATGAGAAATATACATAATTCTTTCTCCTATATTTCTTTGTATCTGTCTCCCTCTCCCACCCCACGTGATAGAACATAAAAAATCAGTAATGCGGGTATTAACAGAATCGTGACTAGGCTTGGCTAAACTATATGCGGCATGGACTGAACATTAATCAGTCGAAGAGATCATTGTTTGAAAAATGTATTCCTTTGCAATGGGCTACATGAGTTTGTTAGATGTCAAAATCACTGTGATGGCTTTAGAATGTGTCAACTTGGCTAGGTGGAACTATACTTCGCAGAATCCATTTCTTGTACGTTTCCTTTTGGGGTTGGACACAAGGGACATACTTGCTGGATATGGAGGACAGAGGGAGCAGTTGCAATATATAGTGCACCCATAGGTGAGCTCACACACGTGTACACGCACGTTATGTATTTGCTGATTCACTTTGTCGACATGAAGTAGCAGTAGACATACACTTGCTCATCTTACCTAGATCCTCTTTCAGTTTCCCAAACTACTGGGCCAGGTATGTTAGCTTTTAGGTGAAGGGCCCTGGAGAAGGATACTGAATTCTTCAGGATAGCATGGTCACCTAGGTGAAAGGCAATGATAATAGACTCAGATCTTAGTTCATTCCTTTTTAATTCCAGCTACTATTTATAGGTTCCAGCTTGGTCAGTGATCTTTTCCTGATTGCTTTTTCTGTGTATCTCAAGCTTCAGTATCTGATACTAAACCAACAGCCTTACAAAGACTGCTTAACTAACTCCCACAATTGGGTAAACCAATTCTCCGAAATAAATCCCTACTATATCTTCTGGGTGAATGCTGACTGATACAATCAGGATGTATACAAAGCAACTTTAAGTAATTACTATCTTTCTATAAATTGGTACAGAGCAGCAATTTTCAACCTGTGTGCCACAGGAATTTTTAAAACATGCAAAACCTGACTATTTAGTCAGGGGCATTGACCTCTTTTCCCTTAGATTGTCTAATTAAAAAATGACACCAGCCAACACAACAATAGCAGTCCAGTGTGAATAAATAAAAATTATAGCTTTTTTTTTCTTTGGTCAGATCGGCAAAAACAATATATTTTTTGGTGTACCACAAAATTTAGTAATTAGTTTATGTGTGTCATAAGATGAAAAAGGTTGAAAGTCACTGCTTTAGAGAGATGCGAATATATATTTAATGCCATTATTTGTTTAGATACACAGCATCACTCTTTTGAAATAAATGATGCTTTATCTGAGATAATTTAAATGTATTGAGAAGCTACAAAATAAGCAGTTAAGGAGTTAGAAACATCTGTAACACAAATTTAAGTTGGAAATCATTTTGTAATCGTATTATTCATGTATGCAATGACTTCATTTAAAGATATGAGCTAAATTTAATGAAAAGAATAATTTAGTACTTGCAGAGTATAACATAATGTTGATAGTGTTTTAAATATACACAGCATTACAATATTAAAAAGTTGCCAACTCTGTATTTATGAAAAGCACTGATAGACTAAAAAATATTAATTTGGGAAAACTTTAGGCAAGACTTCAAAGGTAGACATATTTGTTTCATAGGAATGCTAAAATTCCAAAATAGACATTGACTACCTATCTCTAGCTTCTTTTTACCCTGCTCTGAGCCACCATTTAAAATTTTAATCAGGCTCTGGCTGTGTAGCTGAATTGGTTAGATAGTCGTCCGGATACACCAAGGTTGCAGGTTCGATCCCAGGTCAGGGCACATACCAGAATCAACCAATGAATGCATAAATAAGTAGAACAACAACTTGATGTCTCTCTCTCTCCCTCTCTCTCTCTTCCTCTCTTTTTCTAAAATCAAATAAACAAATATAAATTGAATCATAGCCCTGGCCAGTTTGGCTCAGCAGTTAGAGCGTCAGCTCACTGATCGAAGAGTCTTAGGTTCAATTCCCTGTCAAGGGCATGTACCTGGGTTGCAGGTTTGAGCCCTGGCCCTGATTGGGATTGTGCAGGAGGCAATCAATGGGTGTTTCTCTCTCACATCAGTGTTTCTCTCTCTCTTCCTCTCACCCTCTCTCCCTTCCACTCTATGTAAAAATCAATGGAAAAATATCCTTGGGTGAGAATTAACAACCAAAAATTAAATCATAAATTGAGTATTACAAACAATGCATAGTTTAAACATGGAAAAAAAATAAACTGGAATTTTGCGAATTCCGCATAGTTTGCATCAATAATTCTGTCTTCTGTCTTTATCTAAGATCGAAACTGCAACACTTTCACCTTCAGACAGGGTGAGAGACTTTCACTATTTTGTAATCTTTACATGAAGTTTGGACTAAATTTTAAATGACCAATAACAAATCATACATAGTCAAATATTAACTTTACTTGTCGTTGCACAGCTGTAAGCAAATTGCTTTTTACATGAGCTCTGCTTCACTGTGTGATTAGAAGGTTCACATTTTGATTATATTTTTCAGTATTACCTAATTGAACAAAGGAAGAGCCAGTGTTTGGTTCCAAGCCTCCTGGAAGACCTGACACATGATTTATCCATACTTAACCTGATTATCCAGAACACAGGCCACAATATGTGGGCACAGCTAAAGTACTCATCCATGGTGCAATTCTTTTCTCTCTTTTCTCTCTAAAATGTCATAACTACTTGTTTCTCCACTCTCAAAACATCCATTTCTTCCTTTTTTTTTTAAGTCATATCTTTCTTAAGGCACACGGTGTACTCTCTTATAAAGCAGTAACATCTGCAATGGCAGGGCCCTATATTTGTCATCTTTGACTGTTTAGTAACCAGCAAGGTGGTTGATGATGCGGATTTAAAAGTAGTTATGCAATAATGGAATAATATGAATGAACAAATAAATGAGATTGGCTGTTTCTCTGCTTAGCTGGAGATTACTCTGAAATCTGTTAACTCCTCTATGGCATTATTGTGTGTGTGTGTGTGTGTGTGTGTGTGTGTGTGAACAACTTTAACTCTTTAACCCATTCACTTACTGTTCAGGCTGTGGGCATCGTATAAAATGTATGTGCATTTATGTTTAGCAGTTCAAGAACTCTTTCTGAGACCAATCTCCTAAATCCTCTTGTGAAGTCTTTTTTTCTGGTTGTGTATTTCATTATTCTGTTCTGTCATCCTTGGATTCTGCCACTCTTGCAGCCTAGCTTTTGCTGTTGTGGTTGCTGTTTCTGGTTACTACACTGGGAGTGCTGAATAAGCATGGCTGACTCAGCTCATCCTTGGTGAGCTTATGTTCTAGTAGACTACATTAGAAAAATGTGGCATGATTACACACAGCCAGTAATAAATTGGACTGCATTAATACAAAAAGACTAGAAATGATATCAGTAACTCAGGAGCACAATGGATTTTTATACAGACAAGTAATTATTACATTGATCAAAAAGGCATAAACTTTATATATATTTAAAAAGAAAATATATTAGATTTGGTAAATTTTATTGTTGCTAACTAAACTTCAAAACAAGCTGAGAAATACTTAAGTTGCGTAGATCACCTGGGGATTGTTCAGTCCCAGGATTCAGTAGGTCTGAGGTAGGCATTCTACATTTCAAAAAATCCGCCAAGTGATGTCAATGCTAATCTTTTGACCATTCTTACAGTATCAAGATCCTAATACAGCAATTTTCTTTCAATGTAGTCAAACAAAAATACAAAAATATTTTCTTCTAATCGATATTCAATTTACTTCTAAATTTATATATATCTAGAATATATATCCATATGTATCTATATCTAATACATATATTAGAAATATCTAATGTATCTGTTATCTAACATAAAATATCTACATATATAATATAATATTAAAGATATATTATGTATATATAATGTCTCCTACAAAAAATTACAGATCATTTTAATGTTCATAGAAATAATATATACAAACCCAATATTAGATTCATTTTTAGATATATGTTTATTTAATTTTTATATATATCATATTTAGTCTTTTAGAATGCTGTTTTTGTATTTCTCAGGATAGATTTTTCCAATAGTGTATGTGGGAGTATAAAATTACAAATAAAGTATTCTTACATCAGTCTCTCTGTAAAATGTCTTATATAAAACCACAGGAGAAATATGTTAGAAATGTATTTATAATAATAAGCAGAGTATAGCAGTGAAGGAACTATATGAAAATGTTAATAGCTTAGAGTTCCACAGACTACCTTCTCTTCAGTTATTTATTCACTCTGGTGATTTTTCTTTCTTTTGTGGTGTCCCCAGCAAATCAGATAACAGTAATTCCTGGCTCAGTAAGAAACCAGAGCTCCACCTAGGGGTAGAGTCCCAGGTTGAGATCTAGAAAGAGAGTGTTGCAGCCTCTACAACATATTTCATGTAATTTACAGATAGAATTGATAAAGAAATATAGAATTGTATATGAAGAATCATGTTTTACCATTTTGCTCCTGTGATACACTGTGATACATTAGTAAAAAACCACAAGAACAACAAAACTTCTCTATGTAAACTTTTCAAGAAGAAGTACTTTTCAAAATGATTAAAGCAATACACCAAAAATGGACAGTTAGGCTGCAATTTCACATTATTAACAATAATAAGTTTGTAAAATTCTAGGGTCATCCAATTTACTAATTTCTTACAAATTCTTCTGAAGATTAAGCATTATCATGAAATTTAAATTTTGGAACCAGGCACGATTGACTCAACCTAGAGAGGTATTACTTACAAGTCGTGCCTTTACTAGATTGCCTTGAGGAAATAAGTTGTTTAGGCTCTCTTTACATTTGTAGAACTGATCTAGAATACTGTACACTGCTCGGAATTAAATAACTACAATCTCTTGATTATCTTCAATGAGTAACTATGTTGTTTTTTGACAATACTACCTATTTTGTTTTACACATACTTGTCCTCCCTTTTTCCCCATTGACCCCCTCCTTCCCACTCCTACCTCCTTCCTGCTTTCCCCAACCTAATGTGTGTGTCCATTGGTTGTGCATACATGCATATAAGTTCTTTGGTACACATACTTTTATCTGAGCAAACATATTCAGTGTCTTTGGTTCTGCCAGCTGGGTGTCAGACACAGCAACATGCCTACATATCCCAACAGCAGGCGTCCCCTTTCCTGCTTCAACTGTACAGAAAATCCCAGTGAATCATCCCCACACCGGCATGAGACATCTTTCCCTTAACATCATATTGCTCATGCATTTATTACAGACTCTGAGAGTCATGAAGCTGCTCTACCTTTCTTATCAACTTTTCATAAACTCATTTCACATAGAAACCCACAATTCGTCACACTATTAATGTTCTTTAAAAAGAATGTATTTCGTATACTATGTTAAGACGTCCGAGTAAAATGGAAACGTAGAAAAGCTGTTAGGGTTTTGTTTGGGCCAGTGACGCGGGCTTGTGAAAGAATTCACAACTGAGGGAAGAGAGAAAGGGAGGAAATTTTTTTGTCTTTCCTCATGGACAAGGAAAGGGCCACGTACCAGGTGGCAATGGGCCACAAAAGGTAGGCGAGTTGCCCTTTTATTGGAAGGGGTCTTGTCTGAAGTCACACAGATGCCAGGGTTGGTTGCCTTGAGGAGTTTCGGTCTGTTGGTTCTTCAGGAGACAGCCCAGCTGATGTGCCAGGGGGGTGCTTATCATCTCTTCTTTAGCCTGTAAAATAAGCTGGGAAAAGGAGTTTCACCTGAAAGAGTTGCAAAAAATCCGAAAGAAGCTGAAAATGGCCTGGAAAGGGCCCAGGCCTTATCTATTTTGCTGGTTGTGAAACCAGATAACGAATAGGTCCTGGGCCCCTGTCACTACTTGAGCCAATTAAGCAGAGACAAGGTTGAATCATATATGAGCATTCATTCCAACGTTGCCGGCAGTATGGAGAGCAGTGGGTCAAGGGCTGTATGGCTGGTCGCCAGTGAGTAGCAGTCACAGGTCCAGTGTTCCATAATCAGGTTGTTTATCTTTCCATGATGTCAGGTCATCCCCCCGTCCTCTGATTAGGAGAATGGACAGCATTCCCAAGGTAAACTCCCGAGGGGCACACCTCCCAGCCAGGTCAGAGTGGGCTTTTCCTCAATCAGAACAAAGCAATCACAACATACATTATAAAGGATGATTAACGTTTTTCTAACTATGGCTAGTGCCCCACTATGATTAGTTTTCTTACTCTTCTAATATTTTCTATTAATTCTCATATTCTTTCCTGCCCCTTTCAGTTGGGTAGGAAGGCAGTTTGAATTGTAGACACCAGCCAGCTCTGTGTTTAATTACCAGGTGCTTCTCATAAACTGTGGAAAAATCATAAAAAAGAAAAATCCTGTCTTCTATCCTTACAAAAGCCACTACATCTGAAAAGATGACACACTGCAAAAGAGAAGGAAATAAAGCAAGCTTGGGAGCACTTCCTTAAGCAATATCACATAGCTTTACACTCCAGGGAATAAGAGTGAAGTACTGAACAGATCAGAGAAGAATTATCAAGAATACAGGGTGGAGGAGTTTATCATTAAGTGCTTTTATTTCATCATTAATTCTTATTAGAGATGCAAACATTTCCAGACTATACCTTATTTAGAGCTGAAATCATAAAGCTAAGTGTAAGCTATTATGTCTTTGACAGAAAAAAACAGAGAAAAAATGAAAAGCCTTTCTAATTTCTTTAGACAGGTCCAGAATTGGATAATCTAATATTTAATATCACTTAATACTATTAGTTTTAGCTATGAAGTGTGAATGGTAATGTAGATAAAATGCATATTTGTAATGCTACATTTATAGGGTATGACTGAAATTTGTAGTTTTCAATATTTTTTAACAATTTCTTTTCTTTATTGATTTTAGAGAGAGAAGAAAGGAGAGGGAGGGAGAGAGAGATAGAAACATTGATGAGAGAGAACATCGATTGGCCTCCTCCTGCATGTCCCCCACTGGGGATTTGGCCCACTACCTGGGCATGTGCCCTGACAGGGAATCGAACCGGTGATTTCCTGGTGCATGGGTCGATGCTCAACCACTGAGCCACACTGGCCAGGCTTCAATATTTTTTAGAAATCAAAATTTGACCAGATGTTACTATTTACAAATAATATTTTTCAAGCCACAATTCATTATGGGTACCAAAAAATGTAAAAATTTAGAATGGTACAAAGTCACTAAAGTTCTAAATCTTCACGGGTGCTGTTTTCAGCGCATAAGAGCACATTTCCCCCCAATGTACAACTGTATATATTTTTGAAAATGTAGATGCATATTTGACTTTGCTGAAATAGAATCATCTCTTTTTATAGTTTTTATAAAAATATTTTGTAGCATAGAGTTCTTTTCAAGAAAATAATTATCATATTATGCCAGTCAAGCATATTCTTTTAGGAGACTATGGAACAGCTGGAAAAATTTGTGAAAAATCAAACCATTTGAAAATATTTTAATGAGAATGATTATTTGTGTGTTCCTCTGAAGACTGTTAAAAAGAAATTTTTTCCTTTCCGCCTCCTGATTCTCTGTCAAGTAAGTAACCAGACCTCCTTTGACTACTCTATCCTCTTTCTCATGCTTGAATTTGTTTTAGACTGTGATCTGATAAGGAGTCACCAAGAGGAAAGCCAGCTTCACCAACCATCTTCATACTGTGAGACAGTCTCTGTAGAATTCTCCAGCATGTGTTCAAAAATATATTCAAATGCCTAGGAAACTCAAGGGAATTTCATAACTTTTCCACCTTTCCATTCTTGCCACAAACATAAATATTTATGTACAATGTGTGTGTGCAATTTTGTTGAACTTAGTCACTATTTCTGTTCAGATTTATTTCGTCCCTGGGGAAGAGATGATATGGGAGAAAGGCAGTGTGTAAGATTAGTGACCTTAAAATGCCTAAGCTTGAATCCCTGTCTTCCCTCAGTATTTTATTTATATCCTGAACACTCAACTGACTGAATGCCCAAAATAGCTGTTTTCCTGAGACAAATATCAAGGGAGCTCTGTGAATCACAATAGTTAATGACAAAACAGCATGCGATTCCACCTGCTAATTTGTCCTTTCTTATTTCATTTTTCCTTTCAATTTCAACTGCCAATTTCATTTTCAGTTACCTTGTTTTCCAGGTCCTTGTTTCTTCCTTTTCCTATGTATACCGATTCTGAAGAGTTTAACGGTATTTTTCTTCGGTTATATTATTTTTCCCAAATATTCTTTATTCATTTACTTAGGTAAAAATGCCAAAGTGATAACATGATTTAACTCTATTAATAAAATGAATGTTTTGAATAGACCATAATAGCAAAAGTTATCTTTGAGTTCTGTGCTGAGTTATGCTTTATATGAAGAATTAAAGATATTTGCATTAATAGCAACACATGATATTAAATATATAAGCTTTAGGTCCTTACATTCACTAAAAATTATGTTAGATTCTGGAAAATAAAACATTATCTGATTAATTGAAATATTCTTTTAGAATCTTGGGAAATATAATTCTTTATATGTGTTCAAATATAAGAGAGCCACACTTTTTATTTTTTATTTTTGGCTAGGAAAATTAATAGAACAATGAAAAGAAAGTGAGAATTGGACTAGAAGCCATAGATTTGTGATTTAGTTCTTGCCAGCAATGATATTTCATTAAAGATATTTAGTCTTCATGAACATGGATTTTGTTCAACTATAAAAAAAGAACTAAAAACAATACTTTTCCTATCAACATTCATAAAGTCTAGGTAAGTTAATGGATACATATGCTCCAACTAAACTTTGAAATGGTATATCACTTTTCTTTATAAGGGTATGAAAATGTATGGGCTTATATTTAGGATTTAGACAGAAGTTAATATATAGAAGGGGATCATTTTGAAATCACAGAGCAGAAAAAGAATAGGGTACAATTACGACTTAGCTCTCATATAGGGAAGTTTAGCTTGGAAGCTGGTTAAGAGACATAGCACCAGGTCATGGCCAAGCTATTAGTTAGGCCTAGATGACAATGTCCTGTGTAGTAGAATAATAAGGAATTTATTTATCTATTTTTCTGATGGTCTGGGATTGTATTGCTCATTGATTATTTATTTCACAATGTTTTTCTGCTTTGTAAAACGTGCTTCAACAAATTACCAGGTTTGTTTCATAAATTATGTGAAGAAAGTAACAGTGTTGACCAATTAGTCGAGTATGATAGGATAAGAACACAGTATTAATTGCCACCACATCCAATCTCTTCTTAAATGTTTAGATTTGTGCTCTTCAAAAGAGCAAGGTAGAGGCAGTTTGCTTTGATCCCAGGATTACTCTAAAATATTAGAGAGACAGTAAAGCATAATCGGGATCTTTGTTCAGGAAAGGTAAATCATAAATCAATTTCTGGTGCAATTTTTTGTTTGTCAGATTTTTCAAGGTCTCTTTGACCTAGAAGCAGAGTATGGCTGAGGTTTCTGTGGCTGCTCACCTCTCATGGTCAGTTTGCACACAATGCTGATAAAACTGTAACACTGCTGATCAAATTGATATATATAGTTTCCTCATTTTTCAAATTACTGATTAGTTGTGACAACTACTCTTTAAGTCTTTCTTCTATCTTATGTACTTTTCATACTTTCTTTAAAATATGACCACTTCATGAGCACAAGGGAATCTGTTTTGGGGACATATATATATATTTAAATTTATTATATACCTAGGAGTATACCCAATGGTCTTCTTGCTTGGAAAGTCTACAGATAAAATTATAAATGCAGTCATAACTATAACCAGATTATGGCCTAAGAATGAAGTTGCATCTATGCAATTTCTCCCAACATAAAAATTCCAAGTTATTGCAAAATCAGTTCTCATTCTCAGATTTTAAAAAGTTGATGTAGATATGCCTTAAGCATCATCAAACTTTAACTGTGGCACTAAAATATATTTCTCTACAGAGTTGGCATGGTACAAAAGGTATTGGAACTTGCTTTGTTGGTAATGACTTGGAATTTCATTGGCCAGCTAGGGACAAAATTATTTAGTTTGAAAGCCTGACCTATGCTATTCAATTTACAATAGCTCTATGTTTTGTATCAATGTTGCCATCTGTGTTTTCTGTTTATAGTCATGCAAAACCCCACTGGCTTATTCATCTACTCTTGTTCATATAAACAAAACAAAGAGAGAGAAAAATATATTAATTTAAAAATTATGCCTGGCCGGTACGGCTCTGTGGATTGAGCGTTGTCCCATGGACTGAGGGGTCCTGGGTAGATTCCCGGATCAGGGCACATGCCCAGGTGGTGGGATCGATCTCCAGTAGGGGGTGTGCAGGAGGCAGCCGATCAATGTATCTCTCTCACATCCATGTTTCTCTTTCTCTCTTCCTCTCTCTCTAAAAAAATCAATAAAATATAAATAAATAAAAATAAAATAATAAAAATTACAATAAGAAAACCCATCTGTAAATCTATGCACACTGCAGTGATCTGACTGCCTTGCATAGTGATGCATTTGGAGATGCCATCAAAAATATATTGCTTGTTATTAATCTTCTGGAAATAACAGTCTAAAAACCAGGTACATTCCATTTTACTTATACCCAATGGACTTCTAACATTATGACCTTTCTCTCAAATGTATTAAAGAGCTCCATGCTGCTCAATATTCTCTTATCCTAAACGTTTACAAATGTAATGAGTTGATAGCTCCTGACAGTTGGAAAATGTTAAACATAGCCTAAGGTCTAAGATCCAAGTATAGCAGACAAACCATGCCCTGGATTCCTGTGTAATGTGTCCTATTCAAAAGCAGACCCAAATTCCTGTAGACTTTCCCATTCAAGTACCAAAAGTATCATGGCTGGTGTTTAAAACTAAGCATCCCGGCCTCCTTGTGGAAGAAAGGCAGTGTGCAGAGCGTGATCATGCAGAGTGGGACCCCCTTGATGTTCATGGTTTTCCTCCTTGACTTTTAGGTGAGAAGGAAGACAAGGAGATGAGTACAGGGGGAAAACACCAAAGACCAAGATAAAAGAAGGACTGATTTAAGTTACAAATTCTGGCATATTTTTCTCATTTTCTCTAGATACAATCGTAATTTTATAATCTTATGGTTGGAAACAACCTTGACATGCATCTAGTTTAAATACATCAACCTCTGCATAGTGTGTAATTTTTTTATTTTTTTTTTATCCTCACACGAGGACATTTTTCCATTTTTTGTTCAGACAGGGTGGGAGGGAGAGAGAGGAAGAGAGAGAGAGAGAGAAACATCGACGTGAAAGGGACACATCGAGTGGCTGCCACCCGCACGACCAACCAGGGCTGGGGACAAACTGCAACCGAGGTACATGCCCTTAGCGAGGACCGAACCCGGGTGTCTCTGGACCGCAGGCTGACGCTCTAACCACTGAGCCAAACAGGCCAGGGCATAGTGTGTATTTTTTTAAAGAGCTGTCAGATTTGGTTGGAAGGAAAGCATACTGGAGGTAGAGTAGCCGTAACTCATTTGTGGTGTATGAGGCCAGGGAAATGTCACCTGATCTGTCTGGGCTTTGCTGTGACATGAGTAAAACCATAAAATAAAGGGTATTAATATATATATTTATTATTGCTTTGAAGTTTCCAGTGAAAATATTTACAAATCCCAAAGTGCCATCCAAATATTAACACAATTATTATTTTCATTCACTTGTAGCTTAACTCAGAATTAAAACATCAGGACATCAGTGATAAATTTAGGTAGCTAAAGGAAGATTTATTGCTTCTGTAGATTCAGAAAAGATCTAGAGAAAGAAAGGACACTATCAAAAGGAAATGATGAAAGCAGCATTGCTTAAGCAGGTATCCACAAAGAGAAAACAGGTTACAGAATAGTAAGACATTCTACCCAATTATAAGAACTACGTGGGGGCTTGGGAATAGCTCACTCAGATGAAAGAATAGTAAAAATATATATATTTTTAAAAAACAATGAAATTGGAAGTTGAAGGTACAAAATGTTCTAACTGGTGGAAATAAAGAACCAATACTGTGTTCAACAATGAACACTAAAACGAGAACAGCTAAAAGTTTTTAGAGACATAAATACTGTCCTTGGAAATAATAAAACAACAAGGGATTTTGCTGCAGACCTGAACAGACATTTTGAGACTTCGCTGGAGCAGACAAGAGAGAACACAGCCTTGGCATGGTTAAAAATAGCTTGGGGAAGGCTGTTGATAAAAAAGAGTAGGTAAAAATAGTGACGATATTTATTAAAATAAAATATTCTATTGCTTCAGTAAAGACAGTACAAGGACAAACTGGGATTTTGTTTGAAAAATATTTTATACAAAGCAGTATTCATACGGTAATTAAAATGGAAAATAAGCCATGCCAACCACTATGAAATTTACACTCTTTTATTCTTTTTCTTAGTTGAGATATAATTGCGATATAATATTGTGTAAGTTTAGGATACAAAACGTGGTTCTGGCAAGGCAGTAATTAATTCCTATTACATTTTAATGCTGACATTAATATTCTACATTCCTTATGTAGACATTTCACTGTTACGGTCACATAAAAAAAAGAACATATTTGTTATTAAAATTCAAAGCCATAACTGTTATATAAATAACATTTTGCTAATATTTCAATGTATTGATATGAAATCATTTCCTTATAAATATAAACCAAAGTCATTTAATTCTCAAAATTTCAGACATTGTGAGGCATTAGTAGTCATCGTGTATTAACTTGCATGTTTGGGATCTTCTTGGATATCCTCTTGGGTAACAGAGATGTGCAGTTTATGGGAAGTGACAGATCCTTCAATTTTATTGCACTTTTTAATATCAAAACAATTTTATATAATAAATTCTGTTTAAATACATTGGTAGTAAGGATATGAATTATGATTGAATATTGGTAAAATGAGTGAACAAAATTAGAGAATGAACAAATCAAATATAGAACTGAATATTAGACTACATTTTCTCTAAGACTTGAAAAGTGCTCATCATTTCAGATAGTTATAGAGGTATGTCATATATAAGAGATGGAAGTGTTTTTTATTTTATTTTTAGCTTGAAATGTAATGCCATTAAAGAAATAGTAATTTATGGGAAGCATGGTCATTTTGGATAAGTAATATGAAAATATTTTGGTGTTAAGCAAACATCAAGAGAAAGTGAGGTGCCTATTTTTCAAAGCAGTGACTAATTAATTATCTGCGTAATTAAAACTACATTATAATCTTTATAATTTCCTCTTATTTTTTTCATTTAGAATAAATTTAAAGACTATTGAGATTAATATCTGTCTTTGCTTTAGATTTTAATAACCCATATAGAGGATTTATCAGTTCCAAATAACCCTTAACTAAAATAATTCCCATACCAACTATTATACTAAAATACAGGGTATATTCTAATAACACAAGGAATATTTTCTTGGTAAGCCTATTTTATACCTGTTATGTTAGAAAGGAAGACAACATCTTATTACCCAAAATAAATATAGTCATCAATTAAAATAATATCATCTTGTCAAAGTTTATAAAATGAACATTAAGAAGTTTTTAAGGGGGATGTGCAAATGCCATGCCATTCTAACACAAATATGAAGCCATTCTGATAAATATTTCCAATGCTTAAAATAGTCATTTTATTTTGTTTCTAACAGTTTACAACTTGGAGAATGTATATCTGAGAATTATAAAAGAAGTTAAGTTTACGATGACATAATTAATCTAGTGTGATTGAAGTGTCACTTTAATATCTGCAGCGTTAAGCATGAAAATCTGAACCTTTTGGTATATGTAATGCAGGGGGGAAAAAAACCTAAGGGCAATGCAAACATTTATTAGCAGAAACACATTTCAAAGACAGCCCTGCCATCTTCTGTTCTTAATGTTTCCTGTTTGGTTTCAAAGTCAAATCTGTGGAATTATATCACTAATTTAAACACAGCATAGGATTAATAGCTTAACCAAACACAAATGGCTTTATTTCTAGAATACCATTAACCTTAATTTCTCTATGGTCATTAAGTCAGAAGTACAGAATAATTTTTTTCATTAACCCATTATACTTTTTTCAAAAAGTTCACAGTTAGATGACACAATACTTTTTAGAGTTTGCAAGTCTATATTCATTATGTTATTGAATCTTAAAATATTTAAGTTGTTGGCTTTTCTCCTTTAAAGGTTTGCTTTGACAGTATATGCAAGCTATGACTGGAAACAGAATCTTACTGTATAAACTGAAGTTTCAGGAAACTGAATTAGCAGAGGGCACGGAGGGTCTGGGTGCAATGGCACAGGGAGAATGAATGACGAAAATTTTAGACCCCAAATACAAAAAAGAAAAAATTGATAACACCAAGGGAACACTTTCTTAAAAGTGTCATATGACCTCTATTTTTAATTTACTAAATTAAGTGTCTTATGTCTAAAGACACTTCAAATCTAGTCTCACAGACACATTATTAAGGGAAAATACTACAACATGAAGAGATCCCAGATGAAACAAGATGCAAACTCACTCCCTCACGGATAGTCATACGCTGGTAAATCTTTAGTGCTATGTAAAATATTTGAAAAATGTCATTAAAAATGATGTTGGCACATGTATTAAAAACTCTGCTAGCATTCTCATATTATTGCCAATACCATAAAACAGAAATTTAGGTGCAGGACAGAAATTAGTAGTAAAATCCTTTAACCCTTGTAAACCCTGTCAAATGTAAAATCTATATTTTTCTTATATGAACTTTTTCATTTTGCATTTTTTTATTCTTATTTAATGATGCAAATGGCAACATTTGGAATAATATTTTGTCATAGAGGCCAAATATTGCATCTTCTACTATCTGGCAAACTTCTGTTCTGAATATGTAATTAAAATGGACATATCTTGACATCAGCTGTGTTTTTCATAATATCTACACCATACCTATGACATGTATGTTGTAATAACCTTTATAAATATTTTTGTTTACATGGTAGTTTCTTTCTCTAGTCATTTAATATGAGATGTTTTAAAGGTCTCCTGAGACATTGGTGGTGATAGAGAGAGAAGAGACCTGCGGAGTCAGAAAGACAAGGGGAAAATAATGGCTATAATTAGAGATTTAGATTCATCCCCTCATTTTTCATTCCTAACAGTATCACTGATACACTGAAGCAGAAGCTTAAAAAGAGAGAACTGATATTAGCAAAATCACTTAGAAACATTGATTGTCTATAGACCCTCTCTTGCAGGATCTGTTCAAATTATATTGCATTTATATTTTTAAACATATTTTTAGGCAACTTATTTTTTATTTTGCTGTAGGAATTTTTGCTGCCGATAGGGAAGACAATAGAGCCCTGAAAACAAAACTAAATCAATTTTGAAGCACTTAAACATAAGAAAAAAAAAAGTCAGTGTGAACCAAGCTCTGTGACAATACTATGGATATTTTGTCATAAAAAGCTTCAGTAGTCTCTTGCTAACTTATATAAATTTATACCTAGAGAGACCTTATAAATTATTATCCAAACCATTCGAGTAAAGTTGGGAGCTGTAAATAATTACATTAGAGCAAAATGTGTGAACTGGAATAGTCTGGGGAAACCAAGATTTAGGGACAATTTAGTTGTCATAGTATGAATCTGTCTCTCCAGCCCTGAGTAAGTGACATCATGATGACAATTAACAATATTGCACCTCATTTTAGAGATTTATCCTGGTGAAGACAGAGGACATGCTTGAAAGTTACCAACCAACAAAAGAGTGTTCTTAATTCTGCTTTCATGCCTATGGAATTTTCTTTTCACTTCTTAAATTTAATATCATTTTTGGAATCTGAATGTTTTCCCCCCAAGGAAATGCATTATAGCTACGTAAATGTCTGCATGAGGATATTCATTATTAGGCCAGCTCCATTCACTGGGGCATCCCGGTGTAAGACAAGTTCATGCCTTTTAACAAAGAGTCATGAGAGGAAATCATGGAGTCCTGAATTTATTTTGCACAAACACTTATTTGGTGAGAAAATGTTAAAAATGAAGTAATCTGAAAATATCTTTCAAAATTATATCTCTTTTAACCCTTTCTAAGTTTATTATCTAAATTAGACCTTGATTCTGAGCCAAAAGTCAGCTGCCCATTAATTATGTACAGTATTTCATAATGTTAAATACAATCTTTTCTAATTTAGATAATTACAGAGTAGTTACAAAATTTTAAACTATAGTTTTCACCCATTGCAAAACCACATTTTCTAGGGGAATGTTGCATAAAATCAATGGACAGAAAAATTCACATATGAGAAAAAGACAGAATATTATATACATGCATGCAATTAATCACTTACTCCACATTTACTTATTTTTTCTAAATACTCCAACTCACAAGAGGGACAAGTTCTTCAATTTCCACTGTCTATCTCAATAGAGACCATAAGTATACTATTAGAATTTATTTTCTCTGCTGCAGGGCTAAGCATAGCTCATCATAGGGACTTCAGATTGTGTCAACATCACTTCCAAACTAAAAATCTTCTAAAATATTTTAAATAAAAATAATCATTTTTTCTTTCATGTTTATGTCTGCTTTTCATTTGCAGACATTTTTAATTGATAACTTCCTAACTACTGGAAAATGAATTCATGACTGAATGGTAACAGGTTATGAATATCACATTAATATAATCCAGGTGGTTTTCACTGTCCTTTCCCCTATTTCTTCATTCAGTGATTTCTCGGGGGAAAAAAAAAAAAAAAGGTTTTTAGTTTCTACCTTGTGGCTATTTTGAGTAGTATAGTTGTGAACATTTTGCATACAAGTATTTGAGTACCTGTTTTCAACTATTTGGGATATACACTTAGGAGTGGAATTGATGGGTCACATGGTAATTCTATGTTTAAGTCTTTGAGAAATTGCCAAACTATTTTCCATACTGTCTGCACTATTTTACACTTCTATCAGCAATGTATGAGAGCTCTAATTTCTCCACTTCCTTGCCAACACTTATTTACCTTTTAAAAAAAATATTTTTATTGATTTTTTTAGAGAGAGAAGAGATAGAAACATTGATGCAAAAGAGAAACATGAAAACAAAACTAAATAAATTTTGAAGCACTTAAACATAAGAAGAAAAAGTCAGTGTGAACTAAGCTCTGTGACAACTGCCTCCTGCATGCCCTCTATTGGGGATCCAGCCCGCTACTCAGGCATGTGCCCTGACCAGGAACGGAACCTGGACCTCTTAGTCCATGGGGTGACACTCAATCCACTGGCTGGGCTCCCTTTTTTTTTTAAATTTTTTTTTCTTTATTGATTTTAGAGAGAGGAAGGGAGAGGGAGAGAGAGATATAAACATTGATGAAAGAGAACATTGATTGGCCACCTCCTGCATGCCTCACACTGGGGATTTGGCCCATAACCTGAGTATGTGCCAGGAACTGAACTGGCAGCCTCTTGGTGCAGGGTCAACCCTAACAACTGAACCACACCGGCCAGGCAGGAACTTTTTTTTTTTTAAATGATAACTATCTTAGTGGCTCCAAAGTAGCATATAATTGTGGTTTTGACTTGTCTTTCTCTAATGACTAATGACTAGTATTTTTAATGTCTTATTAGCCATTGGTTTATCTTCTTTGGAGAAATGTCTGTTTAAATCCTTCACCTATGTTATAATTGGGTTACTTATCATTGTATAGTTGAAGTGAAAGAGTTCGTTATACATTCTGAATAAAACTGTCTTATCAGATATATGAATTATAGACATTTTTATTCCATTTGCAAAAATTTACCTTCTTTAGTAGCATCATTTGTTGTACGATATTTTTTATTTTATTTTGAGGTCCAAGTTATCTGTTTTGTTTTGTTTTTTTTAAATTACTATTTGCATCTCCTTACTTATAGGTCTATTAAATTTTCTCTTCCTTCTTGACTCAGCTTTAGTTTGTATATTTCTAGGAATTTATTCAAGTCATCTAGGTTATATAATTATTTACGTACAATTGTGGATAGTATTCCTTTATAATCATTTTTATTTCTGTAAGGTTGCTAGCAATGTCTCTTCTTTTATTCCAGATTTCAGGAGTTTGATTCTTCTTTTTTTTTCTTTGTCTTTCATTGATTTCTAAATTCATTCCATTGAGATTAGAGACTATTTGTATGTGTTGATTCCTTTTAAACCTAATTGTGGTTTGTTTTATGGTCTCATATATGATGTATCTGGAATAATGTTCCATGTTCACTTTGAAAAATATATATTATTCTGTTGTTGAGTAAAATGTTCTATAGATGTCTGTTAGGCCAAGTTGGTATAATTGTTAATAAGATCTTCTATTTCCTTGTTGATCGTTTTCTAGTTGCCCTACCCATTATTAGTAGTAAGGCACTGAAGACTCTATTATTAATGAATTGTCTATTTAGCCTTCCAATTTGTCTGTTTTTAATTAATGTATTTTGATAGTCTTTATCAGGTGTAAATATGTAAATATGCAAGTTTGTTTTACAAATGTGTTATCTATTTTTTGTTCCACTATTTCTCCATTGTTATTTTGTTTTGTGTTAAATAGATATTTTCTAGTGTCATTTTAATTCTCTTCTCTTTGTTTTACTTAATTTTTGAGTTATTTTCTTTTTTAAATTTATCTTTATGGTTGAAAGTATTATAGATGTCACCCCTTTTTTCCCCCATTGTCTCCCTCCACCCTGCTCCCATGCCCCCCCACAGACCTTCACCACACTGTTATCTGTGTCCATGGGTTATGCATACATGCATATAAGTTCTTTGGTTAATTTCTTCCTGCCTCCCCCAACTCCAAGATTCATCAGTCTGTTCCATGCTTCCATGTCTCTGGATCTATTTTTGTTGTTGAGTATGTGTATTTTGTACATTAGATTCAGTTTATTTTGTACATTAGATTCCACATATGAATAAGATCATGTGATACTTGTCTTTCTCTGTCTTATTTCTGTTAGCATAATATTATCCAGGTCCCTCCATGTCATCTCAAAGGGTAAGAGATCCTTCTTTTTTATAGCTGCATATTATTCCATCGTGAAATGTACTACAGCTTATTTATCCACTCATCTTCTGATGGACACTTGGGCTGTTTCCAGATCTTAGCAATTGTAAATAGTGCTGCTATGAACATAGGGGTGCATATATTCTTTCTGATTGGTGTTTCAGGCTTCTTAGGATATATTCCTAGAAGTGGGATCACTGGGTCAAATGGCCGTTCTATTTTTAATTTTTTGAGGAAACTCCATACTGTTTTCCATAGTGGCTGCACCAGTCTACATTCCCACCAGCAGTGTACTAGAGTCCCCTTTTTTCCACAGTCTCACCAGCACTTGTTGTTTGAGGATTTGTTGATGGCAACCATTCTGGCAGGTGTGAAGTGATACCTCATTGTCATTTTAATGTGCATCTCTTTGATGATTAGTGACTGAGCATTTTTTCATATGTCTCTTGGCCATCTGTTATTTTCTTCATGGTTGCTGGTAGTTACAGTTAATAACTTACAACATTCAGTTTAGATTCATACTAATTTAATTTCAATAGTGTTGTACATTGAATTGTGTTCCTGCCCTGCTCATCAAATTCATATGTTCAAATCCCAAACCCTAGTATTTTAGAATGAAACTATATTTAGAGATAAGAAGTAACTGAGTTAAAATGAGGTTATCAGTGTAGGTCCTGCTCTAATATAACTGGTGTCCTTATAAAAAGTAGAAATTTGGACACAGGTTCCATAGAACGAAGACAATGTAAAGAGACATAGGGAGAAGATGGCCATCTATCAGCCAAGAAGAGAGACCTAGAACAAATTCTTCCATCAAAGCCCCCCAAAAGAACCAAATTTTCCCACACCTTGATTTTGAATTTATAGCTTCCAGAACTGTAAGACAATAAATATCTGTTGTTTAAGCCACCCAGTCTGTGGCCCTTAGTTAAGACAGTCTTAACAAACTAGTACTAATAATATATAAAAACCATTCCTATATAGCTCTATGCTCTCCTCAATTTTTTTAACAACTTTTTTTTTATTTAAAATTTTAAAGTGATTTTATATAGAGAGAGAGGAAGGGAGAGACAGAGACAGAGGGACGGGGGGGGCGGGGGGGGGGAGAGAGAGAGAGAGAGAGAGAGAGAGAGAGAGAGATATTTGTTCCACTTATTTATGCATTCATTGGTTGATTCTTGTATGTGACCTGAACGAGGATGGAACCCATAACTTTAGCATATCAGGATGATGTTTTAACCAACTCAGCTACCCAGTCAGGGCTAAAGACTTTTTTTAAAAAAACAAAAAAAAAAAAACAAAACAAAACAGTTTTAGGTTCACAGCAAAATTAAGATAAAGATATAAAGATTGCTGATAACCCTCTGCCCACACACATGTATAGACTACCCCATTATTATTATCTCCCATCAGAGTGGTCCATTTGTTACCATTGATGAACCTACACTGACCCATCATAATCACCCAAACTCTGTAATTTATTTTAGGGTTTACACTTAGTGCTTCACATTCTTATGGGTTTGGACAAATCTATAACGAGACTGGAGAGGCTTGTCATGTAATGGTTGAAGTACAGAGCCAAAACTTGAATCAAGATTCCAGTTCCTATGCATATTAGCTGTGTGACCTATAACAGTGAGCTAGTGAATCTGTACTTTAGATTTCACATCTGCATTTTGGAGATGATAATAGCAACAGCCTCATAAAGGCGTAGTTAGAATATGATAAATTATTATAAGTTAAGCACAAATGGTACTTAGTAAATACTACATATTTAGTTTTATCATGATTACTAATATTGATTACACTGTGTGTGCTGTGCACAGTCTGTAGTTCAGTACACAACTCCAAGATGAAAACAGAGAGAGTGGTTCTAGATGCATTTTCATTGTGGACTACAAAAGCAGAATCACAAGCTTAGCTTCCCCCTGAATAGTCTCAAAATGTAAAAATGAAAATGTTGACTAAGGAGGGTTGTTGTAATGATGTTGATATTATGATTGGTTATGTGTGTGTATTTTTAAAAATCTTTTTCTTTGACATTTGCCCAAAGTTAAGTATGTGAGTACCACCTCTCTTTTACCAATGAGATCATCTCTCTTGGGCTAAAAAAACAAAAACAAAACAAAACTCTTCATATCACTGTTAGTATGAAGGCACAGCAGATAAGCTGTTTGGGATTGCCGAATGGTCAGCTTTCTCTGCTGCTTGCTGCACCATCTCTCACTCATCAGGCCAGATCCTCCCAAAGCACAAATCTTTACCATGACTCATCTTCTGAGAGGTGGCTTCAGTTAGACTTACCAGGACAAACAGAAAAATGAGTTCTCATGGAAGCCTCTCTGCCTATGTATTCACTGATTACCAATGTATTTTCTGTATTTGCACTTTAACACTAAGCAATATTCTGTGCCCTCTGAAGAGACTGAATTCTTTACCAAAGATACAGTTAAATCTTACTAAAGTCAGCAAGAAGATACCTTATTACTTAGCTCAGTATCTCAGATTGGTTGCTGACACTTAAGAGCTGATGACAATGCCATATAGATTTTGACATCTGGAGTAACATATTCCTTCTCTGATATGAATAAAATATCTCTCACCATGGAACTGACATTTCCCCCGAAATATCTCAGTAATGTGCTGCTCTGATATATAAAAAACAGCATCATATATCTGATGTTGCAATAGAGTATTATAACATCAGGCTTCTATATTTTTACCTGTGTCATACTGTACATAATGAAATGTTTTTATTTTTTGGTCAGTTCATAAATGTCTAAAATCTGACACTTGAAACAGTCCACATTAATGGAGATTTTTGTACAAATACAAACATATTAATACAACAGGGAAGCAGAGTTGGAGCCAGATTGTTGCATGACAAATATCATTTTGAAAACAAACGGTGTGTTAAGTTCAGCTGCCATCACAGTGACTGAACAAATAGCTGAAAGACAGAATGATTGCTAAGAGTTCTACTCTACTTGTTAATAGTTCAGAAGAAATTCATTGAAATACCATCAAGAAATGTAGGTTTGAAGAATTTTTATTTTCCTGAAAGAAATACATAAAACTTAAATGTACATTCATGTCCTTCTTAGTTGTATTTATTTTAATAGATAGAAAATACATTGTAAAAAATTAAATATAATTTTTATTTCATTTTACTCATAACTCTTTAACTTGGGAAAAAATCTGTTTCTGGGACTATAAAAGTGAAATCTTTGCACTTTTTATTTCTTAGCCACACCACTAAAGAATGGCTAAAAAAAAAAAAATTATTTTCCTGGTCATATGCTGTCTTGTTCTCTATCCATTTGGAAGTGAAATGTCTTGGGAGGAAATAGGATATCAAGAACGTACCAGGGTTGAGGAACCTCAGACAGAGTGGTTTTCTCTGGCTTTTTCTCAGCATGGTGTTCAATGTGTAGAAGTTAGCAGGTTTATATATTATCCTTTGGGTTTTTTTTTTTTTTTTTTTTTTTTTTGCCCATAAGGCTTAAAATAAAATGATTTTCAAATTTGTTTCTTGCTATGGACATATTAAAATAAAATATTTCTAAATTTATTCAGAATATTTTGTCTCAGTTTTTAATCTATGTAATCAAAGTCCTTGAACCTAGAATATTTAGAGAAAGGTTAGTGTGACATGCTCATAGTAACTCAAATGGCTGTACACACACAAACACAGAGTAAGCCAAGTGAAGGAAGAGTGTTATTCAGACATCTTATAGGGCCGTAGTTTGGAGGAAAAACTACACTTCGGGTAATATAGTTTAACTTTATATTTATTTAAAATCCAGGTTATGCCTGCCTTCAACATATAACACCAACAAGATAGATTAGATAGATAGATAGATAGATAGATAGATAGATAGATAGATAGATAGAGAAATATAGATATATATAATTATATAGTTATGTATAACATTTTACCATGCATCACTCAGCATGGTATAAATTTGAAATGAACTCTGTGGTCAAATATGTGAGAGCAAACAGGGCAAGTTAAATAGTTCTTTTTATTTCCTATAAGAATACTCATTGTCATTGCCATAATAGTCTTTTCAATTTATATTCTGTCTAATACAGTACCCCCACCCGCATACACAATGCCTATCAGCATATTAAAAGATTTATCAGCATATTAAAATGGTTATCAGTTCTATGGCTTTTGGTAATGCAGTCTTCCCTGTTTTTCTCTATTGAGACAAAATTTACCTATACACAGAACTCAATTATTTTCACCAGCCACAAATCTTTAAGTGCTTAGATAAAGTTCCATTACATTTTCCCTATTAACCTGCCAGGGCATTATGTTCAATGTCCTGAGAGATATGATGGGATGCATTTTATCCATGCATGACTCAAGAACATTTCAAGTCTATGTTTTTTTTTGTTAGCTACAGTGTTGTAAGTGGGCTAAGTACATGTATTAAGCAATTCCAGTAAATATAAATTTTCAACGTATATGGCATCTGGTATTTGGCATAAACAGATGGCTCAAGTGCAGATGTTTTCAGATATTGGCTACTGTTCTATTGTAGATCATAATTCATGGTTATATCCCAAAGCTCTTAAGCTAAAGAAGATGGAACTAAAGCTCTCTTACTAACAGGGAGGGCTTTAACAGTAAGAAAAAAATATATATACTAAATCTCTATTTATTTAACTAGCTAGTTTTCCCATACTGTTTTTATTACACTCAAAAGGTATATAAAGGACAAATTAGCAAATCAAATGTATCCCTAAAATTATGAGTATACTCATAATAAACATTACTGATATTTTCTGACCTTTCTATGTGCCAGTCGTTTCTCTAAGTTATAGATATAGACACAGAGATATATATTCCAGAGCTTATTGTGCTATAAAGGACAGACTGTGTAATGTGACTTCCAAAAAATGCTTATAAGTCACAATTTGCATGTTTTACTACATGCGTATATGATTGTCCTTGTAAAAACTGGAATAAAGGATGCATGGATAGCAAAGATGTTCTGACGGTAGACAAACAGTAATGTCTTAAAGTTTTATTAAGACCTTCAGTTTTTATTTTATTTTATTTTATTTATTTTTTATAACTTATCTTTATTGTTGAATGTATTACAAATATTCCTCATTTTCCCCCCCTTGCCCCCCTCCTCCCCATTCCTGCCCCCTTCCTGCCTTTCCCCACACTGTTGTCTGTGTCCATTGGTTATGCATATATACAAATAAGTTCTTAGGTTTATTTCTTCCCACCCCCCAACCCCCCTTCCCTTTGAGGTTTGTCAGTCTAACAAGCAATTTGTACTTCTTAATCCCTTCACCTTTTTCACCCATCCCCCCAGCCCCCGCCCATCTGGTTCCCAAAAAAGTTCTCTGTATCTATGAGAATGTTTCTGTTCTGCTTGTTCATTTTGTTTGCAGATTCAATTGTTGATAGCTATGTATTTATTGCCATTTTGTTTGTTCATATTTTTTTATCTTTTTCTTCAAGAAGACCCTTCAACATTTCATATAAGAATGGTTTGGTGGTGATGAACTCCTTTAGCTTTTCTTTGTCTAGGAAACTCTTTATATGGCCATCGATTCTAAATGACAGCTTTGCAGGATAGAGTAATCTTGGTTGTAGGTTCTTGCTTTTCATCTCTCTGAATATTTCTTGCCACTCCCTTCTGGCCTGCAAAGTTTCTTTTGAGAAATCAGCTGACAATCTGATGGGAACTCCCTTGTAGGTAACTAACTTCTTTTCTCTTACTGCTTTTAAGATTCTCTCTTTGTCTTGAGCCTTTTGCATTTTGATGATGATGTGTCTTGGTGTGGGCCTCTTGGGGTTCATCTTGTTTGGCACTCTCTGTGCTTCCTGGACTTGCATGTCTGTTTCCTTCACCAAGTTAGGAAAGTTTTCTGCCATTATTGTTTCAAATAGGTTTTCGATTTCTTGTTCTCTCTCTTCTTCTGGCACCCCCAAGATGAGAATGTTGGCATGCTTGAAGTTGTCCTAGAGGCTCCTTACACTATCCTCATTTCTTTGGATTCTTTTTACTTTTTGCTGTTCTGATTGGGTGTTTTTTGCTTCCTTATATTCCAAATCAATGGTTTGCTTCTTGGCTTTACCTACTCTACTATTGCATCTGTGTAAACTATTCTTTATTTCAGTTAGTGCATCCTTCATTTCAGACTGGTCCTTTTTTATGCTCTTGAGGTCCTCACTAAGTCCACTGAGCATCCTTATAAGCAGTATTTTGAACTCTGCATCTGTTAGGTTGCTTAACTCCATCTCACTTAGTTCTTTTCCTGGAGTTTTGTTCTGTTCTTTCATTTGGGACCTGTTTCTTTGTCTCCTCATTTTGGCTGCCTCCCTGTGCTTGTTTCTATGTATTACTTAGCAAGAGGTATGGGGCTAGCTGAGCCCAGATGCTGCTTGTTTGAAAGAATTTAGGAAAAGCTGAAGCAGGATCCAAGACAGGCCAATCCTATGGTAAAGCAACTGGCAACAGCTTGGGTGGGCCTGAAACTGGGTGGGGCGGGGCCTCAGGGAATCACCAGGGCAGGGCAAACAGTGTGAGCCAGGTTGCTGGCGTCTCAGATATGGTGGAGTCTGCAGGCCCAGGGAAGGGCTCACCAAAGAAACAAAAGCCTCTGATAGCACCTCTGTCCAGGAGAAAGCTGCCTCTCCAGCCCTTGCTCCAATGCCAAACAGCTCAATTCTTCCCTATATGACTCTGGTGCCTTTCAGGCTCCCTCCTGCACGCTGGAGCCTGGAGGCAGCGAGTACGAGTAAGTTCGTGCAAGGGCCCTTTAAGAGGAGCTGCGGGGGAGGGGGGGCTCCAGCTGCCTCAGCCTCAGTTCCCGCTGGTTTTTTCCAGCCAGAAGTTATGGAGATTTCTCTTCCTGGCACTGAAACCCTGAGCTGGGTGCCTGGTGTGGGACGGGGACCCCTCAGTCCTCAGGGAGGACCTTCCTAGCCGAGGTGTCCTCCTAATTTTTATCCGCCACACGTGGGTGTGGGACCAGCCCCTCGCGCCTCCGCCCCTCCTACCAGTCTCGATGTGACTTCTTGTTTAATTTCGTAGTTGTAGGACTTCCATTCAGCTTGATTTCAGGCGGTTTTGAATGATGGTTGTTCTGTAGTTTAGTTGTAACTTTGATGTGGTTGTGGGAGGACGTGATACCGCTTTTACCTGTGTCGCCATCTTGACCGGAAGTCTAAGACCTTCAGTTTTACACATGACTTACACATGATTTATATACTGTGACATTATTTTTCAACTTTCATAGTATTCTGATGATCTTCAATGCTGTTCCCTCTCTCACATTTCTAACCATTGTAACTTTAAATATCTTAATGACAGTTTAAGAATCTGGTCACATCAAATCTTTGGCATTCATAAGGGATTGTTCCAAAAACTTGTATGGATACAGATACAAAGAGAGCATTCTAAGACCTTTGCAGAAATCACTTTCATTTTGAGCATGGCTACTTACATGAACTTACTATACCTACCACAGTAAAAAGGTTCAAGAAGGTTTCAATACAGTGCATGTGCTGGGCAGTAGGTTTGAGTTAAGGACCAGCTAAATAAACTCTCATTGCCCGGCGGTGTGGCTCAGTGGTTGAGCATTGACCCATGCACCAAGAGGTCACCGATTCGATTCCCAGTCAGGGCACATGCCCAGGTTGTGGGCCCAATCCCCATTGGGGGGCATGCAGGAGACGGCCAATCGATGTTCTCGCTCATCAATGTTTCTATCTCTCCCTCTCCCTTCCTCTCCCTCTAAAATCAATAAAGAAAAAACAAACAAACAAAAAAAACATGCTCATTAAGTTTATGCCTGTATTACAAATTTCACAAACTCTGGAAGTTCACAATTGGTGAAACCACGGATTTGCAGGGGGTTGGGTAGAAGAGCCTCAGGGTGACAAATGTGGCAAACTGGAGGCCAATAGTCCAAAACAAGGTCACATGCATGGCTTCCTCAGATTTCTTAATACCGTAAAAGAATTAATTAGGAGGTTTTGAATAAAAAATCCTAATCTCTGTTTTCTCATGAAAAATTAAGATCTGGACACAAGAATATTTCTCTGTGGTTGGAGATAAGTAAGCATTGCCCTCTTTAGAATGACATTTATTTTCCTATCATCCATTGCCCCCACCTGATAGTGCAATACCTGACCCAGGTCAGTCATTTAAGTGACTGGCATGTCATTGTAGGTGTTTAAGGATAGTAACTAACCATATTCTCATCATTACATTAGGCTCAACCCCACCAGCAGGTCTTGAACCAATATGTGCAACATTCTCATTATAAACTAATTATTCTCTCCCTTCCCTTCTGAACTATTGTCTCATGTTGTACCAGTTTATAAACCATAATCTCACAGAAGCCTGCACACTAATTCAGATGATAAAGTGCAACCAGTGATAGTCATAATAATTTTTCACAAGAGTGCATTCAACAATGCTTTTTCACAATTACCATTGAACTACTTGTTCCTCCTTTCTCGTTGTTCATACCACTGACAACTCCTATGAAAGAAGAACTAACAGAGTACAGAGTATTGTCCTAATAGATTATTCGTATTTATTTTGCTGAAGTTCTTGTGCTTTCAACAGCAAGCAATATCAGCCTGAAAATGTGGTTTCACTCATGCAACTATTAAAAGGAATTAATAGAAAAGCGGCATCTAGCTGAATAGAGTGGCTCCATCATGAAATATATCATGCTGCCCAGTATGTCAGTATCGATTGATTTATTAACACAATAAGCTAGAAGAATATTCATTGTGTCAATTGGCCTCACAATGAAAATGCCTTGTTATTCCCTACCATATCCTTGTGACCATTATCTTCATATTATTGGAATAATAAATAACTTCACATGCATTGCCACACCACACACACACACACACTTTCAGTCCTCATTATGCCAAAAAAACTCAGAACCCATCCTGCACTACAGATCATAAAAGCCATCTTTCTTAGAAACAAAAAAATAAAAACCCAACATTTCAAGAAAAAATGGGGAGACTGTGAATTTAACCCACAGATTCCAGATATTCTGTGTTGGAACTTGATGACATGTTTTTTTTTACATCCCTTCTTCCTGTAGATTAATGTCTTTAAGCAGAAACTTTAATGCACTTTGAGACTTATTTGATTATCTAGATATAAATCTCTGGTGAACAAAGAAGCAATAGAACAAAGTAAATTGTAAGAAATTTATTTTTCTTAAGTAATGTTGAGATACCTCATATAGATAGGTATGTAGGTATAGATGGCCCTTAACAACTATACATTCAGTATGTGATTATCTATCTATCTATCTATCTATCTATCTATCTATCTATCTATCTATCTATCTATACATACATATTTATTGGCTGTCCCTCTGGAGAAAAATGCATAGCTGGTCTTCAGCAAATGTTTTAAAGAGGTGTAAGGCCAACCATACATATTTTCCTTAGAAGAATAGCATGGTCCAAGGAGAGTACTGGTTCTGGAGTCAGAGTCCTTATCTCACTGTTTGATTACCATAGATCTTGGATTGTTTTCATTTTAATACAGGACAACATTAATAACATTTCACAGAACTGTAACAATCAAATAAGGATATATAACTAAATGCCTTCATAAATCTCTAAATAATAATACAGAGGATAGTTATTATTGCTGAGGTAATACTTTGCCATTTGAGATCCTAGATCTTTTTATAGCAGTTGATCCCCACACCTACCCAAGACTCCTGCTACACACAGATGGAATCAAACTGTGGTCCTCTGTTGAGCATTTTACATTGATCTGTTGACCATGGAAGAAATACATATTTCAGCTTTTATTATACTAGGTAAATCCAAAGCCTACAAAGTAAATGAGTTGGTGTTTAAAAACAAATGCTGGCCTCCTGCTTTACTGTAAGTGAAGTATAAGAGTGAAAATAAGAAAGAGAATAAACAAAAATAAAAATTAATTACGAGGTCAGAGTGCCTACCCTCTGTCAGCAATTTTATGTATTTATTATCTCTAATCCTCAAAAATACGGGCAAGTAAAATTTACATCTTTGGCCAAAGACACATCAAAACTAATTGCTGGAGCAGAGCACAAGGTCAAATTTGTCATTCTACAATGCCTGTCTAAGGACCTTCTGCTACATAACTGCCTCTCTAGTTTTGTAGACATACTGACTTAGTTCGAGAGAGAACATTGAAGAGGATTTCATATTAATTGGCCATTAGCAGAAGGCATTTAAGTTTGTTCACATGGCAGGGCACTGAGCGATCATCTGCTTAGACAACACAAAGGGCTGAGGTAACACTCACACTGTATACTAATATGCATACCATGGAGAATATTTGAAACAATTATTTGAATAATTCTGAAATGTAACAAATACATGCCCTTGACTGGGAATCAAACCCACAACCCTTCACTCTGCAAGCTGACACTCTAACCACTGAGCCAAACCAGCCAGGGTATCCTTTGCCCATTTTTTAATTGGGTTGTTTATCTTCTTGGTGTTGAGTAGCATAAGTTCTTTTTTTTTTTTTTTTTTTTATCCTCACCCAAGGACAATTTTCTATTTATCTTCAGATAGAGTGGGAGGGAGGGAGATGTGAGAGAGACACATCAACTGGTTGCCTCGCTTAAGATCCTGGCCCTGACCAGGGCCGGGGACAAACTGCAATCGAGGTTTGTGCCCTTGACCAGAATTGAACCCTCAACTCTTTGATCCGAGGTCTGACTCTCTAACCACTGAACCAAACAGGCCAGGGCAGCATAAGTTCTTTATGTATTCTGGAAATTACCCTCTTATCAGATATATCAGTAGCAAATATGTTCTCCCATTCAGTGGGTTCCCTTTTCACTTTGTTGATGGTTTCTGTTGCTGTGCAAAAGCCTTTTCCTTTAATGTAATCTCATTTGTTTATTTTTTTCTTTGTTTCCTTTGTTTGAAGAGATATATTGGCAAAAATATTGCTACAAGAAATGTCTGAAATTTTACTGTCTATGTTTTCTTCTAGGATTTTTATGGTTTCCAAACTTACATTTAAGTATTTAATCCATTTTGAGTTTATTCTTATGTATGGTGTAATTTTTTTGCTTGTAGCTTTCCAATTTTCCCAACACCATTTATTGAAGAGACTGTCCTTACCCCATTGTATGTTCTTGATCTCTTTGTCAAATATTAATTGACCATAAAGTCACAGTTTTTGTTTGTTTTTTTTTTAATTAAAAACAAATAGAGAAAAGCAGAGACATAAGGCTTCCTTTCAGTCTGGACTGAAAGTCACTGCCCAAGTTCACTGCCCAAGTTCACTGCCCAAGTTCACTAAGCATTCACTAACCTGGAACACTGATAACAGATAAAATTACATTGTAGTCCTGCCTGTCCAAAAAGATCTTTGATAATGGCCATGTCTAACTTTTAGGGTGTATCCTAAGTTCAGTCATTCCCCATCTAAATTTGAACTATATATGGTGAATTATGCTCAATTTAAAATTATTCTCACCTGTGCCTAACAAAATTATTAGTTTATATCTAATATTATGTTTCACTAGGTTGTGTTTTTTAAACTGCCAGTATGCTAAAATGCATGCTTATAGATAATAGTAAAAATTTCAGAAAATGATTTTCTACGGTTGTTCAATATAAAATAAATTAAAGTAAACACTAAAATGTGGTTTTCTAAGAAATATAACTAATAATATAAAAACTTTCCCCTATGTGTAATGAAACCTAATAGTAGAAAATCTGTATTTGTGAAAAAGTAACTTAAAGCAAGGGAACATTACAGGGAGAATTTATTTCTCAGGGAATTACTTTCACTATTGTACAGAACATGGGTCACATAGTATATTATTATAGCATATAGTATTTTAATTTTAAAATTAAAGTGTTTTAAACAGATAGTAAAAATCTTATAATGTATTAATAATTACCTATTATTGAATTATATAATGCCCTAGCATTTGTGCAAAATGTGTAGATTTTTTTCTATATTAATACCAGCTGCAAGGTGGTATTACTTCTAAATTATATTACATTTGTTTCCTAAGGCTATTGTATCACAAACCACAGAGAGTGGCTTAAACAATAGAAATGTATTGCCTCGCAGTTCTGGAGTTTAGAGTGCCAAAATCAAGGCGTCATCAGAGTTGGTTCCTTCTGAGGGTTGGTCAGAAGCACAGGTGACAACTGGACTTGTGCCAGCACCTGAAGTCCAAGTAGGGGGTTGTGGGAATCCATTCTATAGCCAGTCAGTCAGAAGCACAGGTAATAACATGAGCTTGTGGCTGGTGTTTACAGTCTCTGGGTAGATAGTGTCAGAATTTAGTTGAATTGTAGGATACCCTGATTGTGTGCAGGGAATTACTTGTTGGTGGGAAGAACCACCCCACTCCACCCCTGTTGGAATTGGGTCCAGGAACCCCAAAGAGGCCTACTCTAATGAACTCTGTAAAGATTTTATCTCTAAATAAGTCCACATTTGGAGATACTGGGGATCAGGATCTCAACATATGACTTTTTGGGGAGGGCAGAGCAACACAATTCAAGTCATGATACTTACTCATGTGAATTATACCATCAAAATTTTTCTCTCATCTTCAACTTATGTGTGTGTATTATTACTATATACTATAAGTATACACTACTGTACTATATTCATACACTATGTACACACACACACACACACACACACTCTAGGCTATTTCAAGAAAGAATAAGTGAGCATAAGGTTAAACCAATACACAATGTATGGTCATCATGTGTTCTCCTCCTTAACAGTTGCATTTAAGAAACCATCAGCTTGAAAAGATGGTTTAAAAAAATTCTGAAAACTTACTAAATGCATAAGACCAGAAGGTAACATAAGTTTCTGTCTATAAGAGCATAATTCTGTTTAATCATATCATTAGATTTTAGTAAAGACAGACTTAGCAACAAAAATCTTCCACTTTCCATTCCGGCAGTGACTCAGCATACTGTCACTTATAATAAAGGCAAATTTCCTACTAATTTTATATATTATGCATGGTCACACAAATCCAAAAGCAAAATTTGTCTTCCTGTTTCCTTAAAATAAAAATTCACTTCCCTCTGTGCCCCAGTGAGGCAGAGTTTTCACTGTTTTTAATTCTGGGTCTTGACAGCACTTATACTAGGGATCAAAGAATAAAATAGCACAGTGCCATATGATCATCATATATTTCACAGGTAAAAATATTAGTTTTGGTGCAATGGAAAGGAAGAACACTTGAAAACAAATACAGAAAAGAAAATACATGTATATAAAAATATTAGATACTACTGTATTTAAAATATTCTGCACATATTAATAGTCCTCTGTTCTGAAAAAATATATAATTATACCAGTTACTAAAAATCTGAAAAAATAGTGTCATAATTCAGAGGGATGTTGTAATAGTCTGTAAATATTCCAGCAAGATAGGCCAGTTCTGTAGGCCAGTTCATTATAGTAATGTCTACAGTGAACTTGGTACTGTTTGCTTGAGAAGTGACCTATTAGTGGAATGAGTTAAATAAAAGTGCAAAAAACAGAGCATATAATCCATTTATAATCCTAAAGCCAGGGCTTCTATATGCTAATACTTCCAAGAAATTTTACAGAGAATCAATAATGAAATAGCTTCCAAAGTATCTGAGCTATTGTAGAAGACAGGTCTCAAGATCATGGAATTATCTTCAATGTAGGTCCTACTAGAGATAAATGTCTCATATTAAGAAAAATAAGCTCTATTCTGGTTGGAAATAAAACTCCAAAGGAAACTCTAAATTATGAATTTGGTTTCAATATTGTTGTGCACATATGCAAATAGAAATAACTGGTAGAAAGTCTATCAAAGAAAAAGTACAGGCACACAGCACTTTACAAGTTCCCAGAATCTTGTCATGTTTATGCCTTTCAAGACAGTTATAATATTAATGACAATGTCTTTAAACCTTAAAAGTACTTAGATGTGTAACCTGCTCCTTTGTGCACATGGAATGATATGGTGAACATGTTTTGCAGCATCCAATTTTGCAAGTGCAAGTTCACTGGGAATTTTTGCTAGCAAAACAAAAATCACACCATGGTGTTACAAATGTCCTCAAATTTAAAATTGCTCAATTTGGTCTTCTTTTTTTTTTTTTTTTTCCTTTTAAAGCAGCGTGTTGCTTCTAGGAAGATTATATGCCTCATGAATGCCATTTGTAAAGAAGCTTCATAATTATATATGTCTTCCTTCCTTTTTCTTGTGACAAAGATTCTATCCTTGACCAAATCCTAATTAGGTTTTTCTGAACTCTTCAGCAACAAGGCCTCAGCTTTTGGACCTCTCTATTCTCCTCTCTATTGTCCAGTTTTAGCAAGAATCCTTCTAAAACGAGTTAAGTCAGAATTCCTCACTCTGAATATCTGATCACCCTTAATAGCTGATCAGATCCTTTATCTTCTACCATCCCCCAGGTGATATCTGATCACCCTGGCCTGCCTTCCGCAAGAATCCTATTGGATCTATTTAGACAGAATTCTACCTTATACCAGATATTTCCTTTTCACTAATTTTCTATTCACTGTATGCCCCAAACACACCCCAGATCTTTAGCTATAAATTCCCTCTTTTTCTTTTTATATTCAGGGTTGAGCCCAATCTCCCTCCCCTACTGCAAAACCTCAGCACAGTGGACCCTTCACCTATCCTGATGGTCCCCGTGAATTAAGTCTGCCTTATCATTTCTAAAAGTGTCATTAATACTTTTTTTCTTTAACACTTCTTTCTGTCCTTCCTTTTTTCTTTCAATCTAGCCTTAATTCGCTCTTTCTTTCCTTTCGATATTTTTCTCTTCCTTGTTTTGTTTCTTCTTTCCTTCCTTGTCATTAAAAATGTTTATTAAAGATTAACTTTCCAGGTTCTATGTGATACTCTGTGTGATATGATTTTTTTTTTTTTTTGGAGTGGGGTGAAACATTTCTAAATGGATGTAGTAGATTTACCAGATCATGGAACTATTGGGAGAAGAAGAAATCATATTAGGAGATCGATTGTACTCACATTATGGACCCAGAATGTGAGCAACATGATCGAAATATATTATTCCAGTGAAAGGAATAAATCCATAGATAATCTCCAAGTTGTTCACTCAAATAAAAAAGACAACAAATGTGAAACTCATGGCTTATTTGTGTGCAGTTTAGTCTAATTTCAAGGGTAAATGTTTCTCTAGAAAATCAGGATAAATAGCATTTTTCAACTTCTACAAATGTTCTCCTGTGAAGTTACACTACTTATAAACTTAAAGAGGGAAAGGTCATCTATTTAGCCAAAACTTTAGTTGAAAGAAGAAATCAATAATTTTATATATTTATAAAGTAATTACTATTTAATGTGCAAAATGTTAAGGTACATGTAGATATGAAACCACATGATGATAACACAGAGGTAATATATCACATTGTATAAGTAGGAACAATGAAACAAAAACACAGTGAGGTCATTTCCAGCATAAGATCACTAAAGAAGTTTGAAGATTTTGTTCATAATCCATTTTAAAATATATTTTAGGCAACTCAGGATATTTTTACATTCTACTGTATGCTACAACACATCAAATTACCTGTCCTCTCCATCACCATTATCAGTACATTAACATGTGTATAATGGTATAAGTGAAATATATATATATCTGCTCCCTCTCCCTCACTCCACCCCCACCTGACACAAAGCTCCTGAAACCTTTGTAAATTTCTGAGTGATAGGAGCACTAAAAGCATGTTTTGTTTTAAGGAGATGACTCTGCGTGGGCAGCTGATTACCAGAAAGACCTAGCCATAATTAGCTTGGAATTTTCAGTCTCCACTACCCTCATCTCTGAAGAAAGGGTAGGGGCTAGAAATTGAGTTAATGATCAATCAAGCCTATGTCATGAAGCCTCCATAAGAATCCCAGTAGGATGGGGTTCAGAGAGCTTCGGAGTTGGTGAACACATCCAACTCCCACATACCTGGGAGGAATATCTTCTATTTTATAGTCCTTCCCCCAAAACCAAACAAACTAAAACAAAGATATTTTGCCTTCAATGTCCATCATCTCATTTTCCTCATCTCAGTAAATTGCTTTCAAAGCAATCTAGAGTGCTTACTTAGGCATTGTTCCATTTTTCTATGACAAATGTGTACTGTATTCATACTGAGTTTATTATTTATCATGCTTTACATTGGTTCAAGGTAGGTTACATAATATGACAATGAACCTTTGTAGTATTAAAATATGCTCAATTATTTTTATAGAATATATATACATTTTATTTCATCAATTTGAGAGGAATCCTCCAGCCATGATACTTTCGTTTCTTTAAATATTTTTAAAGATACTCTTTATTTTTTTCATGATACCTTTAAGAATAGAATTTATTCACTAGACAAAAATGTCCTTCCATATAGCAGGCCAGTATGTTTTTATATGGACTGGACAATTATGGTTTCCTGTCACCAAGAAAAATCTATATTGGACAGGTTTTAAATATTTAATAAATAGCTGATAAACAAAATTGAGTATATCTCTTCAAAAAAGCTCAAGGAAATGAAAAGAGTTACTCTTTTCCAGAGACTGCTTATTTATCCATTGAATATTCCATGTGAATCCCAAACAATCATTTCATCTGGGTGCTACCATAAAGTAAAGGGGATTCACAAAATATATTCAGGGATAGACAGTTGGGGTTACAATATTAAGGTCGTATTGACTAAGTAGATGCCACAAATTTCTCTTGTTCCAGACTCTTCAGTTCTGTAACCAGAGATCCAACATGCACCCCCAATCTCTCAATCACTTCTATTTACCTCACACATTTTTATCTTGAAGCCAAATTTAATAACTGAGCTTTAAAATCTGAAAGCTGGGGCAAGCCTTATCTTTAGCAACACAATGTCACAATGCTAAAAAGAAAAGAAAAGAAAAGAAAAGAAAAAAGAAAGGAAAGGAAAGGGAAGGGAAAGGGAAAGGGAAAGGGAAAGGGAAAGGGAAAGAAAGGAAAAGTGAAAAGGGAAGGGAAGGGAAGGAAAAAAAAAGACAAGACTTTAACTCGGAGACTAAAATTAAGTTATATATTTACTCTAGGTCCTGGACATAGAAAAAGTCAATGACTGTTTCAAATCATCTTTATTAGCCATGCTATAAAGATGTTATCCAGTACCATGTATTGTTGATGTCTTGATTGTTTTCTTTTCATACTGTGATCAGTAAAAGTAGTATGACATTTTTCTGCCACTTACTTGGTCATCTTGTAGCCCTATGGAATGACATAGAAAACTCAAGAATATTAGCAATTAAAACATTATATACATGAATGTATCCTTTAGATGCTGAGCTAATACAGTACTCTTCTTGATTTCCTAATGAGATAAAGTCAATGGAAGAATAATAGCAAAAATGCACTGGGAGTGTTTTTCCACAGCTCTCCTTTTCCCTTGGCTCATCATTTTATTACTGAATTGGATGGGGAAAAAACTAAATAGCCTTTGAGCCTGCATCAGCAATTCTACAGCTACTCAAAATGCCTATTGTCCTGCTATTATTTTATTTTATATCAAAACCTTTTTTTTTTTTCTTTTTTTTTTTTTTTAGTTTTTGGAATAAATTTGAGGTTATTTTACTGTTGATCATTCAAAGTAGCCAAATCTTCCTGGAAGACAGAGAGTGCCCTAGAAACACAAAGATCAAATCACAGAGCACACAGATAAACAAATTTACCAGGCCAATCATGATTTATTACTTTGAAAAATACTGTCTTTTAAAAACTCTTTTGGTTATATATTAGAGAAACACACTGAAGCATATTTAAACAAAAACCATAGGAGTTATCAGATGTACCTTCTGGAATACAAGGATGAGGATAAATCATTCCTCAAGATGGACTGAATTTAGATGAAAAGTAATCAGAAATATTAAATGTAGTTTCTCTTTGATTTTTGGCTTTTTTCTTTCTACACATTCTTTTTGCACACTGGGTCTTGGTGATCTTAGCAAAACTTTGCCATTACATCGCTCCTGAGTTTACATACCTTAGTGCCAAACACGTGTAGAGACCAGCTGACTGAATCTGAATTCTGTTTTTAAATGTCTCAATGTAAATGCTATCTATTGTAGATATATTTACTTTTTCAAAATAATCTGGTTAATTTATCTGAAGGCAATTTATTTAGAGTTTTTGCTTTCATGATATTCAGTAATTCACTATTTTGATTCATGTAATTTCAAAACAGTAAAATAATTGTAAAGAACATGTGACTGAAATATTCAAATTGGTTCTAGTTGAGCAATAGAATTGAAAAATATGTACTTAATATATAGTAAGTTCTCACTTGCCATCAATAGGTTCTTGAAAACTTTGTCTTTAAGAGAAATGATGTACAATAAAATTAATTTTATTAAAAACTAATTGATATAAACAAGTAAGGTCATTACTTTCCAACCTAATTATTCTAGTTCAGGGTCACAAGTGGCTAGAGCTGATCCCAGCAGCTCGGAGCACCACTTGGGAATCAACCCTGGACAGGACATCTCAAGGAGCCCTTCCATCTCAAGGACCACTCATACACACAGTCACACTCACTCAGACAATTTAGACATGCCATGACACCTAACATGTATGTTTTTAGATGTGGAAGGAAACTGTAGTACCTGAAGAAAACCCATACAAACATGGGGAGAATGTAGAAATTCCACACAGACAGTGGCCCTGGCCAGGAACTGATTTTTTTCTTTTTCAATGTTATGACAAAATGATGTTGAACAAAATGACATTATTCAAGGATCTGCTGTAGCTACATTTATTTGTATGTTCATTTCTATTATATATATATATATATATATATATATATATATATATATACATATATATATATATAATAAATACTTATGTGCTCACAGAAATAAAGTGCCTCAAATGATATTGACCTTGTACAGTAATAGTCTCACCCCTTATCTTCAGGGGATATATTTCAAGACCCCCAGGGTATGCTTGAAACAGCTCTTAGTAACAAGCCCTATATATACTATGTTCTTTCCTATACATAGATACCTGTGATAAAGTTTAATTTATAAATCAGGCACAGTGATAGATTAAGAACAGTAACTAATAATCAAAGAGAACAAATCACTAAAATTACACTAAAATTTATGTAAATGACATTTCTCTATCAAAATATCTAGTGTACTGTACTCAATTCTTCTGGTGATGATGTGAGGTGATACAATGCCTATGTGACAAGATGAAGTGAGGTGAATGATGTAGGCAGTGTGATACAGCATTAGGGTGCTACAAAATGTACTTGACCACAAGCACTACGATATGATGAAGGTAGACTGAATAATTGAGATGACTACTAAGTGACTAATGGGTGGGTAGTGTACACAGCATGTATACACTGGACAAATGGGTGATTCACTTCCCAGGCAGGGTGAAGCTGGATGGCTCGAGATTTCATCATACTTCTCACAATGGGGAGCAATTTAAAACGTATGAATTGTTTTTTTTCTGGAATTTTCCACTTAATATTTTCTGACCAAAGGTAACTGAAATAGCAGAAATTAAACCTGCAGAAAAGGGGGAACTCCTGTATTAAAAGTGGATTTAAAAAAAAGAAAAGGAACATTGAGTTTGTTTTAGTGAGAATGAAACCATTTATCTCTTCAGAAATAGTATTAAAATATACTTTGTTGCCCTGGCTCAGTGGTTGGAGTGTCAGCCTTGGGACCAAAGGGTCTCAAGTTCAAGTTACAGTCAAGGACATGTACCTAGGTTGTGGGTTTGATCTCCATCCCCAGTTGGGTCATGAGGGAGGCAACCAATCAATGTATTGATGTGTCTCTCACATCGATGTTTCCCTCTCTCTCTCTCCCCTCCCTCCCTCCCTTCCTCTTCCACTCTATCTAATAATCAATATATCTGTATCTATATCTATATCTATATACATTTTGTAGATATAGATAGATATATATACTTTATTATCATGGCCTTTATTCGTTACATTGACTGCTATGTAACTAAAATGGCATGTATCCTTGAATACAATTGTATACAGTTGAACAAAGAATATAGTCATTCCTTCAACACTAGCATAATTCATATAATTTTAAAATGTGTAATTAATATTCTTGGAGTCCCAAGTCCTGTAGGTATTCTTCTATTAGCCCACAAATTCTCCTGAATTAGTATATTTGCTAATAATTAACACAAAATAACCCATGAATTGAAGCTCTAAAATTATAAAAAGAAATATTTGAAAATAATATTTATAACTGATTGATGGATTAACACTAATTAAAAATATAGTGTATTCTATATAAATCTTATAGAGAAAATCAGAGTTCAAGCTACTTCACAATAAAATGTTAATCATATTACTGCAGGTAATTTATTCACTGTGAAGAAAACACTATGTATGGGTACAAAAGTGTTGAGATGACCCTACGCATTCACCTTTGGCTAATCTCTAGGCTTAAATGCAAGCAGAAAATGAAGACTAAGGCAGAATTTGAATGGGCTTGGCTAAGCACTGAAGGAGTTTCCCAGCACAGATCCAATCTATAATGACTAGAAATTTATTTTCTTATGTTTCCTTCCATTTTCTTTTATAGTTATTTAAGAAAAATTCTGTCAAACTTTTTTTAGTGTGTTTATTCTCTCTTCTCCTCTCTCTCCCTCTCTCTTTCTCCACCCTCCTCTATTTTCCTTTCTCCCTCTTCTCTCTATCTTCTTTTTCTCTCTCTCTCACTCTCTTGGCTATTGGAGTCCAAGATAATATCTTCAAAAACACTACTTGAACACTGGCCAAAGGAGCAGATACTTCAGAGACCATACATGACAAAGAATACAGAATTTACAAAAACACTTTATAAAAATTATTTGATAAAGAAACAGCCATAGTCAGCAACCAATAAAAACAAACACTGAATAAGGGAAGAATATGATTTCTAAAGTCATCATTTAATCATTCAAATGTCTAGTTTTAAACAAAAACTATATATCATGGGAAGAATGAAGAATGTATGGCCCAGTCACAGAAGAAAGTAACTGAAACTGTTCCTGAAGGACAGATATTATTATTAGACAAGGTCTTTAAATGAACTATTTTAAATATGTTCAAAGTGCTAAGACGACAGATAAAAATGTATAAATAACCTGGAGAAAAATGTATGAGAACAGAGAATAAAGAGTAGTAAATTGTAACAGAGAACCAGAGTTCTAGGGCTGAAAAGTTTGATAGCTGAATTAAAATAGTCACTGGAGGATTTTAATAGCAGATATAAACAAACAGAAGTAAAACCCTATATTTAAATAGGTCAATTGAAATGATTCAATCTTAGAACAGAAGAAAAATGAAAATAATAAACAGACCCTCAGACTTGTGTGATGCCATCAACATAACCACAATCCCAGAAGTAGAGGAAAGAATGGGAAGGAAGAATATTTGAAGAAATAATGACTTAATGACTAAAAACATCCCAAATTTGAGCAAAGGCAGGTATCTATTCTTTGAAGAAGCTAAATAAACTCCAAGAAGAATAAATACAATACCAGGGCACATTTTAATCAAATTGTTGAAAGTCAAGGATGAAAGGAGAATCTTGAAGTCTGCATGAGACTAGTGACTCATCACGTACGAAGAAGCCTCAATAATATTAACAGAAATTTCTTATCAGAAGCCATGGAGGCCAGAAAACAATGGGATGGCATTTTTAAAGTGTTGGAGGGATGGGGGGGGGGGCTGTCAAACAAGAATTCTGTACATGGTCAAACTATCCTTCAAAAAAGAAGGAGAAATTAAGACACTCCCCAACCAGACCCCTTCAAAAAGCTAAAGGAATTTTTTGTAAGCAGTCCCACCTTACAAGAAACACTAAAGGAAGTTCTTCAGGCTGAGATAAAAGTTACTAGACGGTATCTTGAAACCATACGAAGAAAACAGAAATCTGGTAAAGGTAACTTCATAGTAAGTAATACCAACTTCAAAGTTGGTATTACTGCATTTTTAGTTTGTAATTCTTTTTATTTTTGACATGATTTAAAAGACATATCCATAAACCAATAGTTATAAATCCACATAATGTAAAAGTAATGTATAAGCATCGTAATTCGTGATGGCAACAACATAAGGCAATGTATGATAGGACACGGATAGACCTGACATGCATGTTTCTAAGGGAAAGAACACAATCTAAGGGCTTCTATGTGATTTCAAATATATGACATCCTGCAAAACTACTAAGTCAGTCAAGGGTCAGTGGTTGCCAGGTTTTAGGGAGAAGGGCAGGGGGGATAAACAGGTGGCATATAGAACATTTATTTGCAGTAGAACTATTCTGAATAATACTACACATGGATACAATACTACTATAAATACTATAATAATGGATACATGTCATTATACATTTGTCAAAACTCACAGACTATACAACACAAAGAGAGAACTCTAAGGTAAGCTAATGTATTTGGGTGATAGTGACATGTTAATGTAGGTTGGTATATCATAACAAGTGTACCACTTTGGTGGGGACTTTGAGAGACTTTGCATATGTGAGGGTAAGGATATTATGGAAAATCTCTATACCTTCTGCCCAATTATGCTGTGAACTTCTCTAAAATACAAAGTTTATTCTAAAATGACAAACCTCAGAGTTGGGGGGCGGGGGGATGGATGAGATGAACCAAAGAACTTAAATGCATGTATGCATAACCAATAGACATAGACAACAATGCTGGGGGGGGTGGGTGTAGGGGCAGGATGGGGAGGAGGGGGTCTAGGGGGGAAAAAGGAGAAACATCTGTAACAAAAATAAATTAATAAAAATTTGGAGGAAAAAACAAAAAATAAAAAATGATATAAAGGTAAAAATAAAATAAATAAACTACTAAAGCCAAGACATTTTATGAAGTTGAACTAAAACGATACAGACAAATAACTGTCATATTTTTAGTTTTTGGTCACTTTTGGGGGCTAACAAGAAGTAGTGAGGGATTTAATGCAGGTGAAGAGTAGACGAGGAGGAGCACCCATGCCGAGCAAATGAAGGCCTCTCGCGGAAATAGATGATGGTTATACTCACCTGAGGGCAACAAAGTGAGAGAGTTATAGTACAGCTCCCCTAGTTTCAACTCTGAAAGCCAAACACAGAAACCCCATTGTGAGAGAAATAAAACAATCTTGTCTGTCACCGCTGTGAGCCTTCTTTCTGTAAAACCATCATCAAGTTGAAATTAGAAGTATACTAGGTTGGAAGATTTTGAGAACATGGCCCTTCTCCCACAGCAAGACAAAAGGCTTTGTCTCCACTGAGTGTACCTTGAGAACAGCACATTCTCAATAAGCACCACAGTGACACGTACCCTGTCGTTGTATGCAAGAAATCAAGTCCCTTCTAAGAGGCTAACAAGCAAGTGATAAATTCTTTTGTCAAACATCATGTCAGAGTGGTGGGATTGGAAGATATAACCATTGGCATATAGCCAGTGCTTTCTTTTCTAGCTACAAGTGCCTACTGGGTCATTATAACAGCAGTAAGCTGAAGAAAATGTAGAAATACATAGTTAAGGAAAATGCTGACAGTTGTCATTCTTGTAGGTTTACACAGCTGGTGCCTGCCGCAGCAGTGGACCTTTTGCATCAACGTGGAGTTGATTTCAATCAACATTGATTGCCCAGTCTGGACCATTTAGTACATAAGCTGATTTCAAAGAAATGAAATATGATGGATGTAGAAATCGGTGTAAAGAAGCTAAAGAACAACAGGAAGAAATCAAGGGTCCTAAAGTAAATAAACCCATTTACAAACTGTTTGCTAACTGGCTTTTTAATTTTTTTTCTAAGTTCAGCAGTTTTGCTGATTGTTCTTTTCTTCTTTACGGTCTGGATGTAGAGATTACAGAATGCTGTGCATCCTCAGAACTATATAATGGTAAATAATTCATCTCTGTAACATTCCTCAAGGTAATGAAAGTTCTACATACACAGGGAAGTAAGAAGAGGGAGTATAAATAAGTGGAGGCATCTCAAGCACACAGAGCAGCTCTTAGAAATTTGGGGGCCAGTGAAATACTCTTCACTTTAGTATAGTCTTTTCATTTTCCTCATTATCTGAAAGCTGAGAGTCCTTTTTAAAGCAAGTCAAACTTCCTTCCTCATTATACACCCCCCCCCTTCAAACAATAAGGTGCAACGGTTTGGATATCCCTGAAACTCATCACCCTTTTATTAACAACTAATTACAGCAAAAATTGAAAATGGAAGGTAGTAGGAGTTTAGAACTTCTTAAGTGAGTGTACAAGAATTTTTAAAACATGCAATATCTGACTATTTAGCACTAACCTCTTTTCTCTTAGGTTGTCAAATAAAAAAATGACAAGGGCCAAGATAATAGTTGCCATCCAGTGTGAATGAATCAAAGTTATACCTTTTTTTGTCAGATTGGCAAAAACTTTATTTTTTGGTGTGCCACAGAATTTTAGTAATTAGTTTACGTGTGCCATGAGATGAAAAAGGTTGAAAATCACTGTACTATGAGATTATATGTACACAAGTTATTCTGTTTACCCGATATATTTTTGCGCCAATCCAAAACAAACTTAAAACAATAGAAGACAATGATAGTCCACAAGTTAGGTAAAAGGCAGGAAAGACAGAGAGAAAGACAGATATTTAAAAAGGGAGACTGTTTAGATGGCAATCTTCATATTTCCATCTGAACAGAAAATTATTATTTTAACTTATATGAGAAATAAAAGACCAATTCCTTTTTCTTTTTTTATTTCCATCAAAGAGCCTGAAAACAATTTGGTAGTTTACAACAAACCCTTTTCAATACTTTTATTTCTGTGTGTCATGAGCTATTATAGTCTTCTGTATATTTCCCTCACTTCATTACAAGAGACAGTGAGTCTTTATTTCCATGCTAATATGCAGTTCCTAATATCCTGTTCATACTCCTTAGATCAATAAATGTTCTTAGTCTTTGGTTTCTTATTTAAGTAATATGGAGCATATGTATTTAACTAAAGCCATACTTTAACCTTTACGTTGCATAATTACAACACAGTAATGAATTAATGGACCATAAAATCTTGAATATCATAAGGTATAGGCATGTTTTTGCAAAATGTATTTGCGAATCTTCACTGAACATTCAAAATATGGATTCAAAAACTGCAGTGGGATTGCAGGTCTACTAAAACAAGCTCAGATCTATGCAAAAAAGAGAAACTTTTCTTCAGGGCTGAGTTGATCTCTCTTATAAGCTATCACAGAGCTCCATAGTGGAGAAATATGTCCTTGCCGGTTTAAATAATATTTTGACTGAAATATTTTTCTTTCACTGTAAGCAATTCTTTTGGATAACTAGATATGTAGTAATCCTTCAGAGATCCCTCCTTTCCCTTTTACCAGAATAGCAGTTAGGTATATGAAGTGAATTATATGCCTGGGAAATTAAATGGGGGGAATGGTAGTCAAAGCACCTACACCTGCCCTCTCCACATTGCCTTGGCGTCCTCATGACTTCATGGCTGGATACAATGTCATGGTCAGAGTGAGTTAGAGCTGGATAGTTCCTTTCCCACATCCAGAAAGCCAGAGCAGACTAAATTTGGGCATTTCCTTTCTCCCAACTCAGTCTCTGAAGAAATTCAATAGTATATGCTCTGGCAGTTTCTCCTGATGGCAGCTCTGGTTAAGAATAGAATGCTCTGGCATATTTCATAGTGGTCTTTCTCCTCTCACCCTGCTGGAAACAGGCATTGGTTTTCCCCTGATATTTAATGTGAGAACCTTGTAGAAGTCCTGGAGGCAAACAAAAGTGTGGGAAATCCCTATAACTGAGTACCCTGGAATTTTTAACTCTCCAATTTGTCTACACTGAGCCTTGAGCAATTTGTCAAAACAGTTCAGATTCCTTGCCCCAGCGCTGGCTTCCCTAGAGGTTGCTGCTCCCGGGTTTCTGCTGCAGCAGGTCGCAATTCTCTGTATTTGCTTATCTGTCCAATTTGGGGGCTGTGGTTTTCCCAGTGATCACTCTTCTTTCATGGATCTAAGAACAGTTGTTGATTTTTCAGTTTGTTCAGCTTTTTACTTAAGACAGAATAACTTCCAAGCTCCTTACATGCCAGGTCAGGAACCCTTATTTTTTCTTAGGTAGCATTTTTACTGCTGCTTCTAAAAACAAACAAACAAACAAACAAACAAAACCCTCAAATACAAACAAAACCCTGTTATCCTTTCTGCTTTTCTTACATAGTGAGCGATTATTATTTTGTTTTCCAATACCCTAGGGCAGCGGTTCTCAACCTGCGGTTCGTGATCCCTTTGGGAGTCAAACGACCCTTTCACAGGGGTCGCCTAAGACATAACAGTAGCAAAATTACAGTTATGAAGTAGCAATGAAAATAATTTTACGGTTGGGGGTCACCACAACATGAGGAACCGTATTAAAGGGTCTTGGCATTAGGAAGGTTGAGAACCACTGCCTTAGGGGATATTTTTTAATTAGTGAAGATTGGTTTAGTTCTCCTGACTAAACCCACAAAGTTATATATATCTCACAATGGTCAAAGCCTGTGTTAATGACAATTTAAAAAATTAAAGTATATATCATTGCAACATTATTAATCATGTAATATAATGTACAGTATCAATATGCAAATTTTATAAAATTATTAGTAGTAACTTCACTTTATATTCTGGCAGATGATAATATACTAGTTGTCATAAATTCATTCAACTGTTTGATAATTCCTATTATGATTTTCCCTTCAAATAATCTCTTTGGACAGTCCTATAGTCTCCAAAGTACTCAGTCTGGTCCCCTGAGACATCCCAACCCTCTGCACTCCACTTAGTCCTGTCTGCCCTTGTTTCTCTGGAGATGCTGGTTTTTCCCCTCCTTACAATCAATCCTGATTCATCTCTTCTCACCTGGGGTTCCCCATGGGACAGGCCCTGGCAAAATTCTACTACCCATAAGTAGGTTATAGCCTACTTATCATTCAAAACACACTTTTCCCAAGAAGACATTTTGAGCCAATCAAAAGATACAATTGTCTCTCTGCCAATATAACTCATTTGTATAGGACCATACATTTTACATAGTGCTTTCAAATGCATTTTTCATGTATTTCTCACAATAAATCTATAGTTTGTTTCAAAATTTTTCCTTAGATAGATAAGAAAACTGAGAATCTGAAAGGCAAAGTACCTTCTTTAGGTAACAGAGCTCCTAAAATCTAGAGATAAAACACAATCTCAATAGTCTGATGACTTGCCTTCTGCAGATCTTTCTTTCCTTTGTCATCTTTCCTTTTCTTTTTCCCAGTTTTATTGAGATATAACTGACATGCATCACTGTATAAGTGTAAGGTGTACAGCATGCATATTTGATTGACACATGCAGACATACCTCAGAGATGTTGCAGGCTCCGTTCCAGACCACCGCAATAAAGCAAGTATCCCAACAAAGCGCATTATAATCTTTTTGCTGGTAGAGGGCCTTGTCTTCCATTTGTAAATAATGCAACATTTGTGAAGTACAATAAAGTGTTTCAATGTATGTTATGGCAGGAGGAAGACGGTTAGGACAGGATTTGGGCTTAGTACTATAAGTGGCACACCAAACTGAAGTTTTGTGAGAGTGGCACCCAGAAAACCTTAAGTTCTGGATAGTAGGAAAAACAAATAAATGAAAGATTTAGAAAAACTGTTGAAGATAATATATAAAGATATTGGGTTTCAGCTCGGAAGATGGAGGTGGGCAGGACCGGAAGGAGGGTGAGTGCGTGAGAGAGTGAGCTGGTGTGTGAGAGAGTGAGTAGACGTGAAGGTGGACGACCAAACTCGTGCAGCACAGAGACGCGTAGCAGCAGGTTCCTGTGCTGTGGACGGAGAGCAGCTAGCTACCACGGTAAGCGGCCCTTCAGGGCACTTCTCCCTGCGCCGCGGGGAGGTCCCACCATTTTGGAAGATCCTGGGTCTTCCCTGGGAGGAGGCAGTGGGAGCAGCTAGGGCCCAGCAACCTGAGCCCACCAGTGCACCTGGCACCATCGCACCAGTGGATACCCTGTGTCAACACAGACCAGTGCACAATAGTGGAGCTGCCAAGGTGTCGGTTTCAGAAGCCGCAAACAGCCGGGAGCCCAGCACCATCCCCCACAGTAGCAGCCCAATCAGAGTCGAGATATACCCCCAGCAACAGAGGCTGGGGAACAGACATCCATCCCCAGGCAACAGAAGCACAAACCAGCAGCAGAGACCCATCCCCAAAAACTAGAGCAAAGGCTGAGCAGGAGCTGAGCCCCACAGGGCAGCAGCACTCCCCAGCCACCAGCAGAGGGACCTGGGGCTCCACAGAGACCTGTGCTACCCAGCGGCCCACAAAAGTAGTGGGGAGCCAGGGCTCCAGAGGGACCGGTGTGATCCAGCTACCCGTGGGACATGCGGGGTGCTGGGGCACCAGAGAGGCCTGCGTGACCCACTCCCCACAAAATAGGTGTGGAGCTGGGTCTCCAAAGGGACTGTGCGATCCAGCTGCCCACAGGACCTGCAGGAAGCGGGGGTTCCAATGGGGCCTGTACAACCCAGCAACCCACAAGATCGGTGGGGAGCCAGGGCTCCAGTGAGGCCTGTGCAGCACAGCTGCCCATGGTATGGGCAGGGAGCATGGCTCCACAGGGCCTGAGCTATACAGCTACAGGTGGCACCAGAAACAAGCTGGGAACACAGCTCCAGAGAGGCCCACATGATCCAGCAGCAGCACCTACCAGGACACACCAATACCAGTCCCCAGTAGTCAGTCCTCCAAGATCCACAGCAGGCAAGAGGGTACACGCAACAAAACAGTCTGGGAGGCACAGTAGCCTTATTTGATATACAATGAGCTGCCTACACATCCAAACATCCCTCACCGAGTCTAGACTTACCGATGGCTCACATGGGGAGACAAAGAAACAAAACCCAAAGGAAAGAAAAAGAGGAATCACCAGAAAAGGAACTACAGGAAATGGAAGACAGAACTTGTCAGATAAAGAATTCAAAGCAATGATTTGAAGGGTGCTCAAACAATTTGGTGAGAACTACAAGCAACTTAATAAGAATTACGAAGAGCTCACTAGGAACTACTTCAGCTTAAAAAAAGAGGTAGAAGCTATGCATAAAAATCAAGAGGAAATAAAGAATGACATAGCTGTTATGAAAAATACCTTAGAAGGGTTCAATAGTACATTGGAAGAAGCTGAAGACCAAATCAGTGACTTAGAAGACAAGGTAGAGAAAAACACCCAAATAGAGCAGCAAATGGAAAAAAAAAATTAAAAAGCAGGAGGAAAGTTTAAGGGGGCTGTAGGACATACAAAACGTAACAACATTCACATTATAGGGATACCAGAAGGAGAAGAATCAGAGAAAGGAATAGAGAGCCTGTTTGAAGAAATAATGACAGAAAACTTCCCTAAACTGGTGAGGGAAAAAGTCACACAAGTCCAGGAAACACAGAGAGTCCCAAGCAAGATGAACCCAGAAGACCCACAGTTAGACACGTCATAATAAAAATAGCAAACATTAAAGACAAAGATAGAATGTTAAAGGAAGCAAGAGAGAGACAGAAATTTACCTACAAGGGAGCTCCCATTAGACTGTCAGCTGATTTGTCAGTAGAAACGATGCAGGCCAGAAGAGAGTGGCATGAAATATACAAAGTAATGCAAGGCAAGGGTCTGAATCCAAGACTACTCTATTCAGCAAGGCTATCATTCAAAATTGAAGGAGAAATAAAGAGCTTCACAGATTAAAAAAAAAAAAAAGCTAAAGGAATTTACCACCACCAAACCAGCACTGCAAGAAATGCTGAATGGACTATTGTAAGAAGAAGAAGAAACAGAGAGAGAGAGAGAGAGAGAGAGAGAGAGAGAGAGAGAGAGAAACACAGTTATAAAATTAAAATGGCAACTAATAACTATCTATCAATAATAACTTTAAATGTAAATGGATTAAATGCTCCAATCAAAAGACATAGGGTAGCTGATTGGATAAGAAAGCACGACCCATATATATGCTGTATACAAGAGACCCACCTCACAACAAAAGACTCACACAGGATGAAAGTGAAGGGATGGAAAAAAATTTTCCAAGCAAATGGAAAAAAAGCAATACTCATATCTGACAAGATAGATGTCAAAACAAGGTCCATAATAAGAGACAGAGAAGGTCACTACATAATATCAAAAGGATCAATCCAACAAGAGGATATAACCCTGGTAAACATATACGCACCAAATACGGGTACACCAAAATATATTTAAAAACTTCTGGAGGACTTTAAGAGAGAGATCAATAGCAACATGATCATAGTGGGTGACTTTAACATGCCACTAACACCACTGGATAGATCTTCTAGATAAAAAATTAACAAGGACATAGAGACCTTACAAGACAAGCTAGATCAGTTGGACTTCGTTGATATTTACAGAACATTTCACCCCAAAACTGCAGAATATGCATTCTTCTCAAGTGCACATGGGTCATTCTCAAAGATATACAACATGTTAGGACACAAAGCAAGTCTCTACAAATTCAAGAAGATTGAAATCATATCAGGCATCTTCTCAGATCACAGTGGCATGAAACTAGAACTCAATTACAATAAAAACATACAAAAACATTCAAACACTCAAAGGCTAAATAGCATGTTATTAAACAATGAATGGGTTACTAACGAGATCAAGGAAGAAATTAAAAACTTCCTGGAAACCAATAAATTGAACACACAACACAAAATCTATAGGACGCAGCGAAAGCAGTCCTGAGAGAGAAGTTCATAGCACTACAGGCCTACCTCAAGAAACAAGAAAAATTCCTAATTGACTTTCTAACCCTACAACTTAGAGAACTAGAAAGCAAACAAAAGAAAAACCAAGAGCTAGTAGGAGGAAGGAAATAGTAAAAGTCAGAGCAGAAATAAATGACATAGAGACTAAAAAAACAATTCAAAAGATCAGTGAAAGAAAAAACTGGTTCTTTGAAAAGATAAACAAGATCGATGGACCTTTAGCCAGACTCACTAAGAAACAAAAAGAGAGAAACCAAATAAATAAAATCAGAAATGAAAGAGGAGAAGTAACAACTGACACCACAGATATACAAAGGATCATCAAAACATACTATGAACAATTATACCCCAACAAATTGGACAATCTAGGAAAAATGGACAAATTTCTAGAAACACACAGCCTCCCAAAACTGAACCAGGAAGACATAGAAAACTTGAACAGACCAATAACAACTCAGGAAATTGAAGATGTAATTAAGAAACTCCCAGCAAACAAAAGCCCAGGCCCAGACGGCTTCACTGGGGAGTTTTACCGAACATTCAAAGAAGATCTAATACCCATTCTCCTCAAACTATTCCAAAAAATCCAAGAAGACAGAACATTTCCAAACTGATTTTATGAGGCCAGCATAATCCTAATTCAAAAACTGGATAAAGACACTACAAAGAAAGAAAACTTCAGGCCAATATCCCTGATGAACACAGATGCCAAAATCCTTAACAAAATATTAGCAAATCGGATCCAACAATACATCAAAAAAATTATTCATCATGACCAAGTGGGTTTCATCCCAGGCATGCAAGGATGGAACAATATTCACAAATCCATAAATGTGATACACCACATAAACAAAATGAAAGATAAAAACCATATGATCATATCAATAGACACTGAAAAAGCATTCGACAAAATCCAGCACCCATTTCTGGTAAAAACGCTCAGCAATTTGGGAATAGAGGGATCATATCTCAACATAATAAAGGCCATATATGAAAAACCTACAGCCAACATCATACTCAATGGGAAAAAACTAAAAACATTCCCCTTAAGAATGGGAAAAAGAGGGATGCCCAGTTTTGCCACTCTCATTTAACATAGTACTGGAAGTCTTAGCCACAGCAATTAGACATGAAGAAAAAATAAAGGGGATCCAAATTGGAAAGGAGGAAGTGAAACTGTCATTATTTGCAGATGACATGATATTGTACATAGAAAACCTTAAAGATTCCATCAAAAATCTACTAGACTTAATAAATGAATTTGATAAAGCAGCAGGATACAAAATTAACATCAAGAAATTGATGGCATTCTTATACACCAAAGATGAAATCACAGAAAGAGAAACTAAAAAAAACAATCCCATTTACCATCGCGGCAAAAAATTAAGATACCTAGGAATAAACTTAACCAAAGAAGTAAAGGACCTCTTCAAAGAAAACTACAGGTCATTGAAAAAATAAATAGAAGAAGATATAAAAAAGTGGAAGCATATACCTTGTTCATGGAATGGAAAAATTAACATCATTAAAATGTCCATACTACCCAAAGCAATATATAGATTCAATGCAATTCCCATCAAAATACCAACAACATATTTCACAGAACTAGAACAAACACTTATATGGAACCAAAAAAGACCCCGAATAGCCACAGCATTCTTGAAAAAGAAGAATAAAGTAGGGGGGATCACATTACCAGATATCAGGTTATACTACAAAGCCACTGTAATCAAAACAACCTGGTACTGGCACAAGAACAGGCAGATAGATCAATGGAACAGAATAGGGAACCCAGAAATTGACCAAAGACATTATGCTCAATTAATATTTGACAAAAGTGGCAAGAGCATACAGTGGAGTAAAGATAGCCTCTTCAATAAATGGTGTTGGGAAAATTCGACAGCTACTTGCAAAAAAATGAAGCTAGACCACCAACTTACACCATACACAAGAATAAACTCAAAATGGATAAAAGACTTAAATGTGACTTGTGAATCCATAAAAATCCTAGAAGAAAATGTAGGCAACAAAATTTTAGACATCATACGCAGCAGAATCTTCACTGATACATCACCTAAGGCAACAGAAACAAAGGAAAAAATAAACACATGGGACTACATCAAATAAAAAGCTTCTGTAGAGCAAAAGGAACAACCATCAAAACGGAAAGGCATCCTACTATATGGGAAACCATAATCGCCAATGATGCATCAGATAAGGGGTTAATTTCAAAAATATATAGAGTGCTCATACAACTCAACAAAAGGAAGACAAAGAACTCAATTAAAAAATGGGCAGAGGAACTAAATAGACACCTATCCAAACAGGACATACAAATGACCAAGAGACATATGAAAAAATGCTCAAAATTACTAATCATCAGAGAGATGCAAATTAAAACAACTGTGAGGTATCACCTCACACTTGTCAGAATGGCTGCCATCAATAAATCATCAGACAACAAGTGTTGGCGAGGGTGTGGAGAAAAGGGGATTCTAGTACACTGATGGTGGGAATGTAGACTGGTGCAGCCACTGTGCAAAACACTATGGTGTTACCTCAAAAAGTTAAAAATTGAACTACAATATGACCCAGTGATCCCACTTCTAGGAATATACCCTAAGAAACCTGAAACACCAATCAGAAAGAATACATGTACCCCTATGTTCATAGCAGCACTATTTACAATAGCTAAGATCTGGAAACAACCCAAGTGTCCGTCAGTAGATGAGTGGATAAAAAAGCTGTGATACATGTACACAGTGGAATACTATGCAGCTGTAAGAAAGAAAGATCTCTTATCCTTTGAGATAGCATGGAAGGACCTGGAGAGTATTATGCTAAGCGAAACAAGCCAAGCAGAGAAAGACAAATATCACATGATCTCACTCATTTGTAGAATATAATGAACTAAACAAACTGATGAACAAAATTGACCCAGAGACATAGAGGTGGGGAATAGACTGACAAACCTCAGAGGAGGGGGGGTTGGGGGGAAGAGATAAACCACAGAACTTATATGTATGTATGACCAATAGACATAGACAACAAAGCTGGGGATGGGGCGGGGGGGATGGGGAGGAGGGTGTCAATGGGGGAAAAAAGAGAAACATCTGTAAGAAAAACAAATTAATAATAAAAAAGATATAAACTAAATATATATATATATATATATATATATAAAGATATTAAAATTCCACCTAAGATTAGCCTAGGATTAGTATGAACACCTACATACACTAATATATTTTAATTATATATTTATCATATTTATATATGATTAGTATATAACTAATAGATGCACTTATCTAAATTTATTTATAATTATATATAAAATGTATTAGATATTTTTATAAGAATTAAATAAATTAAACACATTTTTAGCCTGTGGTAGAATTTTTAGCAAATATTTTGAAATTAATAAGAGCATGATAAATTGGAGCTGAAAGAAACTCTAAAGGGTTTATTTATCCTCATTTTCCAGAGAATGATGTGAGTATGCCAAATAAAGCTAAGTCATGTTCTTTCAAGGTTAAAGACAGGATCAGAACCAAGGATTATTTTATTGCCATTTGTACTCTATATGCTAGCCATGTTAACTGCTCGCTTACTAGTGCTTCATGCTTTTCACATTTTTCAGTTTTTGCACTTATTTTGTCATCAGGTGCATGGTCCTCATGTGGCACCTTTTTATCCTTCAAAATTTAGCTCAAGTATCACTTGTAAAAGTTATTCTAAGCCTTGTACCTCTGTCTGAAAGGAAGATTCCCTTCAACATCTTCTTTTGACAATATATGTGTATCTATCACCTATCTATCTATCTATCTATCTATCTATCTATCTATCTATCTATCTATCTATCTATCTATCTATCTATCTTCCTATCTATCTATCATCTATCTATCTATCTATCTATCTATCTATCTATCTATCTATCTATCTATATCTATCTATCTACCACCTACCTATATACAAACTATCTATATCTGCCTTTTCACTTTCCTGTTCTTCCTAACCTATTTGAATTCTGTGAGAAATGGAACTGTATCTCAGTCAGTTTTTCAACCTCAGTGCCGCCATCAGTGGCTAACTCATAGTAGGTGTTTAATAAATATTTGTTGAGCCCTGGCCGGTTTGGCTCAGTGGTTAGAGCATCGGCCCGTGGACCACAGAGACCTGGGTTTGGTTCCCACTAAGGGCACATGCCACTCGATGTGTCCCTTTCACATCGATGTTTCTCTCTCCCTCTCTTCCTCTCTCTCCCTCCCACTCTATCTGAACAAAAAATGGGGACGAGGATAAAATAAATAAATAAAAATAAATATTTGTTGAAAAAAACAGCTGAATGAATACCTGCTAAAACTCTCATTTTATACATATAATTTTCTCCTATTATTTCTTTTACATGACAAAGAAAATTCCTCTTCTATAAGTAATGAAGTTTAAAGTAGACCGACATTTTTTCTCTACCAGGAATTTTTTAAATATTATAATAAATGCTATTTTTCATGTTGGGTTCAATAATCTTTTCTCTTGACTATCTGTGACTGAATTAATTTTATAACTACATTTCACTGTTTCTTTTTCATAGTTATTGTAGTGCTTCAATTTTCATTTCCAGTATGGTCTCCAGAAAGGGACAGATCTATTTATAAGAATGTATTATACTTTTCAATAGTCATACTCTCTTCTTTTATTCCAATAGTAAAATAGCCTCCGAGCCTGTATTTTGACAACTTCAGTTCTGCAGAATACCCCTGGCTTCACCCATTATTTCTTTGGAAGCTTCTGTAAATTCAGAGCACATCAAGAGGATTAGGCATTTTAGGTTACTTCAGCTATTTTTCATTGAACAAAAACATGTTCATCAAATTAAATGGACATTGTCAGAAGCATAATGGAGCAATAGGAGACTATGCAGAAAAGAAACAACACCCAAGACTAACTAAAATCTCATATGCAAAGAAATGTTTTATAAAAGTTTATCCTGCTCACTTATGAGGGGGAAAGTAGATGCAGATACTTTCTCCCCTTGTATGACAGCTACTTTAACTTCCTAATATGTCAACTGCTTTGCACAACCGATTTCATTTGGCTGTTCTACATTTATTTCTAGTATTTGAATTATATTCAACACTTTTATTGTTGGAATATGTTATAAATCTACTTGAATATTGAGAGAAACGTGTTGAATGGAAATAACATTCTTCCCTCCTCATTATAATGTATTTTATCCTATGACATCATTGTCTATTTCAGATTAGATTTATGTTTTTTCATCCATTCAGAGACACGATTTCAGTCTCTATCCATTATTTCTTAAAATATTCTTGCTAAGTATCTACAATTATATACATTTATTTGGATTCAAGGATATAAAATATATATTGTGTCGGAATGTCTCTTTTGTCTTTCACATAAGCACATCTTCCCCTGAGATTAGATAATGTTCAAAAGATCCCTCTTTATCCCAAATTCAAAGGACCTAGTTGAACTAATTGAAATAAAATTGTTAGGCATTAGTCAGAACAGACTGAGTATATAGGAATTACAGGATCAGAATTGCTAAGAATGTGTCCTGAATCATAATTTAACAGTTGCCACAGGAAAAATTTATGTGTACAAAATTTGAACTTTTGAGGGCCACTGATGTAAAGGGTGGGCCAAGTAGACCAGCAGGCAACATGATGCCAGCAGAGGCCTTAACAAGCACTAGTGAGGAAAATCCTTGAAGTAAAAAGGAAAGTCAAAATGGATATATAACTAAATCAGAAAAACTGAAAAGGGAATTATTATAAATGCAAAACTCTGATTTCTCCAATGGCTTTTTAAAGACCTTCTTCTATGGTGTAAGCCAACTAAGGATGAAGGCAGTTTTGGGTAAGCAAGTAGTTTTCCTCCAGCACTACATCTTTAAATAGTTTTCTTCCCAAGTCTTTTAAGGACCTTGGCCAGAGAACAGAAGGAGGAAGAGGCATATAAAGGAAACCTGAAGGTAATAAGAACTAAAAGGTAGTCTGTAAGGGAGGCATCTGATAGTTGGGGAGAAAAATCTGAGCATTGCTAAATAAAGAAAGATATATTACTATCTTTGTTTCTATTTCTATCTCTGTCTCATCATAAACAGGGTGGGGCAAAAGTTGGTTTACAGTTGTGAGTATGCGGAACAGAATCTATTCTCATATTATTTTTATTAATCATTGTATTATTATTTACTGTACTATTGTATTATAGTATTCAAACAAATGTAAACCTACTTTTGTTGCCACCCTGTATATGAAGTGGTGGAAAGCAAACAGTTAAAACATGCGAAAGGGTAAATGGGAGAAGTGATTTCAACGCTCTTCATGGGGCATGAAAAATGTATTAATACCATCAGTTGGGGAAAATAACTCCACAGCAAAAATTGCTTATAGTGTCAGGTTACTTTTAAAAAAAAAAAATACGTTTTTTTCCTTACTGTATTAAATTCCAATGCAGTCTCTTCAGATTCATCTTGCGTTTATTGGGTCTTCATTAGATCTGAAATTTTTAATCAATTCTGTAATAGGAGAAGTAGGTGTAACAGCAGTGAGAAGATTCCCTAGCAGCAGATGGCTGGCCATATCTCTAGTACATACAGTAAAGAAACATTAAACATTGCTTTCTCTGTACTCTTTTAAGCTATATTTATTCTTTTACTTTTTTTAAAGGTAGAATGTACTCTTTTGACATTATTAAACTGTTACCTGTATTCAGTTAAAATAATGGATTACAGCAGCCATGCTGGTATAGTAAATAATGATTCTGCAATATGTTGGCCAAAAACAAACAAACAAAACAACTATTTTATAGGTCAATTAAGTTTTCAATGTGGCCAACAATTAATCAAGGACAGGATTGCCAGAACAAATCAGATATCACTACTGAATATAGCTCTCTAAACCTTTTTCTAAATGGTAATTGGTTAATAAGATCATCTTTTGGTAATGCTGCATCAGTGAATTATTAGATAGACTCTAAAATAATTTAATGTGCTTAAAGATGAACATATTACTACAATAAACTACCTGTACACATAGCAGGTAACATAGTCTTGCCTTCTCAAACTTTCATTATAAATGTACTTTAAGAAACAAATAACTGAGAACGTGTTTAATTTTATTAACTGTGTAGTCCTATGTTTTTATGGATAACATTATCTATAATTTCTTTTCATCATCTGGGTGCACTTAAGAAAGAGAGGAATAATGCAAAGTAACAATATTCATCAGAACAGCCTGAATTCATTAGAATTTAAACACTGAACATGTTGATTCATTTTAAGTTAGGAAAAGTATTCAAAAATAAAATCTTGTACCCAATATAATTTATTTTTAGGTTATTTTACTTGAAACTACAAAATATTACATCTGACATTTCTTCTGCTGACTACCTTTTAAAAAATATTCATAGCTAACAAATGTAAGTTTTAAGATTCAACATTATCCTATATCTAAAATGAGAAAATATACATAAAAACTTCACTTTTAATCTTGAGAAAAAAGGATAACTGGGTGGTTATGAACTAACATCTCCCATTAAATTAATGATTTTACCTGATTCTTATGTCTGTGGAATGCAGATCATTAAGCTTTAAGCTCTTTTATATTCAGTACAGTAGCACGTTGCGAATTTTATGGTATTTTTCTTTATAATTCTTCTATAAATCATTTGATAGGCAAGGAGGCTTAACCTACTTTCCCAAAGATAAAAACTCTCTTCAAGTCAGTGGTCCAATATAATCGTCAAAATACTGTTTTAAAGCATAGAGGGTTTGCATGGAAGTAAGGTAACGTCTTGGTCAGTCTGGGCGGCCATAACAAAATGCCATAGACTGAGTGGCTTCAATAACAGAAACTAATTTTCTCACAGCTCTGAAGGCTGAGTGCCAGCATGGTTGGGCTCCAGTGAGATGTCTATCCCTAGTTTACAAATGACAGCTTCTCGCAGTTTGCTTACATGGACCTCCCTCTGTATGTGTGCCAGGAGAGACAAGAATTCAACAAACTCTCTGATGTCTCTTCTTATAAGGATGCCTATTGTACCAGATGAGAGCTCCACCCTTAGGACCTCATTTAACTCTAATCACTTCTTTAAAAGTCCTGTCTCCAATGCAGTCACACAGAGAAGGAGGAGGGGTTGCATATGAATTTTGCAGACACAGTTCAGTCCATAGAGAGTGCTACCCTAGCAATGCATCCCAGAATGACTGATATCACTAAGAAATTTGGGTATGCCTTTCTGGTAGTTCAATTATGAGTGACCCTACTCTATTAATTCAACAAATAGTTACTATTCCAGATACTGTTTAGGATCAGGTGTAAAGTGATGAACAAAGCAGAACTAACTGTTGCTTTCTTATATTTGATATATGTTTCTAAAGGAAAAGTTCCCATTATGAAAAGATTATGGGATGCAGGAAGGCTTCTCTGAGAGTATTTAAGTTATGATTTAGGATGCACTGAAGGGTGCCCTGCTGGACATCCAGTCAGGGGCCAGGCCAAGGAGTTGCTGAGCCAGCGTGTGTTGCTAGGCAGCCTGAAGGAGGACAATCAAGAGCAAGAGAAGGTGGAGCACCACCAGCAGGTGCCCTTCCACCTGCACATGGACTTGGAGCTACTGGATGTGCTTGTTTAGCTGACATCTGTCATGTTCCTGGAGATCACCTACATGGAGGTCATGAATTTGAGGGGTCACAAACATGCAATCTAACCTTTGTAGGAAATAAATACTGGATTTGATATGATTTAAATGTCCTTACTTTGGAGAATTGAATCCATAATCTTGGTGCAAATGATAAACACCCAATTTACAGCTGTTTACAGTAGATTATTGCATAAAAAAAAGTAAAAGTGCCAGAGTCTTACAGAATTTGCCCGTGACCCCCAAACAAAACAATTATATATATATATTTGCTTTTCTGTAACCAGATATCAGAACAAATTGGAATTCCAAAACAGCTATCAGGAAGAGCTTCTTGTTCCCTGAATTCAGTTGTTATGAACAATGAAGGTTGCTAATGGTATATGTTTATAATCTACCTTTAAATTCTGGCAAGGAGTGACCATTGTGAATAGAAGGAACTGAGTACCATAAAACCTCAGTCCAACTTCACTGCTTTGCATGTGGATATCCAGTTGTCATTTAACACCATTTATTTACTTTTAAAATGAATTGATAAAAATAATTGGCTTATTATTCACCTTTTAAAGAATAGACAATTATAAAATGGATGCACTAAATGGTCAAGACCTCCTTTAATTTCTTCCCTCCACCCATTTGACTGAAGAGTTGACATCTGCTCATTTTTTAGCCTGGAGGACCTATTTTATGTGCTAAGTTTCAAACACCACAAATCTGCCCTTCAGAGAATAAGAAGCTTGGGACAATGAGTAAGGTTGCTATTTGGAGGTAAATACATTAAAACAGGTTAGCAAAGGATCCTTTTAAGATTCCATAGTTCTTATTTGCACAAGGAGTAAGACAGCACTAGACACTGAGGTCCAACAATAATCTCTTATTATATAAATCTTCCTTTGTGTTGTCCATTGCCAAGATTTGCTCCCTAGAGGAGAAATAAAATTATATGATTTGAAACAGTCAGAAATAGCAGGACAGGTCTCTTTAGTATCTAATAATTTAAAGAAGTGATTCATATTGGATTTATAATCTACTCTAGTGTGCATTCTTAAGCTTAATGTTGAAAATAAAAGTTCAAACATTGTATAAGCACCAAAGAAATAAGAAATGAAGTTTTTATCTAAACTCAGTAAATGAGTGAATAGAATGGGTTTCAAAAGATGAGTAATTCAAGGTACAGTCAGTTTGGTTATAATGCTTATTTTGAAAATGGAACCTGTTCCAATGGCAATTGATATATTGGGAACAATTTAATAGAACAATTTTTATGTTTGCTTACATGTAATTTTCTTCATGAGGAAGATGAGATGAACATAGAAAACTACAACACAATGAACCCAACACACAGTAATACACAAACATACACACATCTACCAGCTACTTCAGTTTACCACGTGTGTTATGAGCCCCACCTAACAACATCGGTGTTTCTCAACTTTCAGTCCAATGTCAGATAAACCTCCTTGAACCACTTCATAAGAACTCAGAACACTCATCTCTTCTGAAGTCCAATTGTACAACTAAGCGTCAGGTTTTTTTATGGCAAAGTGATCTATTTACTGTAACATTTATGTAGTTCTTAATGATTTAATAACATATATGAAACTGTGCTATCATTTTTATTAAGTTCGTGTCTCCTCACCCCCATAAAACTAGAATATTTTGCCACTCAATGTTTCATAGCTAGTAATATTTAGGAATGAATATGTAGGCTTATAGGAAAAGTGACTGTAGTATATTGAATAAATTAAACCAACGTCAACTATGTTTGCTAGAAAAAGAATAAACAAGGATAAAGAGAGTTTATACATAGCTTAGGGTCTCTTGAAAAGAGGTGATTAATTAGCATCATTAAAATAGCTATAATATGCATTGTCTTTGATCTGTACACTTTTAGGGTATGCTTTAGTAAAAAGTTGATTTACAAAAGTTGATTTTAAAAAATGTATAATAGACCCAATTATCTAATATTTATCCATTTTTCTTTATGTATGTTTAATAAAATAGGATTTAAAAATATTTTATTGGACAAAATTGTTTTATTCCTTCACCCTTAACTAAATGTCCATATGTAAATGCATATGCAAATCCATTAGGTTCACAACTATCATCGCTTCTTTTGGGTTAGTGTGATATTTGTGTTTAATGTTTTTGTTTCAGATATCAACAGCTACATAATAAACTATTAAAATTAGTGACTCAAGATAATGATATTTATTTCTCATCATTCTGAGGATTAGTTGAATGATTCCTCTGCTATTTAGACTGCATTTGTCAGAGGGTCAGCTGTGCTAGAAGGTTTCTGATGGACTCACTCAACTGTCTGGCAATTGTCACTGGTTATCAGATGTAGAGGGTTAGTTCTGATCCATGTGGCCTATTATTATCCAATAGGCAGCCAATCTCCTTACACAACACTCTCAGTGCAGCATTTGAAAAGATCAAATACAAAAGCTACAAGCCATCTTAAGGCTGAGGCCCAGAAAGTATGACTTTTCTTCTGCCATATTTAATTAGTCAAATCAAGTCAGCAAAGAGATTATGTAGACTCCACTTCTTGATGGAAGTGTAAAAGTCACATTGTAAAGGATCATGGGAGGAACTTTTTCAACCATATTTGAAAACAATCTACCACAACATGTATTTTGAGATGTGTGACTGAGGAAAATTTATGAATCTTTTAACAGAACCAAAAGGAAAGACTACTATAGTTAAAAGGTATCACGAGTTGATTGATTAATATAAACAAAGAAAAATGTAAGTAGCTGACCCAAACTGGAATTTGTAAAAACTATGGTGTCAAAGACCACATGTCAGGTGACAAAACAGATTCAGTTAAAACATCTTCTTACAAAAATAGGAGAGGAATTATTTTTAAAAATGATGCATATCCAGCAATAATAGTCTTCTGTTGAATTATATGTTAGGGGAGTAAAGAGTTTCTTAAGGAAATTATGGTAATTCTCATTAAAAGGATTCTGTGAACCATTATAAAAATATACTTGGAAGTTCCCATGCAGTGGAATATATGAATAAATACAAAATGGTATGAGAAAGTTTTGGTAGAGAGATAAAAGTCCCTCAGCAGGGACAGTCTGAAATGAATTTCACAACATTTGCAATGGTCTTAAACAACACGTGACTTTATTGACTTGTAACACAAAGTCTAACTGGGTACAAATTTGAAGCAGTTTCAATGAGAACTTTTGAGTACCCTCCCCCAATTATTTCAATTTTCCCTCTTTTATGCATTAATTTTATCATCAGACTGGCTCCTCTTATGGTCATAAATGGGTTCTCAAAACAATCATGAAGATCACATTGTATTACAATACACAAGTATTTCACTCTTCCCCTTTACCCACAACCCTACCCACAGGGTTCAAGGAAGAATAGGCATGTGATTTAAGCTAGGCACATCAGATGAGCCTGAGATTGCTGATGGAAATGTAGTAAAATGAATGACCTCATCCATTCCATTCAGAGTTTATATGACAGAATATAAACTAGTGTTCTTGCTGCCACATAGTAGGAGGCTGGAAGGATGGACCCAATTAGAGAAATAGTCAAATGGATCCAGCTGATCCTAACGCCTATTACTCAGATTTTCTGTTCTCTTAGACATTCACCACCACCCACACACACACACTTATTTTTTAAACCAAAAAATAGTTTGAATTAAATTTCTTCTATTTACAACTGACAATGTGGAGAGCATAGAATCAGAACAAACAAATTTAGTGGGGGTAATCTCAATGTAGAGTGACCGCAAGCCACAACAAACAAATGTCTTCAGTTAGTCTTTTTTTTTTTTTTAATTTAATTTTAATTTTTTTTTTTTTTATCCTCACGCGAGGACATTTGTGCGTTCATCTTCAAACAGGGTGGGAGGGAGAGAGGGAAGAAGAGAGAGAGAGAAACATCGATGTGAGAGAGACACATCGACTGGTGGCCACCCACACGACCCCAACCAGAGCCGGGGACAAACTGCAACTGAGGTCCGTGCCCTTACTGGGAACCGAACCCAGGACTCTCTGGTCCACAGGCCGACACTCTAATGGCTGAGCCAAACCGGCCAGGGCTAATTTTAATTTTTTAATTTAATTTTACCCTTACTGTGTTTTTTTTTCATTGTGGAAATTTTATTTTATTTTATTTTTTATTGTTGAAAGTATTACAGATGTCCCCCTTTTCCCCCATTAACCCCCTCCCTTCCACCCCCCTCCTGCCTTCCCCAGCCTAGTGTTCCTGTCGATTGGTTGTGCATATATGCATATAAGTTCTTTGGTTTATCTCTTCCCACCCCTCTCACCCCCATCCCTCTGAGGTTTGTCAGACTGTTCCTTACTTCCATGATTCTGGATCTCTTTTGGTTGACAGCTTATTTTGTTCATTTTTTTCCACAAATAGGTGAGATCATGTGGTATTTGTCTTGCTCTGACTGGCTTATTTCACTTAGCATAATACTCTCCAGGTCCCTCCATGTTGTCTCAAAGGGTAAGAGATCTCTCTTTCTTACAGATGCATCGTATTTCATTGTGTAAATGTACCACAACTTTTTATCCACTCATCTACTGATAGACACTTAGGCTGTTTCCAGATCTTAGCGATTGTAAATAGCGTTGCTATGAAATAGGGGTGCATATATTCTGATTGATGTTTCAGGCTTCTTAACAACAAAATGTCTTCAGTTAGTCTTATTTGCTGCAAAGGATCCTATACATCCTCTCCTTTAAACAGTGCTGGAAGCACTGACTCATCCTCTTTTATGCTTCTTTCCCTGACCAAACCCTTTCAATTTCTCAATAATTTAATCTTTAGATATAAGAGTCATATCCTATAAATCAAAAGTTATTGAAAGTCTTACATTCTAATGTGATCTTATAATTTATGCCCCAGTTCACATTGTACTGACTTTTAAGTTTAACTCTCATACAATCAATCTTAAACATTTGTTTCCAGAGTTTTTTAGGCCCTTAGAAGGAATAGAATTTCCTGTAGCCCTTATACTAATGTAGCCCATTTTTTTATTTGACTCAGAGACAGATTTTTAAAAGAAGTTAGCAGCAGTTCACTTGTGGAGATACCAAGAAGCATCAAAAGAGTAATTTCTATTAAAGAGAAGCCATATGATATCTGAAAAGTTAGAATAACTAGTAATAGAGAAATCAAAGGTGATGTTTGTGAGTAGTTATTTTATATTATTAGCTATGGGAGGGAAAGGAAAATAAAAACCCTCTTCATCCCATATAGATCTTCAAGAACAGTACTCTACCAAGCATTGATATTTTTCCCTTTATTGGGTCATGAAAATATATTCCTCCAAGTGAAAATAGTAAGGTAGATGCTCCTGAATTCAATTACTAGGCTATGTGATTCATTTAATATATAATAATATTGAGACATAAATAAGTAAGATAATTTCCTTTTGCTTTTATAAAATGACCATACTCACTGGTCTGAGGGGGGAAAAAGTGGCATGAAGAATAAAAGCAATTTTATTTTACAGAGTGTAGAATTTAATTATATTGGAAGTAAGGATAACTTAATTAAGTATCAGGTACTCATTATTGACTTCCATTAAAATCTGAAAATTAAAATACTATATATTACTAGGAGAGAAAAGTCAACTAAAATTGTTAAAATTCATTTTTCTGAATTAATGCATAACCTTTCAGAAAACAGTGAACTCTGGTTGTTTACTTAATCTACTGTAATATGGCTACAGATTGACATGCAGGGTGGTCTTTCTCTTGCATGTACAAAATAGAGCATTAGAAAATCCGTATCTTGCTGATATATAACATATTTCATTATTAAAGATATGCATGTGAGCAAAGTTTTTTAGAACATTACAAATTATACTATTTTAAAGGTCTGTATATCTTGTTTGATGAGAAGTCTATTAGAATTCTTCACCAATTTTTTTAAGTGGATTGTTTGCTTTCATATTTTTGAGCTTTAAATGCCATTTTGTACATATAGGATGGGTCATAAGTAGGTTTACAGTTGTGAGTACACCAACACAGAGTTTATTCTTGTATTATTATTTATTAATTATTGTATTATTTTCCATATGAACAACTGTAAACCTACTTTTGCCCCACCCTGTATTGGGTGGAAGTCCTTTATCAGATACATGTTTTTCAAATATTTTCTCCCATTTTGTGGCTTGTCTTTTCATTCTATTTAACAGTGTGTATCAAAGAGCAGAAGTTTTCCACTTTAATGAAGTCCAAATTACTGTTTCCCTCATGGATCATACTTTTGCTGTATTTCTAAGTGCATTGCCAACCCTAACCTAACATCACCTACATTTTCCCCAACAACTTCTATAGGCAAAAAATAAAACAGGTTAAGAAAGCTATTCACCTGGAAAAGTGGACAATTTCTTTCAAAACAATTGAAGGATCATTCAGAGATTAGAATTGGAAACCTTGAAGAACAATTCCCTCCCTGGCAATAGAACTGGGCCTGAATAAAAAATAAAATGGAGACTGGCTGGTTTTCAGAAGTTTTATGGACCAGTAGCTGCAGCATACCTCCCATTATCTGCCATTTTGAGTGGAAATACATATAGGGTGGGGCAAAAGTAGGTTTACTGTTATTCATATGGAAAACAATACATAATTAATAAATGATAATACAAGAAGAAACTGTTTGGTGTAGTGACAATTGTAAACCTCCTTTTGCCCCACCCTGTGTTTGTGCTGTTCTTTCAGCCAGCTCAGCACTACATTTTGGGTTTCTAGAAGGCATGTGTTTATCTCGTAAGTTTACTGGTCATCAGGGAAAGAGAATCTGTGCCTGAGGAGCTTTGTTTTTATACCTAGACCTGATTTAGATAATGAGATCACAGGCTTCAACCTTGAGCTTCTAATATAATGGGATGGTGCTTTGGAAATATTGGAAAGAAGTTAAGTAAAACAAATCATTAGGGGCTGTATCTCAGTCTACTATAAACTGTTGCCTTATTGACTTTAAGGTGACATATTTCCTGGTTTTCACACAATGTTGTTAGCCATCCCCTTGAATATTGACTGACCTTGTGATTTGTTTAAGTAATAGTAAATAGCACAAGCAACATGGTACCAGTTTCTAAGCTAAAACTTAAGAAAGGCAGCCTTAAGTAAGAAGGTCTGGCAGCTTCTGCTTTTGCTTGCAGGGGAAGCCAACCAACAGGTAATAGGTACAATCACCCTGGGAATCCCATGCTATGAAAAGCTTATTTACCCACATTGATAGGCCTTATACAAAAGAATAAAAGCCCAGAACAAGTCTCACCCATCAACCAGAACCAACTTGCCAATGAGTGAACTCATTTTGGGTGTGATTCTTTCAGCTCCTTTTGAGCCACCCCTGTACAAAGTGGAGCAGAAATGATTTATCTCCATGGAACTCTGACAAATTTGTATAAATGTGAGCAAATAAAATGGTTGTTTTAAGCCATTGAGCATTGGAATAATTTATTACACAGCAAGAGATAACCAAAACAGTATTTCTAATTCTTTTATTTTCTGTGTCCTTTTATCTATTTGGTAGCTGTAGTAAAGATTTCAGTCTAGATATTTCTCACTAATACACCACAAACAATTGGTAGATATCCTATCCCTATCACTCATTTATCACTAACAAATTCTTTACTCTCAGACACACACACACACACACACACACACACACACTAATGTAGATAGAGATATGTATATATATTTTTCACAATTAAATATCTAATATTTAAAAATAAAACTTTTGCTAATTCAGTAGCAAGTATGTAGTGATATAGTTAGCATAATAAAATGTAATATTTTAGGAAATAAAAAATGACATTCAGAAGAATATACAAGTGACAAACATAATCAGTTTTTCTATTTACAATCAACACTTGTATTCACGCACAGTAGTTTGTTGGGAATAATTTGTCACGGTATTTTCCAAAACAAAGCATCACATTACAAATTCAGAGTTGACAGAGGTTCTTGAGTATCCTCATACTTACCTATACTTTTTTGAAGAACTATATATAACCTCCCCACCCTCTACTAACTTAAGCAGTTAAAATCGTTCAATAATCCTATTATGTAGAAGCTTACTGAACATCAACTTACAATGATATTGTAGATTACTAATGAGGATTTTCATACATATTTATCATATGTAATAAAAGTATGCAACTATTTGTGAATTTGCCAATATACTTTTCTTATGGCAAGACACTAAAATAATTCAATTTTGTGTTCTCTTTTCTCTTTATTTGCTCAATTCCTATCTTAAATGATTAATTATTGGATTCTTTAGGCTTATTTTGTTGTAAAATGAAAGAACCATTCTCTAAATTGAATACATATGTTGAATATTAGTTGAAAATACCTTTGTAGAATACAATGAGAAAAAAATCAACTCCTAAGTACCAATAAATGAATCCATGCTTGGTGTCTTATTTAAAATGTAGCTCTAGATATCTCAGAAGCAAACAGTTTTGGACCTTTTTTATGGTAATGTAGAAAATTCTATAAACATCACTCAACAAATCTCTGCCTATATCTGTTTCCAAATGCACTATTTTGTATTGTTCTTTATACACTGGAAAGTGCACATCTTATAAATAAACAAATCAGCAAACTTAAAAAGAGAGAAGAGCTACGTAGCCACCACTGAAATTAAGGACAATAATGTGGGCTACTCGAAGCATCTGTTGTGTCTCCTGCTAAACATCACCACTCCCCCACATTCTCCTAGAGTTATCACTACCCTAACTTCTAACACCATTATAGACTATGAAATGTACTGAAGTAGAATCATCAATTAAGCATTCTTTTCTGTCATTTTTCTTTTGCTAACACTGTTTGTGAGACTCATCTGTATTATGTAGTTGTAATTTATTCCTTTGCACTGCTGCACAGCATTATATTTTTGAATACAACAAAATGTTTTCCTTTCTATTATTGATATTGAATAATTTATATTTTAGCACTTATTAATAGTTCTGCTATTAGTAATTTAATATATAATATTCATGATAATAAGCATTCTTTCTTCTTTGACCTATACCAAAGAATAAAATTGCTGGTTCTACAATATGATACCTCTACAGAGTAATTTTTATGACAGGTTTTGTTATTTTGTAACTACTCCAACCTCGCTATCCTTTCTCAAGATTGCCTTGATAATTTTTTGCATTTCATGTTTCCATATACACATTAAGTTAGCTTCTCAATTTCCATGAAAAAAAAAATGTTACGATCTAGGTTAGAATTTTATTGGTTTTAAAGGTCAGTTTGGGGAAATTTAAAATCATTGTATTACTAAATCTTGCAATTTATAAATTTGGTATATTCTTCCATTTATTTAGTTCTTTCCACTAATATTTTGTAGTTTTCAAGCATAAATATCTTATAAAATTTTGTTAAACTTATACAGAGGAATACAATGTTTTTTATATTATTGCATAATTCATTTTATTTCGATTTTTCTTGTGCACATATAAAAATAAATTAATGATTGATTTACCAACCTTGCTAAATTAATTCTTAGTTTTATTATTATAAAGATATTTTTGTATTTACTATGTACAAGATCTCCTCAGAAAATAAGAGAGCTTTTCCAGCTTTCTAATTTTAATGTCTTTATCTCTTAGTCAAGAGATACTTCAATAGGGTCTCCAGTTCAATATAAAAGAATTTTTTTGTCTTGTTTTCAATTTCCGTGTTTATTATTTCACTATTAAATTAAAAAACATAGCTTCAGGTTTTCTGTTGTTACTCTTTGTCAAATTAAGAACATTTCTTACATTACTGGCTTGTAAAATTTTTACCATAAATATATTTGTAATTTTAAATGCTACTTTTTAATCTATCAGTTTGATTATGTATATTTTTCTTCTCTTGCATTAAGTTGTTGAGTTACACTGTTTGAATTCCTTATGTTTAACAGCTTTTGCATTTTAAAAATAAGTTCAAATTAGTCAATGTGTAATAAAATTTTTTATCATTCAGATTGATTTGATAATATTTTCCATAGGATACTTGTATCTATGTTCTAGGGTACTTTCTTTGTTGTGTCTTCTGTTTAAATGTCAAGTTTATGCGGGATTCATAAAATTATTTGAGAAATATTCACTTTATTTAAAACTCTACAAGAGTTTTTAGTAATCTTGATATTATACCTTCTTTAAACATTTGAGATAATCATGGGTAAAATCATCAGGGCCTAACATTTTTTTCTGAGAGAATACTTTTCTGAATGGATTTATTTTTTTAAGAGATTAAAGTGATTGTTCTTGATCAAATTTGTCATATTAAAGTTTTCCTGTATTTTTCCAAATTGTCAAAATTATTAAAGTCAGCAGTTCTTCATATCCTTTTTAAAAACATACATTTGTTATAGTATCTGTAGTGATGTACTTTATTTTGTCCCTAATATTGATAGTGTAGATTTCTTCTTCATGTTTTAAAATTTCTCTTTACTGTTGAAAATATTACAGATGAACCCCCCGTTTTCTCCCATTGACCCCCTCCACCCCACTCTTGCCCCCCACCCTAGACCTTCAAGGCCCTATTGTCTGTGTCCAAGGGTTATGCATATATGCATATAAGTTCTGTGGTTAAAAAATGTTTTAACAAAGCACAACAGTTCTCTCAGATGTCAATTTTATTCCTATAACTGCTTATTTTTCTTTTGCCTTTTCCCCCAAGATTCTAAATCACACATTGTATTAGTGTGCTCGGGCTATCATAACCAAATGCCACAGACCGGATGGCTTAATCAACAGATACATACTTTCTCTCACTTCTGGACACAGGAAGTCTGAGATCAAAACCAATTTGTTCTCCCCTCAGGCTTCTCTCCTTGGCCTGCAGGTGGCTGCCTTTTCACTGTTTCCTCGCATGGCCTTTTCTCAGTGCACATACATCCTTCCTGACTCTTTCTGTATGTTCTAATGGCCTCTTTTTATTGGAGCATTTGTCAGGTCGGATTAGATCCCAGCCTAATGTTTTCATTTTAACTTAATTACCTGTTTAAATAAAAAATCCAATCTCCAAATACACTTACATTCTGATGTACTGGAGGTTATGGCTTCACCATATGAATTTGGGGGGAGGGGGTACAATTCAGTCCATAACATATATATTAAATCTCCTGGCTTTCTCCCACATACTTCTGCCTTTTTCCTTAGTTTCCATTCTTTTTCCTTTGTGTATATTTGTCTAGATATTTTCTACTTTTTTTTCTAGTTAACAATCATTTATTCTTTTGTATTTAATTTAATTTATTTATAAATAATTTTATTATGATGTAATTTATATTACATATATTAATTTTAAGAGTTCAAGTTGATGAGTTTTGACAAATATATATGCCTGACAAATATATACACTTCAATCAAGATATAGAACATTTCCATACCACAAAACTTTCACTTTTCTTTTGCATTTTTATTCACAAATATTTTTTTTCTCTTTCATGCAAAATACCCCTTTGCCATGTTACCACTAAAATCTCATGCACTCAGTCCTGAGGTTCAACTTCCAGAAGTGGTAACCTGTGTCAATGTGTTGTAAGCTGTTCTTGGTCTGGAGACCTATAAACCAAAAAGATGCTCTGTGGTCCTCACACTTCCAATTTATATTGTTAAAAAAGTGATGAAAATACACAACAAATATGCTCAATCAAAAATGTGAGAAATAGAGGTACAGAACAGACAGGGCTTAACAGAAATACTGAAATCTCATTAAACAAATAGAGCTGCTTTTCCCCTGAAGTAGCTCCCAAGTCTATTGCCTTTTTTTCTTAAATCCCTCACCCGAGTATATTTTTCCATTTATTTTCAGATAGAGTGGGAGAGAGGGGTAGAGAGAGAGAAACACTGATGTGAGAGAGACACATCAATTGGTTGCCTCCTGCACGACCCCACCAGGGCTGGGGACCGAACCGCAACCGAGGTAAGTGTCCTTGACCAGAATCGAACCCGTGACTCTTTGGTCCGCGGGCCAACGCTCTAACTGCTAAGCCACACTAGCCAGGGCAAGTCTATCACTTTTCACAGTTTTTGCTTCTGCCCTGCAGGTGGTACTTTTTAACACTATATCCTAGACCACATGTGAAGAGGATATTGGAGAAGTCCACTGTTTGGAAGTCTGGACAATGTTCTAAACATGCTGCTACCTTCTATAAAGGTTTAGACTCTAGAGGGTTTGGGGTTGTTTTACATCTCAAAGAACTATAGTCTCTTTTACTCAAAGCTGCAACACTTTTGTCATTTCAGCTCTCTCATCATCATGTGATATTTCAATATGTTTGGTTTTAGTTAACTTTATCAAAAATCATATGCACATTTTTTGCAATAATCTCTCTCTGTCTCCCTCCCTCCCTTCCTCTTCTGTCTGTCATTACAGGTAATTTGAATACATACTCTCAGTTCCATTTCTAGAGTCTCTTTGAAGAGCTTAAAACATCTACTAGGCAGCAAAATCATTCATTCAGAGGTCCTAACAATAAGGCTACAGCATTTCCTTAACTTGGTTTTGCCTGGAAGCTGTCTCATAATGACACTTCACTGAAATTCATCTTTGTCATAAAGCTGTCTCCATGACAACACATATATTTTGATGAGAAAATTTTTATTTTTTAATACTAAAATTTAAAGGACTTATAAACTTTCTATTGTATATTCCTTATGTTTGCAAACATTTTTTCTCATAATAATCAACACATTCAGATAATAAATGTAAACTTGCGCCAATTATTTTGCCTGAAACGTTACTTGTCCATTAGTACACATTTACTAAATGCATTTTATTCCTTCTAGGTTGCCATAGGTAATATTTTTCCCAACTGTTTCAACATATAAAATGTAATCAACACCAAATAGTGACTAAATATGAGTAACCACTTTGTATTCTCTTGTAACAGTTTCCTGTGACCTTCTACCTAGTCCCAAAGCTAATATTTTGCTGTTACTGAACTATCTCATGTCTAGGTGCCAAATCCTGCTTTAGGAATTTGTTTCTACAAAAATAGCCTGTGAAATAAACAACATTAAGTATCTTAATGACAAAACAAGTATTTTTATTTCACTCACAGGTCTGCAGAAGACTTGCGGGTCAGTTAATCAAGACTGAGATGAGCTGGAATTCCATGCTTTAGGCTATGTATTGATTGGACTTTGCTTAGTGTTGAAGGTTAGTGTAGAACTGTTCCACATGAATTCTTATAACTCAATAAATAAAATACAAAAATTCAAGTAAATAATGAGCAAAAAATACAAAGACATTTAACCAAAGATGATATACAAATTGTTAATAGGCATATAAAAGATGCTCACCATCATTAGTCATCAGGCAAAGACAAATTGAAATCACACTGAGAAACCACTACACACTACAATGGCTAAAATTCAATAATTCTGACGTCACCAAGTGTTAGTAGAATTCTTATACAATGCTGGTGAAAATATAAAAATGGACAATCACTTTAGCCAACAGTTTGGCATTTATTATAGTTAAATATATACTTCCTCTTTAAATTGGCAGTTCCATAATATGTATTCTAGAGCTTGCTCACACTGGCCTCTCGAGAGTTTTATGAGCATATCTCTTCTCAACTCTGCCTTCAAGGTGTAATGTTTGCAGCGTGAAATCAGTCATAGTGGAAATATTTACACTATGGCCATCTGCAAACACTACAAATAAAAAATGCCTTCCTCTCTCCGGCCATCCAGACCGCTGGTTGTTAAACATTTACCATCATGCCTCTACAGCAGTTCTCCACGGTGTTTGCCTGAGAAATGAAAACATACATTCACAAAGACTACACAAATATCTATAGCCACTTTACTAATAATATATATAAAGAACCTAAATGTTCATCAAGAGGTAAATGGATAAACAAAATGTGGCATAGAGACTGACACACCTCAAGCACACCTGAATCTGTGTCTCCCGGTTGCAATCTTTGACCTCAAATAAATACTTTTAATTCCTCTTTTAAAAAACGTTCCATAGTATTCTACAATAATAAATGGCAAAGTATAATGGCTTAGTACTCACCACTAATAAATAATGGCTCCAGGTACATGCAACAATACGATGAACCTAAAATCATTATCTAGAATAGAAAATTCACACACTGAGTGCACACTCTATGTCTTCATTTATACCACATTTCAGAAAAGTCAAGATTATAGAATAAAAATCAGAAGAGTAGTTTATAAGGACTAGGGTTATGGGGAGTAAACTAACCATGAAATGTTCCCAAAACTTTTTGAGATGAAGAAAATTTTGTACATCTTGATTTCAGTGGAGTTCTCGTGCCCATACACATTTGTTAAAGCTCATTAAACTCTGCTCTCCGAATGGTGAATTTTGTTATAAGTAGACTGTATTTCATTTAAGAAAAGATATTGAAAATTTAGCACAGTTTAATATTGGGAATCCAAAAAATCATATTTGCATCACATACCTGAAACAATTATAGTTTCTACACAGGTGAAATAAAATGGCAAACAGCAGAAATTATCTAGGTAATTTACAATAAGGAATTACAGAAAGAAAATCAACTATTTAGTTAAAATTTTGAATGGTAGCTGAAAATGTAATCATTTTCACATATGCTTACTCATATATGAAAAAAGTTTTCATTCTGGGTGTCCTTCCTATGGAAATGTGTGAGTATATACACAAATGACCTAGTGATTTGATTCATGCCAATGTATGATCATAATTTAGGAAAAAACTCTGACTGTTAAAATGTATATTTTAAGAAAACCCTGAATGCTAAAAGGGAGTTAATTTCAGAAGGAACAAGGAACTTTTTGTTTTCTTTATATGTAATAGGTTAAATGTCACAAAATAATGGAAGATTCAATATTTGTAGAATAAATTATGCAACTAATATCAGCTCTCAAACTCAATGGCCAGGGTTTAATATTTACTTTATTAAAGATACAAAAAGTCATGTAAAAATCAATACTGGACATAAAATGTTTCCATTAATACATTTTTGAAAGGTGCACTTATATTTCACACTGCAGCAGATGCAATAGGCATACAGAAGTCCCAGAACCATGATGAATAATTGTTCTCACTCTATTATCAAGTTATCAACTGTATACAATCATTAATACATAATCAGCATGATGGTATTTACTTACTTTTGCAATAATGACTACTGAGAATCAAAGTATTTAGTAAATGATTTTTCTCTTTAGGAAAACATAACTATTAACTATAACACTATTCATGGTATAGCCTCTTATAAAGTTATATTATTAGAAGTGTGCTGTCAGAATCTCCAGTTAGGGATCCAATTCTTATGAAGAGTTTGTTATAGTCAAAATAAAATATTGTCTAAAATAAAAATATAACAATATTGTCTCAGAAAAATCTAATCTAAAATGTTCTCTTTGTCTATGATGCTTCTTATATTTCGGTATGTATCACAATTTCCTCCATTTTTATATAATCATTTATTTGGCTATGTAGTTCTAGGTGTCTAATTTTAAATTAACACATTCTAAAAATGTGAAACAAAATGTAAAATGCCTCCTTCTTAGAAGGTGGCAAAGTGGGCAATGTAGAAAGGACTTATCAAACCAAAATCAAATAAGGGTAGAACTTAATATGTAAGCTAAGCACTGATGTCATTTTTGTCCTGAACAATTTTGCAGAATCTGGTATTTTTCTGTAAACATTTCTATTGCCATATTATATACACAAAGACAAGATAAACGTTTTTTAAATGGGTAATTGGTTGAATATCCACATAGTCAAAATACCTATATAACCAAAATCCAGATCAAGAAACAGCCCATTACCAACATATGGGGAAACCCTTTCCTGCCATGTATCAGTCATTATTACTAGGCTTGCCCTTCCAAGGGCAACCATTGCCCTGAATTCTAACACTGCATATTCACTTGCTTATCATTAAACTTTATATAAAAATAAATCATTTAGTAAGTAGTTTTTGTATGTGTGGCATATTTTATTCAATGATACATTTGCCACGTGTATTTGTAGTTTGTTCATTCTCATTGCTGAAGAGTGTTCAGCACCATTGATTTATCCATTCTACTGTAATGGCATTTAGGTTATTTCTAGTTTTACAAGCCCTAGGAATAATGTTGCTATGAGGATTATTATATAGACTTTTGGTAAAAATGAATATGTTATGTTTGGATAAATAAAATAAATATTCTTATTATTACATATGTTTACTTTTAGTAGATGGTGTTAAGCAGTCTTCCAAAATGTTTGTATGACTTATTGTACTCTACCAGCAATGTATAAGTTTGAGCCGTTCCACATTGGTTATTGCCTGTTTTTTCTCATCTTAGCCATTCTTGTAGATGTCGAGTGGCTCTTATGATGGTTTTATTCTCTATTTTCCTGATGATAGGTTTAATTTTCAGTTGGTTGTCTTCTTTTTTTTTTTCCTTTATTGATTTTAGAGAGAGAGGAAAGGAGTGGGAGAAAGAGATAGAAACATCGATGAGAGAGAACATTGGTTGGCTGCCTCCTGCATGCCCCTCACTGGGTATCAGACCCACAACCTGGGCATATGTCTGCACCAGGAATTGAACTGGCGACTTCTTTTTGCATGGGTCAACGCCCAACTGCTGAGCCACACCGCCAGACAGTTGGTTATCTTCTTTGGTGAAATTCATTATCAGTTCTTTTACCCATTTTATTTGCTCTTCTCTTATTTATTTGTTAGAATTATCAGTGTATTATTGATACCATTATGTTGTATTGTATAAACCTGATACATGCATTGCAAATACCTTCTTTCACTTTCTGGTTTGATTTTTCACTCTATGAAAGGAGTCTTTGATGATCAGATGTTCTGAATTTTAACACAGACTTCTACAGTAGATTTGTAATTCATCTACAATTGACTTTGGAGAATACTTCGGCAAGTTCTAGTTTTCTTTTCCCATATGGATAGCCAATCTATCCAAAATAATTTGTTAAAAGATTATCTTTACCCTCTGAATTTAATTGGCACCTTCATCACAAATCTAGTGACTATAAATATGTAATCTACTCCTAAATTTCCTGTTTCATTCTTCAGTTTATCTATCTTTATTAATTATAAGGGGTTGTGAGTTCATTTAAATTTTTTACATTTATAATTATCTCATCTCTGAATAACGGTTGTTTAATGTATTCTTTGTCAATAGCATTTCTTTTTCTTGACATATTTCACTAGTTATGTTCTCCAGTAAAATAGTTTTCTTTTTTTATAAAAAAGTGTTAGCAGGAATATTTGTCACATGTCCAAACTCAGACCTTACACAGTAATTTATCATTTTTTTCTAACATGTAATAGGTAGTAGATGCTCAACAAATATGGAAATATAAATCTCCACAAGGGAATAGGACTGAATAATAGTTAATAACATTCTGAATCACAGAAAGGTGTGATAAAGAATCCTGTATCTGTCACTTTTTACATGTATAAATTAGAGGAAATTATTTGATCTATGCTTTGGTCTTCCATTTGTGAGATAGGTGTAATAAGAATTATTATTATAATTGAAATAGTTAATACATATGAAATTCTTACTTTAGTACCTGTCTTGAGTAAACACTGTATGGTAGTTTAAATACACTTATATTTATACTTTATGCTTAAATACATAATTATTTTAGAATGAAGTAGTGAACATCATTGCCAAAATTACTGATTTTTTTAAACATGAAACCCTCTCTCACAAAGAATATTACCAGGATTAAAACTAAACAAAACAACAACAATACATTTGAGAAATGAAATCCTATTTCCCACTTCATATTTAAACTCATTTGCAACTTTAAGGAAGTAAACCAAAATCTGGTCTCATTCTGACCAACTTCCAGGTAAAGTCCTTGCTGTTGCAGAACCAGTTTACTCAGTTTCTTCTTAAAATAATCTGGTACTTCTCTGAAGCAATTCATCCTACCTAGAATACCCTCCTTTCTTCATTTGACTTCTGCAAACCTTATATATACTTGAATAAGACCCCCATCAACTCTTACTCTAAAACCTTACATAAGTCCTATGTTTCACAATAAACTTTCTAAGATGTTACTCCATTAGCACAAGTCTTGGCTGAAATGTCTTTTCAATGAGATTTACTCAGTCATTTTGGTATAGTAATCCCCAATACCCTACCCTATTTCTCCAAGGCACTTATTTCCTTCTAACACACTAATAAAATTTATGTATGAATATATTCTTGTACATTTATTGCTATGCAAGCACATATGCCTACATGTATATAGGTAGGTAGGTACTGGTTTGGTTTACCTTTTTAAACTTTCCATTCTCCACTACCCTGTCCTCTGATAAACACTGTTTTACTTTCTGGTTCTATGTATCTTGCTATTCTAAGTACATCATATGAGTGGAATCATACAATATGTGTCTTGTTGTGTCTGGCTTATTTCATTTGGTATAAGGTCTTCAAAGTTTCATCCATGTTGTATCATGTGTCTGAATTTCATTCTTTAAAAAGCTGAAGAATATTCCATTAAATGTATAGACTACATTTTGTTTTTCCATTTATCCTTCAATGGATATCGGGATTGTTTCTACCTTTTAGTTATTGTGAATAATACTATTATAAATGTGTGTACAAATATCTGAGTCTCTGATTTCAATTCTTTTGTATATTTACTCAGAAGCAGAATTGGTATATCAAATGATAATCCTATGTGTAAATTTTTGAGGAACCACCATACTGTTTTCCACAGTAGCCACACCATTTTATATTCCCACCAGCAATGCATAAGAGCTCCAGTTTCTCTACGTCCATGCCAACACTTGTCTTCTGGTTTTGTTGGTTTGTTTTTGGTAACAGTCATCCAGTTGGGTGTGAAGTGGTATCTCACTGTGCTTTAGATTTTTTGTTTCCTAATGATTAGTGATATTAAGCATTTTTTCATGTGCTTATTGGCCATTTATATATCTTCTTTGGAAAAATTGCTACTTAAATATTTGTCCATTTTTAAACGGGCTGTTTCATTGTTGTTAAATATTAGGAGCTCTCCATATATTTTAGGTATTACTCCCCTATTAGATGTGTATTTTGCAAACATTTTCTCCCATTCTGTGAGTTGCATTTTTACTTTGTTGATAATGTCCTTTGATGCATAAAAGTTTTAATTTTTTATGAAGTCCAAATTCTCTCTCTCTCTCTCCTTCTCTCTCTCTCTCTCTCTCTCTCTCTCTCTCTCTCTCTATATATATATATATATATATATATATATATATATATATATATATATGTATATATGTGTGTGTGTGTGTGTGTATTATTTTTTTGCCTGTGCCTTTGTTGTCATCCACCAAAACACAATTGGACAAGACTATTCTGTAATTTACTGGAAGAAATAACATAACAATCCTGGAGCCAGAGTTTCAATTCCCAAGTCTTTATATTGTTTCCAACCTATATCTATCACCAATTTGTAGGTAAAGCAGACTAGTATTGGAAGTAGAATGGAACATATTACGCAGTCAAAGTTATAGGCCAAATAGAGGAATATATATTTCATAAAGGCATTAGGCACTAAATGCACAGTATATGAAGTCCAGGAGACCAAAAGCTAGTTCTATCTATTCATGTCACCTTGAGCCAGCTTTGTAATTTCCCAGCCCAGACTGCAATTACCCAATCTCTGAAATGACAAAGATACCTAAAAGTTATGTAAATCACTTGCTGTAGTTCCTGGCATCTACTACAAGGAACCCCATGGATGACAGCTGAAACAGCTACTGAAATCTGTCATGCCCGTTTTGTATGGCATACTAGTGGCATATAGAAGCTAAATAAACGCTGTGGTTTAAATATCACTGGTTCACAGTGAAATGAATCTGCTGCCTCAGTCCAGAGAAAAGAGATTGGCTGACCTTTCTGTTATCACCAAAGCTCTGTTTGAAGTGCTTATCGTATGCATGTGATAAACATATGAACTAAAAATAGTTAAATCTGCTAGAACAAAAGATGACAAACACAGTTGTCATAATTAAAGATTCATGGTAGTTATATGATTTCTTAAATACCCATACAATTTTGCCGCTTAAACTGGAGGGGGCATTTGGGGACTACGTGAATACCACGCAGAGACAAAAGAGGAATTTTACTTGATACAAAATTGGCTTAAATTTGGATACATTACATTGACTTTCTAATTGAATAGAAATGGATTATTTTTAAGAAAAACAAATATAGAGAGACTCATTAAGATTTTATCTAAAAGCAGTATGACAATATAATCCAATGTCCTCTTGTGATTGTTATTTTTACTGCCAAGAACAAGTGAATTACGTATCTGTTTCTTTGGTAAAATTTAAATTGCTTTTTAATTAGAAAAATATTTTAAATAAAGTCAACTATTTTTCTTATTTTAAAAGTAATACTTGTTCATTGTTGAAAAAAAGCAATCAAGAATAATAAAGGAATCATACATAATACCATTATCTGGTGGTAGCCACTATTAATATACATCAGTGTGTTTTCCTTGATATGAAGGTTTTAACATTTGATACTAACTTATACAATCATGTTGTGTGTAACTTAAATTATCATGTAAAATTATAATGTAAGTCATTCCCTAGGCCATTGTTTTTTAAATATGATTTTTCATAGCTGCATAAAATTCCATTATATGAAAGTACCATAATTTATTTGAAATGCTAATACTGACATTTCACCATTGTTGCTGTTATAAGTAAAACTGACTCAATCAGAATTCTTATTTTTGAGCAACAGAAATCTAACTCAAATGAACTTAGGCAAAAAGTAGACCCAAAATAGTTTATTTAAAAAATACTCGTATATCTTCTATAACTGAAGGATGACTTCTATAAAAAAAAAAAAAAAAAAGACCATAGGGGACATACAGATGTGGCAGGGCCTCATGAATCACTGGGATCAGAGTTTAAATTCCTCCAAGGTCTGTCTCTCACTTCCTGTGATATTGTAATTTATAATAAGAAGTTTATATATTTGGTCTTCCTCCCTGTTTCTGGCACAAAGTTTTCCTAAGTGATGAGAGCAATAAAGGTGTCTTTTGTTATGTTAATGAGTGACTTTGGAAAGCACCTTAAGGGTGCAGGCTGGTTGCCAGGAGAACAAACCATGTGTATTCTTATTAGCTTTACCCCATCTGTGTATAAGGTACCAGATATTATTGCTAATAATGTCACATTATCTTTGTGAAAATTAGATCAAGGAGCTATCTTTCAAAACCCTTTTGGCTAGTGTCTTTCAGAATACTGAATGCCATTTGGTGATATAAGTGAGAACTTATAACATAGCTCCAACAACTCTTCAGTAGGAAAGTACTACACCAGCCAGACAGCTGACTTCGGTCAGGTAATATATTTTGCAGATGAGAAATAATAATTAGAAAATTTTAGATCTAATGATTACAGCATCCAGACCTTATTTTACCTCCCTTTATCTTAGCTTAAGAATTAGAATTGATGCTTAAAAAACCCTCAGAACGACCAGAAGTTCTACATCTGGGTGCATATTAGAACTATATTTGGATCTTTTCAAATTTTCTATGATTGGCCCTACTCCCCGAAATTGTTGTTGTAGAGTGAGACCATGTATCCATATATTTCAAAAGCTCTTTCTGTTTCACTAAAATCCAGACAGAGTTGAGATCCTTTAGCCAAAGGACCTGAATTTCAATATCAAAGCTGTTATCTATTTAGAATTAGCTCAAGGTTGATAATATTTAATAATCTTGATAATTTTTAATATATAACATATTTTTTGTGGAAATCCCTAATTCACCTAGATTTGCTGAATTTTACTTTTAAAAATCTCCCTCCCAAATATACTCTGTGTTTGACTCATCTTTTTTATTTACATCAGAGTGTTTGTTACATGCTGGGTGAATATATGTGCTGATAAAGTTCTATGGTAAGTGAGGCAGGAAGGACCAATCCCACACAAACAGCTTCCTCCCTCTGTTCATAAGCAACTCTGCTTTTCTTCTAATAGATTACAAAGATATATCAAAACAATTTGCCCATAAAGTGTACCTGAATGATATAATGTTGGCATATGGCCAAATTATATTGAGAAACTAAATATGGTCGAGAAAATTATTATTCCCCAACCTTGAAAACTTTACAGACTGTTGAACACTAAAATAGGGCAATATTTCTTTAAAATAGCTAACAACAGCAAGTAAAATTAAATAATATATCCCCCATCAGTTTTCAAGGAAAAATAAATCTACTTTGTCCATTTACCTCAAGGGAGTAGTTTAATTATATTTCCACTAAAGCTGTCCTTTCCAAGCTTATATTTGAAAGAAACTCTATAAAGCCCAAACTAGGTATCTTCTTGGAGTCCTAAAATATATGTATATGGATACAGGAATCAATGAAATTTCTTTCCAGATTCACATTCTTTCCAAAAAGTACTAAATAGTGCCTTTATATTCCAAACACTGGAAAATTTATCACTTTTTTGGTTCTATTGAGATATATTTTCAAGCTATAAAATGCACAGGTCTTGTATTCAGTTTGATGAGTTTGACAATTCCATACCTCTATATAACTACCATGCAAAACAAAATATAGACTATTTGCATCACCCCAGAATATTCCTCATTGCCGCTTTAGAGTTACTACCCCCTCACCTCCCCCACCCCCCCACCCTGGTCTATCCAGTGGCAGCAACTTTTTCAACTCTACCACCAATAATTAGTTGTACTTGTTTTCTCATGTTTGTCTTCTTTCAAACATAAGAAATTATGATTGGCAGTCTTCAAGTTTAACCATCAGAAGTTCATTCTTTCGTATTGCTGAAGAGTATTTCATTGTACGGTTGAACCATATCTTACTTATCCATTTTCCTGTTAATGGACAGTTGTTGTTTTATTTTGTTTTGTCTTTGTTTTTGCAGTTGCTAGCTCTTGTGAACACTGCTGCTATGAATGTACTTGTGAAGTCTTTCTATGAGCATGTATTTTCACAGAGATGGATTTTGGAGTAATGTATAAATGTGTGTTCAAAAGAAACTGCCAAAGACTTATCCAAAGTGTAGTATCATATTTGCTGTTGAAATCTTCTTTATTTCAGTCCTGATGTTTAGTGTGATGACAGAAAATCTAGGAGGTGCTATAACGTGCTACACGTCTATCTCTTCATTCAGGAATTTTGTGCTGTTAGCTTTTTTTTTTTCCCCTGTAGATTTGTCTATCAGAATTGGAACACAGTAGAATATAACAAATTATTAATTAAATTATTATTTAAACAATGTTAATTCCTTCTGGTAGGAAAGAAATATTTTTATGCATAGCTATCATTTCAAAATTTCTTAAACTATATGAGTAGGATATAAATATTTCTGGCTTATCATGTGGATGCTTGTTTTTCTCCTACAATTGTTTACAACTGGTATTTAGTTGCTTGCCACAGTTGTTTGAATCAAAGTGTTGAAATAAGTATACATTTTCAAGCTAATATAGATATTTAGAAAATATTTCTTTGCTTTTACCACACAAGACACTAACTCACTAATAATAATGACTGAAGCAAATTACAGTCTAAGCCTGTTCAGCACCTTCAGCAGACACAATTTTGCTCCATGGAGAGCTCACAAGTGCACTATGAAAGACTCTGCCCTTTGTTCACTGATATATCCTGTTCCGTCTTCTGTCTCAAACTGTAGCATTTTCTTAATGGCCTTAGTTGGGGACTATTTGCTTTGGGAGGTTGTTTTTCAGTGTTTGTGCAGTGTGTTCTGTATTTAACATTTTGTGCTATTTCCCATGGTTCCAGAAGTTACTTACACATTTTCCCTTTTACTCTATTTTCTAAGGTCATAGGCCAGTTCCAAGATTCACCCTTGTCTAGTCACTCCTCCTATGAATAAATCCTGGGTTACAGATTATCCGTTTCTGCTTGACTGAGAGGTGAAGTCTGGGTTCTACGTTTGTCTGGTTACCCATGTCATGACCAAGCAAGGTGATCTTGATATCCTTTAATTACAGCATTACTCCCCATCTAGAGACTTTTTTCACTTATAGCTGAGGGTCTTTTTGCTAAAAATGACTTTGCATATCACCCCAACCACTGTACCCACTGTATAGAAGGGGACTGGGGACTATTGAGACTACTATGGACCACTTGAATCAATGTTCATCTGAGATGACCCTCATGCAGTTGACATAGAAAACCCCTTCAAGTTCATGATGCTATCAGTCTCTGTAAAAGTTATCCATTAGGACTTATTCTCACATTGTGAATATGATGGTGAGTAGATCCAAGCCTTTCCATGACAATTTACATCATTCTCCTTTAACTTTTTATTGAAATATAACATACATATTGAAAAGTGCACAAATAAAAAACGTTTGGCTCAATAAATTTTCACGAAATAAACATACTGTGTAACTACCAACAAACTGAATATGAAACTGAATAGGACCTTTATATTAGTAGTGCTCTTCATATGCCTTCTAGTCAACACTTCCCCCAAAAGAGTATCCTAAACTGACTGGAACACCAACCATTTATTTAAGGTTTTGTGAACCTTAAATAAAGGAAATCTCAAAATTTATCAAGCTCTTTTTAGTCAGTAATGTTTTTAAAATTAATCCATGTTGTTGATAGAGCAATAATTGGTTAATCCTCAATGCTATGTAGCAGAAGTCAGTAAACCTTTTCTGTAAAGGGCCAGATATTAAATGTTCATGCTTTGTAAGCCAGACAGTTTCTCTTGTAATTAGTCAGCTGTGCTGTTGTAGCACAAAAGCAGCAGTAGACCATATGTAAACAAAAGAGTGTGGCTGTGTTCTCATAAAACTTTATTTACAAAAAAGAGGAAGCACGCTGGATTGGGTCTGCTGGTTTTAGTTTGCTTACTGGCCATTCCCCTTGAAGAGGACCTGGCCAATCCCCTAGAAGGCCTGGTCCCTGAGCTATCATGACAGTCACTTGCCTGAGTGATGAGATATATAGAGCTAAAAAAAAAACTGAGGCATGCACCACAGACAGGGACCAAAGAGAAGTAAGTCATTCCTTTGAGGTTTATCTTGCCAGGGTCTAAATTGATTTTGAACACTGCTAGAAAGTAGCATACTTATGCTGAGGGAACTGTCTACTTATAAGTAGTCCATAAAAAAAAAAATCTTTGTAGACATTTGTGGAAATATGGCAGAAAATACTCATATTAATTATTAGATTAATAAAGAATAAAGATACGCTTAATGCCTTTATAATTATCCAGTTACATTCAATTTTTGAAAAGCTACATAATAAATTTTATTGGAAAATTTGTTTATTGATGTTGACTTAATATGAGCAAAAGAAATCTATTCTAGCCCTGGCCGGTTTGGCTCAGCAGTTAGAGTGTCCGCCCGCAGACTGAAGAGTCGTGGGTTTGATTCCTGGTCAAGGGCACCTACCTGGGTTGCTGGGTCGATCCTAGCCCTGGATCCCTGGCCCCCTCAGGTGAAGAGTAAAAAAAAAAGAAAAGAAATCTGTCCATCATCAAATTGCTGAGTTTGACATATTGAATTCTACAGAAGCAGCATGCCTATATTGACCATGGATAATCTTCACCTATTTGATGATTTAAGTTACTTCTGATATACTTTGCAATTTAAAACTTTACCCTAATACAAACTTTCAACATTTCTAATTATTTGTTGGTCTTAATAATAGTTTTGCTCCATATTGCAGGGGAAATTCCTAGGCCTTTTTATAGTTCCTATTATTTTAAATGTATTTTATGTTATAATAACCTAAGTATAATACAGTCACAGTTCTTTTTCTAAAACTTTTGAAATGATTTAAAAATGTCTCTATTATAAAGATCAAAAAGTTGAATGAATGTCTATTTCATAGTTATTTTTTAAGTACATCAAACTATTGAATGACATGTGAAAAACACTAAGGAGAACTCATCCTCCTGTTTTATGAATAAATTAGCAAGAGAATTATTCAAATTAACTTTCACAAATTAATATCAAAGGACTAGTCTGTTCCTAACAATAGGTTAATACATTGAGAGTAAGCTACAAAAGCCTTTCTTTTAAATAATTGGTATCATCTACTGTATACCTAGATAGAGGAATTGACTCTATGAATATATTTCCTTGGAAATACACTGAATCAAATGTAAAAAAAAAAATGCTTTGTGTTGTGAGATTAATTATTTTCTTCTTTTAAGATAATTTTCAAATATGTACATTATATAAATGAATACGAATGAGTTAATGGCAATAAAAATATAGTAAATATTGTAAAATGTAGGTAGGCAATACAGTAAAATATCATTAAAAGCAGGATGTAAAATTAATCCTTTACTCTAAAAGCTATAAATTATAAAATATTTAAAGAAACACAATTTTTCAATCATATTTGTTAGTAAATACCATGTGCTTTATTTATCTGTAATGCAATCTGCTAAGTACTTGGACAATTTTTATCGTCATAGCAGTTTAATAAATGATAATCTAACATGTTTATAGAACTCAATTGCTAAATAAATTTTGTTAAATACATGGAATAAATCCCAATACCAACCAGCTTTTCCTGTTGATTTAGTTTCCTACTAGAAGACTGAATTGATGCTGCTTTACTATTGATGCAGTTTTAATTTGGCTGCGTCAACTATACTCTCTTAAACTTGCTTTGGTTCTCAAACATTATTCCTAAAGGGTTACAGACCTGGTGTTTTGAGCTGTGCAGTTCTTCACAAGTGCTTATAACTAAAACATAGAACAGAACCTGATTCAACATTACTCTGGTAGCTCAGTGTCTATGCACCTCAACTTGATTGCTGACATAGAACAAAACAGTGTGTTAGAAATGGTAACTTTACAGGCATCCCTGAATTTGCATTTCCTACTAAAGGAGTCTCAGAACATTTAGTAAGAGTCACTCAAAGGTTAATGTGCTATGGGCCAATCCAACACCATCTCTGAATTACATTAACTTAATTGTTTTTGTTTCATCCATATGTTTGAGCACTTAATTTTTAATCTGGTCTTCTAATAACAGAATAAGAACCAAGCATGTTTCTGCTTATTTATGCATTCCAGAAATATTTATCCAGGTGTATAAGTCCATGGATAACTACTTTTAACTCTATATTTAATTCTCTAAATAAGAGAATATTTTTGCTTCACTCTTTCTTTCATTATTTAAAGGAGGAACACTAATTTTATATATATCCTGGCTAGCTTTAGACCATAGAGTGTATTGACTCTGATTCATAGTCACCATTAAATTATTAATTTTCTGTGAAAGTAAAAGAATATGTTTATCAAGCTAGCAGTGAAATCTAGGTTCAGATTAGGTGAAATTACTGGAAACTGATTTTAAAAATAAAATATGATTTAAGTTGAGAAAAGAAAGATGTACAATGATTTTTGGAAAAATATTACACTTAAGTATGTAACAAATGCATATATTTTTTAAAAAGTCATTTCACACAAGGTTAAAATAAAGTATCTTCTCTTGCAAAGAGTATGAATCAGTACTAGATCTATTTTTTAAGCATCTGGAATGCCTGCTAGTAACTGAAGTAAGCCAACCTCTGCTTTAACTACCATGGCATATATTAGAGAATACTTCCCCAGTTTGAAACCCTGCATTTTAAGAATAGTATAAACAAAGAAAAGTGAGCATGATTAAGGACTTAAAACAATCTTGTAAGAAAGACAAAATAATCATTTTAAATTGTGGAGTCAAATAAAGAAAACATATAAATGAACTCAAAATACAAGTTAAACAAAATATGTAATTATTTTGGTCACAAAAGATATACTTAGGTAAATATAGGTAAGATCTAGCTAACATTTGTAGGAATTTTTGTTCCAGAAAACATATATTTAAATAAATAAAACTAACATAATTATTTTCATAGTTAAATATATTTAACTTAATAGGCTCCTTCATTTAGTGGCAGAAACTTAATCTTATCAATGCAAATAAGTTAGTGAATCCTGAGTTTTTTCAGTGAATGACAGATTTCCTATTTCTCTTCTTCATTTCCTTGTGTTTGAACTGAAGGTCTGGGTGCTTTGGATATAGGAGGGCAACTGAAAATTAATCATCTTCTTTCAATGCTGGATTTGATTGACATTTCTATTCAACTTTCTTGTTTCCAAGCAAGACACTGTACCTCCTGCTTATCCCAGATATGACCCTTCTCAGCTCCCCTGATCCTCTCTCTGATCCTTCCATGCTCCTTTAATAGAAATCTAGGTAATCTAAACACTCTAAATTGTGAGCAATTTGTAAGGTGTTTCAATTTGTAAGCATCTTTTGTTTGTCTGTTTTGTATACAATAGGTCCTGAAACTTAACTAGGAACTGAACTTTCCCTTATTCCAAGTTGTAGAATAATGAGTAGGTTTTGCAGGAAATAAAATGTCTTTCTTCAGGGACAATAGTACTTTGTTGTAAATCATCATTTCTTCGACAAATCCCCCAGCAAGTGATTTCTTTCCCAGAGATGTGAGTTAAGAAACATATTTGGAATTCAATTTTGTAACTCACCACATTAACAGAATTAGAAAGAAAATAAAATGTTGGTCTCAATAGTGGTAGAAAATGTAATTGAAAAATCCAACACCCTCCATGACCAAAAAAAAAAAAAAAAATTCTTAGCAAACTTGAATTAGGAAATGTACTCAGTCAGCTAAATGATGGTATAGCTAAATTATTGAATAATTGGTAAATTATTAAACTACTTAAATCCTTCTCTCTAAGTTAGGAAATAGTAGAGATGTCCACTCTTACTTCTTCGGTCCAAAATTATAAAGATCCTGGTCAGTACAATGACAAAAAGTTAGTAAAGCATAAAATTAGAAAGAAAGGCATTAATCTGTCTTCATAAAATAACAGTTCACATAGAAAATCCAAAAGGTTTACAGACTTTGAGGTCAAAATCTGAAATCATTAATATTTCTGTATATTAGCAACAAACAATTAGAAAATGAAATTTAAAAAATTATATTTACCTTGGCATCAAAGTCATTAAAAAGGTATTTGCTTGGCTAGCTATACCAAAATACAAATAATTTTATTATACTAAATCAAGATTGAAAATATGTCAGTGGTTTGGAACAACACTCCACATATGTAAATTTCCTCAAATTGATTTATAGATTCAATTTCAATAAAAAAACAACAATATTTTGTAGAAATTGAGACACTGACTAAAACTTACATGGAAATTCAAAAGATCTATAACAAAAAAAAATCTGGTAAAAGATAATAAGTCTCACACTACATGACTTCAAGGCCTCAAAGGCCTAGGGGTGGGACTGAAGGGTGATGGAACGAGTCAATCGGGGAAAATGGGGAGCATCTGTAATACTTTCAGCAATAAAGATAAATTTTTAAAAAGATAGTGTGGTATTAAAAAGATGGACAAATAAACATATGTAACAGAAAAGAATTTAGAAATATACTCATATATATTCTTCTGCATGATTAGTTAAGCAATATTTTATGTACACTTAGATAAATAACTCCAACTTGTACTAGAGAAGTATATGGTGTCATTTTAATCTTATATACATGAGATAAGATGAATACTTACCTTAACCTGTTTAAAGTTATGTGCATTTTGTAGAAAATAAACTAAAATTATGTTGAGAGTTCAGCTAAACTATTCCATAGTACTGCTGCCTCTACATCTAGTTTGTTAAGCTAAATGGCCTACAGGGTCCTTGAACTGACACCTGCCCCTTGCTCTGTCCATGTCCCAGATAACAGCCCACAGGTTGACAAGTAAATATAAGTTTCTGGTATGATTTCCTCAACTGCTCTTGTGATAAAGCCTCTCCTCACATCCCAGAGGCTTCCCCTTGTGCTCCCTTTAGATAAGAGCCTGAAAGCTTAATAAAACCCTCACTGTTTCTGGTTTGATTTTACCAATCTGGCCTAAGCCTGGGAACCCCAAAGCACTCCTCCAGTGGACTGTAATAAAGTCACGTGCCTTCTCTCTACCTGCACCCTGCCTTGACCACTCCCATGGCCCCTGGAGGCATGCCCTGTGAGTAATAAACTCTCTTTCATTTACCCTTATGGTCTTTTGTTGAACCTTGGCTCACCATCTGACATCCCCCAGGCTCTACTTAACAAATGTTAATTTAACAAAGTCCCAACAAATTATGATTGCATAAATCAGTTACTTTGATGTCTTAATTTAAGCAATCCACATACCTACAGTAATTACTTTTACCAGGCCCATCCAGCTATGTATTTTTATATCCACTATCTAGAAATACAATATTCTGGTGAAAAATTCAAACAAACACAAGCAACAAAAAGAAACCAACCAACTTAAAAACAAATAAAAGAAATAAACTGGATTGAGGATTAGAGGTTTTAGTTTTCATCCTGGCTCTTACACAAACTAGCTACTGGATTTTAAGGAAGTCTAGATATCACTCTGGGCTTGAGATTTTTCATTTTCCTAATCAAAATATTGCATATAATATCATTAGGTTATTTTCAAAATTTGCCTTTGCATTTTATCTTGTCACGGGCAATTAATAGCAATAGTAACTATAGAAACAACCATCACAAAACAATTCTCCTAATTTTAAATTGGTGGTATACAATACACACAGTGATTGCAAATGTACTGTCAGTTCCTAACATCAAGAGAGCAAACCTGAGAAAGGATCTGAACTATAGGTCAGATGAGGGAGCAAGTACATAGAGACACCAACTCTTGGTTACCTATAATATGCACCACACGGTTTTGCTTGGACACTTTTTGTTTAACATTTCCCATCATACTTTTAATGGCCAGCATGACAACGAACATATATATATGTCCTTAAAGTAGATTTAGAAACGCATTGATTTTAGAAAATGTGGTAGGATCTTCCCCTGGGGTCATCCTAAATATTTGGGGGACCGGAAAGTAATGTCGTTTTTTTACATTAAATTCAAACATAAATTTTTAACAATTTTTTTATTTTTAATCAGTAATCTAATCACCCTCATTATCAACAACCTTTTGCCATCTAATGTGCAAATTTTCAATGCCAGATCGATAAAAATCAATTGGTTTTTTGAGCAAAATATCTGGAGATGGCATTTTGGACATCATCCAAATTTTCAAATTTTTTGCCACTTAGAAAATGGAAATCCAATGGCGCAATATCGGGTGAGTATGGTGGGTGAGGCAATACCTCCCACCACAATTCATTAATTTTTTCCAGGGTTCGTCTTGCGCAGTGCGGTCTTGCATTATCATGTTGCAGAATAACACCTTTTCTAGTGACAATCGCTGAGCACTTTTCAATTAAAGATTGATTTACTTGATCCAATTGTTTGCAGTAAAGGTCTGCATTCAATTTGTCCAGGTTTCAGCACTTCAAAATGAACGACCCCGCGAATACTCCACCAAACACACAAAAGTGTCTTTTTGGAGTATAAACCTGGCTTAGCTGTACTTCGTGGCAATTCCTTCAGAGAGAGCCACTGCCTTTTGCATTTTGGATTATCATAGAGGACTCATTTTTCATCTCCAGTGATCAAGCGATCAAAAAACACTTCTGTATTGTGCCGCTGAAGCAATAAGTTGCATGTGGTGGACCAGGTTAGCTTTGTTTTCTTTGGACAGATTATGTGGGACCCAAACACCTGCTCTGCTTACTTTACCAATCTGCTGCAAAGGTTCTTGGATGGTCGACCAAGGTTGGTTAAGAGTGTTTGACAGTTCCTCGATTGTCTGACACAGATTTGCTTCCACTTCTGCCCTTAACATGGCATTACTTTAACGACATTACTTTCCGGTCCCCCTAATATATATTTCTTTCTTTTGTCCTTTGCAGATAGAATGCTATGCCAGGTGATTTGAAGAAGAAAGCAGTGTGTTTAACTCTTTTTTTATTGAATTTATTGGAGCGACATTGTTAAGAAAACCATTCGGGTTTCAAGTGTACAACTCCTATAACACATCTGTCTACTGCCTCGTGCACTCACAACCAAAGTTCCTTTACACCACCGTTTAACCCACTTTGCCCTCTTCCACCACCCCACCAACACCTTTCCCTCTGACAGTTGCCATACATACTGTGGTCTGTGTCTACGTGTTATTTTATTTATTTATTTATTTATTTATTTGCTGAACCCCTTCACCTTTTTCACCTAGCCCTCATACCCCTCCCCTCTGACAGCTGTCAGTCTGTTTTATTTATACTTCGGTTTCTACTTTGTTTTTTAGATTATTTTGCTCATTAGATTCCAAATGTAAGTAAAATTATATGGTATTTGTCTTTCTCCGACTGGCTTTTTTCACTTAGCATAATATTCTCCAGGTCCATCCATAACAACTCTTTTAAGACCTTATAAGACTAACAAAAACATTCTGAGGCACTATTCTTTTTAAAAATAAATTTTATTGAGTGTTACAATTTATTCTATTATTTCAGTGCATTTTGGTAAAATATTCTACAATGCCTGAGTCAGATTTCCATCCTAAAAGGTAATTTGAAATGTAAGTAGAAAAAAGAAAAGAAAAGATTAATACGGGGGGCCAAAATTATGCTGTTGGAATTTGTTGTTAAATAAATGACTTACCCCGTTTTCCTGGAACAATCTGCTTGTATAGACATTGAGATATATAGATAGTCCTCAATAATCACAATAGAACTAATATAAAAACAAGAGAGAAATATTAAGTTTAAGCCTATAAGATTCAAAATATTAAGCCTAGTCATTAAAAAAAATTAAAGAATATAGAAATAATCAATTCTTATTTGACATTCTTAAAAACCCTAACATTGCTTATGAATTTCTAAATATTTGTACTTGTTCTTAGTAAGGTTTTATAAATTGTGATTACTGCAATCCATAAAAACTGCTAAAATTTAAAAAATAATTAAATTTTCTTACGGTGAGAGTACTTTGAGGTAAAATATTCTTCAACATTTTGAGAGTACATATTTCATTTAATGGACTATTAATTTATTTTTTATTTTCCTTAACATTTTAACATACATATTATAAAATTGTATACCTGACACCTATATAACTTTATTAACCAATGTCACCCCAATAAATTCAATAAATATTAAAGAAAACATTTTAACATAGAATTTGCTTAAAAACGATGCTTAAAATGAGAAAATAATATTATATTTGAAAGACAATTAATTAAATATTAATTAATAATAAATGTTAACTAAGGACCTACTAACTCTCACCTAGTTTTAGCCCTAGGCTTCAGCCAGCAGAGGGCATAGCACGAATGAGGTAAAGCTAGTTCATTCTTTAACTCAAGCATTTAACTCACTTATCAAATAGTGCTACAGTTTCCCAGACAAATTATTCAAATCAGACTTTTTGAAAGATTGAAAGTCATTGGGTAAGCATACACTGCTATGGGATAGAAATGAAGGCAATGTAAAGCAACACAAACAAATCCCTGACAATAAAAAATAAATAAAAATTTGGGGATGTTCATTCCACTTAACACAACTGACATCTGTATTTTCAGCATTCTTAACTATTTCAGGGTATAGGTTAAATATTGACCTCACTGAGTAGATAAACAACTTTAAAAATGTGGATTTTTTGTTTTAGTCAATGAACATGACATTGAAAGATTAGAACTGAACAACGGCATCTTGCTAATCTGAAACAATGATGCTCACTTTGGTGATGAAAATTTGAATTTGCTTAAGCTCAGAAATACAGCATTTTTACCACAAAAATTCATGAAGGTGTTCTTTACTTTAAGAAGAGATAACATGCATGGTTTCATTCAAGCTTATCAATATTTTCTGTAATTTGAGTAAATACATGTATAATAAAAGATGTGTGTGTGAATACGGAGTTGAATTTCATATGTCACTGCTTGATTGTCTTTGAGCGTTCATGTGATCACCTGCTCAGAAATTTCTGGTTAGCTCATGTGGGCGCTTTTGACCTGTGAAACTTTTATTAAAGAAAAATTGTATCATATGGTACAAAGTGGCAGATTCAATTAATGTTCTAAAAATGATCATTGGCTTAATCACATTTCTAATTTAACTGTAAGAAGTCTTGTGTTGGCTTTTATAAAGGTGCTTATGGTTACAACACAAAGATAATCATTCAGGCAATGCTTGATTAATAATCTTTAATTGCTCACTTTTTTTTCTTTTCATATTTTCATAAGCACTTGGGATTTCTTCCAAGAACAAAAGGTAATAATGAAAAATCAACATATTCTTTATTATTGTAGCACTGTTTTATGTCAGCTAAATTTATCCATTATGAGTAAGTGAATGTACAAATAAAATTGCATATATACCTAAATCAATGTTTAACTAATCAAAAAACTAAATATATAAAGAAATTTTATAAAAAACTAAATATATAAAGAAATTTTAAAGACTAGTACATGCTAACTAGTCTGACACTCTGTTAGGTATCTAATATACATTATGTTTAATTTTCACAGCAATTCTACAAGGTTAATGAGAAGTTTCTCCTTGCTTATAAGAAAACTGCTTGAGCAGTTAAATGGAAACTTATTTGATCCCATACAGCTAACATGGAGGAGATGCCTGAATAAAATCTAGTTTTGGCCCCAAATCCAGTTGGATTTGGCCCCAAATCCAATTCATCCCCTTATGCTAGGTTGGTATCAGGTGATAAAGTCAAAAGCAACTGATTAACTGTTTTATATGTTTTATTTTGCTTTACTGAGAACAACATTTCCAAAGTCTACAGAAATTAGAAACAAAATGTTGATTTTGCCTGATGACATAAGGACAGCTACCCGGCACTCTGTTCCTTAGCTGTATAAAAATTATGCATACCTACTGTGACCTCCAAAGTCACTTATTTTCAGGATTCTTCCTTTGGCTACAAATCACCAAATGTAAAGTCATTAAAAAAAAAAAAAAAAAACACTATATTACATAAAACCAACACCCTTCCCCAAAATGACCTTGATAGGAAACAAATATATTAACAAATGTCTTTTCCCTTTTTCTATCTACTAAATTTTCTACTCAGTTGCCTCTCTTTTAAACTTTGCAAATAGTCCAGCCGGTATGGCTCAGTGGTTGAGTGTTGACCCATGCACCAAGAGGTCGCCAGTTCGAATCCTGATCAGGACACATGCCCAGGTTGTGGGCCTGATCTCCAGTGGAGGGCATGCAGGAGGGGGCCAGTCAATGTTCTCTCATCAATGTTTCTATCTCTCTCTCCCTCTCCCTTTCTCTCTCTCTCAAGCTCAATAAAGGGAAAAAAATTAAAAAAAACAAAACAAAAACTTTGCAAACAGAGTTTTGGCTTTTTTGTGATGCAGAAATGAGGGACAATGAGAGGAAGAGCATTAAGAAAATGGGCTGGTGTATTCTACAAAGAAAAGCTGAGCAAGGCAAGATGAGCTAGAAATTCTTGGCATAGAAGATGTGGGGTGGATGGAGATGACAGGGATGATATCAAAATGTTGAGATTTCTGTGAGAACACAGACTGCGACATAAATTTTTTAGACATTGTGAAAATCTTAGATATCTGGAAAGAGAAAAAGAATTTGTGAGTTGAGATAAAGGGATTTTTATAAATCCCCTGGATTTCATATTTGGTTCTCTGGGTCGCAGGGTCCTTGGCATAGCTGTTTGATAGGCCAAGAAATGGTTCATTTTCCCAGTGGCGATGCTCACACTCTCTTTGCATATCTGAACTTGTCACCCATTACTGAGAGAGCCTGTTCAAAGTCTGCATGTAATATCTCTGTTAGGGAGCAGAGGATGCCTACATCTCAAACCCCAAAAGTGAAAGAGAGTTGGTATCTGCTGCTAATTACTGCCAGTCGCCTAGCTTATAAAAGATGGAGATGCGTTACCTTACAGACAGAGGGAAAAGGAGTAATCAGATCTTTGACTGTTCTGAATCAGTGCTCTGAGTGGAAAGAAATGGAAATTTTTGAATCACTGCCCAAATTTCTAAAACTGTTGAAAGGCAGTGACCTCATTAGCAGAGACCTGGAATACCTATGTAGGTCAGATCTGATACTTAATATGTGCTAAAATAAAGAAATTAAATATTACTATGGTCAGAGCACTTTAAAGTAAAAAATTGTTTTTCAACATTTTGAAAGTCTACATTTTATTTAATGGAGTGTTAAATTATTTTGTCCTATAAAATTTACCAATGAATAGTCTCAGAAAATGATGCTCAAATGAGTAGATTATATGACATTTTGAAAGATAAGTAATTAAATAATAAGCACTAACTTTACAGAATTAAGAGATTTTTGTTGAATATTTCTTCTTTCTAGGAGATCCAAACATTTTGTTTACCAACTTCTTTAAAAAAAATACTTATTAATTAATGTATAATAGCAAGGAGAAGGGAATTTCTTTTTATCTCTAATTTTTTAAATTGCCCTAAATAATTATTTTAATCCTTAAAATAGTATATGTCATTAGCTCCTATGAAGTCAAAGTCGTTGACTTTGGGGACCTTGATTTAGCACACTACCCGTAGACAGTACTGCCGACATGAGGCAGGTGGAGGGCAGGACCGCTGTGTCCGGGACAACTGAAGCTGTCAGTGGTTGCAGAAATGCCAGAGACATAACATTGGCTTTGTCTCATTTGATTTGGCCTATTCATTCACTGTCATACAAGTAATTACCAAAACATAGTATTTAGTTGTTTTCAGAAGAGACATATAGAAATAGATTTTGAATCACTCGATAAAATGGGAATATCATATTAGCCTAATTCTCAAGGCTAGTAAAAGATAAAATATAATAAAAAATTTCCATTTAAAACCTCCTAAAAGCGCAGCCTTTATGAAAACGGTCTATAGAAATAATTCTCTTTTTGCTGAAAGGAATATAAAGTAGAGCAAACAAAACCATGTTTTTAGTGCATTCAAATAGCACGAACACTCTGGTTCATTAGATGTCCTACATTCAGCAAATAATCGGGACGACTACTTCAGAAAAAAAAAAATTAGAGTATGTTGAAAATTATTTCATTTCCCTTTAGTTCTGCTTCAAAGACACACACTGATAAAAAGGTGTTTCCAAAACAAGGTGGTTCATTACTAAGGTTGTTCTGCTCTGAGATCACAGTGAAACCACAATTACTCTAAGAGCAAAAAGGACAGTTATTTCAGTTGCCATTTCTAAACCTACATCAGCAGGAAAGTCTGATGAGTATTAAATGGATTGTGACTTCACTGATTTCTCTAATTATTTTGTTTATTTGGGACAGGAAGGTAATAGTCATAAAAATGTATGTCTAATCACATTGGCTCAACTGACAAATTGCTACTAGTGCATTTTGTAGACTAACACAATTTTTCAAACGTACTTGGTCCTAAAAAAAAATCTCTGTCCGTGGGAAAGGGGTGGGGGGCATCTGCAATACTTTCAACAATAAAAATAAATTAAAAAAAAAATCTTCATCGCATCTCTCATACTTCAATAGCAAAAAAAAAAAAAAAAGGGGGCTCTCTTCTTGGGAGAAAATATTGTTATAGTGAGTCAATTTTCAAGGTGCTCATCACGTTTTATGACAAGACTACACTGCACACTTTTCAAATTTTTTTTTTCATGGGAAATCAGTGGTTTAGTGAAGTAGGAGGTTGGGGAAACAATTCCTTTATGAAAGGAAACCAATGACTGTGCCTAGAGGCCCAAACTGGAGCTCAGGCAGCATCTCTCCAGACTCAGTCGGGGCATCCGTCTGCTGCTTGGGCTCAGACTCAGGATGTTCTCTTGGGTGGCCATGCTTGACCTCCTCTGGGGTCCCTTTTTAAATATCCCTCTGTATCCCAAATGAGGTCATTTATTATAGTTGCATGGGGAAATTTTCTCACCTGACCAGAAGCCTAATCAGTCATTTACCAAAAAAATTTCAGAATTTCAAAATACTTCCTTTATGACATGTAACATGTCATATGGAGAAAAAGTCACATTATGAAATCTCTCTGTCTCATCATAAAGACAGAAAATGTCAAAAAGAGCAAACAAGCACATATCATTGAGAGAGTGTCTTACAGCAACTTAGACTCCACAGCTCCTAATCATGTGATTACATTGTCCTATTATGTGCCGCCTTTAGTTTATTTACATCTATGGTATCTGTTTGGTGGAAATGTTGTGTTAAACGGTCTGCTACTGCACTTATTTTTAACACCATGATATCATGTCAAACAGCTTGAAATCTGCCACAATAGAATATTTACATCACAAAAATTAACAAATGGTGCAAATCAGGGATTAATTTGTTGTGTTGTTGGTTGTCCAGACTTTCAAAAGTGACAATAATGCAGATTAAACTTCAATGTGTCACATTTTAAGAAAATGTTCTGCTAGTATTCAACAACTATTATTTAACTCATAAAAGAATGTGTTTTCACTTGTGGGTATATTTGTGAGTACCTTGGAGGACTCCACTCTGCACAGTTACTTGATTTAGAAGATCCTGCTAGCACTAATCTTTCCATGCCCACCTCAATCCTGTAACATTGAAATCTCTCTCCAAAGTTGGACCCCCTTTCTTCTAAAATAAAATTTCATTTTATTGATTGAAGTACAGGACCTGTGATGATGGTGGGACTGGTTCTAGCACCTCTCAAAGAGACCTACTTTGGAAATGGCAGAGCCCAAAAATTAGAGACTCTCCAAACTTGGATTTTAGCTACTGAGCACTTTTTCCCTCAACACTGGGCCTTAGTCACAATTCTGGTACGACTGGGAGAAAATGATCGGTACATAGACTATGATTGGTATTAACACTTCCAAATTCTTCTGACTGGATATACTAATTTTCCTCATTTTAACTTGTTCAAAGATCACAAATTGCCTCATGCTTCTTTACTGCACTGCTTTCCATGGTACATAAAATGCATAAAAACAATATTTCTTAAAAGGCACTTCTAACCAAGGTCCACATTCAGCACTATGACTTGTGCATTATTTTTAAAATTTTAGAAGAATAATTTGATTTTAACTCTTTTTGTGTTTTTGACTGATATTTATTCAACTCCTCCATCCCTTAACATTATTTAACATTTTAATATCACTCAAAATATAGTTGCTGTTATTCATTAATCAATATTTATATAGTTCCTCTCATGTATCATTTACTGACTTAGAAAATACAAAATCAACACTGTGTAAGATAGACACTGTCCCTATTTTACAGTATTTTCCCCTACAATTCTAGAGATAGTTAAATTAATTTTGTGTTAGCATTGTCTCAGAGATGCTAGTATTGGATAGCACATTAAAATAAACTATTTTAAACAAAGCATTAAAATGAGAAGTTTACAGCCAACATAATTCTTAATGTCCAAGGATAAATGCAAATACAGCTTTATTAATTGTGTCTCACATATTACTATTAAAAATGGCTTATGTCATTTAATTATGAGCAAAATGAAAAAATAATTCAAACTCTTCTTTATAATTAGCACTCTCCATTCTATTATTTGTATGTAGCAGATAAAATGTTTTTCTCTCTTTATTCTGTTAACATCAACTAATAAAGACTATTTCTGAAAAATATAGACTTTCAGAAATGTTAAATCATTGGACAATGCTGTATATTGTAAATCAAATTTTGAAACAGAGCGAAACAAAGCTGTATTAAATCCTTCTTAAGAAAGAAAGGGCACAGTGGCAAAAGGGCAAACAGTGTATAGAGGGGAATTATCTAAATAATGCTGGTAGTATAAGCAATTGTGGAACACTAAGAAACTTATTGTGAGAATGAATATAATGTAATCAGGAACATGTTGAAAAGAATCAGGCAGTTTGGAGTTTATATCCTGTTATAGCCCACACAGAACTGAGCATTGCTTAAGGTGTTTGGGGTCCCAGCATCCTTATTGTAAAGATAGGAATGATTATATCTGTCTTATGCGACTCAAAGGGATTCCCTGAGGATCCAGTACACATATTTATGTAGAATACCAAGTACTATATAAAATATTGCATGTGGAGAAAAAAGAATCCTCATGCACTGTTGGTGGGATTGTAAATCAGTATAATCACTATGTACAACAGTATGGAGATTCCTCAAAAAATGAAAATTAGAACTACCATATGACTCAGCAATTACACTTCTTTAAAATGAGAAAGCCAAAACACTGATTTGAAAAGATGTATACACCCCTGTGTTCACTGTAGCATTATTTACAATATCCAATAAATGGAAGTAACCTAAGTGTCTATTGATAGACAAGTGGATAAAGAAGATGTGGTATATATATGCAATGAAATATTACTCAGCCATGAAAAAGAATGAAATCTTGCTATTTGCAACAACATGGATGGGCCTAGTGGGTATTATGCTAAATGAAGTAAGTCGGATAGAGATATCATATGATTTCACCTGTGTGTAAAATCTAAATAACAAACAAACAAAACAGAAATAAACTCCTAAATACAGAGAGCAAACTGATAGTTGCCAGACGGGAGAGGACACTGGGAATGGATGAAAGTATAGAAGGTATTAAGTAGTACAAATGACCAGTTATAAAAATAGTCAGTCATGGGAATGTAAATTACAAAATAGCAAATGTAGTTAATACTATTGTAATAACGATGTATGGTGTCTGTTGGGCACTGACTTATTGTGGTGATCACTTTGCAAGTTATAAATGTCTAATAGCTATCTTATACATCTGGAATTAGTATAATATTGTATATCAACTATAACTGAAAAGTAAATTTTAAAAAATTATTCAGTGCAAAGTATTTTCATCAAGTGTGGAATTTTTGTGTTATTTACTACATGGACAACGTGAACTCAACACTTATGTATTTGATTTATTTATAGTATCAGTTGGACATAACTGATAAAATGAAATCACTTAACTTTAAGCAAATTACCTTAAAATATTCTGAAAAATGTAAAGAAAGCATAGATTTAATCACTGCAAAACCTCTATGTAGATGTCAAGGACTTTAGCTCCTGGCACATCTTGAAAATTTCCAGGAGTCAGTAACTCCTTTTTTTCCTGCTAAAATTCCTAATCAATGTGTCTACTTAAGACAATATTCCTTTTGCTGCCTCAATGAAGATGAGTATTTAATAAGATGTGCCATAACTAAAACATCTCTCTCTGTGAAGGCAGTATTCTACATGAGTTGCTTAAATAGTGCATGTTAAATCTGATCCAGAATGCATCCTAATGCAGAACAGAAAGAATCTTTAGCGTGTTTTGTTGACAGTCTTGGACTTCTTCCTCAAGAAAAGAATGCTTTACAGGCCTAAAGATGGCTGTATATTTTGAAATATTAATAAAGTTTGTTATTGGTTGATATTTATGATTCATGTAATTCTGGTTTGGCAATTCAGTACTGTTTTTTCTTTCTCAAACAATGAAAAAATCATAAAACAAATGTCTTTGCTCTTTTGCTTTGTTTGTGTTTAACTGAGGTTTAATTATACAGAGCACAGAAATTTAAAGTGTACATTTAAAAATGTATACACCCACATAAGCAACACTCAAATTATAGGACATTTTCATCTGCCCAAAAAGTTTCCTCCCAACTATACAGAGTTAATTTATATTTCTCTTATAATGAGCAACATTGAGCATCTTTTAATAATTATAGAGCAATTTGCAATTACTTTGAATTGTTGATATATCTCTTTGTCTCATTTTTTCTATTGTTTTTATTTTTGCATCTCAAATTTTGGAGATCTTTATATATTAATGATAATGGCCTTTTGTTATTGTATTTTTCCCAATGTTTTAATATCTTTTGTTTTTGCTTATGGTATTATTTTTTCATGCAGTTTTTGTTATTGCAGTAAACTTATTTATGTTTTCTATTATTAACTGGGGTTCAGTCATAGTAATAAAAGATTTCTCCACTCTTATCTCATAAATGTTTTCTTTTAGATTTTGCATACTTTTCCATTTAAATATTTAATCAGTTTGCATTTCAAAATTAGTTATTTTCTGTATTTACACTAGGATGCTAAGTTGATATATAGAAGATATATATATTGCATTTGTCATGAAAACCCAATTTTCCACTCTACAGCAAAAACAAGGTTATTATGTTCTTGATTTTTTTATAATAAAAATGAGTGATAGAAAAACATGGGGCCTTAGAGAATATATATGATAGAATCTGTTCAAACTAAACCCATACCCCCCAACATTGACTGAAGACCGTAAGCCTCAATGAACATTTCTAATGATGTGTAAATACTATTTTGACAGGATCATATTCCACTGTTGGAAATATTACATAATTATTCCTTTAGTGAGTCAAAATTGATTTCCCTGTAGTTCTCATCATTTGATTCTAGTTTTTGTTTATCCATAACATTACACAAATAATCCTACCACTTGACAAACTAATAAAAATTTTAAGTCAGCTGATACATATTTTATAATGTTCTCTTTTCCAAGGTAACTTTCCCAATTAATACAGTGACTTTTCAAAAAATATTATTTCTAGTCCCTCATCATCCTGGTTATTCTAGCCTTGGGCATTTTGTTTACAAATATGCCCTTTTTAATGTGTTGTTATATTTAAGCCTAACTCGGTGTAATTATTACTTTTATTGTACTCCTATTAATTAACATTGCCTAAAAGTTTATTTGGATTTCTCATACTGTGGTCTTTTTGTTGTATCTAATTTACTCTGTCATTTCTTCATGGATTATGGACTATTCAGAACTTCTACCTTATGCTTTTTAAAATACTTGCATGACTTTTAATTTTCTGGCACACCCATTTAAACAATTTCTTGGTTGACGCGTGTTAGAGTATGATCCTCTATGGTCTATGCATCAATTTCAGGGCTTTAGCTCTTTTTGGTAAAATTGTTAGCAGCTTTTATAAATAAATGCACTCCTCTAGAATAAGAATCTGATCTTCATTCAAATACTTATTTAAATATCTGCCTTTGAGGAGGTGGCCAATGTTCTCTCTCATTGATGTTTCCATCTGTCCCTCCCTCCCCCTTCCTCTCTCTAAAAAATCAATAAAAAAATAAAAATAAATATCTGCCTTTGGAAAAATACAGAATAATACCACTACTTTTCTATATTACTATCCTAAAATAAATATTTTAAATATACTTTCAATATATAATTTGTATATAAAGCATTAAATTTAGATGAAATATTGGGCTAAAACTTACTAAGATAAGGATCTTAGTTTACCTACTTCCCTCAGAAGTAGACTCTTGTCATGGTATTATATTTGAATTTCATATCATCTTATGTTGTGCTCACACTTATTTATAGCTAACCAAATAATTTTTTTTGTTAATTCTCACCTGAGGATATTTTTTTCCCATTGATTTTTTTAGAGAGAATGGAAGGGAGGGAGGAGGGGAAAGAGAGAGAGAGAGAGAGACAGAGAGAGAGAGAGAGAGAGAGAGAGGGAGAGAAACATTGATGTGAGAGAGACACATTGATTGGTTGCCTCCCACACACCAACTGGGCCCACAAAGGATCGAACCTGCAACCCAGGCACATGTCCTTGACTGGGAATCAAACCTGAGACCCTTCAGTTAGGGGGCCAGCACTCTAACACTGAGTCATACTGCCCAGAGCAGTTAACCAAATAATTTTAACTGCCTTTATGATGACAGATTAGAAGTTGAGATAATTTTATATTCATGATATTTTACTTAACACAGTTGTAAATAACTGTATTCTATTTACATAGTCTTCTAAATGTTAGCCTATTTCTACTTATTACCCTTTTTAACTTTCCTGATGCAATATATGTATATGTTAATATATAGTGAGTATAGTGAGTGTAGTTTTTCTTTGATTTTGGCTACACAAAGTACATTCATGGTAATAAAAATCAATAAGTATGAGCTAGAGATGAATAGTCTGTCATCAGAAACTTGTATTCAAGAAAATAACCATGCATGAATAATTTCAATTTAGCTGGCCAACTTTAATTAAAATGAATCTTCTATCTAGCTAATTTTTAACTTGTTTGCTAAGTAAATGGCAGCATCTTTAGCTGGAATTTGGATTACTAATAAATTGATAACATTCTATTCTAAGACTAAGGTTTGAAATATTCAATAATGGGTACCTACATGGATAAAGAGTCTTAATTTAATAAAGGAACTTAGAAAGAAAGTAATATTATGTAAGTTAGTAGGGGGAATTAGATGCATTATGACAGTTCTAAAAATTAAAGAAAAATTCAAATCTAAGTATTAGATAATAAGAACTGAAAATTATTTTAAAAGACATAGATGTCTTGCTGACAATGACAGAAAGAACAAACTTTACAGTGCAGTAGAATATCTGATTCTATTGGAATAATGAAAGTGCAGCACAACTGACCCTTAAAGGGTGCAGGGGTTAGGGGTGCCAACCTCCTTCACAGTTGAAAATCCACGTTTAACTCCAGTAGTTGGTAAATCCTTCTGAGAAAATGTACTAGTCTAGATATCAATTATTTTCATTATGTCAATCACTACTTTTGATTCTTGAAATTTATATATATATATATATATATATATATATATATGAATAATCATGGTTAAAGGTTACACCAAGAGAATACATAAAAATAGAAAATAAAAAATCTTACTCAGAGCAATATAGCCATTAAATTCAGATGACTGAAAGCCTCTGACATGTAAATGAACTGCTGTGGTCTGAATATTTGTGTACCCCTCAAATGCATATGTTGGAACTCTAACTCCCAAGGATGATATTAGGAAGTAGAGGATTTTGGACGTGCTTTGGTTATGGGGCTGGAGCCTTCATGAATGCAATCAGTGTTCTTATGAAAGAGACTGCACAGAGATCCCTAGTCCTTTCCACCATGTGAGGTCACAGCAAGAAGGCACCTGCTATGAACCAGGAAGAGGGCCCTCGCCAGTTCATTACCATGCTGGTGCCAAGATCTTGGACTTCTCAGTCTCCAGAACTGTGAGAAAAAAATTTACGATATTTATAAGTCACCTGTTCTGTGGAATTTTGTTATATGGGCCCCAGACAAAGAAATGTACTCTCTGCAATTGCAAATAATGAAGCTTTTTTCCAGTCACAGCAGAATAAAAAATAAACCTCAGAAAATACGAAGAATAAACATCCATTACAACTTTAATATTATTTCAAATAACAATACCTTGCTAACTTTTTATTCTGAGTTGTTAAAGTGTGTGGGTGTGTGTGTGTATAATGTATGCTAAAATATTCCCTCTGAATTCATAGAACCTCTTTATTAAATTGACTAGCACACATCTTTCAAAGTTCATATGTTGGATAGGTGTTGTAGGTGTTGTTGTAATTACAAAAACTCAAAAATGTTAGATGAACTTTTATCTTTTTGTGGTCAGGAGAGCCAGTTTTTGTCCTAGATTTCATTAAATAGCTCTGAGGACTTGGATTAATCATTTTTTGGGCCAGAGTTTCATACTATAAAATGAAGATGTTTCAGCCCAGCTGGTGTGGCTCAGTGGTTGAGCGTTGACCCATGCACCAAGAGTTCGCCGGTTCCATTCCCAGTCAGGGCACATGCCCAGGTTGTGGGTCTGGTCCCCAGTGGGGGGCATGCAAGAGGCAGCCACTCGATGTTCTCTCTCATTGATGTTTCTATCTCTCTCTCCCTCTCCCTTCCTCTCTCTCTAAAAATCAATAAAGAAAAAAAAAATGAAGATGTTTCAGTAATGTTTGCAGTATCTAGCAATCCTAAAATTTTACATTTTATGATATATCTTTTGTGTTACGGTAACTATTTTGATTTAATCTATAGAGTATGAAAATTATTGTTTCTAAAATGCCTTATTCATTACATCTTTACATTACAAAGATAAGTGCTCTTGAAATTTACCACACACTTTTTCTCAAATATTTTATTATGATGAATCAAAGAGCTTATTAACTGGTGTAAAGGGATATTCTCAAGTTTTCTCGAATTCTTTAGACAGATCAAATATATTAAACTCAAAAAAAAATTTTTATTCCAAATCTTTTCTTAATTCATTGAATCTAATGTGCACCTAAAGTCTAATAGAAGTTATAAAGCTAAAAAAACAAACAACAACAACAACAACAAAAAACCTCTTTGTTAAAACAAAGTCAAGTAAATCAGAAAGAATAACAAACAAAATCTAAATTCTGTAACTTTGGTACAAAAAGTATCCTCATTTAAAAAAAAAATTCTCTCTATTTATTTTAGAGAAAGAGGAAGGGAGAGAGAGATAGAAACATCGATGAGAGAGAACATTGATTGGCTGCCTCCTGCATGCCCCCCACTGGAGATTTGGCCCATAACCTGGGCATGTGCCCTGACTGGGAATCGAACTGGTGACCTCTTGGTGCATGGGTCGATGCTCAACCACTGAGCCACACAAGCCAGGCCAGAACGTATCTTCATTAAATTGTTTCTTTCTTATGTATTTCTAGGCTGTGAAATACTACATTTTAACATGAGAAGAAATAGTACTTTTCTTTAGTTAAATACGTTATTTATCTTCTTGGTCTTGAACCACACAGAAATTACATTTATGTTATATTATCTGTATAATAGTGGGTCAAAATATTCCCTCCTTCCAAATAATTACTTTTATTGAAAGAGCCCAAAATCTCTGATCCCTGGACTACAGGTGGCTAAAGTTTCAAAACAAATGTTAGCAATTGATGGTGGATGTTTTCATCTACGCTCCTGATACTGGAGGTCTGTGGGTGGGCTCTTGGATATTTTTGAATTCAATTTTCTCATAAAACAAATAACTTTATACCAAGATGAGTATAAAATATATAATAAAGAATTTTTGAGAAGCATAGTAAAAAGGTAAAATATTTATATAATCTCTATAATTTTGATGTCAATATCAGTACTTTAACAATTTGGGTTGAAGTTAATTAGCCTAATTAAAGCCTGATACTTTTTATATCAATCAGAGAGTATGCTCAAATGCTGAAATGAATGTGAAGAATTGGTATTTGTTTGTATTTTCTGTGCTATTCTTTTGATAAATAAAATTGATGATATCAGAGCTGATGATCCCAATAATTAAGAAAATATTATTTATCTTACAGGATATTTTTTCTTATTAAACATAATTGAAAATATCAATTTATTTACACAGTGACTTTTAATTTTACTAGCAAGTTAGCAATTACTATAAAATGTGAAATAATTAAAATAAATTAAATATTTGAGCTCTTGTCCTCTATTCCTTCGATTGTCAAAGAATAGAAGGACATTTCAGTTACTAATTCTTTTGAAAACACATTGAATTGAGATCATATACAGACTATAGTTATACTTTGTTCTCTTTATTTTTAAAAAATATCTTGTTGATGTGTTTAAACATTCTGCTTCCCCTTTCTTTTCTCTGATCCATTCTGCTTACAATGTTTGTTTTAGAATATTAAGGTCGACTTGACAGTTGTTTGTTTCTTAGCTGTCAAATGTTACAAAGAAAGTAAAAGTAATTTGAGGTTCCTTTGATTTATTAAATGTTTTTTTATAAACACTTTTATCTATCTATCTTAACAATATCCATCTCTAGTTCGTCCTTGAAAATAGAATCTTGACTTAGTTTTATTGTGGCAAAACGCAAATCAATCATAGTTATCCTGCCCTAGTTTCTCAGTTTCCCCATACAAAGGGTAGACTTGCCATATGATTTCTTCCAAAGAATGAATTTCTTCCAACAAATGAAACAAGTGGTGGTCATCAGGAAAATCGTTCACTTTTCCTAGAAAAAAGGTGAGACACACTAGCATCATTCCCAGTATTTAGTTCTTTCTCTAGCAGATGGTTATTTGGTGACTGGGGCTGCAGTACACATCTTACAGTCATAGGGAAAGGCCAAGGTAATCACAGACACATTGCCCCTATAAACACTAGTAACCTCCTACTACATACCATGTAAGAAAAATTATTGTACTTTTTTTTTTTACTTTGTTCTTAATAATATGCACAATGAGATGTTCCATTTATGAGGAAAATATTCCACTGTGTAAAACAGAGAACCTGATTGACAATGGCTTAAACAAACAAGTGTTTAGATATCCTCCCAAGAGCAAAAGTCACTGAAGAAAGGAACTTGTTGCTTTTTATCTGGCTCCTCAAAAATAGTACCAGGGACCCAATACTTGACTGTTCTTCCACATGGCCAACCTGCCAACCTTAGAGGAATAGCTTTCTCATACTTCGTATCTCACAGTAGCAGGACTGTAGCTCTAGTTTTAAGCATCATGTTTATTTTTAAAGCAGAAAGAAAGGAGACAGGTATGGGCACAGATTATCAGCCTTTAATAAAGAAAAAGAATTCCACATGCAACTTTTTCACATGCCTAACTGGCTAGAATTTGGTTATATAGATAATTGTAGCAGAAAGGGAGTCTGGGAAAAATGGTTATTTAGTTGGGAACTTTGCACTGATATACATAACCAAGGTTTTGTCCAGGAAAATGGGAGAAGAGGGGTTAATATTGAGCGCTAGACTAACACATTTTTTACCAGAAACAACTTCAACTCTTTAAAACAGAGGAAAGTGAATAGTGAATGCAGGGGATTGGTCCTATGAGTGATAGAAGTCCTGAAAGCCTAATAGGGAGCAAGTAACTGACCCAGAAGTTAGTAGGAAATTGTAACTCGCTGGAATAGAGGGGCAGAGGATCCCAGAGCTAGATCACTGGGTGCCATATAAAACTAATGCAGCCCTGTCCAGAGAAGGCAAGCACAGAGAGGGCTGGAGCTATGCCAGAGAAGCTCTCCAATAAAACACCCACCTTCCTCTTCTCTCTCCATCTCCTTCCCCAGTCTTTGGGCAATGCTCCCCATTAGCCAAACCCACCCAGAAGGAGGTGACACCAGGACCTGGGAAACAAGGTGTGCAGTCTCCGCAGCCTAGAAACACAGAGCAGAGGAAGGTGAGGAGAGAAAAAGATCTGAGGGATAACAACCTCAGGCTGAGCTTAAATATCTCAGCCATTTCCTGCCAGGTTTGAAAATTAGGTTAATTGTGGTTAAAGAGGGGGAGAAAGACAATAAACAAACTAAAATAATAAATGGAGATTTTTAAAATATATATGTACTTAGATTTTGGAAAAATTCGCATTCAAACTTTCAGAGTTTAACAAATATTTCTTAATTTGATGTTTAGTCATGTTTTGATTCTTTAACTCTTCAAAACAAAAGGTAACACAAGAACATATTTAAAAAATAAATTTTATTTGTTTCTATTCGGAAGATATCCTGAAAATGAACGAATAAGTAGTATTTTATTCCCCTTATATTATTACTAAGAAAAAAGAGAATCAATACAACTCCAGGCCAATTTACATAGCTAATTAGCCAATGATGTTAAATCATTATATTTACATTTTAAGCAATTTAAAAATGTCTTTTTATGTTGAATAGTCATGCTAAGATAGTGGAGGCTACTCAAGAGATGAATTAAAATTTCTTTCATTGCTGAATGAATAAACATTTAGCCTATTTTTTTACCCGTGGGTTGTATTATATTAATAAGCTACTATAACTCAAAATTATGCATGTTTTCAAACTTTTAAAAGAAATTAAGTCAGTGAAATTTTCTCCCAAAGTCCCTTTTATAAGTATAGCTCATAATGGTGTCCAATTTTATAAATTATTCATCCAAATATTTTGTATTAATGTTCTGAACTCATACTGAAAAACAAGAATAATATATTGCTGAAAAAATATAGTAGCGCTAGCATATTTATAAACCAAGATCTTAAAATAATGTAGTGTTTCAAGATTTTATACTTTTAGAAGAGAAGTTGCAAAGGTAGTTGTTATAGTTGAAATGGTAATGATATAGCAAATCATGAAAATATTTGTAAATTATTATTTTGTAGGTCAATGATATTGCCATTAAATAGGTCTAGAAGGTAAACATCATATACATCCTGAATTATTTGTCTTATTAGTAAGGTCGGGCTAACCCTGAACTCAACCAAAATAATTACATAAATTTGAAATAAATTGTGTACCATGAATCATATTTTTCACAATTCTAACTAAAAAGAAGTAAAAGATTGTGTTATGGACTGAATTATGTTCCCCCAAATTTTGTTTTGGAGTCTTAACCTGCAGTATCTCACAGTGTGACTCTACTCGGAGATAGAGTCTCAAAGAGATCTTAAAGTTAAAGTGAGATCATTGAGGTGAGCCTTAATCCAATATGACTGATGTTCTCATAAGAAGATGAAATTAGGACACAGATATGTTCAGGGGGAGGACCATGTAAAGATGCAGGGAGAAGACTGCCATCTACAAGCTGGAAAGAGTGGTCACAGAAAACACTGTTGACAGCTTGATCTCAGATATCTAGCATCCAAAATTGTGAGAAAATAAATTTGTTGTTTATACCAACCAGTCTGCAGTAGTAGTTTGCTATAGCAGCCCTAAAATACTAATATAGGTTGCAAAACAAGGCTTTTTAATGTTAAGTAGAAAGATAGTATTCATATTGGTACTATGCATTTCTACCCAAAAGCCATTTCTGTCCTTGACTTTAATCTGTTAAAATGTTATTGTCAACCAGAACTCAATTCTAAGCCAAATTTTAACATAAAATTCAACTTTGCACTAGCTAAATATTTGTTGAAGGAACAGATACATAAAATATGGAGTGATTATGTAAGATGTGAATATTTTTTGGCGTTTAGATCCAATGTTCAGATCATAAGTTACTGAACATTTCAGTCTTTATATTTGCAAGTTATGATCCTTTTTTTGTATTATATTCTAGGTCTATATGTACTTTCTCACAGTGAATGTCTTGTGAAAAGTGACTTTATACCATCTGTGGAACAAAATAGGATTATTATTTCTAAAATTCATAATTTGACTTGTTTATAAAAAATAGCAATTTTCCTTTGAAATTTTGAGTATTTATGAGTACACTGCATTTTAAGTTATTTTTTAAACAGCAAGGCAAAATGAGGAATTCAAAGGCAAATGACATAGGAATTATAACAAGATTGAAGATTATAGCAGCACTAGTTATTATATAGAAAAGGGGAAATCATAGAAGCATAGCATCATTAAATCACCTAAATTCCAAAGTCTGTAACCTTGCAGATTTCCTGAACCACATTAGATGCTGTTTTACTCTCCTGCTCAGGAGATGTAGGTGAAATGAAGTAGCTTTAGAAGCTTGGGGTTTTGAAATCATGTTGCTAAAGCACAGATTATATATGCATTAGATTTACTTATTTTATTATCTCTTTTCCCATACATAAATCTTCTGCTTTAGGCAGCCTAATCTGTTCACTATTTCTATAGAGTTCTGTGCATATTTCCAACAACACCTTGTCTAAATCAGGGTCTTAACTCATAATCCACTCCCACTCTCTATCATCTATCTAAATGCTATTGACCTTCAAGGCTCTGCTAAAGCCTTTTCTTCCAAAAGCCACCCAGATCATATTGAGACCATGTAGATTTTTCACTCCTCTGACCATTGAACCCTCAGAGTCTCTACATCATAAAGTAGTACAGGATGGCCTGATTTGCCACTGGAACTTCACTCCTGAGTTTTTAAGTAGGTCTGGAATACAAGAAAAAAAAAATACATTCAGTGATGTCTCAGAGCAATGTCAGCAAAATGGTGTGGCAGGCAGCTCCAACTTCTCATCCATTCACAGAAACATTGGAAAACAAGTATAACTTGTCAAACCCAGCTCTGTCAAAACTCTGGAAAATAGCCAAAGGTTTACAACAACTTAGTGAAGCTGAATTAAGAACAAAGCAACTTCAAAATGACACGAAATATTTGTAGTAACATTTCTTGTTTTTACCAAACCACCTTCCTAGTGTAGAAGCCGTCTTGAAGTGCTGCAAACTGAATTAACAAACAACATACTTAAGGGACAAAATGCACAAATATTACATGGTATCACTTATATGTAGAATCTAAAAGTGGAACTCATAGAAACAGAGAATAATGGTAGTTACCAAGGACTGAGGAGTGGGAGGGGGTGAAGGAAATGGGGAGGCGGTGGTCAAAGAGCCCCAACTTCCAGTTAGAAAATGAATAAGTTCCGGGGATCTAATGTACACCATGGTAAATATAGTTAATGATATTGTATTATATACTTGAAAATTGCTATGAGAGTATATCTTAAATGTTTTTACCATAAAAAAGAAATTGTAATTAGGTGAGATGATGGAGATGTGAATTAAGACTATGGGTTAACATTTTGCAATATGTACGTGTATTAAGTCAATGCATTGTATAACTTAAACCTATATAGTGTTTTATTTAAATTGTAGAGCAGAAAAGCTAGAGAGAAGTGAAGAGACAACTTCACACACACACACACACACACACACACACACACACACACACACACACAGGAAATAGATAACTGAACAACACTGTAATCCCACTGTAGACCTAATCTATAAGCCAGTCCACCAGAAGAACAGCAAAATACACTTTCTTTTCAAATGCACATGGAATATTCTCCAGAATATATCAATAGTGCACCAATACAACTCCTATTTAGCTCAAAAAGCATGAAATCATATAATGAATATTCTCTGCTCACAATAAAACAAAGGTAGAAATCAATGACAAGAAGAAACTGGAAAACTCATAAAAATGTGGACATGATTACAAAGGAAATGAGAAAATACTTAAAAATACATTAAAATGAAGCACAATACATTAAAAACTTATTGGAAATAGCATTGACAGTGCTCAGTCAGAAAATTATAGCTGCAAATACCTATAAAAAGTAAGACCTCAAATTACTAATTTTAACTTTATAGCTAAAAACTAGAACAAAAAATTTTACACCTTAAAGCACTACCAAAACAAACAAAACCCAACTCGTAACTGAAACAGAAAACTAAACACAAATCTCTCAAAAAACAAAGATTAGAGTGTTAATAAATAAAATAGGGAATATAAAAATAATACAATCAATGGACGTAAAAGTTGGTTCTTTGAAAAGATATACACAATTAACAAACCTTTACCTAGTCTGACAAGAAAAAAAAAAGGCACAAATAACTAAATTCTAAAATAAATGTGGTGAGACATTATTACTATCCTTATGGAAACAGAAAGAATTATAAGAGAATGTTATGAATAATGTATACCAATAAATAGATAATCTATATAAAATTTAAAAATTCCTAAAAATACACAAATTACCTAAAAAGGTAATAGAAAATCTAAAAAGGACATAGAAAATCTCAATAGATTTACAACAAGTAAACCTATAACAAAAAATAATATTAAATCAGTAACTTAAAACCTCCTAAAAAAGAAAAGTTGAGCAACTGAAATTTTCACTGGTGAATTCTACCAAACATCTGAAGAAGAATTAATACCAATCCTTCTCAAACTCTCTTAAAATACAGAAGAGAGGAGATATTTTAAAACTCATTCTATGAGGTTAGCAATACTCTGACACCAAAGCTAGGTAAAAAGTCACAAGAAAAGAACATCATAGAACAATATCCCTTATAAATATAGATGCAAAATCCTCAGCAAAATATTAGCAGACAAAATCCAAAAGCATATTAAAAGTGTTATACATTATGCTTAAGTGAGATTCATCCCAGGAAAACAAGGGTAGTTCAATATAAGAAAGTCATGCTATACAGTACATCACACAAATAGAATAAATAAAAGAAAAATTATCTCAATTGATGCAGAAAAGAACATTTGATGAAATCTAATATTTTTTCCTGACAAAGACTCAGAAAACTAGGAATACAAAGCAATTTCCTGAACACGATAAAGGAATTTATGAAAGGCCCACAGATGACATCATGCTCAATGAAAAAGTCTAAAATCTTCTCTCAAAGATTGGGAAAAGAAAGATGCTGCCTTCACCACTGCTAGTTGACATTGTACAGGAAGTTCTAGTCAGAACAATTAAACAATAAAAAGAAAAAAAATCAGAGAGGTAAGCTGTCTGTCTGTATTCACAGATAATATAATCCTATGTGTAGAAAATTCCAAGGAATCAAAAAAAAAAAAAAGGATTGAGATTATAAACTGAGCAAAGTTGCATGGTAAAAATCATCACACCAAAATCAGTTGTGTTTCTATAAAACAGCAATGACAATATGAAAAATAAATTATGAAAGCAATTACATTTACAATAGCATCTTAAAATATACAATAATACCCGGCCGGTGTGGCTCAGTGGTTGAGTGTCAACCCATATGCCAAGAGGTCACCATTTCGATTCCTGGTCAGGGCACATGCTCAGGTTGTGGGCCAAATCCCCAGTAGAGGGCATGCAGGAGGCGGCCAATGGATGTTCTCTCTCATCCATGTTTCTGTCTCTCTCTCCCTCTCCCTTCTTCTCTTCTCTCTAAAAAAAAATCAATAAAGAAAAAATTATATACAATAAAAAATACCTAGGAATAAATTTAATCAAGAAGATGAAAGAGTGTACACTGAAAACTGCAAAACATGGATGAAAACATTAAAAAAAGACCTAATAAGAAAGAATCCCATGTTCTTCGATAGAAAAACTTAATTTTACTAAAATGTTCATACTACTCAAAATAATCTTCAGATTCAACACATTCCCTAGCAAAATTTCAAAAGCTTTTTTTGCATAAATGGAAAAAAATAATGCTAAAGTTCATATTGGATTACAAGAAGCCCCACATAAACAAACAAACAAAAAAAATAGAGGGGACTTACATTTACCAATTTCAAAAATTAAAACAAAGCTACTATAATCACCACTGGCATAAGGCTGAATATGTAAGTCAATGGAATATAATTGAGAGCCCAGGAATAAATCCACACATCTATGGCTAATTGATTTTTAACAAGGGTTCTAAGTTCATTCAATGAGGAAAGTAAAAATTCCCCAAAAGAGATGGTGTTGGACAACTGGCTTTCCAAATGTAAAAGAATGAAGTTGGACCCCTTAACTCAGAGTGGACTAATGACTAAATATTATATATCAGCTAAAATCATAAAACTCTTAATAGATATGGGTGTCCACTGATTTGGTAATAGATTCTTAGATATGACATCAAAAGCCTAAGCAACAAAGTGAAAAAAAAAAAAAAGATAAATTAAAATTGTGCACCCAAAGAACATTATTAAGAAAGTGAGAAAACAAACTACAGAATGTGAGAAAATATTTGCAAATCATATATCTGAGAAATATATATAAAGAACTTTGATAATTCTGTTTAAGTCCATTCAGGCTGCTATAACAAAAGTACCTTAGGTTGGATGACTTAGAGAACAAACATTTGTTTCTCAAAGTTCTGGAGACTCAGAAGTCCAAGATCAAGGCTCAGGCTGATTCACTGTCAGGTGAGAACCTACTTCCTGATTCCTGGTTCAGTCTTTTTACTGTGTCCTTACATAAAGGAAAGGGTGTTAGACTCCTCTGGAGTCTCTTATGTAAGGACAGTAATCCCACTTATGAAGCTTCTAGTATCATGACCTAATTATTTTCCAACAGTCAAACCTCCAAATATCATCATATTGGGGAGTAAGTTTCAACATATGGTTTCAGGGGGGACACAAACATCCAGTTCATAGTTAATTGAACAACAAAACATATACAACCCAATTAAAAATGTGCAAAAGACTTGAATAGACATTTCTCTAAAGATACACAAATGTTTAGTTAGCACATGGAAACATGCTAAACATCACTAATCATTAGGGATATGTACATAAAAATGGCAATGATATGCCACTTTATATCCATTAGAATGGCTATTAAAACAAACAAACAAAAAACAAGTGTTGATGGACTGAGCAGTTACTCTGCAAAGTTTGGTGATTCCTCAAAAAGCTAAATGTATAATTATATGACCCAGCAATTCCACTTCTAGGTATATACCTCAAAGAATTGAAAACAGAAACTCAGATACTTGAATGTCAATGTTAATTATAACATTATAAACAATAGCCAAAAGATGGAGACAACCCAGTGTCCACCAACAGATGGATGGATAAGCAATATGGTATATATACATACAATGAGATATTATTTAGCCATAAAAATGGATGAAATTCTAATACATATTATAACACAGATGATCCTTAAAAACAGTATGCTACATGAAATAACTCAGACATGTGTGAACAAATATTATATAATCTGTTTATATAAAATACATATCTAGAATAGGCAAATTCATAAAGATAGAAAATAAATTAGAGGTTACTAGGGGCTGGGGGAGGAAGGGATCATTCAGATAATAAACATTATATATATATATATATATATATATATATATATATATATATATATATATATATACACACACACACACACACACACACATATATGTAAAATATTATATTATTATATGCATATATATTAATTCTAAACTTCCTTCACTTTTGTGACACTAATTGACAAAGTCAATTGTCTTTATGGCTCCACTCTATATTTTCTAGAATATAGCCACAAATATTCAACTCATTTCATTTGCAGGGTTTATTCACACACCATTAGACATGAAATATTTAATTCAATGTGATATGTTTTCATAAAGAAAATCCTAACAAAAAAGATTAAATGGTATTATGTTGAAAAATGTTGGGACTAGGTAAATGATTGATTATTTCTGAATACATAGAGGAAAGAGAACAGAAAACGGTGACTTTTACTCATATCACTTCACAAAATGCTACTGCTTTCCTTTTTATCTATCCAATTTCTAGCAATAGTGTAAGGCTCCACCTCTGCGTTTTTTGAGGATTCCCTTCATTACCCTACCTCAAAATGAATTCCCTTCTCTTTTAAGGACCCAGGCTCACACTTAGCTATTAATTTACATAGTATTATTATCTATATAAACAAATAATAACAAGAAGTTACAGGGTATCTACTATACATCATTCTTTTTTCTTAGTGCTTTACATATGTGAATTCATGGAAACTCCAAGTAACACTATGGGATGGGTAAAATTATTAGCTGAATTTTATAGATAAAGATAGTACCTTTCAGAAAGGTTCAGAGTCTCACTCAAAATCATACAGCTAAAATGTGTTGGTACTATACTATACTATACTATACTATACTATACTATACTATACTATACTATACTATAATATACTATACCATACTATACTTACCTCATTAGTGCCTGTTGTGGGTTAAATCGTATTCCTCTAAAAAACTACGTTGAAATCCTAACTCCTAGTACCAGCAAGTGATCTTATTGTGAAATAAGGTCTTTGCAGATGTAATCAAGTTGAGATGAGATCATACTGGATTTGCACAGGTCTTAATCCAATATGATCAATAGTTTATACAAAGAGCTGATGAGATAGTGGAAAGAATGCCATATGAGACCGAGGCAGAGATTGGAGTCATGTAGCTACACAGCAAGGAACACCAAGGATTACTGGCAAACACCAGAATCTAGAAAGAGACAAGAGAGAATTCTTCTCTGGAACTTTCAGAGGAATCATAGTCCTACAGATACTTTCATTTCATACTTCTGGCCTCCAGAACTGTGACTGAATAAATTTCTGCTGTCTTAAGACATCTAGTTTATAATACTTTGTTATGGCAGCCCTAGGAGACTAATAAAGTATCTTAGAGTCTGTTATTAATTAATTTAGAACTCCAAAATTCTTTTAGTTCACAAAATATTAATTTATTTTTTAGTTAACAGTATTACCTTAAAATTAACAGTAACTTTAATATGAACATGAACAAACAAGAAAGGGGCCCTGATCATCTTCCTACTGACACCCTAGCACCACCCTCTGTATGCTAGAGCTTCCAAAATAAATAGCTGTAACTAATCCAATGTAATGTTCTTATTTGATTGATGTGGAAAGTGAGGCATAAAGGAATTTTTTTCTCTAATAGAAAGTGATCCTTACTGGTGGTAGCAAGCACTCCCACTCCTACATAGTTTTTATTTTATTGCTTTATAATTTTCTACATTATACTGAGCTTCAATTTAAAGATTGAATTTTAAAAATAGCTCTTATTGATTTTCTCATTATAAAAATAATACATTTTATCTCATAAAAATTTATTAAATCAAAACAGTAGAAAAGAAATTAAAAGTCTAATTAACTTTATAAAAGTGCCCTAAACTTTTGGTGGATTTACATATAAGCACTTAACTACCGAATTGAACCCTGAGGCCTGTGTTGGCTAGTCAGAAAGCAGTCTCACAGTCAAAGTAATACAATCAATCCAACAGCCAGATATTTACACAGAAATATACTTTCTTTTTTTCATAATCCATAACACTGTGAAAATTCCCTTTCCCTATTTCTTCTCACTCCAAAATTATCTTACATCCAGCAACCATCAAGCATCACTATTCTCATCCTTTACTCTCCATACATTTTCTCTCACCATAAACCTCACCCTTTGGCTCCACCTTGCTCTCTTTTAGTCTCTGCCTCATTGTCTAGATTCTTGATTACAAATCTAGGAAGTATTGTCACAGAAAAACTTCTACAGAGAATGTGAAAATAACTCAAGCAGATATAATGTTATCTGACCATTTCATTTATACACATACACTATATGCATCATACTTCAGTTAGAAACTTTTTCATTTTCTCCTACAAGTTTCTTTTGTTTATTCTTTTAAACCATTTTTCCTCATTAGAAAGTCAGGAAATATCTAGACTACTTTACTTTAATTTGTATAAAGAATTAAGCAGAAGCATTTGTGTTACATATATTTTAAAATATATATCAAGGTTATTTTATGTAAATAAATGCAATATACACTATTGCTAAAATTCTAAACCATGCAAAAGTAAATAAATGAGACTTCTATCTTCATCTCCTGTCTGTAGAGAGCTTGAGGTGCTTCTCTCTGGTATTTACAATGAAATAGCAAAAAACAAACTTTAAAATTATGGCTGGTTTTTAACCTGTTATAGAGCTAAGATCACAGAGCAACTAGAGTTCCAAAATCTGTTAAGAGCTAGCAAACTTCAGGAAGAGAGGTGAGCACTGGCTTACATGGTGCAGTTGCCAATGGGTACTTGCAACAGAAGTTAGCATGAATAGCTGACAAATTGTTGAAGGCTGCATTTGGACCCAGGGAACATTGTGATGCCTTTGGTGGTTAAAGATACTGGAGGACTTCACACACTGTTGAAGGCACTCACTTATCAACAAAGCTTACTAGGTATTCACAGAAAAGATTAGAATGAGCCCTAAGAAAGTGTCCATTGTAGTGCAATGGAGAAGGGAACAGCAGTTATAAGGGATGGGCAAGAAATCTACTTGGACCCTTCACCTTGATATCCACTATGGAATAAAAGCCTTACTCTGTAGCACAGGTGGGTAAAATATACCACCATCTTTAGAGCACTGGAGACATTTTATTGCATCTGAGATTAGAAAACAGGGGGAGGTGGAAGACTGTGCACTGGGCTCAGAACTAAACTAAAGGAGAGAAAGAAAAATAAGACATTTCCAAAATCCAGGATACTGTGACTGCCTAACACTAAAATTTAATAAAACGAATAGAGAATGTCCCTCAAGTCCCTACAGCCAAGTTGCCAAGCTTTGAATAACTAAACTGAAAACTGAACAGGGAAGGATCAGAAAGCATGAAAAGAGGACTCTCTGAGGAACAGAGTAAAGGGAAGTCCCAAGCTCAGGGTCAAGCACACATTGCTTTGGCAAATCAATCTGCATGAAGAAGACAAGGTACTACACTACAGGAATTCGCAGCCAAATATGCAGTGATAATAACAAAAACAACATACCTCATCTCAGCACAACGTCGAAGTAGATTACCTCAAATTCCTGTATTAAAAACATAAAAAAGAAAGGTATACCTATTTCTAGGCCTAAAAATTATTTTCTTTAGTCTCTACTGTCCTACACAAGATGGCAGACTTTTAACAAAAACTACAAGATTTACAATAATGTATGAGAAAATACACTCCCAAGAGATAAAGTAACCATTAAAACAAGACCAAAAATTAACACATATATTAGAAGTTATGACAGGAAATGTAAAAATTAGAAGTCCAGAAGGAAAAGAGGATACAATAAAATAAATAGTTTAAGAAATAATAGAAGAAAATTTTCAAGAATTAATGACAAACATCAAACCACATATCCATAAATCCAAGAAAACAACAATTAGTGTAAACTACTGTAATTAAAAAATAATTGGCTTGCCCTGCCGGTTTGGCTCAGCGGTTAGAGCGTCGGCCCACGGACCAGAGAGTCCCGGGTTCGGTTTCCGCTAAGGGCACATACCTCAGTTGCAGTTTGTCCCCACGCTGGTTGGGGTCGTGTGGGTGGCAACCAGTCGATGTGTCTCTCTCACATCGATGTTTCTCTCTCTCTTCTCCTCCCTCTCTCCCTCCTGCTCTATCTGAAGATAAATGCAAAAATGTCCTCGGGTAGGATAAAAAAAAATTTTTTTTAAATAATTGGCTTATCATGTTCAAACTACTGGAAGTGTTAGATAAATATCATGGAGGCAGACAGAGCAAAAAAATATGTAACATATATGTAAAATATATATAAATTAGCCCTGGCCGGTTTGGCTCAGCGGTTAGAGCGTTGGCCTGCGGTCCAGAGAGACCCGGGTTCAGTTCCCGCTAAGGGTATGTACTTTGGTTGCGGTTTGTCCCGGCCCTGGTTGGTTGTGCGAGTGGCAGCCACTTGATGTGTCACTTTCACATCGATGTTTCTCTCTCTCTCTCTTCCTCTCTCTCCCTCCCACTCAATCTGAACAAAAAATGAAAAAATGTCCTTGGGTGAGGATAAAATATATATATATATATGAATTACAGCAGACTATTTGTTTGAAACTGTACAAACCAGAATAATATAAATCTAACAAATATGTGCAGAATCTGTAAATAAAAACTAAAAACTAAACAAAACCCACTGATGGAAGAAATTGAAGGCCTAAATAAATGAAAAAAATACACCATGATGATAGACTGAAAAACTCAATACTGTAAAAATGTCAGTTCTTCCCCAAATAATCCATAGATTAAATAAAATCTCAATCAAGACCCAGTCAGGGTGTTTTTTGAAATATCAATAATAATATTCTCAAAAGCATGTGGAAAAGCTAAGGAAATAGAATAAAAAAAATATCTTTCAAAAAAGAAATCTTGGAAATCATATTAGTACAAATAACTATGGGATATATAAGGAGATAAGGGCAAAAGGGACAACCATTCATTATAGAATAACGGATGGAAACAGAAAATTACCATGGAAATCCCACATTAATAATTTCTACAGCAATATCTAAGGGAGGATGCTAAGATTAGTGGGTAGAAGTTTAAGCAGAAAGAGAATATTTGCAAAGCCTCAAATATCTTCCCCCAAATATTTATAAAGTAATTATAAAGGGAAAAGAGTAACAAGAGAGAACCATTACAGTCACCACCTGAACTGAATGCTCAAGTTAACATTCCCCCTAACAGATATCTAAATTGAGTACTACCTGATATGATGGACTGACAAGCGCACATCACACTTGTGGTATTGTTCCCAATAATATATAACCATATCCAATAATAAAGAAACCACAGAAATAAAACAAACTGAAATATTCTATTAAATAGCTGACCCAAGTTCTTCAAAAGGAGCCCTGTCATGAACGATAAGGAAAACTAATACTATTTCACAGACAGAGAGAGAAGACAAAGGAGACTGACAAGTAAATATAGTATGGAATCATGGAGATTTAGAACAGAAACTGAAAAGGAGTGGAAAACCTGGTAACATTTGAGTAAATTCTATACTTAACCTAATAGTGTGTTACCAGGATTGATTTCTTTTTTTTTTTTTTTTAACTTATCTTTATTGTTGAATGTATTACAAATGTTCCTCATTTTTCCCCCATTGCCCCCCTCCTCCCCATTCCTGCCCCCCTCCTTCTTTTCCCCACACTGTTGTCAGTGTCCATTGGTTATGCATATATACATATAAGTTCTTTGGTTTATTTCTTCCCACCCCCAACCCCCCTTCCCTTTGAGGTTTGTCAGTCTAACAACCAATTTGTACTTCTTAATCCCTTCACCTTTTTACCCATCCCCCCAGCCCCCACCCATCTGGTACCCAAAAGAGTTCTCTGTGTCTATGAGAATGCCTCTGTTCTGCTTGTTCATTTTGTTTGTAGATTCAATTGTTGATAGATATGTATTTATTGCCATTTTGTTTGTTCATATTTTTTTATCTTTTTCTCTCAAGAAGACCCTTCAACATTTCATATAAGAATGGTTTGGTGGTGATGAACTCCTTTAGCTTTTCCTTGTCTGGGAAACTCTTTATATGGCCATCGATTCTAAATGACAGCTTTGCAGGATAGAGTAATCTTGGTTGTAGGTTCTTGCTTTTCATCACTCTGAATATTTCTTGCCACTCCCTTTTGGCCTGCAAAGTTTCTTTTGAGAAATCAGCTGACAGTCTTATGGGAACTCCCTTGTAGGTAACTAACTTCTTTTCTCTTGCTGCTTTTAGGATTCTCTCTTTGTCTTGAACCTTTTGCATTTTGATGATGATGTGTCTTGGTGTGGGCCTCTTGGGGTTCATCTTGTTTGGGACTCTCTGTGCTTCCTGGACTTGTATGTCTGTTTCCTTCACCAAGTTAGGGAAGTTTTCTGCCATTATTGTTTCAAATAGGTTTTCGATTTCTTGTTCTCTTCTTCTGGCACCCCCAAGATGCGAATGTTGGCACGCTTGAAGTTGTCCCAGAGGCTCCTTAAACTATCCTCATGTTTTTGGATTCTTTTTACTTTTTGCTGTTCTGATTGGGTGTTTTTTGCTTCCTTATATTCCAAATCGATGGTTTGCTTCTTGGCTTTACCTACTCTACTATTGCATTTGTGTAAACTATTCTTTATTTCAGTTAGTGCATCCTTCATTTCAGACTGGTCCTTTTTTATGCTCTTGAGGTCCTCACTAAGTCCATTGAGCATCCTTATAAGCAGTATTTTGAACTCTGCATCTGTTAGGTTGCTTAACTCCATTTCACTTAGTTCTTTTCCTGGAGTTTTGTTCTGTTCTTTCATTTGGGACCTGTTTCTTTGTCTCCTCATTTTGGCTGCCTCCCTGTGTTTGTTTCTATGTATTACTTAGCGAGAGGTATGGGGCTAGCTGAGACCAGATGCTGCTTGTTTGAAAGAGTTTAGGAAAAGCTGAAGCAGGATCCAAGACAGGCCAATCCTATGGTAAAGCAACTGGCAACAGCTTGGGTGGGCCTGAAAGTTGGGTGGGGCAGAGCCTCAGGGAATCACCAGGGCAGGGCAAACAGTGTAAGCCAAGTAGCTGGAGTCCCAGATATGGTGGTGTCTGCCGGCCCAGGGAAGGGCTCACCAAAGGAACCAAAGCCTCTGATAGCACGTCTGTCCAGGAGAAAGCTGCCTCTCCAGCCCTTGCTCCAATGCCAAACAGCTCAGTTCTTCCCCATATGACTCTGGTGCCTTTCAAGCTGCCTCCCCCACGCCGGAGCCTGGAGGGAGCAAGTCTGAGTAAGTCTGTGCGCGGGCCCTTTAAGAGGAGCTGCCGGGGGCTCCAGCTGCCTCAGCCTCAGTTTCCACTGGTTTTTCCAGCCAGAAGTGATGGGGATTCTCTTCCTGGCACTGGAACCCTGAGCTGGGTGCCTGGTGTGGGACGGGGACCCCTCAGTCCTCAGGAAGGACCTTCCCAGCCGAGGTGTTCTCCTGATTTTTATCCGCCACATGTGGGTGTGGGATCAGCCTGTCGCGCCTCCGCCCCTCCTACCAGTGTCGATGCAGCTTCTTCTTTAATTTCATAGTTGTAGGTCTTCCGTTCAGCTTGATTTCAGGTGGTTTTGAATGATGGTTGTTCTGTAGTTTAGTTGTAACTTTGATGTGGTTGTGGGAGGACGCGATACCGCGTTTACCTACGCCACCATCTTGACCAGAAGTCGAGGATTGATTTCTTTATTTAGATAATGATATTATGTTGATTTAAAATGTTAATATTAGGGGTAGTTGGATAAAGGTTATATAGGGATTCTCTGTATTTCTTGTAACAATTCTGTAAATCTAAAATTACCTCAAAGTAAACATTTAGATGAGGTCAAAATCTAAACTACAGAAACATCAATGAATAAAAAAATCTTCATCTCCATATATATATAACGATGTCACATTATTTACATATTTTTCTGTACATTGTTATTTTCACTTAACAAAATATTAAGAATTTGTGACCATCAGAATAATTATAGATACAATGCATTTATTTAGGGTTTATTTTCTATCACCATGACACCAGACAATTTCAACATGAAACTGGTGAATTGAAAACCTATCTGTAAATTTCTTGACTTTCCCATAAAGACATTTAGACCATGCCCATTCCTTTGAGTGTGAATGGGTTTTAATGACTGCCTTCTCAAATAATATGTTGTGGAAATGATCCTGAGTGACTTTTGAGGCTAGGTTAGAATATGGCATGTACCTCTTGGAGCCTCAGTCACAATATAAGATGGCCAGTGACTACGTGAGCATTATATCAAAAGACCATAGGAAGTGACTACATAGAGAAAGAGAGAGAAATACACAACAACTCCAGCTGTTTCAGTGTCCCGATATTTGACTCAGCTGTGCAAGACTTGACAAAAGAAGCCTTCAAGAGAACCACAAGCACAAGTGACTGCAACTATACAAGTGAATCAATGAGAATTGCCCAGCTGAGCTGAGGCAACTTCCAGATTCATGAGCAAAATAAGTGATAGTTACTCTTTTAAGTAACTGTTTGGGGACACTTTGTTTTGCAGTCATAAATAACTGAAAGAGTGACTTTATTTAGAATCATCTCTAGTATTATAACTGCATTTGAATACATAACTTTTTTGTTCCAATTAAGTTAATAGCCTTGAATCTTAAACTCCTTGAAGTGATAGTGTTTCTTGGATCTTCTCTCTGTATTTTATTCTCAGATGATCTTTCTGTATCTCATAGCCTTTTATCAACTAAATTTGTCAAAACTCCTATTTTTCCTCATGAATTCAGTTGTGTTGCTTAGAATACACAGAAAACAATTTTTCATGAAACGTCTTTCTGAAGCCATTCATTTGTAGGGGTGTATTTTGACAGGAGAAATTTGAGCTGTGATGTTCAAATCAATGCTATGCTCTCTACATTTTAAAAAGCAGGAAAGCTCTGATCAAATGCTTAGAAAACTATAGTCTATTATCTCCATTTCTTGGTAATCCTTTCCTTTTCAAAACCTTAGACAGCCCTGGCCAGTTTGGCTCAGCAGTTAGAGAGTTGGCCTGCTGTCCAGAGAGACCCAGGTTCGGTTCCCGGTAGCAATTTGTCCCTGGCCCTGGTTGGTCGTGCGGGAGGCAGCCACTCAATGTGTCCCCTTCATGTAGATCTTTCTCTCTCTTCCTCTCTCTCCCTCCCACTCTATCTGAACAAAAAATGGAAAAATGTCCTCGGGTGAGGATTAAAAAAACCAAAAACAAAAACAAACCTTAGACAAAGTTTGTAGTATGTAACTATATCAAGCCGTAGAAACATTGGAGACCATATTATCAGATTCTATTTTTAGTCTTACTACTGATTCACTATAGGAAACTGGAAAATTGCTTAAACTTGCAGGGCATAAGATAACACATGTGAAAAATATGTCCTTCATTTATACCATGTGTTTATTCCTCCAATATTAGCCTCTGAGTACCTATGTGAGATGCTTTTAGAAATGCCTAAAAATTGATGTACAGCAACTTCTAAATGTGACATCATCTCACATCTCAAAAGTTGAAACAGAAGTAAACACTCCAAGCAAGAAGTTCAGAAATTTATTTAAAAATATTACTTGCATACAGAAGTACTTGACAAGTGCCATGGAAATTGGCATGGGGGTAAACTTAGGCCTCCTTCTTTTACCTCTGTGGTGACTTGATCTTCAGAAGAAACTCTCCTGACAAGATTTTTTCTTGGCTCTGTCCTACTTTCTGACATCACAAATTACAGGCAGAAGAAAGAAAGACTACTTAAGTAATGGTGTCAGGAAATGGTAGTAAATTGTCCTTTAACAGCTGTGTATTACGTACTTAGTCAAGTAAAAACTAAATTAAAATAGAAAACATATTTCATAATATTTCTCATTATTGTCATGCTCTAAATTGATGCTAGTGACACAAGATGCATTAAGACTTTAAACATTCCTTGATAAACTCATTTATTTTATCAACCCACTCTTTAGCTAATTTGTTAATTAAGCTATTTTTTAAACAATGGGCTATCTGAAAATGCTAGGAAATGGAAAGAGGCTGCAAACGACTATTTCCACCAAATTGTGCTACTAAAATTTTAAACAAGAAGAAAATAATTAAATACCCACAAAACCATGACAATTATTAATTTATTCTTAATAGGTGGTGTCATGTGAAATACTTTAAAATCCTGGAAAATTATAAATAATCTAGAGATCAACCAACTTTGAATTGGTAATTAAATCTTAGTACTCTGATACAGTCAAATAGTCATGTATTAAAGGTGATTAAATAAATAGGTATGCATTCACATAAAGAATATTCATCACATATTAAGTAAAAAATTAAAAAAAAACATTTTAAAATAATAATGAATTCCACCTCTCCCTATGACAATGATGGAACAACAGAGACTAGATTTACCCTCCAACATTAAAATAAAAACTAGAAAGCTATACAAAATACATGAAAGAGCAGTTTTCAAACATTGGACAACATGCAGCAAAGGACTGTAATGTCTGAGAGAAAGGCTTAATGACAATCTTAGAAACTATTAAACTGATGACAAAGTAAATGTGTCAGGACAATGTCCAAACTAGTTAAAAGAATACAATAAAACCCTGGAAGCAATAATATAAAATTCACAATGTACATTATCCAATCAAAAGTTACCAGGCATGGCCCTGGCAGGACAGGCTCAGTGTTAGAGTGTTGGCCCACAGACTGAAGGGTTGCAGGTTTGATTCCCAGTCAAGGCCATGTACCTGGATTGATGGTTCGATCCTCAGCCCCGGTTAGAGCACGTGCAGGAGGCAACCAATCAATGTGTAATGTGTGTCTCTCACATCAATGTTTCTCCCTCTCCCTCTCTCTCCCCCTCTCTCTCTCCCTTCTGTTGTCTCTAAAAAAGAAAAATCAATGGAAAAACTGTCTTTGGGTGAGGATTAACAACAACAACAACAAAAGTTACCAGGCATGCAAAGAAGAAGAAGAAGAATTTTAACCAGGAAAAAAATCAATTACTAGAAACAGAGCCAAAAATGATAGATATAAAAGAATTATCAAACACAAATGTAAAAAAATGGTTTCATACATATGTTCCACATATTTAAGAAAGTACAGGAAAACATGAAGATGATGATGAGAGACATAGAAGATATATGGAAAAACTGAAATGAACTTCCATAGATTTGAAACTCATGAAATGAAAAATACACTGAAGTGAATTAACAACAGATTGGACACTGCAGAAAAGGTTAGTGATATAAAAGACAAAACAGTAGAAAATATCCAAAACAAAAGAAACAGAGAAAATAAGAGTTAAAAAGTTAACAAAGACTTGTTGATCAGTGGGACAATATCACATTGTCTAATATCTGTCTAGTAGTCCCAGAAGGAGAAGAGAGATAGGGGAGGACAAAATATACTTGAAGAAATACAGGCTTTAGTAAAGTTCCCTTTATTTATGGATATGATAGAAAACCTTAAGAATCTACCAAAAAAAAAATCTATGAGAACTATTAACTCTTTTTCGTCAGGTTGCAGGATGCAAGCATCAAACTAATGAAAATTTAAATAAATAAAAATCACCAAAAACAGTAGCATCTGAAAAATGTGAGAGAAACCCATAAAGAGTAAATAACATATGGAATCTACTCAAAAATATTCAAATGCAAAGGTTATTTTAAGCAACCTATTTTCATGTCCTATAAGGGGATGCTTGTCAATGTCCAAGAGAAGATTGTGGTAGAAACTACACAACTGTGTTTAATATCCAGAGCCAGAGTCTCTCTTTCCATGAGGAGAAGTACCCATTTATGACTGAACGTGCTGGCTGTGGCAAAATAAATGCAATGAAACAGTCTCATTAGGCATGTCCTATGCTTGACTGATAGGAAGAAAATGAAGATCAAAATAAAATCATCTTGTGAAAAACATAGTTTGCCCTCTCATTTCAGTGGGAATAGCCCTCCTAAAAGAAAACAAGAATAAGGCTTAACTTTGCCTGAAAACGGAGAGTTGCTGAACTGTCCTAAAGACAAGGTGCACTACTTATCTTCAGCTAGATGTCAGATTGCCTTGTTTAAAGGACTTCAGACTAATGAGTTTATTTTTTCTCAGAAGTATTTTTTAATTAAAATCACTGATTCAAAAATAACCACAATATAAGTTCTAAAGACAACCAAAGAAAGTCTGAGTTTTAGGATACATAGCATTCGATTTCATTAGAACAGATATTGGTAGAAGAAAAGATTAGTAAACCTATACATAGTAATTGAAACTATCCAATAGTAATTACAGAAAAAAAAAAAAAGACTGAAGAAATAAAAGAGCATCAATGAACTATGGAACAACTTCACATTACTAAACATATGTGATATTAGGTTATAAATAGGTTCTGAATAAATAATAACTATTTTTTGAAATTTGATGAAAACTATAAACCCATATTTCCAAAAGGTTCAAAGAAACTCACACACAAAAAATATGAATAAAAACTACATCAAGGCACATCATAAGTTTCCTAAAACTAGTAATAAAAACTTTTAATGGCAGCTATAGTAACAACACCACAGATTTCTTATCAGGAACAATGGAACATTATCTTTAAAGTACTAAAAGAAAAATATAGATCAACTTGGTCATTCTGTGCCTAGTAAAGTTGCAATTTGAAATTCAAGGCAAAATGAAGACTTTTTCAGACATATAAAAGCTGAGAGGATCCATTACCAACAGATTTGCGCTACCAGAATCATTAAAGGAAGTCATCCAAATGGATGAAAACAATACCAGATGTAATTTGGAATCCATACAAAAGAACAAAAGGCATCAAAAATGGAAACTTCATAGGTAAATATAAAGACTTTTTAAAAAATTATATCAACTCTTTTAAAAGATTTGGAGGTGGAGCCTTTGGGAAGTGATTAGCTCATGAAGACAGAGTCTTCATGAATGGGATTAGTGACATTAATAAGAAACTCCAGGTCGTTCCCTTCTTTAAGCCATGTGAAGACACAGAGAGAAAATGAACATCTGTGAAAAAGGAATTCGGCCCTCATTGAACATTGATCTGTGGGCACCTTGATCTTGGACTTCCTACCCTCCAAAATTGTGAGAAATAAATTTCTGTTGTTTATAAGCCATTTAGTCGAAACAGACAGACAACAAGGCACAGACTAGTAGAAAATATTCACAAACCACATACCTGATAAAGGACTTGTGTCAAAATATAAAGAGATCTCTTAAATTCTGTAAGACACACACAAAAAAAAATTCAAATAAATTTGGGAAAGTAAAAATGGGAAATAACACGTAAGTCAACATCCATCCCAATATCAGCAAAACTAGAATATCAAATTTCTCCTAACAAAAAAATTCTCAAGAAAATGAAAAAGACCAACTGGTTATGTATGTGTGTGTGTGTGTGTGTGTGTGTGTGTGTGTGTGTATGCTGATACATACATGCATATTGGCTGCATAAAAAATAATATGCCTCTAGTCGGAGGAAATCAAATTGTAGAAATCTCACTTTTCTGCCTTCCCAGGTTCTTAGAATTCGTTTTCTCATAATACCTTTTCCCCTTTTCTTGTAAAGATATTGAAAGTGATCAGACAGAATTTTACTGGATTCTTAACAGAAAAACTAAAAAAAAAAAATATATATATATATAGTTATAGAGAAACCTAAGAGTATGTATATGCCTTTAAAAGTTTTTTGTTTTTTGTTTTTTTGTTTTTTTTAAATGCGTTACCAGGGTTCCCACAGGTATGGATCTTCAATTTTATTTCACTACACTTCTGAATTATTTTACAGCATACCTGTTGGCCAGTTTTTCTAACAGTTTTAATGATGCCAATCTTCTCCCTCTAAATTGGCACATATTAGCATTTACAGCTAATTTTCTTAATGACGATGAGATTTAAAGGTGGCAACCACCATTCCTACAAAGAAATTATATAAACTATCTCCAATACCCAACTGTGAACATTATTTTTAGAGCTCCTTAAGTGATGTTTCTTTCCATCAAAAGTTTGTTATTGTCATTATTATTACTATCTATCTCATATGAGGTCATTTACATGTCTGTATTCCTTGGCAGAACTGACCTTAATAATATAGTGATAATTAGCCCGGCTGGTGTGGCTCAGTGGTTGAGCATTGACCCATGCACCAGAAGGTTGCTGGTTCAATTCCCGGTCAGGGCACATGTCCAGGTTGTGGGCCCGATCCCCAGTGGGGGACATGCAGGAGGCAGTCAGTCAATCTTCTCTCTCATTGATGTTTCTATCTCTCTCTCAAATCAATAAAGTAAAGGTATTAAAAAATAATAATAATATAGTGATAATTAGCTTTGCTGCCAGACCCAGAAGTGCTCCAACCCTTTCTCCTCATCTTCCTCATCTTCTCTTTAGCTCTATTCCTCACTGGAGGAGCAATATACCTTCAACACTTCATGTAACACTCATAGTTTTGAATACCTTAGACACAGTGTGAGAACAATACATATTTAAACTAAGACTGCATGAACAAGTGAACTCTACCTGTAGGATAAGTCTTTGGGTTGTTTACATATGTTTATAGTATAAGAGCCCTGATCCTGGGAGAGGAAGCACCACTGAGAGGACTCCAATGAGACAAGGTATGGGCCTTGAAGGAAAACACTGTTGAACTTCAAATGCACCTGACCTTTGTGCCACCGTCAAATCCTCTTGTCCTCTTCAAATATCAGAAAGAATAAAGGAGGGAGGAACTCAGTAGCAGAACAACAAAGAGTTCCATTTAAGACCCCTGTTATGAAACAGTATGTTCACGTGGCAATTCTCATGGGGCTTTGACAGCAAATGGTAATTTGGGTTGAACAGTTATAGTTAGTAAATTAATAATTTGCAGCAAGTCCAGGAAAGGCTTGTGTTTTCATTGGAATGTAGTCTAGAATAGAGGCAGAGTTTCAAAATTGTGATTAAAAATGAGCTATTCAGCCCTGGCCGGTTTGGCTCAGCGGTTAGAGCGTCGACCTGCGGTCCCGAGAGACCTGGGTTCGGTTCCCGCTAAGGGCATGTACTTCAGCTGCAGTTTGTCCCCGGCCCTGGTTGGTTGTGCGGGTGGCAGCCACTCGATGTGTCACTTTCACATTGATGTTTCTCTCTCTCTCTCTTCCTCTCTCTCCCTCCCACTCAATCTGAACAAAAAATGAAAAAATGTCCTCGGGTGAGGATAAAAAAAAATAAAATAAAATAAAAATGAGCTATTCAGTAAGTGGAATAGAAAAAATGGAATATTAATTTTTTTAAAAAGCTAGAAATCTGTCTTACACCACATTAAAAAAGCATAAATTACAGGTTGTAAATACAAGAAAAATGACATTTTAAAGAATTAGCAGAACATTTTTAAAAAGCATATTTTATAATTTTAGTATTAAAAAAAAGACATTTTAAGTTTAAAAGCTTGAAGTCAAACTAAATGCCATCAAAAAGAGAATGGTTAACAAAACAAAATATACCCATGCTACAAGATATGTTTATGTTTTAATATTTAAGAAGAAAGAAATATATACATATGTATTAAAACATTGCTAAGTCACATGGTCATTAAATGCAATTCAGAGAAAATTACATATGATCTAATCCCTATATTAAAAAAAAAATGTTCTATTAAATACAAAAGAATAAAAATTGTGGCATGTGCCTGGCTGGTGTGGCTTGGCGGATTGAGCATCGTCCCATGGACTGAGAGGTCTCAGTTCAATTCCCAGTCAGGGCACATGCCCAGGTTGTGGGCTCGATCCCCAGGAGGAGGTGTGCAGGAGGCAGCCATCATGCAATATTAACTTCTACGGTTGTGCTAACTTCAGTTCTGGTGAGTTTTGAGTGTATAAAGTACTTTCGGGTTATGTTTGACTTCAATGTACCACAAGTATTTGATATTGCAGTTCTTCTTGCTATATGCTGACAATGCCTGAAGACCACAAAATACAGCCTGTTTTAGAGTCCAGAGTATCACTCATAAACTCAAGTTATTAAAATGCAGATAAAAATTTCTATATAAATTACTATAATACAAGGAGGAAATGATTCCGTAACCTGGTTGGAAGATAAGCCCTACATTTGGGGTGCAGGCACAGGGAATTTAGTGGCACTGATGCATTTCACATTGCCAGCTCACAGAGGAGACACTGCCTGGGAAGCCCCAGGAGAGTAAAACAGATACCTCCTGCATATATGCATTTAAGAAAATGTCTAATTTAAATTTTTTAAAAGGTGTCCATTTTAATGAATAATAAAGCAGACATTGTAGTTTTTTTTCTTTCTTTTATGATTGTAGTCTGGTGCCTTCCTGTATCCTAGGAGATGTAAGCCTTAGTAAAATATTCTCACTTTAGGGAAATAAATTATCATGGGTTCACAGAATTTTTGTTTCACAAGTAATCTTAGAGCTTAGTTTTCTCATCTCCACATTTGACAGATTGAAAAATTTTTAAATATTTTCTGAGAAAGGCAATAATTCCCCCTTTCTACCTAAGCATTATGCGGGAAGCATAACTTCAAAAGATTGCATCATTTTCTTAGTTACATGTACGGATGACTCATCATTCAGTCATGAAGTACAGCAAGCATCAGCCAAAGGATTTTAAGAGCTAGTAAACATGCAGATCATAACTCAGTGCAGAATATGGCTTTCATTCTTCTTCTGGGAACAGGTTACAGAGGATCCAGAAGAACAAGGACAACATCAATAAAATATATGCAGTGGGGGAAAAAAAGAAATGAGCACTGTTCCCACAAATAACTCTCAATGATCAGTACTCTATTATCCACTAACAAAAATATATATTACAGTGGGACATGATATTCTGTGTGGTTTTCAATGCCACGAGCATTTTTATTTTGAGATTTTTGAGTTAGGTTCTTTTAATGTTGTTGCATCATATATTCTTAGCTTCTGTGGGAACAGATAGTTATGTTCTAGTATGTCATTTGAAACAAACAATGCTATAATTAAAGATATTTTCAGGTGATGCTAAGAATTGTAAAATGTTACACAGAGCCGGATCAAGCATTGAGCCACATTATTGATGAGTGACCTGTCCAGCACTGAGATCCTCCGAAAAGCGTCTTTGTTAGGACAAAGCCATGCTGTGTTAAAGCTGACATGATAAAAAAGAGAAGTGAAATGTGCTAGGCTGGATGCCCACAACTCAATTGCTAGCCTGCCTCCTCCACACTGTACAATCACAATTGGTGAGCTAATATTACTACAAGACACAGACAGTTCACATAAAGTATGAAGGGAAACTCTTTTCTAAAAAGAACATAATGGAACTGTGTGTTGTTGTCAAGGTAAAAAACCCATGGCAGTAGGAAATAAAAAAAAAAAAAGATCTAATTAGAATGTGCAGTCGAACTTCACACACACTTAAGATGCTGTTCCCAGGGAGGGGACTTAATCTCTAATTTTAGTCAAAGGGCAAATGTACAATTAAGCTAACACAAATGCCTCAGCCAATCATTTAGGAGAATTCTATTAGCCCTGGACTCCCTAACCCACCACAGCTTAATAAGAAGTTTCAACTGCACCAAATTGCTGTTTGTCAGGCTGAAAAGAGCACAGCCCACGGCACTGCTCCACAGACATTTTGGTCTGAACAGAATGTGAGTATAAAATAGAGTACAGCCTTGGTAGTTTCTGGAATTGCAAACAAACATTTTTTTCATGCATGGAACATATGTCATTTACTTCCAATACAAAAAAGTATCTGCCAGCCACTATTTGAGTGACCCCAGATATCAAGGATTTAGGCACCAAATGAACTGGAAAATAAATAAATATCTGGAATCACTGGCTTTGCTGAAAAAGCTTCCAGAATAAGGAAGTTTATAATTGCAGGAATGCTTGTGCCTTATGTGTTAACGAACAGAGGTATTTCTAGTCTAAAGAGTTGGTGATGGGTTTACTACTGCTGGTTCACATAGCTTGTAAGTAAGCACAATTTTCGTTTTTGACAATGAAGCTTGTCTTTTGATTAATGGAAGTTTGCTAGCTCCTCTCCTCCTTTTGCAAAGGTCCCTTCAGAAAAAGGAAATAATGAGAGAGCTTTGCAAATGAATCTGATTTAAGAAAATGATCTGGCCTTAGCTAATATAATTTGCAACATTCTCTACTCAACCAATTTAAATTTCAATTCAAATGCATTTAATTGTGCCCAATATTTTTTATTCCTACAATGCTAAATTTGGTGTCATCCAAGTTTCAGAGAATAGAGGAAAGTAAAACAAACTCTACACTCAAACTTCCAGTTTATTAGTAAAAAATTAAAAGTTCACAAATAAAAATATCTCTCACAGAAGAATATAAAACAATGAAATAGTACAAACAAAATGTTAAGAGGGATAAACTAAAAACAGATCCAACCCACATAATCATGCAGATCCGCTCCAAACAAATTTGTCATAATAGAAAAATTGTTCTCTTGCTCAAAGCATGCTGCTGTCACTTGTTTAAAAATGTTCACAAGCCTTGGCCTGGGTGACTCAGTGGGTTGGGCATCATCCCATGAACCAAAAGGCAGCCAGTTTGATTCCCAGTCAGGGTGCATACCTGGGTTTCATGCTTGATCCCCGGAAAGGGGCGTGCAGGAGGCAGCCAATCGATGTTTTGCTTTCACACCACTGCTTCTCTCTTTCTCTCTCCTTCTCCCTTTCTCTCTAAAAATAAATACAAAAAATCTTTTTTAAAAAGTCACAAAAATCTACAAATCTTTCATGAGTAGAAATGTGAAACATGCCCCTATTTAGAGAGAGTTATACTCATATATCAGAGACATGGACTTTTTTTCTTTTTCTAATTATGTTTTTATTGATTTTTAGAGAGAGAGGAAGGGAGAGGGAGAGAGAGAGAGAAACATCAATGTGAGAGAGAAACATGGATCAGCTGCCTTCTGCGAGCACTCCTGCAGGGAGTTGAGCCCAAAACCTGGGCATGTGCCCTGACCAGGAATTGGAACAGGAATCAAACCAGTGACCTTTTTGGTGCATGGAGCAAAAAATTTTAACTCTAATGGCTACCACAGACAATTTTTAGAATTGCTCAGTGAGTTCAACAAGGTGCAAGTTTACAGATCAACATGCTATGTATTAGTGTAAGAACTGCACCTGGAAAAAACATCTACATAGACAGGCAAAATGTTTGGGGTTTTGTTGTTATTGTTGTTGTTTTGGCATCATAACTTCTGTGGGCACTAGGCAATGCATGAGTAATTGATGTAAACATGAACATACCATATTGCATGTGAACACTTTTTTTAACCTAAAGTTTATTCTTTTCTTCGGATTTTAAAATTAATTTAAAGGTTTTTATTGGCCTCTAAAAGTATTATAGAGCATAGACAATATACTTAACCATGTCTAATCGATTATTCAGTCCTGCCTGGAAGAACGGATTAGCAAAGAGAAGCTTTTGTTGTTGTGTACATATCTGTTTGTTTGTTTGGGGTTATGTGTGAGTGTGAGTGTGTTGTGTGTGTGTGTGTGTGTGTGTAGTAAATCTTTCATTGATTATCATGGCCTAACGGATATCTGTATTTTATCCATTTCTACCCTGAAAAAATTTGGCTTATCTTAAAGAAGGAGGTAGGTGAGAGGATGTAGAGGGGAGAAAGTCATCATTTCAATATCGTGTTACCCTGAGAACAGAGTGAAGCTCCCCTTCTCTCCATGGAAAGGTTTGCAGTGACAGGTAAATCTCCCGTTAAAGGTAGAATGGTCTATATTTGGCTTTCCCCATTTCTACAGTACTTCAAACATAGAAAGTCAGACTTTTATTCTTTTTGTGAAAAATGTATGTAAATCACATTTGATAATTTCAGAGGAATAGGGTTTTCTGCTTTTCCTTCTTCCAGCAGTGCCTTCCTTCTAAGCATTTGATGTTGATCCCTAACATCACATTTGACACTCTCAGGTGCTTCAGTTCCCATGTCCAATCAAGTTTAAAATTCTAAGGAGTCTTTCTTACACCTAGATCTTCATTTTTAAACCTTTGAAAATATATTTTCTCCTAAATAACTTATTCTGGATGATAGGTACAAGATCAACTATTCTAATGAGATCTATAAAAGATATGTCTGACCATGGGAGTAATACTAACTTTGTTATTCTGAGAGCAGATAATCCAAATTGCAAACCCAAATTTAGATTTGCACCTACCTTCTGGGAGAAAAGAACAGTTAAGACTACAGAATTATTAGTTAAGAAGGGAAGAGCCCTGGCCGGTTTTGCTCAGTGGTTAGAGTGTTGGCCGGTGGACCGAAGGGTCTTGGGTTCAATTCCTGGTTAAGGACAGTTTCCTGGGTTGCAGGTCAGATCCCTAGCCCAGTCAGGGTCGGGCAGGAGGCAACTAATCGATGTGTCTCTCTCACATCAATGTTTCTGTCTGTACTCCCTCCCTCTCTTCCACTCTATCTAAAAAAAAAAATCAATGAAAAATATCCTCGGGTGAGAATTAACAAATTTAAAAAAAGGGAAGAAATGAAATTTGATCCCAGAATAAAGATAATACAGGTAGCAAGGCATGTCCTAAGAGAGAAATTGACAAACAGCTTTATATAGATTAATGATAATTTTCTGTGAGATCTGGATACAAAATAAGAATCATATCCAAGGGAAAGCACATCAGACAGGAACTACAGTTCACAGGAAGGCTTTAAAGACAACATAGACATCCCTCTGTTTTACATGTGTTTTGTATAGTCTTGAAAAGAATCCTCTTTTAACTTACTGCCCCATTTTCCTCATAATAAAGTTCTCTTCTTGTCATGAGACTATCTTTCTTCCTGATATATTTGTTCCCCTGTAAAAGAACTATCATCTTTACTATTTTCCTTAAAGAATTGGGATTTCTGGGAAAATTAGGTGCTATGGTCATGTCAGGAGTGACTTCAGGTTTGCAAGTTAATTTGGGGTTGCTTAGATGGTGCTGGCCAAGGAGCAAACCGAGTTTTATTCCCTAGGAAGGAAATAAACCTACTGATGGAGACTAATTAGTTACACTGTGAAGGTTAAAGGAATATGTGGCAAAAAGTCTGCATTTTTCTGTTCTCTACTTCTGTGTCCAATTACAAAACAAACATGCCTTAGAAGTTCATCTCTTTTGATTCAGTCTATGGGTCAATATTTATTTTTTCTTAATTATGAATGATTGTGCTTAGGCAAAAGCCTCCTTCTTTAAGCTTGTTTCAATGTATCAAAAGACTCAATATTGTTCTCCACTTAATGTATGTTTTATTATAGTAATTTTATATCCTGAGTATATTTTTAGTTTATTTTTTAATTAATTCATTCAGTAAATACTTACTGAGCACATACTCCTTGTGGGTACCATCGTAAACAAGACTAATGATCTCTTCACTCATGTAGAAGTTAAAAATGGAAATGGCTAAAATGAAAACAATTCACTGCTCACCACAAATCCTGAGAGATGGAGCACAGCATCACACTTATCTTAGCCAATAAACCTACAGAAACTAATAATAGGCACTTCATATGTTGCTTAGAATTTTCCAGGCATAGTCTTGTTTAATTATTTACAGCAACTTTTTAATAAGAAATCCAAAACTCTGAAAGATTAAGTGATGTGTTAGAACTCAGAGTCAGGAAAAGTCAGGAAGTTGCAATGTCAAACTTAGACCCAGATTCTCTGAGGCCATATTTTAACTAATAAACTTGATCTATTCATTTTTGCACTTAGATGTTTGGATAGCGTGAACTCCACTTTGTATAATCATTAAAATTGTGTTGTTTGAATCATCAGGTAAAAAGCATATTTAATAAAATGTGACTCTAAATCAATTCATTACTGTTTATGGGAGCCCACTTATGGTGAGTATATAACACTTTACATATCATAGAAAAAAAGTAAAAGGCAAAGAAATAAATGACAAAGTGTCTTTGGAGAGTTAAAATGATAATTTACTTCAAACAAGGTAAAACAAAATGTCTTTGGAGAGATAGAATGATAATTTACCTCAAACACGGTAAAATGAAAATTGGCGTAAAACAAATGGTTTAGATATTCCCAATTACATTTCTTATTATCAAGAGCTATTTGTAAAGAATTCATTTTGTGAAGCTCAATGAATCCTACAAGTCAAATAAAGAGGGTAGTTTTACTACTGAGATTTCTTACATGTTTTCTTTATTGCTTTAATGGCACATAAATTAGGATCTTTCTTTAAATGAAAGTTACTATTATCTTTATTAATTAAAAAGTATTGTTATCTTTGACAAAATTTAACTCCTTACCTATTAAAAATAACGTTTTGGTTCTTGGAATATCTACTCGCTAACCAGCAGTCTAAATAATGCCTTAAAACACCACCACAAAACTACCTTTATTCTGCAAGCATTTCAAAATAAATATAAAAATCTCAATTTCAAATGATGAAATTCTTCAAATTTTAGACCTTGAAAATGTGATTCTATAAAACCTAAACCACCATTTATTCTCTGGACTATTACTGCTAAACATTTAATTTTGACCCAAATAAATGTTCTAACATTTTAGAAACCATTTTCTTTTGAACAATAATAGCAATAAGATGCAGGTGGCTAGAGAATACTCACAATAGATGGCTTCCAATTAAATGCTGGTACCCTTGAAGGCCTTTGTGTTTAGGCAGCAGGGTGTGAGTTATTTATTAGTCATATACTATCCATTCTCAAAACAGGAGGTCAGACCATTGCATAACACACTCACTGTTCTATTTCTGCTGTTTGAAAAAAAAGGTATGTTGAGCATTAGGACAATAATGACAAAGAAAGGCATTTGCAAGTAGGCTGAGCTTCAGGAACCTGGTACCAAATGGACATAAAATAGATATAATGCATCTATGGAACTTTATTCCCATTTCCAACACAGCTCTCATTGTTGGGATCTTCATGAATATTGTATGATTACTGCTTTTCACACAGTTCAAGGAAACGATCGTATGGCACCACTAAGACACTTATGTGCAGAAATTTAAAAAGGAATTCCCAGAGGTGAGCACTGATGAAAGGCCTAGATGAGAATGGGTGTTAGAGGCAGACCTGCCTAGAAATACTAGGTCAAGTCACCTCTGGGCATGTGACTAGAAAAAGAATACAATGTGCACACCAAGAAGTCATTCTAAGTCTCCATTTATCATTCTTAATTTGTAATAAAAATTTTATGCACACACTCAAGATCATCAAGGCAAAATTGAAAAACTCTGACATTCTCACCTGGCTTCTCATGTACAAAGTAATGAATAAAAGCCATACTGTGCTCATTATTTGTCCAATCTGATTCATATCCTAAAGAATTCCATGAGAGTAGGTACATGTGTAAATTCTTTCCAATTGTAGTTACTCTAAAATATAAAATGATAAATATAAAATGTAATGACTTTTAGTAGTACAAATATTACTGTTTGTATGGAAAATAATACAATAATTAATAAATAATAATAATACAAGAATAAACTGTGTTTTGAATACTTACAACTATAAACCTACTTTTGCCCCACCCTGTATATATCCATACTGCAAGGTGATATTTTTACTCACTTAATAACATAAAATATTTCTATCATGAGTACTTTTAATAAATTACTTTAAAATCTCATCTAAAACACATATACATTTTTAGAGTAGCATAATTTTAATGTTAATTATTAATTATTGACCATATTAAAGTAATGATTGATAACTATTATCATGATCTGAAGGCTGATATTTTATTCAAACATATATTTGATACCTTTAACCACATTTATATATAGGAAATATGGGAAATCCTGAAGAGTTTAGTTGTTCATGGTACTTGGCAACATCTTTCCCATGGTCAATAATTCAAGATGAATTTTCTTATGTTAATATAGCTTTTGATCAGCTTTAGCTAGGAAATCAATTAAAATGTAATAGACATAAAATCCATGAGAAAAGAAAAGGGAGATACTGTTCCTTCTTTAAAGGAAGATACAGTCTACTGAAGGGGATTATACACAGGTCCATACAATTACAAGTAGATATCCTCATGTGAAATCCAAATTGCGGAAAATAGCAGACAGAACCTGGGGAGAAAGCCACGACGCGAGGGGTGATGGTGGAGAATGTAAATTGAGTCCTAGGCAACAAGTAAGACACATATAGGTGGAGATCAGGGTAACCGTTGCAGATTGGAGGCACATCATAAGCAAGTACTAAAAGGTGAAAGTGAACTTGTACATTGACAAAAATCTAAAAATAAATCTTATTTATTGTAATAATTGGAGGCTTCAGATTAGGTTAAAAAATGAATATCTGAAAAATTTGAAAATGAGTCAAAGTGATTTTGAACACTCAGCAAAGTAGTACAAACTTTCCTATAAAAATAGCAAGTTGCATTGATGGTGTGTGTGTGTGTGTGTGTGTGTGTGTGTGTGTGTGTGTAACAGAAAAGTAATGCTTTATTATGGTTTAATTTGAATGCAAAATGCAAGATGGATTTGGATGAATGAAGAAACTACTTTGGTGGATAGGATAGGAGTGACAGGTCCTGCACCACAGTGGTTTCTATGTGGATAAAAAGGACATTTAGATACGAATTACACTAAGAAAGAAGAATATAAAAGGCTTTAAGATCAATCAGTTATTTATAATAATGTAGATATATAAGTATAATATGTAAATATGTAAGCCTTTGTGAGTTGGTGTAGGGCAGCTCGCTTTGGTTTAAAGATGATAAATTCAGCTTTATTTTGAGCTTGGCACTTCAGGAGGCTTTAGGGAAAGGGATATACATGCTACATTGTGGTTGCAAATGTGAGGATTTCCCTTATGTCTTATAATAAGTCTTCAACATATCAGGAGTCCACAATAAATGCAGCTTATTTTTCTTCTCCATTTTCCTATAAATATTAATACAAATTCTTTAAAAGTAACGGAACCCAAGCATGTGTCTTTGAAACTTCATAAGTATTTGAGGTATGTGCATGGCTGTGTCTTGGGAAAGACTGTTGCATCTCTCAGGCAAGAGAAAACATCAAGTGAGAGAGTAGTTAGCTGGTGAAGAAAAAAAGAAAGGAAGGAAAAAAAAAAACCTGACCAGTTTGTGGAGCCTGTGGTAAAGAGACATAGAAAAGAGTTTAAGAAAGATCCTGAGAAAGGGCTCAGGGAATCAGCAATAGAAAAGCACAAATGTAGCTCCAGAAAGATGACAGAACCCTTTTTATTGCCAACAATACTTTTGAGAATATTTAGGTAGCAGAGTGGTCATGATATAAATAAGAATGAAATCAGTCTGGATTGGAGAACATGGAACTTGAATTAAGTTTGAATATAATTAAAAGATGTATGAGAGCTGAAAACTCATCCTAGGATAAGTTAGAAGTAAAACATAAAGGCACAGAAGTAAAAGGCATCAGTTTCGGATAATAAAGAGACCAATTTGAATAAAACACATAATCCATGAAAAATGATGAGGTTCAATAGGAAAGTACAGAGTGGCCAGATGATATGAAAGAATTTGGGCTTCTGTAGATGGAATATAACAGACACAAGAGAAGTTTAAGAAATAAGTTTGTGTTTAAGTGCCTTTATGAGATTGTATTAAGCTGTATTTAGAATTATTCTGGTGGTAATAAGTAGGGTATTTTTTTTTTACAGTGCTAGAGCTAGGATGTGTGGTTAGGAAGCTCATGAAATGATTCACAAAGAATTCACAAAGGAGTAAATCACAAAGAATTAAATGTCTCAATGACACATACATGAAAGCTTACTCTTTGATTTTATTTTAATTTCTAGATACAAAATGATGCAGTGGCAACATCATGAATTTTAGAAACAGAAACTTCTGGGTTACATGTCTTTATTCAATAATTATTAGCTTTGAGACCTTGGGCAAGTTACTTATTCTTCCTGAGTTTAGAAAGAATGTTGTGAATCCACAGGATTGCTTAGAAATAAAATAACATTATATAATTGTAATATAGAGACAGATATAGAAATATATATATGTATGTACATGTACATATCTGTCTCTCTATATATAATAATAGTACAGTGCCTGACACAATTCTCAATAAAAATGTTTGTATGCTCCCTTACTTATATCTTTTAATGTCCTTTATTATCCCTCTCAATATTCTTTCCTTTGGCAGTGTGCTTAAAGGGTTAAGCAAGGGAATAATTTGAAACTATATAAATACCAAAAAATAAAGTGAAGAAAAGAAAATGATTATGCCAGAAGGAACATATTGTGTGAATAGACCATGTATAACTGGTCAAAATTTTCTCAAGTGAGAAAATATATTTATCTTTGCCATTGAAGATTCTGACATTTCTTCCAAAAGTTCCTTAGGTGAGCAAAACTTTTTAAGTCTCATCTTAAGAAAATATTACCTCAAATCACATCAGGAGTTAGTCAACTTGGGTATGTTACATGCAGTATTTTTCCAGGCCGTTTATGGATTTTTAACACCCTTTAAGATCATGTGAAGACATTAAGCACACCACATTTGCCCTTCATAGATAGCAAAATGCATCATTTTATCTCCCTATTGTTTGAGGAGATAAATAACAAAAGCTTTATTTACAGAGAGTTTAGTAAAGTTCCAAGATAAATAAGGAGAAATACATATAGAAACTTACTTAAGTCTCTATGTTTCCTATTCACTAGATAAGCAGCAATTACAGAGAGAGTCAAGATACACCGATTTCCTCAAAATGACACACTTTCATATACTTACAAGATAGTTTAAACCATGGGCTCAAAGGTTCAACTACAGTATGTTAGAAAAAGCCATTGTAATAGATGGCTATAAAAGCCTTTGGTTCTATGTGACTACCACACTGAACAATTTTTAAACTCCCAATACAACCATGTCTGTCTCCTTTCTCATTTTCATTGATAGACTCATCTTTATTCAGAACCCCGATACTCTAACTTTTAATATCTTTTCCATTTTACTAGCTGTGTAACTTAAGCCAAGTATCTTAAACTTACCTAGAATATTGAATACTAATACCACCTCAAATTTACTGTATATAAAAATATTTCCAAAATAATTATTTTCTTTAGACAAGGCAAGAATTGGTTGATCAAATTTCAAATGATTTTTGGATGCCTACAGGAATCCTTGTACATAATAGCTTTAATAAATAGTAAGGAGGATTATAATACCAATTATATTTTAGTGAATTACCTCCAGAATTTAATTCAATCCTGATAATAAATTTGAATAAATCTTAAGGTTGGGTATTATTATTAATTTATATTCAGAAATAAGGAAATTAGGGTCCACAAATTTGAGAGCTGTGTAATGTAGGCTTAGTAGCTCCATTTATTTTATGGCCCCATCTCTGTAACCGCCAGTGAGTGTGGCCTTAACATCCTATTTTGCTGTCTGAACCTTAACATTAGTCCCACTTTTTTTTTTGGTTAATCCTCACCTGAGGATATTTTTTCCATTGATTTTTAGAGAGAGTGGAAGGGAGAGAGGGAACGAGGTAAAAGGAGAGAGGGACAGAGAATTATTGAGGTGAGAGAGACACACCGATAGGCTGCCTCCTGCATGTTGGGGATGCCTGCAACCCGGGTATGTGCCCTTGACCGGGAATCGAACCCACGACCCTTAGGTCCACATGATGATGATCTAACCACTGATTCAAACCAGCCAGGGATAGTTGGACTTCTGAAAAGAAAGTCTCATGCTATTGAGCTCAGCTTCTTTCATGAGAGAAGAGCTGATGCAAGCATAAGGGATGAAGTGTAATAAAAGAGCAGCTGAAGTCTGTCACAGTTCCTCACTAATCTACTCCGACCACATAGTACGTTTTCAGATCTAAGTGTTTTGCATATTGGTCATGCCTTAATATGTACAACGTATTCAACCTGCTTCGCCCTTGCCCTTCATCCTTGGCCTAGGCTGTCAGTGGGTTAGCTATGGAGGGAGCTCTTACATGTGAGGTACCTGGTAGCACTGGCCTCCTTCAGTTCACTGGGTTCTAGTTCCTGAACATTAAAGAGAGATCTCTTATTTTAGTTTACTCTGCCCGTACTTGTCCCTATTAGTCAAAGTTGTTTAATGATTATATCAAAATTAGTAATCTATTTCATAAAGGCTTGTACCATGACTTCAAATTCCCATCTACATTACCTTGGGAATGTCACAGTGACCCTACTTAAAGTGCACATTTTTATTATTTTTTATTTTTTTATTTATTTGTTTTTTTGTTACAGATGTTTCTCCTTTTTCCCCCATTGACACCCTCCTCCCCATCCCCCCCGCCCCATCCCCAGCCCTTTTGTCCATGTCCATTGGTCATACATACATGCATATAAGTTATGTGATTTATCTCTCCCCCCCCAACCCCTCTCCTCTGAGGCTTGTCAGTCTGTACCCCACCTCTATGTCTCTGGGTCAATTTTGTTCATCAGTTTGTTTAGTTCATTATATCCCACAAATAAGTGAGATCATGTGATATTTGTCTTTCTCTGCTTGACTTGTTTCGCTTAGCATAATACTCTCCAGGTCCTTCTATGTCATCTCAAAGGATAAGAGATCTTTCTTTCTTACAGCTGCATAGTATTCCATTGTGTACATGTACCACAGCTTTTTTATCCACTCATCTACTGATGGACACTTGGGTTGTTTCTAGATCTTAGCTATTGTAAATAGTGCTGCTATGAACATAGGGGTACATATATTCTTTCTGATTGGTGTTTCAGGCTTCTTAGGGTATATTCCTAGAAGAGGGATCACTGGGTCAAATGGCAGTTCAATTTTTAACTTTTTGAGGTAACACTATAGTGTTTTCCATAGTGGCTGCACCAGTCTGCATTCCCACCAGCAGTGTACTAGAGTCCCCTTTTCTCCACACCCTCACCAACACTTGTTTGATGATTTGTTGATGGTGGCCATTCTGACAAGTGTGAAGTGATACCTCATAGTTGTTTTAATTTGCATCTCTCTGATGATTAGTGATGTTGAGCATTTTTTCATATGTCTCTTGGCCATTTGTATGTCCTGTTTGGAGAGGTGTCTATTTAGGTCCTCTGCCCATTTTTAAATTGGGTTCTTTGTCTTCCTTTTGTTGAGTTGTATGAGTGTGCACATTTTTCTTGAAGAGAATATTCAAAATATATCATTCCTTTCTTTCCAACTCTGCTAATTAAGAGACTATTACCTCCATTCTCAATTCTTCAAGCCATTATCTCTAAAAAATCCAAATATACATACTTGGGATATAAACAATAATATACACAGATGATGTGCACTGCCTCCTTGATCCTTAAAGCTATTTGATGAGAGTAATAAGAAAATTATAGGTATGATTTGGAAAATGGAAATGTTGAGGCAGAAAAATGTTTAGGTAATAGATACTGCTTTCTCATTTATGAGCTACTAAATCATGAAAAACAAGGAAAAGCTTTCTTTATTTCTCCCAGATCATATTTATCATTAACATAAGTCAAACTTCTACATCCACTAAGTTAATTTTTAAAAAAGACATCTGAAAGACATAAAGTGGTAATAGCAAACTATCATACAATTCTTCATAAATCATTTGATCCTACTTTATCTAGTATCTTTCAATCACAATTATACACGTTTCTTTTTGTTGGAAGGTAGCTGCTTGCTCATGCTACTACGCTACTGGAATTAAGCAGGATCATTCAACTAACGTTTCTAGGTAAGTGTATAAGTTCCATAAAGCATATCTCATAGTTTTATAACATGCAGTTGCTTTCATTATCTCCCTCCCATGGAGAGTTTCAATATGTTCAGGGCACTTCATTAGTTTGCTATATCTTAACAATCTTTTAGCATCTTCAAAGTAATGTATACTGTTACTTGTGAAACCTGAACAGAGAAACTCCTCCTCTGAACTACAGTGAACAAACTACCCACATGAAATTTTCCATATTCTAGAATGTAATATAATTGAGTTAATGGTCATAAAAGTTGGTAGCACATGATTTGAACTCAGGCAAATCTGAGTTTATGTCCCAACTCAAATGTATGCAATAAGTTACCTCATTCTTTAAGGCCTAAGTGTTTCACCTATAATACAGACATAATGGTCCGGCCAGTGTGGCTCAGTGGTTGAGCGTTGACCCACGCATCAAGAGGTCGCCAGTTCGATTCCCGGTCAGGACACATGCCCAGGTTGTGGGCCCGATCCCCAGTGGGGGACATGCAGGAGGCGGCCAATCGATGTTCTCTCTCATCAATGTTTCTATCTCTCTCTCCTTCTCCCTTCCTCTCCCTCTAAAATCAATAAAGGAAAAAAGATTGTGTTAATACAGACATAATGACCTTAAATCTAAGATTTCTTGAAGGTAGCAAATGAAGGAACTTATGTAAGACAACTGACATACCAGGTATGTAGGAGTCAATAAAGATAATAATAAGAATTACATTCATATATTCCTTGAAAGCATATATGGCTTCACATTTCTATTGTCACTCACTAATATCATGACTTGTTAACTTTTGTTAGTTAACTTTTCTGATTCTAGTTTAATAATATACACATCTAAGGTTGTTAATTTATTTTAATAATATAGTTTTTGTAAAGTCATACGGCAATCAATGAATAGAATATGATAAATATTTTAAAGATTTTCTTCTTTCTTATTTATGCAAACTTTTTATAGCACTATGTATTGCTTTACACATATTAAGTAATGAAATAATGAATAGATGAATATTTGATTAAATAAGTAATCATTTAAGAAATATAATCAATAATAGTGGTTGAAGGCCTGGATGGGTAGGGGCTGGGTGGAGAGGGAAATGGAGATATCTGTAATACTAGCAACAATAAAAAAGTTAAAAATCATAATAAATAAAAATTAGTAAATCATTTTAATGACATCATTGGTAAAAGTACAATGCCTTTTTTTTTTCTGGTATACAGTATATATCAATTCATGCTCATTATTTATACAATTCAGAGATAAAATGATCCCTCCATGAAATCATTTCTTTATGCTGTCCTCAGTACTTCTGTGGCCATTAATGGATCATTAGCATGAATGGCAGTTCCTAGGCATCTTGGAAATACACACTTAGATAACAACTTTCTTCCTTTAACCATGATGGATATGTGAAAATAGAATTACTTCTGTTGCCTTTAAAGACACATTTGAAGTTTCTGTATGATTAAAATTATTAAAATGTTAATATTCCTTATTATGCTTTAAAAATAGCAATACTCTATGGATTTCAGTTTTGTTTGATCATAATTTGAACAGATATATATGAGATGGAATTTTTTGTTGCTTGATATTTCTAGAAGGCAATGAGAAAAATGTTAAAATTTATGTAACAGGTATGTAAAAGATAATAAAATGAGGGCTAAACAAAGGTATACATTTAATTTCCAATATGGACGAAATGTTATCTCACTTAATAGTATTGTAAATATTTTCAGTTATGTGGGCCAGTTAATTTTATTTAATTTTTTCACTATTTTGTATGCGTGAACACAAAAAATGCAGCAATAAGCATTACTTATAGCAGAAAACAAAGACAATTTGACACAATTGGTGAACATAACTAATTCTTTGTAAACAGTAGAGTATGCCTGAGAAGCAAAGTGGAAAAATATGTAAAATTCTGTATTATAAAATATTAGGTGGGGGAAAGCAGGAGGGGGATGGGTGTGGGGAGGAGGAGGTCAATGGGAAAAAGGGGGGACATCTGTAATACTTACAACAATAAAAATACAATAAAATATTTTATGTATTACAGTATATATATAGAATAAATTTTTTATAAATACACACAAATAAGATATATAATATATATTCTAATTAAGATACTTATTTTCCATCTTTAGAGGTATGGATGTATATAATATCACATACTACACTGTACAGCTTGTCAGAGCAATAAATTCTATATGACCAATGCAGATTTATGATTTTAGTGAAACAATAATGTAGTAAAAAATAATCATCTTTTGTACTGATCAAATAACCAACACTTAATGTGTTTGCATTAGTTAAGTAGTAATAGGGATACAAATAATTTATATTTTAGTTATTAGTGAAAAGATTTAAAAAAATAGAACTTTAAAAGTTCAAAGGGGAAATCAAGGTGACTATCAAAATAAGCAATTCACTTTTAAGATATAAGTTGAATGATATTCAGAAAGAATTAGAAGGAAAAGGACTTCAAAGGTCTCATAAGCATAAAGAAGTCAAAGAAGGTCAATCTTGAAACAACTGCTGGAGGGGATCAGAGACATTAAACTTAAACTTCATAATTACTGTTAGAAAATTAAAGGAATAAAAATGGCCAACAGCAAGTCAAAGCATTCGAGTGGCAGAGGAGATTCCTGAGAATCAGTAATAAAATGTATGTGCACATAGTGATCAGAATTCATATTAAAAGATAATTAAAGAAAAAATAGCCATTATCAATTTACTATCAAGAAAGTCCTAGAAATCATTCAGAGCTAAGTAATAAATGACAGAAAACAGGAAAGATAACTTCCCGAGTCATAAAGAATTAAAAACCTTGAGATAAAGAAATAAAATTCTAAGTTTGAAATCTATCAAGGCCCAATCAAAGAATGAACTCCTGAAAGGTAGTTAGCAAATTCATTTAAGACAGCTCTGATTCTGTGGAGAAATGGTCCAGTGACCAAATAGATCAGAGAAATTTTAATTTATGCTGTTTCTTGATATAGCAATTTGCATACTACTCTGAGTAATCAAATATAGAATTTATGAATCAACATGAGTTTTTCTACTTTCTAATAAATTGTACCAGGAAACATCCACATCTGAAGAAAATTAGTCATGCTTAATGAAAACCTTAGCAGTATGAAACCATTCTGATAGAAACCAATTATTGAGTAAATAAATAAATGGGGAGAATAGATACATTTCCCCATGCAGAAGAAATCCAAATAAATACGAAGATACTCTGCACTCTAGGAGGTGGAGCATAACTCCCCAGGCTTTAAGTGTGGGCTGTGCATCGTGACTTCCTTCCAAAGAGTACAGTGTAGAAGGGGGGGGGGAGAGAATAATTTTATAGTGGAGAAACCTAACAAACCTTACCTCAGTCAAAAAATTAAGGTCAACATCATCAGTGTTAAGTCACATTAATAGTATGTACACTTGATCAGATGTGATGAGAATGGCATTTTACCTGTGTTCTTCCTCCCAAAAACCCATAATCACAGTGAAATCATGAGAAAGACATCAGGACAATTCCAACTGAAGGACATTGTATAAAATTCCAGGTCAGTGCTCCTTAAGCTGTTCAAGATCATCCAAAACAAGGAAAGCCTAAGAAACTGTCACAACCGTAAGAGCCTAGGGATACATGGCAAATAAAGGCAGTGTACTATCCTGGATGGGATTGGGAAAAGAAAAAAGGATGTGAAAAGAAATCTAAAAAGAATATGGATTTCAGTTTATTTTAAAAACAAAAACAAATAAGCAAAACTTTAAGAGAATGATATTTAAAAATTATGTAAAATAACTAGAACTTAAAAAAAAAAAAAAAACTATTCATATACAGGAAATCCTTATTTACAAGGCTTAAAAGGTAGGCCATAGCCAAAAGGTGACATTGCAGTAGAGTTGCACAGCCATCTCTGAGTCCACAATTATTCATACAGTTTAGGCTGTTTACCAGTATAATGGTAATAAAGCGTATTAGTAGAATCTTCACTCTGTACAAACAGATTCAAGAGCTGAGAGGTCAAAGTACAGTGAATTATAAGCACATAAATTTTATCACTTGTTTTGGGCATGTCATTAAAATGAATTAAGCAATTTTCAAACAATGATTCACAAATATAATTTTTAAAACATGAATCTATTAACCATCGTGCTACTATGGAAACTATGTTTTATCCTATCTTTGATGGTGAAGTTCTGTGATAAACATATTATCTGAGTTTACTGTCATATTAATATATTAACCAGGTGTTGGTAAAAGTACTTAAGATGATACAAAACAATTGAACAGAGTTAGAAAGCCTTTTCCAGAAGAAAAAAATGATAAAATATCAAGAATTTTGTCTCATGAGCTCAACATGTAGAGAAAAATTTTCACATAAAACAAGGTGGAAACTAAGAAATTGTGCTAGGATAAACTATAAACAGTCACTTTAAAGTGGAAAGCATAAATGCTCTTCAGATATAAAAAATAGAAACATTTTATTAATGAAAAAATTTAATTTAGAAAAAAAAACACTCCATTAAATACTGGAAAAGCAAATGATCAAAAATTAAAAATTATTTATGAGAATGATAGATTAGATATATTGTATTATATAGAAAGTATTGGCTAAGAAATATTAATCATTCTAATGCTACTTCCCTGTCAAGCTAACATTGCCCTTCAAATGATTTATTATAATAGCCTTCTAAATGGTTTCCTTACTTTCAAGTTTGCATTCCTAGAATCTATTTTCAATATAGGAGCCAGAATGGTCTTATTAAAATATTAGTCATATCACTTTGCATCTCTACTGAAAATCATCTGATGTCTGCTTGCTTCTCTCAGAGTGGAATCTGAAAATCTTACAAAGCCTAGAAGACCCAATGGGTGCTAGTCCTTAACTCTGTGATAACTACCCACCTTCTTGCTACTACCTTTCCCCTCACTCCTTTTTCTCCATTCATACTGAGCATCACACTTGAATCTGACAGGTATGCTCTGCCTGAGAGACATTTTGCTGCTGTTTTCTCTGCCTGGAACAAACTTTGCCCCTATTCACCTTCTTCTTCACCTCCTTCAAGTCTTTGCTCAGATATTACCTTCAGAATGAGTTCTATGCTCACCTCATTTATTTTGCAACTCCAGCTCACCATCCTGGATTCCCAGTCCTCTTTATGCAGTTCTATGTCATTTCCATAACTTATCTTTTACAATGTTATTTGTTTTATTTATTACCCTAATATTTATTATCTGTATTCCACCTCTAGAACATAAGCTTTATGAGAGCAGAAATTTTGGTCTATTTCATCCATTGAAAGAAATCCAGAATCTCACACAGTACATGCTCAATGAATACTTGTTGAATAAATGAACAAATACAATATTTTTGTTCCTTGTGGTTCTTTTTAATTATATTTGTTCAGAGATCTAAATGGGAGTTGCTAAAACCCCAGGAAGGAAAATTGAAGGAAATAAAGTAACTGAAGGTGAAAGATTTGTTAAAGAACACGTATCTGAGATCCTACTGAAATGAAAAGCAACACAACAATCCAAGAAGAAATAAAGAAACTTGGTGACTAGGATAAACTTACATTATTTGTGGCACTCACACAAGTAAGAAATCTCCCAGGCCCTACATTCCACCCATCAGAATTGAGAAAATGTAGGGAAAACAATTAAGAGAATTATTCCTGGAGTCATACTTCGTGACTTGGAATTCCTGTTTCTTTGCTTTAATATCTATGTGAACAAGGTATTTTACTTATTTTGTTTCAGCTTCTTCATGTGAAGAGAGGAAATGGTAATAATGCTTACCTCATACACTTTCTGAGGCTTTTAAAATTTGTAGAGTGATTCCAACAGTGCCTACCTTTGTCAGATTTTGCTATTTCCTAGTCTTATTTCATAAAAATAAATGGAATACATTCCCCTTGCAGTAGTTTTCCCATCATCTCTTGGCTTGTTGAAGATCATCTCATATAGTTTTCTTGACTAAGGATCAGAAAAAATATTTTTTTCTCTTAATTTCAGAACTCCTGTCTGAAATAGTTCTACTTGAAACATATTTTAGCTGAATATAAAATACAATTCTTGCTTTGTCATTTATTTTCTTGAATGCATTTGCAGATATTTTTCAATAATTAAATGTTTTTATTAAGAACACTGAAATGGTATAGTTAATATATTATATGAAAATACCTTTTAATTATTTCTAATTTCGTTGTCAAGACTAATTTTTATTTTAATCAAATTCTTCTGTCATCTGAAATTCAAATGTTCAAGGAAAATTAGTTTCCAACAGATTTTTTTAAATGTGCATATCACCAGCAGCCATGAAATGATACAGAAAGGAAGATGATCATTCAATATTCATTGAATATATGAAAAGAATGTTGTAATATCAGAATTTTTTCAAAGACTAAGCATTTTAAAACATCATTCACTCACTATACATTAACAAAAATACCCCACACTTTTCAAAACTTAAAATACTTTCCAAAACAAAATAAATTTTTGAGAACATTAGCCTTGGTTTATATTTGTCTGACTTACTGGAAGCCAGTGATATTCTCATGTAAGAGTCCATATTTAAATAGAACTACCATATAACCCAGTTATTCCACTTCTGCATATTTATCCAAAGACTACAAAATCACTACTCGGAAAGATATATGCACCTCTATGTTCATTACAGCATCATTTACAATAGCCAAGGTACAGAAACATCCTAAGTGTCCATCAATGGAAGAATGGATAAAGAAAATGTGATATATGCATACAATGGAATATCACCTAGCTATAAGAAGGAAATTTTGACATCTGTGAAACGTGGATACATTTTTAGGGTATTATGCAAAGTGAAATAAATCAGATGGAGAAAGACAAATACTGCATGATTTAACTAATCTGTAGAATCTAAAACAGCAACAACAAACAAATGAAGAAACAAAACAAAAACAGATACAGAAAACAGACTGGTGGTTAACAGAGGAGAGGGAAGGTAAAATGGGTGAAGGGGATCAATTGTATAGTGATAGGTAGTAACTGGTCTCAGAGTGGTGAACACTATGTAGTTTATACAAACATCGAAGTACAATGTTGTATACCCCAAATGTATATAATCTTGTGTACCAATTTTACCACAATAAACATTTTTAAAGATTCTACATTTAATCTGTTACATTGTTCCAAATGAAATATACAATGAAAACCAGCCTGACTCAAATATATACTTAGAAAAAGGAAGAGTATTTTATGACCTCTTTCAGATAATTGTGGATATTCTTCTTTGATACTACACCCCACCTTTTAGGTGCAATGCAGTGTTTGCTTGTTTGTTGCAATTTCATCTCTGAGAAAAGAACAGAAGGAAATGGAAAGGGGAGAGTGGTAGGGAGTGGAAGTAGATTTTTAAAAAATCTCATATTTACCTGTAACATTCTTTATATTTTGCGTGGAAAATCTGGAGGAAATGTTAATATCTGAAAAAATGTTAACAGACAGCAATTCCATGAAGTCTCAAAACCAGTGCCACACATTCTCTATTATTCTAAATGTTCTCAAAATACTGTTAAAAGTATGGCATCTGTATATGAAAGGTGAACCAATAATTACCATTTCACAGGAAAGTGCCTTGTGAACAATTTTGAGGATTTACCTAAGAAAATCCTTGTTGGTTTTTCTGTAATAATTAGGGAGGTTGATTGCAGTGACTTAAAACAAAAATAAACTAAACTCTAATACGATGAAAGGCCAGGTAGGTAAAATAGCATTAACAAAAGAAGTTTAATTTCCAAATATTAAAACATGAGGAGATAGAGATTAATGTATAAGTATTTAAAAATTGCAAATATCATAAAACAAAACAAAAGGCTTTTCTTTGGATAGTATACTAAAGAACAAGTGATGAAATTAAATTTTAACACTACATGAAAAACTAGCCAGCAGGAAGAATATGACTGGTGTAATAAAATGACTCATTCTCCTACTCTATGCACTGATGAGGTTTGTGACTTGGGTGACCCACTGAGCGCTTCTAACAGGTTCTGTCGTGATTGGGAAAAATTACTACGGTTATGAGTCCTTACGTTTCCAGGAAAAAAGGTGATCACTGCCAGAGCTAAATAACAAGTTAATCCTACAGTGTTATATCAATAACTAATATACCCCGGAACCACAATTTATTTTTCCCTTTCCCATTTGAAAAAGCAGAATGAAAGTATGTAGACTAGTTTGTTGAAATGTACATACACAGTTTCAACAGAGCCAGATACCATACAGACAAATAAGCTCTGCTCCCACAAGCTCCTCCTTCCCGCCCCTTTATCCTTTACACCCATTAGCAGAGTTGCATCTGTGATTTTCTATGAAACTTCTGCACAATGAATTCTGCTAGGAGAACATTTACCCAATGAATAGGTAAGACATCTTTTGAAATGATTATTTTTGGTATCCTTCTTCTCATTGTCATTGACAGGCAGAAGGATTTGGGCATTTACTTCTTTTGGGTGGAGTTTTTAAGTGAACACTTTGAACAATGACATTAATGAAATTAATGTTGGCATTTGTTGACATTTATGTTTTGCAAGTGCTTTACCAACTTTATTTCATTTGCTTTTTGTCACATTCTTGAAGAAAAGGTGAATTTCTTTTAAGGTTGAGCAGAATAACACATGTAGAGACTTGCAGAAGCTCTTAAGAAAATATTAGTAGAAGAAGAGCATGAATTTACTTCTTTTGACTCTTTTAAAAATACTCCTTCCATGATAATACCTTGTTACTCATAACAAGAAATGTTAGAGGTACTTGAAATAATGCTTCTTGAAAATAATAACCTCAGTAGAATATGCTCTAAAAATATTATTTGCAAACAAACACATTACTCCAGAATTTGTCTTTCAGAAGACAACCACTTACTAAATCATAATGAACAGATCTTTATATTACATGTCTGTTGACTGTCCTGCTGTGTTCTGTCTCTTGATTAGACCCAGAATGCTAGAGCTCCTAATTCACATAGCATGAGTAAGTTAAACTTGTCAAATAAGAGTGATCCAAGGCACTTGTTTAAATTCAAATGTACAGTTTTTCTTTCATAAATCCATAACTTTCTCTCTCCTTTGCTTTTCAGGAGTACCATCTACATACAAGGCATACTAATGTGTTCTCATAGCCTTAGAGCAAATATCTTGTTTGATATTAGCATCTGTTTAAACTCAGGCATCTATTCAATTGTACACTTCCAAGAAATTCTAAATTCCTTTTTTCTGTCTTGGTTTTCAATCTCCAGAGGAAACACTCAACAAATATTTGTGGAAAGAATACATAATGGGCCATGGATCTCTGCACTGTATGCCTAGGTCCATCTTCTAATAGCTATGAAAAAAGACTAGAATTTGAGGGGAAATGTTGTAGAGTCTCATTAACTACTTACAGATTTTACTAATAATTAAACATATTAATCATTTAAAAAAGAGTAAAAATACCCGAAGTTCATTTTTTTCCTTGCTCACCATGACACTGTACATTTTCATCTTGAAAGGACATTTCTTTTTTATTTAAAGGCATATTATTTCCTTCAAGTCTCAAAACTACATGACACACTTAAAAGTACCTAAGGAAAGCCAAAGCTAAATTACCAATGTGTTTCACAAGTATACACATTTAGTTGCTTCTTATGCTTCTATGAGCTTGTTGATTACTTAAAATCAAACAACTTAAATCATTTAGCAAATATCCACCTGCTTATTCATCTGGAATATGTTACTATTTGTGCTGCTAGAATAAAGAAGCTACTGGACTCATCAAGTTATTTGAATTTTTTCGAGGATTAAAGGGCATTAAAACAATTCAAAATTAGTGTACATTTTTGTTATTTATTTACAATACTGATTTCATAATTGTGAAAAAGAATATTTCCCTTTAAAATACTCTTTTATTAACTTTGAAATTCTTAAGTAAATAAGTGATAGAAACTTCATTATTTCCTAATCATTACCCTTTCCCTCTTTTTAATTTCTCAGGATGACAACATTGTTTTGTCAAGATTTTAATCAAACCTGCATGCATAAGACTGATGTCTGACAGCCACAAGAAACAGCCGTATCCACCTCTGCAACTGAACTACTGACTTGGTGCTGTGTATCCTCAAGATGGGAATCAATGTTTTAGATGCAGAAATTATTAATGTAGTGCTTGGAAGAAGTCCAATCAAATTAAAACTGTATACATGACTGTATACATGAGGTTAAAATACTTCAGGATTTAATTAAATAGTTCAGTATCTGTGGTGAATAACTTTTTTTTTTCTCTCTGTATCTTCATGAAAGGAGTATGGTATTTTTAGAGTGCTGAGTGTAGTTGACATAGTTTAACAAAGTTATATATGTCTAATACGTAGACTAATTTTCTTGCTTAAAAAGTTTCATATGAAAAATTATAGTGGAAAACTGATATATCAACACATTAACATCACTAAACTGAGACTTAAAATTTTAAGTGCTCTAATCAACTAAATTCTCCATTAAATACCTTAAAGCTTGGAGTAAGTCAATTAAGTAAGCCCACTAGTTCTTTTAGGTGATTACAGCCTCTGTTCCTGATCAGTTGGCCTATTATGTTAAGCCTTCATATGGATCTTTTATGAGTCAATCATTGCAGTCTATACCTCTTCAATTAGGGTGGGATCTTCTTCTCATCTGTTTTGCTTCTTGCTCTCTCTTTGACCATGGACTATGGATGACAAGGAGGACCTTCTAATAACATTGCATTAAGATCTTAAGTGATTTTTAAGTCTGGATTTCAGATCTTCATACCATGTCAAAAGCTCACTATAAATTCTACTTCTCTTAACATAAAGTATGTACTATATTGGTGCATAGCACATTTTAGTGGGAGACATAAATTTACCATAAAAACATTTGCTGCATTCAATTAGAAAGTTCTTGAAATAAAGAAATTATGTAATAAACAAAGTATATTATATTTTAAACCCATTTGTGCTTTAAGATAGGGTAAGGCAGTTAATATATGTGAGTGTGTTTCAAAACATTTTAGTTGTTTTTTGAAGTAAAGAGTTCATGGATGAGAATTATCTGTTGATCATTCTAATCACTTTTGTAAAATATTATTTTGTGTATATATAGATCTGATACTAAAATCTGAAAGAAAATAGGCTAACCACATGAATTATTTATGCTTTGGTTCTCTACCTACTAATATCATCATCTATATTTCCAGATATCAACATGGATTGAATCTAGCTCTTAGAACATTTAATCAAAGAAGTGGATATGTTTCTGTGTATATATCTGTCATCTATCATCATGCTTAAGAAATCTAGCAAAATCCCACATGAGTTACAAGTGGTAATTATTATTCTTGTAACCTCATATACTGCTCTCTATTTTACTCTTTCAGCTTTATGTAAACCGACATAGTTCCCATTTAGTCTTCTGCATTTGCCTTTTTCTCTGCCTAAAAGTTCTTTCTCTAGATCTACTTTGGCTTCCTCCATCACTTCCTTCAGATCTTTGCTCAAATGTTACTTTCTCAGTAAAATATTCCCTAATTACCTTATCTAAAATTACAGTCCTTCTTCTTGATACTTTATATTCTAATTCTCTGATATAGTTTTTCTTCATAGCATTTGTTCTGATCCATTATAGTTTGTGTTTGTCTGTATATATGTGCATGTGTGTGTGTGAGTGTTAAGGTTACAGATGAAAAACAGGATTCCAGTTAAATATGATTTTCAGATGTAAATGTGTCCAAATACTGCCTGGGACACATTTATAATAAAATGTTATTTGTTGTTTATCAGAAATTCACTTTTAATTATACATTTGAATAGACAAAATATGGAGCATACATTTAAAACACAATATATTATACATTATTCAAACATGCAATATTTGGGACATATATATGCTCTTTATCTGAAATTAAAATTTAACTGAGTGTTTTGTTTGTTTTTGTTTTTTATACATCTGGCAGTGTGTGTGTGTGTGTGTGTGTGTGTGTGCACGCGCGCACACGCCCTCAACTAGAATACAATCTCTACTAGGGAATTTTTGCTGTTTTGTTCACTAATGTAGAGATGAATAAATAAATATAAATGTTCAATAGAAAACGTTTAAGAGTAAATTAAACCCTGGCCGGTTTGGCTCAGTGATTAGAGTGTCAGCCCACAGACCAGTAAGTCTCGGATTTTATTCGGGTCAAGGGCATGTACCTCGGTTGCGGTTCATCCCTGCCACTGGTCAGGGTCGTGCGGGAGGCAACCAGTCGATGTGTCTCTCTCACATAGATGTTTCTCTCTCTCTACCTCTCTCTCCCTCCCTCCCACTCTATCTGAAGATAAATAGAAATATCCTCGAGTGAGGATTAAAAGAAAAATAAAAAGAGTAAATTAAGTGGCCTCTTTATAGCCTAAGTTTTATTATCTGCTAAATCAGAACAACAATATAGAGATTTGGTGAGTAAAAAAAAAAAAAAAAAAAAAGTTAATGTCAAAACTTGTGCATAGTACCTAGCAAGATAATAAGTATATCTTTTTTCATACCACATTCAGCCTGTTGAGAGGATGGTAGTTTTGATGACTGTTCATTCATTTGCATTTGTTATCACTATAGTTATTATTATTTTTATTGTTCTTAATCCCAACAAGAGCCACCAAATATTCAGAATGAAGAATTCTCAAACTCTTTAAGTTTTTTATATGAAAAATGTCATTAACTGCTTTCCCTGTGACTGAGTTCAAAAGAGATTCACTTTGCTTCCAAAAGATGTATTCATGTCTATATAGTCCAGTTGAAGTTCAACAACATTTTTCTATTTTTCAAAAGATATAAAAATAACATTTCTTTTTCTCCTCATTTTGGAAGGCATAAAAGAAAGTGGACCAAATAAATCCATAAAGGTTTGGATTGAACCTATAAAATGACAATTTCAAATGTTATTACTCACTTTCAAATAGAAATGTCATAGAAAGGAGCAGGATATAGGAAGAGGAAAGTGCTTAAAAAGTATTTGCAAGACTGTGTTTAAATAGCACCATTTCATAACTTAGTATTTCCTGTTTTCTGAAATAAGCCTCATAAGAGGTGAACACATCAAATGCACTTTAATGCATTAAGTGCTGCTTCTGTTTACAAGGAGATTCATCTAAGCAGCTGAGAGTGCTGTGATGGGGCAGGGTTGAGTACTCTAGAAAACAGAGTGCCATCCCCTCTTCCACTAATCATATAGAGCCACAGGCTTTAATGTACATACATCAGACATTGGTGCTTTCCTCAGACCGCCATCACGACTTCTTCAGAATTCAGGTTTACCTATGTTTAAGCTATAGTTACATGCTTTAAAAGATGGTTATAAATTGCTTATTTCCTATAATTTACAGTATGTTTCCAATTTCTCTTAGAGAAATTACCATTTAAAAAGACACTCACAAAATTATTTGCTTTTATGTAACTGGAGAATAGCTGGTAAGCATCAGATAGACTTAAAGCCAAACATTAGTTAAAATTCTGATTTGATTACATCACTGATAATATTAAACAGATAATTGATGTCCCATATGGTGACATCAAATAGTCAATAGTATTCTATTCAGCAAAGGACATGTAGGTAAAAAGGGACATACTATTACTAAGATTTATATTTTCATTTTGACAAGTACACTTACATATCCGAATCCCCATGGTTCCTAACTGGGCATCAGAATAAGTATACATTTGAATTTTAATAACAGAAATGAATAGAGAAGTTCTGTTTCTGAACTTGCCAAAACTATTCTCTGTAGCAGAAGCAAATAAAGCACAGAGATTATGAACATGGGCCAAGGCTCTAAGTGCTGAGCCACACTGGCCAGGACAATATAACACATAACTTAATTCTTAGTATCATTTTATACAATAGCATGAAGAAATTATTACAACCATCTTGAGCTTGAAGAACTCTCATGATTCCCCTTATAGTTATTACTATCATCATGCTCATCACCACCATTTTAATTATTATTAAAGAAATTAAGTTTTCTTGTTACAGACAAACTTTATATTATACAAATATATGTATATATATTTTTCCATTCCACACATACATATGTTTTACATGCCATGCTTATATTTTTAAAAAGATAATTGTCAAAGATTTTAATTGCATTTTCATATTTTAAAATAAGAAGGACAAGTAGGCTATTTCAAAATTACTTCTGTCCGTATAGTTTTCAGGATGGTAATTTTTAATTGTTATTTGGTAGAAATCTTTGTATTTTGAGTAATTTGACTGTTTATAAGAGCTGTGATTTAAGTAACATATGTAAATGAACTTAAGTGATATTTGTATACTAAGACTCGTATAATAATATTCATAATCAAGTGAAAATCATGTTAGGTAAGTAGAGCTTTAATGTATGCAGTGAATTAGCTTTAATTTGCAAATGAGTGCTTTTATATAACGCTTTTAAAATTTTACTTAATATCAAAAAAAACTGATCATTCTCTTACAATTTTAAAGAAAATATTGAAAGCTGACAAGTTTAATTCAACTACTTCTTCTTTATTCTGAATAGGAAATTGTAAAATACCTTTTTGACCTACTGTATAATAAATAATTACAGTAGGTCTGTGTTAATTAATCAAGTGACTGACTAAGCCTTTTAATATGATAAAATTCTTGCTTCCAGTTAGTAACTATCTCATCTATAAAAGCACATTCAACTGAAAAATGAAACATGAATTACTACATAACTTAAATTTCCTAGAAAATAGATCAAGTATATGCATGAATATAATGCATATTGGCTTCTTGCAACCAGTTTATCAAGAAAATTAATGAATACACAACAGTTCCTAATTCTTTCTGAACTAAAGCAGAGAATTAATAAGTAATTCAACTGAATATATTAGTAGCCACCTGTCTATATGTGAAGGAAAGATAATATAGTTTTTAAGAATGTGAATATTTGAGTCATAAGGCTCCTTCCAGTTCCGGCACCACAGTTACTCTGTGACCTTGGACAAATTATTCAACTTCTCTAATACTCACTCTTCTCATCTTTAAAATAGTAATAATAACAGTATTTAGCTTATATATTTATTGAGTTATATAATATCATCCTTGACAATCTTTTAAAAAAACGAAAGTACTTAATAAATGTTAACTATTGTCATTATCACTGTTATTTGCTCAAAGGAAAAGCAATTATTTATGAATATACTTCTTGCTATTTTGTCCACTGTTATGGGACCTGTTTAAGAAGAAAATTACAGGGTATGGCAAAACTCCTATAGCGACCAAAAGTGGATAAGTAAGCTCTTCTGGATCCACTCCTTAAAGAATGTCATGAACTCTGTGGCTTCCAAACCTGAGACTGACCAAAAATGTTGGGTCTGTCCCAGATTAGAATATAGGTTCTTGGAGTACTTAACTATCAAGTTTATGTGTTCCATAAACACTATTGTAGTTCTCACCCTCCTCTTACTTTCTCTCTATAAAACCTAATTTCCATATAGCCTGTCCATTTTGCACATATTTAGATGTTGCTCTATTCCTTTGGCCAATCCACTCTGCAATCAAGCATACCAGTAGTGGGACAACCCAGTTCTATGTACTTTGGAAACAGGTTGAAAGTGATTTCTAGAAAGACCCAATGCCCATTGACGTACGCAGTGTTGAAATTCAATTAGGCTGAAGTACAAACCCATTTAAGAGTGACTTACTGCCATACAAGGAAATTCGGACTATAAATGAATATTCTTGTCCTATTTAAAAACATATTTCAAGATAACAGATACTGTTATTAAATACAGAAATTAAAAATTAACTTATTTTATTTTTAATTTTTTTGAAATATGTTTTAATTGATTTTAGAGAAAGAGGGGAAGGGAGACGAAGATAGAGAGAGAAACATTAATGAAAGAGAAACATCAATCGGCTGCCTCCTTCATGTCCCCTACTGGGGATTGATCCCACAACGTAGGCATGTACCCTGACCAGGAATCAAACTGGTGACTTCTTGGTGCTTGGGACAACACTCAACCAACAGAGCCACACCAGCCAGGGCCAACAATTAACTTATTTTAAGGCTTCCACATGAAATTGGCACATCCTCCTCTCCCAAAAACCTTGTAAAAGAGACAGGGCATAAGTAATTGTTAGTTCTACTTTACAAATGAAGATCAAAGAATGAGAAGATATTGAAGTATGAAAGAAATTAAATTCAAAGAGTTGAATTTTAAGCAAAGGATTCCTGGTTTTAGACAACTAGGCATACACACATATACACACAAACACACACACATACACATTCAAAACAAGGGGATAAAAAATATGTGATAGTAGCCCAGCTGGTGTGGTTCAGTGGTTGAGCATCAACCCATGCACCAAGAGGTCACCAGTTTGATTCCCAGTCAGGGCACATGCGCAGGTTGTAGGCCAAACCCCCAGTGGGGGGCATGCAGGAGGCAGCCTATCAATGTTCTCTCTCATTGATGTTTCTATCTTTCTCACCCTCTCCCTTCCTCTCTCTAAAAATAAATAAGGAAAAAATATATATATATATGTGGTAGTAGGTAACTAATAGTCTTAGTCTTACATATTTACAACTTCAATTTTTAACCAATCTGTCCTCATAGTAATCACTATAACAGCAGTAAAAATTCTACATGAGATTTGTCCACCAACCTGAAGTTCAAATCTCAATTTCAGAAGATTTTCAAACCATCTCAAATTTTCAATGAAATTATTTTTACATTTTATCTAAAAGATTCATAAATAGTTGAAACACAGTCTACAGTGTACATACACTCCACAGGCTGGACAAATTTGAACAATGAGAAATATTTTCTTTGGGTAATAAGTCATAGTGATTCTTCACATCAAAGTCAGCTTTGCAAAGACTCATTAATTTGACCATGTAAAGGAGTTGTCAATTAGGAAACAAAATACACATGACTACTTGCGCACACACAGAGAAAGACATATACTAGAGCTTGCTTTAATATTCCAGCCTGGTATCTATATAGATAAATAATTCTGAAAGAGAGTACAACAGAAACTATCCTCCCAAGGTCCTGAGACACTCCCAAAGATAGCCAAAAGACTGTTTCTGGCTGCCTGTGCATAGTTCCTGAGACCACAAGTCTCACCATGAAAATCTTGAGTCTCTCTCACCCCAGTACACACCCTGTGAAAATCAGAAGTCTCTCACACTTCAATTTATTTATTTATTTATTTTTATAACTTTATTGTTGAATGTATTACAAATATTCCTCATTTTCCCCCCCTTGCCCCCCTCCTCCCCATTCTTGCCCCCCCTCCTGCCTTTCCCCACACTGTTGTCTTTGTCCATTGGTTATGCATATATACAAATAATTTCTTAGGTTTATTTCTTCCCACCCCCCAACCCCCCTTCCCTTTGAGGTTTGTCAGTCTAACAAGCAATTTGTACTTCTTAATCCTTTCACCTTTTTCACCCATCTCCCCAGCCCCCACCCATCTGGTTCCCAAAAATGTTCTCTGTATCTATGAGAATGTCTTTGTTCTGCTTGTTCATTTTGTTTGTAGATTCAATTGTTGATAGCTATGTATTTATTGCCATTTTGTTTGTTCATATTTTTTTATCTTTTTCTTCATGAAGACCCTTCAACATTTCATATAATAATGGTTTGGTGGTGATGAACTCCTTTAGCTTTTCCTTGTCTGGGAAACTCTTTATATGGCCATCGATTCTAAATGACAGCTTTGCAGGATAGAGTAATCTTGGTTGTAGGTTCTTGCTTTTCATCACTCTGAATATTTCTTGCCACTCCCTTCTGGCCTGCAAAGTTTCTTTTGAGAAATCAGCTGACAGTCTGATGGGAACTCCCTTGTAGGTAACCAACTTCTTTTCTCTTGCTGCTTTTAAGATTCTCTCTTTGTCTTGAACCTTTTGCATTTTGATGATGATGTGTCTTGGTGTGGGCATCTTGGGGTTCATCTTGTTTGGGACTCTCTGTGCTTCCTGGACTTGTATGTCTGTTTCCTTCACCAAGTTAGGAAAGTTTTCTGCCATTATTGTTTCAAATAGGTTTTCGATTTCTTGCTCTCTCTCTTCTCCTTCTGGCACCCCCAAGATGCGAATGTTGGCACGCTTGAAGTTGTCCCAGAGGCTCCTTACACTATCCTCATTTCTTTGGATTCTTTTTTCTTTTTGCTGTTATGATTGGGTGTTTTTTGCTTCCTTATATTCCAAATCGATGGTTTGCTTCTTGGCTTTACCTACTCTACTATTGCATCTGTGTGAACTATTCTTTATTTCAGTTAGTGCATCCTTCATTTCTAACTGTGCATCCTTCATTTCTGACTGGTCCTTTTTTATGCTCTTGAGGTCCTCACTAAGTCCACTGAGCATCCTTATAAGCAGTATTTTGAACTCTGCATCTGTTAGGTTGCTTAACTCCATTTCACTTAGTTCTTTTCCTGGAATTTTGTTCTGTTCTTTCATTTGGGACCTGTTTCTTTGTCTCCTCATTTTGGCTGCCTCCCTGTGTTTGTTTCTATGTATTACTTAGTGAGAGGTATGGGGCTAGCTGAGACCAGATGCTGCTTGTTTGAAAGAGTTTAGGAAAAGCTGAAGCAGGATCCAAGACAGGCCAATCCTATGGTAAATCAACTGGCAACAGCTTGGGTGGGCCTGAAAGCTGGGTGGGGCGGGGCCTCAGGGAATCACCAGGGCAGGGCCAACAGTGTGAGCCAGGTAGCTGGAGTCCCAGATATGGTGGCGTCTGCCTGCCCAGGGAAGGGCTCACCACAGAAACAAAAGCCTCTGATAGCACGTCTGTCCAGGAGAAAGCTGCCTCTCCAGCCCTCACTCCAATGCCAAACAGCTCAGTTCTTCCCCATATGACTCTGGTGCCTTTCAGGCTCCCTCCTGCACGCTGGAGCCTGGAGGGAGCGAGTCCCGAGTAAGTCCGTGCGCGGGCCCTTTAAGAGGAGCTGCCGGGAGGGGTGGGTGGGGGGCTCCAGCCGCCTCAGCCTCAGTTCCCGCTGGTTTTTTCCAGCCAGAAGTTATGGGGACTTCTCTTCCTGGCACTGAAACCCTGAGCTGGGCGCCTGGTGTGGGACGGGGACCCCTCAGTCCTCAGGGAGGACCTTCCCAGCCGAGGTGTCCCTCCTGATTTTTATCTGCCACAGGTGGGTGTGCGACCAGCCCCTCGCGCCTCCGCCCCTCCTACCAGTCTTGATGTGGCTTCTTCTTTAATTTCGTAGTTGTATGACTTCCATTCAACTTGATTTCAGGTGGTTTTGAATGATGGTTGTTCTGTAGTTTAGTTGTAACTTTGATGTGGTTGTGGGAGGACGCGATACCATGTTTACCTAGCTGCCATCTTGCCCGGAAGTCCTCACACTTCAATTTTGACCCAGAGGATTAGGACAAATAAATATGAAGAGTTCAGAATGCAAAATAAGCAGAACTCTATCGGAGAGAAGTTTACCAGAGATCCCAGAGAGTGACAAAAGACTCAGTGAACCAAAAGGGCTCTGTGGGTACCTTCACCTGCACCTAGATGCTATGCTCAGAATCTTCAACTGCTGTTTTCAGATTCCATCTCTTCAACAAAACTGTCAAATGACAAAATCATATCAGGAGGCACAATATTGTTATCTCTTGAGTAAGGATGTCTCAGCCCACTCTCTACTCTAAAATTACTGATTTCCTTTATAAATGAAAACTAAAGCATAAAGAGATACTTTGAGTTCATACTAACCTATTCAGAGTCAATAGTCTCCCACTAGTTTTAGCATCCATGGATGAATTCTTTTAACCAAACAATTCTTCTTTATTAATTAGAGTTAAAAAGTAACATAGCTTAGATTTATTTCCTAATTATGTATTTATTTACTTGTTTATATCTGTATATATTAATCACTTTTTTTTTTCTTAAATGGACTATAATATATTGCTAACTTTATTTTGATGCTCAAATGGTCTCAGATTTTTCCAGTGAAGGTCTCTCTAAATAGGCTTCTGTGTCACTTTACAAGCCCCTATCATTTCTTTCTTTTTTTTTTTTTTTTTTTGTAAATTTTAAAAAATTCTTTCATTGATATTTTTAGAGAGAGAGAAACTTTCAGTGTGAGAGCAAAACATGGATCAGCTGCCTCCTGCACACCCCCTACCGGGATCAAGCCTGCAACCGGGGCATGTGCCCTGACCAGGATTCTAACTGGCAACCTTTTGGTACACAGGACAATGCCCAACCAACTAAGCCACACTGGCCGGGGCAATAAGTCCCTATAATTCCTTAATGTATTTCCTTACTTTCTGGAAATACGATATTCTGGGCTCAAGTTGTAATTCCCCTAATTCTGCCCTGAAATTAGCCATTTCTCCAAGAAACAATAGATTCTTATAGTTGAAAATAATATTTACAACTGTTATATCACTGCATCCAGGCCTTCCCCTCTCTCTCTCTCTCTCTCTCTCTCTCTCTCTCTCTCTCTCTCTCTCTCATATATGAGAACTAAGTTTTTCACTGTTTGATAAAAGTTTCAAAAGAAACTATATGGAATCCTGTAGTAATGGATTGGAAATTAAGGTGTCAATGAGAACTCATGGTCTTATAAATAGGTTGATGGGGAATATTAAAATAACCCCCCAAAATTTAATTAAAAGTAAACCATAACTAATATATTTAAACTATGAATTAACTAGACATGTCATTATCTTAACAATGTTAAAAATTATAATAATGGGAAAGGAACAGAACAGAGCAAACAGAACTGCTAAATTAAAAATAACAAAAAGAAAGTTTGTTTTTAAAAAAAAGAATTCCCAGCAATCCTTTTCTAAAGTTCTTAGTGCCTAAGAAATTTTGTCCTTTGCTAGGTTGCTATTGCTTTGGTAATGATGCATTTAGTTCTCAAATTTAAAAAAACATACATTTATACTATTTTCTGTTATAATAAGATTTGTTTTTATTAAGTAAAATACTTAGTTCATCTTAACTAGAAAATGGTATTCATTCAAACAATATTGCATCTACATTAAGAGGGGCCTAATTCACCAAGTACTGTCTGATAATGTTTTCCAATCAACAAAGCCCTTGAAACTGTTCATCTTGTTAGGCATTTTCGATTGAAGAGTGCATCCATCTTTGAAAACAAGATGCAAGGAAATACAGTCCTCATTTTCTCCAGGACTTAGTTTGTTCAAAGGACTGTAGACATTTTAAGAGGTGCTAAAGATATGCATGCATAAGGCTTGATCATGCTAACAATGAAGAAGTATAATGAGCATTTTTTATTTGAATTGAAGTTTCAAAAGGATGCAAATTAGTATTTTATCTAAAAGGATAAGAAATCCCATCAAGTTAAAGAGCAATTTTTCAGATTCTAACTTATCATGAGTATTTAAAAAACAACTTATATTTACTACATTTGCTGAGAGTATATCACATCTTTTCATTTCCCCAATGTGAGAGAACTTCAAAGATATCAAGGACTCTCACAACTCTTAATAAAGTACACATGTGGGGGAGGGGGTCACAGTAATAACTGGGAAATGTCACCTGAGAAAACAATATAAATTTAACTGTCAAAGTTAACAGCAAGAAGGTGTCAATCATATCTATCTTTATTAGTTTTCTATTGCTGTGTAACAAATTACCACACATTTACTGACTTAAAACAACACCCATCAGTTCTCATCCAGTTCTGTAGGTGAGAAGTCTAGGCAGGCTTGGCTGGGCTCTCTGCTTAGGCTGTCCCAAGGACAAAGTCAAGAAGCCAGCTGAGCAGAGATCTGATCTGGATACTCTGGGGAAGAATTCATTTCCAAGCTCATTACCAATTATGTCAGAATTCCGTTTCTTACAGTTATAGCACTGAGGAAGAACAGAAGAAAAATAAGTCACTAAATCTCTCTCTCAAAAGATAGGACAGTGAAGAGGTGCATAATATATCACCCCAAAATATGCCTCTTTGGCATAGTGATTATTTTGAGCTGATTACTTTTAAGAAACAGCAGACACAGAAGCTCTGAAAACCAAGAAAAAGTTACCCTATGGCAATAGACATTTATTTACATTTATAAAAGAAATCTCCATTTGCAAGGGTGTCTTCCTCTCCATACTAGGAGGATGACAAAATCTCTAGAAACTCTTAACAATGGAGAAGAAAGAGACTTAAATCTGCGTAAGAACCATATCCATGTTTACTGAGCTTTTCCTTGTAACTTTCCATAACTGGAGACGGCATTTTAAGGAGGTGGCTTGGGCCACTTTAAAGCATAACCCAATTTTCTTGGGTGTATCCCAGGTATACAGAAGGTGTACATGTTATCAACCTTCTGTTTGTTTTTCTCCTGTTTATGTCTTTTATTATGGTGAGTGGAGGGAAATGGCAGAGAGCGGGGATGAAGGGCTAGAGAGTAGGGTTTGTATCAACCAAGTACATATAAGGGTAGAGGGAAATTATTTTTCCTCCACAATAGAAATTTTTTATTTCTCCTTCATTTTTCCACCTTGACTTTCTTTCCTTCAGATTCTCCTTTTGTCACCTCTGTAAGAGCAACTGAATAAATGATATTCAATAACTTTCCTTATGTGAGGGACAAGACTATAAACCCACATTCCAGTCCAGATGTCTTAGGCAGGCACATACTGAGCTGCTATAATAGAAATGTCTACTGCTCCTATATACCAGAACTATTTTTAGTGACATCACCTAAACATCATTTCAGGAGTTGATAAAAATTAAATAACCTTCCACAATGTTACTGATAATGTTATAATTCACCTAGTTATTAATAACAGGAAAGGAGAAAAGGGAAAGCCAAGTATTACATGTCACTTGGGCAGCTTTGCCAGGAAGCTGCAGTTTAACACTCCCCAGGAAGCCATAAATCTATTCCCCACGGATTACTGGGAAAGGGACTGGACAGGAGGAGAATAGGCACATACCCAGTAAAGTCTGGGTGAAATAGGGAAGGTACTTGCCTATCAGTCACACCTGGGAACAGGTCATTGGCCAGAGTAGGTGTGGCCAATGCAAGGTATGAAAGTTGAGATATTTAATCCCCTAAACAAAGGAACTTGCTCTCTTGTGCTCTTGGCCTACTTGGTCACTCTTGATTCACACTCTCATGCCCCTGCATTTGCCCACAAGGCCCACAGCCATGTAAACCCCACACAATGGGCTAATGAACTACAATTAGCCTGATAATAAACTGGACCCAATGCCAACATGGAGTAGAAACTCTGGACTCTGACTCTGCTTCTAGCTCTACTGCTCTACTGAATCCCCAGCTGTGCTTCTTCCAGGACTGGATTAAGGGCAATGGGACTTTGGAAACCCAGGGATGTAATTACATGCAAATAAAAATCACTCATCCTCCTGTGCAAGTCTCAGAAAATTCTTTTTCTCGAGATATAGTAAGGACCTGACCCTCAGCACCCAGTGGGGAAGGGCTCCCCCACTTCCACTGATAACATAAACTGACATCCCAGTCCAGGTGTCTCAGGCAGGCACAGATTGAGCTGCTATAATACAAACGCCTGCTGCTCCTATGTACCATCATTATTTTCAGTAACACCACCCAAACATCATTTTAGGAGTTGATAAAAATAAAATAACTTTCCACAATGTTACCTTTGAGCATTTTATGTTATCATAAAAGAGGCACTAATAAACACACAAAATCAGAGACAGCTCTTTGTCTTTCCTCTAAATTACAGAAGAAGAATATGTATGTTCTTATAGACCAAACTATAAACCACTGCTAATATCATTTTGGAAAGCTGACACATTCGCCATTCATTAATGACATGTATTTACAGACTAAGCATTATTTTTTTAAAGAAAAAATGAGTTTATTTTAGACATTAAAAAATTTACACTTTGTGCCCTGACCAGTATGGCTCAGCGGTAAGAGCATTGCCCGTGGATCAAAGTGGACTAAAGAGTCCTGGGTTCGATTCCTGCCAAGGGCACATACCTCAGTTGCGGTTCGTCCACAGCCCAGGTTGGAGGTTGTGCAGGTGACAGCGAATCGATGTGTCTTTCTCACATTGATGTTTCTCTCTCTCCTTCTCTTCCTTCCTCTCTCCCTCCAGCTCCATCTGAAGATTAATGTAAAAAATATCCTCAGGTGAGGATTAAAAAAAAAATTTACACTTTGCTACATAATCATAGAAAAGAGTTCAATAAGCAGGCCTCTGGTTTTCTACAAATATTACACATCAGTAACAATTACACTTTCCCACAAGTGTAAATAATTTTTTTAAATGGTAGTTTCCAAGGAAAATGACTCAAAATTTCCATTGTCCTCCAAGCCCTAAACCTGGATAGAAGAGGACTGAGGAGAATCATTTTTATTTGATTTTCACAAATTATTGTCTAGAATGTGCTACTTAAAATGTGCTTCTGTGGTAAGAAAATTGCTCCTGAATGTAAATCTTTGCAGGAAACATCCAGCTTTGAAACATATAGTCAGTTGTTTCTTCAATATTCAAGCCATATACTAGGCTTTTTAAAATCATTTGAATTGTTTAGGACCAAGGTACAATTTTCAGGTCATCATTTCTGGTTATCACAGAACTTTGGTCAGTGGATCTAAAAAAGTACTAGCTGGCCCTGGCCAGTTTGGCTCAGCGGTTAGAGCGTCGGACCGCGGTCCAGAGAGACCCGGGTTCAGTTCCGGCTGAGGGCATGTACCTCGGTTGCAGTTTGTCCCCGGCCCTGGTTGGTCGTGCGGGTAGCAGCCACTCGATGTGTCCCTTTCACGTCGATGTTTCTCTCTCTCTCTCTTCCCCTCTCTCCTTCCCACTCTATCTGAACAAAAAATGAAAAAATGTCCTCGGGTGAGGATTAAAAAATAAATAAATAAAATAAAAATAAAAAAGTACTAGCTGAATCGAGCAATAATAATATATTCATCTGCAAAAATGTTAGTTACACATGTGCACCAACCTTGCCTCTCCTGCAGACACAGCTTAAAGTCTCTCTCTGTCTTCATGCTGCCCTGAGTATCAGATTCAGGTTAACCTCCTATCTTACCAGGATTCTGTACCTGACCACACTTCTCACCTTATTTTTCTCCCCGGAAGGATCCCCATTTTGACCAAACTCAACATTTCTACACTGGTGAAGGGAAAATCAAAAACCATTATGTTGTAACATCAATCGCTGACAGGTCATTTAAAATGTTAAGGAATTTTTGAGGAGGGAATTTTAGAAATGCTAATTATAGCCACATTCACAGAGTTCGTAATAAGAAAAAAAGGTTGATTAAAAATAGTCACAGCTTGGACTCATAAAGGGAAGAAGTGCCTTATAAATCTGATAGTTTTTGAAGACAGAACACAAAGAATCAAAAGGAGGAATCTGAGGACTAACCTGGCTCTGGTTTGAGAGTACTTTCAACACAATATAGCACACAGAAGACTAATTTAGAGGGTCAGGAAGTGTGGCATCATGGAGTGAGCACTGAAAACAATCTAGGGAATTTTAGATGGTAAAGGACTTTATGCAGACAAAAAAAAACAACTTTAAAATGGTTGGTGTCTGAGAGAAATGTTATTCATACAGATATCTAGTTATAGGCAATTTAACTCCTATATATGGCATAAAATAATAAAATAAAAAATTAATATAATCAGACTTTTGGTAAATCCATAAAAATAAGAATAAAATAAAACTGAATGGTTTGACTAGATTAAAATAGTAGGTGACAGCTTAAATTATAATTCTTTTTTTAAAATTTTTTTCTTTATTGATTTTAGAGAGAGAGGAAGGAAGAGGGAGAGAGAGAGATAGAAACATTGATGAGAGAGAATATCGATTGGCTGCCTCCTGCATGCCCCCCACTGGGGATTCAGCCTACAACCTGGGCATGTGCCCTGGCAGAGAATCAGACTGGCGACCTCTTGGTGCATGGGTCAATGCTCAACCACTGAGCCACACCGGCCAGGCTATAATTCTTTAGAATACATATTTATCTTGCACACAGAAACTGTAAGATAATCTAATAAGGATATGGATAAACAGAAATAAAGAAAAATATTGCTTACACATTCTGGCATAGTTGTCAGTTGAGGACTGATAAGTTATTAAGAGTTAGAATACTGACACCTTGTTTAGCAGCTTCTGGTCAAGATAGTGGTGTAGGTAACCACTCTACACACCTGCTCCCACAACCACTTCAAAATTATGACTAAACTATAGAACAGCCATCACTGGGAACCACCTAAAGTCTAGCTGAACAAAAGTCCTATAACTAAAGATATACAGAAGAGGGCCCATCTACACTGATAGGAGGGACCAAGGCACAGAACAGGCTGCTCCCACACTTATGTGTGGTTGTTAAAAATCAGGAAGAATATCTCAGCTATGGAGGTCCTCCCCTGAGGAGTGAGGATCCCCAGCCCCACACCAGGCTCCCCAGACCCGGGTTCCAGAGCTGGGAAGAGAGGTGCCCTTTACTTCTGGCTGTGAAAACCAGCAGATACGTGGCTGAGTGAGACAGCGGGCTTCTGGAGTCCCAGACATTCCTCTTAAAGGGCTTGCACCTGGACTTGATGACAGACTCACTAACTCTGAGCTCCAGTGCTAGGGCAGCAGCATGAAAAGCACGAGGAGTATTGGCAGAGGAACCGAATTGTTTGGCTTCAGGTTGAGGGCTGGAGGGGCAGTTTTCTTCCAGACAGAAGTTTAGGGAGAAGCCATTGTTGCTTTACTGAGCCCTCACCCTGAAGTTGCAGACTGGCACCACAACCTGGTTAACACTATTCCCCTGCCCTGGTGATTCTGAGACCTAGCCACACAACTTGAAGGCCCATCCAAGCCACTTCCAATGGCTTTTCCATACAAATAGCCTGTCTTGGCTCACATTGTAACTTTCCTAAAATCTCTCAAAGGTTCTCAAACCCAAAACAAGGAGAATTCAGCCTTGACATGACCCACATCTCTTACTAAGCAACCCCAGCAGCAACAGCACTATCTAGCATTAGTTTGCAGTTTAGCTTCTCCCAGGAACCTCGAAGCCCAGCACAACTGACAACCATCTGCAGATCACTGTGTAGCTCGTACCAGGTGGCCCTGAGAAGAACACAGGAGCAGCTGACCTTGGCCTGTACCTCCCTAGAGGTCCCAGAACCAACATACCCCATGGCCAGCTTCATATCACACCAGAGCACAACGTAACCACCTCCACAAACAACACACTCAAAGGGCAGACTTGGCAGACACCAGAGCTCCACTAAAATTAATCCCAATTAGAACAGTATAAAGAACAAAGAATCCAAAAAATTCAGGGTAATTTAAAGGGTCTCTGGGACAACATCAAGCATACCAACATTTACATCATAGGGGTACCAGAAGGAGAAGAGAGAGAACAAAGAATTGAAAACCCATTTGAAGTAATAATAACAAAAAATGTCCCTAACTAGGTGAAGGAAATAAACATATGTACAAGCCCAGGAAGCACAGAGTCCCAAATAAGATGAACCCAAAGAGTCCCACACAAAGACACATCATAATTAAAATGCTAAAGGTTAAGACAAAGAGAGAATCTTAAAAAAAGCAATAGAAAAGCAGTTAGTTACCTAAAAGGGAGTCAATTACTTATAAGACTTTCAACTGATTTCTCAACAGAAACTTTGCTGGCCAGAAGGGTATGGCACAAAATATTCAAAGTGATGAAAAGCAAGGACCTACAACTAAGGTTACTCTACCCAGTAAAGATACTGTTTTGAATCAAAGGACAGATAAAGAATTTCCCAGACAAGAAAAAGCTAAAAGACTTCATTACCATCAAACCAGTATTATGAGAAATGTTAAAGGATCTTCTTTAAGTACAAAAAAGATAAGTATGAATAATAAAATGGCAAAAACTATATATCTATCACCAAGTACTGTATTTTTATTTTATTTTTCCACCAGCATTTATCCCTTCTATGCCCTCTTCCATCTCCATCCACCCCCGGCCCCTACAATCGCCACACTGTTGTCCATGTCCATGGGTTCTCTCTTTCTTTTTCTTTTTTGCTTAATCCTTCCACCCCCCCACCCCAACATCCCCTTCCCCACCAGGGCTGTCTACCTACTCTCTACCTATGAATCTGTCTCTATTTTGCTTGGTAGTTCCGTTTGTTCATTAAATTCCACATATGAGTGAAATCATATGGATATGAATGGATATGAAAACAAGATCCTTACATATGCCATCTACAAGAGACTCTATTAAGATAGAAAAACATACAGACTGAAAGTAAAGGGATGGAAAAAACATTGCATGAAAATGGAAACAATAAAAAAAAAAAACTGGTGTAGCCATACTTATACCACACAAAATAAAATTTAAAACAAAGGCTATAACAAGAGACAAAGAAGGACCCAGCAATATCACTTCTGGGTATTTATCTAAAGAAACTCAAAACACTAATTTGAAAAGACATGTGTCCACATACATGTTCATTGTAGCATTACTTACAATAGCCAAGACATGGAAGCAACCTATGTGTCCATCAATAGATGAAAGGATAGAGAAGAAGTAATACATGAATACAATGGAATATGACTGAGCCATAAAAAAAGAATGAAATCTTGCCACCTGCAACAACATGGATGGACTTAGAGGGTATTGTGCTGAATGAAATAAGTCAGCCAAAGAAAGACATATGCCATATGGTTTCATTTATATATGAAATCTAAAAAAAAAATACAAAATAAATGAACAAACAGATTCATAGACACAAAGAATATTTTGACAGTAGCCAGATGGGAGGGCTGTTGGAGGGACAGGTGAAATAAGGGAGGGATTAAGAAGTACAAATTTTTAGTTACAAAATATTCATAGGCATGTAAATACAGCATAGGAAATATAGTTAATACTATTGCAATAACTCTGTATGGTGTCAGGTGGGTACTAGATTTATCAAGGTGATCACTCATAAGTTATATAAATATCTAATCACTATGTTATACAGCTGAAACTAATATAATATTGTATGTCAACCATAATTTAAAAAAATATTTTTAAAAAGACTGTGTTTATAATACCAATTGAGAGAAAAATGGAATAAAATATTAAAACACTAACAGCTAGTTAAAATTAGCTGACATAAAACAGAAAATACTTTTGAGCAAGAATACTACTGTCTATTATGCAAATAAATTTCAAATTATTTAGAACCTATAATTTCTGTGTTTTGGAAACTTATTCCATTTCTTTACTTCTTTTTGTGTGTGTGCAGAGCCAATGTAATATAACACACACATGACTTCTCTGCTTCTACCTCCCACACCTCTACACACACATACTAGCCTTTTAAGTATGCCCCAGAATGTCTGACCTCTAGTACAGGTATATAAGCATAGAGGCAGGTCTAAACTGTTGTAGACTGTTGAGCTCTTAAATCCTCTCTCAGGTATCCCCATTTTCCTCTCCTGAATCTGAAATTTCTAAGTCACTGATGGTGTCTATTGTGCAGAAACCCTTTACTAAAGTCCTGTGTCACATGAAATGTATTATAAAGTTTTAGACATAACCATATTTCTCACTAGCTGTGCTATAGGAATATGTGAATGAATGTGAAATTATGAATTGCCTATACTAGTATAGTAGGATATTTCATCAGAGCATATGTGTAGCATTATATTGAAGATTCCTGTAGCTAAGATAGCAGCTATTTTTGAGTGTCTGTGATTGTACAGAGGCAGGCTTCTGAACTTGACACAAATTACCTAATTTAATGCTCACACAGAAAACCTATTAGATAAAAATTATTAGTCCTATTTTATAGATAGAAATTTGAGGAACAGAGAAATAACTTCCAGGAAAATGACAGTATTCAATACGTTATTTTGTCATAACCAGGATATGAGCCTTATTTTATCTTTCCTTAAAACTTATACTTGGAACCTCTTAGATACCTGTGCACAGAGAAATAGGACAGCAGCAATGTAAATTACTCAAAACACAATTATACCTAAGGTCAGTCCTCTCCTAATGGGTTGTTCATTGAAGCCAAGGTATTGGTCATTACTGAAAAATACCTATAAAATTAGTCTAATCTTGATATGCCTCAAAAATAAGAGAGAGCCCAGGATATTCCACAAGGGAGGGAGCAGTCACTCGTCAGTAGGTCTAAGTGATAAGTTAAATGTAATTCTCTTAAACTATGATACAAATCCCTCACTAAACTGAGTTCATTTACACAAGTAGGCATTTCAGATGGAATATTACAACATAATATTTAATCCACAATACTAAGCACCAATTGAAGAAATAGGTCCATGAACATTTTTACCACTGAAGAAAGAACACTTTACCCTTAAGTTAATTCTATTTGTGCATTTCAGGCAGATTTAGAAAAGGCACAGTATAACTACACTGTTATATGTGATAATGTACTGAGATATGAGTACATATAGTTGCTGTGTAACTGGTTAAATAAAAGAGACAAAGGAACATCAAAGGATAAGGCAAAGACCAGCAGAGGAAAAAATAAGATAATGAAAAACTCAACCTATTACTTGTGAGGCAGAGAACACACATAACAGTACCATGGAATAAAAAAGTCAAAAGATTTTAAATGCTAGAAAGGATAAGTTAATAATCCTGATCTTAATCATTTAAAACTAGTCCTCCAGATCGGACAGAATAAATCACCAGTCTGTATACACTCAATGAACATAGTACCAATGTTCATTGGGAAACATCTTCAATTCGGGCCAGCAATGATTTCCCAGATGATTTTATTCAGAATCAACTATAATAAAATACAACTTTTGGTGTTTTTAAAAATAAATTACCTTTAAAAGATCTGTGTGATAGTTTTAGGTTTACATAAAATTTGTAAAAAATGTAGAGTTCCAACAAAGCCAAAACCTATTTTTATTATTAAAATCTTACATTAATATGGTACATTTATCATGATAATAAACTAATGTTGATGTTATTTGTTAACTAAAGTTGACTCTTTATTCAGATTCCCTTAGGCTCCCTTCCAGGATACCACATTACATTTAGTAGCCATGTCTCCTTAGCCTCCTCTTGACCATGACAATTTCTCAGGATTTTCTTTTTTGAATGACCTTGACAGTTTTGAGGAATACTAATCAGATAGTTTTTAGAATGATTCTTAATTGCAATTTGTCTGATGCTTTTTGTTAAACATCATTGTTTATGATTGAAATTGTTGGTGTTTGAGAGGGGAACAAGAGATAGATTGTCATTCTCACCACAGTATATCAAAGAAACATACTATATCATGACATCACTATTGAGGTTAATCTGGATCACCTGGGTTAGTGTTTGTCAGATTTCTCTACTGCAAAAGTACTGTCTGTCTGTTTTTCCCTACATTTCCATATGGTACTCTTGGAGGGTAGCCTATGTGTCTTCCACATTTAAGGAGTGGTGAGATGTGGACAAACTCCTTGAGGGCAGAGTATCTACACAGACTCTGAAATTTTTCTGCTCGGGAAATTAGTCTATTCTCTTTGTTTTTATTTATTCAATCATCAGTAAAGACTTACAAATATTAATCTTATACTACTGTTTATAACTCAATAAAGTTTTATTTATTTTTTTTGCTCAAATTTTTTCAAGTTTAGCTGTTGAGAGCTCCTTCAGTTGACTCCTGTGTCTTTTGGAAATAACTCCATCATGTCTTACTTGTTTTTTGAGCACTTTCTTACCTTTCTGCCAATACAAAATGTCACTAACTTATCTTGTATATTTTTAGAGCAGTCTTGAAATCAATAATTTGTCCAAAGGTCATTTTTTTTTCTGGAGAATATAGAAATCTAATATATAATATATGCGTATATACAGGTATATATAGATATTCTGTATATAGTGCATATATATACCTATGTATAAAATTACATACATATTTTGATTTCATATGTATTAGAAACAAAATCTAGACACTAGATGTGCATATTGCTACTGGGATGTAGTACTTTTAGGCCCTTTCAACTGACAAAAGGAGAAAACATTATATAAATATATATACATATTTTTTCCTCTAGGTATTGCCATGTATCTACATAAAGTTCATAGGGATGTCTCCAAATCTAATCAGTTACTACATAGACCATTCTAGCCTTTACTCTTTGATGGTCTTTAATGTCTCATGCCCAGAATAGAACACCTGACCCTTACATCTGCTATTTACTTAATTGTTCAATTCCACTATAACTGTATAGTGGTTTCAGAATTGTTAACCCTTACCCCCATAGGATACAACTTTATCAGCTAGAGTACAGTGATAATTAAACACAGTTCCTTTTACATTCAGTCTTACAGATTCAACTCATTTCCAAAGTTACATAGGTCAGTACTTATTTCCCCACCCCAATTAGTGAGATTGTTTCATGCATTTGTATAATTAAATTGTTTTGTTTGGTCACTTTTTATGAAATAAGATCCTCTAGTCTCCTAAATGGTTTTTGCTTTTGTTTATTAGTTAGTATACATTGAAATTCTCTCTTTGTGCTGTAAAATTGTATAGGTTTTGATAAATGCATAATGTGATGGATTCACAGTATCATACCTTATTACATAATTTACCACTCCAAAATATACAGTGTACTTCACATATCAACCCCACTCCCCAACCTAGCAATGACTGATCTCTACCATCTACGTAGATTTGCCTTCCAAAATGTCATATAATTGGAATCATACAATATGTAGTCTTTTCAAACTGTTTTTTTTTTTAACTTATCAATATCATATGCATTTAGATTTACCCAAGTCTTTGCATAGATTGATAAATCATTCCATTTTATCTCTGAGTAGTATTCCATTGAATTCATGTATCAGAGTTTGTTTCCATTCTAGGTATTCATTCATCCATTCACTCATTAAAGGCTATCTTGGTTGATTTCAGATTTTTGTGATTATAAATAAAGCTACTATAAATACTCACTTGCAGGATTTTGTAAGGATATAACTTTTCAACCCAGTTTGGTGACTATGTAAAGAAATAATTGCTGGGTTGTGTGGTAAAACTATGTTTTGCATGGGGAGGATCTTCCAAACTGTATTGCGAGTTTCATTTTCCATTCCCACCAGTATTGAATAAAAGGTTTTGATGCTCCTTATCTTGTCATCAATTGGTATTGTCTATTTTTGGATTTTAAGAACTCTAATATCTGTGTAGTGGTATCTCACTCTTCCATAAATTTGCAGTTCCCTGATAAGAAATGATGTCAAACATCTTTTTAAATGCATATGTACCATCTTTGGTGAGCTGTCTGGGCAGATCTTTTACCAATTTTCTAGTTGAGCTATTGACACTTTTTTGTTGAGTTGTAAAAGTACTTTGTGTACTGTAGGCACACATTTCTTTATCAGAAATGTGCTTTGAAAATATTTTCTCCTAACATGTGGTTTGTCTTTTCTTATTCTAACATAGTCTTTTGTAGAGTAATGGTTTTTATTTTGATTATGCCCAAGTTATCAATTTTTTCTTTCATGAATCATTCTTTTAGTATGGTATCAGAAAATTTATTGAAAAAGCCAAACCGATTTTTCTCCTGTGTTTTGATCTGGAAGTTTTATATTTCTGCATTTTACATTTAGGTTTAGGATCCAATTTGTATAAGATGTGAGGTATATGTCTAGGTATATGTGAGGTATATTATTTTGCATATAGTTGTCCAATTTTCCAATACCATTTAGTGAAAAGCTATCTTTCCTCCATTAAATTGGCTTTGTACCTCTGCAGAAATTAATTAATTATATTTGTGTAAGTCTATGTCCGAGTTATCTATTATATTCCAGTGACCTATGTGTCCATTCTGTCACCAGTAAAATGTTGTCTTGATTACTATATCTTTATATTTAGTCTTGAAATCACATAGTGTGAGTCTCCCAAGTTTGTTTTCCTTCTGCTGACCTATATAGACTCTTCTAGGTCTTTTGCTTTTCCTTCAGAAATAGAAATGGTTTGTAAATATCTCCAAAAAAGCTTTCAAGGATTTTGACATAGTTTTGAAGATATACATAAAGTTCAGAAGAATTATACTTTAACAATATTGAGTTTTCCAATAGTGAACATGTAACAACGCTCAATTTTTATATGTTCTTTTTGAGTTCTTTCATCAGTGTTTTGTGCTTTCCAGCATACAGATCTACTCAGAATCATGTTAACATCACGTGTTCTGTGAGTGTTTGTTGTTATTTATTAAGTAAGGAAGTTTCTACCTATTTCTAGTTTGCTGAGAACTTGTATCATGAACAATTATTGGCTTTTATCAAATGTTTGTGTGTTTTTCTCAGAATCAATTAACATATGTTTTTCTTCTTTAGCCATTTAATGTAGTAGATTGCACTGATTGATTTTTTTTTTTTTTTCAGTGTTGAACCTACTTTGCTTCTCTGTCTTATTCCCTGCTTGGTATATAATTTTTTCTTCCGTTTTTGGACTCATTTGCAAAAATTTTATTTAGAATCTTTGGGTCTCGTTCATGAGATTTTTTGGTTTCCTTTCCTGGTATGTTTTTGTCTGGTTTGGTATATGGTAGTACTAGCCTCATAGAATGAAGTAGGAAATGCTCCTCCTACTTCAGTTGTTGTTTACATGAACTAATATATAAATTTCAATTAAATAAAGTAAATTTAATGTATCATCAGGTCATCTATACCCTTGCTGATTTTCTGCCTGCTTTAAAAATCCTAAACCAGCAGAAGGGTGTTGACATTTCCAACTGTAATGGCATATTTGTCTCAAAGTAAAAGTTATAAACTGGAAGGGAAAATAGCTTTAAAAAATCAGCGACTGAAATATCATAACACAGAGCAGAGGTAAGGTGAGTCGAACTCCACCCTGGCTGTGCTCTGAGTGTAGGGAAAGTGTATCCTTCTTGAGCAGGCTGTGGCAGGTTCGTGTTTTCCCTTCACAGCGACAAATGGGGAAGGAACTGCTCAACGGGAATCGCATTTCCCAACCTCCCCCTAGTTTAGTGTTTAGACAGGATAACGTGACCCCTTCTAGCCCATAGAATGGCAGTGCAAGTGAAGTATATCAATTTCAAAAGATTGTGAAGGACATGAGACTTCACTTTTTCTCTTTTCATTTCAGACTTGATATCACAAACTCAGGGTAATTTGGGGAATTACTTTTCTAGATGGCACAGCTTTTGTAAACTGGAACCCCAAAGACTGTGTGGAAGAAGGCACTACTCACTTACCCCTGGAATGTCATATACCTAAGAAATTGTTTTTGGATGGTGTTCTGTCGCTGTCACTGGTTTTGGTATATATTTGTTAAAGTGCATATTGTTACCATAACAAATACGATAATCTAGCGCCCAGCCCTTCCCATAAAACTGGGAGGGACAAAATAAAGGATTGGGACAGCTGCAGAGAATGACAGGCGACTTCAAAAAGAAAATAAAACGTCAACAAAAATAAAAAAAAAATAAAAACACTTTAAAATACAAGCTTATTTAGGACTGTCATTTAAAGAGAATATTTCTTGCCAGTCACATGCAATTAGAATCTAGTCGTTTATGTGATGAAACTATTTACTTAATTAATTCTCAAGTTTTTGGAGAAACTACCGATGAAAAACTTCCTCACTTAAAGTGAGTAACAGAGAATATATTCTTATCTGAATGCAGTGTTTTATTCAGGTAATCCCCATGAACACAAAAAAATGAAAAAAATGTATACATATAAATTCTTTCTCATTAAAGTAAAGTTATGCACATTAGCATCTTTCCTGTTATGCTTAAAAAAAGCATATACCATGAATTGACCATTAAAATTGCCTACATTCGTTTTCAAATAATTGGGAAAAATTTTCTCCAAAACACCTCTCTTTCTCTCTCTGTCTCCCCTTCGTTTTTCTTCTTTTCTAGGAAATGAAAGTGAATTAATAAAGATAATTCTTGATATAGGACTATGATATTCTAAAATATATGCATTAAAGACAAAAGATTGAAAGTGGATTGAAACCTGACAAAGTAGCTTCTTTAGAATATCAAGGCATAACTGATACAAAATTATGAAAATAAAATTATAGGTAAAAATTTTGTCAGAAATGTAGAGGATGACTAAAGGAAATGAATGGATCCACAGATTTTAGAATACACCAATCAACAACTATCAAATGCTGAGTTTTCATTTAGCAATTAAAAAAGTATTTGCCTTTCAGCTTTAGATGATATGCTTGAATTCAAATTCACAACTCTAATTCAAAGTCATGTCATAATATATTAAAACAAACAATTGTCTTGAAGATTTATTATGAGGATGGGTCTATTTTCAGCCTAGTGCTATGGGCAAATCTGTTTTGAGCTTGCTAGATAAGAACATTATTACACTGATTCTACTCCTTCAGCATTTTCCTGCAAGAAGGCATGTGGACAGGGCCAGAGGGAACACACTTCATTCAAGTAATACGTGAAGATATAATACTAAAAGTAATAATAGCAACAGCCAAAATTTATTAAACACTCTGCATATCAGGAACTTTACTAACCATTTTATATTCTTTATCTTATCTAACTTTAAAAATGAGATAGCTGCCCACTATTATTCCAGTTTAACAGATGAGGAAACTGAAACATTGCAAAGTTTAGTAAACTGCCCAAATTATTACAACACCTAAAATTTAGAGCTGAGACTTGAACTCAGGTGTCACTAATTTCATGTTCTTTACCATGTTTGCCTGAATTCTAATCATTTTCTCTTTCCTCGTTAACCCCCTGACATATTGTGATTGTAGCCTCTTTCAGTATTTTTTTTTTTGGTCTCTCTCCTTCACTAGTACTTTCAATGTCTTTTTCTGCATGTGAGGCTTCCATTTTACTCATGTTTCTATGGTTCTGATCTTACAATTTGGATCACTATGATTACTGCATTCCCAAGATGAAAATGTGTGTGATGGTATTTACAGGAAACCAGTAGAAGTACTTCTGTTAACTGTAATGTATCATCAGTGTGTACCTGATCAAGAATATCAGAGGCTGGGAAGGATCCAAAGGTCTGACTGGGAATATCAGTTTCTTATGACAGCTTTGGGGAACTACCACCAACTGGGTGGCTTAAAACAATAGATTTTTTCTCTCTCATACTTACAGCCAGAATCTGAAATTTAAGTGGTGGCATGGCCACAGTCCCTCTGAATGATTTAGACCACTTTTGGTGGTTGTCGGCAACCCTAACTTTCTAAGCTTGTGGCCACGTCATTCCAGTCTCCACCTCTGTCTCACAACACCTTCTTGGGACTCCCAGAAAGCTCCCTCATGCCCCTTCTTAATCAGCAGGCCCTAGGAGAACCACTCCTGTCACATCTATCACCGGATTAGTTTCAAATAAGTATATAGATGCAAATAATGGAGTGACTTATCAATTAAATTTATGCAGATTCACAAAACTCAGAGATAGAATTTTCACAAATGGCATCACAGAAAGACTATCCACCAAGCCAAAAGGTGCAACTCTCTGATGATGGATGATGGGCTAAATTCAACTCGAGAGCCTCTTCAGACCATTGCAATCATGCACCGTGGGAGCCTGCCTTCTCAAAACACTAGTAAGACAGACAGAAGCCACTCAAAATGCCACTTTTACATTTGATGAGCAAGTAATATTGTAGAAAAAAACTACCAAGGGTATTTATTTAACCATATTACCTGAATGTATGCATTTTAGGAAAGGGAAAGGCAAGTTATAATTAAATAAAATCTTATAACCTGCAAAAATTTTGTAGGAAAATAGTATATAGAAGAAGTACCAATTCTAGGACTCCTTGTAACTCAGTATATGATGTTAGAGAAGTTGTTTTAATTTTGTTTCACCAAGTGCCCTAAATTAGAAAATAAATATTAAAAAGTTATGTCCTGCTAAACCTAGATAAATGCTTCAAGAATATTGACTACTAGAACATATTATATAAAACATTTAGCAATGCATAATTAATAATACTGTAATCAACTTGAATTTTTAAAATATTTCCCTAGTTAAAGATCAGGGTGTAGCACATCCTGTGTGTATTCCTTTAAGTTAACATTGGATCAGATTATATGAAAATCAAGGCTTATGAATATAAACTACTTTTCTAAGGTAGATAGTTTTTTAAAAATGGAATTTTTAGTAAAATTATCTCCTTGGCAAGGACAGTTTGTCTCAGTGGCTAACAGGATATCAACCTAAATATTAAACTTCTCATTGTCCTGACTATATTTTGTACCTTTAAATTACTGAAAAGCAAATTTTTAAATAGTTACATGGTCCAGTACATAGCACTTCTTACAGAAATTTATGGATGCAAATTTATACAAGTGTGCTTTATAATCTCAAAGGCCAATAACAGCCCAAATTCCCAAACTGTTCTTTTAACCTCTATATCTAACAGTAGGTTTCCTGGCAATCTGATGCTCCTTGGAAGTCCTGGAAGCATGGAGAACGTTTTGCCTTCCCTCACAGCATTGCACACCCTCCAGCTCTCCCAGGCAGGGCTTGCATTGTTACCTTCCACTGCCCACTGTGAACGCAGCACCAGCTTTCACATTGGCATCAGACTCCGTAGTTCTAAATCTGGTTCACCACTTAGTTGCTCAGGAGCCATGGGTGATTTTATTTATTTTTCAATGCTTTAGTGTCACTATATGTAAATGGCAATGCAATTAATCACCATCCCACAGAGTTGTGAAGATTCAATGAGTTAAAAGAGTGCTTAGAAGAGTGCCTGGTACCTTGTAAGTATTTAACAAAAATGAGTGAGTGTGTGATGATGATGATGATGATAATTTTAATCTGCTGCCTTAACTTTTTATAATACCACACATTAAATAATTTAATTATTTAAATTTAAACCTGTGGCAAGGCAGCTAAAAATTATAGTTCATATGTACTATTTATGCAGATAATGACAGGGGCCCAGGTTAGGCGATTAAATATGTTATGCACCACGTGATAGGAGTTAAGCCAAACATTGGAGATAAGATGTTGAACAAAATATGAGTAGGATAATGAGAATTGGTCATTTGGTATACCTGAAGGAGGTGTACACAATACAACATGAACACACTAAATGTTAGTTGCTTGTACATATCTTATTCCCTTTTTTGATCTCTGTGTATAGACCAGTAATTTTCAACCTTTTTTATCTCATGGCACACATAAACTAATTACTAAAATTCTGCAGCAGAGCAAAAAATATATAATTTTTACCAATCAGACCAAAAAAAAAAATCGTATAATTTGACTCATTCACAACAGATGGCTATTGTTGTATTGGCTGTTGTCATTTATTAATTTGACAATCTAAGGGAATAGAGGTCAGTGTCCCTGACTAAATAGTCAGGTATTGCATGTTTTAAAATTCTTGCAGCACACCAGTTGAAAATTGCTGGCATAGACTATGAACCTTTTAAAATGTGTTTAATTCAGTTGATTTCCATATATGAGCCATAGTAGTTTCTTACTTATATGTTCAATTTTAGGAGCACAGTTTCATTTCTACCACCCCACATTCAATTATATCTCAACTTTAGAACTACATGCTTTAGCAGTTAGATAAATCATGCAATTTTTATAATGTTTAGCTAAAGTTGGTATAATGAGAACCTTCAGAAGATGCTCCTTTCTAAATTAGCACAACCTTGAAATAAAAATCGTAGGAGTTACAATCATATTGTAGTAATTAGGGATTGAACTGTTGGCCTTTAAGCTTTGCAGGATCTCCTTGAACTGAAACCCATCTCTTTTAGGAAAAACACATATATACTCCAACACTTCTTCCTCATATCCCTGGGAGCAAAGCAGTAAATCTCTACAGGGTCTTTGAGCTTGAGAGAATGGCAGAATTCTCTCTCCCAGGAATAGGAAGAAAGGAGTCCTAGCTGACTTCCATCTGAAAAGCCATTGCATAAAACACGGCTTCGAAAGGATGTCTACCAAGCATGGAAGGAAATAAGTTGAATACAGTGGAATGGATGGGAGTGCGAAAGGGAGAATAAGCATTTATTATCACCTACTAATGATGCTATAGATACTAAGATCAGTGAATACAGCCGTCCCATTCACTCTCACTGCTCACTAATTCCAGTGCCATCACTACCACTACAGATTCAAAAACCAAAGAGTGAACACTGCTGTATGATTAAAACATGAAATATGTTAGATTAATGAACTTTTTGCAACAAGCTATATGCTTAACTAAATACATAAAATAGCTAACACCCATAGAGCACTTCATACGGGAAAAATATTCCAATTGAACAAATACTGCACATGTTAACTAACATAATGCTCACAACAAATGTGAGGTAGTGCTATTTATCTTCATTTTACAGACGATGAGACTGCGATATAAAGAAGTTAAGTGACTTGTCTGCAGGAAGACGGACTCTAGAATCTGATCACTGACTCTTCATGGTGACTCGTGGTTACTCCCCTCTCACCCCCATGCCACAAATCCAAGTGGATGTGCAAGTGCAGCAAGACAGCTATATGAGATTGATAAGGAGCCTAGAGGTAACAAGACTCCTAAGAAAACTAAACTGCTAATGAGTCATCTGTGAATAAATTCTAAATGTCCTTTTTTAGTGTTTTCCTCAATCTGGCATCTTTCACAACCACTAAATAAATTTTCAAAAGCAACACAGAAAACACAATAAAGCCTGCCGCAAGTATTTATTTGCCTTCTAAACTATAGGTTTAAATTTACACTTCTATCCTTGAGCAACTAAATGTGTAATTCCAACTAGAATGGATGAGAAATTCTAAAAATGTTTAGAGACCCCTACAAATATGTACACACTTGCAGAAACTCAGTGTTGTCTCCAACTGCACACCCATTGAGGCACTGTATTTACTGACTGGACAGAGAACACCTGATCACCAGCCTGTACCACAATATCTTCTGTGAGCATGTAGTTCTACAAAGATGCAATAGCACTTCATTTTGGGATTGAAAATATTCTTCCTACACACTGTACAAGGCTGTGATTTCCTCACAGATGTACCAAAGAACCAATATGGACATAAGAGAGACATACAGTATGGTTACTGCTTAATGAGCCATTTTGAAATATGCAAATATACCCACGCTTTCTGTCTATATAACAAAAGCTTGCCCTGAAGGGAAACAACCTTACCAGAACCTATCTGACTTAGGCAAAGAGGAGCAGGCAGCAGGAATCCCCTTCTAGGTTTCCTAAATTGTGTTTCATTAAAATTAAAAACTTCTGCTCTGGAAATTGTTAAGAAAAAGAAAAGGCAAGCCACCAAACTACAAACTGGAAGAAGATATTCGGAAAACACGTATCTGATAAAACATTTGTATCCAAAATATATGAAGAACTCTTAAAACTCAACAATAAGAAAATAGACAACTTAAAAAGTGAGTAAAATATATGAACAGACAATTCCCCAGAAATATATACAGATGGTAAATAAGCATATGAAAAAGTGTTCAGTTTTACATGTCATTAGGAAATGTCAAATTAAAACAAAAACTGAGATTTCACAACATACCTTTTATAATGGCTAAAATCCAAAACACTGTTAACACCCAATGCTGGTGATAATATAGAACAATAGAAAATCTCAATCTGACTAGTGAGAATGCAAAATGGTACAGCCGCTATGGAAGACTGGCAGTATCTTACAGAGTGAAAGGTAATTTAACCATACGATTCAGCAATCATGTGCCTAGGTATTTACTCAGATGAGTTGAAAACTTATGTACACACAAAAACCTGCTATGGATCTTAATGGCAGCTTGATTTATGATTTCCAGAACTTGGACGCAACCAAATTGTCCCTCATGAAGTAAATGTATAAATCAACTGCAGTACATCCATACAATGGAATACTATTCACTGATGCATTATCAAGCCCATATGGAAAGGTTACATTTAGTATCATTCCAACTATATGACATTTTGACAAAGGCATAACTATAGATAGTAGGAAAACCAGTGGTTGCCAGGTATCTGGGGAGAGGAGAGGAGGGATGCATAAATGAAGTATAAGGAAATTTTAGGAAAGTTAAACTACTCTGTGTGATAGTATAATGGTGGATGCATGCCATTATACATTTATCAAAAAGCATAGAACTGTACAACACAGAGTAAACCCTAATGTAAACAATGGACTTTAGTTAATAATAAAGATTATTAATTGGTTAATTAATTAGAACAAAGGTACCACACTAACGCAAGATGCTAAAATAGAAACTGCAAGGGAGGACAAAGGGTATATATGGAAACTGCACTATCTGCTTAGTTTTTCTGTGAACATAAAACTGTTCTAAAAAATAAAGTCTATTAATAAGAAAAAACTAGAAAAAAATCTGCTAAATATGCACCATTCAAAATGTTCCATTGAATATTCACTGGTTAAAAACTCTGAGATATATTTCAATAAATTATTGTTAAGTAAGTTGGGAAAATACCTTTCTTTTTAGCAGAATGCTTATTTATACCAAGGATTTATAGCATACAATACGTATTGAAACATCAGGTTGCTTCTTCACTGGCATTCACACATCTCTAGGTGAAACCACTAGCCTCATAAAAAATAAGAGATGATCAATATCTTTAAAAAAAAAATTTTTTCTTTATTGATTTTTAGAGAGAGAGGAAGAGAACGAGAGAGAGATAGAACCATCAATGAGAGAGAACATCTATTGGCTGCCTCCTGCATGCCCCCAACTGGGGGTTGGGTCCACAACCTGGGCATGTGCCCTAATTGGAAATTGAACTGACAACCTCTTGGTGCATGGGTCGATGCTCAACCACTGAGCCACACCAGCCAGGCCAATATCTTTTTTTTTTTTTTAATTTTTACTCAGGCATCTTGCTAAGTGAGGTATCTTGGCATGGCTGTTTCTCCTGAAGGTTTACTAACATTTCAGAGCCAACAACTATCCCAATACCTTTGTAATCATTCCCCTTCCTCTTTGTCTGCAAATGTTTAACTTCCAAAAGTACCACTTTTATTTACTATTTACTCATTTTCCTGTATTTATTTTTATTTCCATCTCATTATAATCTGGTAACAATGTCATCTCACAGTACATGGAGTAGTACTCATGTCTCTGAAACCCTTCAATTCATTAACAATGCATGATTTAATAGACAAAACTACCTGAATCAAGTGCGATTACCCAGGCACACTTCTTACCTTCAGCGCTGCCTATGACCTTATCAACAGATAATTTGTATATTACGTGTATCTCTCTATAACTTCTAACATCATTCTAGGAATCTGTTGAATGCAGCATACTTCTCCCTTAATCTCCAACCCATTGTTAACATGTATAATGCCTGTCTTAAATTCATAGATTTTTCTCACATATTTTCACAGTGTCAGAAATTTTCCCCAGTATGCTTAATAAGGCATTGTTTCAACCCTTGTCTAAATGAATCACTCTTATACGATGTACTTTTTCTCCTAGGGTAGCCATGTATATTCTGATTTAGGCATATATTCACTAGATTTCATTTTATTTTGAGGTCAAAATTTATTGATCCAGGAGAATTAAGAGGAATTGCAGTGTAACTAGCAGAACCATACAGCTTAATCACCATTAGATTCAAACCAACCTTGGTTAAATGATTTGGGGGTTTCAACCTGGTGACTGGAAAAGGAAACTGACCAACCAAATATCTGCATTGAGAATATAGAGGGATGTGTATACTTGAAAGAAACAAGGACAGCAATATGATTCAAAACCATCCAATATACAATATTATTGTATCCAGTCCTATCTTCTATGTGTCTACTTCAAACTTTCACTCTCTAGTATTTAGTGTGAATGAATGTGTAGGCGATGGCTAACTAAGTTCAGGTAGAAACCACCCTTTGAAATAGCCAATTGTGTGATGATATTGTCTTTTCATGTGGGTTGCTCACTCCAAAAATAAATGCAGATATATCAGTGGATATAAAAGAAAGACTACCCTAAGGTCATTGTGAAGAAAATACATCGATAATGATTTTAAATTTGACCTTTTCTAATAATCCCAAAATAATGATTTTTTTTTGTCTAAGAAGGATTTTCTTAGTTTAACTAGAAGTCACACTGTAAACACTCACTCTCATCAACATCACTTGTACAATGAACTATTTTCTTAAATATGTTTTATTGATTTCAGAGAGAAGAAGACAGAGGGAGAGAGAGATAGGAACATCAATGAGAGAGCACATTGATTGGCTGCCTCCTGCACACACCCCACTGGGGATCTAGCCAACCACCCAGACATGTGCCCTGACAGGGAACCAAACCTGCAGGCAACTGCCTGGTGCATGGCACCATGTTCAATCAACTGAGCCACACCATCTGGGCTACAATGAACTTTTGAGAGCTGATTATACTGTTATTAATTTCTTTTTTTAGATAAACTCATCATGTTTTTGGTAAGACAAATAGAGACTCTTATCATTTTTTTAAGATTGCTCATGACAACTTAAGAAATGTAAGATGGGTGAAAAAAAAATAGGAAAGAGCAAAAGTCAGAATAATAACAATAGCCTCATGGGGTGCTTAAATACTCTGAATACTTTGTAAGTACTTTTACATCCACTTTCTCCATCCATGTTCTTTATCCCCATAACAACACAAAGAAACAGAAATATATGAGGACTAAATCTTTCTCAAGAACACACACAGATAATTAGAAGCAAAGTAAGCATTGTAAAGCATATCTTTTTTTCTTTTAATATTATAAACACTAGTTTAAAAAGTGAGCATTAATTTTCTTATTGGAAGCCACAATTTTCCAAAATATAATAAAAATTCTGTCACAAATGGGCTACAAAACTATAAGAAGGCTATATATTATCATGTGCACAATATGAACTCAGCACCTCAATTTTAAGGAAACCTACCCAACTGCAAATTGGTAGAGACAGCATTTTCAAATCAGAGAAACTAGATTCATAGATTTAACTCTATAAAGCAATTTACTCAATTACTCATATCATTTGATTAAAATTTGTAATTCTATTTTTAAATGTAATTTTGTTTTATAATAATGGATCAATTTATCAATTATTCCTTTCATGTTATTTGTTTCTATTTGGCCTTAGATTTTTAGATGACTTGATCTTTTTCCTGATGTAATGTCAAAGGGAAAGTTATTTCTACATTGGACCTTTTAAGTAGGTTTGTTCTTATTAAATAAAAGTTTTCTTTAATTAGAAAATAATCATATTTAGAATTTCCATAGCTAGAATTGTAGCAGAGACAAATATTCCCAGTACTATTTGAGGTTAAGAGAAATATTATCATAATTAAGTGTATAAGTTAGGCTTGTACAGTCCCATAATATCACCTGTAACACAGGTAGCTACCTTAGAAATTACAACTCATTTGCTGCATAATGAAATGTGGTATTTGATCCTAAGGGAGAAGTGAAACTAAATGACCTCTTGCAATTCACCCTGAGGGAGTATGAGTTCTTCTTTCTATGAGTGCTGGTTTTACTGCCTGTGATTTCTCTATATCACATTAAAATGTTTGACACATATTGCTTATGTCTGGATTGGATGGTGCTATGAGAATAATCAAATCAAGTCTCCATGGCCTATATTCCTTTCCTCACTCCTAGGTCTTCTCATCTCTCTAAGATACCTTCGTCTATCTTCTACAATTGAATGCATTCTGTTGAAGTTAGTTCCATCTGTAAGTTATTTAGAAATAATTATTACTGTAATAAGGCAATCATTGGAGAAATTATTTTAGGCTTTGTATTTAGGTTTGAAGAATATAGGGGATAAATGGTGATGGAAAAAATAAAATAAAATAAAATATAAAATAAAATAAAATAAAATAAAATAAAATAAAATAAAATAAAATAAAATAAACCACCATGGATTCTTGAGTATATTGGAAAGAGTTTGGAAAAAAACAACAACAACACTATCTGTATCCCAGTCTCATAAACTTTCCTTTTTTTCCTAAATGTCCTCACCTGTAAAATGACGCCAACAACATAAATCTTCCCTGCAGTGACTCTGTGAGGTATGACTAATGATGCTAAATCATGCTGAACACAACAAAGCTTTATATGTAGTATAAGTTGTGACAATAAGACAAGTGCATCAACAAAGCCTTTGAGCAAAATCACACATTTCCCCTTTTGTATTTTGGATTATTGCATGTCTCTTTTTGAACACGTATAGAATTTGTCAAGGTAAAGGCTATAGGAACATTGTTTTGTGACCACAATACATCTATAATGAAGCTTATCTTTTTTTTATGTTTTCAGTTTCACAAAGGGGAAAATAGCATTCCCTCGATTCATTAATTTAAAAATAGGATTACAGAAGTTGAATTACCTGACAGATGAGGGAAGAATTACAGGACGCTCTGCAGATGTCAATTAGAAATATCTGGCACACTGTTATTTCCTGCTAATAAAAAATGCGAGAACTGGAGAACAAAATTAAACTCTAAGGGCTTGAAGAAAGATTGAGAACTTTTAAGTGAAATGCTTGATGGAAAAAACATCTGTGACAAGATCATTTGGCTACTTAAACACATGTAGGAGAAACAGTGTTTACCTGGAAAATGTTAATTTTATTTTCATTAGCAGGAAGAGACAGAGGATGCTTACAACAATAGAATTTATAAGCAGAATGCAATTAATTTTTATTCTGGATGAGAGGCCTTTTATTATCCTGGATCTGGGACAAACTAGTTTGTATCCTAATAAGATTTCCTCAAGGACGTTCAAGAAATCGGAATAGTGTACATTCATGCAGCTTTTTATAGTTACCCATCAGATTATTCTTTTTTCATCTTGGTGGCTCATTTCAATTTAAAATCTCTCTTATCTCATCTTTTTTTTTTATTTTTCTATGAAAAATACTACTTTTAGTAAATTGTATAATCTTTCAGCTATGATCATTAAATATTTATATCGGCTTGTCACCTGATAATAATTATGTACTCACATTAGCCAAATAGTATAAAGAATAAAAACCACATAAACAATAACTAAACAAGAAACTTCTAAGAACTGATGAATATATATTTAAAAGTCAGAATTTCCCAACAGTATGCTCAGTGAGATTAAGTTGAATGGCAAAAATATGTTATTGTGTATCACTGTTATTATTCCATTGTTCGTTCATTCTATCATCTATCCAATCTGTGTATTTTCAGAATGTGATTCATGGGAAAAAAAACAAACAAAAAAAGACCCGGGTGAAACTGTGTGAAGTTAGGTGGATTGGGGAGAAGAGATCAGATAGTGCAGATTGAGAGGATTGGACAGAGAAGGATCGTTTATATCCTGGTGAGGTCACGTATTTGCAAGTGACTAAAATGTCATGGAAACCCCAGCATCAATAACACAACAGTAAGATGTATGTTATACGAAGAAGCAGAAATATTGTAGTGTTTTAAGATTAGAAGTATAGTCCAGCTGGTGTGGCTCAGTGGTTGAGTGTTGACCCATGCACCAAGAGGTCGCCGGTTCGATTCCAGGTCAGGACACATACCCAGGTTGTGGGCCCAATCCCCAGTGGCGGCCAATCAATGTTCTCTGTCATCGATGTTTCTGTCTCTCTCTCCCTCTCCCTTCCTCTCTCTCTAAAATCAATAAAAGAAAAAAAATTAAAAAAAAAATAAAGATTAGAAATATAGAGGGATATTGTCTTATTTCCTACCAGACAGCAGAGGAGCTATTACTAGAGATAGGATTTGGAGAAATTCATTTTTTACATCACTCCATCTCACATATTTGGTTGTTATTTTAGCTATTTTATTTTTAATGTACACCACATGTGTTACCTGAATGCCACAGATTATTAGATTATTATATAGATTCTCCTTTGTAAGAAAGAAAATGTCAACATGTAGAGGAACTGGGACACAAAACTTACAAATCAAAAAACCTTAGCTGTAGCCCAGCCAGTGTGGCTCACGGGTTGAGCATCGACCCATGCACAAAGAGGTTGCTGGTTCTATTCCCAGTCAAGGTACGTGCCCAGGTTTTGGGCCCGATCCCCAGTGGGGGGGGGGGGCATGCAGGAGGCAGCCATCAATGTTTCTATCTCTCTCCCTCTCCCTTCCTCTCTCTCTAAAATCAATAAGGAAAAAAAATTTTTTTAATATTTTTAAAAATACCTTAACTGTATGTTGTTCAAAATAAATTTAGTGATTTCAATGAACAACTTTATTATCATTATTTTTAGAAGGACTCCTGCATTAATTTCCTAGAACTGCTATAACAAAGTACCATAAACTGGATGGAAGAGAACAGCAGACATGTATTGCCTCACTGTTCTGGAGGACAGAAGTCCAGAAGTCAAGGTACCAGCAGGAACATGGTCTGTCTGAAGGCACTAGGGAAGACTTCTTTCTTCACTCCCCCAGCTTCTAATAGTCCTAGATGTCTCGTGGTTTATAGCAGCATGACTCCAATATTGACATGGCATTTTCTCTGTCTCTTTGCATAATTTTTCTTCTCTGTATGCCTGTCTCTGTGTCCAAATGAACCCTTTTTGTAAGGACACAGTCATATTAGATTAGGGTGCATCTCAATGACCTCATCTTAACTTGACCATCTGCAAAGACCTTATTTCAAGATTAAGTCACAGTCAGAGTTACTAAGTATTAGGACTTCAACATTTTTTGATGTATATAATTTAATTCATAACTTCCAAAAACTAGCCTTTCTTAGGGCCACATCCTATGTTCATTTATTTAGTTATTTATGTATTTAGTTAGATATTTAGTTTAATACATGCTCATTTAATCATAGTAATCCCAGAAAAAAATGTTCCTATTTTAATTGTTAGAGTTACCTTTTGAAAACATAGTCACTGTATTCTTTCAAAATATCATAGAAATATTTAACAACATTATAATCCTTTCTGATGTCATAATTTTCCAATTTACAATCATTCTTTTTCTAAGCATCAAGTTATACATTCTGTTGTGAGTAACTAGTGGAAAGATAGTAGTGTTGCTGTTAAAATGAGCGTGGCCCAATATTTCTCCTTGCATCCTGGAATTGTTTCATCCACATGCTGACACAGTTCCCAGCATTTGCGGTTCCCTTGAACGGCTACCCTAAATACCTCATGTTGGCACTCTAGCCGTCACAGTGATTTCCTTCCTTCTAAGTTCCTACTATTTCACTGCCATCATCACAGATGTCAGGGAAAATGTTTAAAAATCAAATTAATCTACACTGAAGTTTAAATGGCTGGTAATTCTAAGAATCCATTTATGCATCTCTGTCGAACTCAATATAGTTCATATTGGAAGATAGTAAAAAATGCATTTAAAAAAAATTGTGGTTAGGAACACTTATCTGAAACTGTATCATTCATTAATTCATCTCTTAACAGAATATGTTCTAGAATAGAAGGAGAAGAAAAATATAGTATTTGAACGTCTCTGTCTTTCTTTTTATTTTCAGCAGGAATCACAGAGGTAACTCAGAGCCATAATCTGACCCATTAAAGTCTGACCCTTAACTTACTCTAACTTGAGAGAAGGTTTCTTGTAACTTTCCAAAAATATATTCACTATTGTCACCTATCTTAAAAGAAGAACATGTATGCCCAATATAGAACTAAATAACAACATGGCAAATTATTTTAAGAATGCCAAATCCTTGCCTCTCTCCATCTAATACATCTAAATCAGTCTATTTGTTTGTTTGTTTTCTACTCACTGTTAATCAAGTTTAAATTGGGTCTCCTGGTTGATTTTATGGGGTGTTTTAGGCAAGAAAAGGATGAACTCCAAAAAAAAAAAAATCAAATTTCTGTTGTCCTTCATTCCACATACAATCCTTTTAAACTTTTGTAGTTTCCAGCTACATTTGATCAGTGGAAGATTTAACTAACTTTGAAGCCCAGGGAAAACAGAAAAGATTTAGAACATAAATGGGAAAGAAAATGCTTTTGAGGGTTATTACAAAGAAGATGTTTTCAAAGATCAGAATACAAAGGGAGATGTTTTGAAAGACTCAGGATAAAATGAGAACTTTTATAGACTCTTCTAGTTGATTTAAATGGCTAAGCAGGATTCCACCCCCTGCCCCCACCCCCAAGGTCTAGGTAAGAAAACTCTCCTGAATGTTCCAAAGGAAAAACAAAACAAAATGAAACAAACAAGTCAGATATTTGGAGAACTTGTGAAAACTCTTTTCACAGATTTCAGAAAATCAAGTGAGACAGATTCCCGAGTCTTCCTCAAAATAAGAGAAAATAGTTATTGATAATTAAAATGGTTCCAGAACTTCTTCAACATAGAAAGGTTTTGAATCTTGGTGTCTGTAAGTCAGAGCTCAAAACAGTGCCGTTCTGATTTGATGCGTCAGATAATACCGTGTGATGTGTGATCCCCTGCAGCAGAGAGGGCTTTGTGGATCTGTGATTAAGTTCTCTTTCATACTTGTCCTGGATTCAGTGGATGTAGTAGAGATTTACAGGAACCAGATGGCACACAAGAAGCATGTTTTCAGTATCTAAGTGACCTAGAATGGCGGGTTTCTTCCAAGGCCAAGAATGTCCTGATAAAGAAACTTCCCAGCAACTCATTAAGCATTAGAATCTGAGCTCAGTGGGTAACATTGTTTGAAGTTTAGAAAGAAAGACCACAAAGAGCTTCTTAGGCAGAGAGACAGAGACAGGGACAGGGTCAGAGAAACAGAGAGTGAAATAGTTCAGAATGTTTTTAAAATACTAGAAGACCAAAAGGGAAACTGACTAAAGTTCAGTAAAATGTGAAACATGTAGTAATTTAAGTTTAATTTTATTAAAACACTAAGCTATATCCATTTAATTTCCATCTTCATAGCTCATGCCTTTGGCAGGAAGAATAATGACCCCCATCCAAAAATGTTCATGACAGAATCTCTAAACCCATAAATATGTTAGGTTACATGACAGAAATGAAATGAAGTTTCAGATGTAATGAAGTTTTCTGATCAGGGGACCTTAAAGTAGAGAGATAAACCTGGATTATTTGGGTGACTCAATATAATCACAAGAGTCTTTCAAGGTGGAAGAGAGGTATAATAGGAGTCAATGTGAGCGTGATATGATGTGAAAGACTGACCATTGCTGGCTTTGAAAATGAAAGGGAACCAAGAGTCAAGGACTATGAGCAGCCTCTAGAAGCTAAAAAGATCAAGGAAACATTTTCCCTCAGAGCCTCCATAAAGGAATGTAGTCCTGCCAATACCTTAAATGTAGCCCAGGAAGATTTTTGTTGGCCTTCCAACGTATAAAAATGTAGGATAACAAATTTGTATTGTTTTAAGCCACTTAGTTTCTGGTGATTTGTTACAGCATCCATGGAAACTGATACTATGGCCAATACGGTGTGACCACTGTAAAATAAAAGATTAAACACTCCCCAGGAATCACACTTAGTATAATGAAAAGTGTGTTGTATTTCGACAAGTAACAAAATATTTTTCATGAATCCTAACCACTTCTGTTAATCAAGAAATAAACATACAGACACACAGACACATAGACACACTCTCAGTATATAGTGCTTGAAGAACTGACTACAGTAGTCCCCCCTTACCAGTGTGGGATATGTTCCAAGACCCCCAATAGATGCTTAAAACCATAAATAGCTCTGAACCCTTCACACACTCTGTTGTTTTTTTCTATACATACATACCTATGATAAAGTTTAATTTATAAATCAGGCACAGTCAAAGATTAACAACCATAACTAATAATAAAATAGAATTATAACAATACACTGTATAAACAAAAGTCATGTGAAATATGGTCTCTCTTTCTCTCTCTCTCTTAATGTATCTTAACTGTACTTACCTTTTCACTAAAAGGAGGCACTTTATAGCTTCTCTTTGGTGTATCGGAATTGCCAGCATCACTACTCTAGAGTTTTGGCTCATTATTAAGTAAAATTAGGGTTGCTTAAACACAAGCACTGCCATACTGTGATAGTTGATCTGGTAACCAAGACAGCTATGAAGTAATTAACAAGATGGAAGCATGTACAATGGGACAAAAGGATGACTATGTCCTGGGTGGGATGGAAGCTGGACTATACAAGATTTCATCATGCTACTCAGAACACCACACAATTTAAAACTTATGACTTGTTTATTTTTGTAATTTAACATTTAATATTTTTGGACCATGGTTGATAGCATGTAACTAAAACTATAAGAAGTGAAACTTAAGTAAGGGGAAACTAATTTATGGTCTTTCCAAGTGAATTTCCCCTGAAAGATATAGTATGCAAATTCCTTTTAATATAGTGACAGATGTAAAGATTATGAATATTTAAGCTGTTTCCATTTTAACTAAAGCTAATGAATCTAAGAAAGTTAACCTTATAACCCTTAATTAGAAGTTTCTCCATTTTTAGGTAGTTGTGATTTATATCTTCATTAAGAGTGATACATTGATGACATTTTCATATTACTCACTACTGTTGCCCATTTCTAAAAATAAGCACTTTTGTTTCCCTGAGTAATTCTTTACAGAACATTAGGGGTACCTTCAGAATAACTAAGACATACTAAACATAAACAACTTCTAAATAAAGGTACTAGCAAGATCTTCTTATCTGAACACTTCAGAATTTAGGCCAATATTATTTTATTTCAGAACACTAAAAGTTAAGCACACTGATTTTGATGAAACATTCAGAAAGTTAAAAGTAATCAGGAGCAATGTATTTTTTAAAGTGTCTTAATGGATGCCATGTTGCATCTATTAAATTAACAAAAGCCAAACATAATTATAAACTCCAATGAAAAGAAACATTTGGCTTAGTTTTCAGTTGGTCACAATGTAAATTTCTAGAAATAAGTATTAAAGAACTTTGACAATATATTTCAAAGGCATTAATATATTTATATATGTGCCTTGAAATGTTAAGGATGATTATCTCTAGGTGTTAAATTACTTCAATATCCTTCCTATTGCTTATTGATTTTCTAATTTTTCTATTTAAAAAAAGGTCACTAATAATATTATTTAGAGATTATTGCAATTTTAAATAGTAACAAAGTCCCAAACATTTTAAAAATCTTTATAAACTTACCCCTATTTTTAAGGACGCATCTTAAACTCTGAAACAGATATGTAAAATAAAATTTTATAATTTCCAATAATCATGTTTTAAGATATATTCCTAAATCTTTTCTCTTTCATTTTTCTTGGATCTAGCAGAAAAAATAAAGCATGTATTTAATTTTTTTATTTGTTTTCCAAAGAGCTTATACTTGCAAAATGGCTAGAATCCATCACTTTTTTCAGCTCTCAAGAGTTACAAAGGGTGTAGGATCAAGTCCTGAATACATAATTGAATTCTGATTTCATAATGAATAGAAGAAGCCACCACATTTTTAAAAATTATCTAGAAAATATATTATTACAATCAGAATAGGAAAGAAAAGTTATTCAAAATTAACTACTGCTGATGAAGGCTAAATATTAGTTCATGTTAGTGACTGTAGAGCCTATATATTTGAAATAATTTTTTTCACAGTGCCCTTTTTCTTTTTTTTGTATTCACCTCACTTTCTTCTTTCTCACTAATTGTACAATGCTGCCTTAGGATTTGAATATTGATGTTCTTAAGAAAGCATATGTATACATAATGAAAAAAGTTCAATACTTGACAAACATTCAACAAAGTAGACATATCCTTTAGCCAGGTCCTTTCAATTATAAAAGAAAGTGTATGCCAAAACATAATGATCCTAAAGGGAAAAGTACATTATGACTGCAGTGTTCATCCCTGGGAATTTAAATATCTTTTTCCAAATTAAATGTGGCCTTTTAGATTTTACTTTCTAAGTAAGAATAGTAACTGCTATGGTGGCCTGACATGCTCTATGTAAATAATGTTTTGATGTTTGCTGGAGCATAGTAATAACGAAGGACAATAGCAACAACAAAAAGTAGAAGGATCATATTTTAACATTCCAATGATTCAGTGAAGGAACACTACAGGATTGATAAGGCTTGTCAAAGAGCCAGTCATAACCTCTAGAAGCTAAAGCACATGGTCTCCCGCACTGCTGCACAGCAGAACTAAAAAGACACCTTGTGCTTACTGAAAACACATTTGATATTCAAGACCAGCCACTGCTAAGTCAAGCATGTCCTCTTTCCTGAAGAGGCTACCAAGGAGAGCCTGAGGTCATTCTGGTCAACATATCCAGTGTGCAAGCAAAGAGCAGATGAGTCGAGGATAAATATTCACTCCTGACATCTACCATTTCATTTTATTCAGTTTGCAAAAGAATGAGGGCTTGAGCATACATGTTACAATCAAAATGAAAAGTCACTTGCCTGAATAAAAAAAATAAGAGTTAATTAAATTATTTCTTTTTTCAGTGAAATCCACAATAATTTTGAGTGGTTTAAAGATTTAATATATTGCATTCAATTTTTGAAGAATTACTAAATGCCAAGGATATCTACATGTTGATTTATTTTAATTCTCCAGACTTTGTGTGAGCTAAATATTATGGAGAAAACTGAGATTGTGGAAGAGAAACATTCTTCACCCAAGGTTATTACACAAAAATGAAGTGCTGGGGTTAGAAGACAAAGAAAGACTTGACTGACTAAACCAAACACTGCTCACTGACTCACCACATGGCCTCATTACCTTTAGACAAAAATCTTCTACCACATTACCTTTTTTTCTTTTTTCGGTTGGAAGTTTAGTTGTAGGCCAGTGGGAGAAATAGTTAACACAGCAGGACTGTCTTACCTAGTTCTTGCTTATTTCTGTAGCCATGGTAACAATCTTGGTCAAACACTGAGCACTCAACTGGAAGGTTCTCCTACTGACTATGTACTGTGATGAAGCAAGCTGTCACCATATTTCAAGAAAGCATAAAAGTTATGATATACTTGGTTTATATCTTTAAGAATTCTAGACTCTAAGACTCAAGTGGGCTTCTTTGGGTGGAGATATCTCACAGGATAAAATTACATCCTCTCTTAGGCTAGCAGAGAAAGAGAGAGAACTTAGAAGCCTGTAGTGACTTATTTTACATATGTGTATCTTTTTCCTGCTGTTCCTGAATTATATCTTTTACTATAATAAATTTTAGCCACAATTATAATCATAGCCACATTATGTAGAAGTACATTATTCCTTCCAGCAAATAACAAAATGAGTTGGTACCCTCTCCCCATACATTAGTGATTAAAATATACAAAGAACTTATATGCATATATGCATAACCAATGGACATAGACAACAATGCTAGGAGGGTGGGGGGTGGGATGGGGAGGAGGGGGTCTAGGGGGGAAAAAAGAGAAACATCTGTAACAAAAATACATTAATAAAAATTGGAGAAAAAATATATGGTGATATAGCTAACATATTAGATCAGTTAGATATATAGATATATCGGTTAGCTTTTGTTACATAAAAACATCCCCCAATTTATTGGCTTACTTTCTAAATAAATATTAGAGAGCTCAAGGTTTCCAAGTCATCACAAAGGTGGGAAAGCTTCTCTAATTCTTGATCTCTAGTTTGGTTTTAATTAGATATGTTCATGTCTGTGAGTCTCCTGAGTTTCGTAAATTTGATTCTTTGCTTCTGTTTATCAGAACAGAAATCAGCCAGGATTAGACATTGAGAGTTAGAAGACCAAGTTTTACCAGGTGGAAAGAATCATTTATGAGCCTTACTTAACATGAAAACTAAAGAGTAATTAATGAAAAGTTAGTAATGAAAGATCTTAAAGCATAACCAACTACATAGAAAAAAAGTTTCCTGGGGCCCAATTTCCCCTGGGAAGAAAGGGTGACCAGGGGTTAGCAAAGCAATCTGAAGCTGAAGCGGCCCAGTCCACAAACAGGCCTAGAGAAAGCATATTCTAAAGAGGACACACTAAGGATGGAGTCCATTATGGAGGGAGGGTTGAGGATTGCAGAATATCACAGCAGCTGACCACTGAATTGATAGCTCATCAACAAGGTGGGTTCTCCTACAAAAGAAAACACACAGACAGAATTGTCCTTCACACTTCAATAAAGCCTTGCAAAAGTTATTACCAAATAACCAATGGATTATGGAATTTGAGGTCTAGGTTATGTATTTTCTGTCACAAAACTTCGGATAATTCATTGATTTTCAGATATGCTTCTCCAAAACAATCACTACTTTCTATATACAGTTTTCAAATATAACATGAAATGTTCTACCAATGAGAAAAAGTATGTCTTAACAAGACAAGTGTTGTTGTTGTTATTACATAAATTTTTCAGGAGTTTCAAACCCTTAATGGGGAAACATTAGAAAAATACCACATACAGACAACATGTTTTGAGATTTTTTGCCAAAAATAGATCAAGATTTGCAGATAGCTTGTGGTGTTCATATTCTATTTCTCTTTGTAAAGGGCATTATAATTGTTCATAACTGAATTTTGTTATAAAAATGTAACACCTCTATGCAACTAAGTGGACTATTAATTAGTTGTTCCATTTATTAACCTCTCTGGTCTTCCCTTGGGAGATAATCAAGATTAATGCTTAAGAACATTCTAACACAAACATTAAGCATTCAGAAGCACATCTCAATGAGGTCAGAAAAGTATCTCAGAGCTAATACAATTTATTTATTCATATTCAACTTACTAATAAATTTTAACCCTCTGGTGATGCATAAGGAGCTTATATCAAGTGAATTACAACCCTTGGATTAAAAGAAAATAATTTTTTTCTTTCTGAGGAAGAAAACATAGGACATAGATGAATGAGGAAGGACAAAAAAGGGGGGGGGACCTGAAAGAGGTAAGAAAATGAAAGAAACAAAGTTTATTCATTTCAGAAGAAAATATTTTCTTTGAAATATATTTTCAAATGTATTTAATATATATGATCATGTTTTCAATATAAGTATATATATAAAAAAAGTCAATTTTCAGAGCTCAGTAATATAGCCACATTGCTCTGTGGTTTCAATTTTGTAGCGTTCTCACCAAAGTCATCCTGTTAATTTCTTTAATGGATGTTACATCAGCTGGTATTTTAAAATTATCTCATTCATAATTATGTAAATATTCTATGATTACGTAGGCATGCTTTGTTTGCATTGACTTTTTTCAATGTCAGAAACGTTTAACTATTGTTTTAGTTTGCTTTCCATTATATTTAGGGATTATGTAATACATTTAGTTAGAATCTCTCTTTTTTAAATGTTTTGATGTTTTGCTGGTTTGATTTGGTTTCATTTATGTTGCTTTTAGCCTAAAATACTTTATTCACTTTATTTTAATAAAGTTCATATGGTATGATTAAATTACAGCAGTATTTGAATCGGGGGGGTCACTAATCAAAATTATTTTAAATAATTAATCTTCAGAAAAAGAAAAAACTCCTTATAGTAACCTCAACCATATATTTTTGATACTAGATAAATGATATTAACCTAAATATCTCTACTGATGGATGAATGGATGAAGAAAATATAGTATATACATACAACGGTATATTATTTAGCCTGAAAAAAGAAGAAAATCCTGCCATATATGAAAAGATAAATGAACCTTGAAGACATTATGCTAAGTAAAATAAGCCAGTCACAGGATAAATACTATATGATTCCACTAATGATACCTTAAGAAGTATCTAAAACACAACTCATAGAAGTAGAGAGCAGATGGTTGTTACCAGGGGCATGGGGATAGGGAAAGTGATGAGTTGTGAACTTTGTACCCAGGTATAAACTTTCAGTTATTCAAGATGAATATGTTCTAGAGATCTGCTGGGCAACATTATGCCCATAGCTAACAATATTGTATTATACACTTAAAAAATCTGTTAGGTCCTGGCCGGTTTGGTTCAGCGGTTAGAGCTTAGGCCTGCGGACCAATGAGTGGCGGCTCGCTTCTGATCAGGGGCACAACCTCGGCTGCGATTCCTCCCTGGCCCTGATTGGGTCGTGGGGGAGGCAACCACTGGCAACCACTCCATGTGTCCCTCTCATGTTGATGTCTCTCTCTCTCTCCCCCCCCCCCCATTCTATCTGAACAAAAGTGGAAAAATGTCCTCGAGTGAGGATAAATAAAATAATAATAATAAATAAATGTTTTGTTTTTTTTTTAAGTCTGTTAGGAGAGTAGATCTCATGTTGTGTGTTTACCACAATATAATTAAAAGTTAAATTTTAAAAAGAAGCTAAATTACCTATATTCGGTATGGCTCCCAGGCTAGAGCAGGTCCCTGAAGCTTGGCTCTGTAGCGCCCTCCTTGAAGCGGAACCAGACCTCTGTCCTGCCCACAGCTGTGCCTCCCACTCTGGCCTCAGGGCAGTGCACTGGGTTGCGGGTCCGTAAGGACCACAGGCCCGAAGACGTGCCCCTCTGCCTGCTCTTCCTGGGCCGCTGACTGTTTCAGTGCACCTGGCTGCTGCTTGTGGACGGCGGTGCCCCTTTCTCTCCAGCCTCGAGGCTGACCCTTGGCTCCCCGGGGACCCCCAACCACCTGGATACTGTCCCCAGCCCCAGTCAAGCCCTCCACCAGCCGCATCTCCTCCACTGCGATCTCGCAGGCGTTGAGCTTCTTGGCCTGGTTAAGTGAGGGGCTAGCCGGCCGGTGGGTGGGGACGGCAGCAGGCCTTCTCCATGTGGGATTCCCGCCTGCGAATGCTCCCGGCGGCCGGTTGGGCTGTTGTAAGCACGGTTATCACCTCGGAGAGCTCACGGAGCATTGCTCAGGTGCGAGGATGTCCTGAAGCAGACCGAGGATGTCCAGGACAAAGGCCTGGGACGCAGCCTGGCTGCAGGTGGCCAGCGAGATGTGGGTCACCAGCGTCTGGATCAGGTTCTGCTTCCGGCTCTTCAGGTGCTGGGCCTCCTACTGGCTGCACCTGGCTGGAGGTGAGGGCACGTGGAAGGTCATTGGCAGGAAAGGCAGGTAGCTCAGGAGCCGGAAGCTTAGGCCTTGTTGGGGAGCCCACTCCAGCAGGTTGTCAAAGGCCAGCTAGTTGAGGTTAGTGCCCAGGATGCTTAGGCTGGAGCCCCACAGTCGGTATATACATACTATATGTACATATATGCACATACATATATACAAATATAACTTTTTATTACATATATTATTTTTAAAAGAAAAAAGAGAACTCATAGATATATATTTTAATATAGATATACATTTTAATATAGAGATATATTATTTTATATATAAATATGTATATGTGTATATATATCTTCTTTATCCATTCATCCATAGACGTACACATAGGTTGTTTCCATGTCTTGGAAATTGTGACTAATGCTGCAATTAATATGGCAGTGTAGATATATCGTCAAGATCCTGATTTCTTTTCCTTTGGGTATATGTCCTGAATTGAATTTGGAGAATCATATGCTAGTTGTGTTTTTAATTTTTTGAGAAGCCACCTATTTGTTGTCCACAGTAGCTGCACTAATTTACATTCCCACCAAAATTGTACAGGGAATTCCTTTTCTCCGCATCTTTGCCAGCACTTCTATCTTATCTAGAACAGCCATTCCAGCAAGTGTGAGGTGATATCTTATTGTGGTGTGGTTTTGGTTTGCATTTCCCTGGTGATTAGGGGTGCTGTGCATATTTCTGTGTACCTGCTGGCCATTTGTATTTCTTTGGAAAAATGTTTATTCAGTTTTTCTATATATTTTGTCAATTCTCTCTGCTATTTTTCAAAGAATATTTGAGATGGCTATTAGGATTTTTAAAAAAATCAATAGACATTTCAAGAGTATTTTTAGGTTTATAGCAAAACTGAGTGTAAAGTTCAAAGAATTCCCACATATTACCTCCTCCTCATTTATAAAATGCCCACCACCATGAACAATATTTCACCAGTGTGATATGTTCATTATAATGGGGTATTTTAAAATATAAAGTAAATTTATATCTGATGTCATTTTAAATTTTATGTAAGTGGTTAATCTGAAAGCTTGGTAACACTTGGGAAAAAAGGACAAAAACAATTTCTTATTTTTTAAATTATTTTTATTAATTTGTTTTTGTTAGAGATATTTCTCCTTTTTCCCCCATTGACACCCTTCTCCCCATCCTCCCCCCACCCCATCCCCAGCTTTGTTGTCTATGTCCATTGGTTATGCATACATGCATATAAATTCCGTGGTTTATCTCTTCCCCCCCAACTCCCCCTTCTCTGAGATTTGTCAGTCTGTACCCTACTTCTATGTCTCTGGGTCAATTTTGTTCATCAGTTTGTTTAATTCATTATATTCCACAAATAAGTGAGATCATGTGATATTTGTCTTTCTCTGCTTGGCTTGTTTCACTTAGCATAATACTCTCCAGGTCCTTCCATGTCATCTCAAAGGATAAGAGATCTTTCTTTCTTACAGCTGCATAGTATTCCATTGTGTACATGTACCACAGCTTTTTTATCCACTCTTCTACTGATGGACACTTGGGTTGTTTCCAGATCTTAGCTATTGTAAATAGTACTGCTATGAATATAAGGGTACATATATTCTTTCTGACTAGTGTTTCAGGCTTCTTAGGGTATATTCCTAGAAGTGGGATTACTGGGTCAAATGGCAGTTCAATTTTTAACTTTCTGAGGTAACACCACAGTGTTTTCCATAGTGGCTGCACCAGTCTGCATTCCCACCAGCAGGGTACTAGAGTCCCCTTTTCTCCACAACCTCGCCAACACTTGTTGTTTGATGATTTATTGATGGCGGCCATTCTGACAGGTGTGAGGTGATACCTCATAGTTGTTTTAATTTGCATCTCTCTGATGATTAGTGATGTTGAGCATTTTTTCATATGTCTCTTGGCCATTTGTATGTCGTGTTTGGTGAGATGTCTATTTAGGTCCTCTGCCCATTTTTTAATTGGGTTCTTTGTCTTCCTTTTGTTGAGTTGTATGAGTACTCTACATATTTTTGAAATTAATCCCTTATCTGATGCATCATTGGCAATTATAGTCTCCCATATAGTGGGTTCCCTTTCCATTTAGTACAAAAACAATTTCAAGTGAAACAAAGAAAGTATTCTTGTAGTTCTTAGAAGAGATTGTCTAGATATCATTATACAATAGAATGTTCTTTAATGATGAAAATGTTCTGTACAGCACTATACAACATTGTAGTCACTATACATATGTGTCTTTTAGCACTCCAAATGTGATTAGGTCACCAAGGAACTGAATTTTTAAATTCTGAGGGATTTAAATTTAACATTATATAGCCACATGTAGCTAGTAGCTACCACATTTTACAGTATGGGTCTAGAGATATTTTCTGGACTCAATTACTATTGGGAGGATGTAGAATATTTAACTTTAAAATATGCTTTCAAAACATAACTATCAAGAAACAAAGGAAGTACATACAATGAATGGGTAATAGCTATGCTTGTGATGGCTTTGTGATGTGTCAACTTGACTAAGCTGAACTATAGTGCCCAGAATTCTCATTCTATAGTGATTCAAGTTAGAGTGATCTAGAGGCATTATTCTCTATTAAACAGAGAATATGAGGGATGCAACAGCCATCTTCTAACATACATACCCCCTTCCTCCAGTTTCAATTAAATATAAGTCTAGATGCTGATGATTATAATACAAAAATGAAAATGTCATTAAGGGTAAACTAAACTAAAACCAAATTGCTGAATTTGCCTCCATTTTCATGATTAAACAATACAGCAAGCAACAGAAGGATTTGCTTCTGATCAGTTGACTACATTATTCAAAAGGGATACCTTCTTTGCACTTAATGTGTTGAAAGCTCTTTAAAAGAGGATTTATCTCTTTCTTGAGTTCAGGGACTTCAACCAGAAGGTGGCTTTATAGTCTCTCTCCATTTCCCTAAGATGTTCCCATCTGTTCAGGTTCATGAGGTTCTAGCCTACTCTTGTTCTTCCCTTCCTGGTAGCCTTCCCCATGGACTTCAGGCTTGCTTAGCCAGATACCCTGAATAATAGTGTAAGCCAATCCATTGCAACAAATCATAATGATAGATAGATAATCTGCTACTGGTTCTGATTCTTTATCTGAAGCCTGACTGATAGAATACTCAACTCTCATGTCGTTATGGAGATGGTGGGAAAAGAAGAAAAATGCCAGGTGATATTAAATATCACAGAGCTAAGAAAATCTATCAATAAAATTTATGAGCAGTTATCTCAAGTCTAAAGTATCTTTTTCTACCTCTTTCACATAATTCAGTCAGTAAAATGTGCACATAGATTTTGCGAACTAAGCCCCTGGTTACTCTGACACTTTTACAAAGATTACAATTTTTATAAAAGATTTTAACTTTTATAAGAGAGAAATTAGCTCCTTATCTGCAGTTCCCATTTTACATAGTAAGTAGCAACAAAATAAACCTTCTACTCTTTGCTTACTCTCTTGTTCATGTGAATCAATACAAAAGGTGTAACAAATTAGATGTTTTTATCTTTCCAGGCTAGGAAAGACTGTTCCTTTTCACCCATAGAGAATGAAATTCTAAAGTCAATACAGCCTCCAGGAAGAACAAGTGGTTGAAACAAATGCCAGGATAATACATTTAAGAGAAAGTCATTTAATAATTTAAATAAAACAATAGAAGTGACAAACTTCAATTATTAAATTATTTTTTTCTTGAAACCTAAAGAATGATAATAATACACAAATTAAAATGACATGAAAGAGTAAACTAAACTAAAACCAAATTGCTGAATTTACCTCCATTATCATGATTTGACAATATAGCAAGCAACAGAGAGCAAATAAGGATTTGGTTCTATGCTTAGGGTTTCTGAGATACCAGTGATTATTCCCATGTGGGGGGTGAGGTGGGAATGTTAAAATAAAAGTATATTTGCTCAAGATCCAGAGAGCTTGTTCTAAGTCAGAGCTGGTAATCAGAGAAAAAGTATAGAAGTGAAACAAAACTGATGAAATTAATAAAGGAATATACAATTAGAAAAGCAAAGGAGAGCAGTAATGGGTAGTCTTGTTTTTATATGCTCACTGGTGAGAATAGAAATTAACCATACCTTCTTTGCACATTGAATCTGAGAAATATCTTTGACAGATATGTTCATATGTGGGTACAAATATATATATGTAAAAAGATATTCATTTATAATTAGTAGTAAAAGTAAAAAACTAGAGGCTGTTAATTGGGAAAGTTGGAGTATCCCTTTCCCCACTGAGTGCTGGGGGTCAAGTCCCTACAATATCTTGAGAAAAAGAATTTTCTGAGACTCACATGGGAGGATGAATGATTTGTCCTTGAGTGGAATTATGTCTCTGTGTTTCTAAAGTCCCATTCCAGTTATAGAAGAAGTGTTGCTGAGGTTTCTATAGAGCTGGAAGCAAAGCCAGTGTCCAGAGTTTCTGTTTCATGTTGCAGCCAGGTCCAGTTCAGGCTAGTGCAGTCCATTAGTCCATCGTGTGTGAAGTCCACATGGCCATGTGACCCATTTGGGCGAATGAAGGGAAGCCAAGAGAGCACGCTCCCTGCAATATGAGTCCCAAGGGCAGCCAAGAGAGCACAAGAGCACCAAGAGAGCAAATGTCTTTGTTCAGGGAATTAAGTATCCCAAATCTTCCTGAACTTGCAGTGGCCATGCCCATTCTTGCCAATGACCTCTGTTCCCAGGTGTGACTGACAGCAAGTACCTTCGCTAGTCCCCCCAACTTTACTGGGCATTTGTCTGTCTGTCTTCCCTTTGCTGGACTCCTGGAGAGTATAAAGTTGTAGCTTCCTGATGAAGCTGCCCAAATGACATGACTGTAAGATTTGACCTTCCCTTTGCTCCTTTTTTGTTTTTAATAACTAGGTTAATTACAACGGTATCAAAGCAACCTAAGCTATTCATCTATCAATCCATATGGGACCAATTGAAAAAAATCATGATATATCCATACATGAATATTATGCCATCATTAAAAAAGCATGAGGCTATTCTGTATATACTGACATGGAATTAATTTCAAGTTATGTTGTTAAATGAAGACCAAAAAGTGTATATGGGAAGATTTTGTTGTGTAACAAGGTGATATTTGCATTTGCATAGAATAGCTCTTGAAATACATTACTATTATATAACAAGTTATACGGGAAGGGAGGAATAGGAGACAGGATGGAAGGAATACTTAAATTTTTTAATAGATTCCTTTTAGCATAGCTTTAATTTTGTGGGGTGTGTGTGTGTGTGTGTGTGTGTGTGTGTGTGTGTGTATGTGTGTTACATTTTGGAAATAATTTAGATATTTTTTTTAAATCATGTATTGTAACCATTTGAAGGTCGTGTTCATAGTAGACTACATATGGGTATATAAATGAAAGGTTTTATGATTTTTGCAGAGGAACAAGTCATGATACTGGGGAATTGTGAATGCTAATGAATCTGCGAATGGGTTGAAGCCTCTAGAATTCAGCAGTTCTCAACCTGTGGGTCGTGACCCCTTTGGGGGTCGAACGACCCTTTCACAGGGGTTACCTAAGACCATCGGAAAACACATATTTCCAATGGCGATTCATAACAGTAGCAAAATTACAGTTAAGAAGTAGCAACGAAAATAATTTTATGGTTGGGGGTCACCACAACATGAGGAACTGTATTAAAGGGTCGCGGCATTAGGAAGGTTGAAAACCACTGCTGAATGTTTGGGATATTTTCTTGTCTGTGGTTAAGGATAACCAAAGCATTGCTGAATGTCTACTCTTCCATTCTGATTCCTTCATGTTCAGTGATTGCTTCACACAGTCATAGGTTTGCTTACCTGACAACTGAGGTTTAAAGATAACTGAAAGGAAACAAGCTCCACATGGCGTAGCTCCAATACCAACTCGCTGTGCTGCTGGGTCACACTTGGCTCTTCGAGCAGCTCGGAGAAAAGGCTCCACATTGGCTTTATTCTGCCTCGTTATCAGTCCCCAAACAACCCGAGCAGAGGGTGGTGCAGCAGTCTTCACTCCGCCACCCATGAGAAAGCAGGAGATTTAATCTCCTCTCTACCATGAAGCTCTCAAGCATCTTTTTCTGATGGCAGCTTGATCTCTTCCCTCTCTCAGCATGGCTTTCTGTTTCGTTCTGTACTCAGAGACTTTGTACCAAACACTAGAAAAGGAATCCATGTGAGTCTCTGACCTGGATATTTGTATTATTCAGTTTATCAAGTGACTTTCTGTAGATGTGTTTGCTAGTGTATGCAGTGTTCAATCACCTATGGTTAATGAGTTGTTATTAATCCACTAGAGAAATTTAAATACAGCTTTTCAGAGCTCGCATGTTCCATCCAACCACAGAAATTAACTCAGGAGGTCCAGGGAAGACTAAACATTATAAGTTATTTATATATCATTTACTATACTTTTGCTGAAACATTTCTCTTTTTTTTCTATTTTTACACTAGCATACATAATAATATTCAACCTCTATTCTTAATATCCCTTTTTAAAAATCCTAAAAAGATACTCCCAAGTCTATTAAAAATAGATGAAATTAGGAGTCTTATTTCCAGGGTCACAGACATCACTCATTGGAATCTCGGTTATACCTGGCAGGGAGAACTGACACCATTACAAGTAAGTGTCATCTACCAGCCTGATAAATATTTCCTGAAAGGTTTTGAATTAGTCTCATCTGTTATTCTCTGAAACAGATGAAGTGTCATGTAGGAAACATGAGTCCTGAAATGAGCCTCTCCAGAGTAGGTTATAGGCTAAGATATACAGCAAATGGTGGACAACTCTTTGCCCCAAGACGAAGACCATGTGTGTAGGCCCTTCCAGATCAGAGCCTGAAGGCCTAGCCATTCACAATGTCATTTATCTTGTTGAACCTCCACCAAGTCCTAATGTGACTCAGAGCTATCTCTGCTCCTACATCCTTACACAAACAAACCTTTTTGGAGAATTCCAAGTCACATAAGCTTCTCTTCATTCTTTTTTCTTTGAACTTATACTTATTGCCGGTGTCACACAATTTAGCAATTCATAGATAGTATTCATTTTTTTGAATTCCTCTCATTGTTTTTAAAATGCTGCTTCTCTTGAGAACAGGATCCATAGCTTTGGTTGCTCTGTACCCCCATGTCCCCAGCGCAGTGCTAGTCCGAGAAAAAACTCAGTAACAGCCTGTATTTTTAATAGGAGAGGAGAAATTGAAGGAATAGCAGTTCCATTTAGTAATACCTAAATGGAGCAAGGTTCAAATCCTCTTTAAAAGGTTCAATGTGAGTCATTATGCCCTGGCTGGTTTGGCTCAGCAGTTAGAGCGTCGGCCTGCGGGCCTGCGGTCCAGAGAGACCCGGGTTCGGTTCCCACTACGGTCCCGTTCCCACTACGGGCACGTGATTTTGTTGTAGTTTGTCCCTGGTTGGGTCGTGTGGGAGGCAGCCACTCGATGTGTCCCTTTCACGTCGAGGTTTCTCTCTATCTCTTTTCCTCTCTATCCCTCCCACTCTATCTGAACAAAAAATGGAAAAATGTCTGCGGGTGAGGATAAAAATAAATAAATAAATAAAATAAAATAAAATGTTCAATGTGAGTCATTAAATTAAGTAAATTATCTCTTGACCTTCCTGTGAACCTTGTATTAAATTTATATTCTTGTCACTAGTGACAGACGAGGTTGTGGGAAAATGGCTTTGTGCTCAGTTGTTCTGGAAAATGTTTATCATTTTCATATAATAAAATTCACTTTTCAATGAGTAACAGACATTCTGAAAACATCTGCCAAAAGATTGTTTATACAAATCTGTTTTTCCCCCAAGAGAAGCTGATGTTTAATTGGGAATTCATATGTCCCTCTTAGTCCCCACAGGCAGCATGTCACCTAAATATGTTTACTCTCTTCCTTCAAATGGATGAAGCTGATCTCATAGGTTTTGCAGAAAATACAATGTTTTAGGTGACTATTTCTCTTTCTGCTCATATGTTGGCATTTCACATTATGAAGATTAAAATGTGCCTAAAACATTGAAAATAGTATTCTTAGTTGCCAGAAACATGCTGCCCCATTTTTATTTGAGTGCTGCCCAAATATTGTAGCTGCATACAGTTCTATGGTAAGCTTAAGAAACTAGACTAAATTGATTTTATACTGGTTTTGGAGGCTGTGTATTATGCATTTTCATATCAACGTCTGTTTCTAATTTTGTTCCATTTATAAGATTTGGATTAATTACTTTTCTGCATGTTTAATTACTTAATGAATATTTTCCTTTCCAAGTACTTGAAGTGAGCCATATTTGTTTTTGTACGTCTGTATTCACAGTGCTTAATACTTGCAAATAATAGGTGCTGCATTTGTATGTATTCAAAAATTAATTAACAAATAATGAAAAAACATATAATAGATTTTCTATGGCTTGAAACTTACAAATTAGAATTCCTTAGGGAAGTTCTAGTTTTAGTTCTGATGAACTATCATATATTAATTTTGCTGCTATAAAAAAACAACAATTACAAAATCTGGAAAAAAATATAGTTAACAATTTTCTGTAAGTATTGACAGCATACAATGCAGGGGCACATTCAGTCACCCCTGCTGTCTTTTAAGGAGATTTTCCAGACCATAATTCAGGAAAATAGAGCCCAGTCAGGAAACAGCAGGAGGAAGCAGAGATTTTTGTGTGAGTTACTAAAGTTACTGGAATTTGAGGTCAGAACGCTGAGAAGGAGAGAGGAACAGTGAAGGAACACTAACAATTTGGATAAAAGCTCACCTTTTTGGTGGACCAACTTCTTACGCAAGAGCCATGCCTCTGAAAGGTCCAGCAGAGAACAGTGATGAGTGGCTGAAAACAGAAATATGATGAGGAGATATTGAAGTTCCAACTCAACCAGAGTAGAGAATAGAGACAGCTTTGTGGTCACCAGTGGCTTTCAGGTGAGACTCCAGAGAAGTCATGCCCTAAATGAAGGGTAACACCTGAGACTGAGAGCCACACTCTAGAAATGAGAAAAAAGCTTATAGAGAACTGCTCTAACAGAATCTAAAACCAATTCTAGCACAGAATCACCAGTAATTTTATTGCATAAAAGAGCAAATGTTAACATCCCCAAGGAGTGATATGTATCTGGTTATCTCTACTGGGCAGAATATGGTATAAAACTATGAGACATTAAAACAAGCAGTAAAGTAACTGATAAGAGATCAAACAGGAAAGGAAGACAGACCCAGAGATAGTTCAGATTTGACAACAGCAGATAAAGGCCTCAAAAATGACTATGAATAATATGTTAAAGATGGAACAATTTAAAGGAGAACATAACTCACACACACACACAAAGAACCAAGTGGACATTTTAGAGTTGCAATATACAATATGTTAAATCAAGAAGTCAATGGAGAGATTCCAGCAGTAGCCTAGACAGAGCACAAAGCCTGATTAGTGATTTCCAAGATGGGTGCATAGAAAATACTCAAACCAAAGCACAAATAGGGGGGAAGAAGTATGGAAAAGGACAGATTTGAAGAGAGATATGTGACATTGTCAAAAGGTCTAATATGTGTGTCTAAAAACCAAGTATTTAGAGAAAATATAAGAATAATGCAGATAAAACCAGCATGTATAAGAATTTTCACAGCATCTTAACTCAGAGTAGTCCCAAACTGGAAAATACTTTTTTTTCGATTATAGTTTACATGTAGTACTATTTTGTGTCAGTTTCAGGTACACAGCATAGTGGTTAGACAATCATATACTTTACAAAGTGTTCTCCTGAATATTTCCAGTTACCACTTGGCAACATACATAGTTATTACTTTTAATGTAATCAGTTTTAACTTTAACTTTAATCAGTTTTAACTTTAGTGCTTTTATTTTATTAATGTAACTCTTGGTGCCGTAGCCTTATTTACAGTACCAGAGACATATCACTGTCTTTGTGTGTTCTTAGTGTATTTTTCATGCATCACTTGAACTACAGAAGTATACCAATGTACATGGGTGTAGGTCCAAGTCAGATGGATAGATTTGATGAGCTTTCTTTTATTTCCCTCTCCAGACACTATTATCCAGATATGTGTATGCACTTTTTTTTTTTTTACTATTATGACCTAGTTATCTTTCATACCATTTATATAGCATTAGAAAATGATATATTAACATTGAGCAGGACTTTAGATTTTACTTTGTCTAATCCATGTATTTGAAAAAAAAAACAGAAAACAGGATATTAAAAAATATATATCTTAAGAAACACAGCAAATTAATGACACAATTAAAAAGCCATATCCTCTAGCCCTAGCCGGTGTGGCTCAGTTGGTTAGAGCATCATCCTGTACACTGAAAGGTGGTGAGTTCAATTCCCTGTCAGGGCACATACCCAGATTTCAGGTTCAGTCCCTGGTCAGGGGGCATACTGGGGAGGCAACAAATTGATCTCTCTCTCTCTCTCTCCCCGCCCTTCCTCCCTCTCTCTACAATCAATTTAAAAATGTATATCCTCAGGTGAGGATTAAAAAAAAAGAGCAGTATGCTCTAATCCATTATGTATAACCCTCTAAATCCAACCATTCTTACCAAGAAGGGTCCCTATTTAATACGCAATCAACTACTTCCTGCTATTGCTAGTCTATTTTGTTTAGTTTTTGAATCTTCACCTATTATGTTTAACCAGATTTTTAATTTTGTCATGACAAATACCATGGCTTACACTTCCTTTTTAATCCCCCTTAGCAGCTACTAGCATGGGGCATTGCACATAGCAGTGGTTGTAAAGGTAATCGGTGCATTTCTTATTACTTTTTCCATTGGCACAATATATACCATGTTAATAAAAGATTACATACATGTATTTAGAAAGAAGAGAGAGAAAATGGCCTAAGGAAAAGTAACCAGAACAAGCCAAGCAGGTCCCCATAGTAACGCCAGGTTCAAAAATGTTATTCTAAAATTTCTGACATATGTTCAGGATATAGGGCGCCATCTAGTGATTTCACTTAAATTCCTGACATTTCACACCTTTTGAAGCTTAACTTCCAAATGCAAAAAAGGAAAATGTTTCTTTTCTAGAATGCACTCTTGCTTACAGTTGTGGAACATAGTCAGAGTTTGGTTTGCAAGATATGTAGTTAGAAGTGTTGTCATTTACTGAATTGCTTTTTGCTTCTTGATGCTTAGAAAAGTCATAGGAAGAAGCATATGAAAATGTTAAATCACTATTGATGCTCTGTACAATAATACGTAAAGCTTTAAGTTTGTGACATATACAGAGCTCTGTTCACATGAAGAGATTTATTCTGAGGAAGTTTACTCCCAAATCACTTATGATTTATTCTCTTCTTTCTAAAAAGAAATACCTTTTTATCTCCCCCTGTAGAAATCTAGGTGCATCGAAGTAAGTGCATTTAAGTGCATTAGCAAAAGGAATACAGTTTTCACATTACAAATGCTTTCTCTGTTTCTCACAGGAAAAACAAACAAGTGAAAACTCAGCCTTACTGAGCTATAAACCAACCATCCACATGTATAAACAGAAAATTATTTTAAAGCCCAAGTTTGTGTTTCCCAGACAGATACAGAGTAAAAACGTGAACAAATGGAGATTATTTATTTTTCTTCTGGCCCTATAACAACAATATCCAGTTAATAATTACATTTATTTATATACCAATATAAAGTGCAATAGACTAGAACTGTTTTATAGAAATAGTTTGAGGAATCTCTAGACTATTTTTAAAAAATATTTTTGGTATGTTCAAGTTTGTGCAATAAGTCAAATTTTTATAACATCTATTGCATACTATCCCATATCATTTAAACAACTCTCTATTTTTTTGTCTAGTAATATCTAGGGACCCATGCTGTAAAAATACCAAGAAAAGAACACAAGAATTATTTGCAAAGCTCATTTATTAAAAAGATATCAACATTTCAGATAAGCTGACAGATTTATGGACCATGCCTCTCTCATAGTATTTTCTACACCTAAAATGGTCATTCTGTGTTCCACGGCCAGGAGAGCTCACACATACCTCATGTCTTAGCACCCCTGTGCACAAAGCTTTTATCAAATCTTAGGCCAACCATCAACCTGGTATGCCTGACCTTCAGTGGTCCTCAATCTTGGTTGCAAATTGGAATCATCGGAGGGAGTGAGGCATCTTCTGCTCCTCTGTTCACACCGAGAGACTTCTGTTTAATTGGCCTTGGATGAAGACTTGGCTTGGGGACTTTTAAAGATGTCATTGGCCAATCTAATGTGAGCCCTTCCCGTTATATTATCCCTTCCCCTTTATACTGAAATAATTTGTCCTCCACTTCGGGATATGCTCCTTCATGGAAGAAGTTCTCTGTGAGTTGGCTGTTTTTTGCCACCAGCATTTAACTTGGTGATGGTATAATATTAGGCCTTGTATGATTATTTATGAGATTGTGCTGACTAAAGCTAAGGGCAGGAATTAGTTCATAGTGATGGGGTGGTACCTAGGATAGGGTGCTATAAGGGAACTGTGGTGGAGATACTAACGAGCTGAAGTAAGAGCCAAGAATATTGATTACAGTTAACGAGGAAGCAGGAATTCCTAGAATATTTGTTGCATTGATAAACTATCAAGGGCAAGGTAGCAAAAACATAAATTATGTCAAGTATGTCAGCGATTTGTTCTACTTAGTGCCAGTTTGTGTAGGGATGTGTGGCACCTAGCTGGCACCTCTTCTGTCTCTCACCACAGTGACACTGGAAAAAGTGAAAGGGACCAGTCACTTGGGCCATATACCCTTTCCCCCACCGCACTACTCTGGACATGAAACTAAAAGAACAAAATGTCCAAAACGTTCCTGGCACTTTCTCATGAAGAACAGTAACAGGAAATCTGGCGCTGCGTCCTGTGTCAAGATGCCTCATCACTTGACATTTGCACAGGGCACTGCTGAGTAATACATTGCTGAAGGTCACTGCTCCGAAGAGTAAAGACAGTTTAATATTTTGTTTGAGAGTTTTCTAAATGTAATAAAACCCAAACCTCTTTTAATAACTTATGGAGGTATAGTCTTATTAATAGCTGAGGAGCTCCTTGAAAATAAATATTTAAAGTCTTGCTTTTATATCTGTGTTAACACAAGCCCACCCTCATACCCACCTCCCGCACCTAAAAGAAAAATTATTAAAGTTGAGCACAGACTAGTTACCGAATGATTAACAGTTACTTCTTTTTATTTATTTATTGTGTTGATATTGGTTAATACAATTATATAAATTTCAGGTGTACAACTCTATAATTCATCATCTGTATATTGTATTGTGTGTTCACCACCCCAAGTCAAGTCTCCTTCCATCACCATTTGTCCACCCTTTACCTCTTCTACCTCTCCCCACCCCCTTTTACATCTCAATCAGAAAGGCCTATTTTCTGAAATCATTAAATCAGATGTTTTCAAAATAAAAATGAGGTATTTTTACTAAATAAATTAGTACAAACATTTATCTTAGTATCAAGAGTCCCAGATAACCAGTCCCAAATATATAATTTAAAAATATTACTTAAAAATAGGAGATTTTTTATATATTTAAGAAATGAATTGGAGGTGGCAGTTATTAGTGATGGAGTGAATTAATAAGTCGTAAATTCTAAAATTTTCAAGAAACAATTTCAGGATTTATTTTTTTTAGTATGTCTTTCTTCAGGCTATAATTAATTAATAGAACCAAATTCAGCAGAGAACTAATAGAATAAATAATAATGCTGTGTAGACAACATTTTCTTTAAGAACTAAACAAATTCACTCCATCTTTAGCCAATGAGCCATAGCAATACTGATGTTTTTCTTTACAGAAAAATTTGGAAGTGCAGAATGCTTACTGTCTTTTAGGCTGTTTTAATTTTTTATAAAAATGATATGATTTAACAGTTATAAATTATAGGGGGTAAGTACTATTGTTTTATTATTTATATACATTTATTTTTATACAGTTTATACACACACACACACACACACACACACACACATACACACACACACACACACACATATATGAATAAACTTAGAGAGATTACACAATTTTTCCAAGGTCACATATATAGTACATTCATTCAGGAATTGAGAATTACTGAGAAATTACTGGGCACCAATACTTTTTTAAAAAATATTCAATTTATTTAAACTGTAAAAAACAGACAAAATACATTTTATCCACTTTCTCCACCCCCACCCCCTACCTCTGGCAACCACCAATCTGTTCTCTGTATCTATGAGCTTGTTTTTTTTTTATTTTTTTTAAATTCCACATATAAGAGAGATCATATGATATTTGTCATTCTCTGACTTATGTCACTTAGTATATTTTCCTCAAGGTTTATCCATGTTGTTGCAAATGACAAGATGCCATTATTTTTATATCTGAATAATATTCCATTCCATAATGTGTGTGTGTGTGTGTGTATCTCAGTTTCTTTATCCATTCATCCATAAAAGAACACTTAAGTTCCTTCAATGCACCAGTCCTTTTATGGGATGGAAGAGGTAGTAGTGATCAAGATACAAAGGTACTTATGATAGAACTTACTTTTCAGTAGGAAAAAAAGAAGCAATATAAATAAGTTAAAGATAATCTAATAAAGAAATAGTAAATAGTGATGATATCTATGCAAAGAATCAATACATGGCAATTGAAATTTTTAAATACCATAAAATATGAAACTCAAAGGTAGGGATACATTTAATAAAATATGTGTAAGACCTGTACACTTAAAGCTATGAAAGCATTGCTCTTTAATAGAAATAAACAACCTAAGTATAGGAAGATATATACTATGCTCACAGATCAGAAAACTCAGTATTGCTAAGATACCAATTCTACCCATTTTGATTTATAGATTTAATAGAATCTCATTCAAAAATCCCAAAAGTGTTGTAGAAATTTATAAGCTGATTCAAAAATTTATATAGCAGTATAGATGGTCTAAAATAGCCAAAACAATTTTAGAAAAGGGACTAAGTTGATAACTCATAATATGTAATTTTAAGCCCGGTCTGTGTGGCTCAGTGCATTGAGTATCCTCCCATGGACTGAGAGGTTCTGGTTCGATTCCAATCAGGGCACATGCCCAGGGTTGTGGGCTTGATCCCCAGTAGGGGGCATGCAGGAGGTAGCCTATTACTGTTTCTCCCTCACATGGATGTTCCAGCTCTCTCTCCTTTCCTCTCTCTCTTTAAAAAAAGAAAAATCGATTAAAAAATAAGTTATTTTAAGGCAGATTCACAAAGTGAAGATGAACATGTAGATCAGTGTACAGAATAAATAATCCAGAAATAGAGCTACCCATATATGGACAGTTGTTTGGTAATAGTGCCTGGGTAATTCAGTGGGAAAATGATAGTATTTTCAGCATATGGTGTTCTCATATCCATATGGGGGAAAATGGACCTGCATGTGCACTCCATGCACACAATGAACATGAAATCAAGTTTATAACACTTTGGATGAGTCCTTCAAAGTTACACATAGCAATCCCTCTTATAGGAATGAAAACCTATGTCATATAACAATGACTCAGATGTTTATAGCAACTTCATTGTAATAGCAAAGACCAGAAAAGACCTCAAATGCCCATCACCCTGTGAATGGATAAACAAATTGGCAGTATATCTATCCAATGGATAAAATGTAACAAGAGGAAATGAACTCCAGATTCATTGAACAAAATAGGTGAATCTATAAAAAATAATGATATATGAAAGAATCAGATACAAAAGTCTACATAAGGTTTGATTTCATTTACTTGAAGGCAGATCATTGATTGCCATGGGTTCAGATTGGGGGCAGTTTTATTGATAGAAAAGATCCTCAAGATAAGTTTCGAAAGTGATGGGAATGTTCTATATCTTGTCCAAGCTGATGTTTACATGCCTGTGTATGTGCCAAAACTCATTGAATTGAAAACTTATAATGGTCTGAAAATTATACCTCAATGAAGCAGGTTTAAAAAGTAAATATGACATACCATAACAGATACCTGTGGGACTGAAGGGGAAGAGATCTCTGAGGGAATGACATATTAAAATATGTATACATAAAGCCCATAAAATAGTACAAATACTAAACCTATTGCTGCCTCCACAGCAAGAATCATGTTAACATTCCTCCATTTAAACAATTTAGAAAGGATGTATACAGTGAAGTTTAGGAGGAAGCACATCCCCAGAGGAGAGACTAGAGAGGCTGAAATGACTAACTCAGCCTGCAAGAAGAGAAGGAAGGCCAGCATCTCTCCTGTGGGCCAAGGGAAAAGATAGATGACGACACAAGGTCTAGTCTCTTAGCAGTTCATGATTCAGGGTAAAGGCTTGGATTGAATTCTAATTGTGAAGGTGGGAAACTATGTTATGAAGAGAATGGATTGTATACTTTTAATTTTAATTTTTAGGGCTATAATTTTATTACATTATTTAGAGTTAATAATTTCTTCATGACAATAAACACAGTCAACCATATTCCACATTAAATGACCACAGTACCACAGTTTACTATCTTCTTTTTTCCTCCTTGAACCACCCAAAACAATAACAGAAATGTTTGTAGAAAAACCAGGAAACAAATCCAATCCATACACTCCGAAATTAAAGGTTGATAAAGGCAGCTAAGATTCAGTCAGAGTTAGTGGGGAAGAGCCATAAGGGAAGATGTGGTCAAACAGAGAAAGCAGTTGGAGACTATTGCAGTAGACCAAGAGAGAGGTGTTGGGTCAGAGGGGTAGGAGGCGGAATTGTTCAGGCCTTTATCTAATGGAACTGATGATGGATTGGGAATAGAAACTGAGAGAAAAGGAGAAATTAAAGATGCTGCCAGACTTTCTGTACTGAGCAACTGGGTAAATGTGGTTGCTATTTGCTAAGTTCAGAACACTAAGGGTAGAGGTTTGGGTAAACAGTTTGGGGGATGAGTGCACAGTTGAGAACTTGAACTTGAGCATCCATCTCCTTTTATAAGACATCACACTGCTGGGTATCAGAATAAAAGCCTCTTAATAGATAACATTTTGTTTCTATTTTTTTGTAACTTCGGATACACTCTTGCACCCAATTTACACTGCCTTTTCGTTTCCTCCTCCTCCTGTGTGCATCCATTTAAATTCAGAAATCCATGGTGAGGGAAATCCTTCAAAGCATGTATTATATGATTTAGCATTCCTATCTCAATAACAAGAATACCAAATAAATTACCAAGAAAAGGACAAAAAGAACAGTTCGAAATCCCCAAAGGCCTAACCCAGAAGCAGATTTTAAAGCTTCTTAAAAGGGAATTCCTCAAAAATAGCCCGATTTCTAAATACATGTTAAAATTAAAAGGACCGCGAAGAGATGCAAAAGGATTAATTCACGTCCTCATTGACAATTCCCTGTCAATACTATGTTTAACCGTTGTATATTAAAATGTATGTTCCTAAAATCAGCAAAAATAGTACTAATCCTTGAGAACAGAAAAAAATATGGACACTCCTCGAGAAAGAATCATGTAAACACTCCTCCAGTACACACCTGGCACACAACAGGTGTTTAATATTGTTTTTTGAGCCGAACTGTATCTAATTGTTGCTTTTGTCAGTGGGGTTTGATTAGTGTCATCACCATTATTATCATCATCAAAAGTGTCATCAAAACTAATATTTATTGGACACTTAAAGATCTAACTCAATGATTTTCAAACTGTACAAAATGTCCTGTTTCTGCAAACAGACTCAAAAAGTTTACAAGGGAAGAAGAACCCACTCAAGCTTCAAATTGTTTTTCTTAGGCTTCCTGTGACCAGAGGAGCTACCCTTCAATGTTTGCAAATCATGATTATAGAACAGAGGTTGCAAACTTTTTATTTTATTATTTATTTTATAAATAAACATTTTAAACTTTATTGACCATAGAGTTCTTGTTGCAACTACTCAATTCTGCATTGTAGCAAGAAAGCAGCCATGGGCAATACATTAATGAATGAATGTGCCATTGATCTTCAAACTATTTAGAATAGTTTGAGTCTGATGATGGCTGAACTTGGCCTGTGGGTTGTAGTTTGCCAACCCTTGAGCTAAGGAAATGATATCATTTATCTCTACATTTTTACTTCTCCAGGTTTGCTGCCTGAATCTTGAACTTAATGTTATTTAGGGCAAGTAGGAAATTTGCATGGAAATATGGGTCTTTGAGCAACCTTCATTAATTTGTAGATTCTCACTCCCATTTATTATGGCAAGAGCTATAAAAAAGACTCAGCAATCAAATGAATGCTCTTTGAAATTAAGAACTTTTAATATTCCTTCATATGTGATCAATTTATTCCCTCATTCTTTTTAAATTTTTTTTTCTTTATTGATTTTAGAGAAAGAAGAAGGGAGAGGGAGAGAGATAGAAACATCAATGAGAGAGAACATTGATTGGCTGCCTCCTGCATGCCCCCCACTGGGGATTTGGCCCACAACCTGGGCATGTGCCCTGGCCAGGAATCGAACTGGGGACCTCTTAGTGCGTGGGTCGATACTCAACCACTGAGCCACACTGGCCAGGCTATTTTCTCATTCTTAAAGATGAACTGCTGAGAAGGGTAAAATAAATAAATATATATATATATGTATATACATGTGTAAGAAAGCAAGCAAGAAATGGCTTACAATTGCTTTTAAGTTTTTACATGTTTACTTTGGGTTTGAGTAACTTTGAACCAGAAAAGAAAATACCACAGGTTTCATGGGATCTAATAGATATTTTTGTGTCTCTTAACCACAAAGACTGCAGACTAATAGCCTGGTCAAAGGTTGGGGAAAGAGAAATCCACAAAAGGAACCATAAAGCTGATACACACTAGACCAGTGTTTTTCATCATCTGTCACTATTGACATTTTGGGTCAGGTAATTCCTTGTAATGGATGTCTATCCTGGCATTGTAAGATATTTAGCAGCATCCCTACACTTTCCCCACTAGGTGCCGGTAGCACCCTCCACTTCAACCATAGATGTTTGAAGACATTGACAAAGGGCCCCTGAGGGATGAACTGCCCCAGGTTGAGAATTTCTGATCTAGCAGAATCAAAGAAGGCCTAACAACATCACTTTTCAACAGCCTCAGGCAAAGATTATGCTTCTGCTTTTTGTCCTTTGCAGTCATAAGTATCTTCTTCCTTAGCAATACAATCCTATATTTTAGAAGATAATAAACAAAATATATGCCAAAGGATGAATTTTTTAACTCTTTTATTCTAATTTTTGTGGATAGTACAGTTGATTTAGGAACAACACAAGGATTAGGGATGCCAACTCGCAGCGCAGTTGAAAACCTGCATTTTAAAATATCAATATTTATTTTCTTAATGCTATTTTATATCTCAACTACTACCAAAAGCATTCCAATTGAGAGCAGAATAATCAACAGTAATCCTGTTTATCTTTGTATAACAAAATCCAAAAAAGGGAAGATGAGAGGACAAAGCTGTAGCCAGGGTACTATAGTGTGCAAAAATTCAACTTTACATATTAACTAAGATACTACTGTTCATTATCTGTCACATAAATCATCACCTAAAGTTGTCAAAGGAACGGTTGCTATCTTGACACATCTTAATCAATAATTTTTTATAATAACTGCAGTCTGTTCCAGGTTGTGTTGATACATCAAATTAAATATGTTATGAGCCTTAAGGAAGACATACCTTGTCTTTGTTTTTTGTCCTCCAGAGTAACTTTACAATTTGTTCCTCCCAATGTCATAGATATTGTCATCACCTGTCTTGTAGTTGCTTAGGCACAGAAGCCTCAATGTCACTTTTGACTTTCCCCTCATCACCTCTGTTTTTGACTGCTTAAAAGATGTCCTTTTTTTGCTTGTCAATTTAGTATTTATTTCTTCACAGTTTCCAATGGTGATTTTCTCAACTTTGAGATTTTTAAACATTAGATTATCATACGACCAGTTCTTGGATATGCTCTCTATCTTCTTTAACTATCTGAGAAATGACATGTAGTCTCTTGATTTTAAATATAATTTATTTTATGTTGATCACAGTTATATTTCCATCCCAACTTTTCCTTGAAAAACCACTCATGTAACTATTACTCTACCTGGTATCTGTCTCCACTTATGTGTTGAATAGGAGCTCACATGCAACGTGTCTACAATGAACCATTTTATACCATGCTCCCCTATCCAAAACATTCTCCTCTTATTGCATTCCTTATTTCAATACTTGACAACTCCCTTCCTTGATCTACTCTGAGGAAACTTATTAACAGCATCTTTCCTTCTCTCTACATGCCACATCTAATTCATCAGCAATTTTTGAAAATAATACTATAGCAATGATCCAGAATTCAACCATTTCTCACCATCTCTACTGTAACCACTCTCAGGTAAACTAGCATTATCTCTAGCTTGTTTATTTCAATGGTTTATTAACTGGTCTCTCTACTATCCTTGCACAGGCTATTCTCAACTCAGTTACCAAAGAATTCTTTTGCAAAATATTCAACTTAAAATGTTGGCACTCTGCTCCAACTTGTCTAGTGTTTTTCCATCTCACCTTGAGTAATGAAGATTAATATTCTCACCTTGGCCTATCAGTTGATCTGGGCTCTGGGATCTGGTCTCCTGCACTGATCCAACATCATAATCTCAGCCCTCTTGCTCATCTGCTCTGTCCACAGCAGCCTCCCTGCTGTTCCTCAGTCATGCTGTGAGAGCTGATTCACAGCCTTTGCACTCCTTGTTCCTGGATCTCCAACATCCACATCATTCCCTCCCTCACGTTTTCCAGGTCTCTACTCCAAGTGTTCTCATCATGGAGAAGTCTATCCCCTACGTATTGTTTTGTTGTTGTTGTTGTTGTTTTCTCTTTCTAACATGGATCATTACCTGATAGATAGTCAGTTGCTTGCTTAATGCCTACATTTTCTTAAACAGAGTGCATGCTGTATGTGTATGGGGCCTTTTTTCTGGTTTGTTACCACAGTATATTCTGCTTCTAGAACTCAGACAAGTACTTAATAAATGTTTATACAATGGATAAATAACTGAATGAATAGTGTCAATGTTAAGTATACAGATGATTCTCACTTTCTCACATGAAATATTTTTTGAAGAAAAAGGCACATGGAATAAAATATAAAATAGACAAAAGGTGCCTGGCCCGTGTGGTTCAGTGGTTGAGCATTGACCCATACACCAAGAGGTCACCGGTTCAGTTCCTGGTCAGGGCACATGCCCAGGTTTCTGGCTTGAACCCCAGTGAGGGACATGCAGGAGGCGGTGAATCAATGTTCTCTCTCATAGATGTTTCTATTTCTCTCTCCCTCTACCTTTCTCTCTCTCTAAAATCAATAAAAAACGTATTTAAAAAATAATCACAAGTCAAGAAAAGGAACAGCAATTTTCCATACCAGGAACCAAATGCTTTATGAAATTACCAAGCACATCTGCCTGTTAAACATAGACATGAAAACATTTTTAGCATGTATTTTCATTGTTGATTTTATTTTTTCAATATAGTATAACATTCAGAATGAGGTTAAATTATCACTATATTTTGGATGTACACTGTTTTTTTTAATCTTTTTTTGAATACAATATATTTTATCAAATAGTGTTCATTTCCCTCTTCTACTATATTACTAAATAAGGGAGAAATGCAAATAGATATTTGAATGCACATTGAATGTATTCTAGGAATTCAAAGACAAAGGTGTTGACACTGCTAGAGCAGAACTCTTGGCTAACAGGCAAATCATGACATTGTAAATTTTAACTTTCCTCAGTTCATGTATAAATGACCAAATTTGGTTTCTGGAAGACACTCATGAGCATCAGGGTGTGAGGGTATGGATTGGTACAAAATTGCGGCAATGCAGCTGACTCAGTCAGCTCTAAGCTCAGGGTAAATGGAATAAGAATTTTCTCAGAGTCTATAACAACTATTCATGTTCCTCCATCCCCAAAGATACTGAGTTCCCAGACCCACAACAAACCAAAAAATCTTGGCTTTTAGCAAAAAAACTAGGATGCTCCTGGTACAAGATGCCTGAGACTTTAAGAAACACATCGTCCATGAGGAAAGCATACTATGATAATGCATACATTTTTGGTTTCTGGTTATCTTAATACTTTACTTACATCCCATTTCTTTTGGTATTTCAAGCTTACTGACATGACTCAAAGACTTTTTGAAACTGCATCAAGGACCTCCACTTTCTCATCTTTGCCTCCTTAATCTTCTTGAGATGAATAATCTTTTGCCTTCATACTTATTTTTGGAATGTAGATAATTTGTCTAGAACTGGCTTTTTTGACTTCAGGCTACTCAGTAACAACTCACTAGTTTTTTTTTGTTTTTTTTTTTCATTTTTTGCTCAGATAGAGTAGGAGGGAGAGAGAGAGAGAGAGAGAGAGAAACATCGATGTGAAAGGGCCACATCGAGTGGCTGCCTCCCGCACGACCAACCAGGGCCGGGGACAAATCGCAACCGAGGTACATGCCCTTAGCGGGAACAGAACCCGGGTATCTCCAGACTGCAGGCCGACGCTCTAACCGCTGAGCCAAACCGACCAGGGCACAACTCACTAGTTTTTTAGAATTTTTTTCAGAGCCTGAGAATTAATCCACACCAGTTCTGCAGTCCTATTTAAAAAGATATTCCCAACACTTCCCAAACTAGTGTGACTGCTTCCATATATTTCCTTGGGCTTGGGAAAGAACAAGCTTTCTTTCAAGCTACCCAACCTCTTTCCTGGTTTTTCCTGGCCTGTGCTGGTGCCCTCCCCCTATCCAATCTTTTTCCTGGATATTCCAGGGGCTTGTGCCCTTCTCCAATTCCATCATTTCCCCAAATTTTCCCAGGCTAGCGCCTTCCCCTACTACACATGCACCCAGAGAAAGGAACTTCCCATTACTGACCCTCCGCCCAGTTAATTAGGGAGTGATAATACCTGATACTCCCCAGGGCACCTGTGAAACCACGGTCCCCCAACTCCATCAAACTTAATTAGCTACCTTCTCTTTTGTTAATAACTATCCCCCAACTCTAAAAAATGCTGACATGTTTTCTATTGTAAGATATTTCAGAAAGAGTGAGTGCCATTCAGGTCAAGTTGAAAGGACTCATATCTACACACAAAATGCCAACTGAAATTGACAATAAGTAGTGCACAGACTAATTTCTCTTGGAGATATGTGTACAAATGACCAGAGAAAGTCTGGCTGGTGTGGTTCAGTGGTTGAGCATCGACTCATGCACCAAGAGGTCAACAGTTTGATTCCTGGTCAGGGCACATGCCCAGGTTGTGGGCCCCATCTGCAGGAGGTGGCCAGTTGATATTCTCTCTCATCAATGTTTCTATCTCTCCCTCTCCCTTCCTCCCTCTCTAAATCAATAAAGAAAAAGAAAAAAGAAAAACAATTATCAGAGAAAGAGAGACCTTTCTCTGACTGTTGGTTATTCATGTATTTTCTTCTTTCTTTTGTTTCTGTTACTGAGATATAATTGACTTATTGTGTAAATTTAATGTGTACAATGTGATGATTTGATAATGCTTTTGAACATTTGACTGATATGTTTCACAAATGAAGCAACTTTTTACAACTACTTTCAAGTCTTACTTCTTAAAACTGGTTGATGCCAATATGTGCTTAGACAGTGAAGTCCAGAAACAAGAGCCATTTATTCAGAATCTGAGTGCGTTGAACTGTGACTCCGGTATTCCAAGAAGCCAGGGGGTGGCAGTGGCTTATAACGCTTCCTGATTAGAACAAGAGTAACATTTCAAATCCACCATTACATATCCCATTACCCTACCTATTAACCCTCAATTTATGAAAATAGAAAGAATTCTATCTCTAGTAAAGTTTAAACTATGGGTCTGTTAAATTAGACATCTGCTTGTGGGATTTGTTTCTAAGGGCACCAAGAATTTCCCTGAATTATTTCTCCCCCACCCCCGATTCCTCTTACCAGTGTATATCTAGTATATGAAATTATTCTATCATATGTCAATTATTTTATGTATTTCAAAAGAATTCTCCTATACCAAGAAAGCAAATGCCCAAGAAGGAAAATAGAGTACAATAATATACTCATGGATAAAATGACAGAGACCGAGCAAACTCATCAGGAAAACAGTAGCAGAGAAGAATTTGCTCACGCTGCCTCCTTGCCCTGTCTGTTTTCTAGAACACAGATGGAAAGAGTGGACTTGTGACTGCCTTGGTGTCTTGAATTATAATTTTAGTCTCCATAACCCAATATAACATCATAACATGAACCTCACAGTTTTCTTGTCATCCTCCATGCTAAGCATTTTGAAGCAAAAAAAGTCTCAGTGGGGAAAATATATGGTCATAAATATTTTGTTCACATATCTACTTGCAATTCTAAAATATACTATCCTAATACTCTTTACTTTATATTTATTAAGTATTTATAATATAGCATATATTAATATTTATAACATATTTTACATATAGTATATTTATAATATATGTTTATATATTATAAATATATATTTATAATAAAATTATAATTTTTTCTAAAGCTAAGGTTGTTTAAAATAATGCCTGGTCAATGATCGTGACTTCCAAATTATTACTAGACTTTTTTTTTAACTTTTGAGTTCTAGCAAAATTGAATGGAGAGAGAGAGAGACAACAGAGGAAGACTCTGCCACCTGAAACACAATAAACTACTCAATCTAAAAGAGCTTAGAGGAGTGTTTATCCTTCCCTATTGGCTACATGCTCACTTAGACCCAAGATCTGAACCAGACTGAAAACCCTGTCAGTTTTCTCTGAGATTTTGGTAGTTGGTAGTGATTTATGAAATGGCTAGAGAATATTTCCTACACTGATATCATATCAATGTCATATCTTCTATCTTCATGTGAAACTCCAGCTATATTAAAACATGTGTGTGTGTGTGTGTGTGTGTGTGTGTGTGTGTGTGTGTGTATTATACCGAGGGTAAGGGCCTACAAAGATAATTGGCAATTTGCATTTCATTATAATATATTTCTATAAAGCAGTGTGTTTTATTGCAAGTAGAAGTCAGGAACAATGTCTGGGTGTTTGGCAATCAGGAATGAGCCAAGATTCAAATGTCAATACAACAACATGACTCTAGCATGGTTATCAATCTACACTAGTACATAGAGAAGACTGAAACAGTGACTGTGCACACCTGCTGCCCCTTTACTTAAGAAACAAGTTCTGTCCTAACTCACAGGGCTGTGTATGGGCACGGTGCACACACTGTCTCTTCACAAACTCATCTCATGGACTGGGCTCATCTCACGCCAGAACACATAAGCAGGAGGGGGCAAAGTATTACCAAACAAAGGAAAGGTAAGGTCATTCTGCATACTTTAGGAAGAACAGAACAGAAGTGGTTCATTGCTGGGGGGGAAGGATACAAAAAATGTTTTAAAAGATATTTATTATCTTCTAAAGAATATAAAGCAGTATCTTCTCTATGAAAAGGAGCAAAGTCAAAGAATGATCAGGCTAAGATTTAAAAAAAAATTAGGGAGGCATGAAAAGGCAATGCATGATAGAAAGAACCCATGGAAAGTAAACACAGAATAATAAAATTTAAATCTGCATGGGAGTTAGCCAAATAAGGCATTTTGCTCTGTGTAAAATCAACACCATTCCATTATAGTTCTTCATTTTAGGACAGTTACAGGTAATAGGAACTTATTCTCATACCAGAACATCAAAGAAATTATGTAATACTTAAAAAAATGTATATAATATTTCATGCAGTGTAATGATTATTTTGGGATGCTTTTTTTTTGTTATATCTAAGTGTATACCAGTAAAATAGCATTAAATTTGGAGTGTAGGAAGCTTGTATTAGAATATATACAAAATAAAATATATCAATAAAAATTTCTATAAAGGCCCTGAACAATTAACTGTTGGATGTTAAAACTGTTATGTCAATAATGGTAAATTCAAGATTTTAATAAAAGTTTATTTAAAAAATGCTTTAAGTTCCATTAAAGAATCATTTGAAGCCTTGTAATATATAAGAAGTTATTCTCATCAGAACCAAAAATATAAAAAAACTACTTATAATTCCTAATGATTCAGAGTTCTAGTGAACTCACTTTAAACTATATGTTATATGGTATAATTTTTAGCAGAAACAGATATTAGTAAAAAGTAAACATTAAAACATCTTAAATGCCAAGAGAAAATTAAATTACTTTGACCAAATTGAATCAAAATAATAGTGTTTATCTGTTATTAAATAAAACCTTTATTTTTATCTTTTTTATAATAATAAATAAGTAGATAATGCTAACCTATCAGATAATTTTATCACTAAAAGCCTAAATAAACAAGCTGAACACTTCGGAGATTAATTTTCATTATATTTGTGAAACACTCTAAAATATTTCTTATTAGAATGGTTATCCTTTTCAGGTGATAACTTTTGATAATTGAAGCTATATGAATGTTTAAAAATTACACATTTTAATGTTTTTTTTTGTGAAGGATAATATTCTTGGCATTACTATTCAACTGCTTAACAACAAAAAGAGGCAGACTTACTTCAGTGAGTCTCCATGTGGCAGGCGCTACACTGTGTTTATACATTTACAACTACCCTATCGTGTCTCCCTTCCATTGTACATGACAAGAAACTGAGAGTCATAGAATAAACACTGCTGAGGTCCCACAGTCTATAAATTTGTTATCACCCTAAAGTTCAAGCATTTGCAATTTCTCCCAAAGAGTGGCAAGAAATGGTTAATTCTTTATTTTTTACTAAACTTTATCTTAAAGAAAAACAGACTCTTCTACAAATCTACACTAAATTGACCAAAAATAATTTGAAGTGCTGTGAGGAACATACATCCAAATAAATCAAGAATCAATGAGTCTGGAATCAGCTTGGTGTCTGCTCCTGCTGGCCTTGGGCAAGTCAGTCAACCTCCTTCCACTGAACATGTAATGGGAGCTGCCCAATAAGTTGGTCAAAATTAAATGGAATAATAAATTTAAAAAATTCATAAAACAGTGTTGTAACCTAATAAACAATATCATGAGCTATTGCTTGATATGATTGGTGTTAAGTTGTGTAGATTTACTTTCACATCTGCAGTTGTTATAATCAAGAACTTAAAGAGTTGCCTCCTCTAAAGACACAAGAATGCTAGGAGCCCTAAACATCAATTTCCCATAATCCCTTATTGTGAGAAAGTTCCTATTACCTGTAACTGTCCAAAAATGAAGAACTGTAATGGAATGGTGTTATAGGAATAGTATTTTTTATGTGTAGAGAAATCGTGTTTTTTACTCAATTGCCTAAAACATTGCAGCAGCTTTATAGGTAAGAGATGTAGGCAGTTTGTCTTTGTCAAAATAATGTTCCTAGGCAACTTGCACAGATCACAAAGAACAGTGGGGAGTAAATGGGGGGAAAAAGAGGCTGGAAATGATATAGTAGCCAAATCTAGTAGAGTGTAAAAGGAGAAAAGCATGAAAGGCAAGAAAAGAAATGTCAGCTAGAACTGAAGAACTAAAACATTTTTCCACGTTTCCTGAGAACAACGTATAGCTACTTCTGCTAACCTCATGAATAACACAAACTAGGTTTGGTGTAAATGCTTAGTGGTTATCAAAAGTGATATATATAAAATAAAATTTTATCTTACCTCAACGTAATTCCACATTTCCACCTCTCATTCTTGTATCCCAAGGATTTATTTGTTATTATATTAATTGCTTAGAAAAAAAGAGATAAGTCAATAGCAATAACAACATAGTAGCTACCTAATAAATACCTATTAATTTGTTTATTAATTAAAATAAATAATCAATGGAAAAATAGTTTTATATCTAGAACATCATGGGACAGTGCTTATGTGATATACATTTTTTGCTAGAAACTGTGGTTTTTATAAAAAAGGGCATTGAAATCTAGTGATTTACTGGAGCTTATTGAGTTGTTAAGGGGATGATTAGGATTAGAAACTTTGTGATTCTTATTAAATAATGTTTGTGTGTCAGTGTATGTGTGTATTTATGTGTATGTGTGTATGACACACAAGGATAGAGAAGAGAGAGAAACTTCTAAATCCTACTTTATTGTGTTTCTTTTGTTTTAACAATGCACTTTTTCAGAGTCAGTGTATGATCTGTGCAGATGACAGCCAGAATCTTTCCTTAAATTGCCAGTGAGTTCTGATTACCTTATTTAGGAAAAATTTCTAAAGGGCATTAATAATAGTAAATATAGCCCAGCTGGTGTGACTCAGTGGTTGAGTGACGACCTATGGACAGAGAGGTCCTGGTTCCATTCCTGGTCAGGGCACATGCCCAGGTTGCAGGCTCGATCCCCAGTAGGGGGCGTGCAGGAGGCAGCAAATTGATGTTTCTCTCTCATCGATGTTTCTATCTCTCCCTTCCTCTCTCTCTAAAAATCAATAATATATTTAAAAATAATAAAAATAGTAAATATAGACTGGCTGAGTAGTTGCTGACCCATAAGGCAACCTGTACCTATGTATTTAATAACTATTGTCAGTTACCTGTGGCGTCGCTGCCATGTGGCCCTCTGTCTCCAGGCAAATGTTTCACCACTCACCCTCTCACGCTGTATGCTCCAGTTGTAGAACCACTTGTCATTCCCTATTTACTCTATCATCGTCCTGGCCTCCAGATCCCTACAGATGCCATTTTCTCCACTACTTCTTTTTGTTAACTTTAACTGATTCTCAGCTTTGTAATATCCCAATGTATATGTCACTCCTCAGACCCTCAACACTTCTCCTCCTAAGGCATCAGTAGTGTGCTGTTTTAACCCCTTTGCAACCATTCCTATGCAATCACTTGTCTCTCTTGTCTACTGTAAGTACTTTATGGAGCAGACACATTGTCCAATGCCATAGTCCCAAGATCTAGTAGTACAGGACCTCACACAAAGTATGTGCAGAATAGAGAAATGTTATATAAGTGACTTGGTGAGCAGGTGAAATAAAAATGTGTGTGGCACATAGATTAGGGTAAGAAGAGGAAATACTATTTACATTTATGCCATATATTAAATAATTTTGTATTCTTAATTCTAATAATTTCTGTTAACAATTACCAGGGGGCTTCATTGGTAAAATATACCTAGCTAAATAATTGAGACTAGTGCATATAAAAGAACAGACAAAAATTTTTGAATGGAAATGTGTAAAATAGATGTTTCTGATTAAATCTTCTGTACAAATAAAAAATGTGAGAAAGCTATTTGGGTTGGAAGATGGAGTGTGAGGTGAAGTGGATTTCAGACATAATAAACTAGAACATGGGTAAGCAAACTGTTGTACAAGAGACTAGACAATAAATAGTATGAGAGTAGCCATAAATAATATGCAATTGAATACATGTGGGTGTGTTCCAATAAAACTTTTTTTTTTTTAATCAGGCAGTAGTCTGGGTTTATCCTGCATGCTCTAATTTGCAATTACATGGCCTAGAGGAAATTGGGTACTTTCCTGGAAAAAGAAAAGTTTATTTCTATATAATTCTTCTAGGATTCAGTAAACCAAAGTTGATGGCAATTAGCTGTCCAGTTACATGTAGTTTCTAAAGAGAACAGGCTACTTCTGCCCACCCACTTAACATCTCATACTTCATACATAAATCTTTAAGAACATTTTCCCTACACACACATATTTTCTAAAAATGCCAAAAACACATGCACAAATGCAGGACCTGAGAAAGAGAACACATTAATGCACTCTGTGGTCCTATTGTATGATTTTGATAATGACTGTGATCATGAATATTTAATAGATCTCATACAATTGTGAGAGAAATTAGGTAGACTTAATTTTCTTTTTGTCTTTCAGTAATATTGTTTCAATTTTCCGATCCCAAAGGTAGAAATTACTGTATATTGAGCAATTTTATCTCAGTATATTCAAAATAATTATAAAAATGATATGCTGTTTTCTTTTCATAACTGGTATTACCTTCCAAAACCTGGTGTATTATTAAATAATATCACTGGGAAAAACTATTCACATATAATTTTGTTTTAATATAGTTTATTTATATATTTTTAAGTTTTGTAATAAACAGTTATAAAACATAAAAGTTACCCAGATGAATACTTAGTATTACTGAATAATTATCTTAAGTTTGCTCTCTTTAGAGCTAATCAAACATACAAATACCTTTATTTTTAAAACCATATTGAAAAATGAGGAATCTTAAAGAAGAGTAAAAACTATAAAGTCTACCTATCAAGCCCAATTGAGTAAAATAAAGAAAGGAAACTTTATTTTCCTCTATCATCATTTCATGACTTCTTCATATCTGATTATTTAAAATTTTTCTGTTACATACAGAAAACACTGTAACCAGACATATAAACATAAAATGAGAAGACATCAATGATATTCTAAAAGCTCTGCAGTGAAATTATAAGACATAAATCCTAAGGTCCTAATACGTATATAGTTTAAATAATTACACAGTGATAAATATATAATTTCAATATTATGATTTTTGGGGGGTGAAATTCTCATCATTTCTTGTGTCCTATCAATTAAATATTTATATAAAATGTTTAAAAATAATTGTCAATATTTTGTAAAGTTAAGCTAAATATCTATGCCTATTTCTTCTTTTATTTTCTATTGAATTGGATTAAAATTAACCCTAAACAAAATTCTAAAGTAAATAGTATTTATAGAAAGAATCCTGTATGTCAACAAAAGTCACGTACATTACATTTTAAAGGAATGATGGTATCTCTTTTCTCAAACTTGTGGGACTCTAAAATCCAAGAAATTGATGCAAATGCTACTAATGCATGTACGTCATCCATATTCAGATTGTAAGCATCGAAAATATTCATATGTGAGCTTTGGTTTGGAGACAAAACTGGTCTTACTGTTGTAATGTAGTACGACCTTCTTCCTCATTGTCAGCAAACAACACCCCTCAGGATGCTCCTAAAATATGACCCACAGGGTGTTACCAGAGACTCTTCTCTAAACACAAAGGTGCCTTGAATATAACCACAAAATGCCAGTTGCACAATCAGGGAATGAATTTTTTATTAATGGTCTTATGAGTATAAATACTGTGGATTGAATGAAGTTAATGTCCAAGAAATTAGATTATTGAAACAATTTTTCCAAGCTAAATTTCTCCTGTAATATCTGTCACATCTACCCTGTCTGATGTCCTGAGTTCCGTGAACTAGGGATAAAAGTGTATTAATCTAAGGTGAAATCTTCTGACACTCTTTGCCCCTTGATCACAATGGACATTTGGTGACTGCATCATCAGAGGACATTATTCTAGATGATTTCTAGTCACTTACACTCTGCTCTTCTTTACATATTATTATTACTTGCTTTGCTAATCCAATTTCCTCTGGACTACAATAGAATTTCACCTGAAGAAAATGCAAGTCAAAACTTTATTAAAAACAGTATCGCAAAAACATCTAACGTAAAAAAGAATGGCTCTCTTCTATGGAAAAAAAAAAAAGCATATTGTTAACAGGAAAGGAAAACTGTAGACTTTTTATAACCTGACAGTAATTGATTGTAATTCATCTTTAATTTATTTGTGTCTACCATTTTAGAACTGCCTACTTCATGTGTGGTTACAAACATTTGGCATTGACGTCATCTGGGAGTTTTTTAGAAATGGTGGAATCTCAGGTTCCACCCAAATCCACTAAGTAAATTTAAGAAACACTTTCCAGAATATTTTATTGCCACCCACAAGCTATTTACATTATCTAAGCACCAACTGTATTTTATACCCTGTGGTAAATCATAGTTCATTTGTAAATTTTTAAATCTTCATATGTCCCTGATGCCTCAACATCCCTACATACAGGCTGTGAGCAACCCTCCAGATGACCAGGTGCACCAGTATGATCAGGCTGGTCCCTTTAACAGATTCTCCTTGCTCTCTCCTTACTGTGACCTAGTAACATTCAAATGCACCAATAAAATACCCTCATGCCTTTTGCTTGTATATACTCTGACCCTTAATAAAGGCCCTTGTCAAGGAGTCCTCCTCACTCTGTCTTTTGGGTCCCCACCTGCTTGGTTGAGCCCAGTCCCTTGGCGTTCCTCTCATGTGGTTTTTTTGTGGTATGCATGCCTCCCTCTTCTTTGAAATGTGAGTATAATGATCCTTTTATTTCATATGCCTTTCTGAGTATAATTTCCATGGTCATGTTGGAGTGACCCTTAAAGACGCCACAAGGAAGACTTTCTTCTCTATTGACAACACAAATGGGAGTGAGATCAATTATCCCTCATGAAGACCATGGCCGAATAGGAAGATAGCAGGCACATAGGATGACATTTGGTGAACAAGATGTGAAATAAAGAATAAAGGGGAATTACATTTGTTCCCTTATGGTGGTCAAAAAGCTGGAATTAGCCTTAATAAGTAAAAAAAGTAATTTGAGAGGATAGTAAATTTTTCATCCCTCCTAAAGACATCTACCCTCCATCAACAAGGGACATGGGAGAGTTGTGCTTGTAGTAAGACTTTATTCCCAGGAAGTCTTCAACTCCATAAAAAGGGTCAATGTGAAAAACTGCACGTTTGGAATAAGTGTACCCATCATGGATAGAGATCAAGACCAATCTCAGTGAAGGAATTAATAGGACACCCGCCATGACTCATGCCTTGCATGGTTAGGGGTTAAGGGACAGCACTGCCCCTCCTTTACAACTGCCCTCCCTAGCCCTAACAATCACAGCGTTGCTATCACTCTGCATCGTGAGTTCTCTAAGACCAATATCATTATTTTCAGAATGCCAATCATCACAAGAAGCTGCAGACTAGCAGATCACCACCTACTCATCTATATACTCTTAAACCAGTAACCTTTGGCACAGGTTCTATTTAGACTCTTTTTTTTCCTGTCCCCAATACCCCAGAAGCTTCCCTGTGCCCTCTGGACTTCATGACCCATAAACTCTAAAATCTCCTATTTAATCCATTTTTATTATGAGCATTTCTTTTATCTTTTTACTCTAATGGATCTTTGTTTCTCCACAGAGAACACTGTAGCCTTCTCACACCTCTGGGAGCACTGGGCTTGGAGTTAGAAGATTCGTTGTTCTGGGTCCTCATCATCATCCCCCAACACTTCTGCTTCCCTCCAACCAAAATCAAGTTTTAAAACTTGTCAGTGCATTGTATCCCTGCCTTCTCTCATTGCGCCTCATGTGTAAAAATCTAGTCATTCTCCCTTACTTCTCAATAAATATACCTCCTAGCTAGTTCCTTTATTTTCAGGACTTCTCTTGTCTTACTTCTTGGTAATCAAAAATATAAATTTAGATAATCTGTCCAGTGGTCTGGCCTCTCAATCTTTTGAACTATTCTCCTCCAGTAATATTGACTTCCAATCATTTAAGCTCTTCACTGGCATGGTCATAAACTAGACCCTGTCATTACCAATATCTGCAACCCCTCCATCACATCAGTTCTATAAACTTCATTCACTCATTGCCTCCTAATATTTGACCCCTTTGCCCCTGGAACTACAAATGCTCACTGTACTTCCTATTCATTCTGTATATGAAGCTTCCTGAAAGTGCCCCCTTTTCTCCCTTCCTCTGATCCTTGAAACTTTCTCTCTCCCTCTCTCTCATGACATCTAGTCTCATGGCTTTAAATACCATCTACATGCTGATGATATCCAAGTTAGTATTTACAGCCCACTTCTCTCCTTAGAGCTCCAGATTTATACTAAAGAGTAAGCCCAAGGAAGGCAGAGATCTCCGCTTATTTTTTACTTTTGGGATATGGTAGTTCTTCAATAAATACTTGTTATATGTTTAATATGTAAAATTACAGGAGAATACATCCACACAAGGAAATAAAGTATACACCTTACTGAAGTGATTTTATGGTTTATTACTTTATTTTTATAGAATTAAATAATCAAAGTTCATAAATCATCCTGGATAATTTTACTATAACAAAAGAGAACTTGAACAGATACTATATAATAAGATCTGAAAAATAGAAAAAAAAACTAGAGACTAATTTATCAGGAAACCTTCAGCACAAATAACATGTTAGGTATATTTATATACCTAAATGAATTTCTTATTTTAATAACATATAAAACATGAGCACAATAATTCCTAGGGTATGGAAAGGTTAGTAAAACTTTTATGGACAATGTGTTGACAAAATAAAATAGGTATTTAGCATCTTATGTTTGTTAAGATTATTTTTTAAATATATTGGAAAAGAATAACTTGCATTCCTGTAGGCTTAAGTGAAATTCTTCTCCAGAACTTGGAAAATATAAGGATCTTTTAACTTGTGCAATTTTACCACAAGTTTAAAAGGCTCTGGACTATAATGACTGGTTCGGTCCCAGCTTATTATATGATAGAGATGAGTGCAAGAAAATTGCCCCAAATTCACTGTAAGAACCCTATGTTGTCTCATTGCGATTTAGAGAATCACTGAGCTTTGTACCACTTTGAACGAACTGTCATTCTTCTTAACAGTGCATGAACAGGAATAATGATTTATAATAAGTGGGTCATTCTTTAATAAAAGATTTTTCAGATGGGGCTAGGGTAGAAAGCTCTGCTCCACTGAAGCAATCATAACTGCCCTTGGATGTCCTCAACACTCAGCACAGAGTCTCAGTAGAGAGAGCAGAGGAATTATATTTATCAAATTTCAATTTTTTATCTCCTTCCTGTTAAGCAAGGCAGCAAAGTATTATTAACCCTCCAGTATCACTTTTTTAACAGCTTATGGTATATTTGTTGAAAAGGAAGTTTATAGACTTATGTTCCTAAACTTCCTTGTATTTATGCATATACTTTGTAATGCCAAATTAATAACTTTTCAACATCTCCAGCTTTGCATTTTTACATATGTACTAACTAAAGAGGCTAAGATGAAATTTCAGACCATATACTGAAAAAGTTTCATTTACTAAGGTAAAATATTACCAGAACTTAAAAAAAAATAGAAAATATTTAAAAATAAAATGTTATGCCCTGGTTGGTTTGGCTCAGCAGTCAGAGTCTCGGCCTGCAGACCGAAGGGTCACGGGTTTGATTCCTGGTCAAGGGCATGTACCTGGGTTGCAGGTTTGATCCCTGACCCCAGTGGGGATCATGCGGGAGGCAACCAATTGATGTGTCTCTCTCACATCGATGTTTTTCTCTCCCTCTCTCTCTCCCTTCCTTCTGAAAGAATCAATGGAAAAATATTATTGGGTGAAGATTAACAAAATAATTCACTAACTAAATAAATAAATAAAAAAATCAAATGTTACTTATTCAAATATTGAACTTTTGAACATGTACTACTTTCAAAACTTGATTTTTCAAGTATCTAATGATAAATTGACAAGATTTTTTGCATCCTCTTTAAGCATATTCAAAAAACTTTTTTTAAGCTTAGAATTAGATTCCATTTTCTCTTTTGTTATTTTGAAAGCTTTGTGTTCTTCAAAAGAATCAAGAATGCTGTATTCAAAGAAGTTATATTTCTGAAGTGGAAACAATTAAAGAAGTACTAGAGTCAATGTTAAGACTCAGAGAGACTGGAGTCATTCATTTTACCACCTGGTCATGCAGCCTTCTTTTTTGACCTTTGGAAGATATTACTTGTAAGATTTTAGAAGAATAAACATATCTTACTGAGAGAGGGGGAAATCTCTGAAGTAGTTATCTTTATAATAGCAATATATTTTCAATTGCTATTTGGTTTACTTGGATTTTTCCTCCTTTACCATATATTTTATTTTTTTAATTTTCATGTGATTTTAACATCCTATTAATTTCATATATTATTAATTTTAATTTTATAGAAATAGTTTATTGTGACTAGTGAAATAAAGCAAAAGTATATTTTGAAAAAGTATTTTCCCATCACTCACACCTCTTTTGATGATCTCCTGATGTAACAAAGGTCAACGACTATGTAATCTTTCAAAATATATCCAGCTGCCCTGGTCATTTTGGCTCAGCAGTTAGAGTGTTGGCCCATGGACCAGTGAGTCACGGGTTCGATTCCAGCCAAGGGCATGTACCTTGGTTGCAGTTCATCCCTGGCCCTGGTTGGGGTCGTGCTGGAGGTAACCAGTCAATGTGTCCCTCTCACGTTGATGTTTCTCTCTCTCTCCCTTTCTCTTCCTCTCTCTCCCTCCCATTCTATCTGAAGATAAATAGAAAAATATCCTCGGGTGAGGATTAAAATAAATAAATAAATAAAAAGATATCCAGCTGACCACTTATAGAAAGCATAGGTGATTTTGTCATAGTTTATACATTCCTTTGAATCTGATTTTTCTCAGTTAGCATTATGAATGGATACATTTTAATTTAAATAGCTTCAGATAATTGTATCTTATACATGCATTGCAATCTCTTTAAGTATAGTCTAAATGCTGTATATTTAAGTCACTTCAAAATCTTCACCAATAATAACTCCTGAAGTAAATATTGCTGTACATATATATCTTTGTATGTTGGTGACATTGTTTCCAAAATAGAAATTTCCACATATTTACCATAACTAACTGAAAGGTTAGATCCTTTAATAATAACATATATTCAAATTATTCTCAAAAAAAGAAGTTATAGGAACATACATCCCACCAGCCACATATGTATCTACTTCCCACATCCTCAAAAGCATTTGATAAGTTTTCACTCTTATTCTAACTTACATATTTTCTGATATAATTTTAAAATGTTTTTCTTTCACTTTTTAATTTTATTTTCCTCATAACATATGAAATGCAATGTGTTCTACATCCTTATTACAATGTGTATTTACCCTTTTATAATTTTTCCAGTATACATTTTACCTGCTTTTCTGCTGGGTCGTTTCTTCATTTTTTGCCTAGCTTAAGAGATTTTTGTGTACTAGCAATATTAGCTCTTTTGTTATATGTGTTGCAGATAGTTTGGGGAGTCTATTATTTATCCATTGACTTCTTGATATATGGTGTCTATACAGATACAAAAACATTATTTGGGCACTAACCATAACAGAGTGACTGTTATTCAAAATGCTCTGTCTAAAATCAATTAGAAAATTGAACAAAATATGTCAAATAAATGATTTTTGAAGTCAGACAGCAGGATGTAGCCATGACCCCCCAGAGAGAACACAAATGAAGAGAGCACTGAGAACATCCAGGCTTTTCATCTAGGGTGGTGGGGTAGGTTGGCCTAAAGAGATTCTGCTGGTGTCATTAGTTGAGGAGACAGAGGTTAGTCTTTGGGGAGAATGAGGTTGCTGGAATGTATAGGACAAATAACCAGAGAGGAGGAAGTTAATTATGGAAAGATATCCAGAAATTTGCATAAAGGGCATCCTAAAAGTTTGACTCAATCCTAAATTGTGCATGAGTATTATTAGATTCTGTGAAGTCAGGCAAAGAACAACCAATGAGAAAAGTACTACCTGAGAGGTTATGAGCTAACCAATTCCTATAGGTCATGCAGGGATAGAAGATTTTCCAGATCTGAGCAGGCGAAGTGCAAGAGTCCTCGTTGAAAACGTGGGTGTTCAGTAGAGACCCTAGGTGTACAAATAAACTAGCCTGTATCCAGCAACAATGCTATTAAAAATTAAAGGTGAAATATAGATTCATGTGTATATTTTCTTATATTTTGTTCTGGTATCTTTATTCTTTTATATTTAAATTTAATCTTTCTGGATTTACAATAAGATATGAGTTATTAAGATAAGGGTTTTTTTTTTCTTTGCTTTATCTCTTAGAGAAATAAACAAATATGGTCTCCCAGTTTCAGACTTTTTCTCATTATGTTGAAAAAAAAAAAAGTCACTCCTGTTGTATATTGAGCTTTCACATATACTTGGATATGTATTTATGGACACTTTACTATGTTTTAAAATTTTATCTTTATTTTTCTATAACATGTAATCTTTTAAAATATAGTAATTATACAGCAAAGTTTAATATTCTTTACAGGATTTCCCACTAGTTTTAATTTGTATTGTCTTAATTAAAAAAAAAAAATCATGGATATTCTTGGGTATGAGTTCAAAAGAATATGACACTTTCAAAAGGAGAAGATAAAAACACAACAGCAAAATTTCCTTTAGGATTCTGAATGCAATTACATGTAACTTAGAGAATATTTTGAATGAAATATTTAGGATATTCCCATCCAATAAGGTATTTCAAGTCTCATGAATATACTGTACCCATAAAATTATATATAAAATATACTTTTATGTTTCCTGTTAAATATATTATACACTATATATGTCTTATATTCATATGTATGTATACATATAAAAAAGAAATATAACAGATATTAGGTGTTTTCTATATGCATATGGATAAATAGATACAGATATTTCCTGTTTAATATATTGCTAAATATTGTATACTTTTGAAAAATGTATAAGCAGTGCACCAGTTAACTATTGATTACTGGTTAATAAAATACTGCCAAATTCAATTGATTTAAAAAGAGCAGGCCTTTTATTAACTGATGAATCAGAAAGCTAGTCACTTAGACTGCTTTCAACTGGTTCTTCTGGTGTCAATAGATTTTCCTCATACATCTGTCATTGGCTGCTGGTTGGTTTGTCCTCGTTGTTTCTGGGTGTCGACTAGCAGTGAGCTGGGGTGCAGTTTTTCACCCTCTTAGAGGTTAGCCTGTGTTCTCTTGAGGAAGATTGAGTTTGAAGAGAAGACATGAAAGCACCAAAGACTTCTCAAAGCCTAGAATTTAAACTGGCTAATGCCAGTTTCTTACCATACTCATTTGGTGAAAGTGGGTCACACGAGCAGAACAGATTCAAAGAGTAAAGAAATAGTAGTGACTATGGTAGATTCTCAAGTTGCAAAACATGTAGTACATACAAGGAGACTATTGATTGGGGCCATAGCAGCACTCAGTCTACCAAAAGGTAATATTTGGTAATTATATTTTTTAAATGACTATTGTAAAAACAGACATATCTTACCAAGTTATATATTTAATTTTGGCAGATATTTTAGAATTATGTATTAGACTTTGGATATATTTGATTATATCACTCTGGAAATGCATATAATATTTTTGTCCAGCCTTTCATAATATTATATGCATTTCCAGAATGCATATAAAAATCCCCCAACAGCTGTCAGCCTGCTCTGTATCTATGAGTCTGTCTCTATTTTGTTAGTCCATTTTGTTCGTTAGCTTCCACATATGAATTAAATAATGTGGTACTTGTCTTCCTCTACTGACTTAGTTCACTTAGCATAATGCTCCAGGGTGGGGTGCTGGGTGGGGGATTGAACAAAAAAGGAAAAAAAAAGAGAAAGAACTGATGGACATGGACAACAGTAGGGGAAGTGAGGGAGGTGGAGGAGAGTACAGTGGGAATAAATGGTGATGGATGGAGACAAATTGGGGTGGTGACCACACAATGCAGTGCACAAATGATGTGTTGTAGAATTGTGCACCTGAACCCTGTATCATTTTGTTAACCAGTGTCATCCCAATAATGTCAACAAAAATAAAATAATTGTTTCCCATTACATCAGCCAGAAATTGCAAAACATTGAGGAAAAAATGGCAATAATGGGTTTCTCTAACTTGTTTTTTAGAAAGTCATTGGATTAAATGAGAAATATTTGTTAATTTGGTTGGACTTGCTTTCTATATAATTTATAAGTATAAAAAAAAAAAGAGTCAACTTACCAATCTGTAATTTTTTTAGTTATGTATATTATAAATACGACTACTTCAATATGCTGAAAATAGTTTTGTTTTTCCCTTTCAAACAGCCCTAGAATAGTGCACTTTATTATTTAGGATTCCAATAAGAAACAAAAAACAACCTAAATGAACATAATTCAAAGAGTGTTTATTACAAATGTTCAGGAACTACAAAGGGTAGTGTTGGAACCTTGGACTTAGTAGGCAAACACTCACGGTTCCCAGGTTTGTGGCTGAATAGGTTTTCCCAAATGCCCACAGTTATATTAAAGGATCCTATGTATCCTTCCAAAGTGTTGCTACTCCCCAATTAAGAATTAGAGTCTATTTTCCCTCTTCTTAAAACTAGACAGGATATTGTGACTCCCTCAATTAAAAAAAAAAATGGGGTAGAAATAATGCTACAATATTTTTGAAGCTAAACCTAGGGTAGGTTTTTAGACTAAATCTAAATGGCAATAGAGCTTCTCTCTAGTTTCTGTCTCTTGCTGTCTCTGCCTCTCTCTCAAAATCAGGGCACCCACATTTTGAATTGGTCACCATAATGTGAGGAAATCCAGGCTATTTGGAGGGTTCAATGAAGGTGTTCCAGTGTACACTTGAAGTTTCAGCTGACAGCTGGTTTCAAACATGAGTTATCAAAGCCTTCCCATAATACAGTCCATGGTTGTTTACTATTTTGAGTCTTTTATTTTTCGTCGGAGGCTTCAGACATTAGGAACCAGAAACAACCTGATCTTGCTAAGTTGTGTCTATATTGCTGACTTACAGAATCTGTGAACATAGGAAATGGTTATTTTCACCACTGGGTTTGTGGCAATTTGAATAGTGGCATTCATATTGAAAGGATCCCTAAACTTTGTGGGAAGAACACAGACAGCTCAAGGACAACAGGCTGGGAGCAAGTCAAAGGAATACACACCTGACCTCACTCTTCACTCCCTCTTTTTCCAATTTCTGATGGTGCTCAATATTGTTTGAATCCAGGCAGAAGACAAAGACCTGGAGCCCTACTGATATATGTATACATCTTAGCTTCCCAGGCAGAATGCAGCGTGGAGAAATGTGCAGAGTCTATCTTGAGGCATAAATGAATAATTTTAAGCATATGTACCACACAACTTTCCAAATGATTTTTCCCTGAAGCAAAACAGGGTAAAAGGTAGACATAAGAGGAAAGAAAAATACTATTTATTGTGAATGGAAAGCTTAGTTCGATAGCACATTGATATTTATGTTTTCATTGTGTATTCAGGAAACAAGGGACAAACTAAAATGTATCCTCTGAGTTCATGGGAGTAAAAAACTCTTTGATAGAAAAAGTAATGAGCCTGGCTGGTGTGGCTCAGTGGTTGAGCATAAACCCATGCACCAAGAGGTTGCTGCTTTGATTCCCAGCCAGAGCACATGCCCAGGTTGTGGGCCAAATCCCCAGTGGGGGGCATGCAGGAGGTAGCTAATTGATGTTCTCGCTCATCAATGTTTCTATCTCTCGCTCCCTCTCCCTTCCTCTCTCTCTAAAATCAATAAAGAAAAAAAAAGTTATTAAAAAAAAAAAGTAATGAAACAATTTAGGGCAACCTTGTGCCAAAATCTACTCTCTCTTCTATTCCCATTTGTTTTTCTAAGGGTTTATGAAGAAATTAAAAACCAATTTTAATTTATATTTATATGTTAATATGGAGAGCACTGTAAACTAGCAAATTAGAGGTAGCAATATTAATATGGCCAGTATGAATGCCACTTTAGGGGCACATAAAACTATTATATTAGAAATATTTTTCAGTTCTGTTATAAGCTATGCAATAGTTCAGTAATGGCACCTAGGAAGAAGAATGTATTCTATAGCTATCAATGCATTTTTGTGTCATTTTATTCTTCCCAGAGTTTTTAATAGTATGAAGAGATCATTCTGATACAAATGTTTGCAATATAAATAATTCAACACTCTGTATTGGTTGGTTGAATGGCAAAATCAGATGTATGTCACCTCTGTTCTGATTGGTCCAAAGTAGAAGAAGATGATAATCATTGCTTTTATTGTTTTTTATTTTTATTTTTTTTGTAGATTTAAAATTATATAGCTGGATTTGCCTTTGTATAATATTTTATTTCCATTGTATTTCCAGTTCTCTCTCTCTCTCTCTCTCTCTCTCTCTCTCTCTCTCTCTCTCTCTCTCTTTCTCTCTCTCTCTCTCTCTCACACACACACACACACACACACACACACAGAGAAATGACTGTGGTTATTAAGTTCAAATCCCATAACAACATAGTTATTTCTTTAACTAATGCATTTGCAAGTATAGAAAAAAATTAAGAAAAAAAATATCAGGACGGTAATACATCTCTGGTTCCTAGCCCCAAAGATAGTCACTATTATTATTATTTGGGGGGGGGGGCGCAAAAATTGGTACCTCTATCTGTCTTTCTACCTATATGTTTATTTATCTATCCAACATCTTATTTTCTTTATTTACAAAAGAAAAAATGATGTTATATCCACTCCACTATAATTTATTTTTTATCACAATAATATTTCTGAAATATATTTTGTTTATTAGAAAATTTACTCTAATTCATTATTTGGAATAACTTTGTAGTATTCATTTTATGGATGTGTCACAATGTGATAGATCACTGACCTTTTGCTCACTTGGATGTTAATCGGAAATTATCTTTATAAAAAATACAATATATTATATATTCTTGAAATGTAGAATGGAAACTCATATAATGTTATTTAACATCAAAAACCTAGAACTAAAGTAATTTTTCATTAGAGTTAAAAATCTACAAATTCTACTTCTATTATAAATAATATTATGTGATATTTATATTATCATCACCATTACTTTCTATATAACCATCTCTGACCTGCCTCATAAACAGTTCCCTTATAATTTCCTAAATTAAAAATGTCATGATTTAATAAATATCTTCATATAATATTAGTAAATATATATATAAATATATGATACTATGAGCAAGTGGAGTTTCTTTTATAAATGCAAAATAAGTTTTACCTGGAAAAATTAATTAATGTAATTCACCACATTAAGGAATTCAAGGAGAAAATAAAGTGATCATTCCAATAAGTAGAGAAGAAATGTTTTGACAAAATAAAACAACTATTTATGATTTTTCATAAATAAACAAAACTAACTATAATAAGCTGTGAATAGAAGTAAACTTTCTCAACCCGATAAAGGGACTCAATTGAAAAACTAGAGTTAGTATATGTGATAGTGAAAAATTGAGTACTTTCCTTATGAGGAGCAAGACAAGGTCTTTTTTCATCACTTCTGTTGTATTAGAGATAGTAGCCATTTCAATATGACATTAAGAAGGAATAAAGGCATTAAGATTGGGAAGGAAGAAGAAAAACTATTTGCAGAGGATATGTTTTTGATCAAAGAAAATTATGAAGAACTTACTAAACTATCTACTGGAACTAATAAGTGAACTTAGCAATGCTGCATAATACCAGAGCACAGAGTATTCAAAAATCAATTGTACTTCTGCATATTGGCAATGAAAAATTAGAAAGAGAAATAAAAATACTATTTATGATAGACTTAAAATATTATATATTGAGAAATTTTAAAGAAGAAAGATTTTCATTTAAGTTAGGTAAATAAGGATATATTGGAGGGGGAGGAGGCTATGAAACAAATGGTAAAGGATGATGGAATAGGTACAGTAAGAGGAAAAATAGTATAAACTAAGAAAATGACCATGGAAAACAGCATGTAAAGATGTCACATTATGCATAAAAATCAATTTGATAGCAGACTCTAATGTAAAATTATTAAGTTACTAGAAAAAAACAATGTCTTTGCAGCTGTGGGGTAGGCCAATATTTCTTAGAACCAGAAAGCAAGAGCCATGAAACAAAGGACAATTTGATACAATGTACAACAATATAGTGACATTTTTAGCTCATCAAAAGATGTTATTAGAAACATAAATAGTTAAGTTAGATTGTGAGAAAAATTCTGTAACAGATATATCTGGCAAGAGATTGTATTCATATAAAGAATTTTTATAAATCAATATTAAAAAGAAAAACAACCCAATAGAAGAATGAGCAAACTATTTGAAGATACTTCAGGAAAAGATATATAAGGGTCTGATAAGCACATGAAAATGTGCTCTATATCAGTCACCTATAACATGAAAATTAAATATTTCATGAAATACAAGTAAATGAAAATGAAAGAATGAAAACATTTAAAGTTGGAGAGGATGTGGGACTACCAAAACTCTCACATAATGTTGGGAGAAATATATATATGTATAACCCGTTTGCAAAACTGGCATTTTCTTTACTTAAACATACTACTCTATGATCCAGCAGTTCTGCTCTGAAGTATTTATTTAAAATAAATAAAGCACAGCCGGTGTGGCTCAGCGGTTGAGCATTGACCAGTGCACCAAGAGGTTGCTGGTTCGATTCCCAGTCAGGACACATGCCCAGGTTGGGTGCCGGCTCCCCAGTAGGGGGCATGCAGGAGGCGGCCAATGGATGTTCTCTCTCATTAATGTTTCTATCTCTCCCTCTCCCTTCCTCTCTCTCTAAAAAAATCAATAAAGAAAAAAAAATGTCCTCAAGAGCCTTGAAAAGAATATCCATAGCAGCAGTCTTTATAATAGCAAAAGAACAACAAAAAAAACCCCTGAAAACAATCCCAATATTCATCAGGAGACGACTGGAAAAAAAAAAAAAAAAAAAAAAGCCAAACACTGTGCTATGTTACCACCCAGTAACAAAACAAGAACAAATTACTGGTACATGCAATGACATGATGAATCTCAAAAATATTATGCCTAATACCAGGAACCACTCATCCAAAAGAATAGATATATTGTATGATTCCATTAATTTGAAATCCAAAATTATGCAAAATCAACCTATGTTAATAGAAATCAGATCAGTTGTTGCTTCTGGCTGGGGGAAAGGACATAAGAGAATTTTCTGCCATCATGGAAACTTTCTGTGTCCTAATATGCATTTGTCAAAACTGGATTGAAAGTTACACTTAAGAGCTGAACATTTCACTAAATGTAAATTATATTTCAATCAAAAATCAATTAATAAATGGAGGGATTGAAATGCCCTGAATATATAGTAAGTAATGCAAAACAATAAAAAGATATAAAGAAAACAAGTGCAAAGAGAAAATACTATTTGCCAAAGACTTTTATTTTAACATTTTCATTGTGCAAAATTATCTTAACTCAGGCTAAATCATTGGGAAAATAATACTTATTGGAGGCAGTAAAGTCATATTTTTTAAATATATTATTGTGCTTTAATTTACTATTATAAAATAAAATCACAAACTTCTATACTTGATTACCATCAGTAACAACATGTTAGTAAAGTCATTGGTTTATATACAAAACTTACATTAAAGTGGCAGCTAAATCTGACTTTGAATCCAACTAGTGAGAGCAGGCTATAAGTAAGGAAATATGCATCAAATGTCCTTGCACTTTGCAGAGTTCATCACTGTCTTGAATGGGATCAATGGATCAACGCACAGCATATTTTAATGGCCCACTTCAGTTTGTTGCCATCAGTAAATTATAATTTTTCAGTTACTCTTTTTAAAGTGATTTGAATATCCAAAAGAAAGCTACTTTGTTGCCACCTACTACCCTTAACAGAGAAAGCAACAGAAGTATAAAGCAACCTAGAAGTTGACATACTTTCATCTTTTCTCTGAATTAGTTAATAGATTCCTCGCTCTCTAATGTAATAATATATTCAGTGTCTTTAAAAATAATCAGAAATAAAAAGAAGGCTTTGGTTTATTTAGTTGAAGCTCTGATTTTATTTTTTTCTAATCTCTAGTGAGACTATTTCAAAGAAAAGGATAGGCCACAAGCAGGATGGCTAGACATTTTGTTATAGCAGGAAGTAATGTTGCAAGCCCCCATGGTGTGTAGCCGAGCTTTTAATCCCTAAACTAAAAAGAGTAAACCTCTAGGGCAGAACCTAAAATAGAGACTCCAACTAACTTTCACCTCAGGTGACTTACTCAGTTCCCTCTCTGAGATTGATTTCTACCTTGAAGCTTAAAATATGGGTCAGAAAAATAAAGACGGCACAAAAATATCTCACATGAAAAATTAGCTTCTCTTTGTCACTTGGGAGGTAGGAAATAAGATATTGCATGGACAGCTGAGAGTCTGTGCCTACACTGACCAATCTTAAACTTATTAACCATCTCTCTTTTAACCATAAACTATCTCACCCTGTTTCTATTGATTCTTAAATTTGGCAGCTTGTCTGGATTGACTGGTTCATTTGTACATACAGTACCAATAATGATGCAATTTTTCATTGTCTGGCATGTCATTATGGTGATGATGATGTAAGTTTAAAGCCAGCTTCATTAATCTCTTTCCACCTTAACTATTATATCTTCTTTTTCTCTTACTAATCCAACTCCTGATGGTTTTAATAGGGAGAAAATGGAAAGATGATTCTATGGAGTTATAAAATGACACCGACTGTTTTGACTATAACTAGGTCTTCAACATGATAACATACTTTCTATATATCATTTTGAACCAAATTAGAATAAACTGTTTTAGGTTTCTGATGAGAGTATCAGAAGAGGCGGCCAATGGATGTTCTCTCAAGCATGTGACTCTTATTATTTATCTAAAATTAATGATGCACCTTTGTATAAAGATTTGCTGAAATAAAACCATCTCTTAGATGCACATATTATATCCAAGGATAGTATTTATATAATTTTAGAGATTTACTCAGAAAGCAAAAAAACAAAAAAAACCTGCTATTCTGTGACTACCTAATAGTTATCCCTGCTTTGCATTTGTGAAATGTAGGCTCAAAAATAAATCACTCATTCTCAATTTAGCAAAATTATCAGGACTATAAATAGGAATATTAGATATCTACAGAATATATGTAGTCATAAATATAAACATTAGAAATCAAAGATAGGTTTTTAGCAGATGTTGATTAAAACAAAGATAGTTTAATCTTCCATTTATATGGTTGCTTAGAAAAGCACTAACATATTACTTCAAACTATTATTTTCTTACCAATGAAAGCACAATAGCATAATGGTAAAATGTGCCAATAATTCTAGCAATGTGCCTTTATAGTTATAGTTAATGATATTAACTAGTTCACAACATATCATTTATACTTAAGGATAGAGTAAAACAAATCACTAATCAATGGAGTTACTCAGTAATAATAATATGTAAATGATTTAATTCATTAATATTTTAAAGAACCTTTTAAATGACAACTGACTCAGTGCATGGGGGGAAATGTGGGCTAAAGGAAAGGCAGTGTCCACGAAGAAGGCAAAACTGAGTCACACAACAGATGAAATACAAAACAATATATTTAAAAGTATTTATATGGTCCGGCTGGTGTGGCTCAGTGGTTGAGCCAGTTGACCCATGCACCGAGAGGTCGTTGGTTTGATTCCTGGTCAGGGCACATGCCCAGGTTGTAGGCCTGATCCCCAGTGGGGGGCATGCAGGAGGCGGCCAATGGACGTTCTCTCTCATCAATGTTTCTATCTCTCTCGCCCTCTCCCTTCCTCTCTCTCTAAAATCAATAAAAGAAAAAGAAATTTTAAAGAAAGGTACTTATATGCAAATATGCATAGTCCATGGACACACAACAGTGTGGTGAAGACCTGGGAGTGCAGGAGCGGGGTGGAGGCGGGACGTGGGGGAGGAAGAGGGGGTATCTGTAATACTTTAAACAATAAAGATACATGTTTTAAAAAGTTAATGTTAAATGATTGAACACGTTCTGTATCATAGCTGTGAGACCAATGATCTAAGAAGGGAGAAGAAGTAAAAACGAGCTTATTTCATTTTTGTAGCAGTCTCACATAACAGAATGTAGATTCATTCAAATAACTTTAAGGAAAATGATCAAACTAAGGCTAGAAGACCACATAAGTCTCTTTGGAGCTTCAACAACTACCATTTTGCAAAAATTTACTAGATATATTTAAGTACCATAGGGCACACAGAGTCTTAAAACACGGTCATTGTTTTAAAGTACTTACAATCTGGTTGAATAGATAAGACTTGTACAAACAAAAGTACAATTCAGGGAAGAATAAGATAAATGTCAAGAGCAGGGTAGAAAATTTTTCTATTGAAATTCAAAGAGAAGTGTAATTCTAGTTATAGTTTCATGTAAAATCTTGAAGGAATCTCAAAGAAAAAAGTAATGATGAAATGCTCTGATTTTGGTTAAAGGTAATATTGTTTTCTTAGAAAATCATAAACTGATACTATAGCATCAGGCCCTTTAAAGGCCTTATATATATAATCCATAAAAATAATTTCAAGGAAATGCATTTAAAGTGATAAAAATATATGACTCAATAGCAATAAACCTTATAAATTATGGTTTATATCCCCTTGAATAATATATATTAGGAAGCATATCACATATTAAAATAATGACTATTCAGACAAACTTGGAGTTTGAGAGTTTTAAAATTTTTCCTATACACACACAAGCGGGTCACATTGGTGTATTGTAAAGAGAATGCGTTTCTGTGAGTAATAGACCACATTTGCTGCTTAAAATCAAACTCCAGTTATAATTGATTTCATGTACAGGTTAAAATAAGTAATGGAAGTCAGTGGCTAAACTCAACAAAGGTGGAGTTCCTGGTGGCAGCACAGAGATGGGTCAGACTGTTCTCTTAAGTGTTGACCACCCCCCTCAAGGTGAGTCGGGACATTTCTTTCTCAGTTTGTCTCTGCCATCTCCTAATCTTTCCCTTTCAGCTCCCCAGATGAGGAGAAAGAGAGAAGAGATGGATATTCATGGTGACTATCTTAGTATCTAGACTTGTAATGTTCAATGTTTCTACACACATCCACTATTTGGTGCTACTGATATGCTATAAAACATTGTCTTATGTATTCAGGAAAGAAAGAAACCATACAGCACTGTGTATGTTAAATTTCTTTTTCAACAAATGTGAATAGAGTGAATATTTAAGTTTTATCACACAATGTCCATTTCTCCTATAATACCACCTTTTGTTTGTTTTTAAAGTGAGATATTGCATTTTATTCATTTTCTGTCATCTTTGTAGGATAATAAATCAGGGTTTTGTTTTGTTACAATAAAACCCAGTAGCCTGACATATATTCTAACTGTTAAATCATTTTTCAAAGTGTGGACCTAACTCCAACAATTGAATACTCTCTCCTTGTATTTTTGAATAATGACAGAAATGATCCAAAGTTAAAAGAAAAACTGGAATTCACGTATTTATTTTAGTGATGATACCCAGAAAATATGATTAAGTATATCTTTCTCTCTAGATGGTTACAATTGCCTGATATGTATCTTATTTTTCATGCTTTTTTCTATCAAAATATTCTGGAACAGTAATTAATCCATTATGTAAGCTAACCAATATTCTATTAAATAGTTTCCATCTTATCCCCTTAAGTGGTTTTCTGTTGCTTACAACTAAAAAGCCCTAATTGATACATGAGCATTTTCATATAAAATATGGGGCTATAATTGCTGTTGCCTATGAAATATTTAATAATAAATTTTAAAATAATAATTATCTGGATTACAAAGTAAAATTGAAAGAATTTTGTTTCCATGATCTAATTTATTAGAGAAGCATATTAATTGGGCATAGTTAGGAAATACTAAATTAGCATTTGTCTGCATTTTTGTTGACTTTTATTCCTTTTTTTTTTTAAATGAGTTATTAACTCAGATAAAAGCATCCATTTATTGAAAATAGGCTTCGTTATTTCTCTGGTTAGTATCTTGATGCAATATTATGGTATGCAAAGAGTTAAATTTTGCAACATTATGCAAGTAAATATAAAAGATTAATGAAGGTGTGATTTAAAGCAAAGAATATCTTCTGTGGTAGATGTAATACTCTATTTCAGGAGATGGCAAACTTCTGTAACAGACCATATAATTTCAGCTGTACATCAGTGTTACCAACACCTACTCAACATATTTTGTAGCAAAAAAGCAGCCTTTACTAATGAGTATGTGAATGGATGTGACTATGTGACTAAAGCTTCATTGTAATTATTTATGAGTAAAGTGATTTCAAGTAATATTTTAATTCCTTTTTCAGTATTTCAATCTTCTTGGTATTTTCCTAAAAGCCACGTATTTATTTTAAAATAAAAATAAATTATGTTTAAAATGTTGTGGATTACCCAGATGTGTAGAAATACTTTTACTACCAGATCGACTTGTGAAAATAGTGACTAATTTTTTAAGTATATGCTTTCTCATTCTTTTATAGTGCTACTTTACAACTAACAAGCAAAAAGAGCTTGACAAATTTCCAAATTCCCATTGAGTATAAACCTTTATTTAAATTAAAAGTATCATAAATATCACTACTAAAAATTTTTTTGTGGTGGTGGTTATTGTTGTTGGGTTTGTGTATTTTTTTTTTCCACACACACCTTTGTTATTTAATGAAAAAAGTAAGGAAAAATCAGGAACATTAGTTCAGGGACTTGAGTATTAAAATTGTGGAAATAACAATTGATGCTTTAAAACTTTGAAATATTAATTCAACGAATGTGAAAACTATAAACCAGGCTAGGGCAGCACAGGCCACTGCATACCAGTTGTATCAATTGTATGTCTACATACATCTGTAAAGATAATTGAAGTAAGAAAGTTGTACTTCACAATATTCCTAAAATCATAGGTCCAACATTGATGATGAAGCTATGAACCCTGAGGGGTAAAAAAAAAAGACACCCTCTAAAGGGGATTCTGGTGGCTAACTGGGCTTAAAAGGGAAAAAAAGGCAGAGTTTAGCAGCCATTTCTGCACCAGGGCCTTTCAGGCTCTCAGGTAAACCACACTTCACAGAGAAGCCCTGCCTCTGCACCGAATTACCTGCCTGCACTATGTCTCTGCCATCTGAGCAAGCGCTTATAAAGGAGTTCCTGGAATCCGATTGCAACCAGTAAGATTGAGGCTTTCCCCATCCAATCGGAGTAGCTCTATTCTGACCAATCAGGACAGTGCCTTTAGACCCATCAAACTGTGAGGATTTAGAGACCTTATTTGCATGAGGTTGGACCAATCAGGTTTCAGGGTTCCAGGAGTGGGGACTTCTGTCCATATAAGCCAGCTCCCCTCTGGCTCAGGGAGCACACTTTCCCTTTCGATCAAGATTAAAGACTCCTTCATTCTGGCTGAACTGAAAGACAAAAGATGTCTTGCCAGGGCAGATAGGAACAGACCAGCCCAGTGCAAAGCAAGCAGACCATTGAGGAGCACAGTAGAGCTGTCTAGCCAAAGAGGGGGCCTGGTCCCAAAGCAGCCTGACCCCAGGGCTACCTGGTCCCAAGGCTGTCTCACAGCTGTGCTGTATTACATTTGAGCTGTTTTGCACTGAATAAAGTTTCCTTCCTCATCACACCTCAAATTGGGGATTCCTGTTGGTGCTGAATTTGCACCAATGACCAACCATCGGTTGACAAGGCTTATACACTATAAATACTTATTGAGCCGCTATCAATATTCTAAACTTCTGGCTTGGACTCCATGAAGCTCTATCATATATAGAATTAATTATAACACCTTTCACCTGTTTCAGAGCATAATTTTAAACCCAGAAAGATATATAGATATATTGGGATTAAAGTTGTTGTTAAAAAGTAAACCAATCATCAATTCATGGATCATAATTGTATACCTGATGATTTTGGATATATAAAATATGAAATTTTAGAATACTAAGAGAGAGAGAGTGTAAAGAAAAGAAAGAAAGAAATGAAGGAAAAAGAGAGAATGGAAAGATTAGCACAGCTGTAATGGGAAATGAGTTTAGTATGAAAAGCGCAATAACACAGTGGTTGCCTGGAGGGGAAATCTCATCTGCTGTAATAACCATCAGGTAAGAAGCCATGATGAATTTGAACAATTTTCTCACTCAAACAAGAAAATTGAATAAGAAAGTTGTTAATCACAACTGGTCACCTTCCCTGCTGTTACATGGAATTGTTGTAAAGACCTTCTGGTTAAAAAACTATTCGTTAGAGATTTATGTAACATGTAAATTGGGATAGTGGCAGACACATTTTCTAAAGGTGTTTAGAGCTAAGCTCCAAAGGAGAATGTTTTGTAAATTGTATGAGTATTTTTAGCTTTTCATCTCTGACTGTAATAGATATCCATCTATTATTTTCCATTAAGCCAATCAAAAAGCAAGTTGGAATGAAATTTTCGATTAAAGATGAAGAAAGTTGCTGCTGGTAGTTATTTGATTTGAAGCTGGGATTATGTAGATTACGGGAGTGTAGAATTTTGCATGGCAGTAATAAATGTCAGACCCCTTGCAAAGAAAGAAGGAATGAAAGAAAAAGTAATAGCCTCAAAAGAGGAGACTTTTTTGTTTCTTCAGGCTATCTGGATCCTCTCTCATGTCTTTCAAATTATGCTTCATTCAAATCAAGACAAGCAGCCTCAAAGTTAAACCAGCCCCCAAATCACTGTTATGTTGATCTTGTATTCCAACCATCTGGCTTTTGATATAACATGAAAGAAGCTTTGGGATGAAGGGGATGCCATTTTATAGCATCAGAATTCTCCAAAGTTTTTTCAACCATAGCTTTTCAGACCATATATTTCTAATGATGAATTACATTTAAAACATGTTCAGTTACTAATATTCTCCCATTTTATTAACTTGATGCCTTTTCAGTTTTCAATACAGGGGACCGCAGTTTATAATGTAATCTGACTTGTGCATGGCGTTGTGGCTCTCATGGAATGGCTGAATCACAGAGGTGAGATTTCCAGCCTTTAAATGCAAAGCAACAAATTTAAAGCATCACGTTTAAAGCTTCAAATTTGGTTTTCCTCAATTGATATTGATCAGAGCACATACTTTTCTCAGCATTTTAACCTAATTTAGGAGCAAAACAAAATTTTTTAAGTTCCCCAGAGCTTGAAATTTTGCACATTATTAATTTGAATTTATGTTTGAAACAAATTTTACTTTGTAAACCAGATATTTTGGACAGACAATATCCTACTTATCCTAAAACAAAAGAACCATGGTGATGCGCTAGTGTATCAGTTTATATTATTTAATAAATTAAACACACAAAAATAAACAAAACAATTGAACTATAGCATAAATGATAAAATATCTTTTCATTGGTAATAGATTCTTAAGATTTGCCATAATCTGGAATTCAGTGCTTCAGACAATAACAAACTTTATTTTCCCCCATATCTTTTCTTTTTCTACATTTCTGGCTGTTGATACAAGCTTTTCAGTAAAATAGGATATTGATGTTCAAGTTTTGTTTGTGCAAAGCCTTTTTAGCAGTGTGACTGAAACAGATCATCTAAACTCTCAAGATATTATTATCTAGTCCACAATAATGATATCTCCTCTCTCAATTTTCTGTCTAGACCTGCAGATCATATGAGGAGATGTATAAAATTTTTATTTATATTAAGATCTACTATAACTTGAAATAATGAGTAGTTTTTTAAATATTATAATTTTAAAAACAATCTTCTTTAAGCCATTTTAATTTTATTTAATTCTTTTATCCTTTAGTAACTACATATCAATTCCAGACAGCTGGTTATATGTTATATGTTACAATATATGAATTGTGAGATAAGCTTTTAGGTTTGTAAAATGATAACAGGAAGTAGGGGACAAATGTGAAAAAGGTTGCCTTAATTTGTATTCCTAAATATTGTATTTTATGATTCAAGCCCTTAGTTTGTAGTTCTTTGATTATTTTGATAAGTACTACCAGTCCCCAAATGTATGTATTTTTTCTATTTGTAAGTGGAAACACACACACACACACACACACACACACACACACACACCAGAAAATAATGAAGAGTTTCGTGATACTTAACCTATTATAGTTTTGATTTTCCTATTTTCTAAATAAAACTAGGGTAATCCAAGGTATGAAATGATCTAATAAAAGAGAAAACAGAACATGAAATACCTCAAAAAATGAAAGGAAAAATTACTTTTAAGTATAGAGTATTTAGTATCTTTGAGATAAGGAAAGTTATCACTAAATACTCTAGAAGAATTATAAATTTATTTTTCTATTTCTATTTTATATAATCTCAGCAAACCTATTCTTTATTTCATATGATAGATTTCTTATGTATCAATTTGGTTTAGCAGATAATTGGTCCTGTCCAAAACATCTGTGGAGACATTTAGTTCACACAAAGGTCCTTGAAATTTTGTCCTGCACGTACATCCATGAACATATTTAGTCTCTGCCCAAATGGTCCTTGGTATTTTGGTCTGTCAAAAACAACTACCTTTAGAAAATATCCCTGTGTCCAAAAAGCCCATAACTTTATTTATACTTTTGGTTTACAGGATTAATATATCAAAAATACTGTCATGTTTTATTGGTTCAATAATTGTGTTATGGCTATATTGACAATAATAATCCTTCTTGCCACAGTAGCCGAGCTGCTTATGCCACATAAGGTTAGGTAGATGGGTTGGCATGGACCAAATGTCTCCATGGACATTTTGGACAGGACCAACCAGTACATTTAGGCATGGAACAAAGCTCTCCATGGACATTTTAGACAACCCAAGAATGCAAGGGTTAACTTATGTATAACTCCAACATTAAGAAGTAAATTGCAGATTATGGGTATATAACTAGAGATTAAATATCAGCCATTAAATCTCAATAAGGAAAAGTATCTACATATGTATATATAATCAATTATGACGTTTAAGTTCTTTATTCTTTGTTTGATTCTATTCATTCCTAGCCTAAGTATCAATATGGGGTACCACCATTTATATCTTTAAAAATTGTTTAGGGGCAGAATTATAAAAGTTGTATAACACCTTGTATAACATTGTAAGCACTCTTTCCCTGTATTTATTTTATTAGAATGTTCTCTATCTGCTTCTGTCTTTTTTTTTTTTTTTCTATTTCATTATTCAATATCCAGGCCAAGTATGTTTATTTTAACAGATAGGGCATTTATTGGATAATATATTTAAATTTAAACTTTACATTTAATTGTGTCATTGTGGGACAACAAAGTATTATCCACCTTCGGGCACTCTCTGGTACAATGATATTTTATAAGTATTGGCTATTTTAAGAAAATGTATGTCTTTGAAGTGTGGTAAAATTCTAATAGTGAACATCTCCTGAGAGCATCAGATGAAAGGAAAGCAGTGCCCAGACAGAGGAGTTCACGGTAGATAAGGGCTATTACATGAGAACCTAAACTGAAATTTTTGACATATTCAAGCCTTTATTTGTACCAAAAATTAATATTTTGTGGAGAGGTATAACATTTTAGGCAAATAAGTTATTCACCTTGACAAGAAACAGAATGGATTAGTTTTACTTTAGACCTGAAGGATAACAGTCCATATACAACTATACTTAGGGAAATAGTCTCCAAGTATTATGAATAATAAAAAAAGATGGGAGATACTTATTTACAAAATACTCATCAGCATTTTGCTTATCTTTTAATTTTAAAAAATCACTTTGATTTGAAACATCATTTTGCTTACACATGAACTACACAGATTGACAAAAGTTGAGTTTAACAAAATGTAATTACTGTGGCTCTCAAAGACCTTCAGCTCCAAATATGTTGACTTCAATCAAGACTTAAACAGTGAAGGGAATTTTGTTATAATTTGGTGGCAGGTTCAGGAAACAATATTTTACCTTAAAAGTTTATCATACAGAGGATATATGGGAACTCTATACTTCCTTTTTTTTTAACTTACCTTTATTGTTGAATGTATTAATGTTCCCCATTTTTCCCCCATTGCACCCCTCCTGCCCATTCCCGGCCCCTTCCTGCCTTTCCCCACACTGTTGTCTGTGTCCATTGGTTATGCATATATACATATAAGTTCTTTGGTTTATTTCTTCCCACCCCCCAACCCCCTTCCCTTTGAGGTTTGTCAGTCTAACAACCAATTTGTACTTCTTAATCCCTTCACCTTTTTCACCCATCCCCCTAGCCCCCACCCATCTGGTAACCAACAAAAGTTCTCTGTATCTATGAGAATGTTTCTGCTTGTTCCTTTTGTTTGTAGATTCATTTGTTGATAGATATGTATTTATTGCCATTTTGTTTGTTCATATTTTTTTATCTTTTTCTTCAAGAAGACCCTTCAACATTTCATATAATAATGGTTTGGTGGTGATGAACTCCTTTAGCTTTTCCTTGTCTGGGAAACTCTTTATATGGCCATCGATTCTAAATGACAGCTTTGCAGGATAGAGTAATCTTGGTTGTAGGTTCTTGCTTTTCATCACTCTGAATATTTCTTGCCACTCCCTTTTGGCCTGCAAAGTTTCTTTTGAGAAATCAGCTGACAGTCTTATGGTAACTCCCTTGTAGGTAACAAACTTCTTTTCTCTTGCTGCTTTTAAGATTCTCTTTGTCTTGAAACTTTTGCATTTTGATGATGATGTGTCTTGGTGTGGGCCTCTTGGGGTTCATCTTGTTTGGCACTCTCTGTGCTTCCTAGACTTGTAGGTCTGTTTCCTTCACCAAGTTAGGGAAGTTTTCTGCCATTATTGTTTCAAATAGGTTTTCGATTTCTTGCTCTCTCTCTTCTCCTTCTGGCACCCCCAAGATGCGAATGTTGGCACGCTTGAAGTTGTCCCAGAGGCTCCTTATACTATTCTCATTTTTTTGGATTCTTTTTCTTTTTGCTGTTCTGACTGAGTGTTTTTTGCTTCCTTATATTCCAAATCGATGGTTTGCTTCTTGGCTTTACCTACTCTACTATTGAATCTGTGTAAATTATTCTTTATTTCAGTTAGTGCCTCCTTCACTTCTGACTGTGCATCCTTCATTTCTGACTGGTCCTTTTTTATGCTCTTGAGGCCCTCACTAAGTTCACTGAGGTTCTCACTAAGTTCACTGAGGTTCTCACTAAGTCCTTTGAGCATCCTTATAAGCAGTGTTTTGAACTCAGCGTCTGTTAGGTTGCTTATCTCCATTTCGCTTAGTTCTTTTCCTGGAGTTTTGTTCTGTTCTTTCATTTGGGACCTGTTTCTTTGTCTCCTCATTTTGGCTGCCTCCCTGTGTTTGTTTCTATGTATTACTTAGCGAGAGGTATGGGGCTAGCTGAGACCAGATGCTACTTGTTTGAAAGAATTTAGGAAAAGCTGAAGCAGGATCCAAGACAGGCCAATCCTATGGTAAAGCAACTGACAACAGCTTGGGTGGGCCTGAAAGTTGGGTGGGGTGGGGCCTCAGGGAATCACCAGGGCGGGGCCAACAGTGTGAGCCAGGTTGCTGGAGTCCCAGATATGGCGGCCTCTGCTGGCCTAGGGAAGGGCTCACCAAAGGAACAAAAGCCTCTGATAGCATGTCTGTCCAGGAGAAAGCTGCCTCTCCAGCCCTTGCTCCAATGCCAAACAGGTCAGTTCTTCCCCATATGACTCTGGTGCCTTTCAAGCTGCCTCCCCCACGCTGGAGCCTGGAGGGAGCGAGTCCCGAGTAAGTCCGTGCGTGGGCCCTTTAAGAGGAGCTGCCGGGGGCTCCAGCTGCCTCAGCCTCCCTCTGCCTCAGTTCCCACTGGTTTTTACAGCCAGAAGTTATGGGGACTTCTCTTCCTGGCACTGGAACCCTGAGCTGGGCGCCTGGTGTGGGACGGGGACCCCTCAGTCCTCAGGGAGGACCTTCCCAGCCGAGGTGTCCTCCTAATTTTTATCTGCCACACGCAGGTGTGGGATCAGCCCATGGAGCCTCCGCCCCTCCTACCAGTCTTGATGCGGCTTCTTCTTTAATTTCGTAGTTGTAGGACTTCCATACAGCTTGATTTCAGGTGGTTCTGAATGATGGTTGTTCTGTAGTTTAGTTTTAACTCTGATGTGGTTGTGGGAGGACGCGATACCGCGTATGCCGCCATCTTGACCGGAAGTCCGGGAACTCTATGCTTTCTGCTTGATTTAGTTTTGAACCTAAAACTGCTCTAAAAAAATAGTCTATTTTTCTTAAAAAGAGAAAAAAAAAGAATGAAACATCTAGATTGTCAAGCAATTTGTATTCTATTCTTGACTTTTCATCTTGCAATATTTTTGTCCATACAAAAATGATTTAGCAGATACTCTAAAAAATAAAATTATTTCTTCTCTGAACATAAAACCAACACATGCCCAATTTAGAGACCTTTTAAAATATGGTAGGTAAAAAAGGTGAAGATGGTGGATATACTTACTGTGGGTGAAATAACATTAAGATGGTATCTTTTATCTCTATGGCACAATTAGTGAGTTTTCCCTTCTCGTCTGATTTATACTATCCACTTAGGAGAATGCTTAGGAGAATTTTCATGAAACAGCTTCTCAGTTCTTAGTTGCATCTCTTAAGATCTCCCAAGAATTTACATGTATTTCTAATAGGGGCTAAGGTGATGAAACCAAGTCAAAGGACCACTGTCCTACTCTCTTCTGATGATAAAGCTTGTTACATGCTCTAATATGTATCTCTTGGTCAGTCCATCAATGCAAGGGGCATGACCTCTTACAGCTGATCCCAACTAAAGACAAATTGTAGGCTCTCCCTGGCATACTTGCCACAAAAGAATGTAAAAATCATCTGTAATGCCACCACCTAAATGTAACCATTATCAAACTTTTATATGTTAAGTTCTAGTATTATTCTACAGACATGTATATTGTATTTTAAAATATATGATTCTATAACATTGTTTCTTGTTTTTAACCTAAATTTTATGATATGAATACTTTACTGACCATTGCATATTTAAGCATATATTTTAATATATGTATAATGTTTCACTGTATAATATATATGATAGTTTATTTTACATTTAGGTTATTTCCATATGCTTATCATATATTCATCAAAGTATGAATATCTTTGTATATAAAATTTGCTTTATATTTTTTGTTTCATTAGAATTGGTTCTTCAAAGGGGAATTATTGAAAAAGGGTATAGGCATTTTTAAGGCTCTGAAGGCGAGTTAACTGTCCTTATGGGTTCTACCAATATACACTGAAATTGATAAACTGTAAGTGTACCTATATCACCATACCCTTGCCAGCATCTGATTAACTGTCATTATTTTAAATAGTCATACCCTCTCTCCCCTCATTTTTCTTATGTGTTGAACACTTTAAAAGTTTTACTTTTAGTTAAGGTAATAATTGGGAAGTTGAAGGACAGAATTTATTAGCCGTAACCCAGAAAATTTTCACTGCCGTATGTGAAACCAAAGGAGGACTTTTTAAAAATCACTAAAAAAAAAAAGAAGCAATATAGTGTAGTTTAAATATATTTGAATAAAGCCTTTGTTTGTGATAAATAATAACTTTAAACTTTCTTAGAGGTTTGCATTATCTACAAATCAATAATAATAACAACTATAATAATAAATCCCTATGTTTCTAATGAATAAAAAGAACACCATTGGAGGATTTAAAGTACCTTAGCACTACTCCAATACAACACTAATGAAACAGGGTAGTATTGCCATTAAGGATAGAAATAAAGATCAATGGAATAGTATAGGAAATCTGGAGATATACATATCTGGTCAATTTATTTTTAAAAGTTGTGACAGAATGATTCAGTCAGAAATAGGTACATGTTTTAACAAATGATCTTGAAACTGTTAGATATTTATAGTACAAAAAAGTAATAAACTTGACTATTGCCTCAAACTATTTTTTTAAATTAACGAAAAATGGAATAGAGAACTAACTGTAAGAGTCAAAACTATGAAATTATTGAAGGAAAATTATGATAAAATATGGGTGTCTTTGGTTTAGGCAGCATTATATTCGATAGGATAGTAAAAATGAGCATGAACAATACAAAAAATTTGTATATACTTGGACTTCATCAAAATGAAAGCTTCTGCTTTTTAAAAACTACTGTCAGGGAAATGAAAACATGAGTAGCAACTTGGGAGATATTATTTGCAAAACATATATCTGATAAAATACTTGCATCCAAATATATCAAGAGCTCTTACAACTCAATGATGATAAGCCAAAAGAATGAGTCTCGATAGGCTAAATATTTATATAGGCTCTATATTGAATAAGTTATATAGAGGTACGTGGGAAAAGATACTAAAATTCATTAGCCATTAGGTAAAAACAAAAACCAAGAGATACAACTACACTCTCATTGGAATATCTAAAATCAGGAATACTGATAATACCAAGTGTTAAAAACATGTGGATCAAGAAGACCTCTCATACATCACAGGTATATAGATGAAATGAAAACATATGGGAACACAAAAGTATGTAAGTAAACATTCTACATTATTCATAATCACCAAAACCTGGAGGCAAACCAAATGTCTGTTAATCATAGATGAATACAAAATCTGTTATATCAATACCATACACATTACTCAGCAACAAATGAGGAACAAATTGGTAATAACATCAACAACATGAATTAATCACAAAAGATTATGCTAAGTGAAATTAGCCAGGCAAAAAATACTATTGTATGATGATATTTGTATGATTTTCTGAAAACATCAAATCTATAGGTCAAATAAGTTTACCACTGGTTACATGACATGGGGGTGTCGGAGAGAAGGAATTGATTACCTGGGGGCAAGAGAGAACTTTTTTGGAAAATGGGATAATTATATATCTTGTTTTGGGTATGTTTATATAAACATATATATTTATCAAAACACATTAAACTGTAAACTTAAAATCACTGAACTTTATGTAAATCATATGTTAATCAAGTTGATTAACCAACAAATAATCAATATTGTGAGGTTTTTTTAACCAAGAACAAATATTTCAACCAAAGTAATGCACATCCCATCTCCACCCCGGACCCAGAGTCCCCAGAAGTGAAGCTCAGGAATTGATATATTTCACAACCTTCCCGTGGACTTCTATTGCTATTTAAAAATTATCTACATGGTGTCTTCCACATATACTTCTGCTCTTTGGAAAACACTATAGAGAACATTTTTTAGAAAATAGTTAAAGAGTTAGAGACTAGAGAAAATATTTACAAGTCAGATGCCTGGTAAGAATTTGTATCCAGATTATACATGTTATAAAATACCTTGAAAATGCAATTATAAGAAAATAAAATACCCAAGTACTTTAAAAATCACAAAGACTTGAATAAGCACTTTACTAGAGAAGATTAAATGACAAGTATGCATAGGAAAAGATGCTCAATATCAATAGTTCTTAGGCAAGTACAAATTAAACCAAAATGAGGTAACAGTACACACCCTACCCACCAATTAGAATAACTTAACCCATAAAGACTGATCACATGAAGTTTTAGTAATCCTGTGGAAGACCTGGAACTCTGAAACCTCATCATGAGTATGTAAAATGTTATTACTACTTTGGAAAATAATTTGCCAGTTCCTTAAAATGTAAACAGACACCTATCATATGATCCAGCCAGTGACTCCTGAGCATTTACCCAAGGGAAAGAGTCCACACAAAGAGTTTTACACAACTGTGCACAGCAGCTTTATTTTTAATATACAAAATTGTTCATCGTCAAGTGAACGAATAAGCAAATGGCATGTATAGCAATACAGTGTTATACTAATCAGCAGAATATGAATGGGCTATTGATGTGCAGTGCATTGCAGAAGAGTATCGAAATAATTATGCTGAGCAAAGCAGCCACACACAAAAAAGAGTACATACTGTAGTAGTTAATTTATATAAAATTCTAGAAAACACAAACTAAATTATGGCAGCAGAACACGGAGGTGTCTGGGGGAGAGAGTTCAGAGAGTGCTAGAATGGCGTGATTAAGTGGCACCAGGAAGATTTGGAAGGTGATGGATATGTTTCGTAACTTGATTATGTTGCTTTCACGGATGCATATGTCAAAGCTTATCAAATTGTACACTTTATGTGCAAGCTTATTACATGCCAAGCAAACCTCAATAAAAATTAAATTAATAGATGTGGGTGGAAAAATAAAAAAAAACTCCAATGTTTTCTGATTATGTGGCTGATCTGGAAACCAATAACTCAGGAGTAGTCCAATCTGCAGGTTTTCACTGTTAAGAAATAATGAATATTTTAGAATGTTTTGTTTTGTTCACGTTTTGCCCAGCATGTCACTTGTATTTAAATATTTTAATAGCTATGAATTTATCTGAAATTGCTTTGGAAAGGAAATAAATTGGTTTTAAAAGCAACCAGTGATTCATTAGCAGGTGGTGACTTTTAGTAGCTGATAATTCTTTTAAAATCCTAGCTAAATAGTGATGTCACATTATTAAAGTTTGCACTTTTAAAAATGTTAACCAGTATAATCATATCTGAGCTGTATATCTTTGCTAAGTACATTAATACCAAAGCATTTTTATTGTCCTAACACATAAAACAATCTATTGTGACGCCTGAAAATAGACTTTATTGGTTAACCGGTCTTTGTCTGGGAGCTTTCCTCAGGGACCTGTGTTATGTTATTTTTACTTTTTTATTTATGAATAGAATTATTTTATTTTGTCATCATTATTTTCTCTTTAAATCTTATTTCTGGTCTTCAATAAACCTTTTAGAGTCACCCTGTTTGACATCCTTGAGACATAATTTTCCTCTTGATTCAACTATATATGAAAATGCAGTTTATTGCAAAAAGCATAAGGAGGCAGGCAGAAAAAAAAATATTAGGGGACTCCATGTGCTAAGAATATATTAGGTTTTTAACACTGCCAGATTTCTACTTATATCTCACAATTAATAATAGGTCTGTAGTTGAGGGGAAAGCAAAATTATGAAAAGAAAAACCTATCATCCTTGATATGTCATAGTAAATTCATGTTACTTCTTTTCCCATTTTAATTTTTCCAAATAACAGACACTGACAGTAGGTCCTTGCCTATAAATGTGTATCTAAATACAAGAGAACTCAAGATGAATTCTCAAGAAATATGGAAGTCTATGTACATAGGTGACTCTATTTATTGTCTACCTGGATCCAGATGTTTGTTGCTATCAGGGAAGGGGTTGTGCTCAATTGTAAGGGGCACATGTGACCTTCCAGTCAAAGCAAACCACCGACCATGCAAAGCACTGCCACAGCAAGTGTTGAGGCAATTCATGGAAGCTTCATATGTATATTTACCTGAGTTGTAGTTGAATAACGCTGTGCCCCATCCAACTTCTATTTGAGAGTTAAACATTTTAGAGAATTGAAAATACTGGAGTGAACGTGGTTATATCTAAAGCTGATGCTTCAGTATGGAAAAGTCTTGTTTGCAAATCTACCACAGATTTGAATGATAAAGATCCTTCCATCTTTGGAGATTGCCGTGACAGATCCACAATTCTATACCCTCTGTAACTCCTGCCATTAATTAGAAATGTCCCCGTCAATCCCAATCCTTTCCAGTTCATTGTCATCCAAATTAATTCCTTATTAGTAAAGGTACCATAACAAATGAAAATCTGAATTGGATTGCAGGCTTTATAACAGAACACAGTAACCCTTACAGCTGTACATAGTAGCAAGTAGCTTGTGGATATGCAGCAAGGAAAAAAATATATGGCTCAAAATAAAACCACCAATGCCCGGCCGGCATGGCTCAGTGGTTGAGCATCGACCCATGCACCAAGCGGTCGCCAGTTTGATTCCTGGTCAGGGCACATGCCCAAGTTGTGGGCCTGATTCCCAGTGGGGAGCATGCAGGAGGCAGCCAGTAGATGTTCTCTCTCATTGATGTTTCTATCTCTCTCTCCCTCTCCCTTCCTCTCTCTCAAAAATCAATAAAGAAAAAAAAAAAAACTATTTAAAAAAAATACAACTACCAAGATGAATATTTAGTAAAAATATATTCATTATGGAAGAAGAAAAATCTTTAATTACACCAATATTATTATGAAAAATTTTTAATGTGTTGATGGAAGTTTATATTTAGACTCTAATTTTTTTAAATTGGATTTGGTTAAAGTTGTACCCTTGCTGGGTTATAAATATGAAAACTTTCTTCTAATACTAATTTATAAGCATCTGATACATTCTTATCTGGCATACATATATATATGCCAGAAACTTGAGCAACCGACAGTTAGTGAAAAGATGATTTTGTATAAAATTCTATGAACCTGTTTGAAATGATCATTGAGCTCAAACTGAATGACTCACTCCTCTAATTATCATCCCCTTTCTAGGTTATTACTACTTTCCAGCCTTAACTTAGAGGTAACTTTTTTTTTTTTTTTAGTCTATTGACCAAGCTGTTAGAATGGCATATCGAATGAAATCAAAATCCCCCATTAAATAGGATACCTTCAATGATTTACTGTGTAATCCTATACCAGGGGCAACACTATAAACTGGAGAAAGGAGTGATGTTTATTAGAACAAAAACTTTCATTTAACAGAAATGACAAATCCAACAAGTAGTAACTTTGCCATATGTATGGGGAAATCTATGTGTATCTGTTCCTCTTTTACCCCATCCCCAATGATGCCAGAAGGGTACAGTCCTTAGGGCTGGTGGGCATGAGTCTGCCTGCTTGTGCATGTGTGCCCAGAGAGGGGAGAGTAAGGTGCAGCTATGGACTGAGTGTCCTGGTGATGGGCTGGGAAGGGGGCGGACAGGGAGAGAGGGCAGGGGCTTCCTGGGAGGGTAAGGCAAGCTGTGTTATGATGCCAGTGGACACAGTTCCAGACTATGTTGTCTACACTCCTGGACTTTTCACTGCTCCTGGTCCAAATTAATTCCTCCTATGAATACTGTAGTACTGGCCCCACATTATTTCTACAATGTGTATACCCCACTAAACCTTTTTAAATCACAGCTTTTTAATCACTTTGATAAGCTATTTAATTGTCCTACTGCTGTACAGTGGTTTAAATTTCATAAAAAAGCCACAAGAATGTTGGCTTTTGGGCATAAAATTTTTTAGGCTAGACAATTTCTAATGTTATTTTTCTTTAAAAACACAAAAATAAATGTATATAAACACTATATAGTACTTTCACTAGTGAATTTGATAAAACTTTGAGTTGATATGTGAAAGTACCAAAAAAGAATTTTATGTGCATTGCTAAAATTGTTATTGTCCATTTTTCATAAGGCTTTCACTGACCATCTTTTCACATGGAAGTTTTCTCATATTTATGTGGCATGTTTACTTGTATGTTAGATTCACTGTAATTATCAGAATTTGTTTTCTAAATAATGCATCTGCTTAGTTTATTATTTGTCTCTTCTTCTAGAAGGTATAAGCTTTTTACAAAGAATAGAATATTGTCTCTTTTAAATTCATACTATGAACCCAGGGTCAAACTCCATAAACAAGATATTTATTATTGAATGAATCACTAAATAATTTGAATTTAGATTATAATCTTTTTTGATATAAGTATCTTAGAATTTAGTGATCATAAATATAGGTTAGTTGCCATTCTCTTAGACTGCTATTATTTATTTTGTGAAATATATGTCATTAAATACATCTTATGCATGTGATACCTACTTAGAAAAAAACCTTTGAAATGTTGCATACCAGTTATGAAAACGTGAGATGATAATGGTATTCAAAATTACATAAAATAGATACATACAAAGTTGGCTATTAAAAGAAAGTGATAATTTAATTGAAATATGCTTTATTATATGATTTTCTAATTTTATAGGAGAAAAACATAAGATTACCTAGTAAGCAGAGCTTTCCGGTAAATGGAGTATATAATAATCTTTTTGAACATCAGGCAGCCCTTTCTTTGCTTCATTCTCAAAAAAAAAAAAATTATCAGGACTGAAAATGTGTAATCGTTATGTGAGGTACAGAGGATATTATGGTGAGCAATATTGAGACAATATATGATTTTACAGAGGAAGTAGAATATAAACTCCAAATTACTCAATTTAATCATAACTGTGTTATGTGCTTTAAAAGTATTAGAAGGGATCCTGACTTATCTATAAAATCTGGGAAATTAGTATATTTGGGGATATATGACGCCATTCTTTTCTCAGGTGATATTCTGTGTTTTCTCTTCTCATGACATCACAATTTCTTAAAAATCGTCATTATAGTGAGTGTTATTGGACAGCAATTTTTGACAATGTGTATTTTGGTAATACGTCTTTATTGTATGAGCCAATCTTCCAAGAAAAACACCAGAAACCCACCCTTGCAGATAGCAGGATATTTAGAGACTTAGAAAAGTATCTAATGTTACCCATACATTTTTATAAAGAGAAATGGGCATTAATCAATCCCAATCTCTTCATCACACTGCTAATATTATCCCCACGTCACTCAAATAATAGGGTTGTTTGAAAAGTATTGTCTTTAGAAATCTGAGAGTCTTTTCAATAAGAGAACAATTTTAAAATGATTGATAGATATCAGGTGGGAAAAAAATACAAGAAAATAATGTCAAAATATAAATAAAAGTAAAATATGACATGATTTTTTGAACCATGAGAAAAGAGAAGAAGTCACATTCTACTGTTCCAAGTAGACATGAATTTTGGAGGGACACTGGTCAACCCACTAAATGTCCCAAAGGATTTTTTTGTTGTTGTTTTTGGGGTTTTTTTTTTAGTCATATTTAGTCAGCTGGAATAGTGAGAACATGGCCATTTGTCTAAGGTAGCTCAGTGCTCAGCACCATCTGGCTCTTCTTTTAGGCTCACAGAAAAAGCAAAATTCTAATATTTTTTCAATAAGACAGAGCATTATAATTTATTCTTGTTATAATGGTGTAGGCAGAGTGATATACCTTAATTCCATGCTCAATCTTTGAATTATGACACCCTCCTCTTTACAAACAGTGAATTGGCATATCCTGGGTCTTCACGATTGTGTGCAGCTAGACCAACCGAACATCCATTGGATATTTGGGTGAGTGAGAAACAATGACTGATTTTGTAGAATTAATCTAATGTGATTTTTTTTCCCTATAGAATACTCTTTCCTACCATAACCAATGCTTTCTTTCTAGATACTTCCTGTTCTAAGCTCCCATTCACCCATCATTAGTCAAATTCTTCAATATTAAATTATCTCCCTTATCTGCCATTTGGAAGCATAACCATTCAAATCTCAACTGTTCTATATTACTAAAAACAATCTGACACTTAGTAAATTTACAAACTTAAAGAATCTTTTATTTTCTCATTTATCGTCCTCAAGGAATAAATGTTTCTCTCTCAGACTTCTTAGTTCCTTAAATATTATACTAGAAATTGTTATATTGTTATATTTTAAAATGTGAAACAATTTAAATTATAGCCATATTAATATTAAAATGTATAAACATCTCAGGAAATGAAAATGATGACATATTTTCTTCCCTTTTTATTTTCAAATATTTTATAATTTTATAGTGAGTTTATAATAATAAAGAGCTGTGGTCTATAAGAAAGTGTACTTAAAATGTTTATAGTTGATTTACAAAGTGACTTCTTTTAGACAGTATTATTTCATGAAGCTATATAAGTCAGTTCATGTTGTAACACATTCTGTATTCTTTGTAATGAAGAATTTACAGGGGATATGGATTATAAAAGGACTCCAAGGCAGAAATATATGGCAATAACATCAAAATTACAAGTCAATTACTGTAGAAGATAAAAAAAATATGTTTCACAATTTAGGAATATAAATGTATAAAATATACACTTGTTTTCAACTTCAACTCTTATAACAGGAGAGACCCAATTATACTATGTTCCAAATTAGAAGACTAATTAGCTGCTTAAAATGAGCATATTTGTGGTGCAAAGTCTTGTATTTCACATCTGAACATTTTAATTTCAACCGAGCATGCTTTAATTTATTGTCTTATGTGGTATTTGCATGTTACATAGATGTATAGGTGTGAGTGTATGTGTATATATGCATATAGTTTCCTAAATAATTCTTCAGTTCTTTCATGTGGACTATATTTTTGGGTCAGAGTTGAATAAACAAAGAAATATTCATCTTCACAGGAGTACTAAATGATACAAGGTATGAAAGAGAAAAACATTATTTTTTGGTACCCAAAACAAATTTTTAGATGTGTTGAGAGACTCATTACCACTTCATTTCTATAACAATTATATTTGATGTTTTTCCCCAAGAGTACTTTATACTCAGTCACAGTATTCAGTGGTGTATTACAAAAATTAATTGGGTAATTAAAAGTATAAAATGAAAGAAAAAAAGTAAAACACAAACACTAAGTTCAGAAAGGATTGGAAGGGAAGACAATGAGCAGAAGGATGCTTCAATCCACCAAGTCTTACTATTCTTATATGGGCTGCATTGCCTAGGTGGAAATTATTAATGCCCGAAAAGTGTATCAATAATGGGATACTGAAGCATAGAGACTCAGTTCATGACCACAAGGAACTGTAAATCCAACCGGACAGAAGTTGAGTGAACATGAACATCAGCTAATAAATACAAAGTAGTAACAAATGAAGATCCAATGAAATCTGTGAAAAAGAAGTTTTGAGTGATGAGAGAAATTGCTGTAGGTATAGTTGGATTTGAGTCACATATAACTCCATCTTGAGCTAATGATTTTTGTTTGTTTGTTTCTTTCTTTCTTTATTGATTTTTAGAGAGAAAAGAAGGGAGAGGGAAAAAGAGATAGAAACATCGATGAGAGAGAACATCAATTGCATGCCCCCAACTGGGAATTGGGCCCACAATCTGGGCATGTGCTCTGACAGGAATTGAACTGGCGACCTCTTGGTGCATGGGTCCATGCTCAACCACTGAGCCACACCGACCGGGCTTGAGCTAATGTTTTTAAACATATATATGCAAAGTTTATATGTATATATATCATATATATAACAGCAAGAATAGATTATATTTTCATTAATATAGATTTATCTTGTATGACAGATCATAGGATGGATCTGAAAATCAAAAGATTCTCTTCTATACTTAAATCCTGGAGGTACTCATTTGGGAGGAAATGAATTCGTCATTTAACTTATATTAAGTCACCCAATATATCTAAGACTGTATCAAAGAAGGTACCTCAGTTTTTTGTTACTTTTGGTAATTAATATCAATAACAGGGTTTTTCTTTGTTGTTGTTTTTTCAGAAAACTGAAAGCTTGCCAGTTGAAAACACAGCTCAGCATGTCACTCTCAAATTCCTATGGGGGGAAAAAACAATACTGGCATTAGAAGGGACAGGAAGAAAAACTATTAAATTAGAAAGATCCCCAGGTATTTCCAGGACATGTAATAAGATGAATATAGATTAAAAATAGTTTTCTGTATTTTCTAATTAAAATAATAGCACATAATAGTAATCTGAAACTTCACAGTATCCTAGAGTGACTTATGAGTTCATAATGACTGTGGCTCATAGTCAGCACATATTTAGTGTTTGTCTTTTTCCCTTGGAAATTGATACTTTATTTGTTTGACTTTATTAAGCAAAATACTCTTAGTCACATAGCAGGAAGCCTAATTCATACTTTGTACTAAATCAGAACTTCTAAACTGTTCTTGTTGTGTGTATGGGCTGTTAACAGATATTATTATTTTTTTAATGTTATCAAGTTGGGAATGTTAAGTTAAATACATTTCTTTTCTTGTAAGAATTCCTTATTGCATAAATAGTTATGGTAAAACTATAAGGTAGAATGCTTAGGTGCAATATTTTTCAGTGTTATTTGGCTATGGGTAAATTTTTTTTCATAGTATAACAATGACCATGTTACTGAAGTAGGATATAATTCCATTTCTGAAACACTTCTTTAAGCTATAGCCACACTATTATCAATGGAAATGTTACCTCTTGCTTACTTCCCCATCTACTATTGACTAAATTTAGTCAGTCATACATGTGATACTTCCTCTTTGGCCATTGCCCTTTATCAATTGCCATGTGGCTTCTCACAGTTTCTTTCATCTATTTTCACTCTATTCTGCCCTCCACACTGCTGTGGTCATGTGTCTTCTTTATCACAGATTGTTAATGTTCCTGTGCAGATCTTTCCCGTCCTTGCAGATCCAGTTTGAATGCCACATTCATGGAGCCTTTGGAATACTACCAGGAATAACTAATCTGTTATTTCCATTGTTCTGAGAGTCTATTTCCACAAGAATCACATTAATGTCTATTTTTTGCCACATAGATTTCCATTTTAACTAAAAGAAACTTTTATTTTCTTAAAGACAAGCAGTAGACATAAATACAGCTTACCAAGTATTTCCAATTTTCCTTATTAGTCCATGGTAGGGTAGTTCTTCACTGACCCTTAGAATTAGGGTCATGTGACTTGATCAATTAAACATAAATGAAAAAGATAGTTGTTACTTTGGAGTAGAGCCTTAAGAGTCAGTGCATGACTCTCACACATTATCTTTCTTTCTACAATTGTAATGCAATATTTCAGAAAGCCCAGATAAGAAAGAGAGGGAGCTGAGTTCTAAAGGAAAGTAATAGTGCAGCATGAGAGAAAAGTAAGTTTCTGTTGAGTTCATGAACTTTGCGCGGTGGAACCAAATGTACCCTCTTATTACACAAAACAAAGAAAACACTGCCTTGAAGCGATCCCTAAAATTATCTGTTTATTTAATGAACTCAACTCATCTAAGTTTTTGTTGCTTACCAGATTTTAGAAAAATGCTACCAGAATAACCACACCAAATGAATTTATTTTAACTAAAACAAACCTGAAAATAAAAAGTTCTGTTATCATGAATTTCTATTCAAAGTTGCCCCAATCATTGCCTGCAACTTATAAACCTGTATTCAGAGACTGTCCATTGATAAAACCATTCCAAACTTAAAGAAGCAAGTATACAACTTTCCATCATGTTTTTATATTATTCAATAATCATTCTATTATTACACATAAGAAAATTAATCAGCTTCCAAATTAAATTTTAAGGTGAATAGCATATTCTTTGTATTATTTATATTGGATTTCTAAAATTTAAGATAAGCTGACCACAGTCTTCAGTATGTATCTAATTGGATATAAACTTTCCTACAGGCATATTATCACCAAAAAGTCTACAAATAGTGCACATTGAATTGAAATAACCCATCAAGTTTCTTCCCTATCAAAGACATTTTTTTCCCCCTTGCATGATAGAACACATAATGAGAGTCCTATGGTTTGTGAACTCTCAGAAATTTTGTGAGTTTCTAGAATCAGTAAATAAAAATATGTGTGTTTGTGACTTTGCGGTATTTTCAGGGTATTGGGGACTAGTGTGGTCGTATCTCTAATACTTTTCTCACATTATTATATTATATATCAATAGACTGTGAGCAATATTGACCATATGGTTGGACACTACTTGGTCTACCCATCATTTTACAAACAGAAGTTGTGACCTATTGGTAGATTATCAAATCAGTTTATTGCGTTGTTGCCAACATTTACGAAGAATAAAATATGGAATTTCTGTTATCTGAAAAATTGGTTTAAGCAGCATATGCTTGTGCTGTGTATACATATGTACATATAGACCTAATGATTCACAATGTAAATATCTGTTTTTGCTTGATGAGGTTTGTCATCAAATAAGCTTTAACCCACTCATCTGAGCTAGCTAGTATAATTAATCATATTCTATAGCTAGAGATTCATTTAGACAGGAACAGGCTAAAGGCAGTCAGTGCATTTTAATCCCCTGGCTACAAAAATGAGTACTGTGGGAGATTTACTTAGGGCCTTTCATTCTCCCTTTTTGAGAAGAGCTTTTGGAAGCAATCTCCATTCTCTCATGTGAAAATTGAGAGTAAATATATACAGCCTAGAATAACTGTAGTTATTCAGCCTGAAGATGATACTCACACAAATTATTTCAGAGCAGAAGACAGCCAGAGAGGAAGAAAGGAATGAGGGAACTACAATACAGCCAGAAAATTATTAATAAAATGGCATTAGTAAGTCCTTACCTATCAATAAATACTCTAAATTAAATGAATTGTATTCTGCAGAGGCAGAGAGTGGCAGAAAGGATAAAAAATGAGACCCAATTATATGTTGCCTATAAGACTCAATTAAGCTTAATAAGCTCAAAGTGAAGAGATGGAAAAATATATCCCTTGAAAGTGGAAACCAAAGGAAAGCAGCTATAGTTATACTTACGTTAGACAAAATAGACGTTAACTCAAAAGCTGTACCAAGAGACAGAGAAAGTCATTATCTACCATTGAAGGGGTCTGTTAATCAAGAGGATGTAAAAATGATAAATATGTATGCATCCCACATTGGAGCACCTACATATATTAAGCAACTGCTTAATAGGAAGATATAGACAGCAACACAATAATCATAGGAGACACCAGTACCCCACTTTAAAAATACATGGATCATTCAGATAGAAAATTAATAAGGCCATGTTGGACTTGAATTATACTTTACACAAATGAACCTAACAGACATATACAGAAAATTCCATTCAACTGCAGCAGAATACACATTCTTCTCAATAGCATATAGAACATTCTCCAGGATAGATCATATGTTAGGTCACAAAACAAACTTTAGCAAATGTAAGAAGATTCAAATCAAACCAAGTTTCATTTCCAACCGTCCATAACTGGAAAAGACACAAATATAAGGAAAGAAACACACTCTTGAACAACCCATGGGTCAAAGAAGAAATAAAAAATGTCTTAAAATAAATGAAAATGAAACACGACATATCAAAACATAAGGGATGCAGAAAAAGCAGGTCTAAGAGAGATGTTTATGGTGATAAACACCTACATTAGGATAAAAGAGCAAGTGGGTAGAAAAAAGAACAACAAAAGATTGAACAAGTAATAAAAAAAAACTCCAACAAAGGAAAACTCAGGACCAGATAGTTTCATTAGGAGGAAGGAATGCTCCCACATTTTATTAGGCCAACATTACCCTGATACTGAAGACAAATATGGATACTACAAGAAAAGAGAATTACAGGCCCATATCCCTGATGAATATTAATGAAAAAAACTCTCATCAAAATACGTACTCGCAAACTTCCCAGCCAATGTGGCTCAGTGGATTGAGCATTATCCCATGGAGTGACAGGTCCTGGTTCGACTCCTGGTCAGGGCACATGCCCGGATTGCAGGCTCAATCCCCAGTGAGGGGAGTGCAGGAGACAGCTGATCAATATATCTCTCTTACATTGGTATTTCTCTCTCTCTCCCTTCTTCTTTTTCTAAAAAATCAATAAAAACATATTTAAACAATAAATACTAGCAAACTGATTCAACAGCACATTCAAAATATCATACACTATGGTCAAGAAGGATTCAACTCTATAATGCAAGGATGATTAAACACACAAATCAATAAATGTTATCTGCTACATTAATAGAATGAAGGATAAAAATTATCTGATCATTGCAATAGATGTAGAAAAAGCATTTGACCAAATTCAACATCCTTGCATGACAAAAAGCCTCAAAAAATTGGTTTAAAAGCAAAACACTTTAACATAATGAAGGCCACATATGACAAGGCCACAGCTAATATCATACTTAATGATGAAAGACTGAAAGTTTTCCCTGTAAAGTTAGAAACAAGACAAAGATTCTTACTCTCACCACTCCTATTCACCATAGTACTAGCAGTTCTAGCTAGAGCAATTAAGCAAGAAAAAGAAATAAAAGTCATTAAAATTGGAAAAGAAATATTAAAGCTGTCTCTGTGTGGAGATGATATGATCTTATATAGAGACAATCCTAAAGACTACAACAAAAAACTTTTAGAAAGAAAGATCTCTTATCCTTTGAGACGACATGGAGGGACCTGGAGAGTATTATCCTAAGTGAAACAAGCCAAGCAGAGAAAGACAAATATCACATGATCTCACTTATTTGTGGAATATAATGAACATAACAGTGTGAGGAACAGGGTAGACCCAGAGATGTGAAATGGGGTGTGGACTGACAACCCTCAGAAGAGGGGATAGGGGAGAGGGAAGAGATAAACCACAGAACTTATATGCATGTATGCATAACTGATAGACAACAAAGCTGGGGATGGAGTGGGGGGGATGGGGAGGAGGGTGTCAATGGGGAAAAAAGGAGAAACATCTGTAACAAAAATAAATTAATAATAAATAAATAAATAAAAATGCCAACAGCATGGAAAAAAAAACTTTTAGAATTAATCAGTGAATTCAGTAACGTTGCAATATATTAAATCAACATTCAAAAATCAGTTGGGAATCTATACACTAGCTCAGTGTCACTAATCATCAGAGAAATGCAAATTAAAACAACAATGAGATATCACCTCAAACCTATGAGAATGGCTATCATCAATAAACCAACAAACAAGTGTTGGAGAGGGTGTAGATAAAAGCGAACCTTTATGAACCATTGGTAGAAATGCAGATTGGTGCAGCCACTATAAAAAGCAGTATGGCCCTGGCCAGAGTGGCTGAGTTGGTTGAGCATTGACCCATAAACCAAGAGGTCATTGGTTTAATTCCTGGTCAGGGCACATGCCCAGATTTTAGGCTTGATCCCCAGTAGGGGGCATGCAGGAAGCAGCAGATCAAAGTTTCTCTGTCTCTCTCTATCTCCCTTCTTCTCTCTCTAAAATCAATAAAAACACATTAAAAAGAAAAAAAGTACTTTAAAAAACGGTATTGAGTTACCTCAAAAATATGGAAAGGCTTTATGACCCAGCAATCCCACTTCTGAGAATATATTCTAAGAATCCTGAAACATCAATTTGAAAAAATATATCCACTCTTATGTTCATTGTAGCATTATTTACAATAACCAAGATCTGGAAATAGCCCAAGTATCCATCAATAGATGAGTAGATAAAAAATCTGTGTTACATTTACACAGTGGAATACTACTCAGCCATAAAAATCTTACCTTTTGTGACAACATGGATAGACCTAGAAAGTATTATGTTAAATGAGATAAGCCAGTCAGAGAAAGACAAGTACCATATGATTTCACTTTTATGTGAAATATAATGAACAAAACAAACTAACAAAGTGGGTACAGATTCATGGATATAGAGAACAGACTGACAGCAGTCAGAGGGGAGGGGGTTGGGGGCTGGGTGAGAAGGATGAAGGGATTAAACAAAGAAAAAACGACTCATGGACACAGACAAAGGTATGTTGATTGCCAGAGGGAAAGGAGGGTGGGGGCAGGTAGAAGAGGGAAAACGGCATAAATGGTGATGAAAGGAGACTTGCCTTGATGTGGTAAATACACACTACAATATACAAATGATGTATTGTAGAATTGTATACCTGAAACCTATATAATTTTATTAACCAATGTCACACCAATAAATTCAATAATAAAACAGTTGCATATCTATACGCTAATAATGAACTATCTGAAAACAATATAAATAAAACAATCACATTGACAATACCATCAAAGACAAGAAATAATTAGGAATAGATTTAATCAAGGTGGGAAAGATTATACAATGAAAATTACAAAGACACTCATGAAAAGAAATGGAAGAAAATGCAAATAAATGGAAGGATATCCTATGTTCATGGAATAATGTTGGAAAAGTTATCTTACCTTATTTCAACCATAAATCAAGATAGTTTGGTATTCAGAAAAAGAAATGTATAGCCCCGCCAGTGTGACTCAGTGGTTGAGCATTGACTCATGCACCAAGAGGTCGCCGGTTCGATTCCCGATCAGGGAACATGCCCAGGTTGTGGACCAAATCCTCAGTGGGGGACATGTGGGAGGCAACCAGTCAATGTTCTCTCTTATCAATGTCTCTATCTCTCTCTCCCTCTCCCTTCTTTTCTCTATAAAAAAAAAAAATCAATAAAGAAAAAAAAAATTTTTAATGTTTAGCTCAATGAAAAAGAATGGAGAATCCAGTAATATATATTCAATTGATTTTTGTCAAAAGTGCCATGGCAATTCATTGGGAAAATGAAATTTTTTCAGCAAATTGCAAATATAAACTAGATGTGTAAGAAACATAAATAGCCTGGCCGGTTTGGCTCAGCGGTTGGAGCATCGGCCTGCAGACCAAAGGGTCGTGGGTTCAATTCCAGTCAAGGGCACATACCTTGGTTGTGGTTTGATCCCTGGCCCTGGTTGGGGTCTTGCAGGAAGCAACCAATCGGTGTGTTTCCCTCACATCAATGTTTCTCTCTCTCCCTCCCTCCCACTCTATCTGAAAGATCAATGAAAAAGTGTCCTTGGGTGAAGATGAAAGAAAGAAAGAAAGAAAGAAAGAAAGAAAGAAAGAAAGAAAGAAAGAAAGAAAGAAAGAAAGAAAGAAAGAAAGAAAGAAAGAAAGAAAGAAAGAAAGAAAGAAAGAAAGAAAGAAAGAAAGAAAAGAAAGAAGGAAAGAAAGATAAATAAATAATGTGTCTTATCTCAAAAGGTGTATTTTGTTCACCATGCATCACTGAGGAAATAAAAAAGCAAGTCATAGACTTGGAGAAAATATTTTCAAAATATATACCAGACAAAGATCTTATAGCCAAGCTATATAATGGACTCTTACTAGTTAATAATAAGAAAACAGATAAAACAATTAAAAATGGGGAAAAGATTTGAATAAAAATTATACAAGAAAAGAAACAAGGCTAAATAAGTATATGAATAAGAATAAAATAATAAATAAAAAGGCCAACAAGCATATAAAATGATGATCCAGTAATCAAAATAAAACACGTGGGTGGTCCTACGGACACAATCAAGAAAATGAAAGGATAACCACAGAATAAAAGAAAAGACTAGCAAATCATATATCTGATATGTGACTTGTATCTAGAATATATATCAACCTTTTAGCTCAATATTAAGGCATATTCCCAATTAAAAAATGAGCAATGGATATGACTAATATTTCTCCAAAAAGATCAATAATGGCAATAAGCACATGAAAATTTGCTTGTTATTGAATTGCAAATGCAAATTAAGGCCACATGAGATATCATCTCATATCATATATGATGGTTATCATAAAAGAAGGCAGATAACAAGTGTTGGCAAGACTGTGGAGAAATTGGAACTTGTGCATTGCTGGTGGGACTGTAAAATGGTGCAGCAGCTTTGGAAAACAGTCTGGCAGTTACTCAAATGATGAAATGTAGCTATCATATGATCTAGCAATTCTATGCCAAAATGTACACCTGAGAAAAATGAAAACACAAAAGCAGCATGAGCATAATAGCTAAACGTTGAGAACAATCAAATGTCCATCAACTGAAGAATGGATAATGAAATTTGGTATATATTAATACATGCAATGGAGTATTACTTAGCCATAAAAAGAAATGAAGTATTGAAACATGCCCCAACATGCTATACTACAACATGAATGAATCTTGAAAACAATGATAAGTGATAAAATTAGTCACAAAAATAGCATATATTATATGATTCAATTTATGTGAAATATCCTGACTAAGCAAATCTATAGAGAGAACAAAAGTCGGGCAATTGTTACTTTGAGCTAGAGATGGGGAGGTATGATTGGGGTGACTGCTAAGGGGTACAGGATTTCTTATTGGAGTGATAAAAATGTTCTTAATGTTATTGTTGTGATGGTCCCATAACTATGAATATGTTAAATCCTTTGAATTTTAGATTTTAAATAGATAAATTTAAATTGTACTGTGTGTGAAATATATATCAATAAAGCTATCCCAAAGCACAAATGATAAAGAAAAAAAGAAGGCACTAGAGAATGTTTTGTAGTGATAGAAATGTTTTATACCTTGTGGTGATGGTTATGTGACTGGATGCACTTGAATAAACTCATCTATCTGTGTACTTGAAATGAGGAGATATATGGGCAGCATAAGGGTTTCAGAGACAATTTGTGTAAGAGAATAATTAGCAAGCCAGCAGATCACAAGAAACAAATTAAAGAATTTATAAAGACACTATAAAGAAGGACTTATATTAGAAGTAGGAAAAATATGAATTTAAAGACTGTAAACTCAGTAATATATAATGTGAACAGGCTAGAGGAAATTAAAATAAAAGTCCAAAAGGAATATACTGAAATTAATATACTGAATTTTGAGCTATATTAAAAGGAAAATATATAAACATGGTCGCAGATTTAGTCACTGGTTTTTTGAAAAAGAGAAGAGACAAACAAATGAGTAAGTATTCCAGATAGAAGAAAATATTCCAAAAAGAAGACTTGAATCTTTAGGTGGAAGTGACACACTGTGACTCAGGAAAACATGATACAATAAACAAACTTTTCTATTGTGATGCTGTACTCTCCTCTGACAAATTCTAATTTGTGATTCATAGTTTACCACCTGTATATGCTTGACCTTGCTCTGCATCCTCCTACCTTATCATCTTAGTTGAAACTGGTCGTCCTCAAGGAAGCTTCTTTCTTGCAAATTTCTCAAAGGTGACTGGTTTGTTCCTCATTCTACTAGCACCAGACTCAGAGTAGGGCAGGGTCTTTTTGCTTCTCATTATCACTTACAGGCCATTGTCACTGCCTTCATCTTAAACCCATCAGCTCACGCCACTGGGTTATACCACTTACTCCACATCCCTCTTTCAATCAGTTGAAGATTTCATTACTTGAAGATTTTAGCAATTTGGTTACTTGTATACTTTCAATAACACCCTGTTATAAGTAAAGATGAGTTGATATGTTAGCTTATCCTAATATTATTTCTCTTAATTTCCCTTACATCCCTAATAATTATATGTATCTATTTATCTAATCTATATATCCATTCATCTAGGTATATAGATACAGATAAAATTGAGGAGTAGGAAAATATTTATGCTAGCTTTCTATTCTTTGTGAATTTTATTATTTATTATAGTATTGCTCTCTGGTTAATTTGTGTTAAATGCTTTTTGTTTGATATTTATATTACATAGAAATTTATTAGCATAAATCTGTTATTATATCATTGCCCGCATTTCTATACTGTTACAAAATCTGAAACCTCACACAACATGTATATGATTTGATATCATGTGACTACCTTTGTATTAACTTGCTATTAACACCACAATTCATTTTTGAAACTCTCTATTGATTACTGAGAATTAAAGAATATTTTTTTATGATTTATTACAACCATTCTAAGGATAGTTTTGGGATTTTTTTTTTTTGGTTATTGTGCATATGAATCATAAAACTATGTGCTAAGTTATTTATAGACCATACAATGATCTTATAATTATTTGATCATGTTAATTCAATACTTAAATAAATCTACAATAAAATTATTAAGTTTCTGAACAAACTTGCCTCAATTAGTAGCTTCGGCTTCTTTTGTGGAAGATGCTATATGTTATAAATGCAGAATAAAAGAGTCTATCAAGGATGACATTTTAATTTCAACAAATATATTATTAGAAAATCAAAATTAATTCTTCTGCATAGAGTCTATTTTCTTCATAGTTTCATTTGTCATCTTGGCAACTGTGAAAAACTTCCATGATTTTCTAGCATTGTCTTCTAGTAAGAAGAGAAGAAACTGTATATTTAACTTTCTCCAATAATAAACTTAGAAAATATGTCCCAAGCAATAAACTTTAAAATGCTAAAAATTTCAGGAAAATGACATGCATTGAAGTTCATTTTAATAGTTTGAGTTACAGGGAAGTCTAATTTTTAGCCAGCCTTAGCTGGTATTGGGAAGAATGTGTTATCAAATGTTTACACTCATGCATCGCTCTTCACAGTTTTAGGCGAAAAATGTAACTTACTGGAAAAAAATACATTAAAATTTCTCACTTAATCTCTCTTCAATTCCTGAATTTTTCAAAAGCAGTCCTTCTGACATGGTAATTGCATTCCCCTGGCATGTGTAAATGTATAATTAGGCCAAAAATTCTCAAGTATAAAACTTGGTTAGATAACAGTGAGTTGAATCATACATAATAAATATATGTAGCTCTATTCCATATGGAGAAGTTTTCCAAATATAAACAAGGCTTAGTAAAGCCCAACAGACAAATTATATACAATGATTGAAATGATATATGTATTTAGCTACTTACACACCAAAATTGATTTATTTACTCTATAGGATAGTGATCATCAACTAATCAAAAAAGTATTTTATTGTCCAGAGAGACCACAGATCAATGGAACAGAAGAGTCATGAAATAGAAGTATAAATATATGTATAGTTACTTTCTCAAAGACGCAAAGGCAGTTCAGTGGAAAAGTACAATCATTAACAACTGAGTTGCAGCATTTGGATATCCATATACAAAAAATAATTTTGATCCATATTTTGTGCCATGTACAAAATTAACTAATTAACTATGATATACCTTGTCTGTTGCATAAATGTAACAGCTAGCATTATTATTAATAAATTTCTAAAAGAAAACACTACAAAAAATGTTTGTGATCTTACTTAAACAAAGATGTCTTATATATGACACTGAAAAGTACAAGTCATTATATATATATAATATGATTTGGACATCATAAAAATTTAAAAAGTTCTGTTAAGATAATGAAAGGATAAATTATAGACTGGTATATAGTACATGTAAGTCATATCTGATAAAGGACTTATATTAAAATGTTTAAAACTTAGTAACAAGAAAGTGACCACCCTAATAAATATTGGGCAACATATTTCAAATGCAACTTCTTCAAAGAAAATATGTGAATGGCAAATGAGTGAAATATATCATGGTAAGAGAAATATATATTATACCATTTACATTAAACTCGTATAATGCAAATTTATCTATAGTGTCAGAACACAGATCAGTTTTCAGGACAGGAAGTTGGCAAGGAGGGACAGGATGGAGAGAATATAAAGGGATATGAGGAACTCTGGGAGTGGTGGATTTGTTCAAAATCTTGTTTGTGTTGATAATTTCATGGAGAATATACATATATATTTACACCAAACATCAAATTGAAAGTTTTAAATATGAGCACTTTTATACATTTCTCTGTGTCCCTTATATCTAAATAACAATGATAAAAAGAAAAAAAATTAGAAAATATTTTAGTACAAATGTTTTGATATGAAAATAATGAATTTACAATAACAAATATTCTTAAACCCTGGGTACTGAGGACAAATACTCTAATTGCTTCACACAAAGTTTCGCCATAGGCACTGCTGTTGCGGGGGTACAGTGATGCCATGGCCGCACTCAGTGTAGGAAGATGGCCGGAGCTTCAGGCATATAATCTGTGTTCATGGCAGGGACAAAAACATAAGGGAAACTTTCAGCTGCATTGTGGAAAAATAAAGCAGGAAATCATACATTGGAGATTGACATTTGACTCAACCATCATCTCCTGCCAGTGTGGAAGGCAGTAAACTCTCCAGCCACATTCAATGCAGTATATTTTTTGTTTTTGACAAATTCTGGTTGGTACATTGTGACTCAACTCAATCTGAGATTTTTTGACTTGCAATAAATTGGATATTTTCTTGTCAACTTTTTAAAAAGAGACTTTACAGCAAGAAATAAAATCTTGTATTTACCCACATTGTTTTCATTTCCATTCTCCTCATTCCATTGGGCAGATTCATGTTACCATCTAATTTGGATTTCCTTCTGCTTGAAAGACTTTCTTCTAAATTTCCTGTATCTCTTGGTTTTCCCTTTCTGGCACTCATAATGTACAGATATTTGTACTTATATTTATATTCCTCAAATCACTTGAATTGTTAAATTTTTCCTTTACTTTTTCTTGATGTCTTTTGGAGTAATTCCTTGACATAATATTTGAATGCACTCATATGGAGTTTATCTATATCAATTTCATTATAAATCTCATTCACAGAATTCTGTCTTTAAATTATGTTTATTTTTAATATTTCTAATTAGTTCTTTTCTTAACAGTTGTTAACAAAACACTATTTTGTTTGTCCTTGCACTATATTATTAATATGTATCTTGCCTCTGATAATTTTTTATATCTTATTTTGGCTTGCCTACCTATTAATATTGCTTTGTATAGTATACATTTTTTAGTTTGTTATATTTCACTTAGACCAGTGTTCTACTCAAAATTTTCATAGGTTTTCCTGTGAGCAAAGTTTCCCCAGATAAATCAGCTAGCTTAGATTATGTTATTCCAAGGGGTGGGTGAAAGACCTAGACCCTCTTTAAGGGAGTGGGTGATGTAGAAACCACTACAAAGCTAATGACCCAGATTTGGTCTCAATTTGCTCTGACACTATTTTCTTTTGACCACTTGTACCACCAAGTAACTCACCCCTCATGAAACCAATACTTGGATCACATCACCTTGCTCTGGGAGTATGAGGGTGAAGAGGAGGAACTTTTGGTTCTGCTAGTACCTGTTTTTATCTACACACCCATTTTTTCCCTGCCTATCTTTGGCTATTGTCACACCTTTTATTCCCATATCCTATCAGTCCCAAAATATGTTGTGTCATTTTCACTTAAAAAGTCAGTTATCCTATAATGAGTCATAGCTAATTAGCCAACAAGTGAAGTTAAGTGGAATCACTTCAACAAAGAAGCTATGCTGATTGGAAATAAACCTGTGGGAACTGGGTTAATATCATTAGACACTGGACATCAGAGGAATGAGATTTAAAACTAAGAGAGATACTACTATATAATTATTAGAATATTTAAAATTAAAATGTCAGATCATACCTAGTATTGGTAAGGATTTGGAGCAATTGGATCTCTCATACACTACCGGTTGGAATGTAAAATGATAAAACCACTTTGTAATACTGTATGGTAGTTTCTTAAAGTGCTAAACATACATGTACCATACAACCCAGTTATTTCACTCCTATATATTTGCCCAAGAGAAATAAAACTGTATATCTCTACCAAGATTTGTATTTGAATGTTTGTAGTAGTTTTATCATAGTAACCAAAAACTGAAAATAATCCAGATGTCAATTAACATGTGAATGGATTAAAAAAAAAGTATTCTATATTCATGCAACAGCAATGAAAAGAAATGACATATTGAAACATGCAACAGCATGGATGCATCTCAGAACAATTATGCTGAGTGAAAGAAAGTGACATAGAATAGTACATATTGTACAATATTATTTATATAAATTTCTAGAAAATGCACACAAATATATAAAGACGGAAAGAAGGTATGTAAATGTCTGGGGTTGGAGTAAGCAGTCCTAGACAAGAAGGAGAGTTCATAAAAAGGGATGATAAAGCCTTCGGGGATGACGGGTGAGAAATGGTATAGATCTATGTATACATATGAGAGAGAGATAGCTCACCTAGTCCATGCTCCCTCAGGAAGAAAGAGGTGGCCAAGTGAATGAAATAAGTGAAAACAATCGGAACAAGTGAAAGCAAAGGCTTGCTGTAGTCAGCCACCACCACTTGCATTTGGCAGAGACTCAAAGACAGGCAGAAAAGCGGGAAAGCTGTAGAGTAGAAAAAACAAAGGGTACAGGTATGCCCTAATTGAAGGCTCTTGGCATGGGGAAGCAGTAGCTCAGAAAACTAAAAGCTCGCCATACTATGGTATGGGGAAGGGAGATATATTTAGTTCTCTCTGATTGGTCCTAAGTTGGAAGCAAGACAAAAATTAGGCAACCTAGTAGTTATTAATGAAGTCCTATCCATCTTGGGTGACTGCTACAGGGATTTTTTTTTTGGGGGGGGGCTTGTTGTGCAGAAACATAGAGACAGAGAAAGAGAGAAAGAGAGAGAGAGAGTGAAAGAGATAGCCAAATAACCTATTTTAATCTTCTAGTCTGGTATTATACTTCAAAACTTTTTTTTTTATCATAACATATAATTCAACTTCAAATATTCCCTTTTAAACCAGAAATTCATGAAAGCGCCATATTTTCTAACATTCTTTGAAGTGATCTTTTTTAAGTCCAGGCCCTTTTCACTTCTAACCTCAAAATGGCATTTGAATTTCTGACACTGGCTCTGAACACGTCAGTTTGTCCTCATTTTTTGTTTTTGTTAAACACATTACGCTTTATATTTCCTTTTCATTTTATTTCTATAAGATGCTGAATGATATCTAAGGAGGTTAATGCCTGCTTTCAAGGGGCTTTACACAAATTTATGGTATCTAAATATAAATAAAATAAAAATAAGCTGTGAAAAAGAAAACTGTTTTATTTTACACTAAGATTACAGGCAATAGAGGTAATAGTTTGATAAAAGTAATAGTCCCAAGTGTCTGTATTAAGCAATTGGGAATAAAGTTGGGAGGGGTGGGGGAAAGCCTGGGTATTCAGAGAGTATTTCAAAGAATTTCTTAGCTTTCAAAGTCACCATTAACATGCAGAGAAATAAAGCACTTCTGTAGGATTTAAGTAATAGAATGAGATAAGACAAAACTAAGTGGTTCAGGGAAGCCAAATCTTTATTTTTAAAAGACATTTCTTTCTGATTTCTGTACATCTAAAGGAAAAAAAAAAAAAAAAACTAGGTGAATTATACTAAAAACCACACTCCCCTACAATCTGAATAAAGAGCAGTTAAGAATTCCTGATTTTCACGTATTTGTGGATTTTAATGTATGCTCTTTCTTCAGACAATGATTTTTAAATGTGTAGTTTATTCTTCAAATACTTATCAAACAAGTGAAGCATCACAATGATAAGTACCCCCCCAAAGCATAACTCCGTATTTATAGTAAATTAATGAAAATACGGATTAACTAGAACAACAAAGGGTTATTTATTTTCAATAAACACTATTTTTTATTTCATGTTAGAAAAATAAATGGTATTCCTAAAGGAGATGCTTTCTAAAATTCTCTATTCGGACTTTCGATGACAGATGGTTCATTAGCGGTGAGGAAGAGGAGTGATAGGTAAGAACTCCAGCTTCAAAATCAGACACACCTGTGCTCAAATCCCAGCTCCGCAGTCTGTTACCTGTGCTGGTGAAAACCTCCTTTAAACTAGGGCTCATTGCGTCCATCTATAAAGTGATGTATCAATAGCAATCAATAGGGGCATTTTAAAGGGCTCACGAGGTGTTAGGCCTCTTCAGTATTTCCTTTAAATTGTCACATTTTTATTTTTATAGCAGCCTATGAGTTCTGTTCTGTTATCATCATTCCCGTGTTATGGATGAGGTTATGGAGTCACAGAGAGGTGAAGTGATGTGCCCAAGAGTCACACAGCTGGTGAGTGGGAGAAAGAGGCTGTGAACTCAGTCTGTTTTCCTCTGCACTTGTGCTTTGATGAGGATTGCATGAGATAATGCTTGTCACGCTTTTCATAATTTACCAAATATACACTTTCATAGGTAATAGTGTTGGTTATTATGGAAAATAAAGTATACATTAGATGAGTTTCTAGAAGCTATGTAATGAGCCCTAGCACTTTTCATAAGGGAAATTTCTAGGAGTTGATTCAAATATATTAAGAGCAAAATAAAAAATAAAAATTTTGCAATAAAAAAGTAGGAAAACTCTCATTTTAAGAAAAGATTGATAATTCACTTGTGACAGTAATCTTATGACAATAATGAAAAAAATAAATAATTTGTATTTAGAAAAGGACTGCATTACTTGGATAGCAGTAAGAAGCTGAAGCACAAAAAAAGGACTTTGACAACTTAGAGGGTTTGAAAAAAGTGGTCGGAAGCCTCTGTGTTTTGCCTTTTGTTTTACTGTTGTTTTTAATCTACACTAACTGGATGTGGAAGCATGTCTCCAGCCTTGACTAAACGGCGAGTGTGTTTTGACAAGCTCTGAGAAGAGACCAAAGTAAATTCTAAGGCGACACAGGGGAATCCACAGTGGCATACCCATAGAGGTGGCAGGCAACATGCATGGCCTTTCTCAGCAGTAGAGAGCTGCCCAGGCAGTCGAGCCAGGTTTTGGAATTACTTCTGATATTTGTCTTGGCTACAGTTACAATTATAGCTGCTAATCATGGCTAACTGAGAGCACAGTAAAAAAAAAAATCTGCCATTGGAGAGGGGAGGTACTGTTTTTGGAATTCCTGGAAACAAAGTTCTCCCATGCTTGGAGAGAGAGAGTGGGAATGAGGTGGTTGGGTGATGAGCAGGAGGTGGTTTGGTGATGGCCCCAGGGATTTAAATGATCATTGAGCGTTTTGAATTGAACTGGAATGGCTAGGTAGAGGAAGATTGAAAAAGAGAGGCTGGCTGTTTGCCTCATGAATAAATAAGAAGCTCCTGGCAAATACCAGAACCGCTTCTGTATGCATGGCTCCAGAATGCTGTTGCCAGGGCTCCAGAGAACTCACCACCACAGTAGCCTTCGGGTCCAACGTCGCTGTCGGCGCTCCCAGACACCATCCCAGATCTTGGTACTCATCTCTTTTGTGGCTCTCAGCCCGGGCCCAGATACTGTCTATAAATTTCCAGCCCTGTGACACTGACCAGCCGCTCTCAGCCAGCAGAAGCATGGAATGGCTCAAGCAGAACCAAGCCCAGAGATCCTAAATAACAAGAGTATTTCTGAAAAGACTAACAATTGAGAATCTCACATTTCACCCTAATTTTAAAACAGCATACATAGGCCTAACAGTTTGTACTATATTATATAATCTTTATAATAACTCTATAAACTATGGATTGTAAAAATGTCCATTTTTCAAACAAGAAGAAATGTTACTGCATCTTGCCCATGACCACAGCGAATGAGTGTCAGGGTAGTGACTCCGACTCTTTCCCTGATTCCACATTGCATGTTGCTTCCACAGAAATGATGTTTGGCTGTGAAATCCAAAAGAACAAGGTAAAAACACTTACAAAAATAAAACAGACAAACAAAATACTTTAAAACACCTAAAAAGTAAACTTTTTAATGTTGATTTTACAATGGCTTTGTGTATAGTCCCAGTATTGTATCTTCCAGCATCTCCTTCCTCACCTGGATCCAGTAACCCCCCTACTGGGATACTATCACCTGAAGCTTTCACTTTCTTCCCTGTCAGGCCTGTCCTGAGTCCTGACCTCAGTGGACCCCAAATCACCTTTATCTGCTCTACCAAGCTTTCTGGCCTCTCCTCTTCTGTCTTCTGATACATGACCTGTGTTTAGAGCTATGTTCCGATATAGATAGGACTGCGGTGCCTGGATGTTGTGGAAATGGTGGTAGCCTTACCACATACCCTCCACACTGGCATTTCTGCATTACAGAGACAATGACAGGAGGCAACTAGAGTAATTCTTCCCAATTACCCTGTAGAGACTCTCAGCCTCAGCCTCATGGCAACCCATCCCTTGCCATTACCCAGGTATTAGTAAAGGTATAAATAGGGAGAAAACCCATCTCACAGAAGTCCTGGGCCATTTCTAGTTCTAGCATCCCTGTTACTCTCTCCCAAGGAGACACACTTCAAGAAAAAGGCTTTAACTTTCCCATGCTGACTTTTTCAGGTTTTATTAAGAAGAAATGGCTGTCATTTGGTGTGGAGTAGTCTTACAAGTAAAGGCAAAAGATACACAATACAGTAATGTTAATTTTTATATCAAATAAGGGGGAATTTCAGCAGATAATTACTGACTTAAATTCTACATGGAGAAGAGACTAAGGCCAATGAGTATTCTGGGTATACTAGAAACATTATATATAATTTCTTATCTATCATGGAAAGAGATGATTAGGCTAGGGAAATGGAGCTTTCAAAAAGAAAACAATTGGGTTCTAATGTTGAAAATGTGATTAGAACAGCGCAGCCGGCATGACTCAGTGGATTGAGCATCGTCCCATGGACTGTGAGGTCCAGGTTGGATTCCTGGTCAGGGCACATGTCGGGGTTTCAGGCTCGATCCCCAGTGGGGGGTGTGCAGGAGGCAGCTGATGGATGTTTCTCTCTCACATCGATGTTTCTATCTCTTTCTCCCTTCTCTCTCTAAAAATCAATAAAAACACATTTGAACAAAGAAGATGTGATTAGAACATATATCGTATTCATTCAGTTGAATCTTTCCATCTAGATTCCACAAGCATTTTAAGGTTCTTTGGTCTTGGGGACTTCCGGTCAAGATGGTGACATAGGTAACCACGTACTGTCCGCCTCCCACAACCACATCAAATTACAACTAAACTACAGAACAACTATCCTTCAGAACCACCTGAAATCAAGCAGAATGGAAGTCCGACAACTACAAAATTAAAGAAGAGGCCACATCGAGAATGGTAGGAGCGATGGAGGCAGTGTGGCGGATAAAAATCAGGAGGACACCTCAGCTGGGAAGGTCCTCCCTAAGGACTGAGGGGTCCCTGTCCCACACCAGGCGCCCAGTTCAGGGTTCCAGTGCCAGGAAAAGAAACTTCTGGCTGGAAAAACTAGTGGGAACTGAGGCTGAGGGAGGCTGAGGCTTCTAGAGTACCAGGCATTTCCTCTTAATCGGCCTGTGCACGGACTTACTCAGATCCGCTCCCTCTGGGCTCCAGCGTGGGGGAGGCAGCTTGAAGGGCACCAGAGACATATGGGGAAGAACTGAGTTGCTTGGCATTGGGGCAAGAGCTGGATGGGCAGCTTTCTCCCAGACAGACCTGCTGGTGGAAGCCACTGTTTTTTTGGTGAGCCCTTCCCCACGGGACAGGCAGACAGCCACCATATCTAGGACTCCAGCAACCTGGCTCACACTGTTTGCCCCACCCTGGTGATTCCCTGAGGCCCCGAACCACCCAACTTTAAGGCCCACCGAAGGTGTTTCCAGTGGCTTTACCATAGGAATGGCCTGTCTTGGCTCCTGCTTCAGATTTTCCTAAATTCTCTCAAACAAGCAGCATCTGGTCTCAGCAAGCCCTATACCTTTAGCTAACTGGCCACAGGCCTGGCACTAAAAACAGTCAGCCTTGGTTCGTAGCTTGGCTTTGCCTGGACACCTCCAAGCCCAGCCCAAGAAGCAGCCATCTATAGATTGCTTTGTAGCTTATGCCTGGTGACCCTGGGTAGAACACAAGCAGTTGCTGACCTTGCCCCAGAGTCAGCACGCTCAGTGGATAGCTTCAGACCATGTCAAAGCACCCACCACCCAACCACCTCCATGAGTGACACATTCAAGGAGTGGACTCAGTAGGTACCGGAGTCCTGCTAAAGTAAATTTTGCTCTGTTTGGTGGGCCCTTCACAGCTGATTCTCCAAGGTAGTCACAGGTCAATGGTCAGTGGGCACAGCCAGTCCTTGAAGCTGATCAGCCTCAGTAAATCCCTCCCACTGATGTACCAACAGCAATCAAGACTCAATTACAACAGAAGGGTGTAAAGTCCACACAAGAGGTATACCTCGAGGGCCCAGCTGGGGTGAGCAGGGAGGCTGTGCCACTGGACCCTACTATAGGACACCTACTACAATAGGCCACCCTATGAAGCCTAGGAAACATAGCAACTCTACCTAATACATAGAAACAAACACAGGGAAGCAGCCAAAATGAGGAGACAAAGAAACATGTCCCAAGTGAAAGAACAGAACAAAACTCCAGGAAAAGAACTAAATAAAATGGAGATAAGCAACCAATCAGATGCAGAGTTCAAAACACTGGTTATAACGATGCTCAAGGAACTTAGTGAGAATTTCAAGGAACTTAGTGAGAACATTAAAGAACTTAGTGAGGACCTCAGGAGCATAAAAAAGGACCAGTCAGAAATGAAGGATGCACTAACTGAAATAAAGAATAATTTATAGGAACTCAATAGTAGAGTAGGTGAAGCCAAGAAGCAAACTATCGATTTGGAATATAGGAAGCAAAAAAACACCAAATAAGAACAAAGAATCCAAAAAATATGAGGATAGTGTAAGGAGCCTCTGGAACAACTTCAAGCTTACCAACATTTTCATCATCGGGGTGTTAGAAGGAGAAGAGAGAGAGCAAGAAATTGAAAACCTATTTGAAAAAATAATGACAGAAAACTTCCCTAATTTGGTGAAGGAAACAGACATATAAGTCCAGGAAGCACAGAGAGTCCCAAAGAGGTCCACACCAAGACATATCATCATCATCAAAGTGCAAAAGATTAAAAACAAAGAGAGAATCTTAAAAGCAGCAAGAGAAAAGCAGTTCATTACCTACAAAGGAGCTCCCATAAAACTGTCAGCTGATTTCTCAAAAGAAACTTTGCAGGCCAGAAAAGAGTGGCAAGAGATATTCAAAGTGATGAAAAGCAATGACCTACAACCAAGATTATTCTATCCTGCAAAGCTATCGTTTAGAATTGATGGACATATAAAGAGTTTCCCAGACAAGAATAAGCTAAAGGATTTCATCACCACCAAACCAGTATTCTATGAAATGCTGACGGATCTTCTTAAAGAAGAAGAACAAAAATATGAACAATAAAATGGTAATAACTGCATATCTATCAATAATTGAATCTACAAACAAAATGAGCAAACAGAACAGAAATAGACTCATAGATACAGAGAATTTTTGTTGGTTACCAGATGGGAGGGGGTGGGGAAGGGTGAAAAAGGTCAAGGAATTAAGAAGTACAAATTGGTTGTTAGACTGAGAATCTTAAAGACAAGGGAGGAGGGGGACAAGAAAGGATAAACCAAAGAACTAGCATGCATATATGCATAACCAATGGACACAGACAATAGTGTGGGGAAGGCAGGGGGGCAGCAGGAGTGGGGAGGAGGGGGAGTCAATGTGGGTATAAAAGGGAGACATCTGTAATACATTCAACAATAAAGATAAGTTTAAAAAGAAAAATAAACAAATAAATAATAATTAAAAATAATAAAGTAATGTTCTTTGTTCTTTTTACTGATGTGATATGTGTTTGGTTTTTTTTTAATGGCATCATTCAATGATCCATAAAGTGGATGATTATCTTTAGTTTCTTCAATAATCTGCTCAAAAAGTCTTAGGTCTATATGCTAGAATTTGATTCCTATTGTTATTTCTATTTAATCACTCTAATTTTAGAAAAATATATTTAAGGATGATTGTAATTTTTTAAACTGTAGTTGGCTCACTTATACACAATAAACAAATATAGTTATTCCTTCCATTTATTAGATTATTTAATCAATTATTTCAGGCAGGCGTGAAGATTCCAGGGAGAAGGGGCTATTCTTTAGTAATTTCTTTTCCTGTTGTCTTATTTATCCCCTACTAAAAATCATGTAGGAGTCTAGGTCTCCTGTTGTATCCCTCTTTCCTACAGAACACAAAGCACTTTTTAAAGAAAATGAGCTGTGTTCACTGTTGGTGCAGCATTCTGACTCATGTACATGAATGCCATCAGTTCCCTTCCTCCTAATAACCCCACACACATTTACTGAATTACTAAAAGAAACGTTTTTCTAAGTATCTACAAATATCAACCCTGATATTCCCTTAAGGCAAGTCAACTGTGTCCCTTCATAATAAGTACAGTACTAGCTGAAAAACAACACTTATATCAGGTACTCTCCTAAGCTTTTTGTGTATACTGTGGCCATTAATTTTTTTTTTTAATCCTCACTCGAGGACATTTTTGCATTAATCTTCAGATAGAGTGGGAGGGAGAGAGGGAGGAAGAGAGAGAGAAACATTGATGTGAGAGAGACACATCGACTGGTTGCCACCCACGGGCCGGGGACAAACTGCAACCGAGGTACGTGCCCTTAGTGGGAACTGAACCCAGGTCTCTCTGGTCCACGGGCCGATGCTCCAACCACTGAGCCAAACCGGCCAGGGCTATACTGTGGCCTTTAATCTTCACAGTAGCCTGTGAGGTAGTTACTAAGGTATCAGACATTATCTGCATTTCACAATTGAGAAAGATGAAGCAAAGAGAATTTAAGTAATTTCCCTAAGGCCTCACAACTTTCCTACAGTTGCCAGGCAGTCCAATCCCTAAAACAAAGGTTTTACCCATTATGCTAAAACGACCTTGCCTCACGAGCCATTATATATGAGAGTATACTGGACGAGTTCTTACACTTCTATGAAATTTTAAAATTTAAACTCTATATAATATTCTATAGCTATAAATGCCTAATAAACCAGATTAATACACATGCTGAGATAGAAGGAACTTGCTAACCTAAATTGGTCGGTGTTTCAGCAATGTGATTAAATGAAGACCATTCAGAGTAGAGATATTTTCTAAAAAGGTCACCTTCCTTCAGCTTCTTAAGAGCCTCACCATGGAAAAAAGACAATGCCAAAGAGAGATCTAGATCTTACTTATTTTAATGACATTTAATTTATAGATGAAAACCTAGTCTTTCCACAGTCCTTTTCTGAACTGAATATACATTCCAAAATTATTTTTTAAATATCACTTAGATGGCTGCAGAGTCACATTTAGCAGGTTTCTATTTAATGTGCAAGTGACGAGATAGTTAGTGTTACGCACACATGATATGCTCCTGTGTTGTGAAAGCCTTTTCCTCATCTTATCCCAGAGTACAAAACTAAATAAATCAATTACATTATTCATCTAACAGGCGTAGGAGAGCACAGCACAATTTGTGGAAGCATTTTATGAACACAGTACTTTGTACTTCAGTCAGATGATCCCATTTTTCATGTCTACGTCAAAATACAGAAAAAGGGTTGAGAACCAGCTAGTGAGGAGAATTTGCTCTAGAATAGCTAAGGAAGTCCCCTGAAAAGTGAAAGTCTTAATTAGTTTCATAGTAGTTAATGGTGTATGTTAAATTATTAATGACATGAGTAATTAGAAGGAATGAGGTAAGATTTTTACCTCATGAATATATTGGAGAGATGAAAAATTTAGCTTCTACAGAAAATGCAGACGTAAAATATGTTGTATGTAAACAGGTAATTTTATCTTCCATGGTCTTATAAACTAAAAGCTTCTTTTCCACTAGTCAACTGCACAAATAAATTGTAATACCATTGGTAATCAAAATTTTCGGTACAAGAATTCTTCTAGCCTGAAGCTACATTTTGCTCAAGTTTGTATTGTCCAACAGGCCACTGAACATACATATTTGTAGTTTGAACTGACTTTTCATGGCTTGGGATCATGGAAAATGTAAGACAGTGTTTTTCATATGTGAGTTAACTGAGGGCCCTTTTAAAGAAATAAAACCAAAGTCAAATTGCAAATTAAATTTTTTCGGAAGCTTCAAAATGAATAAATACAAGCAGTTTTAACGTACTATGAATACTGCTGTTTTGCTACAGTGGGACTGTGGTACTGGACTTCATGACACAGGCTGTTTTGTTTTATATATTTATATTATTATTTAAAGCTAACAATGGTTGAGCATCATGAGTATTGTTCTATGTGATTTATATTTATAGTGTCTTTTAATTTTCACCACAATTCTATGAGGAAACAAATTTGTTTTCATACAAAAATAAAAACCTCTAAAGCAAGAGATCTTCATTATAATGTTCTCAAGATTAAACAGTAAGTGATGGAGCAGGTTTAAATGTTGGCAATCTGACAACAAAACTCTCCTAAATACGACATGGCAAAGCCCCTAAAATAATATATATCAGCACACTAGTTCTTGCCACCACTGAGTACTAAACAGAGTTGTAAAGGAAATAAAGTATTATTAGGGATTAAAATATAAAATATATTTCTAATATGTGTAGAGAAGGAAAACCTTTTCCTCTACCATGTTATATTATATCACTGAGACAAAAGGCAGATTAACAGGAAGAAAAGCATACAAATTTATTTGATATTAATATTTTAATTTTTTATGTGTATGGATGCCTTCATAGGAAAGAAGTCAAGATCCAAAGAAGCAGTTAACTTTTGGGGATTATATACCATTTTAATAAAAGGAAACAAACTGTGGAGAAGTGAAAAGGCAGAAGAAAGGGGGTTTGGGATCCTAGGGGCAGTAATTATGGAAAGTAAACATTGAGAGAAATGAATATAAGGTAAAGATTATTTTGTAGGATTTTATGCAGACTTATTGTGGCACTGTCTTCAACTCTGGTGGTGAATATTGTTCCTCCCTTCCTGCAAAGAGAATACCTTTGCAAGGGAAATTTGTGCACTGCTTTTAGGCAAATAGGGGAAGGGTATCCTGTGTCAGTTTCTCCTCAGTTGCCTTCAACTCAAAACAATCTTTACAGCAAAGTGGCATATGTTGGGGCAGTACATTCTGATCCCTTTCACGTGGAAATCAGAACCTGCCTGTTTAAAATAAAAACATGGTGTGTAAGAAATGCCTCTGGGATCTAATTGCGGTAATGGAAGTGAAGGGCCTGTTGCTGGAGGTTCTTAAAGTTGCTCATCGAGACTTAAGTAATGCATAGTCATTCTTGGTCATACAGAGATCATGTTCCTAAAAGTTGTTTCCTTTTTTTCGGAATAGATTACATGCTCAATGCAAAGAGGGAAATAGTTTACTATATATTGATATGATTAGTATAATTATAATATAAATAAGAAAGGATAAAGAGGGTAAGCCAGCTGGATAGGACTTACCATTCAACTGATTAAAAAATTTAAGTGCACTCAATTTTTTTCCTGAAGAGGAGTAACAAAGACCACAACACCTGTCACCATTTTAGAATCAATCTTCTGGAAGAACATTTGATACAGAAAATACACCAACCCACAGACATTAGGCAGAACTGGCTTCACATGCAGCCAGAGTGCTGTTCATGGTGCTAGCATCTGTTAGAAGTGGCACAAGAGACAGTAGGAGAGAGAGATGTCCCAGGCCCTTTGTAAGGAGTTGCAGACAACTTCTGGACTATTATTCACAAGCCAAAAGAAATGAATATAAAATAGCCATTCAACAGTTTTAGCCCATTTCCTTCCCCTTAACTGACTTGTGGGTGTCCCCAGTGCTCTCTAGACTGATATCCATGGCACACTGATTCTCCAGGATGCCCACACAATTCTCTGCCTCACAGTGTAGTTGAATCCTTCCCACAACAGTTGTATTTTTTCCAAAACTTGTTTATGCCATCTTTGTTCTTATTGTACTATTTAATTAAACTAAGCTAAATACATGATTTAACATTGCATAAACATTTTGATATTAAATTAAGTGTGATTTTCCAAGCGAATAACAGCCACAGAAAAGCAGGTGAGGTCATACTTATATCTGACAAAATAAATTTCAAGATAACAAAGGTAACGAGACAAAGATGGACATTTTATAATGATAAAGGCTACACTGTATCAAGAAGACACAACACTTCTTAATATGCATGCACCCAATATATATAAAGCAACTACTAACAGAACTCAAGGGAGAAACTGACAAAAACACAGTCATAGTAGGCGATCTAAATACTCCATTAACAGCTTTAGATAGATCAACCAAACAGAAAGTCAATACAGAAATGTCAGCCTTAAATACACAGACCAGATAGACATAATTTACATTTATAGAGCCTTTCATCCCAGAACATCAGATTATACATTCTTCTTCAGTGCACATGGAACATTCTTAAAGATAGACCATATGTTGGGACACAAAACTAGCCTCAACAAACTTAAGACTGAAATCGTTCCAAGCATATTCTCTGCCGATAATGCTTTGAAATTAGAAATCAACTGCAAAAAAAGGAAGTTAAAAAAACACAAAAATATATGGAAATTAAACAACATACTACTAAAAAAAATGACTGAGTCAAAGAAGAAATAAAAGGTGAGATCAAAAGATATAGAGAGACAAATGAGAATGACAACATGACTTATCAAAACTTTTGAGATGCAGAGAAAGCAGTAGTAAGAAGGAAGTTTATATTATTACAGGACTATCTCAAGAAACAAGAAAAATCTCATGTAAACAACCTAACATTACATCTTAAAGAACTAGAAAAAAGAAGAACAAAAGCAGCCCAGAGTCAGCAGAAGAAAAGAGATAATAAGAATTAGAGCAGAATTGAACAAACTAGAGAAAAAAGATTATATAAAAAATTAATACAGCAAAGGGCTGTTTCTGTTAAAAGATTAATAAAATTGACAAACCCCTGGCTAGATTCAGAAAGAAAGAAAGAAAGAACGAAAGAAAGAAAAAGGAAGGAAGGAAGGAAGGAAGGAAGGAAGGAAGGAAGGAAGGAAGGAAGGAGGAAAGAGAAAGAAAGAAAAGACTCAAATAATCAGAAATGAAAGAGAAGTTACTACAGACATCCCATAAATACAAAAGATCATACTAGAATACTATGAAAGACTATATGCCACCAAATTCAATAACCTAGAAGTTCCTAGTTATATATAACCTTCTTAGACTGAATCATGAAGAACTGAAAAATCTAAATAGACCAATCAACAGTGAGGAAATTGAAACAATCATCAAAAGACTCCCAAAAAGTAAAGTCCAGGACCAGATGGCTTCATTATTGAGTTGTTCCAGACATTCAAAGAAAATTTGATACCTATCCTTCTCAGACTCTTCCAAAAAAATTGAAAAAGAGGCAATACTTCCTAACACATTTATGAGGCTAACATAAATTTGATACAAAAACCTGGCAAGTATAGCAAAAAATCAAAATAAAATAAAACTAAAGATCAATACAGGCACAAAAATCCTAAACAAAATACTAGCAAATCAAATACAATAATACATTAAAAAAAACAATACATCACAATCAAATGGGGTTCACTCCAGGGGCAGGAGGATGGTTCAACATATGCAAATCAATCAATGTAATACACCACATTAACAAAATAAATGATAAAAATTATATGATCTTATTAGTAGATGCAGAAAAAGCATTTGATAAGATACAACATCCTTTCATGATTAAAACACTCAATAAAATGTGTATAGAAAGACAATATCTCAACATAATAAAGGCCATAGATGACAAACTCTCAGCTAATATCATACTCAATGGTGAAAAACTGAAAGCTTTTCCTCTAAGATCAAAACAAAACAAGGATGCCCACTCTCATCACTCTTATTCAGCATAGTACTGAAAGTCCTAGCCAGAGCAATCAGGTAAGAGAAAGAAATAAAAGGCATTCAAATTGGGAATGAAGAAGTAAAAGAGTCACTTCGTTGCAGATGACATGATTTTTTATATAAAAAAATCCTAAATATTTCACCAAAAATTTAGAAACAAGAAACAAATACAATATGTGGCAGGATACAAAATCAATGTACAAAAATCCACTGCATTCTTATATACTGACAATGAAATTTCAGAAAAAGAAATGAATACAATTCCTTTTGCAATTGCAACAAAAAGAATAAAATACCTAGAAATAAATATAACAAAGACTGTGAAGTACCTATATACTTAAAACTACAAAGCATTATCAAAAGAGATTGAAAAAGACATAATGAAATGGAAAGCTATTCCGTGTTCAAGGATTGGAAAAATCAACATAGCTAAAGTGTCCATATTACCATAGCAATGTACAGATTTAATGCATTCCCCTTCAAAATCCCAATTACATTTTAAAATATGTTTTTATTAATTTTTTTTTTTTTTGAGAGAGAGGAAGGGAAAGAGAAATAGAAACATAGATGTGAGAAACATCGATCACCTGCTTCCTGCATGCCCCCTACTGGGGATCAAGCCCACAACCCAGGCATGTGCCCTGACCCAGAATCAAACCTCACTCCATGGGATGATGCTCAATCCACTGAGCCACACTGGCCAGGCATCAGTGACATTTTTTAAACAGAACAAAAAAGTTATCAAATTTGTGTTGAACCACAAAACATCCCAAATAACCAAAGCAATCCTGAGAAAAAAGATCAAAGCCAGAAGTAGCACATTACCTGATTTCCAATTATAGTACAGAGCAATGATCATCAAAACAGCATGGTATTGTCAGAAAAACAGACACACAGACCAATGGAACAGAATTGAGAGCCCAGAAATAGAACCACATGCATATGGGAAGATGATTTTTGACAAAGGAGACAAAAACATGCAATGGAAAAAAGAAAGCCTTCTCAGTAAATGATGCTGGAAAAATCGGAAAGCCCAAGCAAAACGATGAAACTAGACTACAGTCTGTTCCCATGTACAATAAGTAATTCAAAATGGAATAAAGACCTAAATATAAGATGTGAAACAATAAATTACATAGACAAAAACATAAGTACTAAACTTATGGACCTTGGTCTAAGAGAAGATTTTATGAATTTGACCCCAAAGTCAAGGAACGTAAAGACAAAAATAATTAAATGGGACTATATCAAACTTAAACCTTCTGCACAGCAAAGAAGCTGCCAACAAAACAAAAAACCCAACCAACCAAATGGGAAAAGATATTTGCAAACAGCAGCTCTGACAAGAGGTTAATATCCAAAATATATAAAGAACTCATACACCTTAACACAAAACAAAAAATCCAATTAAAAATGGGTAGAGGACCTGAACAGACCCTTCTCCCAAAAACACATACAAATAGCCAACAAATATATGAAAAGATGCTCAACTTCACTAGCTGTTAGGGAAATGCAAATCAAAACTACAATGAGATACCACTTCACAATTGTTAGAATGGCTTTTACCAACAACACAAGTAATAACAAGTGTTGGAGAGGTTGTAGAGAAAAAGGAACCTTTATTCACTGCTGGTGGGAATGTAAACTGGTATAGCCACTATGATAAACAGTATGGAGTTTCCTAAAAAATTTAAGAATAGAGTTACCATATGACCCAGCAATCCCTCTTCTGGGTTTCTACCCCCAAAACTTGAGAACATTTATTCACAAAGATATATGCACCCCTACATTCATTGCAGCACTATTCACCGTGGCCAAGATAGGAAAACAACCAAAGGGCCCTTCCATAGGTGATTGAATAAAGAAGATGTGGTTACATATACACAATGGAATACTACTCAGCCATAAGAAAAGATGAAGTACTGCCGTATGCAATAACATGAATGGACCTTGAGATATGCTAAACAAAATAAGTCAGGCAGAAAAAGCTAGGAACCATATGATTTCACTCATATGTGGTATATAAAACTGAAACTCATAGACTCAGACAATAGTATGGTGGTCACCAGAGAAGGCAGCTAAATACATGGTGACTGAAGATTATTTGACTTTGGGTGGTATGTACACAATGCAATATACATATCATGTATCAAAGAAATGTACACTTGAAACCTATATAATCTTATTAACCAATGTAACCCCAATAAATGTAGTGAAAAATAAATAAATGTGAAATGACTGAAATGTGGGGAAATGATAAAATGTATATTTGTCTCACACATACACACATATATATATTCTATTACATAAGACATTTTTTAAAGTCTTTTTTTTAATTTGCAAGGCTAATAGCTGATAATTTTATGAATTATGCTTTATTATACTTTTTAATTAAAGGAAAATATATTTTTCTCAAGAAAATTAAGATCTTGTGGTGTGATTTGGCATGAGAAGGGACATAATGTCAGAATATTGAGCTTTGTGTTATCCCCTACATATTATTCAAAGATGTCCCTATTATTTAGAATATGTCAACATCATTTAACAACATATTTTCTTGACCCATAAGCTACCTTAACAAAAATAAATGCAAAGAATTTAAAGTCACACCTCCCATTTTGAAAGAATTTCTATCACTTCAAAAAAATGTCCAATTTATGTCAGAGGAACAATTTATAATTTAAGGAAAACTGTCTCAATGATAAAGCAAAGCTGGCAATGTATAAAGTATTTCCCAAGACACTTGAGCCACTGGTGATATATTATTTATGCATTATCATGAGAAAATGGGCTAGTATTGCTTTCCTTGGTTAAATGTTTTGAAAGTTATATCTAAGGTAACGTTAGATCAAATATTATGACTTTATACAAGTGAATTTATTTTTGTCAATATAAGTTCTGATTCATACTTTTTGTATATAAAGCATTAGTTCATGATTTTTTAAAAGGTTTTCTTTACTGTGTGCAATTCATATAAATATTTAGTTTTTAGTTTGGAGTAACATCCAATTTTTTTTCAACTATATACAGGTAACACTCCATGGAAATTATTTACATGGAAAGAAACTGTGCTTTGTCTTCTGAAAGTATATGTTCAAATACTAGGCTTTGCTACTTACTAGCTCTTTATTTTAATGGTATACATAAAAAAAATCCAAGGAATCAATAAACATATCTAAGAACTCATAAATAAGTTCAGCAAGACTGCAGGATACAAAGTAACATGAAAATCAATTATATTTCTGCATACTAGCAATGAACATGTGAGGAATGAAATTTAAAATACAACATGCTTTATAATTGCATAAAAATGAAATACTTGGGTTTAATTTACCTTTAAAAAACAGGATTTTCATGCTGAAAAACTATATACCACTAATGATAGAAAGCAAAGTTTTTAAAAAAATGGAGTCATACCATGGCAATGGATTAGAAAGCTCAACATACTAAAGAATTCAATTCAATTCAATTCAAATTGGTATTAAGATTTTAAAAAATTTGCATCCTAGCAAAAATGTTTTCACATATAGAAAATACTATTCTAAAATTTGTATGGAAAAGTGTGAAACCATAAAAATCCTAGGAAAAAAAAACATAGGCAGCAAAATCTCAGACATCTAACATAGCAGAATGTTTGCTGCACATCTCCTGGGGCAACAGAAACAAAGGAAAAACAAAACAAAACAAATGCAACTACATCAAACTAAAAAGCTTTTGCATAGCAAAAGAAACCATCATCAAAATGAAAAAGGAACCCACAATACAGGAGAACATATTTGCCGATGATAAATCTGACAAGGGGTTAATTTCCAAATATATAAAGAACTTATACAACTCAACAAAAGGGAGACAAACAGTCCAATTAAAAAATGTGCAAAGGACCTGAACAGACACTTCTCCAAAGAGGACATACAGTTGGCCAACAGACATATGAAAAAATGCCCAAAGTCACTAATTATCAGAGAGATCCAAATTAAAACTACAATAAGGTATCACCTCACATCTGCCAGAATGGCTTCCATCAATAAATCATGAAACAACAAGTACTGATGAGGATGTGCAGAAAAGAGAACAATAGTGCACTGCTGGTGGGAATGCAGTCTGGTGCAACCACTATGGAAAACGGTATGAGGTTCCTCAAAAAATTAAAAATGGAACTGCCATTTAACCCAGTGATCTCACTTCCAGGAACATATCTTAAAAACCCAGAAACACCAATCAGAAAGAATATATATACTACTATGTTCATAGCAGCACTATTTACAGTAGCTAAGATCCGGAAACAGCCTAAGTGTCCATCAGTAGATGAGTAGATAAAAAAGCAGTGGCACATATACACAATGGAATACTATGCAGCTGTAAAAAAGAAAGAATTCTTACCCTTTGAGACAGCATGGATGGACCTGGAGATTATTATGCTAAGTAAAATAAGCCAGTCAGAGAAAGACAAATATTACATGATCTCACTCATTTGTGGAATCTAATTATCAAAATCCTCTGACCAATAAAATAGGTCCAGAGGTGTGGAGGCATGGAACAGACTGATAAATCTCAAAGGGGAGAGTGGGGGTAAGGGAGAGATTAACCAAAGAACTTGTATACTTATATGTATAGCTCATGGACACACACAATAGTGTGGTGAGGATCTGGGGTGGGGTAGGGGATGGGTGGAGGGGGCAAAGGAGGGAAAATAAAGGATGTCTATAATACTGTCAACTATATATATATATATTTTTAAGGATAATTGAAACAGTGTTAAAAGAGAAGAAGAATGTGAGAGGAATCATTCTATCCAATTCCAAGACTTATTATATAGATATATTAATCGAGTCTGTAGTATTGGCAGAGAGATAAACATTTAGATCAATAGAGGAAATAGATAACCCAGAAACAGACCCACACAAATAATGTTAAACTAATACGTGGCAAAGTTGCCAAAGTATTGCACTGGAAGAAAAAGTTTTGACAATAGAGCATCAATAATAAATTAATTTTTTTTAAATTTAAAAATGAACCTTGACTACAAAAATTAACTCAGGGTGGATCATAAACCTAAATATAAAATGTAAAATGATAAATCTTTTAGAAATAACACACAGGAGAACATCTTCAGGATCTAGGATTAAGCAAAAAGTCTTGACATCAAAAGCATGATCCTTAAATGGGAAAATGACAAGTTGGACTTTATAAAGAAATAGAAAGTGTTGCTCTCTGAAAGACCTTGTTAAGATGATGAAAATGCAAGCTGGAGACTGGAAGAAGTATTTGCAAAATGCATATCTGACAGTGTATATCCAAAACAGATGAAGAACTCTCAAAACTCAATAGTTAAAAACAAAGCCTAATTGTAGAATGACCAAAAGATCTGAGTAGACATTTCACTGAAAGGATATACAAATGGCCTGGCTGGTTTGGCTCAGCGGTTAGAGCATCGGCCTGCGGACCAAAGAGTCCCGGGTTCGGTTCCGCTAAGGACATGTACCTCGGTTGCAGTTTGTCCCTGGCCCCGGTTGGGATCGTGTGGGTGGCAACCACTCCATGTGTCTCTCTCACATCGATGTTTCTCTCTCTCTCTTCCTCCCTCTCTCCCTCCCACTCTATCTGAAGATACATGCAAAAATGTCCTCGGGTGAGGAAAAAAAGAAAGAAAGAAAGAAAGAAAGAAAGAAAGAAAGAAAGAAGGAAGGAAGGAAGGAAGGAAGGAAGGAAGGAAGGAAGGAAGGAAGGAAGGAAGGAAGGAAGGAAGGAAGGAAGGAAGGAAGGAAGGAAGAAAGAAAGAAAGAAAGAGAAAGAAAGAAAGAAAGAAAGAAAGAAAGAAAGAAAGAAAGAAAGAAAGAAAGAAAGAAAGAAAGAAAATACAAATGGAAAATAAACATATAAAAAAATGTTCAACATCATTAGCCTTTAGAGAGATGGAAATTAAAACCATAGGTATCACTAAACAACTAACAGAATGGCCAAAAAGAGAAAAAGAGAAATAATGCCAAATGCTGACAAGGATGAGGGACTACTGGTTTACTCATTCATACCTGTGTAGAGGGAAAATAAAATGCTCTGGCCAATCTGTAAAATAGTTTGCCACTTTCTTAAAATACTGAACATAGAACCACCATGTGACTCAGCAGTTTTGCACTTATCTTAGAAAAATAAAGATGTGTGTTTACACACACACATTAAAAAACTTATTATTTATGGCAGCTTTATTTGTAATAGCCAAAAAAGGGAAAAATCAATCACCACCAGATGCCCTTTATGGGTGCATGATTACACTGTGGTGCGTTCATACCATAGAACACTAATCAGCAACAAAAAGGAATGGACTACAGATATATGCAACAATCTGGTTGACTCTCCAGAGAATTGTGGTGTGTGAATAAGCCAAATCCAAAAGGTTATACACTATATCATTCCATTTATATAACATTCTTTCCATTGATTCTTATAAGAACAGATTAGCAGAGCTAGTCTTCTGTCGATGGTATTGGTTGTCCATAGAGTTTCTCACCTTGAGGAGGAAAAATGTGAAGTTGTCATCATCCTACCCATAGGATTCCTGATGCCATTCAAGGAAAAAAAAAATCCAAGAAAGGTAAATGAAAAAGTTATTAGCTCGGTCATTTCCTGCAGGCAGAAAAGGAGTTCGAAACCCTGCTGTCTGCTGGTTCCCAGTGCCCCAAAACACACACAGAAACACATCCCTTCCAGATCTGCTATACCTAGTGGGAAGGACTTTCCTGACTGAATTAACTCAGACAGGAATAATTCTATAACCAAAAAGGCATTTCACTGCGAAACCAATCAGGTACGGAGCTGGTGCAAAAACCAAGTCCACGTCTCTTCAAGGTAGGGATTTCTCTTACATTTGAAATATTTTTTCCCTATAAACTCACTTTATTTTTTAAAGTATAGTTGGGATACAATACTATATTAGTTTCAGGTGTACAACATAGTGATTTTTTTTTCTTTATTGATTTTAGAGAGAGAGGAAGGGAGAGGGAGAGAGAGAGAGAAATATTGATGGGAGAGAACATCAATTGGCCGCCTCCTGCATGCCCCCCACTGGGGATTTGGCCCACAACCTGGGCATGTGCCCTGACCGGGAATTGAACTGGTGACCTCTTGGTGCATGGGTCGATGCTCAACCACTGAGCCACACCATGTCTGGCATGATTTAACATTTATATACCTTATGATGTGATCACCACAATAAGTTTAGTAACCATCTGTCAATGTGCAAAGTTATTACGGTATTATTAACTGTATTTCCTGCCCTGTTCATTGCATCCCATGACTTGTTTATTTATTTTACAACTGGAAATTGGTACCACTTATTCCCCTCACTTTTATTACCCATCCTGAATCTCCCTCCTCTCTGGCAACCATCAGTTTATTCTCTGTATCTATGAGTCTGTTTCTGATTTATTTCTTAAAACCCACTTTAAATAAGCCTGTGTACTAAACATGTGTTTTAAAATCTTTATTTATAAAACATTCACATAGAACTTGATATGAACCTGTCAGTCCTCCAGGCACCTTAATAATACTTGACCCTCATACCAACTCCATGAGGTCAGCACTAATATTAGCCTCCCTTTTAAAATGAGGGTAAAATAACTGATGCAAAGAGAAAATTAGTAACTGGCCCAAGTCATTCAAGTACAGGCAAATGTAAGTGGTACCCTATCCAGATTGTCAGACATCATTATCTGTGCCCTAAACCACTTCCCTAATTTATTAAAAGTTCACTGTTTGTAATATGGGGAGTAATATTAATATATCTGTGCTTTATCATGTGCAGTTGCTTTAAAATTTAAAATTATAAAACCAAAATCCACTAAAAAATTTATGAAGCACTAAAATACCTTTATATGTACATATGACTGAGTTTTTGACTTAAAGATGATTTTCCTTAATAATTCATATCAATAATAACAACATAACAAAAGCTCATCATTGAGAATCTACTGTATGCAAAACATGTGCTAGGCACACCACATACATTATCTTTTTAATCTCCACAATAGCTTCTTAAGGTAACCATTATTGTCTTCATTTATCTCATTTTATCTCTGAGTAAACTGAGATAAATTGAGGTTATATATTGTGTAGTAGATTTCAGAGCTGGGAATTGAACCTAATTTACCAAATTGTAAATAAAGCTCATGCTGTTTCCTTTATAACACATTGTCTCTAATACCCACATTAAATTTTCTTTGAGTATTGATTCTGATACTTCTAATTTGTCATTTGAAAAACTAGAAGCAGAAAATGATTCCATATATTTTTCACTTTGAATTATTTCAAGTCCACCATCAGTTGTCACACTTAGATACTTCTTATTAAAAAATAGGACAAAATATTTTTAATACTAGTATTTTTCAGCCAACAAACACTGTTTATGCAAATTAGTAAACACACAAGTAATTAGAGCACCATGAGCAAGAGCCAACAGAGAATGAAAAGAGCAGAATCTATTTAAACATTAGAATAATCAGATACAGAATATAAAATAAATATTATACTTCTAAAATGAAAGAGGCTTAAATATAAAAGGGAACTGAAGAAAAAGACCAAGCAAAACCACTAGAAATAAATATACAACAGCTGATGCCCTGGCCAGTTTGGCTCAATGGTTGGAGCGTCGTCCTGCGGACCAGAGAGTCCCGGGTTTGGTTCCCGGTAGGGGCACATAACAAAAAAAATAATAATAATACAACAGTTGCAATTTAAACTTACTGAATGCTTTTTAACAAAATAGTATTTACTCCTGCAGAGAAAACTTAAAAAGAACAAGAAAGAATAAATATATATATATGTATATAGTATCCCAAAGAGATAAAAGCATGTGCATACAGTGCAAGGGTAAAGGATATGGAGGATAAAGTGAGAGAATCTAATTGGATTTAGAAGAGGAAGATTTAAATTTAAATTGGATTTAGAAGGAGCAAGGCAAAGTTGTAAGTGAAAATAACAGATTTTTCTAAAACCAATTCAAAGCATCATTTCTATTTTATAAAGCCCACAGACCACAAGGTGACTTTGAGCCAGAACACAGTGAAGGTGTAGAGCACCATACCGGTGGGTTGCCTCCTATTCTGATTATTTAGTGCCTATGTGATTTCATTCTTAAATGTTTTAAATATTACCTCTGTGTATCATAATCATAATAATTAACTTTTGATGAGTCAGGCCTGGGAAACTTTCCAAACATGAATTTGTGATATGTTGAAGAATTATTAGTTCTAATACTAACTGTTGCAATTTTATAATATCTCTACAAATTATTTGATACTGTTATCTCCAAAATGTGAAGCCCATTTCCCACCTCTTGAATGTTTGTCAGATTAAGGGACTATCAAATAAAATGTGGCCAAAATAGACCTCTAAGACTACATCACATATACCCTATTTTATATAGGGTATACTAGTTGCTTAAATCTTTCTCTGGAAAAGACAGGATACCATGTTGGGAAGACATTCAGTCAGCCCAATGGAGAGTAAAACTGAGGCATTTACCAACTTTCAGGGCAATAAGCCACCTTGGAAAGTAGATCCTCTATCCCCAGTCAAACCCTCAAACACCTAAGATCCCTGTGGACATCTTGATTGCAAACTCGTTATAGAATCTGAGACACAACCTCCCAGCAAAGCTGCTGGCAAATCCCTCTCCACAGACACTGTGATATAATAAATGTTCATAATAATTTTGAGCCACTAAGTTTTCTCATAACTTATTATACAGCAATGACTAATTAATACAATAAAGTAGATGACTCTATGAAAGAAGCTAGTTGAAAAGCACTGTGTTAGTTTATCCAACAAAACTGAGGAAGGTTGGGAAAAGGAGCTTTAATGAAAGTGGAAAATAATAATAATTCATTATTAGTAACACCATGAGCAGAATATTAGAGATTCTGTGGACTTAGAAAAAGAGAAAAGTTTTCATTTAGTGTAATATTTAGATATAACAGTCTTGAGCTAAATATCAACTTATTTCATACATGATTTATTTTGGGGAAAGGGGAATGTAAATTAGCTATCTTGTATCTATTCAGTCTCTTTAACCAGGGAAAAAAATAAAGCAGGTAACCATCTAACCTCATTGTCATAAATACATCAATGACATTTTCTAGGAACAGCAGTCCTTGTTTATGGAATCGTTTTAGGATTGGAAGGTATTTGGCTAAGGATTAGGTATACTACATAAACCAAAATATCTGTGGTTTGTGAGGCATATTTTCCTGGAAATTTCTGGAGTACAAAGAGGAGATATTTGACAACCTCAATGCTTCCTCTTTCTATAAAGTTATTTACAATTCTCATTTGGAGATCTCACTTATTTTTCTGGGCCAGATTGTTTGTGTTCAATAAGGAAAAAAAAAGACCTAAATAGCTATGTGCAATTCCTTAGACTTGCTTTGTCTCAGCACCTTGATGAACTTTATCCTTTAAATTATTGGTAAAGTTTGATATTGGAGAATATCTATGTTTTATAAGAGTCTGATCTGAGAATGCATCCTTCATGTTGGTTGTACCTGAAAGAAGAAATTATCATATATTCTATATGTTTCAGAGTTCCCCAAACCATCCTCAGGTTCAATAATTTGCTAAAAAACCATTTTACTCATAGTTATGGTGTATTACAGTGAAAAGATACAGACTAAAGTCAGCGATGGAAAAAGGCACATAAGACAGGGTCCAGAGGAGACCAGGTACAAGCTTCCAGCTGTACTCTCCCAATGGAGTCATATGGCCAGTGCTTAGTTTTCCCAGCCATGATGCTTGACACATGCAGGAAGTATTACCAAACAGGAAAGCTCACCCAAGCCTTGATATCTAGGGATTTTATTGGGTGTTTGTCACACAGGATGGCTGACCACCAGCATGGCTGACCTTCAGTTTCCATCCCCTCCAGAAGTGAAGCTGATAACACATGACCTGTGGCTTACACCATAATCCTATGGTTAGCATAAATTATATGGTGTAGTCTAAGGACTCAGATAAACAAACACACTCTGTACAGGAAGAATATTCCAAGTATTTAGAGGCTATTTTCCAGAAGATGAGCAAGAACCAAACCTTTCTTTGGAATGTGCAAAATTTGGACAACCCAGACCTGCTGAGTTTATCCTTTACTTCACACCCTGTATGTAATGTAATTATAATTTCTTATGTATTAAACTGGAATCTTGTAAATGATAAAGATAGATTGTAGATTAGATAGATGATAGATGATAGATAGATAGATAGATAGATAGATAGATAGATAGATAGTCTAAAACAAACAGAACATCAGTAAAGAAATTCCTAAGTGTTTTCCTTCTAGTGTTTGAATAGATTCTGCTTTTTTGATTCTCTGTTGGCTCTTGCTCATGGTGCTCTAATTACTTGTGTATTTAGTAATTTGTGTAAATAGTGTTTGTTGGCTGCAAAATTATCTCAGATGGAAGATTTGAGATATAAGAAGAAATGAAGAGAAAAATAAAATACTTATATACAGGTATATTTAAACAAATGGCTGTAAAGAATAATAGCAATAAATATTTTGGAGCTAAAGAAAAATGAGTGACAACTAAAACATCTGACAATAATAGCTTATGAGTTTTTGGTAATAGAAATTTAAGTGTTCTAACCCCCCTTTTGTGGAATAAAACGAGTAAAAGAATCAATAACTTTTATTTTTAAAAATGTCTATGTTTAAATAAGTTTTCCAATATCTTAACTAAAATGGACCCCAATAAAAAGGAATCAATCAATTTAAAGAAACACACAAAAAGTAAAAGAACACAGAAAAGGTAGATCTCTCACTCTCATTCTCTTATTTCTAATCGTTCTTTCTGGACTGCAGAAGCACAAAATGGGATCAATTGTTATTATTGGTTTGTGGCACATCATTCCCATCATAGGTCCATGAATGCCTCACTTGCAATGATTTACTTAGCCAAAATACGTGTGTAATAAAATCCTGCAAAATTACCACTCCTCCCTCCCCCACAAAATAAAAACCTGGGATATAGACAATTCATAGAGAGTGATCTGAGCTCTACTTCATCTCCACTCCCCTCTTTCTCAAGCAAGAGAAATATTTTCCTGAATTTCTTCCTCAACATTTCTTTCCTAATTTTCCCTTAAAATGGCATAACACAATCTCATTCCTTTGTCTTGATGTTTGTTTATGCTCCAGAACATAATCTCTTTGCAAACAGGAACTATGTCAATCTTGTTGACTGTAGATTCAGTAATACCTAGAGCAACAAAAGATATATCATAGAAATTTAAAGTAAGTTTTTGTTGAGTAAATGGATGAATAAATGTATACTTTATTTTTTTTTAATTTCCAGCATTTAGCATAATGCTTATTAGACACACCATGGATGTTTGCTAAAGTAAACATATACAATGCATAAACCATGTTTCCTTTTCTCATAGATAAAACTCCTACATGACAATGACCAAATGCTGTATTTGTGTTACAGCATCATATTGCCTAGTTCAATTCTTTTCAGAGTGGTTACTGGAAAATAAAAATAGTAGAAAGGAAAATGGCTAATTTAAGAAACCAGAGTTATATTGGTATTTTAAAAATATCAAATATTTTTAAAATATACACAAATAGTCTATTCCAAGCACTGTTTGTAGATATATTTCATTGTAAATTGCTCTCTTTTCTTTCCACTCTCTAGTAAGGGATAATTTAGTCTTTCCATCTTCCTAATCCTCTTTTAAAGCAAGTAGCACAGCTGGTATAGCTGCAAAAAAAAAGATAACTTTTTATTCTATTACTTAACTTTGCTATATACAAATATGCTATACAATTGTTTCTTAGCTAACCCATGCAGAAGTCATTTTCACCCATTGCTTCTAGCATACTTATTACTACTATATCTAAAATAAATATATGCTATTCTTCTTACAGATAGAAGCTCTAGGAAAATCTGATGATACAGATAATATTGTCCTCTCCTAGAAGGAAGCCATATAACCTGCTCAGTTGGGCTCTGTTAATATATAGACACATTAAAAAAAAAAAAAAAAACAAAAAAAAAAACACCTTACTATAAGGCTTTGTCTTGTGAATGAACAAAAAGCACAATCTTAGCAGCCTGTAGATGTAAGCTACCACTTATAGAAACTTCAGAAGGCGAGGCATGGCAGTGGCTAAGTATTAGGTTTAAGGAGATTTTAGGGAGCCTGTGTTCTACACATAGAAAAGGATTATGGCAAAGCACGTAATTGCTCATGTTCCTCTCAAGTCAGCAGGTGGGAGTTCAACCTCAGGACTCAGTATGATCTTATAATCCATTGATCCAAACACTTTTTCACTGCCAATCAACACTCTCCTATTCACACTTCCCTCATAACTCAGATACTTCACTGGCCACCATTATCATTATTCTTTTGCATAAAACCTCACCTGCTTTACTTTTTTCTTGATGTGTAATACTAGCCTGGCAAACCCCATCCTATTTTAAAGCCATTTATCTGCCTGTTACACAGGTCTACAACTCATTTGTGCTTAAGAAAAACACAACTGCTAACTTCATCTCACTTTAAATAACCCCCAGTAGCCTCAGGTGTGTCCCTAATACTGCCCAGCAATCTCATCTAGTTTCTATGGTCCCCTCACTGAGACACTCTCACAATTCAGCTCCAACACATTTACCCTGATTCTTATCCTCAACTGATCTCCAGATTTTCAGGTGGTGGTTTGCTCTTAGACTTAAGTTGTCTGTAGTTTCCAAGAAAAGTCACTGGTTTTCAGTTTTGCCAGGATTTTCTTGATAGGATAGAACTGATTACTTTCAAGCTCTTTATATATTAGATCTGAAATAAAAATCCTCTAGATATACTTTTATGTGTGAACTTTGAAATATTTTTAGTGTTGTACAAAGTACCTACATCACTGCAAAGATTTACAGTAGGTTTTATCTACAATCCTACAAGAAACGTTGTGCTTGGTGCTTGCCTCCAGCAACTATTTGTCACCACAGAAAAAAACAAGAGAGAAAGACAGGACATCCCAAAGAGAGCATTGCTCTGAAGATTTAAATGTTTGTGCTTTGTGGTTGAGAATAATGTTAAATATCCTTTTTAGAATAAAAAAAATTATACTTGAAAAGTGACATAAAGATAACCTAATCGAACCACCTTCTTTTGTAAACAAATAAACTTGAACCCATAAAGATGTCTGTGTCTTCAGTATAATCTGCAATATCTTGGAAACTAATTTATTAAATTAATTCGGGTGACAATTAACTAGCACACCTCCAAACAATGAATATTTTCCCCGATTTTATTTTTACAATAAGAACCAACCACCTCACTTTAAATTGTGTAGAAAAAAACTTTTATCCCTTCCAAGCATTATAATTATTATGACTTAGGTTTTTCAAGCAGCATTTCAAGCAGTGTAATTAATCAGAAACCACACACACATAAAATGGTTAACAATGGAAGCTTTAGAATTCTAAAGTAAGGATGTGGGAAATCACAAGAAATTTTAGAATGTTTTGGGTTTTGAAATCCTGTTATATTTGGTCTCCAGCTGTACCTTGAAAGAGCCTGCTTTTCATAGTGAGTTGTACACAGCAGGAAAGCTAGCCAAGGAAGAATTTAATAAGCAAAAATGACCTAGCGTTTAAGGAGGCTGTTCTGCAAGCACTACAGAACCCACTGTTTTCAGTTTAGTCTCAAGTTTTTAAACATTTGTTAAATGACAGTTGAGCCTTTGATGACTGATGTTCAACCAATCAGAAAGTACTTTAAACCAAGCCTTTTGCCACATCACCTTCAGCTCTTCGCCTTCCCTGCGAGTACAAATGATTGACTTTCACATTGTAACACACGGCTTTGAGTGTTAGTACTTTTTTTTTTTCTTTTTCTGCATAGCAATATATTTTATTATTACAAATATAAACTTTGATCTACTCTCTTTTTTTTCCTCTAACATTTTGAAAGGATATATGTGTAGAAAAAGAAAACTCTCATCTCTTATGCCTACAAGATACACCAGGGAAAAGATTTGTTTTAATCTGACACATTTTATGTTACAAATAATAATTGTAACATTTTATATTATAATTTGTAGTTTATGGGAAACCTAGAAATCTGTTAAATCAGAAATCTAAAAATTTCTGTTTTTGAAAGGTAAAACTTTAATTAGGAGAAATTATATACATAAAATATCAAAGACAAATGAAACTTACCTACATAAAATAAAAGGAATCATCTCTGGATTATCAAATTGTTAGCTCTCATGTACATCTCAAAAACACAGTAGAAAGAAAAAATATGCTTGTATTTGGGTAAGTTTTTAAAAATTTTAGTGCACCTATAACAGCCTAATACGGGTACCTTATTTCCTGGAAAGAAAGTCAAAATTTTTCTTTCATCCTTACATTTCTAAAAGATGCAAATAGGAAAATTAATTCTAGGGTTATAGCTAAAGACTATTTCTGAGGCTTAACAAATTATATAATTACCAACATAAATACATCAGACTAGTTATTATTCATATTGTGAAATACATAGAGCCAGTCCAAACATTTTCATATATGTTTGTGTGTTTTATGTATTGCTATTCTCGGGATTTGAAAGAAAATAAGTTTTACCACTGGAGAGTCTCTCTCCACCCCAAGGGAGAGAAATTGTTACAGAACTATATTCAGATTGTATTCCTGTGGCAACTATATCATTGTCTGAAGATAGCTCTTATCCTAAAATACTTTCCACTTGTGAGCCTTCTTTAGGGCCACGATAGTATTATATCCTATTCAATGTGAACTTATTAAAGTCTAGGTCTCAAAATAGCCCTCTGGGAGTTAGTCACATATTAACAGGGTACCAACCACTTCTCTCTCTCTCTCTGTCTCCCTCCCTCCCTCTCTCTCTTTCTCCCACTCTAGTACCTATTTTAAGTTGAAAGACTTTGACTCTTCTCTCAGAAATCAATAGAAACTACCCATCTTCAACTCCTTCTTGTGGCAATAGTTAAGATAAATTACTAGTAACAGGAAATACTGCATCCAATGACTTTGATTACTGGGTGATACACTGTCAAATGCTCATTCTTCATTTCCATCTTTCTGAGTAATTCACATAATAAAAATCTGTGTGTGTGCACTGAAATTATGTTGCTAGAACATATATTCTATCTTACAGTTTACACACACTTAAGTATCGAAATTGTATTGTCATTATAAAGGCTAGATAATACATGGCCTGGGCCATGAGGATATAACCAGCTCCTAGCAGATAAGATTTAGTTTTAATTTGGCAGTTGCGAGAATGAAAAAGGAGTGCTAGACTCCATCTGTTCTGAGCAGCGCTTCACATCGTCAGTTTTGACAATGAGGAATACATACACTTTCTAGGATTTCCTAGTGTGTGTTTCACATGAAAGTACCTGGGACTCTTGGGCCACGTTTAGAATCTCTTGACCAGGCAAGCTTGGACAGAGCTCATACTGCAAACCTAGGTCAGGGGAGAAATAAAAGCAAAGGGTAATTAATGTTTAATATGAATACTCGACCCTGAAAACCAGACCTCCCTTTCCTAACACCTGATAGATTTAACACAAGGGAGTTCAAAATCACATTATGTCCATGTTGTAAAACTCAGGAACATATCATTTAGAGTGTGGATGCTGCTCGATGGTTCTATCATGAACTAACTCATGTGCAAACACAAGGTTGTATTTAGGACTTTACTGAGAATGTTTATTCTGAAAAGCAGTAAATCTATCCTGTATGTAAAATGACAGGTAACACTGAGCCTTCAGGAACTCTAGAGAGTTTATTGAATAAGCAATAATTTGGAATCTCTCATCAACTGTCTATACACAATTAAATCCAAAAGTATAAGAAGGAAGAAGGAAGACAACAGAATTGTATCTGTTTCCCAAGCTCAGAGCAATAGAAACTGTGAAGTGTTTGGATAATAAAAAATGTGTCATCAATTACAATCTGTCTCTGATCAAAAGGGTTTGTAAATTAAACAAAACAGGATATTATGTGCTCTTGTTGCTAAGAAAATGTATAAGAAATAGAATAATTCAGACATCGCAGTAACTTAAATGTCAACATGATAGCTTCAGTTTTCTGCATGTAATTTCATCTGCCATAAGGCGATAAGAAATATTAACCAACTTCTGTGATGACCAATGAAATTTATGATTTCATCAACTTTTTTCCACAAAATAATTATGAAAATAGAATAATCTGACTTTGATATAACAACTACCACATGCTTATGACAGCTATTCATATATTGTTTAGCACAGTTTTCTTATAAACAAAATTAGTTTCCTAAATATAATTTTATATAGTAATATAAAAATATATAAAAGAACGCAATATAGGTATTAAAAGTCTTTAAAGCCCTAAAAAATATAAATATGAAATAAAATAAGATGATAATTTCCAATTTTATTTATTATAGGTATTATCCAAGAACAAATATTTTTGGCTATCTAGGATATTCTAGACAGTTAAAGGTGTGCTTTCTTGGGCATAAATCAACTATACCCTCTAAATGTTAAAGCTCTAGCACCACTTGGTAGCCAGACAGACAGTTCCAAGATTCCCAAACAGAAACAGTGGGACCAGGTACATTATTGCATACATTCTGATTTTTGTATATTTTTTATTCTTCTCACCCATTTTCCCTATTATTTTAATATGTTTAAATTTGCACTATTCCAAAGTTCATCCAGAGGTGGAAAACTATGCATCTTTTAAAAAGAATAATTACAAAATGTACTTACAGCCCAAAACCCTGATTCCAATGTCATCAGGAGCAGTACATTACAGGAGATAATTAGAATGGAACCCAAGTAGAGGTCAGAACGTCTGAGATCTATCACTAATTCCAGTGAACCATCTAATGACCTCAGTGAAATATCTTAATCTGCACTTTAGCACTTAATCTCTAGTAGATAGATTAGACAGATTAATTTCTCAACTGGTCATTTCTTGTTTTGGGTTATACACATTTTAATTCCTTGATAGTAAGAATTATGTCTTTTTGGGGGAGAAGGAAACAATCACCCATCCCATTTGATGTGGTTTTTGCAGAGGCAGTACTGACATTCTTCAATGCTGAATACCTTCCTCACTAGTAGGAGACACAGGGCTCATGCCTGGGCAATCGGTTTGTTCCACTCCATGGGCTGAAGCAGTTATCTCAGGGAGGGATGTGTGACCCAAGTCAGCCTAGTTATAGTCAAACTCAAGAACTTTGCTGACATTATTCAAAATAAAGCACTTACTTTCTGTATAATTGCTAGACAATAGAATGTTATAATAAAACTTTGATAACAATATCTACCTTTTCATGGAGTGAACTAACTTGAACAGGAGACAAAAAGAAAAGCAGAGCTACAAAATGTTATGAAATACTGTTCTGATGCTGTTATTTGAGATCTTGAATCCAAGCTAATGGGACCTAGCTACCTCCACCACTACAAATTCTGGAGTTACAGAAGCCCCAAAATTCCAAAATTCCAATTTAAAAATAAAATGTAAATTAATATTTTTTCATTCATAGTTGTAATAGCCCTAACTAAGTAGAAGTATAAGCAGAGATTGTATTATTCACATAATCTAGATAAATCAATTCCATTGCTATACTTTGTTTAGCTCTTTGACAAAAATATAGTACTACTAGCTGACTGACAATTCATATATTTTTTCCAAGTGCTGTGTGATAGACATGAATTTCTGTCCACATTCTAAATCTATACATGTTAAATTGATTTTATTTGTAGATCTTTATGTGTCTGACCTTGTGATAAATTACCTTTTGTAAGTCATTCCCTTTTTGAGTCAATAACCATCACAATATAATCAGGTTTCTAATACCAGTTTTCCAGATAACTCATAAAGCTTAACACTGTTCTTTTAATTTTTAATTTACTTTCTAAATTAACTCATATGCAACTTGTTCTCACTTTTAAATATTTGGTCTTATTCTCTGTTGCTCTTTGATGTGTTCAAGCAATTAGTCTTTGTGCATCTATTTTAAGTCTGAATTCAGATAAATATCCACCAATCACTCAAGTTCATGGTAGAAACAAAAAATTAGGAATCATTCTTGTTCATTGGTTTTAGATGGTTAAATATAAACAGGTTTCTAAGGTGAAGGGATATACCTTGAATGAACTAAAAATATAAGAAAAAGAAGGATTAGATATGGATGGAAGGTTAAGGACAGTAAGAAGAGTATGTAGGAGTTGCTGTAAGAAGTAAAGAAAAGATTTAAAGAGGGAAAAATAAAAGAATGTCTCACTGTCATTGAGGGACAAATCATCCATCCAAACATCTTTCAAATACTCTCATCATCTTAGTTACTTGTTTATCTAATGTGTGAAGACTAGAACAGATGACAGTAATTAAGCCCCCTATATTGAGGAGTTCTCTCCTAGGGAATGAGGCATAGATCCCTAAATAAGGGAAGCCATATGAAACCCAACAACTGAGAGCATGGCCAATCCAAATTATTTTGGGGAAATCTAAAAAAGAAACACTGAAATTATAAGAACTTCAGTAAAGGGAACTAAAATAAAAGATATCAGAGAGCTACCAGGAGCTAAAACTATGTAAGCACAAAGAAATCATCTTGGTGAATAGAGAGTTTAGGAATAAACCCAGAGGGAAGTCTCTCCTTCAGTCCATCTGAACCAGCTCATTATCCCAAAGATCAGGAAGCCCAGTTACAGAAGCAACAGCAGCAATGCAATAAGTTCTATAGAAAATTCTACTAGAGCAAGACACTGGAAGTGCAAGGATTAAAACAGATCCAGTAGCTAGACCACATAATCTCTATCCTTTAAGAAGTTATGAGTAGTATGAATGGGTTTCTTTATCTTGCAACCCAAGGTGCTGAACATATTTACTCAAGTGATAAAAGTAATAAGGCAACATAATTGATTATGTAGTCACACTACCCAGTTACAAGTTCCTATGAGCATATAGCAAACCTAATGGAACGCTTGCCTCTTGAAAAGCACAGGACAATTACAAGGGAAAGTTGTGAATGAATGCCAAATTGTACCGTAATACTGTGGCCTGGGCTTTTTTCAGTGGAGATTATAAGAAATAACACATAAATATATAATGCAGTTGATATAAAAATATTTTATGATTCTCATTGATATCATAAACATTCTCTGATACGTCATCACTCAATGTTACTTATATGAGACCCCATGAAGAAATTATTGTAAAAGAAACTGTAATCTATATAGAAGAGCATGTGTGGTCTTCAATTCTGATAAGATAGAAGTTCTCTTGAAGGGACATTCTGCTAAGAGGGATGCTGAAAGCCTAAAGTAAAATAAGTCAGAATAATGATATTACTCTTTTATGGTTTATATGTTTTAGGTCTTCTCTTTTTCTTTTTTCTTTTTTTTTTTTTTTTGGTGGCCTTGGTTTACTAAGTCTATGTATATTTTAATACCCTCATTTTAAGTATACTATTTATTATAAATAAATCTAATGTATTTTAGATAGAGATGAGATATAAACAAATATATAATATTTGATGCTACCAAATGACTACAACCAGATAAACATTGAATAGAACATTTTTTCCTAGACAATACAGAAATGTCTTTCAATAAACATTGCTGCATTTTATAGGTTTTCTTCTTTGCCTTTTACTATATACTGAGTAGCATTTTTATACCGATTTTGGTTTAGTTTTTAATTGCATCAAAAGAGATATAGATGAACAGACTGACAGATCTCAGAGGAAAAAGGGAAGGGACAGGAAGAGGTTAACCAAAGAATGTATATGCATATATGCATAGCCCACGGACACAGACTATAGTGAGGTGAAGGCTTAGGGTGGGGCAGGAGCAAGGTGGAGGGGGAAAAGGGGGGAAATGGGGGATATCGGTAATACTCTCAACAATAAAAATAAATGTAAAAAATAACAACAAAAAAGAGGTATAAATGAAATCTGTTATCCAAAGACATAATAATGAGAAAATAATGTGACAACAGCCATTAGTGAAACATGAAGTAATGCTTTGTGATTATTTTTTCATGTTTTAATGTCTTATTTTGTCATCACAAATGTTTTTATGGTAAGAACCAAGTAACATAGCCACTTGGTTTTGATATTTTACCATTTCATTAAGTTTTGGATGGGAAATAGGTTTATTTTCCCCCACAAGTATGTATGCAGTTTTCACCATGTATTAGGCACTTTGCTAGAGTTAGACAATGTCCCATTTAATTTGATGAATTGCTATGAAATCATCTATTTTTTTTCAGTTTAACTGGAATAGGAAAGTGAAGTGCACTTAGAGTTAAAAGACAAAATTCTTCTTTTGTAATTCCACAACAACAACAAACAGAACTTGTTCCTTATATTCTACATACTTCATATTATTCTAGTGAAAATAACATGGGAAAAGGTCTCTAAACAAATTAAAATTTTAGATAAATTAATATTATCTTAGTAGGGGGAAAATGGTAAATACATATATCAGGGTTTGTTTTTAATCTGTTAACAAAGAATTCTTCAATCAAATAATTTTAGGTTGTAAATAAAATGTATATCCTTGTTACAAGAATACTATAACTTTAACATTATTATGAAGTCTAGATTCTGAACAATTATAACCAAACTCATATTGACATTTTCCAAAATTGAGCATTTTAATATATAATGGCTCTAATTCTGTTTAACAGTTAATGCTTTGTGACCCCCAATCACCCAGAATCATCTAAAAATGATTACATCATATGTTTCTTTAAAAATGTGAAAAAAGCCCTGGCCGGTTTGGTTCAGTGGTTAGAGTGTCAGCCTGCTGTCCAGAGAGACCTGGGTTTGGTTCCCGCTAAGGGCATATACCTCGGTGGCGGTTTGTTCCCAGCCCTGGTTGGGTCGTACGGGAGGCAGCCACTCAATGTGTCCCTTTTACATCGAGGTTTCTCTCTCTCTCTCTCTTCCTCTCTCTCCCTCCCACTCTATCTGAACAACAACGACAAAAAAAAATGTGAAAAAAATACGCTGGCCTTCACCTTGCTTTATTTTTCAATTGAACACTTTTAGATGTTAAGCCACTACCCTAAAAATGAAGCTCTTCATTTTTTAAATAACCCTTTATATGAAAGACAATTACAAATATATTAGCTTGAAACAAAAACATTTAAAATCATATTCCATTAGCTTTCTGGTCTCTGTAAAATACCCAATAGAGAGATGTTGATATATCATAGTCATTGATAACATCAATAATAAATCACTAGCTGTCGTTGGCCTCCTAAACCCCAGCTTGAACAGATGAACTAGATGAATGTGTAAAGCAAGACCAAAGGTGGAAGCTATAGCCATTTATCTATTTTCTTGATGTCTTGATTTTCATTAAGTTTGATGCTTATATCTAAACTAGTTTCAATATATCGAGTTTGGGAATAAAAGAAGATTAGACTTTGTCCCAGATGCTGGACACACACACACACACACACACACACACACATGCACACACACACACACAATCATGGAGAACCAAAATACTAATTTTGGCTATATAGAACTATAAAATGAAAATGGTACCTCTTTCTCCAAAAGGAAGCCAAAGTGCTATGAGGCCTATCAACAACCCATTCATTTTGCCAGAGACACAGCTTGAATTGAGCCTGCACTGCAGAGGTATTAAGAAAATATTCAAATAGAATTTATTGAGAATTTAATAGTAGTGCTTTCTTTTGTGAAGCACACACCATACTTTCAAATTCAGCCTTGAGATAGTGCATGCAACCATTGTCACACAGCGCTGGCTTTGTAAAGCATCCAAGTGGAAGACAGAAAAATGTTATTCTTATGGAAACCTATTCTGAAATCAAACAGAGCTGGATCATTTACTATAATTCAGTAATACAAGTTTTATAATTAACCTTAACTTAAAAAATATTCTCTAGAATCTACATCTCTGGTTTTTCTAGATCAATGTTTTTCTCAATATTAAAAAATATATTATAGGACATTTTTCATTGCCTCAGAGATTTTTTGTCTGAGGCTCCAATTCTCAGCACTACAGGTGATGATGAGTTTTCACATTTTAGACCACACCTCTTCGAGGTTTACAAAGAGGTATCAAAAAATAGTTCAGCTGCCACAATGCAGCATAATAAAAGAAGGGCAGAGATTCACTGAAGAGGAAAAATAATTCTTTGAAGGAATTGGTGAGAGTTGAAAGGACAGGGTCATACTCCGTCATCTGCTTCAAGCCAGGTAAAGTGAGTGTCAAGAGAATTCCTTGAAGAGACTATGACAGTGGTAGTGGTGTAGGGTTGGCTTGGTCTCCAGCGGGGAGACCAGAATATTCTTTCTAACTGAGCATTTGCTAGTTTGTAGAAACAGATCTGACCCTGTTATGACACCATCACTGAGCACTATGAACGGATATTTGGTAGACTTGATATCATCCTCTGGACTTCAGTCAGGACATGAAGATTTGGACATAACTCTCCTCTGAAATCTCAAGGAGAGCAGTTGACTGTAGCTACCTATAGAACAGGACAAGGAAAGAGAAGAATGGTGAGTGTGCCCTGTGCTTCCTGGGTTGTTAGAGCTACAGTGTGTAAATTGCTTTGGCATTTGCTCTTTGATATGTGTGTGTATTTTATAGAGATTTGACCCAGAATATCTGCTTTCCGGGTCCAGATATTCTAGTAGAAAGGCTGGAGATATAGTGCTAGAGGGCAGGAGTTTGAGAAGACATATAAAAAGTTATTTGAGTATTACCTACACCATGTAATATTTCAGTGCAGCAGTCCCCAAAGGAAGGTTCTTGAAATTACATGAAAAAGCCTCATGCAAGAGACACCCAGAATTTGGACATGCTAGATAACATCAGCACCAAGCAAAGAGGAATTTGACTTTCTCTCTAATTGACTCTCACTCTGTTCCCTGCCCCTGATCCCCAAGAAGCCAGACAGCAGTGGGAGGGGGGAAGTAAGTGTAAGAAGGAGAGCAAAAAGAACAGACCATGCCCCCTCTCCTACTGCTGTTCTGAGAATTCTAAGGGTGGACTTCATTACAAAGGGTGTTAAATTTGAATTGAATGAGAGGTTAATGTTTTGACTTAAATTTGTTAAGACGTTTAAATAACTGAAATGAAACTGTTCTAATAGCTGAAGATGAATAGGAATTATTGGGATATGCTTGAGACCTTGTGAAAGAATAGGGCAGAGAAATTTAGGAAAATGGGTTTGAAGTCCATGGTGGAAACGAAGCTATTTCCATATTGTACCTTCTGAGAGTACATACTTTGTCTCATGATTACTCAGACTGTAAAATGGTTTTAAACCATTGACCTGGATCAGATATTCTCAGTCCCATCCACAGACCAGGGATAGTCACTGATTACATTTTTGCTTTTCCATGAAGAAATAATAAAAATGAGAAAAATGTAGCAAGTGTATTCAAGTTAATTTATTCAACGTGACAACCTTTCATTGTAAGATTATGTACTTCACATTTAAAACATCTATTATTCTAAAAAATATAAGAAGGGAGAGTTGTGTTTTTCTTTGATTATTTATTCTTTCTTGGAAAAAAAATAAAGGTTGTCAACCCTATGTCCACACTCATACTATTTTTTAACCATCCATATACTCCATTGATCTAGGAAAAATTCTTTAACCTTAAATCATCTAGTTAATTATTTTCCATTCTGACTTCACTGAATTAAAAATTACTTTTTAAAAAATTTAGTTCTATGAAATTATAAAAAGTAGAAATGGATTTATTTTAAGAATGTCTATGATAAGATAAAGGAGTTATTTAATGTCTAACTAATAAATCTGAAATTTTAATTGAACTGCTCTTCACTGAATCGGTCTCCTTTACCATTAGACTGTCTAATATTTGCCTCCTCGCCTCTGAAAAAGCAAGGGAAGAGGACAGTGTATTGCACCATATTTGGAGAGGCTACTCTAGGAAAAAACATTTGTATCAAAGAAAAATTCTTACTGAAAATGCCCACATCTTTGTCCTATTGCCAATTTCATTATTTCCCATGTACAAAGACATTTTCATTCTTTGAATGTGCATAGCTATTCAAGACATGTAGTTAATCATTTTTAGACTGAGAAAACAAAACTACACGGAATTGAATGAGTCATTTTCAAGAATAATCTCAAAATAGCTATTCTCCTCATCTTTGTTTCCACCAGCAATTTACTTCGCAACACAGAGATTCCTGCCAAAGTTATCTTGTTGGGATGAGCTGTGGAGGAAGTGGGAAGAACTCAAAAAGGGAATTTTGAACTGAGTTGAATTCTGCTAGTGCATACTCTTTAATCAAATCCAGCCTCATGAGTACATTGTGTCCTGTGCCTTGCTTCATGTATTTTTCTAAGTTGAAATTCTCTTTTTCCACATATTCATGACTTTTAACACCAATAAGTAGAGGCTACCCATTCTTCAAGACACCTACCAAAAAGCTTTTCTTGATCGGTGTAGTTTTCTCTGATTTCCTTCTTCCCGTTATCCCACAGCGCAGCCTGTCATATAAAGACCTGTACCTAATCATTCACTGTTGTGTATTTTGGGATGACTCCACTGCAGGGAGATCCAAAACTTATATTTTAGTTCATCTCTAAAAGGTGCTTTAGAGATTCAGACGTGGGCTTTAGAGTCAGTCAGCATGAATTTGGATTCCACCATAATGCCATGTATTGGTGTGGCAAACCATAAAGGGTATTTAACAAAGAGGGCTTGGCAAGCATGAAGCATGCGATAATGCTGCTTGTTGCTGCTGCTGACGCTGTTATTGTTAAATAGTTTCCATGTAGTTAAGATGAACAGCATTGACTATTTGCTAAAAACTTAATAGGTACTTCTATTACAACTCTTAAGAATTCTTTAATTCATTCCCTCTTTGCTTCCATACCAGCACTACCCATGTTTTCACGTATGTTTTAAAAATAGGACCTCGTCTTTACCAATCTAGCCCTGCTGGTATGGAGCTGTGTGGACTTTCTTTGCTCCACCCCATCATATAAATGTATAAATATGAACTATATATTTTTATGTAGATACATATTTTAGACCTGTATGTCTGGTTTTATATGCATGTATGTGTAACCATGGACATAGACAACAATGCTGGGGATGGGGTGGGGGGATTGGGTGGAGGGTGTCAATGGGGGAAAAAGGAGAAACATCTGTAACAAAAATAAATGAATAAAAAAAAATTTTAAATAATAATAATATGTACTCCTTAAAAGTATGTATTAGAAGACCATGTTGACTGTGCGTGCTTAATTAATGGCTTTCAAAAAGAAGAGTAGCCCTGGCCAATGTGGTTCAGTTGGTTGGAGTGTCAACCCATGCACTGAAGGGTCGCAGGTTCAATTCCCTGTCAGGGCACATACCCAGGTTTCAAGCTCATTCCCCCGTCTGGGTGTGTACAGGAGGCAACTGATTGATGTTTCTCTGTCACATTTATTTTTCTCTCTGTCTCTCTCCCTCTCCCTTCCTCTCTCTCTACAATCAATAATAAAAAAAAACATATCCTTGGGTGAGGATTAAAAGAGAGAGAAATGACAAATCTCAATAAGAAAATGATAGTTAATATATAATTAAATTCTAATATTAGCATAAGGATGGAGCACCTATCTCTACTTTGTTCTTTGTTATAAAAAGGACTCTTTTATCTTTTTAATAGTAAGATGAGCCCTTAATTATAATTAGTAGTTTTTTGAAAAACAACTATATCATTTTTCAATGGAAAGGTGCTAAAGTTTGTAAATCCTGAACAATAAGAAACAGCTAATGTAATTCATGTCAGGTTGAGCATTTAACATAGGATCTCAAGGACAAGAGTCTTTTTAAGGATCCATAGTCCTTGAGATGGAGGACACAAAACAAAACAAAATCAGGTCCCATTTTCTCAGTACGAAAACCTCCTCCTGGTGATCAGAGTATCTCTTTTATCTAACTTCCTTCATCCTTTCAAACAGATTTTCTTATCTTACCAAGGATAATGCGGCCATCTATTCTGGAGCACAAACGAAGGCTTTGAAATAAGAATAAAGGAAACAGCCCATACACAGATACCACTTTCTCTTTTAATGTGTGTGGTTTAAGAGAACAGAAGGCTTACAGTGTGGGAGATGTTTTTCCCCATCTCTATGCCTCATTTGCCACGAGCTCGGCTAGATGGTTTCCAGGATGAGTGTGGAACCCACTGGCCCTGACACAATGCAGCCATCCTTCTTCTCCAGTTGACCCCTCCTACGCTGCAGGAAACTGTCAAGCACCTGCTGTCGGGGCAGATGCTCCTAAGGTTAGTAAACAGAAGGCTAAAGTACACAGTGACTGGTCCTGCCTTCTTTTGGAGGAAGTGCATTTCTTATTCTATTTTCAGAAACAGCACAGGTCCACTGAATACATAAAAAGCCATCTTGTCTCTAAGTGTGGTGACACACGGAGTGTTATTTTTCTAAGATAATGTCACCAGTCAATTTCACAGGAATCTCTGTAAAAAATTTTCGCAGTGATTATTTGGTTTCTACATGATTGTAAACATTTACAGATAACTTTTTTCAGTTCAGTATTCAGATTTTTCTGTCATCACGTCTTAGATCTTGGCTTTTTAAAGGAAGAACATACACAGTGAGCAATTTAATATCAGCAGCATAACATTACCTTTCCTAATAAATCTATTCACAAATTATTAGCTTCAAAATTTACATCCCTTTATCTGCTGGACATGGGAAAGCATTACTTTAAAAACTCGGTATTTTAATGGCTCAAATGAAAACAGGAAGATAAGCCCTGCAGTGACATTAATGAAAACATGGAAATCGCCCTTCTCCCAACTTTACTCTTATGCATTCGCTTTCAAACAGTGATGTGAATAGCAGTACATGTACATGATAAACACTATCATATTGAGGACACAGTTCCCACTCCTCTTAAGGAAACAGTAACAGCTAGAGCAAAAGCTTCGTCCAGGAAATCTGAAAGACAGTTTACCTTGTTCTTTAGCATGGTTGGTGCTAAAAACATTGAAATAAATATTGAAGACATTGATTAAGCCATAGACACTGAAATTGCTGTGAAACATATGGATAATTTAACACTTGGACTATTATCCTAAAACCACATTAGAGAGAGATTTCAATTTACCCAACAACAAAACAGCCTGCATGCACATCAGACCTTGCAGACAAGGAAGTCCTCCCACTCCATAAGACACACCGACAGACCATATACATCGAAATATTTTTAAAATTCTCTACTTCATACAGATTCTAATGCCAGGTTCAAAATGCAAACACATAGTTCTTAAATTTGAAGAGCACAGCTGTTATTATAGATGAATATTTTTGCCAGAAAACATGAAATTAAATTTGAACAGAAGCCCAAAATCATAAACATTACTTGAACAATACAAAGTGTACATTATCTAATTTCAGTATAGTACTAAGTTTTTATTGTTATTTCTTCTGTTTCTTGTGTTTTGAAACCAGAGTTCTGACATGAATATGCATGAAGAACTTCTCTGGAATCTTATTTGTCCTCTCTGAATCTTAATGACAAAAAACAAGTTTTAATGTAAGTAACTTATTTAATATTAAAAAATGTGACTTATTCAAAAAAAAATGTGATTGTTGAGAATAGGCCAGGAGTATATCATCTAGGAGTATATCAAATTCTACGTAACCCACAGACTTAAATGCTTTACCACCAATATTCATTTATTTACCAAACGTTTATAAAGTACCTACTGTGTCAGGTTGCATAACTTACAGACACATGACACAAAAATAAATACTACATTTGTTATCGTCAAGGCAACCTAGACAAGTGAAGGCAATAACCATGTAGAGGTAATTGTAAGATATCATAGTAATGCTACATATAGAGGTACATGTTTGCAAAGATGGCTTAAAGGAGGTGCAGTTTATCTGTGGAGATCGTTAAACCACACTTCAATGATTAATCAACAGTTTACCAAGCAGATAAATTGTTCTAGACATAGGGATCAACAAATGTAGAAGACGTGAAACATTTCAACATGTCTGGGGACTGCCAGAGATTTGGTACGTCAGAAATGTAGCAAGTGAAGTGAGGAGGTGCAGCAATGTGATTTGAAAAAGCCGAAACAGGAAAGGGCCAGATCATGGAGATTCCAGAAAAAAAAAAGAAAGAAAAAGGTATTGTACAGAACACAGAACATTGACATAATTAGATAACCAGAGAAGCATTTTAAAAGGTATTTCAGACTAAGAGTTTTCAGTAGAATTAACAGGGTAAGGAGATCAGTTAGAAAGTCATGATGATAATCCATGAAATATGAAGTTGAAGGCTTCAAGCAGGAAAGTTAGTTCTGATATCAAAGGAGGCAATAGATTCAAAAGACACACATCTAGCCTAAGCTTGACCTTATTTATAAAACCAATTCTTTAATTACTCAGAATGAAATTCTAGGGTATCCTAAACATTTTGGATGTGTAGCTCAGAAGAAAACAGGAGTAAAAAAATGAAAAACAAATCAACACTTCCTTGATAATTCAAAGTAAGTGTGAACATGGTAATTAAAATATAAAATTATATATCATCAAGTTGGTGAAAGCCTATAGTGCAAATTACAATTAGAAGACTAATGTGTGTGCTAGTCTTGACCCTATGACAATTGTTCTCAGTCACTTACCTTCTTGGTACTTCTATTATTCTGTTCATATCAGAATCACATTAATATGAAATAAGCAAAATAAATTAATACAAATAAATATATAAAAACATATTGGCATCAGTCTATGTATCATTTTATATCTAAAATTGTCTACATACTTTAAAACAGGGATTCCTACACACTTGTTAAGTACCTTGAATAATAATAATAAAATTATGAATAAAAATCTCCTCTTATATTTAACCTTAATTGAGTTAGCTGTTTCTTGTGAATTTGTGGGTTAAAGAAAGGAATTATATAATGTAGATATAAATGTCTATTAATTTTTTTAAAACTATTTAAAATTATAATTTTATTTCTTTAAAGGTTTCTTTACTTTTATCATATGGAAATAATTTAACTAAGCTATCTCAGTAAAGAAAATTACCAATCACAATTAAATTAATTAAACCATTAAGTACCAGAAACTTAAAATCTTCAGACCATGATAATAGAAGTATTCAAATCTTGTCAAGTACAAATTGAGAGTTTATGAGAATTATTTATTGGGAAATGATAAGTGAATGCTTTATGAGCTATAATTATTAATATGAGCTATGCAATTATTAATCTGCATTTTTGAAACGGAAAATGTCATTCTTTGTGATAATGTTTTGACAAAGAGCAACAACAGTATTATAAATACCTTGTCTGTATATTGTGTGAAAAACACATGTTGGATATCAATCTGAATATCAGCTTAGATTTGAAAGAATGTCAGCCTTAAAATGCTGATCTTTTGATAATCATTCTTAGTGACTGAGCTGCTATATATTCTTATATTTGCAGCTTTTTTAAAATGCTCCATTACATTGAAATTATTTCATTTTTAACTTTCAAATAATGAAAGAATTCTTCTTTGCCTCTAATTCAACAACCACCGCACACCATGTTTCTCTTACCATTCATTTGATATTTTGGTGTAGGCAGGTAAGACTGATTAAAAAGCTTGTCCAGAATTATCTTTTAAATTCAGCCCTGTAAAGTCAAATTATGAGCTTTTTAAATAAAACTGGCATAAATATGAACAATTAAAAAATCAGGCAGGGTATCTTTTACTTGTATTAACGTAATAGATTTTATTAATCTATACTTGTATAAATTTTACTTTTTAAAGATGTACATTGATATGAGGAAAACTACACAACTCTGATAAGTGAGATCAAATAAGAACTAAATGGAGACATAGTCTCTCTTCATGGACAAGAAGACACAATATTGTCAAGATGTCCATTCTTCGCAACTTTATCTATAGATTCAATGAAACCCCAATCAAAATAATAGCAAGTATTTTATGAATAGTCTTATGGATATGGATTTTATATGTATCAATGGAAATTTTGACTCTACAGTTTATAAGGGGAGGCAAAAGACCCAAAATAGCCAACACAATTTTGAAGAAAAGCAAACTTGTATGAGTTATGCTACCCAACTTCAAGAGTTACTATAATGCTACAGTAATCAAGACAGAGTTTATTGGTGAAAGAGGAGACAACTGGATCAATGAAACATAATAGAGAACCCAGAAATAGACCCACATAAATACAGTCCACTGATCTTTGACAGAGGAGCATAGGTAATAAAATGGAACATAGATAGTCTCTTCAAGAAATGGTGTTGCCCTGGATGGTTTGACTCAGCGGTTAGAGCGTCAGCCCGTGGACCAGAGAGTCCCAGGTTTGGTTCCCACTAAGGGCACATACCTCAGTTGCAGTTTGTCCCTGGCCCCGGTTGGGGTCGTGTGGGTGGCAGCCAGTCGATGTGTCTCTCTCACATCGATGTTTTTCTCTCTCTCTTATGCCCCTCTCTCCCTCCCGCTCTATCTGAAGGTAAATGCAAAAATGTCCTCGAGTGAGGATAAAAAAATAAAAAAAAGGAAATGTTGCTGGAGCATTTGGACATCCATATGCAGAAAAAAGAAGAAGAACCTGGACACAAACATCACACTCTTCACAAAAGTAAACTCAAATGGATCATAAACCTAAATGTTAAATGTGAAATTATAAAACTCTTGGAAAATAACATAGGAGAAAATCTAGATGACCTTGAGTATGATATAGATTTTTTCAATACACCAATGACATGATCCGTGAATGAAATAATTGATAAGATGGACTTCATTAAAATTTAAAACTTCTGCTCTATGAAAGACAATGTCAAGAGAATAAAAAGTTGGAATTTATCATTACAACCTAAGGTTCTTATATATCAATAATGTATTATATAATATTAATATATTATATATAATTATATGTCATATTTTTATTAAAGTGAATGTTCCAATTGATAGCATCCATACTGGTTTTCAATAAGTCAGTTTAATTCCTATCTTGCCTAATTTTAACACCCTCCTTGTAGACCACCAAAGTAAAAAAAAAAAAAGTATATCGCCCATTGTTGAAGCCTTTTATATCTTAAGCTACAAAACTCAGGATTCTAGAAAAGATTGAACAATAACAGTAAATATTGTCTACTATTCTTACAACACACAGTGGTGGTAATGATGAAATAAAATATTTCAAAAACCTTAGAAAGAAGATGGTTTCACTTTTTTCTGTTTTAATATCTGATCTAAAATGTCAATAGCTTAATTGGATAATTTATCTATATAAATACTGCTTTACCCTTTCCTGTTTATTTTTTAAATTATTTTGGGGCATCTTTTGATGTACACAAAGGAGAAGAGTTTATGTCCCATACCAACATTGCATAGTACTCACAACTAGAAAGTTAACTTGACTTCCAAAATGATGGAATTGGAAAACACTCTTATTTCATTGATGCATAGCTGCTGAATGATACATGGACACAGTTGATGTATCCTTAAACATTTGTTTTTCATTTTACATTGACTTTATATTCAAGGCAGTTGTTTGATTTAAACACTTAAAGCCTGCATTTAATTTAGCAAAAGTGAGTTATTATACTTCATCTTTATAGAATCCATATTGCAGTATATGCTGTAATCGAGTTTAGGAGAATCTGTTCAAACGCTTTGTTACAGATTCCAGAAATAGACGTTGCAATTATTTCCTGTTGGGTTGTGTGAGCTCACTCACCGCCCTTGGGTATGTTCCTTCCTGATTGCTGCTCCACTCTCATAAGTCTCTTGAAAGAAGAAATAGTGAGTTGTTCCTTAACAGCAATTACCAGTCACATCTGAGAAAGCAAATGTGAGAAAGCAAATGCATTTGTAACACATTGCTAACTTTGCATAAATGTGGATTTGTTTACACAAATAACCCATCAAATATGTTGTTTTCCAGATCCACAGAATTATACTAAATCTTTCCAAACATCAAAGATGTACACAGAAAAAGAAAATAGGAAATTGAAAGGATATAATTTAAGAAAAATTCAATGAACTACAAGGAATGTTCATTTCCCTGATTTGTGTCTAAGTCTTTTGTTTGTTTGTTTTGTTAATCCTCACCTGAGGATATTTTTCCATTGATTTTTAGATAGAGTGGAAGGAAGGGAGGGAGAGAGAGACAGAGAGAAACATCTGTGTGAGAGAGACACATCGATTGGCTGCCTCCCCTATGACCAACTAGGGCAGAGATTGAACCTGCAACCCAGGTACGTGCTCTGGACTGGGAATCAACCTGCAACCCTTTGGTCTGGGGGCCACCCTCCAATGGCTGAGCCTAACCAGCCAGAGCTGTGCCTAAGTCTTTGATCTTTAAGTTCTACCGATGAGACTCTAATTATGGTAAAATCCTATTTTTCTAACTTTAGAAATGTTTTGTTTTGTGTGTGTGTGTGTGTGTGTGTGTGTGTGTCCATTTATATTTTTAGAATTCAATTAGCTCTTTTAAAATGAAAAGGCAGATGTGAGAGGGAACACTATACCTGATAGAACCACTGACAAGGTTTTGTAATAACAAAATCGAGGCAAGTTTATTATTATCTTGGTAAGGTGTTGAAAGGAGGATCTTAACAGCGTTAGAAGATGAATGTGGTGGGTACAAGGAAGTGCTGAATGGAATGGGGATAGTGGGGATGGTATGCAGCATGGGCAGTGTGAAGGAAAACCCCTTGTTCCTTTCTGAGAAGATGGGCTGAGAAGAACTGAGACTCAAAGATCTGGGCTGTCTTACTTGCCCTGGTTATGCCACTAGGAGGCTGGGTCACTCTCCAAGGCAGAAGCCACACTTTTTTTTGTATACACAAACAACACACCTTTTTGTTAGACCAGTAATGCACCAGCAGGGCCCATCTGAAAGCACATCTTTCTAATTTTCAGAAAGGGGTATGCATATCAGCAGAGGTACTAAATAAAACTCATTAAGTGACTCTGGGACAATTCCAGTTCTACATTTCTAGGGTTAGCATGTGCACAAGGCAGATGTGATGGGCTGTTCAGCAACAATTTGAAGGGCATCAGTATTCGACATTATATATGGGTCCTAGTTTCAGCTCCCCCACTCACTAAACAATCTGGACCTGAGCCTCCCCATCTCCATTCAACATAGACAGGCTAACTTTCTAGCCTGCCATAAAGGTGGCGGTGCACATCAAATGGGATGCTATGATCGCTTCGTAAACTGGAAAGTATCAGAAACACGTGATGGTTGTTAACATAGCAGTGGAGAGAATGGTGAACTTGGAGGGGTAAAGGCAGCTTTTTCTTGGCAATACAATATTTAGCTCAAGGGAAAAAGGGGGGGTGCTGGAAGAAAAGCAAAAGTTTTTGACTCAGAAATCTATCAAACTTCACAGTGTCAATTTTGTGAATATGCCTGAAGAATTTTTGATGCTGATAAAAGTTTAGGCTAAGTGAGAAGTTTGTGTAATATTTAAAACTTAGCATCCATGCATGGAATTTACATATTCAGGAGAGAGAGAAAGGGGAGAGAAAATAACAAAGGACAATTTAAGCCATATTTGAAACTTTGGCCAACTGAAGAATATAGAAAATGTGTTCTCAGCATGACATCTTTACTATAATCCCTAATCTATTTGATAATCTCAGGATACCATTGCATTACACCTTATTATTTCAGAATTCTTACACAGAGGCATAGTCCAAACCCAATTTAAACATACCTACCATACACCACACTTAAAGTCATTTTTTTAGTGAAGCTACTTATTTTTCCTAATTAACTGTTCAAATGTCCATTTTGATTAGAATGTACAAGTAGGGCAAGGCTTTGCTCTAATATTTTTGATCCAGTAGCTGCCCATGTAAGAAACATGAAATGATGCCACTAGAATTTTATTGGCGATATACTCACAAATTCTATTACGTGAGAGAAGTACCAACATATTCCATGGTAATAAAAATAAAGGTACTAGAAATATTATCTTAAACACTGTAAGCTACACCATTATTTAATAGCAGTAACACTAAACATGCGTCAATATAGCAGTATTGTACCCCTAAGTTTGACTAGAACAGACAATCATTTGCCATTCTACATTCTTTGTCGTAACAAATTAAGTGCCTAGAGACCATGGAAGCAGAGAAGCTCAGAGTAGGTACAGTCACAAATCTGTAATAACTCTTCTAACCTTTAAGTCAGTGCTTTATTACTAAAACCTCTGTCAACTGTGCTTATATAATAGATTATGCAAAAAGCATTTAACATCTTTTTATATTAAAAAAAGTACACATATTGTCAAGGCATAAACAATATTCAAGCAACCCAATTTTAAATGAGAACATGCCTAAGCATAACATAGCTACAGTAGTATATCATAAAAATAATTTATGTGACAACAAGTTATTTTATATTCTAATTTCGCCCCATTTAAATGTTGGTTGTTCCTTAAATCAACACTTTTAACACCAAGTCTAGAAACTACTACAAGCATGTTTATTGCCTTTATGATCTTACAAGAAAAATGTAAATACCCAAAGATTTAGAAGTTTTTTGTAGGAACAAATAGAATTAGAACAAAACTACTAAATAAATCATCCAGCGTGGCAATGTGCCTGGGATTACTCATACTTATTTTTATTCCACATTCCATTATTGCTCCAGAATACTTAATGTTCCAACCAGGGCAATATTGTCTTTCAGAGACCTCTGTTGTGTACCAGATCATAAATAAGTAAATAAATAAATAAATTCTAAACACAAACATGGATGGTGTGTTGAGTTTCCTTGAACTTCTATGTCATATATAATTTATTAATTCTTACAGACGACACTGAAACATTATAGGCACTTTGCTCAAGTTTCCCACACAAGTGGATCAATAGTAGTTTTGCACCATAATTCTGATATGATTCATATGTGCAGGAATTTCCACATCACTGATTCAACCACCAAAGCAGTTTGGAATTTCAAATAGTCTGTCTTTAGGTGCTTCATTAAAAAAAAAAAAAAAAAAAAAAAAAAAAAAAAAAAAAAGAAAGAAAGGAAAACCATATTCCACAGAGACCTTACTTTTGAGCCATCATTACCTGAAACTTTCCCTAATAAAGACATTAAGACTTGAATCTTTTGATAAGGGTCATAAGTATAGTATTTAAATAAATTCATAAACTGTTTTCAGTCTATGATCTAATACTCCAAGGAAATTGACCTAGGCAAAATTGAACAATAATAACAGCAAAACCAGAAATAAAAGGGACATTTGTTGTTTGTTATTTTGTCTGTCTGATTGATTTTAGTTTCATGTTTGTTTGTTTTAAAGAAAGAATAAGAATGTTATTTTTATTGTCCACAGACTGGAAGGATGAAGCTAGCACAGAAATTCTCCCTACATAATGGCTGGTGGGCATATCAGTTTAAAAAACAATAACAACAACAGAAAAAACAACCAACCAACCCATGACAGCCTCAGTTTTCAGATCTACCTTGAAAGGTTGTAGTCATGTCAAAGTATCTGGGGCATCTACAAATACAGGTATCTACTGAATGATCTTCTCTTTTATGAACTGATCTGGAAGAAAGGATGAAGAGTCACCTATTCTTTTTTTTTATATAATTAAATTTATTGGGACGACATTGGTTAATAAAACTATATAGGTTTCAATCATACAATTTTATGATGCATCATCTGTATATTGCATTGTGTGCCCACCACCCAAAGTTGAATCCTCTCCCAAAGATATGACCTATTCTTTAGTATGTTCATATATGTAGACTTAAAGGCATACTTTTTTTTCTTGGTAAATGCATATATAATGCTTCAGAGTATTATCTGGACATAAGAGGGCTTTAAAATGATGGATAATAATTATGACATACCAAAGAGTTGGATTTAGCTCTTCACATTTATTAGTGTAACATGTACAGCATATGTACAACCTGTTATCTTGGAATTAAAGAAAGTCTAGAAGAATATCTATTAAAATAATACATTGAAATAGAAAAAATAATTTATATTTAATCTGGTATCATGGATACAATTATCTTTGCCTTAAACATTTTAAGTTAGGCATATGCTAGAAATTTCTAGACATTAACATTATTAATTTAATTCATGAAGCAATTTCTAATTCTCTTTTTCAAAATAATCTTTCCTCCTTATTGTCTGGGCTATAACTATTTTGCTAATCTGTTGTAACAATTATTTTTTAGTACCTTATATTATGATGTACACATCTTTTTTTTCCTTTTCTATTAAATTAAAAGTACTACAATGTCAGACACCACATGGTATTTCATTTTTGTGTTCATGGAACTAAGCCTGTTGCTTGGACTAGAGCAAGTACTTTATAAATGTTTATTAAACAAAACAGGCCATCTTTCCTCATCTTATTCTCCCTAAATTCATGACTAAATAAAATTACTTAAATTGGTGCAAATTGAGAAATGTGATGTGCTCAAGATATTAAGGACAAGAGAGAGGAATCTATTGCTGTATACTATATTAAACTATTTACTGTTTAATCATATTAAAAAGTAAGTAGTCTGGTTGTGGTGCTTATGTTTATTTGAATAATAATTTTCACCCTCCCCCAATCTCACCTAAGCAGGTTTTCTTCTTTCTTTCTGAAATTAGATAAAGAAAGAAAATGTGTTTGTGGCTCCTGGGAAATGGTACCATCTTTAAATACTGAAGATTTGTAAAAGATATCTTAAAACAAATTCGGATGGGGAAATCTGCAGCATTTCCTAATAATGCTAATCCTGAAATATTTTTAAAAATTGCTTCTATTGCAATGAAGACTTAATAGAATCTCACCAGGCAAAGCTGCAGCTTATAGTAAATTCCCAAGCAAGATTTTCCTACTATAAACAAAACAGATGAGTTCTTCATGTCTTCATATTTACTGACAAAAAAAAAAAAAATTACCAGAAGGAAAGGCTTATAAATAATTTCTTCTATATCTTAAAATGCTAATACTCTCAATAGAATATTTCATGAAGTATTTATGTAGCACTGTTGGAGATTGTGGTGAACTGTAAATCATGACATACTTTAGTTCAAGACTCAAAAATAAGTGCAATGATTTTAGAAACAGAACTGGTAGGTACATTTGGATTTTTCTGCCTAGAATTTGTCACTTGTTTCTTGTACATATACAGTCACACGTACACACCACAGACCCTTTGTTCTATGTTAAAATTCCTTCAACACGTGCAATTTTTTTTTTATCCTCATCTGAGGACATTTTTGCATTTATCTTCAGATAGAGTGGGAGGGAGAGAGGGAGGAAGAGAGAGAAAGAGAGAGAAACATCGATGTGAGAGAGACACATCGAGTGGCTGCCAACCACACAACCCCAACCGGGGCCAGGGACAAACTACAACCGAGGTACGTGCCCTTAGTGGGAACCAAACCCGGGCCTCTCTGGTCCACGAGCCCACACTCTAACCGCTGAGCCACACAGGCCAGGGCAATATATGCAATTTTAAATCTACCAGAGTATTATATAACTAATAAAATCACTATAATTATGTAATAAAGAGCTAAGATAATTGGGCTCATTGAAAAGAGCAAGTTTTGCATCTTAATTGGAAAGCAGAAAGTAAAACTATCATTATTGTCAGATGACATGGTATTGTACATAGAAAACCCTAAACACTCCACCAAAAAACTGCTAGATCTAATAAATAAATTTGGCAAATTAGCAGGATACAAAATTAACAGCAGGAAATTGATGGTATTTTAATACATCAATAATGAAACCTCAGAAAGAGAAACTAAAACAAACAAACAAAAAACAAAAAAACCCATTTACCATTGCAACAACAACAAAATAAGATACCTAGGAATAAACTTAACCCAGGAGATAAAAGACCAATAATCAGAAAACTATAGGACATTGAAAAAGGAGATATAGGAAGACACAAAAAAGTGGAATCAACATCATTAAAATGTCTATACTACTCAGAGCAATCTACAGATTCAATGCAATCCCTGTTAAAATACCAACAGCATGTTTCACAGAGCTGGAACAAATTTTCCAAAAATTTATATGGAATCAGAAAAGACTCCGAATAGCCACAGCAATCTTGAGAAAGGAACAAAATTGGAGGGATTACAATACCAGATATCAAACTATGCTACAAATCCATTATAATCAAAACAGCCTGGTACTGGCATAAGAATAGGCATATAGACCAATGGAACAGAACAGAGACCCCAGAAATTGACCCATGCCAATATGGGCAATTAATATTTGACAAAGGTGGTAAGAGAATACAATGGAGTAAAGATAGTCTATTCAATAAATGGTGTTGGGAAAATTGGACAGGTACATGCAAAAAAATGAAATTAGACTACCAACCTACACCATACACAAGAATAAAGTCAAAATGGTTAAAAGACTTAAATGTAATTCATGAAACCATAAAAATTCTAGAAGAAAACATATGCAGTGAAATCTCAGACATCTCACGTAGCAGTATTTTCACCAATACATTGCCTAGGGCAATGGAAACAAAGTAAAATATTAACAAATGGGACTATATCAAACTAAAAAGCTTCTACACAGCAAAAGAAACCATCAACAAAATGAAAAGGGAACTTACTGTATGGAAGAACATATTTGTTAATAATACATCGGATAAGAGGTTAATTTCCAAAATATACAAAGAACTCATACACCTCAACATTAGGAAGACAAATAATCCAATTAAAATGGCAAAGGACCTGAATAGGCACTTCTCCAAAGACGACATACACATGGCCAATAGACATAAGAAAAAATGCTCAATGTCACTAATCATCAGAGAAATGCAAATTAAAACTATGATGAGGTATCACCACACATGTGTCAGAAAGGCTACCATCAATAAATCAACAAACAATAAGTTCTGGCAGGGATGTGGAGAAAAGGGAACCCTAACACAGTGCTGGTGGGAATGCAGACTGGTACAGCCACTGTGGAAAACAGTATGAAGGTTCCTCAAAAAATTAAAAATGGATCTGCCATTTGACCCACCAATCCCACTTCTGGGAATATGTTGTAAGAATCCCAAAACACCAATCAGAAAGAATATATGCACCCCCATATTCATCATAGTAGCAATATTTACAATAGCTAAGATCTGGAAACAACCCAAGTGCCCATTAGTAGATGAGTGGATAAAAAAAGCAGTGGTACATTTACACAATGGAATACTATGCAGCTGTGAAAAAGAAGGATCTCTTACCCTTTGAGACATAATGCATGGACCCGGAGACTATTTTTCTAAGCAAAATAAGCCAGTTAGAGAAAGATAAATATCACATGATCTCACTTATAAGTGGAATCTAAAGAACTAAATAAAATGACAAACAAAAAAATAGGTCCTCGCCCTGGCCGGTTTGGCTCAGTGGTTAGAGCGTTGGCCTGCGGTCCAGAGAGACCCGGGTTCGGTTCCTGCTAAGGGCATGTACTTCGGTTGCAGTTTGTCCCCGGCCCTGGTTGGTCGTGCGGGTGGCAGCCACTCGATGTGTCACTCTCACATCGATGTCTCTCTCTCTCTTCCTCTCTCTCCCTCCCACTCTATCTGAACAAAAAAAAAATGGAAAAAATATCCTCGGGTGAGGATAAAAAAAAAAAAAATAGGTCCAAAGGTATTGATGCATGGAACAGAATAACAGATCTTGGGGAAGGAGGTATTGGGGAATGGACAGTAAGAGATTAACCGAACAATATATATGCATATATGCATAACCCATGGACACAGACAATAGCATGGGGAAGGCCTGGGGTGGGGCGGAGGTTGGGTGGAGGGGGACAAAAAGGGAAAAAATGGGAGACATCTGTAATACTGTCAACAATAAAGTAAAATTTAAAAAAATGAAAAAGCAAGATTTTATGATTTTCTCTCCAGATCAGTTTTGTAAAATTTTAATGATTTGTGCTAAACCTCCTTGCTGGGTAGATAAGGGTACATGTATTTGTCATATTCTTGGAGAAGCAGAAGGTGAAAATGAATGTGGTAAAAGAAAGGCAAGGAACATGAACTAAAAAGAGTGAGCTTACAGTTACCTTTCTCATTGGAACTCATAACCACTGTTTACATGTAATCATCATGTCAGGAGAAGGGAATCAAAGAGTCAGGTCCTTTTAAAGGTCCAGTGTTAATATTTATTTAGGTCCTAGCTAAGTAGATTTGTTAGAGAAACATGAATGAATGAAACAAATAAAAAGACTAAATTTTCTGGGTACAGAAAGGCAAGTTGCCACATCCTTAATCAAAATTCACTGCATTATCAGTATTTTTGTAAAATACTATAGAATGCATTTATTTGTTTTCACTTACTAATATGTGATACTTGCAACACATAGACAGTTTAACATTAGTAAAAAATATGTTTAGCAATTAAATGGGAGAGCCTTTGTTGGGATCTTTTTTAACTTCAGTTAAATTTTTTATACTCAACACAAAAACTGATAGTTGGTATCATATCATTTAAAGTAATACTATAAAGTTATCCAAACAGCACTTAACTGAGGTGGAATAATTCATGTTGGCTCAGATTTGAAATATAATTTATTGTTCACATGTGAAGGAAACAACAGTGCCAAATGAGAAATAACAAATTTGCAACAAGAAATATTTTCAGTAATTAAGTTGTAGTAAATTAACAAAACCTGGAAAATACAATTTTAGGAAACTGTAGTTGCTCACTAGATATCCTGAAGTTAACTTATTGGAGGACAGTGGTTCAGAGCACAAGCTCAAGACTATGGTTTTCAGCCTGGCTGGTGCGGCTCAGTGGTTGAGTGTTGACCCATGCACCAAGAGGTCACTGGTTCTATTCCTGGTCAGGGAACATGCCCAGGTTGTGGGCCAAATCCCCAGTGGGGGGCATGCAGGAGGCAGCCAATCGATGTTCTCTCTCATCAATGTTTCTATCTCTCTCTCCCTCTCCCTTCTTCTCTCTCTAAAAAATCAATAAAGAAAAAAAAAAAAGTGTATGGTCTTCAGAAAGTCATGCAACCACTTCCTGCCTGTTTTCTTATCTATAAAGTGTAGGCAGATTATAGTATTTGCCCTTTTGTGTATTGAGAGCAACATATTAATAAATAATTTAATTTATGTAGGCATTTAGAGTGATTACATAACACATACAAAATATTGCTATCATGTCTTTTGATTCGATCAGCTAAAGGAAAGTGATGATGCTTCACTATTTATTGATGGGATGATACAAATCTACTCTTTATAAATTTTTTCTACTTATTTAGATTCTTGACATAGGACATAGAAAAGAAACAAATACACATCAAATGCTTTTAGCTAAATATATCCATGCAAATGTTTAAATATAGAGTTATTGGGGAATATAAAGTGTCTTATCTGTTTTTGAATAAAAGGAGAAGAAATAATTAATTGACAAATATAGAACTAAAGATTGTTGCAAGAACAGGAAAAAATATAGGAGAAGGCATAATGTATTAAAACCACAGAACAATTGGCTTAGATAAAATTAAAAATGTTTACATCAGTAATTTTTTTAATTATCACATTCTTTATATGCAATAATTTTTTTGAACTTATCTACTTAGAATCAGAATATCTAGGTCAGAAGCAATGTTAAGTGTAATCAAATCCAATTCTATAATCAACAGGTTAAAATTGGACCTGCATGAACTAATGGAATAAATAGGACTTTTTTTAAGTGACCACTTAGGTCATTCAATCTCATGTACAAAATTAGGCACTGACTTAAAAATAGCTTGATACATGAAAAGAAGAAAACTCATTTCTAATACAAATGATGGTGAAACATTTACAGTTGTTGAAATCGGAATAAAATCTGGGTAATAAAGGAATTTCTCATTGTCCTTTTTAAAAAGAATATATAATGATGAAAAAAAAAAAAACTACAGATATGTCAACATCATGTAATCCAGAAACATTAATTTAGCTAGCAGCCCCTTCATTGCATTCAGTTAGCCACTGAGAGGTTGTGATTCTAAAAAGACCTAGAAAAACTGATATGATTATAAGGAGGGCTTCATGTATTACTTTCTAATTATTAAAAAAAAAATGTGTCATTCTCTAATGGCAAGGTTTTTATTAGGCAACACTTTAAAAAACTTTTTTTTTTTTCTTTATTGATATTAGAGAGAGGGAGAGAGATAGAAACACCAATTGGCTACCTCCTGCATGCCCCACACTGGGGATTGGCCCACAACCTGGGCATGTACCCTGACCAGGAATTGAACCGGTGACCTCTTGGTGCATGGGTCGACACTCAACCACTGAGCCACACCAGCTAGGCTATTAGGCAACACTTTTTAAGCAAATTAAGCAGTATTGGTGAATACTGGGCTTAATGAACCACTGAAGAATGAAGACATATATTATTTGAAATGAGAGTAATTAAAAAAATCTAAGATAGATAGTGCCCACACATATAGCAAACATTTCTATGCAAATATTACTATGAAATAAAATATTACTCCATTATAAAATATGTAGTATCAGAAAAGGTTATTAGTATAAGATCATAACTGATCTCAATATACTGAGTTGGGCAAAAGTTTATACTTGTTCCTATGGAAAATAACACAATTATTAATAATTATAATACAAGAATAAACTTTGTGTTTCGTATACTCACAACTGTAAACCTACTTCTGCCCCAACCTGTATAAAAACATATATGAAATTTATATCATAAAGCTACGTGAAATTTATTTTTTTACTCAAAATAGCTATAGAAATAAAGTACCTGGAGAAATAATTTTTAACTAAGTGTTATAATTGTATCACACAAATACATGCCATCCTTTGTTTCTCATCACTTTCTGCAAAAAAATTTTGCTGGATATTACTTTTTCTTTTGGCCAGAAAATATAATAACAACATTTTTCTTGGCTAAAAATTAAATTATTCTAAGTTTTTTGGAGTATGTTTTCATTGTATATCATTTATATATCATATATATAATATGTTTCATGAAATTATATTACTTGGTTTATGATATTGGATAGGATGGAACAATGTTTAACAAACATTCTCAGTAAGAGTGAGCAACGATTGAGTTTTAAATATTTTGAAAGATAATAGGGACTATGCATAATTTCTTTCCCATTCTCTCAGATGCAGGCCTATCTTCAAATGAAATGACACTCCCTAGGGTAGTTTATACAAACAAATCCCATCAAAGTACAAAAGAACAATAAGCAAACCTTTCCACAATAGGGAATACATATATGAGTCTCCCCCCCACCCCCACTGTCCTGGCTCATTTTCCACTCCCCCAGGCTATTCAGGTTAGTGCATGGGGGAGCCAGTCAAACAACTCTGTCTGATGAAGACATCTGCCACATTCTACCATTTCCTCTCATTTCCAAGTGTCTTAATAGAGATACCCATTTTCTATAATATCATGCAATGTCATCTCATTAATTGGAATATCTAGTTCATGTGTCTTGTATTGATTTATTCAGAGATTTGAGTAGCAGCTATTTATATGTTAATTAATAAAGTGACACGCAGAGCCCTGTGATTAGGCCATGCAAAAGCCTATTGAGCATATTGCTATTTTCCATTTCCTCGAACATGAAAATGAAGAGCTGCCCTTTCTAAATTCTTTTAGTATGGTTATGCAAATGAGCTCTATCCTTATAATCGTATTAATAAGGGGCATCCTCACCAGTAAGAATAATTTTTAAGGGAGACTAACAACTGCTTATGTATTATCCTATTGATCTTACTTTGTGAGGATTTTGACAGGCTTTACGAGAAGCTATCTTGAACCACGAAGCCTCCCTTAGAATTGAATGGAAGGAAAGGGAGAGAGCAAATCATTTGAAATTAACAGAGTACTGCTCTAAAGGTGAAATATTTTTCAATGTCATCAAAGAAAACAAGTTGGTAGCTGCAAACGTGACACCACTATCTAAACCAGTTAGAGGCTGATTACAATTAAGTTCTCTTCACTAAATATGTAATGAGGGTAGGCTTTGTACCAGCAATTGTAAAAAGGAAATGCAGGTTGTGTGGAAACCTAATATTCTTACAGCATTTTTAACGTGAATTACAACTAGCAACTGATCTCTGGGAATAATTATTTGATGATTATATTACAAACCATCCCACATTTTAGTGGCTTCATACAGTGACCACTTACTTTGCTTAAAATTGTGTATATAAGTTTAGTGACAAACACTTTAGAAGTTTTAATGGAAGCTTATGGTTCTTACAGCCATACCCTTGCCTGAAAATTTCTCCCCAGGCTGCATTTTCTTTGAAAATCATTTCTACAGTAGGGAGAATGATTGAGAGCCAGCTGGTTACATTTCCTAACCCAGCAAGTCCTGTCTGTCCTGTATTCCCTTTAATTCTGCTTACACGTTACACAGTTCCCTGTTTAGCTCAACTCTGTTATAATATCTTATTTTATGGGATTAGTCATATCTAGCAAATGTTTTCAACATCTCTTCTGACCATATTCAAAAAGTCTTAGGTACTTTCTTGAGATTATAAAATGCCATAGGTGACAGTTTTGCCAACTCTTTGTTACAGACATATACATTGCCATTTTTCTAGCCTTTAGTGATAATTTCATCACTGCTTTTTCAGCCTTCACTAACAGCTTTGTCACTGTTTTCCCAGACTGCGTTAACAATTTCCTGCCTGCCACATGTTCCCAAAGCCAATGTCACATGCTTTATGTACTTGTTACAGCGGTGGCTCATTTCTGGCACCAATTTCTATTTCAGTCAGCATTTTTCTGCATAATTCACCACATTAACTTTCAGTACCAGGAAAAACAAACATGTATTTAGCTCACAATTCTATGGGTTATCAATTTGGCCTGGACTCAGTGAGGTGGTCCTTCCACTGGTATGGGATGTGCTTTTCCATGAATCTCTACTAAACGCTGGTCATTTGGAAAACACTGTCAGCTTCAGCAATGGAGCTGACTGGGCCATGTGTCTCTCAATATGTAACAGGCTATCCCAGAAGCAGCAATGATAGTAAAAAGGAAGCACTTTTCATGTTTCTGCTCCTTTTTCATGTTACATATTGACTCATTATCCAAAAGGCCAAAAGAAATTACATGACCAAACCCTGATTTGGTTTAAGAAGGCATTACCCAAGGTAATGGTCACAGGGAGACATAAATATATCACAGTCATCCAGAGGGCATTTTTAAAAAAAAAATTTATGTATTTATATTTTTTAGAGAGAGAGGAGGAAGGGAGAGAGAAAGAGAAATATTGATGCGAGAGCAGAACATCAGTAGACTGCCTACTGCATGGCCCCTACTGGGCATGGAGCCTGCAACCCAGGCATGTGTGTTGGCCGGGAATAGAACCAACAACCTTTTGGTGCACTGGATGATGCCCAACAGAGGCACACCAGCCAGGGCCAGGGGGTATTTTAAAAATGACTTTATTGAGGTATAATTAATATATCAAAAACTGTACATATTTAATCTATATAACTTTACAACTTTGTAGATAAGTATGCACCATGAAACCATTGCCACAATCAAGGGCATAAACATGTCCATCCCCTCTCAAAGTTTCCTTCTGCCTGTTTTATTTTTATTATGTATATGTGTGCATGTGTTTGTGTGTGTGAATGGTAAGAATACTTAACATAAGATCTACCCTCTTAGAAAACTTTAAGTATATAATACAGTATTGTTAGTTATAAGCATTATGCTGTAGAGTAAATCTCCAGAGTTTATTTATCTTATATAACTGAAACAGACTCCTTAGCTACCACCTCCCATTTTCCTTCCCCAAAATAACTTAAATGCCTATCAATAGATGAATGGACAAAGAGATTATGGTATATACATACAATGGAATATTACTCAGCATTAAAAACAAGGAGGGAATTTCGTCATTTGTAACAACATGAATAGACTAGAGGGCATTATGCCAAATGAAATAAGCCAGACAAAGAAATACAACACTCTATGATCTCACTTATATATGGTATATAAAGCAATAGTCAAACTGATACAACCACAAGGTTTTAAGAGTTTTTAAAAATGGGTTCTTATTAGTAACAATAAACATTGTTAGACATTAGATTAGTTTTCTTGGTAGTAAAAATAATTCTTTGTAAACACTGCACAAAGTGTTTTTTATTCAATAAATTATCATAACAGCTATAAAATTGTAGGGTTATTTAACAATGGAAATATGAGTTACATATGACGTGGTGCATAATCAAGTTATATTATGATAATCCAAAATGAAAACTCCAGGCATGTGACCTCTAAGTGTAATTTTGAAAAGAGATTTGGATCAGTATTTACTAGCTTATTCCCTGAATTTCGGCCCCAGTCCTAAACCCATTATGTATTGTGGTAGTAGCCTCTGCTAAATTGTGAAACTCATATTAGGATTCCCTGCTGTTATATATGCAAGAAAAAGAAGCCAAGGAAACAGCCTCATTCACATAAGTACTCAGGAGCCCTCCTCTATTTCCGTGTGTGTGTGTGTGTGTGTGTGTGTGTGTGTGTGTGTGTGTTTTAATTCTTATTATTCCAGGAGAGAAGCTTAGTTGGAATTCTCCTTATTCTCCTTTTATCTTTTAACACTTTAAGATTTACATAACAGAGATTTTTCCAATGAACAGCCATTGTGATTTTTTGAAATGGCTTTTATTCTACTAGTGATGAAAAGAAGATTCAAAGAGGCTTATTTGACAACCTGACTAGATGTCAAAACTCGAACAAAAGTAGACCCCTAACCACCAAATTCTGCTCTAATTCATGAACAACTATGTTATCTACAGGGAAAATAATAGTTTTAGCCTTTATTCAAATATAAAAGCCTAATATCCAGCAAAATAAGAATATTCAAAGCCTTAAGTTCTGCTTCCTTGATTTTGAGTAAAACAAAATAAACACAACAGAGCATAAAAATAAAATAGATTTAAAAAGAAGCCATTTTGAACACCACATCAAATTCTCATGAATCTCCTTCCAAGGATTTAGGGACTTAATGTGAAGAGAGGAAGAGAGGGAGGGAGGGGGAGAGAGAGAGAAAGAGAGAGAACCCTCCAACCAACATTCTTGATCAAGGAAAAATACACATAAAAATCCCTTCTGTAGGCTGCAGTTCTAGGTACCGTAATATCTTGAACCACACATCATCTAACTCAAATTTCACTGAGTTGTTTAGCTTCGTGGCACAAATATTAGCTGTTAAGAAATCAGTTTTATTTTGTTTTATGACAGGACAATTAGAAAACTTGTAATTTAGTTATGTATTTTGCAGCTTTAGACTATTACATGAAACTGAAAAAGGAGGTACAAAGTCATATTTGCTCATTTCTTCTTGAGTAGAGTGATTAACAAATTAAAATTCATAGACTTACTTAATATTTGGTGTGGGAGAAGATGGAGACTAATATTAAGGTACATTCTTAAATGTGTTTAAAATCTATAATTGTTACTTTAGGGACAGATAAACGTCAAAGCTACTGTAATCCTTCTTACAATTGAAATGGAAAAACAACTTAAATCTTCTTCAGAAGTGTTACTTTTCTACATTTCTTTGACACAGATAAAGTATTAAGATTTAATGAAGTGACATTCTTACTTATTAATAAAAATACAAATTTTGTAACTAAATGATCTATTATTAGAAATTAAATTATTTTAAAAATGCAACCAAAGGTTCTAACTGCAGTATGATAGCATTCATAATAGCACAATAGTGAAATGATTACATAATCACATAAGCAAAGATGTAAATAAAATAAACACAATTCTAAATATACAGGGAATCCCAAAAAATGTATACAGGGTGTCTATAGATTCTATTACATTTTGAAAATGAAATGTATTTTAATAAACATTGACTTTATGATTGTTCAAAGTGTGTATACATTTTTTAGGACACCCTATATATTGACTACCCTGGTGTTAATTGGAATATGACTGTAGTAAATACATCAAGTTATCCATATCTTTATGTAACAAATCCAGTGGATGGCTATTAAACCAACTAGGTCAGAATTTTTTTAATTATTCCTAGAAAGCATGATATAATGGGGCACAACTAAGGTGACTATTTAGTCAACTTTCAGTCTGATCTTTGAATCATAAAATGCTGGCTTGTAAAATAACAATAGATAATATCAAAAGATAAATATCATTCTCCAATAAAACAGGCATGATGCAAATGTATGCTAATATAATTTAAGTAAAATGTATGTCATCTTTTTATGTTCTGGTCCATTACACAATTATTGAAAGCTTCTATTTTACTTTGAGTACATTACTACATACTCAAATACTATATACTGTTTTTACTTGAACATTTATCTTTAAAGTACAAATGCTTTTGTCAGTTTGTTTTTTATTTTAAAAAATTAGCTTTAACAGTGTTATCCATTTACCTAGATTCATTCTGCCACAGATACTTTTGACAGTGCTTTGTACCTTTATTATTTTTTTTCAATTGAGAATCTGTATATATTTTACATAATATATACTCTCCTCAACTGGCTTGAGTGTTGTCTCTCTTTACTCAGAATTTAAATTTATCCAGATTAAATATGATTTGTCATTTATAACCTTATATATTATTATAATTCATCACAGATTAGAGTATGAAATTTGTCATACTCAAACTGTTGCACCTGGACTGAGATAAACCATGGCTAATATATTAGAGGTATGGTGTATGTTATCACTTTTAATTTTCATATATATCATTTTTTTAAATTCCCAAATAATTTTTGAGCCTTTGGAACCCACTGCCTATTATTTACTAGTTAATAAAAGCGAATAACAAACACACAATTTAGTTGCAAACAACTAAAAGCATAAGTAACTGGAAAAAAAAGCCAATCATGCTATTTTCACCACTTGTGTTTCTGTCTTGGATGTTTATGGGTATGTGGACATTAGTGTTTATGTTTGTAATTTTTATAAAACATTAATATATCTTAGTCTAATTTGAAAACAGGCAGGTAATTCCCTGTGAGCATGTTGGTATTTAGTCAATCAGCTTTTCATGGCATTGCACATAGATCTCTTTGTCTTCCAGAACATCACACCTAAACAAATTTTTCAGGCCTAAACTGGGTGCCTCATAGTCATGCACTTAACCATTTGTCAATTCCTCGAATAACAGGAAGCACCATCAGGTATAATTGGAGAAGGATACAGCACCACTGCAAATTCATTGACAAATGCCAAGTTATTTTGAGTCACTCAAGATTGAAGTATGCAATAAGCTTCTTATGGAACAATAGAAACATTTATGCACTGGTACATTTTAAATCATTTGATTGAAAGGAAAATGATTAATGAGCATCTGATGCAATGATTAATAAATATATATATTAATGTACATATTTATTAATGTGCAGATATTTATAAATGTGTTTGCAAATTAATACATGTGAGTCCACCATATCCAAGGAGGCACTGATCATAGCTTGTCATCTTATAAAGGTATTTATGCTCGCTCCTGATTCACTGCATTTTTATGGAAATTTAAATATTTCCCAATGGTAGAATGCCTCCAGTAATGAGCATGAAAATGCAAACAGATTTTTATTAGCATCAAATGCTGAAGGCTCAGGTGTGCTGCACAGGGTGCTAAGAGGCTGCACAAATGATCATTGGGCTCTTTTAATGCTCTCAGTTCAGCAAGATCTCTAAAGCTACAATGTTTATAGTATTGTGTATTTATATGTATGTTTATCTGAATTTATTATTATTTTCTTCTGGATCTAAGACAGGAAATTTTACCTCGTTATGAGCAATTCTGGTCAGGAGGCACCCTTGGAAGGTTTATTGAGTAATGCACTTTACCTACATAGGACATTTCTAGTCACAAGTCAACTCTTAGAGCAGCACAGAAGGGAAGAATTGTATCATCACCAGCTCCTTTCAGTTCTCTCTTCATAAAGTATTAAGGTCACAAACTTCTCAACTCTAGATTATGAGAATCAAGAGTATAATACATTATGGTAGTCATTTTTGAGAAATTACATCAGAAATAATGTTTCAAGGAACACTTCACAAATCAGCCTCAAAATTGCATGGGCACCGTTTGGACCACAGGCCAACATCCAACACAGAATCCTCAACCAAGTTACATCACACTAACAATTTGAGATAATGGAAGTCATGAAAATCCAGAAAATGTTCCATAGCAACAATGTCAGGACAGCAGATCAGGTTTGATAGCATTACTAAAGCTGTTGGAATCTAGAAAGGACAAAAATTGCTTAAAAGTACAGGAATCTAGGGAACAACCTATCTTGGTGGTTGGTAAGAAATTTCATATTCCTTTTTACAGCATAGATATATTGAACCCCTGCCAATGCTTTTAAAGTGACTTCATGTTAAATGTATGTTTGGTTTATTGTCAGAAGAAAAATTTAATAGAGTAAAAATTTGTTTTTAAAGCCAAATAAATCAGTATTTTTACCTTTTTGACTATCATCACATTAAACAGCTTTTATGCAAAATTAATAAGTTTGCTGTGTTATTAAGTAAAAGTAGCTGGTTATTCCATTCAGGCCTCAGTGAGTGTAAGGGGTAAGTGCTCTACAGAAACTGGGTTTTCCTCTCACTCGCCTCCCATCACCGCCTACATGGTCTAGCCACAGCAAACATTTGTCTGTTCCCTGAACATTTCTGACTAGTTACTGCATGATTGCATGTTTCATTTTTCATGTATTCAGAACATAGTAAAGATTCATTTGGGCAAAGCAAAGTGCTAAGTGCTGGGGATGCCAAAGTGATCAAGCCAGAAACAGATTCACCCTCACTGAGCTTAAAACCTAGTGGAAATATTTTCATATCTTTGCATATTTTTTTCTTGTTTCTGTAGTATCTTCCTCTCCTCTTTTCTGCCTGATAAACTCATATTCATATTTGGAGATCCAAGTCAAGAATGCTTTTCATATAGTCTTTCTACATTATTTTTTTCTAAGAAAATTAAAATCTCTCCTAGATATTGTTAACTCTTGCATATGCTTCAGTTGTAGTTCTTTGGTTGTTGTTTCTTTAATCTCATTATAGATAAAATACTTGTTTACATTCACTCTCTATCTGGACCAGGCTATAACCTCCCAAAGACAAGAACTGTGCCTTATTCATTATGGGCTTTGTATACAGTTAGTATTAAGGAGGTCAATGTTTTGTTGGATGAATAAGTGAATGAATGAATGAATGAATGAATGAATGAATGAATGAATGAATGATTTCTTTAATTTTCTTTCCTAGTGAATACCAGGCATTTGTTCTGAACCTGAGCATACCAGCAGGTGACTATTTCATGATCCTGATGTGGTCAGAATATTTCTACTTAATTCAAACATAAAAATCACACAAAAATAGGCTTTATTAAATGACAACTGTATTAGTTATCTATTACTAGATATCAAATTACCACCAACTTTGCAGTTTCATACAACATACATTTATTATCTTGGTTTTCATGGTTTAGTAATCCAGGCATAAAACGGCTCCTAAGCTCAGGGCCTCACAAGGATGCCATCAAACTATCATATTGGCCATGTTCTGGCACTCAGAGTCCTCTTCCCAGCTCATGCAGTTGCTTGAAGAGTTCAATTCCATTTGGTTGTAGAATGCAAATCTCCATCTTCTTGCTGGCTGTCAGCCAGGGGCCACTCCCAGCTGCCAGATGCCACGAGCAATTACTTGGCTTGCAACCCTCTCAATGGCCCTCTTACAACAAGGTAGCTTAGGTCTTCAACACCACAGGGAAATTCACTCCACTGTGTTGAGAGAGTCTTATATATGTAAAGTAATCCCATCACCTGTGTCATATTCTATCGGGAGGGAATTATACCAGGGCATGATTCATTGAAGGTCATCTTAAGGTATATCCACTACTAAAAAAAATTTTTTTTAAGTAAAAGCCACCACAAATAAAAGTAATGGAAAATAATGATTGAAAAAATAACCAATATGACGAATATTCAAAATACTCAGTTTCACCTCCTTATTAATAAATTAACAAAGAAATGTCGACTAAATCAATTATTCTGTCTTCTGAGTTGATATATTTTCTTTCATTTTAACCCTAGTGTAGTACCCAACACTAAGTGAAAGGAGAATAACAAGATGGGCGCTTCCAAATAGTTCTTTAGACGTACCTTCTTTATGGAAGGCAGAGATTTAAAAATAGATTTATCAGAGTCATTACCTACCTACACCTTGCCATGTCAGAGCAATCAGTGCAATGTTTCCATAGGTAGGAAGAGCACTTATGATCTGTAAATTGGTTTTACAATCTGCTAAGCTATTCAAACAGTCTGCAAGGCTAATATAACTAATAATTATCAAAAGGGAGCTTTTGGTCTCTAAGAAATAGGTTAGTGCTTTTTCTGAAATTATAAATTTTCCTGATATTGTAACAAGCTGAGCTTCAGTTTTGCTAGCCATGATGAGCTGGAGTGAAACCTCAAGTGATATCACCTACATAGGACCTTGGTACACTCAAGTCACCTTGGATTAGGAGATCGATGGCTACACCCCAGGGTAAGAAACATCAACTGTGGCAGGAACTGTTGCTTAGTTAAATCACTCAATGCCCTCATCAAAATAACCACAAAATCTTGAGGATTCCATTTGCTACATATTTCTAAAATTCTTCCATTGTTTCTTACACACTACCAGATTCTCATCACATTAATTCTGGGTTACTGAAGCTGTCATGTGTTGGTCTTGCCTCCAATTTTATTCACTTCCAGAATGCCAGCAGAATAAACTTTAGAAAGAGAAAATCCTCGATCTTTTAATCTTTTAGTATCCTCGCTGACTGATCTCAGCACACAATCTGAAATCTTTCATGTGCCCATAATAATGTAGTCTTTAAAATAATTATTTTTTATTCATTTTATCGGGGTGAATTGGTTAACAAAACCATATAGGTTTCAAGTATACAACTCAACAAACATCATCTACATACTGCACCATGTGCCCATTGGCCAAAGGAAAGTCTCTTTCTGTCCCTATTTATCCCCCCTTTGCCCTCTTCCACCACCCCTCTCCTTTCCCTCTGGCTATCACCATACTCTTGTTTGTGTCTATGTGTTATATACTTTTTTTTGCTTAATCCCTTCACCTTTTTTCACTCAGCCCCCCAATCCTTCACCCCTCTGACTGCTGTCAATGTGTTCTATGTGTCTATGCTTCTGTTTCTATTGTTAGTTAAATTATTTATTTTTCATTAGATTTCACATATAAGTGAGATCATGTGGTATAATATTTGCCTTTCTCTGACTGGTTTGTTTCATTTAGCATAATAATCTCCAGGTCCATCCATGCTGTCACAAAAGGTGAGATTTACTTCTTTTTTACAGCCAAGTAGTATTCTATTGTGTAAATGTACCACAGGTGTTTTTTTATCCACTCATCTACTGATGGGCACTTGGATTGTTTCCAGATCTTGGCTATTGTAAATAATGCTACAATGAAGATAGGGGTGCATATATTCTTTCAAATAAGTGTTTCAGGTTACTTCAGATATATTGTCAGAAGTGGAATCACTGGGTTAAAGGCAGTTCCATTTTGAATTTTTTGAGGAAACTCTATTTTCCACAGTGGCTGCACCAGTCAGCATTCCCACCAACAGTGCATGAGGGTTCCCTTTTTCGTTGTTGTTGTTTCTTTTCTTTTTTTAATATTTATTGTTGAGAGTATTACAGATGTCCCTTCCCCCCTTTTCCCCCATTGTCTGCGTCCTCCCAGTTCTCACCCTGCCCCAGGCCTTCACCCCTTTTTCCACGTTCTCACCTGCACTTGTTGTTTGTTGATTTATTGATGATAGCCATACTGACAGGTATGAAGTGATATCTCATTGTGGTTTTAATTTTCATTTCTCTGATGATTAGGGATATTGAGCATCTTTTCATATGCCTATTGTCCATCTCTATGTCCTCCTTGGACAAGAGTCTATTCAGATTTTTTGCCAAATTTTTAATTGAATTGTTTCTTTTCTTGGTGTTGACTTGTAGATGTTCTTTATATATTTTGGATATTAACCCCTTGTCAGATATATCATTGGTGAATATGTTCTCCCCTTCAGTGGGCTGTCTTTTGATTTTACTGATGGTTTCTTTTGCTGTACAAAATCCTTTTAGTTTGATGTAGTCCCATTTTTTTATTTATCCTTTCTTGCTCTTGCTTGAGGAGATATATTGGCAAAAATATTGCTACAAGAAATGTCTGAGATTTTACTGGTTATGTTTTGTTCTATGATTTTTATGGTTTTGGGTCTAACATTTGTCTTTAATCCATTTTGAGTTTATTCTTGTGAATAGTGAAAGGAAATGGTCTAGTTTCAAGTTTTTGCATGTATCTGTCTGATTTTCCCAGAACCATTTATTGAAGAGACTATCTTTACCCCACTGTATGTTTTTGCCTCCTTTGTTAACTATTAAATGACTAAAATGGTATAGGTTTATTTCTGGACTCTGTTCTGTTCCATTGATCTATTTGTCTGTTTTTATGCTAGTACCATGCTGTTTTGATTACTATGGTCTTATAGTATAGTTTGATATTAGGTAGTGTGATACCTCCAACTTTATTCTTCAGTTCATCTTCCGCTTTTCTCCTCCCTTTCTCCATCTTCTTCCCTATCCCCTAACTTCTGGAACCATTTATTGTTCTTGAAATGGAAATGTTCTTTTGCTAGTAGGCCTTTTGACATACTCTACCATTTACTTGACATCATTTATTTTCTCCACTCTTTAGCTGGTTATCTCTTGCTCTTCCTTCTGATGTAACTTATACATGCCTTTCTCATGACTTCCAAAAAGTATCTCTTAACCATCCACAAATGTGTCAGACTGAATGTGCCCATCACCATTGCCTCGGTGCATTATAAATATCAGTTTGTTTTGTCTGTCCTGAGAGCTCTGCTTGGCCCAGTACTGTTTTCCTGACTTTGTTTCTCCAGTCTAATGTTTAGCACTTAGTATATTTTTAACAAATATGTTGTAAGTGAATAAAGGCTCCAAATATTCATATGTCATTCCTGAAGTCTTCGCAGTCCAAGGATCACCCTGTAATTGTTCATAAAATAATAAGTGATACTAGACCTCAGAGTACAGAGTAGCTAACTCCTCCTAAGCAGCTCACTAGATGCTTATGTTGACAGATTTAAAGTGGCCACTAAAACTTTAGATCAGCCTCAGCTGCAAGGAAGGAGGAGGAAAACCTGAGGCACATCTCAGCTAAGATTTTATAGCTCAGTCTGGCACAGATGGCCTGTGTAAGGCACACCTCTATGTGTTCCTGCTTATGGTTCTTTCTATCCATAAAATGATTGTCCTACCTTAATGATTATATCCCCAGGAGAGGCCCTATAAGGATTTATGAATTCATTTTTGCAAAGTCTGTATTGATATTTCTTGAATAAAGACATTCTATAAATACAAAACATTTTGTCATTAATACAGATGCCCTACCACAGTCCAACCTATCTATATGATTCCGTGCTACCAAATAGCTGCCGGCACCCACCAAAAACATCTGGTTCCATTTCATGTTGGCATGGGCTTCATTAGCAATAAAACAACTAATGACTTTTAGATGGCCTCATGATTACAGCTTTTATTGGTACCCCAGGTAATCGAGTTAATAAACTTAATTGCCAACACTGACACTTCCTCCCACCCACCTCTACTCCTCTAACTTCTTCTCCATTTCTTCCTAGTCTCCTCTCTCAAAAAAAAAAAAAAAAAAAAAGAAGAGAAAAGAAAAAAGGGAAAGAAACCATTAATAAGATATGCATCTAATCGAACAGGTGACCTCACAAAACACTTCTGAATGACTTCAAAATGTCAGTAAGACCATCCCAGATTGTTTATAGCAGCATGTGGTACCATGACTCATATTTACTACCCTTTTCCTGTCAAGCTAATTTATAGAACTGTCCACACTATATGGAGCAATACACAGAGTATATAGTGTATTGCCACAAATATTTCCAAGGGAATATTTATAGTTGCATAGGAGAGTATGGACACAGATTTCTGAATTTCTCAACTAATAATTCATATACTAGATTATAAATCATGTGGAAATATTACATATTGCACAATAAAACAACAGAGAAGAGACTATTGAAAACTGAAATCTTCTCTTAGAAGACATTTTTAAAATCTTGCGGAAAGAATAACCAATCCTGGGTTGCAATATGCATTTCTCTCAGGAAGGTACTCTCCTGTGTGGCTCTGGATTTGTTTGTTACCCTTAGAAACTTCCCAGTGTCATTGACTGATGCCATAGACCCAAATTGCTCCTGTCCTTCCAAATTAAATGATTTACCCCTTGTAAAACAAAAGGCATCGCCCTCACCTTTGTCCAATTAAAAGAGGCTGGTGGAGCTATCAGCAATTCAGATGTTCAGCCTAACACTACCACCTCTGCCACTCAACTTGTAGTACCCAGATTGCTTTCATGCCAGACTCCAGCTCAATGACCCTTAAATTCTTTCTTACAGAAACCAGTCTCCTGATTCCTGTCTCATTGATCTGTGCAGTTGTAGTTTCAGTCTCCAAAATGTTAAATCAGAATTGGAAATGTTATCCAGTGGTTGCCAGTTATTAATTAGTTATTTTCATGTCCTAAGTACTTGACAGATATTGCATTTAATTTTCACATCTTGTAAGGCAGTGGTTGGCCCCCCAGGGGGTAATTTCTCCCCCAGGATACATGCCCAGTGTCTAAAGACATTTTTGGTTGTCACAACTAGGGTGATACTACTGGTATCTAGTGGGGAGAGGCCTAAGATGCCTACAATGCATAGGCCAGCCCCCCATCACACTGACTTATTGAGCCTAACATGCCAAGGCTAAGAAATAGTGCAAAGACTAAGAAAACCTGTTATAAGGTATTGTTTCCATCGTAAGGAAAAGAAATAGAAACTCAGAAAGGTAAAAGAGCTTGCCGAGCATCACTCAGATTGCAAAAGATGGAGCATGGGTTAAAATCTAAGTTTAACTAATTCCAAAGTTCAGTCTATTTCTGCAGGGCAATCTAGCTGCCAGGGGCTTCTGGAAACCAGAGGGTACCTGGAAATTTTTGACAGGAGGTGCTTTCACTGCTAAGCACCCAAAAGCACATTGTGTCATGAGGATTTTTTCTAATGGTCATGATAGAAGTCACCTTGCTGTGATCATGGCAGAAGTCACCATGTGCAGTGCAGGTGGATGTGTGACCCTGGCTACAAAATTCCACTTGGGGACGTCATGGTTGCATATCCACAAAATGTAGATGTGTCAGCAGAAGTCATAGTAAATACATCAAAAAGGACTGTGTGCAAAGCAATGTTATGAAAATGGCAAAAATATATAAAAACAAATTTCAATTACTGCTGAGAAAGTGATACAACAGGGTATGAAACTGAAAGAGCAATAGAGATGAGGCATAGCAAGAGCCAGATGATGACAAAGGTGCATCATTTCCAGAGAACTGCCCAGGTTTCTTACAAGAAATCTTTGGTCCACAGACCAACACTCTAACCACTGAGCCAAACCAGCCAAGGCTCTTACAAGAAATCTTTGATGATGAGTGATGATGTCCTTATCATCAAGGGCTTCCCAGTAAATTAAAATTACATATATATATATATATATATATATATATATATATATATATATATATAAATGCTTTTTACCTTTCGTAAGAAAAAAAGAATGTATTGCAAAATCTAATTTTGAAGTAAAAATTAAAACATTAAATCTGTTTAAATTCAAATATTTGTTTTATAAATGTTACCTTTTCTCTTTTCAGCTAAACCCAGAGGGTTTTTTTTTTGCCCTGGCCGGTTTGGCTCAACAGTTAGAGCATCAGCCCGCGGACCAGAGAGGCCTGGGTTCAGTTCCCACTAAAGGCACGTACCTCGGTTGTGGTTTGTCCCTGGCCCCGGTTGGGGTAGTGTGGGTGGCAACCAGTCGATGTGTCTCTCTCACATAAATGTTTCTCTCTCTTCCTCCCTCTCTCCCTCCCGCTCTATCTGAAAATAAATGCAAGAGTGTCCTTGTGTGAGGATTAAAAAAGTTAAAAAAAAAAAACTCAGAGGTTTTTAATTAATAACAAACATTTCATGTTTTCTTTAATTGATTTGCATAATGTATTTATAGTAAACAACAAAAGCCTGCTAAGATCCTTGGGCTATTCATTTTTTTCCCATTCCTTGCATTCTATAGTCATTTTTTTATTATTATTAATTTATTTTTATTACAGATGTTTCTCCTTTTTTCCCCATTGACACCCTCCTCCCCATCCCCCCACCCCGTCCCCAGCTTTGTTGTCCACTTCCATCAGTTATGTATACATGTGCATAAGTTCTGTGGCTTATCTCTTCCCTCTCCCCCCCACCCCCTCTTCTGAGGGTTGTCAGTCTATACCCTACTTCCACATCTCTGGGTCTACCCTGTTCCCCAGACATTTATGTTCATTATATTCCACAAATAAGTGAGATCATGTGATATTTGTCTTTCTCTGCTTGGCTTGTTTCGCTTAGGATAATACTCTTGAGGTCCCTCCATGTCGTCTCAAAGGATAAGAGATCTTTCTTTCTTACAGCTGCATAGTACTCCATTGTGTATATGTACCACAGCTTTTTTATCCATTCATCCACTGATAGACACTTGGGCTGTTTCCAGATCTTAGCTATTGTAAATAGTGCTGCTATGAACATGGGGGTACATGTATTCTTTCTGGTTGGTGTTTCAGGCTTCTTAGGGGTATATTCCTAGAAGTGGGATCACTGGGTCAAATGGCAATTCAATTTTTAATTTTTTGAGGTAACACCATAGTGTTTTCCACAGTGGCTACACCAGTCTGCATTCCCACCAGCAGTGTACTAGAGTCCCCTTTTCTCCACACCCTCGCCAACACTTGTTGTTTGATGATTTGTTGATGGCTGCCATTCTGACAGGTGTGAGGTGATACCTCATTGTTGTTTTAATTTGCATCTCTCTGATGATTAGTGATGTTGAGCATTTTGTCATATGTCTCTTGGCCATTTGTATGTCCTGTTTGGAGAGGTGTCTATTTAGTTCCTCTGCCCATTTTTTAATTGGGTTCTTTGTCTTCCTTTTGTTGAGTTGTATGAGCACTCGATATATTTTGGAGATTAACCCCTTATCTGATGTATCATTGGCAATTATGCTCTCCCATACAGTGGGTTGCCTTTCCGTTTTGATGGTTGTTTCTTTTGCTGTGCAGAAGCTTTTTAGTTTGATGTAGTCCCATGTGTTCATTTTTCCCTTTGTTTCTGTTGCCTTAGGTGATGTATCAGTGAAGATTCTGCTGCGTATGATGTCCGAAATTTTGTTGCCTACATTTTCTTCTAGGATTTTTATGGATTCACGAGTCACATTTAAGTCTTTTATCCATTTTGAGTTTATTCTTGTGTATGGTGTAAGTTGATGGTCTAGTTTCATTTTTTTGCATGTAGCTGTCCAATTTTCCCAACACCATTTATTAAAGAGGCTGTCTTTACTCCATTGTATGCTCTTGCCACCTTTGTCAAATATTAATTGAGCATAATGTCTTGGGTCAATTTCTGGGTTCTCTGTTCTGTTCCACTGGTCTATATGCCTGTTCTTGTGACAGTACCAGGCTGTTTTGATTACAGTAGCTTTAGTGGACCTAAAGTTATCTTGTTTTTCTTGTATTGTTTTCCTTTAGAGTTAAGATATTTAACCTCTGTTAATTTGGATGGCTTGGGAAGGTGGGAATGGAAGTGAGTGAAGGACAAGACAAAATCAGTCCAGAGAGGGGCCTGGCTCAGGGAACAAAGGAAGAGAGAGGAAGCAAAGCTCTCTCCAGTCAAAGACCAAGGGTAGGCCAGAGGTGATGTAAAGCAAGGTGAGGGCTAGAAATCCATCAGATAAAGACATGAATCTAAGATGGAGACCGAGAACCAAACTGCACAAATTGAGGTGACTTCAATAATAGAGGAATATTCAGAAGGGGGAGCAGGTATGGGTCTGTGTGGCCAGGATTGGGGAATCTTAAAATGCCTGAGCTGGGAGAACCTTTGAGCACCTTTATTCTAAATGTAAAAAGAGGCCCATGCTAGTAATCACTGGAAAGGGTAGTGCTTGAACCCTGATCTTCTCCTTCCTAGTCTAGTATCTCAGATAAAGGAGGAAAGATGCTCTGAAGAGTTCAAGTCTTCTAAGCCATCCACCTGAATACCTGTGCTGCTTCCTTACTTCTTATAATCAGTTCGACCCTCAGCTCCATATCTGTGTGCATGTCATTGATTTGGGGCTTAATTGAGGTTTTTCTGCCCAATTTTAGATTAGTGTCAAGTCCTCAGAATCCTTAGATGCCCTCTTGGCGTCCACAGATTATGGTTGTGGTCTCATATCCTTTTCCTGGGCACCTCTGATTCCCTGGTCACAGGACATAGGCCTCCGCCGGCCCATAGGTGCTCTACTACTACCTCCAGGCAGAAAGCAGTATTATCTTTCTGGTGCTGGGACACTCTACTGTGTTAATTGATGTTTAGGTATATATGGAATCCTTTGATTTCCAACCAAATTTTCCTCACCTTAAAAGCAAGTAAGTAGATCACTTTTTATTGATACTATTATTCACAGTCATTAAAGATGGTCTTTGGTCTTCCATCAAAACTTCAGTTCTCAAAGCTTCTTGGGGTGTTTGTATTATCACTAGATATTTTTACCACCATGAAATTCCAAGAAATTTCATGTGCTGTAGTCCAAAACAACTATGTTTTGTCCTCATGACTATAATTAAAGTTGATCTGAAGGAGACACACAAACATCTATTCTATTTCTGCCAGTAGCACCCAGAATTTAAGGGGAAAATGGTGTTCTTACAGAACTTCACTACAAAACATATTTAATGTCTCTCCCATACCCATGAAGCTTACTGGTTGACAATAAGCTAAAGGAAACAGAAAATTCCACAAGATTTTACTAGGACATCTTTATATTATTCCAAAATATTATATTTTGGACAATTCAAGAGACAGGTAGTTAGAGTTCCAAGAACAACAACAACAATCTATATTTGTATGTATCTCTCTCTCTCCTTCACTGTATGCATGTATACATGAAAGATATATATATATAAAGTAGAGTATGGATGGTTGGTGGGAGAAAATAATTCTGTTGGTCTGACACATATATATCCACCCATCTATCTCTATTTTTTAGAATATGATAGAATCAGGAAATGGAGAGGAAAAAAATGTTGTGGAGTTTTCAAATCATTTTAAGTAATAAAAAGAATTTTAAAACACATATCTTATCTGAAAATTGAATATATAAAGTAGATAAAAGCATAGAGTAACTTCTAACTTCTACACTATCAAGAGCTCTGAGGAATTCTCTGGAGATATGTGCAAATATCTCAAAGTGTAGATGGCAAGTCACTGGTGGGGTGAAAAACCCAGATTCCAAAGTAAGACTTACCTGGGGATGAGTCCAAATTATTAGCTATGTGACCTTGAGGAGGTTGTCTGACTTTTGGGTACTCATCTGTGAAAACTGACACAACAGTAGGGTCACGCCCTGTTACTGCTTACACTAAGCTCTCATTGAGACAGATTTCCCCTGAAAAATTTCCCAAGTCCTATTGATCTCATTCTTTTGAATTTTCAAAACTCATACATGGACAAATGGAGAGTTGGGTAGATAGACCATCTTCCTGAACAGTTACCTAGGCACAACTGATTTTGCCACTCAATTCCAGAACAGGGATCTTAACAAACCCAAGAATGCATTCATTCTTGCTTGAAAACCCCACAGACATTTGTCATTGATGGTGGTATCAATATCAAGCCGTATAGAAGCTGTCAATCTGATGAAAACAGGAAAAAGAGCTAAAGCACCCCAAATGTGCATAGTCAAAAACTTTGCAGCAAGGAGTTCAGACTGTGGATTTTACCATTCTCTAAGTGTAATATTAACAGAAATTATGCTAACAATACTATTTCAGTTTAGATGAGAAGAAAATGTATTTTCAGATACCTACAAGTAACAGCGTTTTGTAGATGGTTTAAAAAAAAACAACTTGCTTTTGATTGAAAATGTACTTGTTCATTTTGCTCCAAAAGCTAAGTAAGCTCCAAAGAGAGATAAAGAGGGTGAATATTATACCTTCACTTTAATCTCTGGATTCTTGGTCAGTTCCTCATTTGAGTCATTGGAGCAGAAGGAAATTTGTATTTCTATTCAGAGAAAAATAAATCCTTCTTTGGAAAGAACATGAGTTATTATTTGTGGGTAAGTCAGAAAAATTCTTCTGACTAGCTGGATTCTCACAAGGCACAGCAACTCCTTTTGGTGAAAGGGCATAATGGTGATTATTGTAGGCCTTCTTTTTTTCCTTTTACATTTGGTAAGGGTCTACAGCACTGAATGAGCTCACGGAGAAAGCAGTATCGACTTCATGGACACCTCTAGTTTAGGATATTGAGATTGGCTGTGTATTAAAATACAGAGCTTTGGCTGTCTATTTAAAAATCAATTCTGTGCAGATGTAATACTGAGAATTAATAATGTTTACTCTTCTGCTGCTATGAGAACCAGACTTCAATTAAATGTAGAGATAGAGCTAGAGCTGGAGATGGAGATGGAGATGGAGATGGAGATGGAGATGGAAATAGAGACATAAATGCACATTTGAGTTTCTGTGGCACTTTCTTGGCTCTTTTTCCTGTTATATATCTCTATCTCTCTCTATCTCTCTATCTCTATCTTTCTCTATCTATATCTATATATCTATATCTATATCTAGCTATCTATCATCTATCTATCTGTCATCTATCTATCTTCTTTAAGCCCTATTCTCTTTGTCCTGCAGAAAGACAATTTCTGTCATCACCAGCAACACTTAATTAACTACACCCCTTCCATGCTAAAATAGATTATTTTTACACACACAAAATACAAGGAGATACAGAAAACTCTATTTTATTTAAGTCCAAATATACTTTAAGACCTTGAGTTTAACCGTAGTATTGGCATATGCAGCTGAAAATGCATCCATATGACAACATAAAATATGTCAAGAGTTACAGAGTGGATCATCCCTTTGATGTATTTTGCCCGTTAGGTGTAAAACTATCAAGAGTTACCTGATATAAAGCCCAGTAGCTACCAAAGCTACACATACATTGTTCCTCATTTTTTAAAACATGAAATGGCACAATACATACTATAGCAAGTAAAATGCTGTGGCACAGAGTGCAGCTTAGGTGTGAGTGCAGCTCCAATAAAGCAACAAAGTTGTGAGGAATGTAGGAGAGTTATAGTGCATTTTACTGAAAGAAATTTAGTCATCTAAATACCTCGTTTTACAAATAAATAAACTAGGATCATAATGCTAGTCAGTAGTAGAACTAGACAAGAACTACAGTTTCCTCACCCTTACCCCAAAGTTTTTTCAAGATCCTTCAGCAATTATTTCTGCTCACAGAGCTTACTTGGTTCTTCAGTGCCATGACATTATATATTATGAAATTATAACTACTTTTTTCCTAGCTTATTGAATCAGTTAGGAAATTGTAGTTAAAACCCTTGCAAAGCCTAGCCGGTGTGGCGCATTGATTGAGTGTCGACCCATGCACCAAGAGGTTGCCAGTTCCATTCTGGGTCAGGGCACATGCCCAGGTTGTGGGCCCAATGCCCAGTGGGGGGGCATGCAGGAGGCGGCCAATCGATGTTCTCTCTCATAGATTTTTCTATCTCTCTCTCCCTCTCCCTTTCTCTCTCTCTAAAATCAATAAAGGGGAAAAATATTTTAAAAAACAAAAGGAAAAAAAACTCTTGCAAAAACAAATGTTTCCTTTTGAGCACTCAACAATGAATTTGTGAAAGCATCGATTTCTTATAAATTTCCCCAGCCCCCAGCCACTGCTACACCTCCTCAGAACACTCCAAGCAGCAGAAGAGGAGAAAGGGGAGTAGGAAAGGAGCCAGTGGATTACGAAGAACATCATCATCGTCACTTACACTGTCTATGATTCTGTGCTGTTCCATTTATCCTTTCCATAGAGAGGCCTGGGGCCAATACACTGGATGCCAATGCTGAGGACGTAGGCATGCCAGCAGAGGTAGCTTTATCAGACCAACACTTCTTTATCAGGCACTGTGGCCAAAGCCATGGCTATGTTACTGACCTGGTAATGTACTGTGTTCACATGCCAGGCCTCTGGGATTCTAGAAAGGCCTAACAGGTGTGAGCACAGGCCTTAGATCCCCAGGATGGGAGTTACATTAAGAGAATGCCTTTGGCAGTGATTAAAACATAGGGCATTGGCAATTTATCGGTTGTTTACTTTAAGATATCACTGGGAGATGGGAAGTCCCGAAGAGTTTTCAGGAACTCAGTGATGTCTTCAAGGTTCTTTTTGTTTCTTTTTCTCTGCTCCTCTTGTCATGGAAAAAGAGAGCAACTTAGCCACAGACATCAATGCATAATAGTATCCAAACTAGGAACTGAGGATATCTCCTCAAAACTCTCTCCCTTAATAGGAAGGAAAAGATTTCAGAAGTTTCTCCACAGACATCCTTTTGCATTCCATTAACCCCTGACCTCATGCTGGACCTATCCTGGGCAATAGTGAAAAGCATTAACACGAATTAGCTTGAGACATTTTGACCAATTAGGATTTACCCTTAGAAGTGGGTGGGGCCTTAACTACCTGAAGAAAATTGGTGTTTGGTCAGCAAAGAAGGAGAATGCATTATTTCCCCAAACTGAGTCACTATTTTACCACTGCCAGCAACAGGCATTGACTCCCAGGAAGGTTTTCAGCTTAGTGTGGCTTGGCATGTAGGAGCTGGAGGTCAGAACAGACATCAAACTCTCACAGTGCAAGAGCAGGGCCCACTGTGCATTTCTTTGGCCAAGGACTGCCCCTCACCTGAAATCATTCCAAAGCCTCATGGAACCGCCAAGCTCTGAGCCCTATGCTTAGAGTCACTGTACTACCGGCATCCGAGGCGCTATTCCTCACAGAGTCTGCACTAGCAGGCTGACGACCCTTCCACTGTTTGTGCACATCTGGCTGTCTCAGAAGAAACGGAAATCAGCCAGCTCCCTAATCACAGGGAAGAAATGGGCCTCATTAACAATCGTGTGCTTGTCTGAAGGCTGGTAGGCCACTGCCTGACAACTCCTGCCCTCTAGAAAGTGTAACAATGTATTCTGGGGGTCCCCTTGTGAGACTTGGTAAGAGGACCATTTAAAACCTCAGCAGCAGTGGAGACCATAACCATGGAGTTCTCACTCTTCACTCGGGGATAGTTAGCTCCAAGAAAAAAATAAAATAAATAAAAACCTAGTGATAAGGCACAAAGTGAGGAACTGTCCTAAGCTACTTGCCCTTTCTGCTTTCCAAGGTGAAAAAATATAGTCTTCACCAAAATTAAAGCATCCACACCTCTTCAGGGTTTATTCAATGTGTCCCCACCACAATCAGGGAAGCAGGGAAACCCTGTTGGTGGATATTCTTCTGTAAAAAATAGAAACACATTATCCATGATGTCTGGTCTTCAGAGATGCTGCCCCCTCCACCAGAAAATCTCCTAGCTCCTCCTTCCTGGGTCACTCTTCTTTGCAATGTCAGAAAGGATCCAGAATGCCATATTCCAAATGTATGTTAAGAAGCAAAATCAAATGTTCTCATTAAAAAGTTTCAGGGCACCATGAAGCTAATCTTTAGAGAGCTTGTCACATTACCAATGAAAATTGGTTTTATGATGTACTTTACAAACAACAAAAGAATCACACCAAATTAAAGGCTCTGAGGGTAATGCCTTGCAATACTGGAAATGTACAAGATATTAACATCAGTAAAAAAACATTATCAATATAATATTTCAGGTAATCAATGCAAAATCAAAATGAAATTCTAAAATTTATTATGAAAAATAAAGTTCTGTTCCATAGCATTTTCTAATCTTTATTTATTTTCATTAATCCTCACCTAAAGGTATATTTCCATTGATTTTTAGATAAAGTGGAAAGGAGGGAGAGAGAGAAACATCAATGTGAGAGAGACACATCAATTAGTTGCCTCCTGCACAACCCCAACCAGGACCAGGGATCAAAGCTGCAACCCAGGTATATGCCCTTGACCCCTTGACCGGGAATCAAACCCACGACCCTTTGGTCCTCAGACTGAGCCAAACTGGCCAGGGCGCATTTTCTAATCTTTTAAAATTCTCATTTAAGAAAGAAGAGTCAAGTTTTCTTTCAAGTTTATTCAGTGAAGTTAGAAGTTTATGGTTATGTTGATCTTTTGCACTCAAATAATTTTTAGTATTTGTCTAAACAAAAATACTGCCTTCACATGGATTCCTCTGATTTGACAGCATAATTCTTTTCACCATAACAATCAAGCTGTAGCTTGATTTCAACACTTATGTGAAAATTGGTTTCCTAATGGAAAAATGCATCATAATTGTGTCGATAAAATTCCTGAGCAAAGCCACTTAACAATGCAAGATTCAACATCAGCTCTTCATGTTGCAAAATACCTCTGTAAACTGCTTCCTAGAAAACCAACTGTTTCATTGTTTTCTTTATTTATACTAGGTCTTTCTTTATTACCCAGTTTTAATAAACTGGCTATTTAATTCAACAACTAATAATAATTGCTGCTTAATAATATACAGATGATGCTACTAATTTATTTTTAATCTTCTTTTTCAGAGAATAACAGTTTCTCCTTCTAGTATGGAAAGAAAATTACTTCTATCTAAGCGGTAAGGCACAGATGTGGTAACTAAATGTCAAGGTCATTGGTATTTCCAAAGAGTACTCAAGGGAAATATTTTTGTCTCTTTCTCTTTGAAACATTAACTTATTTGTTGATCTCTGTATTTCATTTCTTCGTCCGCTTGAGCAATGAATGAAAAGTACTGCACAGTCAAATACATTGTATTATATATTCTCCTAATCTCAAACTGAGACAGGCCAGTCAGCCAGGACAAGTGGAACAGGGAAACGGAGACAGACAGCCGAACAAATGGACAGAGCAATTTACAGCAGATGCAGAAGGCCATCTCCTTAGAAATAACATCTAGGCCCCAATTGTTCTTCAGCCCCAGACCGAGAAAAGCAGCAAAACCAGGTGGGCAACACCAGAACCAACTGAAATGACAAACAACAGCTTGCCCCAACACTGACCAATCAGTGAGGACCACGACCCTGAAGCCCACCTAGAAAACTGATGCATATTCTGTTGAAACCTTCCCCTGAGACCTCCCCTAAGATTCTCACCTGCAAGAGAGAAATAAAAGTCTCAAGACAAAGGACCCAGGGTGCTCTCCTTCCCAGTAGCATGCATCCCCCACAGGCATGCATCTCCTAGACCCTAAGGGACCCCACGAGGCTTGCAACCAGGGCAGCAATGGGCAGTGGCAGTTCATCCTGGGCTAACCACCTGAATCTGTCCCCAAGGCCCCTTTTCTTGGACTTCTTTGAGAGCCAAAGCAATCCAGCCTAGGCTCATTTCCCCAGCCCTTTCTTGTTTCACTTTCCCCAGCTTTAATAAATGTCCTCTAAAATTTACCTGGACTTGTGTTGTGAAACTTCTCCTGCAGGAAGTCAAGAACCCACACACTACTGGCCCAGCCCTAGGCAGACCCACCAAGGGTCAGGTCCCCTTTCCAGTAACAAAACCACGTTAGATCTACATATGTCCTTCTGTCCCAATAGCCACAGGAAATATTGAAGATAAAAATATATCAGTAATCAACTAAGAATTATTAAGCAATGCGTAACAAGTTACATTCTTCTTAGAAACAATAAAGAATCTAGATCATCACTGTCATAGAAATATAATGTGAGCCACCAATAGGGGCCACATGTGTAATTTTAAATTCTCTAGCAGCTACATTTAAACTGTAAACAAAGCAGTTAAAATCAATTTTAATAGCATATTTATCAAATATATCCAAAATACTATTTCAATATTTGTTTAGTCAATATAACTTATTCATAAGGTACTTTACATTCTTTTTTCAAATTAAGTTTGCAAAATACAGCGTATGTTTCACATTCAGACTGCATCTCAATTCGAACTAGTGGCATTTCAAGTGTTTCAGTGGCCCCTGTGCCTGGCAGCTGCCACAGTGATCAGTGCACCTCAGGGCACATGGCAAAGAAGCCCTGTCTTGACAAAGACTCGTTTCCCTAAGACTACTCATAGGACATCGGCATTTCTTAAGTTCCATAAAGCTCAGTAAATTCTAAAAGCCTACACAGTTAAGGGAAAATACCTTTTTTTTTTTTTTTCTTTTTAAGGAACTTCCTTCAGCCTTGAGAGATGACTCAACTTAATGCAGGGATTGGAAAACTCACTTTCTACCCTTCCATACTTGTTTATTTAACCTAACTATACAGGTGGATAAAAAATAGCTTACATATTGAAAGCAGTTCTTCTCAATTACTCTATATTTAAGAGACCTATTATCCCAGATACGTTGCTCTCACTTCGCTGGCCTGGTTTAGACCAAGCACTTGAGATCCCCTTTCTTATTGTGGCTCTTTAACCCAGATTAGAGTACAATTCAGATTAAGGTCTGTGCTCACATGTTGTACTGTTTACATTTTTTAAATGAAATTAAAATGATGTCTGTTTGGCATTCTAAAACCTGATAAGAAATTTTGTGTTTTACTGAGGAAAATATATTCAGTGTGTGCCCACTTTTCCTGCCATTGCTCCCCACCTTGGAGGATAAAACAATTTTCCAGCAGAGATGAAACAATCATTTCACAGCTCTGGGTATGTTTGCCCGGTCTTCAAATTGTGCCCAGGGTAGTTATACTAATGATGAGAAACAGAAATTAATCATTTCTCCCATGGAATGAGAGTGCGGGTGGACGCCTGCACATGGGAAGTAAAACAATTTTTCCACTGTGAAAGAGATACATTGAAATGCATAAAACAGCCATTTAAAGTCTGACCCTTTCAGCATCCCACTTCAACATACTTCAGAAAATATGATCCCCAAGTCATTTATTTCTGGTTATTGTTAAAGTGGTTTGCATGTTAGAAACATGGAGATAATTGCAAATAAACGTTAATTAAGTTAAAGTTTTTGAGGCTAAAAGCTACTTTCCTCTTTTTACTAATCGACAAAATAGGGATGAGCATTCTACTTTGGGAGTAAGGCTGTTTTGGGTTTTCAAGAACTTGGCACATTTCAACAAAATGTCTTCAGGAAAATAAATCAGAAAGCAAGAACATTGGTGGCTTTTAGGAGACCTGAAGCCTTAGAAATAAACTGATTGATTTACTATTTATTTAAAGTTAAGGGATAGTTCAGCTGGTGTGGCTCATTGGTTGAGCATCAACCCATGCACCAAGAGGTCACTGGTTCGATTCCCGGTCAGGACACATGCCCAGGTTGTGGGCCCAATCCCCAGTGGGGGGCATGCAGGAGGCAGCCAATCGATGTTCTCTCTCATCGATGTTTCTATCTCTCTCTCCCTTCCTCTCTCTCTAAAATCAATAAAGAAAAAAACATTTTTTTTTAAATAATAAAGTTAAAGGATACATTACTGTCATGTTTAAGGCAATATTGGCTGCATAGAGTTGCGTTCTGCAAAACTATTGAAGTATCTTGGTAAATTGGACCAAAAGAAAAGCCAAAGTTACTTTAGTTCTGTGATTACAATTGAGTAAAAAGGCATTCGGGGAGTTTCCCTGAGCTGCCATGGGGACATGCAATGAAACTTCTACTGGTGGCCAAAATGCAAACTTGTTAACAGTACTGTCATATTAGCACAAAGGAAGCACAGCAGCATAGCAACAAGGCCATGGGAGAGAAAAAACGTGAATGCTTTTGATAGCTTCTGTCTGGGTATTTGGGATTATCCAGACAATAGCAGAGAAAACATTGTCAATCAAGTGATTTAATGTAAGGTTTGAGCAAGGACTGTGACTAAAAGAATATCCAACAATCCTAAATGTTTATCTGCAAGATTATAAAATAATCTGACAAAGAGCAAAAGAAAAACAATTAAAAGGTAACATGGAAAACAGTGAAAATGTATCTAGAGAAGGGACTTGATGGGCATAAACAATCTTGTGAGCAAACCTTAACTTGCCACCTACTGTCACTTTTCACTGGGATTATTTCTGCTATTATAATAAATGAGAGGAGAAAATATCAGAAATTCTGGGACCTTTGTGCCACTAACTAGAGTCTAAAAACTTCGCCCAGCTGGTATGGCTCAGTGGAATGAGTGTTGTCCAAGAGTTCACTGGTTCGATTTCAAGTTAGGGCCCAGGTTGTGGGCTAGATCCCCAGTAGGGGCATGCAGGAGGCAGCTGACCGATGTTCTCTCTCTCCCTCTGCCTTCCTCTCTCTCTAAAAAAATCAATAAAAACATATTTTAAAAAATGGTAATAAAAACCTGGGATACGGATAAGAAAAAAATTAATAATATGAATTCGCAGAAGGCAGGGATATATCCTCTATGGAAGCGTCAGTCAGTACTGTTAAAATCTTAATATGCATGCAGATCACCTGGACCTTTTTGGCATGAAGAGTGTAATCAGTAGGTCTGGGGGGTGGGGGGGGGGGCGGGCTGCCATTTTGCATTTAAATCGAGCTGTCCCGTGATGTCAGTGCTGCACCACACTGAGAAATGGGGCTGTCGTGGATGGTGATAACTGCATTCCTTGTCTACCCATCATGCATTTTTGCTCCCCTTCCTTTGTCCTCTTTCTTCTAAGGAACCCTCTCTTTGTGTTTGGGATTGTCTGTAACCTGCTCACCTCCACACCCTTCACCCGTGCAGAAGTTGAAGGATTACCCAGATCCATCAATCAGATTCCTCGTTCTCTAGACTTGGTGATTAGTTTAGGGGTGGGCACATGACACAAGCCAGGCAAATCAGACTCCTGTCCAAATCGGTGCTGAAACTCTTGGAACATAGGCATTCTCTTTCACTAAGATTTCTAACAGGAAAGATCATTCCACCCATCTGGCGGTGGCTGTTTTTAGTCTTCTGAGCAAAAAACCCACTGCGAATGAAGCCAAAATGGATGAAAGAAGAGTTATGAGATGGAGAAAAATAGACATTTATGATCACATAGATTTCATGTGGAGATCCAGTAATATCCGAAGCCCGTTTACACCTTTGAAGTTTCCCTTCAATGGGCCAACTCTTTTCCTGCTTATGTTAAACGAAGTCGGTTTCCCTGATGAGGTAAAAACTGATGTTCTGCTCTGGCCAGTATGGCTCAGCAGTAAGAGTGTCGCCCGTGGATCAGAATCCTGGGTTTGATTGCAGCCAAGGGCACGTACCTCAGTTGCAGTTCGTCCTGGCCCTGGTTGGAGTTATGCAGGTGGCAACCAATCGATGTGTTTCTCTCACATCGATGTTTCTCTCTCTCTATCTCTCTTCCTCCCTCTCTCCCTCCAGCTCTATCTGAAGATTAATGTAAGAATATCCTCGGGTGATGATTAAAAAAAAAAAAAAAGAACTGATCTTCTTCCCCTCATGCATCCAACATTCTCCTTCTTAATTGCAGTTTCAGCTTTTCTTCTTGCTTTCTAGTTTCCAATATTAAAGCCTTAAATGGATAGCACACTCCTTTCCCAGGTGTTAGGAACAATCCTGGTTCAGGCAGCCACTTTATTTTGACTTTCGCCAGGGCTGGCGGCCTTCTTGGTGATTCTTGTAGAATCATAGATCCAAAAACACAGAGCTGACTTTTTTATATTATTATTATATATTTTCATCTCACTTATTTAATGCAGAAGAGACGTAATGGTAATCTAATAGAGAAGCAAAACAGAAGATGTACGTGATAAATTAGACGCCTGCCCCTCAGGGCGAGGCTTTAATATAAGCAGGTGAGTCTCCTTCACTCTGAATCTGGGTGCAGTCGGCTGTCTCTGCGCTGGATCCTGGGGCAGGTGAGTACAGGACAGGCCACTGGGACATCTCTCAGGTCACTACAGAATTGTGGGACTCAGGACACCAGTAGCATTGATTTTTCAAAGTTAGATGTTTGGGGGGCTTGTCTCTTATGTGTAGATCTTAAAAGATGGTGCTATATGTGGGGTTTGTACCCTTTGCTACTGTGGGAGAAACTCTGGCTTTTGAGTTTTCTCCTGGTTGTGCGTCACCACGCTGTGGGTGGGGTCAATGTGAGATTGTGCCCTAGCCTTTCCCATCACTGGGATGTGGTTTCTTCTTGTTTGCCTTTGTGTAGTCACCACTCAGCCAGACTTCAGGTTTTGTTTTATTTTAAGGAGGAAATGATTCAGGATCTTCCTACATCACATCTTGAACCCAGATCTCCTGTAGCTGACTACCGAGAAATCCAACTTGTGATCATGACTTCTTTTTCTATTTACACTCTTGTCTTCTTTTCTTGCATATTTATTTGTCTTGGTACCTGCATGTAGTTCTTACAACTTTACAGTTGATAACACTTTTAGCAATTAATTAAAATGTATTAAATGAACTTTTACTTTTTCTGTTTATTTTCTGCTTCTTGACATCATTTCATTTTAGTTATTTACTGCAGGAGAGAAGGAACAGTAATCTGATATAAAGCAGAACCTTTCAAACAAAAACTCAGCAGATGTCAGTGGAGATGGCATTATTGTCATTCGGCATTTATATTGCTTTCCATAGTCATAAAATGCCACCATTCTTTTTACTCTCCAGAAGTTAATGTTTGTTTTTATCAGGTGAGGCAAGAGTTCAACAAGGTGTCTTTCTAAAAGCAAAGTAGTTTCAAAGCTAATTAGTCCCTAAAATGCTAATCTGAGAATTAAATGATACATAAGTCTGAGTTTGAAAGCTTGATTTCTTCCAAAAGAAATCATTTTTTTTTTTTTTTTAGAAATACTTGTTTTCATCTTTGATATCATTTTACTGTAAGGCAATTACTAATATTGAAATATTTTCTTGAATTGGAAATTTTTACATTCAGGAACTAACTGTTCACCCTAGACCTACAATAGGGAAAAGACATTGGAAACCTCTACTTTTATGGTTTTTAAATCTCATCATGGGAAGATGCTTTGCCCATTGGTTCCCAGGATTAGCATGTGGATTTTAAAATGTTTCCATGTGCCCTGGCCAGTTTGGCTCAGCGGTTAGAGCGCCAGCTCATGGACCAAAGAGTCTCGGATTTGATTCTGGTCAAGGGCACATACCTCGGTTGTGGTTCGGTCCCTGGCCCTTGTTGGGATCATCAGGGAGGCAACCAGTCGATGTGTCTCTCTCACATCTATCTCTCTCTCTCTTTCTCTCTCTCTCTTTCTCTCTCTCTCTCTCTCTCTCTCTCTCTCTCTCTCTCTCTTTCTCTCTCTCTCCCTCTCTCCCTTTCCCTCTCCCTCCCTCACTCCCACTCTTTCTGAAGGTCAATGGAAAAATATCCTTGGGTGAGGATTAAAAAAAAAATTAAAATGTCTCCATGTATAGACACAACTTAGAGAAGCATGGTCAACACAACAGGCTATGGAATTGCAGTCTCATCGGATGAGGCCAGAATACCATCCAGATTTTCAGCATTCCTCTTCTGGCTTCTCACTGCTTCTGTTTGCTCAGTGGAATTCATTCTCAGAATTAGTTTCTCTTAAATTCTATTCACCCCTCCCTTTGCCCTGCACCCAGTTCCTCATGCCATTTCTTCACTCTCTGGAGCTGTCCATAGAGGTGCTACACTTTAATTTTTTTTAGTCATGTCTCCAAATCCAAATCTGTTTTATTCTTAGAAGAAAACAAAAGAGTTCTCCATAGTTCTTGATCTATGCAGCCTCAGCGAAGTCTCTGCCATGAACATTTGTCCAGTGCTGTTTCTGATGCCTAAAAATTTACCAATAGTACTATCTTCTCTCTGCTCATAATCCTCCCCTGAGTGCTTAATACCTAGCACAGTGCCTGGCATCCAGTAGGTATTTAGTAACTGACTGAAGAATGTAAGCTAGAATCTCTGTTTGGACTAGGTTTCTTCATGGTTTTACATAAGCTACTCACGTCTGGGTCCAGAGCTGCCTGAATGGGACAGCTTCTGGCAGTCCATTAATTTGCTAATTGCATCAATCATTCTTCATTTCTTCTTTATGAAATAATCTATTGAGCACCCGTTGACCCTTAAATCTCCTTGTCACAGCTCCTGAATCTTTCAGTCACTTCACTGAAGTTAAAGCTGCTAAATCACCAATGACTTTGATATCAAATTTAACTTGGCTGCTTCTAAATGTGTCCTCAAAGGAATACCGGCCATAAAATGATGTGGAGAAGAAAGAACACTCATCTGATTTTCCCCTGCAGTTTGTTCTCAAAATGTTGTTTTAGTCAAGCAAAGAAAGGAAAAGCTAAGAACAGGCAATGATTTAGTCAGGTTTATGCAAACGTTAGGACTGACCCAGATTCAAGTCACCTCAAGAAAAAAAACAGTGTTTTGCTAACAAAAATACATAACTGAATATAGAAAACTGTTAAAAACTGTGACGACCCTCTCTTTTAGGGCCTTTGGTTATTCTGGTAGCTTCTTCCTCTATCAGCCAGATTCATCTGCTTACTAGTAGGTTGTGTTTGTATGCTTGCCCACAACCTGTTTCAACCCTATCTTTAAATCTTCAATCAGACCAGCTTCTGGACCCCATACCAGCTCCCTCACTCACTGAATGTTGCCCAATTCCAAATACTCAAAAAAGGTATCTGAATGGTCCAATTCATCTTTGTTCAAAAGATTACATACACAGGTCATAATTGATGAACCAATGATATACAGACATCCCACATGCCTCTAGTTTAATCCCTGATGGTAAGTAATAGATGGTGAATATGGCAACTTAGGAAGCAGGACCTGTGGGCAGAAATTCACCCCAAAGTCAGTGTGGCTCAGTACACGTGTAAACTGTGAGCACTAGTATAATAATTGTATATCTATTTATAAGGCTGTTGGGGATTTTCCACATAAAATGGAAAAATAACTTTAAATTCCAGGAGTTTAGATCTTCAAAGTATTAACACTTGAGGTTTATTAGTTTTATAAAAACCAAAGAGTTCTCATTTGCTACCCTGCCACTTGTAAAGGAATGACCTCACTGTTACTCAGTGTATCTTTCTTTGAGTAAATGTGGTTAATACTGATATTAGGGCATGGTTCTCCTCTTGAGATTTCCTCTGCCAGAAAGCCAGAATTAGGTAATAGAGAAGAAAGAAAAGAGATTCAGTCTCTGTCTCGGTAGAAAACATAAAGTCTGAATACAATAGAAGATGCTGGTATGTGATGAGTGTGAAAGATAGCATCTACCCCATGGTGGCAGACATTTAAGTGACCCAGTGGAACACCTTTCTAAAATTGAGATTCTATCACAGTGAGGCAGAAATTTTGTAAAAGAATCCAAGACCTACACAAGGCAAGGGAAAGGGTCATTTTTCCCAGGTCTCCTATTTCTAAGAAAATTAAAATTCAAGTTACTAATGACATAGCTAAAAGTGTTATACATGCAGTAATCATATTTATATGTTTAAAGTATAATTTGTTCACTTTAACGAGCAGCCTTTTTGTTGTTCTTTAAATAACGAAGAATAACAGTCTTCATTTTTATTAATGCATTTCCTGTCTGTGAATTCCAGAGCTCTTTTAGTTGAGACAAATAATACTACAGGGAACTATTCCATCCTCCAGTGTTGCTATCTGCTAAAATGTGACACTGTCAAATTTTAAGTTTTGATTTCTTCATTATTAACATATTGGAAAACTAAAAAATTGATAGTGTTTTAGACCTCTCTGTCTTAGTCAGTTTGGGAAGCTTTAACAAATTTCCACAGACCGAGGGGTTTAAACATTTACTTCTCAGTTCTGGAGGCTGAGGGGACCAAGACCAAGGTTCTGGCAGAGCCCATGCCTGGTGAGAGTCCATTCCCTGTCTTAATGATAACAAAATTCTCATGGCATCCGCCCTTGATGGAAAGAGAGTACGCTTGCTCTCAGGCCTCTTTAAAAAAAAAAAAAAAAAGAAAGAAAGAAAAATGAAACATGACCTAATTATCTCCCAAACCCTATTTCCAAATACCATCACATTGGAATTAAGGTTTCTACATATGAACTTGAGGAAGTGAGCATAAATAGTCAGTTCATTGCACTCTCTCAATTTCTGAAAAACTCTAAAATACCCCTTCTGATACAACTTGTTCAGTTCCTTGTACCATCAGGACTAAATGTTCCTTCTCTTGCTTCTTGGTTTTTTAAATCTCAAACTGTCTCCAGCTCTACATGAGATTACCAATGGAAACATCTAATTTTGGTCCAGAGTGTTAGAAGGGCAGATGCAGCCCCTGAGGTTATAACAGTGGCAGCAGTGATCAGAGGGAGAACCTTCAGGAAGCTGATCTACCACCACTGGATGCAGCTGCCCTCTGTTTTAAGAGATTTGCTTACAGTTCTAACTCTTGATAACCTAGAATCTCTATTACTCAGAGATTTTGTCATCTCAAGTTCTGCTAAATTCCTTCCACCATAATACATTTCTGGAATTTGGAAGCTTGTCCTCCAAAGCTTTTATCAGGTCACTTATAAAGAAGAAGCACATTTTTAGTATTTAGAAAGTATTTTTCTAAATCAAAAATTATATTTGGCTGTTGACCTTTGTATGAGTAATTAATAGGATATAAACAATGACTTTATTTTCAGTCAGCTTAGCTATTCATTTCCATGGGGGGGAAAAACACACAAATAAAAAAAAATCATTTAACCACTGCTAAAATTGCCAGTTTCGCTAAGATTGCCAGTTTCATGTTAAAACATTATATCAGCCTTCATTATTATTAATGCATTTCATATCTATGAATTCCAGAACTCTTTTAGTTGAGACAAATAGTACTACAGGAAACTTTAATCATCCAGTGTTTTCTATCTGCTAAAATTTGACTTTGCCAAGTGATTGTAACTTCTTATGGATTTAATAATCACACTTTTATAACCTTGAGGGAGACTAAAATAATAAGTATAGTAAAAAAAAAAAAAAAAAAAAGGTAGCCACTGAGAATGAGGACTTTTTGAAAACTGCTTCTGATCCTTCAAAATCATGTTTGACATATTTTCTTGTACATTTATTGCTTTAAATTTTATAAATGCTAAGTTCTTATGCAATTTAGTTTTACTTATTCTCATAGGAATAAAGAAAATGTTTGATTACATATTCTTAATAATCAAGATTTTTGATGCACAGCAATTAAAATTCATATTAAGTAGATGCATTCTCCCTTAAAAATAATAATAATTACAGATATGTTAATTACACATATTACATCCACTAAAGATGTCAGGAAGAATCACTATAGCCTTGAAGACATTATTAAGCATTTAATATTATTCAAGATTTTGCTATTTTCTGGCCTCTTCAGCTTTAATTGCCCTTTCCTGCCCTGATAGGACTATATCCAATTGTACAGACACAGAATATGTTTCAGCTCATTAAAAGGAAATAGCACTTACTCTAGCAAATTTTAATGTGTTCTACACTCCTTTTGCCAGGGCAGCTAATTTTGTTCTTTATATTAGAGTTTTCATTATTATTATAATTATTAAACTCTCCAGTTACACAAAATGGCACGCTGCTCTTCCTCCTCTCTCTTTAGAAACAGTGAAAGCACCGAGCAGTGGATTATTTTCAGTACTTGCATGTTATGTATAAGACTATGGGTATTTTTTAATAACATTGAAGAAAATCATAAAGTTTAAAGTATAACCCCCATTTCTAAAATTAAAATATTAGTTTAATAAAAATAACCCTTCTGTGAAAAGCTTATGATATAGTAGTTTTACCAGTTATCCATTTATGTTTCTTAATATTTGAGTCTGTATGTTTAATTAAAGGCCTAAAAAAGTGTTGACTTTTTCCAAGTATTACCTTTATATTTATAAATTTAAGATAGTTTAAGATATTCATTGAAATTATTACTAACAACTGTGAAAATAGAAGTAATATTTAAATTTGATCTTGAGTAGGATTTCAGCAACCGGAAATAAGGAAGAAAGTGGAACAAACAGTTTAGGAGAAAGAACTGATGATGATAATAAGAATTGTTGTGCCTCGATTAGGCACTCTTCCAGGCACTATGCTATTTGCTTTTTAAAAAGATATTCTGAGAAATGTAATCTTGAGATAGCCTTATTTGTATATTGCATATATAGAAACCAATGTGAAATATGTTGAACAGTTACCCAGAATAGATTATCAACTATTTGAAAATATAGTCTAGGTCTTCTAATATCAGAATCGAATGTATTTCAAATATAAATAATTTCCCAAATGGAGTATAGATATCACTGTAATGAGATTTTGTGGTGATACAAAGACAACTCTTTTAAAATTAAGTTATTTTTATGATTATTTTCTACTTATGGCAAAGGTTATTGATTTCCCAATAGTATTATAAAGATTCTCTCCAAAGCAAATCTCTTAAAGTAAATAATGAGACTATAACATATAAATCCTTATATGCAAGTAGTTTGTAGCACATATGGAATTTTCTTCAAACCATAATTTTCATAGCTTTACTCAAGACAAGTATTGAAAGGAAATGTTTCTTCCCATGAAAATAAAATATGTAATAAAAAAAAGGAAACCATAGCAATTTTCAACATAATGAAAACTGATGTCATTAGAATATTTTAGGACTCTTTGGATGCCCTGTGGGAAACTCAACACTTTATATTTTTATGATCTGAGCTATGTATATGCAGGCTAAACTTTTTGACTCCTACTTGCAATAGTTGCTGCTCCTGAAGGTTCATAACATAACAAACACTCCTCTACAGGAGCAGGTTGCTTAAAGACAGCTTGTGCTCAGCTCTCTACAGTGGCATACATTTGACAAGCCATGTATTCTCACCACACCCCACAGGGGAGTACAGGATGCTTCCCTGTGGCACTGTGCTCTGTCCTGGAGTAGCAGATTTCTTCACCCATACTTCTACTTTCATAATTCACCAAACAAAAGAAAGCCACCACTGCCTTTGTTCACCCAGTCTATATTCCAGTGCAACAATAAACTCCAGAGGACATATCAGGCTTTTCCAAGAACTCTCCACGTTAATATCTAATATATTTCCCAATTATTTTATCTTTTTTCTCCAAAGTTTTTCTTTCTTTCCTTTTTTTTTTTTTTAAAGTAATTGCAGTTAAAGTCCTAACCTGTAAACTTTAATATCTGGATCACCTATGGGTCTTTTCCAGTTATCTATTGTTCCTCTTGGAAATATCATTTGGAATCTCTAAAAAGATTAATATGAAATGGTATTTGATCTAAAATTACTAGACATTTCAAGAGTCAGGATAATAAAATCCTAAACTAAGGGGGAAAAAAACTATGTATATATATAAATAAATAGATATAGAAATATATATGCATACATATATTGATATATAGATAGATAACAATGAATATTTTCAACAGCAAAAAAGAAATATTTTCAAAAAGGTAAAAGCTTGGAAATATAAACAAATATAGTTATTAATAACAGCAATTTGGTTAGTACAGTAAAATAACAATTGACATATTTCTATTATTACAAATGGTCTGTATAATCTTGCTGTATTCGATTAAAGTTTTTTAGTTATAACTTAAACTAGATGTGTTCTCTAATTTTTGAAATATGTATTATGTTTGTTTTGGTTTTTGCTTAATGTGTGCGCTAACTGAAGGACCTGCTTTCCCAGAAATATTCTAGACATAAAGAGCTCAGTCTCCATACTGAAATTGAAGGCAGGATTTAAGCCTCATTTGCAAGAAAATGGACTCTGGTTCATAATGTGGAAATATTTTTTTATTTTTTAACTTGTATTACCCAGGATTCATTATTGTTTGCTACTTCAGTGTGTTGAAAATTAGCATTCGTAATATAAATGGCCATTATTCCATGAAATTGTAAGTTGGTTCAACCTAAATAAAATTTATTTACCAATTGTGCATATAGGCTTGATGTTTTCACTGTATTCCAGTGTGTCAGGTACCTGGGTCATGGTTTATCTTCACAAGAACATTCAACGTATTTGGATTGAGAGGTTAATTACATTATTGCTTCCCCACTTCAACCTGTTTTTATTTGAAAAGTTTGATCATCTCAGTATTGCTCTTTAGGACCACTCTTTAGGTAAGGGTCTAATACATTTCTCCACTTTCAATGTTTCTTTTTATTTTAAAGCTGCTACAAAGTCAACAATTCAAAATGGAACACACGTAGAGCTGCCAAACTATAACTAATAGGCCCTATAGAGATAAGTACAAAATCAAGTTATCCTACCCTGGGATCTAAATGTAAACTCCTTGGATAAAGTTTTGGATGAAAGAGAAATGGGTTGGGGGAAGAAGAGGAGTCTCTGAGGAATGGGAATAACTGCAAATACTATTTTTACAGGATCCTACATCCTGAAAAATTTGCAATGATTTGCAAGGGAGTTTGTTTTGTTTTCCTCTCAAAGGCTCCAATTCCATTTCTTGTATGCATAATATCTTCTCCCATAAACTGTAATATGCCAACATCATTATTCAGAATAATTATTATTTATTCCATCAAACTACAGGTGTTTATGAAGTCTCTGCTAAGTATTAGGCACTGTGTTAGATGTTGGCTACAAAGTGGTGAACAAATCAAACATGTACCTATTCTAGAGTTTACAGTCAAATTCAATATAATAGAATTTAGTATCTTAATGAGAAAAGTAGCAGGTGTACCCTAAATAGGACGGTATTTAAACAGGTTGTAGTGGGGCAGGAAAAGCTTCAAGGAGAAAGTGGTATTTAAACTGAGAAATGAAGAAGGAGAAGGAGCTAGTCAAATTGAGATTTAAGGAATGAATGTTCCAGGAAGAAGGTGTTGGAATAAAGAGAAAGATCTCAGCAGAGTGAAACTCTCACTTCAATGAGACAATGAGAAGAAATTCTGTCTTTCTAAAGTAAACAGGAGGTGACAGATTAGGGCAACACATTGCATGGGGTAAGGGAGGAGAGGTTTAAAAAAGACCGGATTATTTTTTTTTTTTATTTTTTTTTTTTTTATTAATTTACTTATGTTACAGATGATTCTCCTTTTTTCCCCCGTTGACACCCCCCTCCCCTTCCCTCCCTGTCCCGTCCCCGTTTTGTTGTCCATGTCCATTGGTTATGAGTACATACGTACAAGTTCTGTGTTCATCTCTCCCCTCCCCCGCCCCCTCTTCTGGCAGATGTCAGCCTGTACCCCACTTCCACGTCCTCCGGACTACCCTGCTCCTCCCACTGTTATGTTCATTATATTCCAGAAATAAGTGAGATCATATGATGTTTGTCTTTCTCTGCTTGGCTTGTTTCACTTAGGATAATAGTTTCCAGGTCCTCCCATGTCGACGCAAAGGATAAGAGATCGTCCTTTCTTAACGATGCATAGTACTCCATTGTGTATATGTACCACAGCTTTTTTATCCATTCGTCTACTGATGGACATTTGGGCTGTTTCCAGATCTTCGCTATTGTAAATAGCGCTGCTATGAACATGGGGGTACATGTATTCTTTCTGATTGGTGTTTCAGGTTTCTTCGGGTATATTCCTAGGAGTGGGATCACTGGGTCAAATGGTAATTCAATTTTTAATTTTTTGAGGTAACGCCATAGTGTTTTCCATAGTGGCTGCACCAGTCTGCACTCCCACCAGCAGTGTACTAGAGTCCCCTTTTCTCCACATCCTCGCCAACACTTGTTGTTTGATGCTTTGTTGATGGCGGCTACTCTGACAGGCGTGAGGTGATACCTCATTGTTGTTTTAATTTGCATCTCTCTGATGATTAGTGAAGTTGAGCATTTCTTCATATGTCTCTTGGCCGTTTGTCCTGTTTGGAGAGGTATCTATTTAGTTCCTCTGCCCATTTTTTAATTGGGTTCTTTGTCTTCCTTTTGTTGAGATGTATGAGCACTCTATATATTTTGGAAATTAGTCCCTTATCTGATATATCATAGGCAATTATGCTCTCCCATACAGTAGGTTGCCTTTCCACTTTGATGGTTGTTTCTTTTGCTGTGCAGAAGCTTTTGAGTTTGATGTAGTCCCATGTGTTTATTTTTTCCTTTATTTCTGTTGCCTTAGGTGATATATCAGTGAAAATTTTGCTGCGTATGATGTCTGAAATTTTGTTGCCTACATTTTCTTCTAGGATTCTTATGGAGTCATGAGTCACATTTAAGTCTTTTATCCATTTTGAGTTTATTCTTGTGTATGGTGTAAGTTGATGATCTAGTTTCATTTTTTTGCATGTAGCTGTCCAATTTTCCCAACACCATTTATTGAAGAGGCTGTCTTTGCTCCATTGTATGCTCTTACCACCTTTGTCAAATATTAATTGAGCATACTGTCTTGGGTCAATTTCCGGATTCTCTGATCTGTTCCACTGGTCTATGTGCCTGTTCTTGTGCCAGTACCAGGCTGTTTTGATTACAGTAGCTTTGTAGTATAACCTGATGTCCGGTATTGTGATCCCTCCTACTTTGTCCTTCTTTTTCAAGATTGCTGTAGCTATTCGGGGTCTTTTTTGGTTCCATATGAACTTCTGAAGTATTTGTTCTAGTTCTGTGAAATATGTCGTTGGTATTTTGATGGGGATTGCATTAAATCTGTAGATTGCTTTGGGTAGTATGGACATTTTAATGATGTTAATTCTTCCAATCCATGAACAAGGTATGTGCTTCCACTTTTTTATATCTTCCTCTATTTCTTTTTTCAATGTCCTGTAGTTTTCTGTAAATAGGTCCTTTACTTCTTTGGTTAAGTTTATTCCTAGGTATCTTAATTTCTTTGCCGCGATGGTAAATGGGATTGTTTTTTTAGTTTCTCTTTCTGTGAGTTCATCATTGGTGTATAAGAATGCCGTCGATTTCTTGACGTTAATTTTGTATCCTGCTACTTTGCCAAATTCATTTATTAAGGCTAGTAGATTTTTGATGGAGTCTTTAGGGTTTTCTATGTATAATATCATGTCATCTGCGAATAATGACAGTTTCACTTCCTCCTTTCCAATTTGGATCCCTTTTATTTTTTCTTCACGTCTGATTGCTGTGGCTAAGACTTCCAGTACTATGTTAAATAAGAGTGGTGAAAGTGGGCATCCTTGTCTTGTTCCTGTTCTTAAGGGAAATGCTTTTAGTTTTTGTCCATTGAGTATGATGTTGGCTGTAGGTCTTTCATATATGGCCTTTATAATGTTGAGATATGATCCCTCTATTCCTAAATTGCTGAGCGTTTTTAACAGAAATGGGTGCTGGATTTTGTCAAATGCTTTTTCAGCATCTATTGATATGATCATGTGGTTTTTATCTTTCATTTTGTTTATGTGATGTATCACATTTATTGATTTGCGTATGTTGTACCAGCCTTGCATCCCTGGGATGAATCCCACTTGGTCATGGTGAATAATTTTCTTGATGTATTGCTGGATCCGGTTTGCTAGTATTTTGTTCAGGATTTTGGCATCTATGTTCATCAGGGATATTGGCCTGTAGTTTTCTTTCTTTGTAGTGTCTTTTTCTGTTTTTGGGATGAGAATTATGCTGGCCTCATAAAACGAGTTTGGAAGTCTTCCTTCTTCTTGAATTTTTTGGAATAGTTTGAGGAGAATGGGTGTTAGTTCTTCTTTGAATGTTCGGTAAAACTCCCCCGTGAAGCCGTCAGGGCCTGGGCTTTTGTTTGCTGGGAGAGTCTTGATTACATCTTCAATTTCCTTCGTTGTTATTGGCCTGTTCAAGTTTTCTATCTCTTTCCGATTCAGTTTTGGGAGACTATGTGTTTCTAGAAATGTGTCCATTTCGCTTAGATTGTCGAATTTGTTGCCATACAAATGTTCATAGTATTTGCTAACGATCCTTTGTATTTCTGTGGTGTCAGTTGTTACTTCTCCTCTTTCATTTCTGATTTTGTGTATTTGGGTTCTCTCTCTTTGTTTCTTGGTGAGTCTAGCTAAGGGTCCATCAATCTTGTTTATCTTTTCAAAGAACCAGCTTTTTGTTTTGTTGATCCTTTGAATTGCTTTTTTGGTCTCCATGTCATTTATTTCTGCTCTGATCTTTATTATTTCCTTCCTTCTACTTGCTCTAGGGTTTTCTTTTTGTTTGCTTTCCAGTTCTTTAAGTTGTGAGGTTAGGTAGTCAATTAGAAATTTTTCTTCTTTCTTAAGGTGGGCCTGTAGTGCTATGAACTTCCCTCTCAGAACTGCTTTCGCAGTATCCCATAGGTTTTGCGTTGTTGTGTGTTCATTTTCATTGGTTTCCAGAAATTTTTTAAATTCTTCCTTGATCTCCGTGGTAACCCATTCATTGTTCAGTAACATGCTATTTAGCCTCCATGTGTTCATATGTTTTTGCATGTTCTTGTTGCAGTTGATTTCTAGTTTCATGGCATTGTGGTCTGAGAAGATGCTTGATATGATTTCAATCTTCTTGAACTTGTAGAGACTTAGTTTGTGCCCTAACATATGGTCTATCTTTGAGAATGTCCCATGTGCATTTGAGAAGAATGTGAATTCTGCAGTTTTGGGGTGTAGTTCTCTGTATATATCTATTAAATCCATTTGATCTAGTGCTTCATTTAGAGTCTCTGTTTCCTTGTTGATTTTTTGTCTAGATGATCTATCCAGTGATGTCAGTGGGGTGTTGAAGTCTCCTGCTATGATTGTATTGTGGTCGATTTCTCCTTTGAAGTCTTCCAGAAGATTTTTAATATATTTTGGTGCTCCTATATTGGGTGCATATATGTTTACCAAGGTTATATCTTCCTGTTGGATAGACCCTTTCAATATTATGTAGTGGCCTTCTTTGTCTCTAGTTATGGTCTTCAATTTGAAATCTAATTTATCAGATATGAGTATTGCTACCCCAGCTTTTTTTTCCTTTCTGTTTGCTTGGAAGATTTTTTTCCATCCCTTTACTTTCAACCTATGTGCGTCTTTTGTTGTGAGGTGGGTCTCTTGTAAGCAACATATGTGTGAATCATGCTTTCTTATCCAATCAGCTACTCTGTGTCTTTTTATTGGAGCATTCAGTCCATTTACATTTAAGGTGATTATTGATATGTACTTATTTATTGCCATTTTTGTACAGTGTGGTTCTAATTATCTTTCTATTTCTTCTAATAATTATAGCAGTCCTTTTAACATGTCTTGCAGTGCTGGTTTGGTGCTAATATATTCCCTTAGCCTTTTTTTGTCTGGGAAGCTCTTTATTTGACCTTCTATTTTGAATGATAATCTTGCTGGATAGAGTAGTCTTGGGTTCAGATCCTTGTTTTTCATGACCTTGATTACTTCATGCCATTCCCTTCTGGCCTGTAGTGTTTCTGTTGAGAAGTCAGATGATAGCCTAATGGGGTTTCCTTTGTAGGTAACCTGTTGTTTATCTCTTGCTGCCTTTAGGATTCTCTCTTTGTCTTTGATTTTTGGTATTTTAATTATTATGTGTCTTGGTGTGGGCCTGTTTGGATTCTTCTTACTTGGGGCTCTCTGTGCTTCTTGAACTTGAATGAAAAGACCGGATTATTAAGGGACTTGTAAATTTCCACATCTGTGCTTTATGCCACCTTCTTTGATATTTACTAATTAGTTTCATCTTCTTGTAACTGATCCATGTTTTTGTCTCATCATTGAATTTGTGATTGATTTTCCTAATTTAAATAAATGACTTGAAACCAGACAAATCTGCAAAGTTATATCTATGTCTAGTAAAGTTCAAAATATTCTTTAGATTCTTGTTCACTTTTTTAGAATCTTCACTGATTGGGATATGAAATTATTGATGATGGCCTCTAGAAAAAACTCAGAAGGAAATAACCTGATTTTCAAGGTATTGTTGGAAATAAAGCAAATATATTCTGGAACTGTATTCTGAATCTAGTTGAGATATTTTATATCCTTCGTTGATTATAATTTGAATTTCAGAAGTAAATGGTAAGATAAATGATTTATTAAGCAAATGATGTTCTTCTGGTGTGTGAATCCCCAAAAGAGAACACGCAAAACAAATTGTAGATCAAACCAACTTCTTCTTACACTGGAGTATGTGTGCACTTCATACCTTACTGTACAAATAGGATGCTCCTCAGAGCTAGGTAACAAAAATTTAACTCAAAGAAGTATAATTTAAAAATGTATGCCATGTGCTGAGAAATGCTGAGATTATGTAACTTTATAAATGATTATTTTAAAAGTTCAAAAATGTTACCTAGAACCTCGAATATTCCTTTATTTCCCTCTGACATCCTCAATACTTTGATCTTTTCCTCTTTTCAGCTACCCTATTATTAAATCATGGGTGCTATAGTTCCATATATCACAGAAAGAATTAACAATGTCTAGTGGAAAAGAGAAGATGCTGTCTATTCAAATTTAATCATATTAAAAATAAAAGTAAATTTTCCAAGAAGCCTCATAGCTGACATTCCCTCACATCCCATTGAACAGAACGGTATCATCCTAGATTAATCATTCTGAAGTAATCATCTCTAAGAAGTCTGGGATTTCTCTGATTAATTTTCATTAAAGCCAATTTACCCTAAATTTTGGATGTGTTTATTGCCCTTTTGGAGTCAATAACTGAACAAAATTGCAGCTCCTATTAAGTTACTACTTACATCATGGTTTGTTTTATGTGTTTTTTTGTTTTTACATTTTATTAATGTTTTGACATAATATGGAGGTATCTCCAGTATATAATTTTGTATTTATTGTATTATCAACATTACTAGTTTGATCCTTGTACTTAATTGCCATTAACAGAATTATAGTTTCCAAATTACTATAATGGAATAAAATAATACCCTATAAAAGTATTTGTTTACAAGTACATATTTTGGAATTGCTTGTTAAGGGAAGAAAATATTTAAGTTAAAGGCTGATTGTGAGAATAAAGTATAATCTGTTAAGTGCTAAGCATAAAACCAGGCATGGCATAAGTAAATGGCAGGCAAACCAATTTACATTTAATCCAGAAGAATTCTTAATGCTCACCAAATTAAGAATATATGGTAAACCTAGCTCACATCTCTTTAAATTTTCTTAACCTAAAAAAACTATTTTTTCATGAATGGTTTATAGTTTTAGGTGTACAAATGTTTTATTTCCTTGGATACGTTTATTTCTAAGTATTTTATTTTTCTTTTTGATGTTGTAAATGGGATTTTCTTAATTTCATTGTCGTATAGTTCATTATTAGTGTATAGATGTGCAACTGACTTTTGTAAAGTGATTTTGTATCCTATAATTTTACCAAATTAGTTTATTAGTTCTGACATTTTTTATTACATTTTGAGATTTTTTTTTACATATAAGATCATATAATTTGCATACAGAGATAATTTTACTCCTTCCTTTTTGATTTGGATTCTTCATATTTCTTTTTCTTGACTAATTGCTCTGTCTAGGACTTCTAGTACTGTGTTGAACAGAAGTGGTGTGAATGGGCATCCTTGCTTTGTTTCTGATCTTATAGGAAAACCTTTTAATTTTTTCCCATTGAGTATAATGTTTGCTGTCAGCTTTTCATGTATGGACTTTATTATGTTGAGGTAAATTCCTTGTTTGTAAGATGCTTCTCAAAATGGACTGGTAGACACATTAACTTGTATTCAATGTCAATGTTTGACAGATAATTTGATTCCAATGAAAGTGACAGCTGGTTCTTTACTTAGAAGAAAAGTAACAGCTGTCATGCCATTGAAATCAATAATTTCCACAAAAGTTGGCTAATATACCAGTCTAAAATTGATTATTTATGTGAAAATAGTGCATTTGTTTCCTCAGTCTGTCAAATGGACAGTTGATAAAAATTGGTCTCACATTGATTTGTTGTGTAAATAGCCATAACCCCAAAATCAAGTGGCAGAAAGCCCAGGCTTTCACAGTTAAAATTATTCATTTCTCTAATTAATACTGGACTATTTCTCCCATTTAAATAAGCTATTTAACCTACTATTTAGCTATGTTTTCCTAGGGGTTTTCTGGCTATTTGTGTCACTTATAATGATGCAACTGTGCTATAAAGTTTATAATGAAGTTCAATGAAGTTGTCAGTGAATGCATAATAATAACCATTCATCAGTGATGCCTATACAAGCTCATTGTAGTAATCAAAACACCAGTGGGCTATCTTTCACCATGACCCCCTGTGGTTAACATCATTATGGAATGTCTGTTTCACATACCATTGAGGAAACAAATTAAGTGGCAGTTTTCTTTCTTTTTCAATTACCAGAACAATTTAGATTTACATGAACTACTATTTTTTTAAAACTACAGCCTGAAAATATGGTGAGATTGAATATAGAAATCCTAGTACTATATCTTCTTTCTATAACCTATAGCTACAATTTTTCTAGGCATCTCTGAATCAAAAGAATAACAAGAGTTTCAGTAGTTCTTCTTTAAGATTGTGCCAAGAATTTATCACTTCAATTAAAAATTCTGCGATTCACCTACAACTGGAAAATACAATATTTCTTAGAAATATCAAACTATGTTTAATCTTACCTAATTATTTTAAAAAGCACCAATAGCAATAAATTTCACTGGAAATACTTTGAATTTTAATATAATACATTTTAACGGGAAGTACATTTGCCATTAGCAATTCCTGTGACCTTGAACAAAATAAGGCCATGATCACAAAAACAGGTCTAAATGTGAAACTGTGTGGCTTGCATTCTGCTGTATTGCAACCCTTGGGTGAATTGCTTGTTTTCTGCTACTTCAGTTATTCCACCAGTAAAATGAGAATAGTAATAAAACAGTATAATTGCTACAAGACTTAAATGTGATAATATATAAAGAACTTAGAACAGTATCTGTAGCACATAGTAAGAGCTCAAAAAATAGCTTTTCAGTCAATATGATGTGGTCACAGTCATCCTTTAAATATTTGTATCCGCTATTGTTATCAAATAAATTAACACAAAAAGTCAATAACTTGCCAGCTGATAGGTCAACTGGGCAGTTCTTCGGCAGAGCTAACCATTCTCAGAAGAGATTAATCACATATCTGTGGTCAACTGTGAGACATCTGGTCTTAGCCTTTATTCTTATATCTGGACTTTCATGTGTACCTGCAGTCTCATCTGGGATGGTTCATTTCTGCTTCTCATGGTCCCTCCTCCTCTAGCAAGCTAGGTCCTGCTTGTTCACACGACAGCTGTCAGAATTACGAAAGAGGGAGAAAAATCATGGAAGGCCTCTTGACGTGTGGGCTCAGATCAGGAACAGCATCACTTCCACCGCAGTTCATCGCCCAAAGCAAGTTACAAGGAAGGCTCGACTCAAGAGGCGGAAAAATAGGCTCCGTTTTTGATGTGAGGAGCTATAAAAGCACGTTCCTAAGGGGCAAACACATGTGGAAGTGTGAGAATTGTGCTAATATTTGCAATCTACCACAAACTTATTTCTCATTCATATGACATGATCATTATTTTCACCTGGCACCTGAAACGCACTCTTGGGCCCATGCTAACAGAGAAACTTGGATCATTTGCTGTGGGAGAAGAAAACTTGACAGGATTTTGTTCTGTTTATAAATTCACTAGCCCAGGAGTGACACAAATCACTTCCACTCACAACTAATTGCCCAGAACTAGTTCTAGGACTAGCTGCATAAGTTGTGGGGCTTTAATGCACAATTAAAATGTGACATCTCTTATCCAAACAATTTTAAGACTTTTAAGATAAAGACAACAGAAATTTAAATCAAACATGGGATCATTCTAACCAAGGCCCCGTGTGACTACACAGATCACATGCCCACAAATCAGCCCTGACCAGTTTACAAGCCTCCACCCAACAATAAATAGGTATGAAAATGAAAACTAACTATAACTTCTGGAGGCAGAGAAATTAAAATATTTAAAGAACAGCACCAAAGATTCTCACTTTTTTTTCTTTTCGTTATTATTTTTGAGATAAGTCAAAGTAAGGCTTGTTCTGATGCCCTGCCACCACTTAGGCAGCATAGCATTTGCTGTGATCCCTCTGTCCTCTGACTCGTGACACGATCTTTGCCTGAGTTGCACAGAATCCTTCAGTGAACATATAATACATGCCCAACTTTACCAAGTTGAATCTAGGTATTTTTCACTCTACAAAGTTATACTTTACTAAGTTCAATCATGAGAAAAATTTCTAGTTATAATTGCACCAAGCTGTTAACATTAATAATAATTTAAAGTATTCAGCATTCAATGTATAGAATTACATAATTATATTAATGAGAAATACTGTCATAATCCCCTGGAATAAATCTCTAGTGGACATTTGAATATAAATAATTAACTTGAAGGGTAATGTTTTTAAATATGAGAATTCCTGATGTCCACGTAAATCACATTGGTAGAAGAAATGACAGCCACTGTAAAAAGATGCACACCCAGTATTCCATTTGTCTCCCTAAATATCAAACCCTTTTCCATTTGGGTGGAGCCGTATTTATTAATTATTGTAATAAGACTGTGCTATGGATAGGACCAACTGAAATCCAAAAAGAGTGAGTATCTGATTTACCAATCATCTCTTTTCCTGCTCTGATAATAGAAGGCCAGTAATAGATGATGACACTATGAAATGTGAACGTTCTATCAACTTGGGTCCATGAGTGACTACATAAAACAAAGGTCCCCACCAATCTGAATTTGTCATATAGTATGGGAGAAAAATACCTTTCATTGTAGGAAGCCTCAGATTCGGGGAGTGTTTAAGGCAGCATAGCCTAGCCTGTTCTGACTAACCCCCTGACATATATGGTTGATCTGCTCATGCATTCTTTTTCCACCTGTCAAATGTATTGTTATAGTGGAGACCCCACACTCACATTCAAGTGTAACAACATTGGGCATGAAATACATAACATCCCATGTTTCATAGCTTGAAATGAACACAAATAATGCTAAGTAGACACCCACAATCCCCAGACTGTGATAATTTATTAAATCAAAATCATTATTTAAGCTGCATCCTCATATAAAGGAAAAATATATACTGCCAATTATAAGTTTAAAATTATAAGATGTTTCTTGATTTATAAAATATAAGAAAGTGCACATTTTAGCACTGTTAAATATGGTAATGTTAAATATCCATGATTTTTTTTCACTTCCTACTTAAAGGAGAGAAAAGGTCTCTTGAATTGCTATTGACATGTTTTTGTTTTTGTAGAAAAATATTTATGGGGAGATAAGGCATTAAAGCTGGTTGCAAAGTCTTCAGCATTCCTCTCACTGAGAGCTGAGTCTGTTTCCCCTCTCCTAGAATCTGAGTTTATCCTGTGAACTGTTCTCATCAATACAATGTGGGCAGAAATGACACTGTAACTTCTCAAGGTAGACGTAAAGAGCTCAGAAGCTTCTGCCTTGACTTTCTGGAAGACTCTTCCTTGGGATTCAGAAGATATGTAATGAGAACTCCAAGCCCACCTGGAGGAGAACCAAGGCACACTGGTTGACAATCCACATTGAAATCTGAAAACTGACAGTGTCAACTTCCAGCCATGTGAGTAGGCCTCACTGGGAGTCCCCGCTCATTAGAGCTAGCAGATGACTGTGGCCCAAATTAATTAATTAAATGAATGTATTTAATAAACACATTAAATAAAATTGCAAGTCAGGTTTTCAAATGCACTAGCCATATTTCCATAGGCAATTGTGAAGCCCTCCACACACCAACAACAAAATATACATCCTTTTCAAGTGCAAATAAAATATTTACCTAGATAAACTATGTTCTTAGAAAAAAACAAATCTCAAAATATGTACAAGAATTCAAATTATACAAGTTAAATTTTCTGACCACAATGGAATCAAACTAGAATTCAATAACAGAAAGATATCTGGAATATCCCCAAATAATTTCAAAATTAAAAATGTAAACACACAGTCTAAATAACTCATGGGTAAAAAGAGAAATTAGAGAAAAAATTATGAATATTTTGACCTGAATAAAATATAAAGCACATAATAAGAATTTGTGGATGCAGATAGCAGTACATACAGAGAAATTTATAACAAAGAATAGAAAAGGCTTGCCCTGGCCGGGTGGCTCAGTTGTTTGGAGTGTCCTCCAGTGCACCAAAAGGTTGCAGGATTGATTCCCTGTCAAGGCGCATGTGTAGGTTATGGGCTTGATTCCCAGTCTGGGCACGTAGGGGAGGAAACCAATTGATGTCTCTCTCTCTCTCTCTCTCTCTCTCTCTCTCTCTCTCTCTCTCTTTCTGTCTCTCTCCCCCTTCCTCTCTTTCTAAAAATCAATTTAAAAAATAGGAAAGGCTTTTATTCAGTGAAGTATGATACCTTCTTAAACCAGAAAGGTGAAAACAAATTGAAAGAATATTATGAATCACTTTATGTAAATAGCCCACTTTATAAAACAATGCCTTAGGCAGATATCATTGTATTGTGTATCATACAAGCAGAACATGTATCTGGAAATATAATAGATAAGCGGGAGAGAAGATTTGCTATAGATAAATGACCTTACTTTTTGTGCTTAACCATAGTCATATTTCCAGTAAAAATTATTCTAACAGGTGCTCAATACATTCTTTATGTGTCAGTTAGTTGGAGAACACTAAGTTAAAGTCTACTAGAACTTGTTTCTCATCCTTTTCTGTCACTTACTAGCCAAAGTGAACCTGAGCATATTATTTTTTCATTCTAAATTTCAATGTCCTCATTTGTGAAATAATTCTAAAATTTATCTTACATTTTTGTTATTATACTTGATTATTGTAATATATATATATAGATATAGATAAATAGATTATTGTAATATATATATAGATAGATAGATAGATAGATAGATAGATAGATAGATAGATAGATAGATTAATACAGTACCTAGAAGATAGTGGTTATTCCCATAAATCGTAGATATTGTGAATTAATGAAATGGATTATGTAATTAGTATGATGAAGCAGTAGTTAGGTCTATATACTCAAAGAAAATGAACTATTAAGGCAATTAATCTGATAGCTTCTTTTTTAAAAAAAAGTCCCAAATTATACAAGTAATTATCTGCAAAGTAGGATGTTGTGGTAAGTCTGATGCAGGGTCTTAATTATTTTTTATATTTATATTTCATCTGTAGCTAACCTTTTGACTGGAATGCCTTGTTTCTCAGGAAACAAACACACCTGGAACTGTTCATTTTTAAACTTAGAGAGCTAAAGGCAGTATGCATCACAAACCTTTTACATTCCAATGTGAGGTGTTTCCTTTTTAAAGAAAGAATTGGGCTACTTACTATCCTTGCTGTAATTATTACACTATGTTTGGCTTCAGACAATGCGCTAGACCGAAAGATTTGTTACAGGTTTTATCCTAAGTCATCTTGGGACCTGCTTACATTGAGAGTATCTAATTGTTGTCCCCATGTCAATTGTATTTCGCAGTAATAACGTGACAGGAAATGGCAAAGAATCTATTTTAAAACCAGGTACAGTGATGGTCTAGCAGCTCACAAACACAATTTAATGTGGTATTGTAAGTGAAGAGTATGTTTAAGCTCTATTTCCTAGATGCCACTTTCAGTATTAATGACCAAGATGGTCAACAAGAATCTACCGCTATGGTAGTTTGTTTTATTGCCGGGATATTTTTTTCTCTTGCTGTTATTCTAAAACTTTATATTAGAATGCTTTTTAAAAGGTAGAATCAAATACTTCTGAATCATTTCAGGAACTACAGGTCTCATTATTTTGTCAGTAGAGGAAAGCTTTATAAAGACTCCAAGGCTATTTTTCTTATTTGTTTTTCTGACCACATTAAGAGAATCTTCATTCTAGAAGTAACAGATTTTGACAAAACATTTTTACAAGCCATTACTATGAAAATGTCAGAAATAAAGTTCCCTGAACCTTAGGTTACATATAACTTGGTATGTATGTCAATTCAGGGTCTAGAATTCAAAACAAAATGTTATTTATATATCAAGTTTAAAAGTTTATTTAAATCATATAAAGCTTTCTATACTGATAACATTTTAACTGAGGGTGGGTGATATGCAAGCATCTGTTTCTTATCTGTTGCTATTAAACTCAATTAAAGAATTCTTATCTTTGTTGACAAAGTACAGTAGTTATTTTTAGTGAAGAACTTATTTTATTAAAGGGTATAGTTAATTTTTTTTTAATGCAGCACTCCTAATTTGAATATACATTTTGTAATATTCTTTTCTTGATTAAAAATTTAATTCCATAGAATACCTATTGCAAGTAAGATTTATCTGCTTATAAGAAAATTGAAAAAATGATAAAGTCATGAAGGAAGCGATATACATAAATGTACCATATACTTTCTTTTCCCTTCCAATATTAGAATTTCCAAGTTTCTTTGTTTAAGGAAAATAATGTACAAGCAGATATATTTGTTTTCTTTATAGCTGTTTTCTCCCTCCCATCCTTCACCCTTCCTATTTCAAACAGGTAGTCAAAGCTTTTTTTCTCCTTGCAAGGCAAAACAAACAAAACCTACATGAAGCTAAGCCTTGTAAAAAGCCTATAACATTTTAAATGTAAAGATTATTTCAAGACATTGAGGCTGGTGTGTGGGGTGGGGAAAGGATAGAGATAAAAAACAAACTGTGTGGAGAATGCAGGTGCTTGGTGAGAGGAGGAATTGGAAATGGGTGTAAGTCAAGAAGAAGAGGGAGCAAAAGCATGCCATCTCCCTGGCCTCACAGGAAAACCACCATGCACAGAGATGCAATATTTCCCCTGTCTTCTTCCTCTCCAGCATATTTACTAGTAGTGATGAAAGCCAAGAGAATAGACTGGGTGCAAGGATGCAGAAAAGGAATCTAATTTTAGAATAGATGGCCAGGGCACAAATTTGCATAGCCATTTCCAGTTCTGAATTTCTGGGAATTACTGTTCTCTACAGAGTGAATGCTTCATGAAATCTCACTGCCTGCAGGCGACATAACAAGGCAGGACAATTTCACCCAGCAATTGGTGAGAACAAAATATCTGATCATTTTACTGGGAGGCCTCTATGAGAAAATACCAGGATAAATTAGCCCACTTATTTCTCTAGGACCATCTGCTCCTAATTATCAACCATAAACTTGAAAAATCTTCAGGGGTTATTAAGAATTGTTTGTTTTAATAGAACAGGACAATGGTTGATTGTGATCAAAATGGTCATGTAAATTTGTTCATTTTTCTGTGGTATTAGACCTATATAGCAAACTACTTTTAAGCCCTGAGCTGATAGGTTAATACTAGTTTGTATGACTAATATGTTCAATTGTTACATTGAATCCACCATTAGAAACTACAAAATGTGTCTTCTTAGCTTCTTTGTACACTGTTGTTATATTTTTATTGGCACAGATTAAAAGATATTTGAAGAAGTTTGACACATTACTACCAAATAAATGGTTTTATTTTGCCTAATATTAATTTTTAAATTTTGATTACTTGATAAAGAAACATGTATGACATAATAAAATGCATTATTGAGATAACCAATTTAATCAAATCCATATTATTTTAACAAATAAAAAGTATATATTGAAATAGTCAGAGGTTGAGGTTTTCACAATATTTTATGTTTGCACAGTTGTTTTGGCAATATTTAAATGGATTTATGTAGGGATACATACTGCATCAATACATGGAATGGAATATGCAGATGAATTACTATTTCTACGGAAAAGCTTACAATTTATTTGATATATGCAGGCTTATATTTACATTTTTAAATTACCACTTAAAATATGCAGATTTTGAGGATAAGTTATGCTTATATTAATCAATTATAACTACCTTATAGAAGGTTTTGTGATTTTAGAGAGTATACAGGATCTGCATTTTATAAATCAACTATTGATTTATGGAAGCATCAAAGAAAACTTGCAAAAAGTCTGATAGAAAAATAAAAGAAATGCCACGGTACTCCCAAAGTGTCTTCATAAAAATATATTTCCTTCATTGTATATCCTGCTTTATTAAAAGAGATGTGGACATTTCTATCTTAAATAAATCATAAAAATCGCATGCCTCGTCACACAAATCAAGTGAATAGATACTCTCTCCGCCTGGTTCCTGCACTAGAACTCCAGCAGTCAGTCATTTTCTTCTATGGCATATCGAGTATGGACTTTTACATCCTTTGCGGTGAATCTATACTCTGTTGGTAATTTTGCCCTCTACAGTACAGATAGTGTCACAGCTTGGATGATGATTGACAGCCATGTGGTGGAGAGAAGAGATGACTCTGCAACTTGAACCAGGCTGCCTTGGACAGATCACTATCCTACACAAAACTGGGTCTTCACATGCTGCAATTGATGTTGGGATTGCTGAAGGTCAATGCTGTAAAATTTCCCAGTGCCTAGGTAGGAAATGCAAGACACTTCTCCTTCAAACCACTGTCAAGTAGAGAATGCTAGGATGTAACAGGTTTACTGAGTTATGCCCTAGTCAGGAGCATACTTAGATATTTTAGGTGGTGAGGTCCTTTAGGGCAAGGCACTATTGACATTTTGAGTGGGATAATTCTCTGTTGTGGGGCACTGTCCTGTGCATTGTATGATGTTTAACAGCATTCCTGGCCTTACACGATGGATGTTCATAGTACCTCCTCTCCCAGTTGTGACAAACAAAAATACCTCCAGACATTGCCAAATGTCTTTGGGTGGGAGTGAGCAAAAAATTGTCCTGAGTTGAGAACCATTACTTTAGAGTAGGCAATATGGCATAATTATATTTACATGAACTCAAATCATCTTCCCAACAGCATCACATAAGGAATCAAGAAGCTTACATGTATTGGGAATATGTTATGTGCCAGAAACTGAATTAAGTACCTCCACATATATTAATATATCTATTTTTTCCAACATGTAAGATAGGATCACAGATAAGGAAATGGAGATACTAAAAAGTTAATTGACTTCCTGGGACTCAAAGTTAAATATTTGTGACTTCAAGGAACATGAAATGGAAAAAAAAAAAAAAAAAGGAATTTTGTACTTGTCATGGGTACAGTAATGGCTCTCAAGGTGTCTAGCATCAGACTGGCCTTGGATCCACTAACAGTGTGAGACACCTGTGTGTTATTGCTGGTCTTCCAGAACTGAGTCTAGGTCAGGAGTTGAACATTTGGAAGAAAATTATAGGCAGCATAATATTTACTTTATTCTAAAGAACCTTCAAGTTAAGAATAAAATCATGGGAATTATCTAGATTATTATAAGAAAATAATATTTGATTCTCATGATTTTATAAATGTTTAAACAATTCCATGAGGCACACCAATTATAATCATCATGTTCTAGAATTGTTCCTTCTCTTCACCAAGATACATAGCCAAGCATTGCCACTGAAGGGGGATAGACTGGTAATGCACTCCTTACTATTGGCACTCTATTTATTGGATTCTCTCTTTATCTTCATTATTCTACCATTAAATATTTCATATCTTCCCAATGGCGTACATGGACATAAACTTTAAAAACTTTGCATGACTAAGAACATTTGATCTTTTATAATTTTTATTATATTTCATAATGGCCTTTTATTTTTATTTCAAAAACTTTAAATAAAATGGTCACAGAAGGATTTTATTTTAATATAATAAAGATAATTTACCCCCCCAAAAGCTAGTTAGTTAAGAACCACTAAAAAAGTTTTCAATAAAAAGAACTTTAGAAATATACCTGGAATTACTGTTATTGTGTAATATATTTTAGAAATTTTATATTTTTAATATGTTTTCATTGATTTTTTTAGAGACAGAGGAAGGGAGAGAGAGAGAGAGAGAGAAACATCGATTTGAGAGAGAAACATTGATCAGCTGCCTCCTGCATGTCCCCTACTGGGGATCGAGCCCGAAACTCGAGCATGCACCCTGACCAGGAATCGAACCCGGACTTCTCAGTCCATGGGACGATGCTCAATCCACTGAGCCACACCAGCCAAGCTATTTTAGAAATTTTGAAAGCAATACGATAACTAAGAGATACAAGTTTATTAATAACCTATGAAAAGTTCTCACACATTTTAAGAAAAGACAACTCAATATGGCATAATAATGAACAGAAAAGCAAATTCAAATGGACAAATACACATGAAAACATGATCAAATACAATGTTAAAACAATCCAAACTAAGTAAACCATAGATATTTTTATCCAGTTAATAGGCAAAATTAAAAAGTGTGTGCCCTGGTCAGTGTTCTCAATGGTTAGCGCACTGAAGGGTCACAGGTTTGATTCCTAGCCCCAGTTGGGGAGAATGTGAGAGGCAACCAATCAATGTACCTCTCTCACATTGATGTTTTTCTCTCTCTCTCTCTCACCCTCTCTCCTCCTCCCCCCGTCTCTTCCACTCTCTCTAAAAATCAATGGAAAAAATATCCTCTGGTGAGGATTAACCCAAAAACAGTGTGAAAATGTGGGGGATAGTATGTTTTCATTCATTGTTGATAGAAATGTAAGGTTTGCAGACTTTTTGAAGTACAATTTAACTCTAATAATTAAGATATATGTTTGGCTGCAGTTAGCAGAAAATCTAACATGGCAATGGTAAAACAAAATTGAAGTTTCTGTCTCACATAAAATAAGCCAAGGAATACACAATCTGGTTAGGACACTCCATAGGACACACAATAATCATCCTATCTGCAGCTGCCATCCTTAGCCCACAGTCTGCATCTCATTACTCAAGATGAGTACTTGAGTTCCAGCCATCACACTTGCACTTCAATCAGTATATGAAAAAAATAAAAGACATTAAAGGGCTCAAGATCTCCATTTAAGGATATTTTCTAGAAATTGCACTTATATTACTTAGTCACATAACCACTATTAGCTACAAGAAATAAATATGCTCAATTGAAATTTAAGGGGTCTATTGCTAAGGTGAAAGTGGTTATTAAGGTATGGCGAGCCCAGTCTGGCCAGTCTGGTTCAGTGGTTGAGCATCAACCCGTGCACCAAGAGGTCACCCGTTCGATTCCTGGTCAGGACACATGCCCAGGTTGTGGGCCCGATCCCCAGTGGGGGGCATGCAGGAGGCAGCCAATGGATGTTCTCTCTCATCGATGTTTCTATCTCTCTCTCCCTCTCCCTTCTTCTCTCTAAAAACTCAATAAAGGAGAAAAAAAAAAGATATGGCGAGCCCATAACCTTTGATAGGGCAAAAGAAAATAATAGTAGTGTACAAAGATGTATGTTCAAAGATATTTGTTGTAGTGGCAAAAAGGCAACTCAATAAATGTCCATTAATAGAAGACTATGAAATACCTTGGGGCACATTTGCATCATGTAATACTATGCAGTCATAGAAATGTATTAATTAAAGGTACACAGATGCCTTAGAAGAACTTCTACAAATTATTGCTAAGTATAAAAACAATTGAGAATCAGACACCTGACCTATAGCCATTATTATCTTGTGGTGATGATCAAATGCATCCAAAACTCAAAAGGCACTTTGAAACCTGTGGAGTGCAAAAAAAAAAAAAAAAGGGATCTTTATGGAACATCGATCATGTAAAATTACAGGTAATGAATTGACACATTCAACAGATATTCCAACTTCTTGAGTATGTCTCCTGTATTACACAGTCTGGGAACCGAAATATTACATTTCTCAGACTCCCTTATATCTGGAGTTCTGAATCTGATTTGGGATCACCTATCCGATGCATTCCTAGAAAACCAGAATTCAGGCATGAGGATAAGTGGGAAGAGAAGCAGAGTGTAAGGTGCATAGCGTGGATCGTGGCAGAGTCAGCAACGTCCTAGAGCAGGCAGGTGAGCATCAGATCTCTACTCAAGATGCAGCATCCTCTTTGTCACAGGAGCAGTAGCTCCTTTGGCTGCCAAGGTCTGTGGTGTGACCTAATAAATAGTTTCTACATGCTTAGGCAGGATATTAGGCTAGCCTGATTTTCTAGAAACTGTGCTTATATTACTTAGTCACATAACCACTATTAGCTACAAGAAATAAATATGCTCAAATAAATATGCTTTAAGGCATTCAATACTCTGCAATAAATCTTTCTACTTAAATCAGCAAGAGTAGATTTTGTTCTTAGAAAGTGAACTCTATCCAATGTTGTACTTTTGCTATTTTAATAGGAAAAGATCAGAAAACATTTCTGTACTCCTAAAATAGTCCTTTAAATATGAAATATGCTGCTAAATATACTTCTTTAAGATTTATAATTTTACTAAAATAACTGAATCAGATCAAGGCATGATAGATTAAAAATTGTGCAACAAGAATCTAATCTCTATAAAACTATAATGCTAGGTTATCTGCTGGACTAATTTCCTAGTCTCTCCCTCTTATTTTCTTACCTTTAGCAATAAAACGTTTATTAGATTGTATCCCTTACTCCAATCCCTTTTACCAGTCAAGTTCATATTTATTAAAATATTGTGAAATCTAGCAAAATATTCTTATCTAGGGGGAAAATACACAGATCCAAAATGCTGTGTGACTTATGTTCCACTTCTCCATGCAGCCATTTGACCCACTGCAACCTTGTCACAGGAATAATGAAGCATATTATTCACATTTATTAGTATGTGATAATGAGATCTTGAAAAAAAAAATTACTTTCCACTAAAATAGAGACTCCAACCAACTAAGGCCCAGACCAGTTCAATTAAAGTTAGAAAAATGGTTTTCTTTTTCATCTGCACCCAAGAATATGTTTATTTATTTTAGAGAGAGAAAGGGGGAGAGAGAGAAAAAGAAACATCAATGTTAGAGAGAAACATGGATCAGTTGCCTCCCATATGTGCCCCAAAAGGGGCTCAAACCCACAGTCTTTTGGTGTACAGGACAACACTCCAACCAACTGAGCCACTCGGCCAGGGAAAGGTTAGAAAAATGTTTTAATAGCACATCCTTTCATCAACTGAATTATTAATGTATAAACTGGCCATTTTATATCTGATGAAGAAGATGACGTTGGAAAATTCTGCCTTGAGCTAGAGAAGCAAAGCCCACAGCACCCTTGCTTATAAGTTGTCACATGTCTTTAATTTTCTGCCATGCATCTAATGATTGACACCATGAGGAGAAGGGATAAGGGAGCAAGGCGGGGCTGGGAAGACAAAAAAGAGTTAACCTGCATGCTATCAACCACAGGATAAGTCAATGTTCTCTTATAAATATCGGATTCAAAATCATTGCCAGGGAAGGTCATTCAGTTTAACTAGAATAAAACACAATAGCAATGTCATTTTCTTAATCTCCAGTATGACTTTCCTTCCGTGCATTACATTTCCATCCCTCATTTCTTTTGTCTCATTTCATGTCTTCTATTATAGTGGCTTTAATATGCTCCCCCCACCCCATCTTTTATTGGCCTTGCTTCAAACCACTTACTGTAGGTAATTAGCTTTCGTGTGTCTGAGCCTGTTATCACTGGCTTTTCTGTTCACAGCAGAGTCTTTTATGTTCTCTTCGTCACTGAGAATGTAAAGGAGTCAGTGCAGAATCAATGTCTGCTGAGAACCGTGTGGTTTATTTTTTTTTTTCATAATTTCAAGCAGCTAATTGCTCTGCTTCATTTTCTTGATTAAAAAACACAAATCCTGTGGCAGAAATACTGTTCAATTAAAAAATAACAAGTGAAGTCAATGTATCATTAAAGAGAGGAAGGGGCTGCCATGTAACTGAATCAAATACAAAACCAAACGGAAGCAACCACAAGAATGAATACACAGTATAAAATATTCTTAGAGAGACTTTAGGGCAGCATTAACCCAGCTCATTGATTTTACCTAGACCAATACCAGACAGAATAACGGTTATAATAACAACAACAACAAACACGTGTGCCAGCATTGTTTTCACCAGGAGCAATCCATCAAGAAAAGAGATGCATCTTGTCATAAAATTTGAAAAGCAGTGGTGAAAAAGGAATTACATGAAAATTCTGGCATATTTGTACATTGGCCCAATGCCCCCACCACCACCCCCCAAAATATGCAGGGGACAGAAAGTGTGGTTAGAAAATCCTGAGACTATTCAGTAGCATTCACCAGTATCGAACATGACATGTTGAGGGTTTGGAGCTTGCCTACAGAAAAAGATATGAGGAAACCAAACCAGTGGGATTTCAGTGGAAGCAGGAAACATTCCAGGAGACAGCACTGTCCATGTTCTCCCTTCAGACTGAGAAAAGTGGAGGGAGGGAAATCATCGCAGCTCTGTCTAGATCATTGTTCTAAGCAATGCACAGATAACACAAGACTCCGTGAGGGAGCAGCGTGCTGAGGTGAGGGTGGAGAAGTACACTAAGAGTCTAGGGTCACTTGTCCTTCAGCCAGCCCTCCACAGAAATCCTCCTTGCTTTTCCCTCTGCTGCACAGGGAAGTGGTATTTGCTTCCAGGAAAGACCATCTAATGAAGTAGACAGAACCATCAGAACTTTGGGCTTCAAAGGGAAATTGCAGAATTCCCACACCAAGGAACTAGAATATATTTCTTGGTAGAGAGAACTCTTTAACACAAGTTCAGAAAAGAGGCTCAAACGACACTCTGTATTTGGAAATAGGGTATTAATTAATTAAGATTAAATAAGATCATAAGGATAGGACCCTAAAACAATATGATAGGTGTCCTTACAAGAAGAAATACCTGGGGTATGTTCACAGAGAAAAAGCCAAGTGAGGACACAGAGAGGAGGCGGCCATCTGCAGGACAAGGGGAAGGGCCTTGGGAGAAATCAAACCATCTAATACCTTGATCTTGGACCTCCAGCCTCCAGAACTGTGAGAAATAAATTTCTGTTACTTAAGCCACCCAGTCTGTGGTGTTTTGTTATGGCAGCCATAGTAAACTCAAACACTGATGCATAAGAATTTACACATTCTACATGTGACAAATTTCTCAGCCCTTTTATTCACTGTGGCCCAATTCTATCTCATTTTCCCTCTGAAACATTCCAATCACCCCTTGGTCCAGCACTAAGTGCTTACTTTCCTTCTTAAATCATCATATGGGCAGATCATTCTCGTCATCTGGTCCTTGCTCAAATGACACATAATAAAATAGACCTTCTCTGATTATCCAATATAACCCACATTATCTGCACTTAGAACTCTGCCTAGGATACAGCCAACACTTGAGAAATATTTATTGAAGGAATAAAAGAGAACAAGGGAGTCAAAAAGCATTCACTACAAATATAAAATGAATACACGGTCTGGATTAAGATCCCCAAGCATGAAAAAGATGGAGAGAAATGGTAAAACATCTGTGCAATCATTTGTTAGTGTAAGTAGGGAAGGGAGGGATCAAATGAGGAGGGAAGGAAGAAACATGAAAAACTGCTTAGAAGACAACCAAACCACGAAAATAATATCCTGCAAGTCTTTCTCACTAGCAAAGCATTTATATGAAGCTAAATGTAATAAAATATAAGCAGAAAGATATTAAACCAATGGACTGAGATGAAAGGAGAAATATTGATCTATAATAACAACTGAGCATCAAACAACACTAACAGACATAATGCATAAGTGAGAAACAACAAGCATTAGAAATGATAAAGAAAAAAAATCAAACTACTCATGTGGAATAAAGGTTTGAGGTAGCCACTGTATGTCAAGGTACACAGGTCAAAGAGGTGAAAATTTCAACTTACAAAAAGGGAAAAATATGTAAGAAGCTTATTGAATAAAAAAATATCATGAATGTAAATGCATTGTAAATACTTAAATACTTAAGGAAAATTTGAAAATAAATTTTCTGTGAGTGAAAACTAATTGTAATACAAATATCTGCTAAATACATGTTATATATATGCCCATAACATTATCATTTTTAAATATTTTTGCAATCTATTTTATTTTATATTATATTGAAGATACATTTTATGTGTTTTAATAAGCAGATTGATATAAAACAAATTTAAGAGTGAATTTCTGAATCTAAGTGAAAAAATATGTTGAAGTAATAATTCATAAGAACAATTTGGTTAAACTAAATAAATATTTAAATTAAATTTATTGGGGTAACAAAGGGTAATTATATATTTCAGGTGGACAACTCTATAATTCATCATCTGTTTATTTCATGGTGTGCTCACCATACAGTCTAGCTTCCTTCCATCATCATCTATTGACCCCTTCTACCCTCTTCATCGTCCCCCGCCCCCCTCCCCTCTAATAACTACCATACTGTTGTCTGTGTCTATGAGTGAGTTTGTTTGCCTATTGTTTTGTTTTATATACCACAAATGAGTGAAATCATATGGTTCTTCTTCTTTTCTGTCTGACTTATTTCACTTAGCACGACACTCTCAAGATTCATCCATGTTGTCACAAATGGCAATGTTTCATCGTTTTTTTATGGCTGAGTAGTATTCCATCGTGTGTGTGTGTGTGTGTGTGTGTGTGTGTGTGTGTGTGTGTGTGTGTGAGACATCTTCTTTATTCAATCATCTGTCAAACACTTAGGTTGTTTTTATATCTTGACTATTCTGAATAAGGCTGCAGTGAACATAGACGTAATATATCTTTACAAATATGTGTTTTAAAATTTTTCAGGTATATACCCAGAATAAGAATTACTGGGTCATGGTAGCTCTAATCTTAATTATTTTGAGGAACCTCCATACTGTTTACCATAGAGGCCACACACATTTTCATTTCTACCAGCAGTGTATAAGGGTTCCCTTTTCTCCACATCCTCTCAAACACTTATTTTTTGTCTTATTGATAACTGCCATTCTAATCAGTGTGAGGCAGTATCATATTGTGGTTTTGATTTGCATTTCCTTTATAGCTGGTGAAGTTGGAACATATTTTCACATATCTGTTGGCCATATATATGTCTTTTTGTGAAAAGTGTGGGTTCAGGTCCTCTGCCCATTTAATTGGGTTATTTGTTTTTATGTTGTTGAGTTATAAGAGTTCTAATGTTGGATATTAGACCTTTATCAGGGGTATAATTGCAAATATCTTCTCCCTTTTGGTTGGCTGCCTTTTAGTTTTGTTGATGGTTTCTTTTGCTGTGCAGAAACTTTTTAGTTTGATGTAGTCCCATTCATTTATTAAACTAAATAAATTTTTGCTAAAGTACTAAAATATATTTTGATTCTGAATGAACAATTCAGCTATTAGTAATGGCATTATTTTATCTAGTATTTACTTTTTATAACTCATATTCAAAACATAATTTAATTTTTGTATTAAATATGGGCAAATCATTTTTCCTTTTCATACCTCAACTTTCTTATTTGGAAAATGGGGGCATTGAACTAGGTCAATTCTAATGGCTATTTCAGTTTTCTATTTTAATGAACTATGATGGTATTATTTTAAGTACTATTAAGTTTTAATATAAAAAAGCAAAAGGATTAATTATGTATTGAAATGATGGGGAAAGCAGCATTATATTTCAAACCGAACTCAAAATAACTTCTATAAAATTATTTTAGTGAGAATTTTAATACAGAAAGCTAAATTAAATATATCCATTCCATGAAGCATTACCTTTTTAAGGTTGGAAAGAGGGGAAAATGAGTGAAAGAAGGAAAGAAGGAAGGATCTTTTTATCTATTGCAATAAATATTAAATATATTGTTCTAGAAAGTATTTGTATATTTCTTAAAGAAGGATGTGTTCAATGCATTGGGGGAACAATTATAGTTTCTAAGTATACCTTTTATACTGTGGATTTATATAAATAAAAATAAGCATGAATCATCCCATCTGCAAACTGTAGAACTAAAGGACAAAGTCAGCAAAGGAATATATACATGTATAGAAAAAACATTCCATAATTATAATTGTCTATGTAATTTAATTCAAGCAATCAGAATCTCCAGAAAGCATTGATATAAAGAGGTAAACAATTTCACAATTCATTGTTTTCCTAATTCAATTATTGTGCCTTTTAAAATAGCTTTAGTACTTTTAAACACCAAAGCAAATTATTATTTATACACAACTAAGAGTATATTAATGTGCCTACTGTGTCATCAGCTCCCCATGGGACAATAAAATTTCAAACAATGAAGGAGCCTCAACAACAAATCAAACACAGGAACTGAGAGGTTATTCTTTAGAGGAAAATTTCAGTATATCAGCCTATTCTCTCGTTACCTTTAGCATAGTATGATGAAATGAGCACTGGACTGAGAGTCAGGAGACATCATTAGCTGTGTGACTTTGGGAAAATCATTGGATCTCCTAGATCTTCAGTTTCCTTATTTGAAAAATTAGAATGATGAACTAGACCAATTCGAATGTCTATTCCAGGTTTTTATTTTAGTAACCTATGACTGTGCTATGTTTCCTCTCTTATTATTTTTCTGACATGTGAATCTTATAAAATTGTATTGTGTAATTCTCTATTCGTTCAAAATTATCCATCATCAATCTCTATGCTAGCTCCAGATTACACCCAAACATTTAAGTCATTACTTTTTATTGTTAATATAGTAGTGGCGCAAATGAAAATAAAATAAGAAAAATATGATAATATATTACATCTAATGTCTTTGATATCTGAAATATACTCTTCTAATTTTTTGTTTTGGGTCATATATACAGCATGATGTGCTTGTCTCTTTATTTGTAGTTATATGAATAAAATGTTCCCTTAAGACTCATGTGATCAACATTAGCTGACAATATATAGTGGTCAATTTTTCAAATACCAAAAAATTTAAGTTATTATCCAGCCCTCACAGGAAGAGTGCCCAGCAAGGTGGCTCTGATTCTATGGTATGCATCAAGATTAGCTATGAAATTTATTTCCCTTTAACTGGCACAAAAATCTAATTCCCTAAAGTTGTTTTGAAACTAAGACATTCACAGAACCTGCAGGATAAGTCTTGGTTTCTAATATATTAAAATCTTCTTGATATTTTTTATTATGGTCTTATTAGTTTGCTACAGTGTTGAACTAATTAATTTTATTCCCAAGACCAAAACTGAATACAGATGATGCAAGTCTCTAAAGTTTATTATGACTCATCCTATAATTACTATGACTCTTTTCTGACAAAATTTTAAACATTCTTAGGAAATTATTACAATTGCTAAATTTCTTAGGCAATATGAAAACGTGAATTGCTTCTCAAATTCTGGTTTATTTCAATAGGTAGATCAACATCTGGCTCCCAAAATTTGTAATGTATATAATACAAAATATATGTATATGTGTATATATAGATATATATATAATGCATATGTGTATATTCTACTTGTGTGTGTATACATATATATGCACAATATAATTTCTATAATCTATATACACATCTATGTTGGTTGGTGAAGATATTTGCGATAATTGAATAGATACCATCTAATGTGTATTTACTCATGTAGAAATATTTATTGCCTTCATATGGGAAAAGGACTGCTGTTTAATATATAATTCTGATATATCATATTTATTACATTCTCTTACATTGTAGTATTTCCCTGAGGTTCTCTTACAGGTAATGGTAACACATTAGTTATCAAGAAGCTTTGGTAATTTGAAGAGCATTTGTTACAGAGCTCTTAAATTAACAAAAAAATCTTTCAGTTGTAATAAAGGTATAATAAAATTCTAATGAGTTCTCTTTTACTACTTAACTGTATTGAAAGAAATACCATCTGGGTAAAACTGATGTGCACTTTAATCTGCATTTAAAGGCAAAGTCATAAGTGAGACGGAATCAATGATTTGAGTAATAAATGCTATATACTATGGTGTATCAGATGAGATAAACAGACATTTATTAAGTGCCTGATATATGGACTGTGCTAAGTAAAAATAAGAGTTAGCCTCTTCCTTCTAGGAGTTAAAAATGTAATTGAGGAAAACAACAGCATTAAGAGTTAAATAACATTTTACAACTATAGCAAAAGTGATATCACAGAGGAGTAGATGAGTAACTGCTGAATAAATTATTCAACAATAAGTGCACATAGGGTATGAAGGCGTGTCCATGCTGATGGGTATGGTCTAGGGCTGCTTTATGAGCCAAGGTGTGGTCTATAGGAGAAAGTAGGCACTGGACAACTCCACTGGAGGGTTCATGAAGGCCATCCGTAGAAACATGAACTGTGTTCTTCCCCAGAGTTAACACCATAAAGACAAGTTACCTTTGTAATTCTTTTTTTGGAACTGGAACCTGCAAAGCAGATAGTAAAACGTAGAATTCCATTTCAACCAAAGAAAGGATAATAGTGTGCTCACAGGTAATTACAATCAGCAGTACAAATTATTGCCAAATGTCCCAGTTCTCCTGCAAAGGTTAACAAGTGAAATAAGAACCAACTATCTATAATTTCTAATGAACAGTTCAGAAACAGCATTATATTATAGCATCCATTTTTTATTGACTCAATGAATATTTATTGAAAGAATAAGCAAAATAAAAATAAAAATTCTTCCCTTGAGGATGTATCTTCTAAGGTGGAAGATATACATTGAAAAAAACATTTATAATGCCTGGGAAAATATGTAACATCTATCTATAATTAAAAATAAGACCTAGTGCCCTGCTGGTATGGCTCAGTGGTTGACCATTGACCCATGCACCAGGAGGTCGCCGGTTTGATTCCTGGTCAGGGCACATGCCCAGGTTGTGGGCCTGATCCCCAGTGTGGGGCATGCAGGAGGCAGCCAATCAGTGTTCTCTCTCATTAATGTTTCCATCTCTCTCTCCCTCTCATATCCTCTCTCCCTAAAATTAATAAAGAAAAAAATAAGAAAATAAAAAAAGACCTAGTAAAGTAATTGACGGTGGAGAGGAAAGCTGTTGCAGAAACTGTGGACAGGGTCTCCGAGAGGATGCAGCATTGAGAAACACTAGAAACTCATCTCTTGCTAAATTTAGATAATAAAGTCCTTGGTAAAATTCTCTTTAGACCATGTAATTTTCACAAGGGAGTTCATAATTAAACCTGTAATAATCTGGTCAAGGGGTGCTCATGAATGTGCTTCAGTAGAGCTTGGTGTCAGTATGCTTAAATGTGACAGAGATTTATGTCCCCAACATAACAACCAACAATAAATATGTCACCACAATGTCATATTTTCTGACACGAGTGTGGGAAAGGATGTTCCCTGTAAAAATATAACAGGAAAGATAAGGTTGGAATAAAAAAGGAAAAAATAGAAATGATTGACAAAGACAAGAGAAAATAGAGCACAAAGAGAAAAGAATAATAAGAGAAAAGGAATAAGAAGGGAGAGAAAATATTCCCTTTATTAACTCCAACTTTGTACAAGTTACTATTCCAGTACTTGTCATATTTTATGTCAATCATTTCTATATGCATCATGGCAACATGTCACTCACGGGTAGGAGAAGTATAATCAGTGCAAGTTTCTGCCCTGGAGCTCCGTTTTCTTTTTCTTTCTTTCTTTTTTTTTTTTTTTTGATATGTTTTTATTATTTTTTAGAGGGAGAGGAAAGGAGAGAGAGATAGAAACATCAATGTGAGAAAGAAACATCGATTGGCTGCCTCCTGCACTCCCCCTACTGGGGACTAAGCCTGAAACCCAGGCGTGTGCCCTGACCTGGAATTGAACCAGGACCTCTCAATCCTTGGGAAGATGCTCAATCCACTGAGTCACATCAGCCAGATTGGAGCTCTGTTTTCTTTTTCTTTTTTTTTTTGAAGTCTATAGAACTTTATTTTTATTATTATTTTTTACACCCTCCTCCCTGACTCTCCACCCCTTCCCCAGCTTTGTTGTCCATGTCCATCAGTTATGCACACATGCGTATAAGATCTGTGGTTTATCTCTTCCCTCCCTCCCCACCCCCTCTTCTGAGGGTTGTCAGTCTGTACCCTACTTTTACATCTCTGGGTCTACCCTGTTCCCCAGACTGGTATGTTTATTATATTCCAAAAAGAGTGAGATCATGTGATATTTGTCTTTCTCTGCTTGGCTTGTTTTGCTTAGGATAATACTCTCGAGGTCCCTCCATGTCGTCTCAAAGGGTAAGAGATCTTTCTTTCTTACAGCTGCATAGTACTCCATTGTGTATATGTACCACTGCTTTTTAATCCATTCATCCACTGATGGACACTTGGGCTGTTTCCAGATCTTAGCTATTGTAAATAGTGCTGTTATGAACATGGGGGTACATACATTCTTTCTGATTGGTGTTTCAGGTTTCTTAGGGTATATTCCTAGAAGTGGGATCACTGGGTCAAATGGCAATTCAATTTTTAATTTTTTGAGGTAACACCATAATGTTTTCCACAGTGGCTGCACCAGTCTGCATTCCCACCAGCAGTGTACTAGAGTCCCCTTTTCTCCACACCCTCGCCAACACTTGTTGTTTGATGATTTGTTGATGGCTGCCATTCTGACAGGTGTGAGGTGATACCTCATTGTTGTTTTAATTTGCATCTCTCTGATGATTAGTGATGTTGAGCATTTCTTCATATGTCTCTTGGCCATTTGTAAGTCCTGTTTGGAGAGGTGTCTATTTAGTTCCTCTGCCCATTTTTTAATTGGGTTCTTTGTCTTCCTTTTGTTGAGTTGTATGAGCACTCTATATATTTTGGAGATTAACCCCTTATCTGATGTATCATTGGCAGTTATGCTCTCCCATACAGTGGGCTCCCTTGCCGTTTTGATGGTTGTTTCTTTTGCTGTGCAGAAGCTTTTGAGTTTGATGTAGTCCCATGTGTTCATTTTTTCCTTTGTTTCTGTTGCCTTAGGTGATGTATCAGTGAAGATTCTGCTGTGTATGATGTCCGAAATTTTGTTGCCTACATTTTCTTCTAGGATTTTTATGGATTCACGAGTCACATTTAAGTCTTTTACCCATTTTGAGTTTATTCTTGTGTATGGTGTAAGTTGATGGTCTAGTTTTATTTTTTTGCATGTAGCTGTCCAATTTTCTCAACACCATTTATTAAAGAGGCTGTCTTTACTCCATTGTATGCTCTTGCTACCTTTGTCAAATATTAATTGAGCATGATGTCTTGGGTCAATTTCTGGATTCTCTGTTCTGTTCCACTGGTCTATATGCCTGTTCTTGTGCCAGTACCAGGCTGTTTTGATTATAGTAGCTTTGTAGTATAATCTGATATCCGGTATTGTGATCCCACTTATTTTGTCCTTCTTTTTCAAGATTTCTGTGGCTATTCGGGGTCTTTTTTGGTTCCATATGAACTTTTGGAGTATTTGTTCTACTTCTGTGAAATATGTCACTGGTATTTTGATGGGGATTGCACTGAATCTATAGATTGCTTTGGGTAATATGGACATTTTAATGATGTTAATTCTTCCAATCCATGAACAAGGTATGTGCTTCCACTTTTCTATATCTTCCTCTATTTCTTTTTTCAATGTCCTGTAGTTTTCTGCAAATAGATTCTTTACTTCTTTGGTTAAATTTATTCCTAGGTATCTTAATTTTTTTGCCACGATGGTAAATGGGGTTTTTTTTTTAGTTTCTCTTTCTGTGAGTTCATCATTGTTGTATAAGAATGCCATCGATTTCTTGACGTTATTTTTGTATCCCGCTACTTTGCCAAATTCATTTATTAGGTCTAGTAGATTTTTTATGGAGTCTTTAGGGTTTTCTATGTATAATATCATGTCATCTGCGAATAATGACAGTTTCACTTCTTCCTTTCCAATTTGGATTCCTTTTATTTTTTCTTCACATCTGATTGCTGTGGCTAAGTCTTCCAGTACTATGTTAAATAAGAGTGGCGAACGTGGGCATCCCTGTCTTGTTCCTGTTCTTAAGGGAAATGTTTTTAGTTTTTGCCCGTTGAGTATGATGTTGGCTGAAGGTCTTTCATATATGGCCTTTATAATGTTGAGATATGATCCCTCTATTCCCAAATTGCTGAGCGTATTTATCAGAAATGGGTGCTGGATTTTGTCGAATGCTTTTTCAGCATCTATTGATGTGATCATGTGGTTTTTATCTTTCATTTTGTTTATGTGGTGTATCACATTTATTGATTTGCGAATATTGAACCAGCCTTGCATCCCTGGGATGAATCCAACTTGGTCATGGTGAATAATTTTTTTGATGTATTGCTGGATCCGATTTGCTAGTATTTTGTTTAGGATTTTGGCATTTATGTTCATCAGGGATATTGGCCTGTAGTTTTCTTTCTTTGTAGTGTCTTTTTCTGGTTTTGGAATTAAATTATGCTGGCCTCATAAAATGAGTTTGGAAGTCTTCCTTCTTCTTGAATTTTTAGAAATAGTTTGAGAAGAATGGGTGTTAGTTCTTCTTTAAATGTTCGGTAAAACTCCTCCATGAAGCCGTCTGGGCCTGGACTTTTGTTTGCTGGGAGAGTCTTGATTACTTCTTCAATTTCCTTCGTTGTTATTGGTCTGTTCAAGTTTTCTATCTCTTCCCAGTCTAGTTTTGGGAGACTATGTGTTTCTAGAAATTTGTCCATTTCACTTAGATTGTCGAATTTGTTGCCATATAAATGTTCATAGTATTTGTTAACCATCTTTGGATTTCTGTGGTGTCAGTTGTTACTTCTCCTCTTTCGTTTCTGATTTTGTGTATTTGGGTTCTCTCTCTTTGTTTCTTGGTGAGTCTAGCTAAGGGTCCATCAATCTTGTATATCTTTTCAAAAAACCAGCTCTTTGTTTCATTGATCCTTTGAACTGTTTTTCTGGTCTCTATGTCATGTATTTCTGCTCTGATCTTTACTATTTCCTTCCTTCTACTTGCTCTGGGGTTTCCTTTTATTTGCTTTCTAGTTCTTCAAGTAGTGAGGTTAGAAAGTATTAGAAATTTTTCTTGTTTCTTAAGGTAGGCCTGGAGTGCTATGAACTTCCCTCTCAGAACTGCTTTCGCTGCATCCCATAGATTTTGTGTTGTTGTGTGTTCATTTTCACTGGTTTCCAGGAAGTTTTTAATTTCTTCCTTGATCTCCTCGGTAACCCATTCATTGTTTAATAACATGCTATTTAGCCTCCATGTGTTCAAATGTCTTTGCATGTTCTTGTTGCAATTGATTTCTAGTTTCATGCCATTGTGATCTGAGAAGATGCTTGATATGATTTCAATCGTCTTGAACTTGTAGAGACTTCGTTTGTGTCCTAACATGTGGTCTATCTTTGAGAATGTCCCATGTGCACTTGAGAAGAATGTGAATTCTGCAGTTTTGGGGTGTAATTCTCTGTAAATATCTTTTGGTCTAGTGCTTCATTTAGAGTCTCTGTTTCCTTGTTAGTTTTTTGTCTAGAGGATCTATCCAGTGATGTCAGCGGGGTGTTGAAGTCCCCTGCTATGATTGTATTGCTGTTGATTTCTCCTTTGAAGTCCTCCAGAAGATTTTTAATGTATTTTGGTGCTCCTTTATTGGGTGCATATATGTTTACCAAGGTTATATCTTCCTGTTGGATAGATCCTTTCAATATTATGTAGTCACCTTCTTTGTTTCTAGTTATGGCCTTCATTTTGAAATCTATTTTATCAGATATGAGTATTGCTACCCTAGCTTTTTTTTTCCTTTCTGTTTTCTTGGAAGATTTTTTTCCATCCCTTCACTTTCAGCCTATGTGAGTCTTTTGTTGTGAGGTGGGTCTCTTGTAAACAACATATATATGGGCCATGCTTTCTTATCCAATCCGCTACTCTGTGTCTTTTGATCAGGGCTTTCAGTCCATTTACATTTAAGGTGATTATTGATATGTACTTATTTATTGCCATTTTTGTTTAGTGTGGTTCTATTTTCCTTTCTATTTCTTTTACTTATTACAGCAGTCCTTTTAACATTTCTTGCAGTGCTGGTTTGGTGCTAATGTATTCCCTTAGTCTTTTTTTTTTGTCTTGGAAGCTCTTTATTTGACCTTCTATTTTGAATGATAGCCTTGCTGGGTAGAGTAGTCTTGGGTTCAGATCCTTGTTTTTCATGACCTTGATTATTTCATGCCATTCCCTTCTGTTGAGAAGTCAGCAGATAGCCTTATGGGGGTTCCTTTGTAGGTAACCTGTTGCTTAGCTCTTGCTGCCTTTAGGATTCTCTCTTTGTCTTTAATTTTTGGCATTTTAATTACTATGTGTCTTGGTGTGGGCCTGTTTGGGTTCTTCTTACTTGGGACTCTCTGTCCTTCTTGAACTTGAATGCCTTCTTCCTTCACCAAATTAGGGAAATTTTCTGTCACTATTTCTTCAAATATATTCTCTAACCCTTTCTCATTTTCTTCTCTTTGGGGACTCCTATGATGCGAATATTATTACGTTTCCCGTTGTCCCACAGTTCTCTTAAGCTGTCTTCCTGGTTTTTCACTGTTTTTTCCTTTTGGTTTTCTGATTGGTTGATTTTTTCTACCCTGTCTTCTAATTCACTGATCCGGTCCTCAGCTTCTTCTACTCTGCTGTTTAGTCCTTCCAATGTGTTCTTCATTTCTGCTATGTCATTTTTCATTTCCAATTGGTTTATTTTCAATATTTCTATGTCTTTGCTCATGGTGTTGATGTCCTTACACATGCTGTTGAGCTTCCTCAAGGTCATGGCTCTGAATTCTAGTTCTGTTAACTTGCTTAACTCCATTTCATTGATCTCATCTTCGGTGGAGGTTTCTTGTTCTTTCATTTGGGATCTGTTTCTTTGTTTCACCATTTTGGCTATCTCAGTGGTTTTTGGAGCCTGCCAAATTTTCCCTGTGGATGTTGGTGTTCTGCTGTTTGTGGCTCCCTGTACTGGGTTTGGATGAATGTGGGAGGACCCACGTTATACACCAATGTTGAGTCTTACTTTCCAGGGTATTTTTGCAATCCCAGAAAAGGTTCAGTTATCCTCTAGCTTTTTGCCTGGAGTCTATTAGTCCCAGTTACTTGAAGAGCCTTGGGTTCTCAGTTGAATGAAAACCTCCCTCAGGTGTTCAGCATGAGAGGATTTCTATTTCATTAATTTTGAAGGAAACTACATTATTAGAAAAATAATAAGTGTATGGATAGCCTATTAAGTTTAAATTGTTTCCCATTGATAGTAGAAACAGAACATTAATTATTTTTTTCTAAATGATTATTCTATAATTATGCCTAGATTATAATAAAAGATTTCTCTAAACTAGTACAGCATTTTAATAGATGTGCCAGTAAAACTTTATGCCAGCATCAGAAAAATATATTATGCAGAGTTATTATGATATTTCATATTGATTATGAGGTTCTAACTGTGTTTAAAGAACAAAACTTAAGTAAATGTGAAGGTCTAATTGGCTTTATTAAGTGATTCATATATCTGTCAGCATCCTATCAAGTAAGTAGAAGGATCTTCTGAGGGGTGGTACAAAATGGAAGGTTTTTTTTATAGGAAGAAGGGTAGGACAAGGGAGCTGTTAACAAAAGAAAAGAAGGGATCATTTTTAGACAAGGAAAGACATCACCTTTGGCAGGAAATGGACGGGGAGGGTTCTTATGCAGATTGCACCTTCTCTCTACTGGGGGGTTGCGGGATGGAGAGGGACAGCCCACTTTACAGATTACCTCATGGTGTTGATGTTAACCAGAAAATTCCAGACTGGTTGATTAAAATTATGTTTCTAGGAGAGGTTGAAACTGTAATTAGGTCAGGTATTCAATTGAGGTTTGGTATCATGGCTTTTAAAAGCACAAGTGAAATTGAAAACCTATTTTAAAAAATAATGACAGAAAAATTCCCTAACTTGGTGAAGGAAACAGGCATACAAGTCCAGGAAGCACAGAGAGTCCCAAACAAGATGAACCCAAAGAGGTCCACACCAAGACATATCATCATCAAAATGCAAAAGGTTCAAGACAAAGAGAGAATCTTAAAAGCAGCAAGAGAAAAGCGGTCTGTAACCTACAAAGGAGTTCCCATAAGACTGTCAGCCAATTTCTCAAAGGAAACTTTGCAGGCCAGAAAAGAGTGGCAAGAGACATTCAAGGTGATGAAAAGCAATGACCTACAACCAAGATTACTCTATTCTGCAAAGCTATCATTTAGAATTGATGGACATATAAAGAGTTTCCCAGACAAGAAAAAGCTAAAGAAGTTCCTCACCACCAAACCAGTATTATATGAAATATTGAAGGGTCTTCTTGAAGGAGAAGAAGAACAAAAATATGAACAATAAAATGGCAATTGATACATATCTATCAACAATTGAATCTACAAACAAATGAGCAAGTAGAACAGAAACAGACTCATAAATACAGAGAACTTTTTGTTGCTTGCCAGATGGAAGGGGGCTGGGGGTGGGTGGGTGAAGAAGATGAAGAAATTAAGAAATATAAATTGGTTGTTAGACTGAAGAACCTCAAAGGGAAGAGGGAAGGGAGGGCGGGATGAGATAAACCAAAGAACTTCTATGCATATATGCATAACAAATGGACACCGACAATAGGGTGGGGAAGGCGGTGGGGGGGATTGGAGAGGAGGGGGTCAACGGGGGGTAAAGGGGGGACATCTGTAATACAGTCAACAATAAAGATAAGTTAAAAAATAAAAATAAATAAATAAAAGCACACCATTTTGGGCAGGTGGGTTTCTCTTTAACACTATAAAGAAAAAAAACACCATTACTACTCCCAACTACTAAAATAAGACTCCCAAAAATATTAATAACTATTAATTAATGGGTTCCCAAACATATACTTTTTAAATGACCTGTTAATTCAAAACAGTGTCATGCCTATAGTAAGCAATTAAAATATGAATTAATATAGAAGTCAATATACAAGATCTCCTAATATGACCTGTGCTAGAATGCATTAATCTTAAGGTTTTAGGCTATATTGATAAACAGGGCATAAAAACAAACTTATCATTAAGGCCTCTTTATTAATTCATAACCACAAAATCTCTTTTTTATCTATCTGTTTTTAAAAGGTGTTGTACTGAGAACTGCAGAACTCTTTGCAGAGCACTGAAATTTCTCAGGAAGGCGCTTTGAAAGGGGCTGGGGTCACTCTAGGCCCATGGCCTTAAGCGGGTAGAGGCCTGCTAGAGTTTGGTCAAGTCTCTTAAGTATAGGGGTTTGGAAAGACTCCCAGTCCTTGTGGGAAGATAAGAGCCTCTCTTCAGTGGATGCTTTGCTTCAACTTATACACATTGCCTCCTGTCATAAGATAGGAGTGTGTTTTTCCTCAGGATCCAGGTAGCCTAGTTACATGGACCAAGACCCCTGAATACCTTTGTTGTAGCACACCAGCCTTTCAGAGGTCTCCTGCCTTTTGTTTGGGGGATTTGCATTCAGTCCACGTGAGGCTCTTCTCGCATCTGCAGTGGTGACAAAATGAAACCTGTCCTTACCACTCAGTGTTGGCAGGTGTTTATCTTTGACAGTGCACTTCTACTAGAAATCTTATACTTCACAACCTCCTCTTCTTTACCCAGCTCCCTGAAGAGGTGTCCTGAGGTCCTCAGTCTTTTCGTCTTTCCACATAGCATTTTCCATCTATAGTTTATTTTGGCTACACTGTCCGTGCTATGGGCATTTTAATATCCAGACCAGGGAAGCTAAAATTAAGAATTTTTGTCCATGAAGGTGGGGAGTATGAGTAATGAAACCAGTTTAATTCTTTCTTCTTGACATTTAAAAGAAACCACTAAGGAAACCACTAAGCATTTCCCCCTATGCCTGATCCTCACCCCTCTTAGAGATCAATGTCCTCTTCATCACAGATGTGCAACAAAAGGGTTCCAACACACTGTCCTCTCTCCTTAGGGCAATTTACTACCTAACAGTTCTCCATCTACACCATTTGTTTATCAGGGCCAGGCACTATTTGATACTTTTGATACTGTTTAATACTGTCTGCTCTTTTTTGATGAGCTCATAGAAAAAGGACTTCTAGGGAAGGTTTGGGTAACGTCGTAAGGGTGAAAGCCAGGTCTGTCCAACTTACCTCTACATATTTCCAACACATGTGGACATTTTCTTCTATTTCTGGCACCTAAACAAAATTCCATCCACACTGGTTCCTGAACAAAGCCTGCACTTTCTTTGCATAGCTCCTCTGCCTTTTGCTCTTTTTCTAATTTTTAAGTAACAGTTATATCTATTCAGTCATTTAAATTTCATTTTCATTGTTAGACCACCAAAACTTCTATCAGAATGAAAATGGGTAAACTTTTGTTTTTAATCCCATTACATTTTTTTTCTCTCTTAATGCCTAATTTCATTCAGTTTTATTTTCCGGTCTCTTCCTTTATGATAAGCAGAGATTTTGTCAGAGGTCTATACATAGAGAATAGTCAATAAATATTGCATCAATGTAAAAGAATGACAGAAACATGGGTAGCAATTAATCTTTACACTGATGATAAACTAATAAAAGTTTTTCCTGCTAAGATTATCTTTATTTTAATTTCAAGTCATTTTTCCATATAGCTAATATGTAAAAATTTTCCCAACAGAGGATATATCCATTTTTTAAAATTTAAAACAATAGAAATATGTAATTTAAAATTCTCCCCAAGAGACCATTAAATACAGAAAAGAATAAGCTGCTAAATATAAGTACTTGTTGAATATTTTAATCTATCAGTGTGATTACAGTGTATTCAGAACTCACAGATTGATCCCTGGACATATCAACCATGTGATGGTTTTGCTTTAAGAGATTCACATCATTAAATTGAGCTCTCATTAAAATGTCTATATTTAAGGTATAAATCAGTGTTGATCAAGCACAAGATAGCCATGAAATGATGTGAAATTCATTATGCATTATTTAAAAGCTAACTTTATGTCCAAAGCCAAAAAGAGATTCATTTTGAAAACTTGTAGAGAATGCTAAAGATGGAAGCACTCTTAATGAGGCATCAATTCAAACAAATCTCACCATCTTCGAAATGGAGCACACAAAAATGCCAGCTCCTTGAAAGTAGAAGAATTTTCAGTAACAGAATGCATAGTTTGTTTTGAAATGCCATTTATTCCACATGTTTTAAGAAGGAGCATTATAAAGGAAGTCTGGAGAATAAAGGAAATATACTGACATTAGGACAAACACCTACACCTACACTTTTTAGAATGTAAACTTGCTCATACAGAGAAAAAGTAGGATTTCCAGAAATGGACTATTAAACACGTGTACAGCCAAGTTCACATCCTCAGAAATAGTTCCAAGCTATGTCTGCAACACAAAATTATTGCCATCTCCTGGGTAAATTCAAAGTCACAGAGGTAATATTTGTTCAACTAAAGATCTCATTTGGACAAACACAGGAGAGAGTTTATTAAATCTATATGTGCAGTACCCAGTTTGTATAAGTACACCCAAGCCTAGAACATCTTTACTCCAAAGAAGGGCAAATAATGTGGTATCCTTCACTGTAGTGTCATTTCTGATTCAATATGTAAGTCTACAGTAACCAGGGAACAGGTGAGAAATAGAGGAAATCACCAATCTCTGCTTTCTGGGCTTTACCTTTAGCCTTTCAAGAAACCTTGTATCTCACTGCAGCGATAGAGCAGAGAAAGAAGGAAGGGCTGCAGGATGGTGAATAGACTTCATTTGAGTTCTCCTGGATTAGAAGACCAAAGGCCAGTGCTTTTGTTGACATTTCTGCAGGGACTTGTCCTTTGGCGTGGTGAGCCCTGGCATCAACCCAGCTGTCACTTCTGCCGCACCACGACAGTGGAGCTCAAAGCATAGAAAAGCACACACACCTCAACAGCAGACTTTGTTCTTTTCTTTTTTATATATTATACTCTCTTCACTCCCCACATATCCCCCCTTCCCATTTTTCTCACCATTAGCTTAAATGCACACACATGCACATCACACACAACATACAGATTTTTAATGCAAGAGACTGGACACAAGCAAGCTTATAAGAACATGCATACTGTCCCAACTCTCATGCTACCGTCTATATTCACACTTCATTTATGGCTTGACTTTTCCCTTACATTTATTACGCTATGATTGTATTTCCCTCTGTCCCTCAGTTCTTCCTATTTCTCTTGTCTTATAAAAGATCAGGAGAAGACCTGTGCAGGTGGCCCACCTCTGGTGATTGGAGAAGTCCTGGAGGCACCAACTCCCTCGCCTTTTCTTTTTCTTTTTTTAATTAATTTATTTTTTATTGATTTTAAAGAGAGAGGAAGGGAAAGGAAGACAGAGATAGAAACATCGATGAGAGAGAACATGGATTGGCTGCCTTCTGCATGCCCTCCATGGGGATCGGGCCCACAACCTGGGCATGGGTCCTGACTGGGCATCAAACTGGCGACCTCTTGGTCGATGCTCAATCACTGAGCTACACCGGCTGGGCCATCGCCTTTTCTTGATACGAAGGTTCAGAAGTTTGGGGTAATATATCCCAGAGCGAGGGTGGGGGGTGGGGGTGGAAATCTATAAACTGTGAGGAGAATGAGGAAAGGAGGCATCCGGATGCCCCTACACCCCCAAGCAGATGATCTTAGCAGTGAAGCACAGCACCCTGGAGGCTGAGCTCGGACTAAGTTTCAGCAATGCCTGATGCCTTCCTGGGCCTTTCTCAGCAGCCTTGCCCACAGCGCTCCAGGCCACCTCCTGGTGTCCACCTTTCTTTTTTGATGAGCTGCCTCTTGCATAGGAGGTGGTGGCTGTTACAGCAACAAACTCAAGGCTGTCACTGGTCCTTCCCTCTTTCCAGCAGGAAAGAAGAAAAACCAGCCAATCTCCTGTGGCAGGTCAGACAGCTTTCCCAGAACAACCTGAAGCATCTGCTCCCTGGACTGGGAGGCGCTGAGGTCGCCTGTCAGCATCAGTGTGGAGAGGGCACTTCTGCTGTGGACAGAATGGAGAGGCTTCTTGATAGAGAAGTGCTTTGGATCGAGCTGGGGGGTGGGGGGTGGGGGTGCATTGCAAACAGGAGTTGTTTCTTCCAAGCGCTTTTGCTAAACCTACAAACAGCGCACATGCACATCTGCAAGCCCCTAAATTGAGTGAATTGGGGAGGGAGAGCAGAGGAGGAAAAATAAGTTTTATATTGCCCGTGCACAGCTCAATCTGGAAAGTTTAAATACACACGTGCACCGATTATCCTATCGTCCACTCAGGGTGGGTGGTGAATGGTGACTCCCACTCAGGATCCTGCAGGAAACAAGTGACGCCAGAGGTATCATTAGAAAGTCTGTGGATATGTATGTGACTCTCTTTCACTGCCTTCGGGAATACTCCTCTGGCAGAAGACGAGAAAATTCCAATCCCACTTAAGCTTCACTGCAGAGAAACAGGATTCTGAGATAAAGCAGCCACCAAGGGCTTCCCTTTCAAACACAGGCAGCCCAACCACACTCCCCACTCAAGTGTGGGCAGGTAGGGAAGCACAGAGGGAGAAATCTCTAAAGATCTCAGCAATGATTTCAGTTTATTCTTTTTCTTTGTAATCTCTGATACTAGAAGCTGTAACAGCCCTCACCTCACTATTTCTTCTGGGGCCTGGTCCCTGGGGGAAGGGGTACCATCCCCTGCTCAAGATTTAGGAAGGTAAGAACCCCTGAGTCTAGAGCCCATCCTTACTGGAGAGGGAGCTAAGGGACTGGATCAGAACCACTCTAAGGATTGAGTAATTATGAACCTTCATTTACACTTCTAGTGGATCCCTGGGAGCATGTCCCAATTATTGATACTTCTGCAAATCTGCTTGCATTCATGCATTTCTGTCACTGTGACTATTTTCAATGAATAAAAACTACAAAAATGAAATGTAGAGGTTGGCGATGTTGATTAGGATTTCAAATCCCCTGTATTCGTTTCTTTTTGTTTTTTAAATGGTAAATGAACATATTTTGGATTAAAAATAAAGGACAATTCGACAATTAATGTCATCCAGCCTCACTTGACCAAGTGTCAATGGAGAAGTTTGGATGTGTGTGTGGGAACATAGACATGATTATAGTATAGTCCCTAACCAGACAAGGAGCTCATTATCTCAGAGGAAAATCAAACTTTAAAATAAGTAAGTTGAAATGTTGTACAGTTCACTAACAGAAGCATTGTTAGTGTGCATCTATCACTTGGTTAAGTTCTTAGAGTGGTTACAATTTTGGGTTGGGAGAAAGGACAGCTTCTTGGAGAACGCAACTCCTAGCCTGTGTTTTCAAGGATGACTACGGAGTTAGGCAAGCAGACAAAACATACAATATCCTAACCTGAGCAGAAAATGTACAAAATCAGAAGCATAAAAAGAATGATGCTTCAGGGAATGTCAGCTGTTCAGCACATTTGGAGCACTAAGAGGGAGGGGAGACTCTCAAGAGATAAGGTTAAATATTCAAGTAGGAATGTTTCATCGTAGAAATATTTGCAGATGGAATTGTAGTGGGAACTGGTTCCATAGAACAGTTGGTTGGGTAATAAACTTTAGATAAAAATCAAAACACAAACTCCTCACCAGGATAAACAAATACATCAAGCAGGAGCTTTTTATAGGAGATTCTTAGACAAATTAGTCATGAAGAGAAAAAGTGAAACTTTGCAATTTTATCACGTTCCTTCTGAAAACTTTATAGGAGATCATGTTTTATATATGTAATGCCTGATCAGTGAGAGTTCAGGAATACTGAATCCATATTGGAATAATTAGTGATTCGTGTTCATTATATTTGGCTAACATAATAGGTCCATGAAATGCATATTCATCTTAATTTGCCTAAATAACAAACTAGCCCAATAAATGAGAGGTCCTTTAGGACACATGGGGGACAGTTTAGTCCTGTAGTACTGTAAGCAGTACTATTTACAAATGCATTTTCACTTATCTCTTGCAATTACAACTATTTAAATAAAATTGTGGTAGCAGATGATATTTTTAAATGTTTGTTTAAATTTTTTTTTAGTTCAGATAATTTTTATAATTCAGAGGTCTCTACTAACTGACAGCCTGGGAGTGGATATCACCCACAAAGTGTCGTCTTTTCTTATATAATACATTAAAAGTTGAAAAATGAGATGCAAAATTTTTAAAACCATAAAATTTCACATAAAATGTCTACGATGTCAAGGTTCTCTTCAAAAAGAAAAGACGACCCAATAACTTTACACTACCTTTCCCACATAATAGCTATAGTTTATAATTGAGTAGAAGCTATTTCTTGTAATAGGGATTCTTGGTAGTACATCTTAGAACATTTTTATTTAGTTTCTTACTTTCTATGTGATTTTTTTATCTTATACCTACATTTCTTTATTTGTATATTTTAGCTACCAGGACTCTCTCTGCATTTGAATGAAAATCTCAGGATTTCTCATCTGAAGCAGAACATAAGAAAATAATGTAAATCATGACTGTCTCAATTATCCCAAGGGTGTTTTATAACTAGGACCACTTAAAATGCATACAAGATAGGTCAATTTATGACATACAATGAATGCAACAGGGCTTAATTCCCTAACGGACTTCAGTTGAGAAAGTTTTCACGTAAGCATTCTTTCATTTGCTTATGTTGTAGATAGAGCATTCTATAAACTGGATTTACTTCAGGTGAATAGTTGAGCAAACAAGTAAAAGAAGAATCTGTGGCTTGAAAGTGTGTGCAGAGCTTAGGGGAAGTCACACAGGCTGAGAATGAATCAATGAGTACTTAACTGGTGGGGGCCTGCCGGAATAAGGAAACATAATGAGTCTAATTCACATCTGACCTGCTTCTGCCCAAAGTAATATAAATAATTGATCTCCACTCTGAACCGTCACAATTATCTTTCTTCACATTCCTCTTGAAAGCTTTATGTCAATACATATTGATAACTTAGAGAAAATTGTGCTCTCCTAATACAGCTTAACTAAGTTGCACGTTAGTTACAATTGTGACCTATAATTAGAAGAGTCAGGAAAATGCATTTTAAAATTCTTTCAAGAAAAATCAAAATGTATCTGTTCGTTATCTTCAGTGAAACCGAAGTATAAACTACTTAACTTTTAGCTATGTGCGTGGATAACTACAAAGGCCATTGCAATGGAGACCTAGGGTTGGAAGTAGGGTAAATCCATTTATGTATGAGAGATATAAATTAGATGTAGATGTAGATCTAGATGCAGATGTAGCACAAGGAAGAAATGCATGGAGAGGAGCGTTCTCAGGAGTGAATGAGTCAGTGAAATGAAACATACGCCAGGGGTATCTGTGGAGAGACTCGAATCCATGGGAGGCGTGGTTGCTTGTTTAGTGTACTACAGATACCCATCACATTTCTAGTGAGGTGGCTTTCTACACAATGAGGGTACTTTAACTGCTGATTGCTTCTTGCCTCTTGATGGATAGTCTTCTTTTGGGGTGTAAAAGCAAGTAAACAGCCAAGAAATGTAGCAGTCTTAAGATCCAGCAATGTAGCCTCTATTCTTTAAGGAAACATAGCAGAGCAAGCTTAAATAGACACCTCAGCGCATCAACAAACTGAGCTACCACACACTGTAATCAAAAGGTTGGAGATGTGACATCACAGAAGAGGCTTTTTTTGTTTGTTTGTTTTGTTTTATTAATTTATTTTTGTTACAGATGTTTCTCCTTTTTTCCCCATTGACACCCTCCTCCCCATCCCCCCCACCCGGTCCCCAGCTTTGTTGTCCATGTCTATCAGTTATGCATACATGCATATAAGTTCTGTGGTTTATCTCTTCCCTCCCCCCACCCCCTCTTCTGAGGGTTGTCAGTCTGTACCCTACTTCCACGTTTCTGGGTCTACCCTGTTCCTCAGACTGTTATGTTCAATATTCCACAAATAAGTGAGATCATGTGATATTTGTCTTTCTCTGCTTGGCTTGTTTCACTTAGGATAATACTCTCTAGGTCCCTCCATGTCATCTCAAAGGATAAGAGATCTTTCTTTCTTACAGCTGCATAGTACTCCATTGTGTATATGTACCACAGCTTTTGTATCCATTCATCCACTGATGGACACTTGGGCTGTTTCCAGATCTTAGCTATTGTAAATAGCGCTGCTATGAACATGGGGGTACATATATTCTTTCTGATTGGTGTTTCAGGCTTCTTAGGATATATTCCTAGGAGTGGGATCACTGGGTCAAATGGCAATTCAATTTTTAATTTTTTGAGGTAACACCATAGTGTTTTCCATAGTGGCTGCACCAGTCTGCATTCCCACCAGCAGTGTACTAGAGTCCCCTTTTCTCCACACCCTCGCCAACACTTGTTGTTTGATGATTTGTTGATGGCTGCCATTCTGACAGGTGTGAGGTGATACCTCATTGTTGTTTTAATTTGCATCTCTCTGATGATTAGTGATGTTGAGCATTTCTTCATATGTCTCTTGGCCATTTGTATGTCCTGTTTGGAGAGGTGTCTATTCAGTTCCTCTGCCCATTTTTTAATTGGGTTCTTTGTCTTCCTTTTCTTGAGTTCTATGAGCACTCTATATATTTTGGAGATTAACCCCTTATCTGATATATCATTGGCAATTATGCTCTCCCATACAGTGGGTTCCCTTGCCGTTTTGATGGTTGTTTCTTTTGCTGTGCAGAAGCTTTTGAGTTTGATGTAGTCCCATGTGTTCACTTTTTCCTTTGTTTCTGTTGCCTTAGGTGATGTATCAGTGAAGATTCTGCTGTATGTGATGTCCGAAATTTTGTTGCCTACATTTTCTTCTAGGATTTTTATGGATTCATGAGTCACATTTAAGTCTTTTATCCATTTGGAGTTTATTCTTGTGTGTGGTGTAAGTTGGTGGTCTAGTTTCATTTTTTTGCATGTAGCTGTCCAATTTTCCCAACACCATTTATTAAAGAGGCTGTCTTTACTCCATTGTATGCTCTTGCCACCTTTGTCAAATATTAATTGAGCATAATGTCTTGGGTCAATTTCCAGATTCTCCGTTCTGTTCCACCAGTCTATATGCCTGTTCTTGTGCCAGTACCAGGCTGTTTTGATTACAGTAGCTTTGTAGTATAATCTGATATCCAGATTGTGATCCCACCTACTTTGTTCTTTTTCAAGATTGCTGTGGCTATTCAGGGTCTTTTTTGGTTCCATATGAACTTTTGAAGTATTTATTCTAGTTCTGTGAAATATGTCACTGGTATTTTGATGGGGATTGCATTGAATCTATAAATTGCTTTGGGTAATATGCACATTTTAATGATGTTAATTCTTCCAATCCATGAACAAGGTATGTGCTTCCACTTTTTTATATCTTCCTCTATTTCTTTTTTCAATGTCCTGTCATTTTCTGCAAATAAGTCCTTTACTTCTTTGGTTAAGTTTATTCCTAGGTATCTTAATTTTTTGCCGCGATGGTAAAATCCTGAACAAAATACTAGCAAATCGAATCCAGCAATACATCAAAAAAATTATTCACCATGACCAAGTGGGATTCATCCCAGTGATGCAAGGCTGGTTCAATATTTGCAAATCAATAAATGTGATACACCACATAAACAAAATGAGAGATAAAAACCACATGATCATATCAATAGATACTGAAAAAGCATTTGATAAAATACAGCACCCATTTCTGATAAAAACGCTCAGCAATTTGGGAATAGGGGGATCATATCTCGACATAATAAAGGCCATATATGAGAGACCTACAGCCAACATCATACTCAAAGGGCAAAAACTAAACACATTTCCCTTAAGAACAGGAACAAGACAGGGATGCCCACTTTCGCCACTCTTTTTTAACATAGTACTGGAAATCTTGGCCGCAGCAATCAGACATGAAGAAAAAATAAAAGGGATCCAAATTGGAAAGGAGGAAGTGAAACTGTCATTATTCGCAGATGACATGATATTATACATAGAAAACCGTAAAGACTCCATCAAAAATCTACTAGATTTAATAAATGAATTTGGCAAAGTAGCAGGATACAAAATTAGCATCAAGAAATGGATGGCATTCTTATACACCAATGATGAACTCACAGAAAGAGAAACTAAGAAGAGGCTTTTTAAATCATGTAGTCCAACTATCTCATTTTACAAATATAACATCTGAAGCAAAGTAGTTTCAAGTGTTGCCTAATGTATCATTCATTCATTGATTCACTCATTCATTCATTCAACAAATATTTATTGTATACCTTTTGTATGCCACTCATATAAGGCTCTGGGGATAAAGCAGAGAAAGAAAGTCAGATCACCTCTCTTGCTTACTGTCTATAATAGGACAGTAGGATGTTGGTGGCATGAAGACAAGCAGAGATAAAGATACAAATAAAAATACTTGAGATAATTATTTTAATAAGCAAAGAAAAGAAAATATTTGGGGACAGTATATTGGGGAGTTATCTTTCTTTTTTTCCTTTATTGATTTTAGAGAGAGAGGGGGAGAGAGAGAGAAACATTGATTAGAGAGAACATCGATTCATCACCTCCTGCATGCCCCCCACTAGGGATTTGGCCCACAACCTGGGCATGTGCCCTGATCAGGAATCAAATCAGTGAACTCTTGGTGGATGGGTCAATGCTCAACCACTGAGCCACACCGGCCGGGCTGGGGAGTCATCTTTAGATGGGGTGGTAGAGAAGGCCCCTCTGAGGAGGTGACATTGATTTAATGCCTAAAGAATAAGAAGGAGTTGGTTTTACAAGTGAGCAATGAAAACAGCAAATTTAAGGCTAGAAAGCATAAAATGGCTTGGCTAAAATGGATGAAATAAACATAAAAGAGACTATTCTGGCTAGTTAAACAAATTGGATGGCAGTAAGAACAGGGTTTTGGGATATTTGAAAAATAAGCATTTCATATAGTTCTATCAGAATCTGGAATATCGGATTAGTAAAGAGATTATTCCTATATAGTGTTAGTTTGAGGGGATGGATTCAAAGAAACATCTTTCATATCATATAGCCCACTTCAGATTTAGGCACAAAGAATCAGTATTTTCTGATTAAAGTCTACAGAAGTGGCAGTTTTACCAGGCAATGTGGCAGAGAACGAGAAAGAAGAACAAATGTTAACAGTGATTTACACACCATGATTATCATAATAAATAAGCGTCAAAGTTGAGTAAAGAAAGGAGTGAAAATAGAAGAAGCAGAAACGTAATGACAGATATAGAAGAGTCAAGAGCTCAATTCAATGAAAACTTTAATAATAAAAAAAATGTATGATGATGGGAGTCCTAGGAAAAGTGAGCTGAAAACATAAGCGATGGCCATCAGAGAATGGCATTTTGAAATCTACATTTCAGAGAAAGAGCAGTAATGCTAGATTCAGGGAGTGTCCACAGGAGGGAGCAAGACAGGACAAACGTAGGAAAAACATTGGTTAGAGCTGATTACATCTAGAAGCAGAAAGAGACCAGAGTTTTGAGTGGATCCTCAAAGTGAGTGTTTGAAGTCACTGAGATGATGAGAGGAAAAAGTGTAGACTGAGTGTGAAGAGATAAGCTGAGCTGAACAGTCCTTCAGTGATCACGAGTGAATGGATAGACCGGAGGACGTGGCATGAAGACAAGCAGAGGGAGGCACCACTGATGACACTGGGGTTAGGTTTAAAGTTTGTAATGAGAAACTAAAGACGATATCTCTCTTATTTTCTGGCCATGTCAGTGATTTGTAAGAGAAAGTATAGTCTCAGCTTGAGAGCTGCCAGAGAAGAGCTCACTCTCCTTGAACACTGAAGACTATTCAATGATCGGAAGAATTATAGCCCTGGCCAGTTTGGCTCAGCGGTTGGAGCGTCAGCCCACGGGCCAGAGAGTCCTGGGTTTGGTTCCCGCTAAGGGCACGTACCTCGGTCGCAGTTTGTCCCTGGCCCCAGCTGGGGTTGTGAGGGTGGCAACCAGCCGATGTGTCTCTCTCACATCGATGTTTCTCTCTCTCTCTCTCTTCCTCCCTCTCTCCCAATAAGAATTTTAAAAAGAATTATAACTTTATCTTTTTTAAAAAAAATTTTTTTTTTCTTTATTGATTTTAGAGAGAGAGAGGAAGAGAGAGGGAGAGAGAGATAGAAACATCGATGAGAGAGAACATTGATTGACCACCTCCTGCATGCCCCCACACTGGGAATTGGGCCCACAACCTGGGCATGTGCCCTAACCGGGAATCGAACTGCGACCTCTTGGTGCATGGGTCGACACTCGACCACCGAGACACACCAGCCGGGCATAACTTTATCTTAAGCTATAACAAAAGCCACAGAAAACAACTTTTCTTTTTTTTTTTTTTTTAGCAGTTGTAGATTGCCTACTAAGGTCTTCCTGGCTTGTTTCAACATACATTTTTTAATAAATTCAATCACATTTCTAATATTTGAAGTAGTATTTTTTCCCACTCTTCTTTGATACATCAACTAAAATGGATTCAACTTTATCATTACAATTCACCTGCCAAAATGCATCCTTTTAGTCAGTATTGTTAAATGAGTATATGCAGTTTATTAGTTACTTTGATTAGTGACAAATCCAAAATCTCAGTGCTTACAATCTGCATTTCTTCCTTTCCTGGTTACTTGTCTGTGACTGTGGGTCAGCTGCTGTGGTTCTGCTCCACAGTTCTCCACAAGCCATGGTCCAAGATGGAAGAACAGAACTTGTTTGCAACATGAAGACAATACTTGGCAGAAATGTCTGATGCCTTCTAAAGCTTCTGCTCAGTCATGGTGCTCCATTCACTTAAATTTCACTGGCAGAAGTTTGTCAGACAGTTAAGCACAGGGGACGCAGTAGTGACATCACTTCCCTCATTGGTGCTTTGCATGTCTCATGGCAATGGGTGAAGATATGTTGTAGTCTTCAAGGAGATAAAAAAAGAAAAAAGAAAAACTCTGGGACAGTAAAAACAATGTAATACAATAAGCACTGAAAACTTCTGCTAAATACTTCAGATGATCCCAGGAAGAATTTACCTATTAATTAAACTCAAAGTCAGCTGAGAGACATATGTCTGCCAAGGTTAAAATAACAAATACTGGGCAATGTCTATAACAGCCAAAGGAAAAAGAAACTTATGGAAAAAAAATAGATGTCGAGAAATTGAATACATAGAAAATAATTACAGGTAAAGTGATACGGTAATGTTGATTCATTAGAAAAGGAACACTGTTTACATAAAGTCTTCATTGAGTGGTCATCATTAGTTGCTAAATTCTTCATGCTTCAGTATCTGGCCACAAAATATATTGCCCCAGGTATATATGGTTTAGTCATTACTCTGATTGAGCTTCTAACACTGGCATAAACTGCATTTAACTTATAAGATACTATCTCAATTAAACAAATGATCAAAATGTTCATTGGGAGACAGCTCCAGATTAACCTGGTACTCCTCTCTTATTTAGCTCCCTGAATAAGATACTTTGATTATGAAGAAGCATTTTGAGGCTCCATTCTTATCTTTTATTCTCAAAGTGTCTTCCATATTTCTTGGGAGAATAGAGTGAGCTGAATCAAGAGCATGCTGCTGTTTATTTTCTACTGTCAACAATGCTGATTCATATGCTAGCTATTTGCTTTAATTAACTAATTTATTTATGTACTTAATCCTCACCCAAGGATATTTTTCCATTTATTTTCAGACAGAGTGGGAGGGGGAGAGAGAAAGAGAGAGAGACAGACAGAGAGTGAGAGAGAGGGAGAGAGATAGAGAGAAAGAGGAGACAGAGAGAAACATCGATGGGAGAGAGACACATCAACTGTTTGCCTCTCGTGCAACCCCAGCCAGGCCCAGGGCCGAACCACAACCAAGGAATGTGCCCTTGACCAGAATTGAACCCATGACTCTTTGGTCCTGGGACCAATGCTCTAACCACTGAGCCAAAGGAGCCAGAGCATGCCAGCTATTTTAAATGAACAATATCATGTTACATTCCTATGATGATTACATGTGTCTCTATAAAGAACACCTGAACTACATAATAAAAAATCAGTTATAATCTGAAGCCCTTTCCAAAGGTTACCACATTAACTCTAATAGTTCTTAAGGCCATACAAAAATTGGGCTACTGAATTAATTCCTGGAAGCCTATGAAGAACAGAGAAAGAAGTCAAGAAAAAAATGTAAAATCCTACCCTATAGTTCATGTGAATTTTGTTCATCTTGCTGTTTAAAGCATGCCATTCTTGACCTTGGAATATTTTATCATTTGGCTTTTAAACTTTGAGGTCAAATTTAATGCCGCTGAGATTCATAGTCTTATTAAAATAAGGATGTGGCAAGCATCTCAGCTCTATTTGTTCTTTGTAGTGAGACAATAATGCTGAGAACCGCTGAGCCTGGCACCACAGTGTAATAGCACCCTACGGCTCATAGCATAACAGCCTAAAGATGATACGTGCAAACTCAGACGCTAATGCTGTATTAAAAACCTCACAGTAAGTTATTGCGAAATTATGGTTAAGTGAAAGTGTTTCTTTGTGTGAGACATTGCACATTCAATGTGGCATTTACTTGGAAGGATGATGGAAGAGTTAAACAAATATTCATAAAACATCACACAGTTGCACGTTCGGTTCAGAATATTTAACGGAGTGTTTTTACATTTTCATGAGCTTCAGTAATGCACAAAGCTTTAAGCACATATTAAGATGCAAGATTAATAAAAATAAATCTACTGTATATTATATGAAGCATTATCTATCTATATAACGTAATGTATTGTGGGGTCATTGCTGGCTTTCAAATATAAGAAAAAATATGGAATGAATTTTATAAAAATTTTTATCAGGCCATCTCAAAGAATTTTTAAAAAATGGTGATATACTAAGTGCCATTATAGTGAGTCATTCACAGATTAAAGGAACATAATGGAAAACATTTAAACAATGAGTATTTTGGAAGCTTGCAACAAATGGAGATGGCTCCATTTCTATTTAAAGGCCTGGAAGGAAGCTGGTCATGTGCTACCCTTTATCCAAAAGGGATATATATTTCTGTTATCTGTCTGCTCGGGTTTTTTGGGGGGGTAGTATTCTTGACTGAAACAAAAAAATCTCTAGTCAATAATTAAGGCACCTTCTATATTTGACAGAGGAACCTGGAGCACACAGGAAGTTAGTACCTTCTACATATTTTGGAGAAACCATAGGGGAAAAAATCCTGCTGGCAAGAGGCAAGAGTGCCTCATGGCATTGTTCAGGAACCTACTATATGAGTCTTGTCTCTGCACTTAAAGAGATGCTCAGAGAATTTGAGAAGAAATCACCTGCTGCCTGTGGGTTAGAATGGCAATTAGATAGATGAAGACAGGAAGCACTTTCTCTCCTTTCAGAAAGAGCCAGTGTAATTGGTGCTGTGTTTCCTCTTTGGAAATATTTACAACAATGGGTGAGGTATAGGAATTTCCTAACCCTGGTTTGATTAAAACTGTTAATTACTTACAACATGACTATAGTGCTTTAGCATATGATATGGTGCAGATTCTGAAATAGCTAGTGCTTATGGATCTTCAGGAGTCTCCTTTTAGTGCTGGAGCAGGTGAGACCCTTGCAGTAGCAGCACATACTTGAGGGGTTTACAAAGGAATGAAACTGTGACACTGGAGTCCTTTCTGACATCTTCCTACAGGTGAGTAATTCATATTTCAGTCCATTTCCCTTTCTCTTTCCATCACAAACCTTTATTAAGTATTCTTAACATTGAATAGAATCTTGTACAAAACTTGAAGAAGGAAGGGAACATGATTTGAGGAACAAAAATGATCATTTTAAGTTAAAGTGAATACAGTCAATTTTTAGTAAAAGGGAGAGAATGTCAAGTAGGTGCCTTACCTGAACTAAGATATTGTTGCAATGTAAACAAGGAAAATGTAGAAAAACAAAGTAAACATCAGAAAATTATTTATAAATACTGAGAAGAATAAAGCAATATCATCATTACTTTTAAAAACACTGCCTTGAGGTAATTCTGCCTAACTGATGGAATAATTCATTTCTAGTTCCAAAATATATTAGGAACATTTCTTGATGGGCAAAAGAGGTATTTTATTTATATTTTTTGGTTTAGAAAATTTGCCATAGTTTTTATGATGGAGACAAAGAGAACAATGATGAAATATGTCCAATGAATATATGTCCAAAGGAATTTTATGACATATATAAAGCAATTTAATATAATTGTTACTTAACCATATTTCTGTTTTAGAAATATGCAGTTTTATATTTGACTTTTCAACATGATAATAAGTATTAATTTTACTAATGTAAAGTACTGCTTCAGTTGAGAATAATTTAAATATATAGAGAGGCTGTATAATAAAAACAACACTTAAAATTTTGGAAATATATTAAAAGGTAAAAGGATTAAGACGTACAGCTTGGTAGTTACAGAATAGTCATGGGCTGCTTCCAAATCTTGGCTATTATCCATCAGATGAGTGGATAAAAAAAGCTTTGGGACATTTACGCAACAGACTACTACTCAGCTATAAAAGAAAGAAAGAAATCTTACCTTTTGCAACAGCATGGATGGACCTGGAGAGCATTATGCTAAGTGAAATAAGCCAATCAGAGAAAGAGAAATACCGTATGATTTCACTCATATGTGGAATCCAGTGAACAAAATAAATGAGCAAACAAAATAGAAACAGACTCACAGATAGAGAACAGACTGACAGTTGTTAGAGGGAAGGGGAGTTGGGGGCTGGGTTAAAAAGGTGAAGGGATTAATCAAAATAAAACAACAACTCATAGACACAGACAAAAGTATGGTGATTTCCAGAGAGGAAGGGGGTGGAGAGAGACAGAAGAACTTAAAGGGGGGATAAACGGTGATAGAAGAAGACTTGACTTGGGGTGGTGAACACACAGTACAATATACAGTTGATGTATTATAGAATTGTATACCTGAAACCTACATAATTTTATTTACCAATGTCACTCCGATAAATTCAATTAAAAAATAAAAAGTGGCCTGGCTGGTGTGGCTCAGTGGTTGAGTGTCGACCCATGCACCAAGAGGTCACTAGTCTGATTCTTGGTCAGGGCACATGCCCAGGTTGTGGGCCCAATCTCTAGTAGGAGACATGCAGGAGGCAGCCAATCAATGTTCTCTCTCATGGATGTTTCTATCTCTCTCTCCCTCTCCATTCCTCTCTCTCTAAAATCAATAAAGAAAAAATAAAATAAATAAATAAAAAGTAGCCTAGCTGGTGTGGCTCAGTGGGTTGAGCATCATCTTGGTTCAATTCTTGGTCAGGGCACATGCCCAGGTTGAGGGCTTGATTCCCAGTAGGGGGTATGCAGGAGGCAGCAGATCAATGTTTCTATCTCTCTCTTCCTCTCTTTCTAAGAAATCAATGAAAACATATTTTTAAAATAAATAAATAAATAATCTACCTGAAAACCTTAAAAAATAAAAATAAATAAAAGGTTTAAAATAGCCAAGAAAGTAGTCATGGGGATGTAAAGTACAGTATAGAGAATATAGTCAATAATATTGTAATAACTATGTATGGTGCCAAGTGAGTACTGGAAATATCAGGGGGAACACTTTGTAAAGTGTCTGTTTAACCAATATCCTGTACACCTGAAACTAATACAAAATAATATTGAATTAAACCATAACTGAATTTTTTTAAAATTAGAAATATATTAAGTAATTATTTAAGTATAAATCAATCTGAAATTTCATTTTTCATATATGCAATAACTTCATTTTAAAATATTTTGGAAAGTTTATAGGAGCACTTCCCTGTTTCATAGGCATGCTAAACACTCTTACCCAGATCATCAGAGAATGCAAATAGCCATTTACAGCATTTATATCCTTAGTCTCCTTCTTCCCCTTCAGGTAAGTCTACCTGAAAGTTTGAATCAGACAAAGGGAGTATTATGAACAATGCATATTTTGAGCACAATAAAAAATTAAAATAAAATGGTTCTGCACATATGGTTCATAATAAGTTTTTTTTTTCCTTCTGAGATCAAAAACATCTGCCATTCCTTTCCCTTCTCACAGGCTTTCATTCTAAAGTTATGTTCCAGAGCCATCACATAAAAATAGGGCTGCATTTTTATATGTCTGAGTACAAAACACAGGCAGCCCCGAGTTTCCTTCTTCCCAATTAATATCTGAGCCATCAGATCAGTTCACTATGTGGAAGCTTTTTCTGATGGAAAAAAGGGTCACCTTTTGACTAAACCTTTCAGTCCCAGTTGCAAATGTTTGAGGAACTAAAGGTCAAGTATTTTATTTCAGGACTTCTGTAAATACTGACACTGGATAGATCCATACCTGGCCAAATTGTTCAGAAAACTGTATCTGAGCACATACAAGTATCTAGATATTTATAAAAAGTTAAATATGTGAGGTGATAAAAATGTGAATTAACTAGATGGTAGAAATCCTTTCACAATTTAAAAATGAGACAATATATAAATATAACATCTGTTCTGTTCTTTCTCTTCAGTTGTTTAGAATATCCTTATAGTAGTATATTCTTACTATCTACCTTTTCATTCCCAACACACATCACTGCCATTTTTTTCAAAGACTTTACTCTCTCTTATAGATCAGTAAGTCCTTTGAAAGCAGTGACATACATTATGTATTTTGTGTATTCAGCCCATTGCAAGATGCCTGAATTCCTGGACTTGAAAGTGGTTGTTGAATGATTATATAATGAATGAACAAAAAGGCTGAGACTATCCCTCGGACTAGACACACTTTCTCTTCCTTTCTCTGAAATCTCTCTTAATTCCTTCATGGTGTTTTTTGTGTAAACAATATTAACACATTTAAGAGCTCCAATTCCCCTGCCACTGAGGCTACAGGCATCGGTGTGCATTGGAAATTCAGCAGTTTAAGAACCCACTTCAAGCACAATCTCATAACTGCTCTTCCAATCCTCTAGCTTTGTAACTCTGCTCTGACATCCTTGGATTCTGCCGCTCTTCACAGCTAGTTTGATTCTTTGTCCCTAGTTATTGTATCTTGGACTACCTTTGTCTCATACCCGCATCTGTCTATTTCTAACATCCATTTTGCACAGCTGCAAAACAATTTTATAATGTATCCATATTTTTTAGTTTTAAATATGTTTTATAAATTGAAATTTGATATCATGTTCCTTTTAGAAAAAAAAAAAACTTTTATTCAAGCTGTAGTTCACTGAAGATCCTTTGTACTTGATTTTCAAGTGAAGCATATAGTTAGAAATTCGATAAGTAGAAAACCACTTGTTTGAATTTTTGGTATAAGTGCAATTTACAACACATTTATTGCAAATATCTACCTAATGTAAAAATGTATACCTTTTAAAAATGTTTTAGAAAGAAAATAATTTAAATGCCAAAGCTATTTACTTTTTATGTACATAGTTCCTTTTGAGTCAATAATATACACCATGTTGAACTAGACAAGCTATGGGGCAGCTGGAAAATTTACTTTAAAAAAATTAAACAAATTGAAACATCTTCACAAACATGTGTCTATCCTTAGTCTTTGGCGAAGGCTAAGAAGATAAGCCCTCCCTTCTATCACCTGATTCTCTACTGGAATGCAAAAGCCCACCTCCAATGCACACTCACCCATGCTCAACAGGGAAGGGGTGGTCAAAATTAATACCAGTTTTCATCTGGTTACTCTCTGGAATCATCATTATAGGTTTCCAATATGTGTCCACGCACATATTCACCAGGCTAGGTGATCAGGCCACCCCAACTACTTTTCCCATCTACTCCTCTGTGTCAGGAACGCATTTATACCCAGTATACATCTTGACAATTTCCTCTGTTGAAACCTGGTATGGTCCCCATTTAAATTTGTGCAGACTCTGACAAGGATTGACATAGGAAAGGAGGGTGTATCAGAATGGGGTCTTCATTCAGGGTTTTGTTTTTGCCTGGGAACAATCAGCTAACAGTTTGAATGCCTCAAATAGTTGTTTTCCTTAACAAGTGTCCAAGGACCTTTGTGATTCATGAGGGTTAATAACAAAACAAAAACATGCACCTCCATATGCTAATTTTATCTTAACCTCACTCCTTCAGCTTCACCTCCAATTTCATTAAAACTGTATTGTTTTTCAAGTCTTTTTCTTCCACCAAATGTCACGTCTGAGCATTTAAACTTCGTGTCTCTTTGACCATATCTTTCCTCATAAATATATTTCATTGACTTACCTAGGTAGAAATATCAAAATGATAATGTCTTTGAATACATTAGTAAGATGAACTGCTTCAAATAGGCCACAATGTCACAAACTATTTTAGTGCAATAGATTACACGAAGGCAGTTAAATGCATCTGTGTTGAAAATAAAAAATTCTTTTCAGTGAATATCTTTTCAGTTACTATTATTACTAAAAATAAATGTAAATCCCTGGAAAGTAAAATATTATTTGAATAATTGAAGTAGTCTTGCATCTAAGTTTTGAGTGATTGTAATTTTTTTAAAGGATCAATTAAAAGAAGATCCAACTTTCTCGGTTGGAAGAGTCATAAAGAGAATGAGGACCAAAGATATAAACCATGTATTTGGGTTTTCATTCTGCTATTGTTATGTAATGATTTTATCTAGGACATTTAATCTCCCTGAACTTGAGTTTTGTATCTGTTGAAATATGATAATAATACTTGACTTAACCCCCTCATAAAGTTCCTGTAGGAGAATGGATGGATATTTCACATTCTGAAGCTTGGTTAGTTATTGGTTAAAGAAACAGCATTAGGTCCGTCAGAATCCTGTTCAAGTCTATCAATCCACGGGGCAGGCCTGGATGGCAGTGTGCTCTGATGGAATAAGGTATTTAGACATTCATCTTTCTGGGCACCACAGCAATTGATCATCTAGAGATTGTGGCTTCTGCTTACCATATTTTTAATCTATGTACAACTTGCTTTAACATGTCCACATTTGTTCATAAAATTACACATGAAAGAAGTAATAATATTGACAAGTTAATAAAGGATGGCGAAATCAGTCCATGGTACCTCATGTGCCACGACAAAACCTTGTCCAAGGGAATTTCGCAGTCTCCTATATTTTTGCTCTGTGAAAGGGCTGCTGGAGGAATGATCTATTAATTCCAAGGTTCTTGCCTATAAACCTCAGAAATACCATCACAATCTTTATTTGGAAAAGTTAAATCACAAAGCAGAGTTCTAGGGCACCACGGAACTTGCCTTAAAACTTTCAGTATGTCTTTGTCCCTGAAGCCCTTTGTCTGGGGCTTTTCTGCCTATCCTTCCCACCAGAGAGCACAGCACAGAAAGCTGCTAATAGAGAACTGAAACTTTTCCTATACTGAGACACATGATCACCTCACTTATCTAATTACTCATGGTGTGTCTATCAGTTTCTTCAACTTGATTCAATATTGTGTTTCTTATTCTGTTCTCTACAGTGTGCATACTATGTGACTTCAATATGACATCTTCAAGCATATGGGTAATAAAATAGGATAGTCTTGAAATGCATAATATATTTAGAATATTATTCAACAAACTTTTTCTTAGAAAAATATGTCTGTATCTCTGAACATACACTGAAAGCTGCAGTGCTATTTCTATCAACATGAAAATGTCAAAGACCTACAGCATTTCTTGTTCCCTGATTTGAAAAAGTGATGATGATTTTCTTAATAGTCTCTGAACTAAAATTGTGAAAGTAAAATAATATTTAATAGGACTGAGAATGTTTAAAAAATTGATACCTGCTTCTTGATACTAAATGAGTTTTCACTGGAGGCTTAGGGCACAAAAGTGTTTAATTTAAAAATGTTTGTCTTTATGCCACTTACTTTATAGCAGTCAGTCACTTTCTGATGTTCATTTTACCATTTGTGTTTTTTAGCTATGCTCACTCCTAAAGTCGTCAGATTATCATTTTACTGTTTATGGGGAATGGGGAGGGGGAGACAAATGGGAAAATAAATTTGTCAATTTTTGAAAATAAATATTACCCAAAAAATACAAGCTATCTGTATATCCATATAAGTAGAACACTTCTATGATTACCCAGTGTATATACATATTTTGATTTTGTCATTAAAAAAACGTATTATTCACTACATAAGCATCTTGAAAGAGCTAAGCCTAAAAACTGTACAGTTCAATTTTCACTGTAAATCCTAAGGGACTTCCAACAGTATGACTTCTCTTTCAAATATCCACGGGTGAAGCCCCGATAATCTCCAATACCCTCTTAGACTAAAAAATGTGTAACTGGTTTGCAGTACTACCCTTACACTTTATTGTATTTCTGTCTGCAATAGGGTCTTTTGCTGGATTTTCAGCTCTGTCTGGCTGGTTCCATAAATGCTGACAAATGTTTAGTTATATGACCAACACCATGATCAAGATATGACACTGTTCCTTCACTGTTTCTAGAATGCATATTTCAGTTAGCATCTATTTGTTTTGTTTTTATTGTCTTAATTCTGCTTTGTCTGGTTGCTGGGCACTTCTAAGGGGTATATTTCTGTCTTTTTTTGGGGGGGGGAAGGCACATAGCTATTTAGTCATAGTGTTTCAATATTATAAAAAGTAGGACTTTCACCTGGGTTCAAACCCTGGCTCAACCACTTACTGCCTATGTAATGGAGCTTAGAGCTATTGTGAAACCTCTCTGTGCTTCACTTTGTTCTTTTTTTTTTTTTTAATAGAGGGTTATGATTATATTTACCATATATGTTTTTTGTGTATTTAATAATTATATCACACCAGTTTTAATACACAGATTAATATAAATATTGATACAGTGATAGAAAAAATACTGATGCATTATTGTCATTATGTTTACACTTATTATTTATTACACTTTTATTTATTTTCCAAATTTTTTATACTGAAGATTTTTTTTAGTCAACAAAAGCAAAATAATACAAACTTTTATAACATTTTAAAGCCCAATCATCCCCGATCAATATCAGCCTTTATTGGCTAAGTGTTTAAATGTATGTATAAATGGAAAATGCTTCCTTATAAATTTAAAGTAGTGATATTTATATTTTATTTCACTCAGATTCACACTTCTTTGAACATTCATCTTGAGTCAGTGTAACTGGAGTCTAGGACTGATGATCTTCTCCTGTTTGAGGGGCAGATACGCAATTTTTTTATGACATCATCTTTTTTTGTTTGTTTATCCTCACCCAAGGATATTTTTCCATTGATTTTTAGACAGAGTGGAAGGGAGGGAAAGAGAGAGTGAAACATCGATGTGAGAGAGAGACATCAATTGGTTGCCTCCCACATGACCAACTGGGGCGGGGATTGAACCTGCAACCCAGCTACATGCCCTTGATGGGGGAATGGAACCATGACTCTTCGGTCTGAGGTTGGATGCTCTAACTGCTGAGCCAAAGGGGCCAGGGCAACGATATCATCTTTTTTGCTTGAGATTCCCTGACATCAAAAGAGTTTGTACAATCAGTTCAGAGTGAATCATCCCCAAAGCAAAGCAAGTTGTCAGTACTAATGAGAAAACGATTTATTACTAAATAATTGCAAAATGAAAAAAATTAAGACAGGAGGAAGATGCATGTAGAGACAATGTTTAGCTCTGATAAATTCAGAGTCTGTGTGTTTTCATTTCTCAGTTAGCATTGATGCCATTAAAGAGATAAAAACTATTTGTGAGAGGGCTGGTCATTTCAATAACGTGCAGGGAGCTAATGTCAGGCATATATTGTTTTACAAGCTATCACGTGGAAAAATGAGGTGACTTTCAGAAGAGTGGCTAGCTATTAGCTTATTAAACATAATTTGATGATAACTTGTAAGTCATTTTTTATTTTCTTTTGTTAGGGCAGAATTGAACATCTAATAAGAATAATATACATATTCTTACATTGCTTTCCTCACACACAACACATACAATTAGAGAAATGATTACTTCTAATTAGCTGTTGCTGCAAACCAATCTATACTAACAATTTAGTTATTACAATGTCCAATCTTTTATTGTATTATGATGCTAAAGTTTAAGGTAAATTCAAATGGAATAAGAAGTTTATAAAATAATAAACAATTTATATCTCTTACAGTGGAAAGAATAACAACACATCACTTCACAAAAGACAAAGTTATAAGTTTATGAATAAAAAGTTTGAGGTATCATTTATGTCAGTGTTTACAAATGAGCATTCTGCCCTCCAGATGGTATATTATTCTCTTACAAGTATGGTGTTAGACCTGGAAAACATTTTTAATTTTCAAAGCAGTAGGAAGCATATACGAGTCTCATATGCTTAAAAACTTGAAAAGTACACTCTTGCTAATGAGAAAACAGGTGGTGGTTACATTATTATAATTAATTCACTGTTATTGAAATGTAATTTTCATTCTTCAGCACCAATTATTAAAAAATCAGAACATTTTGGTATACCTTGTGGAAGAAAGTCCGAGAGAAGTATAAACATTTATTAATGGGGATACATTTGAAATTCAGTTATGTCACTTCTGTCTTTAATGTTCCCTATAGTTTTCCTGCTTCAATGTTAAATTAATACAATTAAATCTCTATTTTAAACAAATCGTAAAACTAAGAATTTAATTTAACACACATAGCTTTATTTCTGGATTTCCATCAGCTCTCATTTCTTTATTGTCTTTAATACAGTACTAATTTTTCCCTGGCCAGGTAGCTCAGTTGGTTAGAGTGTTGTCCCTATATGCCCAGGTTGTGAGTTTAATACCCCTGGTCAGGGCGCACACAAGAAGCAACCAGTGAATGCATAAATAAGTGGAACAGCAAATTGATGTTTCTCCCTCCCTTCCTTTCTCTCTCTCTCTAAAATAAAAAAAAGACTAATTTTTATTACTCTGCTTTGAGAATTTTATCCCAATTATATATACATATATATTTATGTATACAGGGTAGGGCAAAACTAAGTTTACAGTTCTTCATATGGAAAATACAATACGGTAATTAATAAAAAATAATACAAGAATAAACTTTATGTTTCATGTATTCACAATTGTAAACCTACTTTTTTCTACCCTGTATTTATATATGTATATTTATATATATATAAACATTTGAATCTTATAGATATAAGAATATTGGTTTATCAAGTCAGCAACTATTTCATTTTGTTCACAACATTTTGTTTATATGTATATGCTAATTATAACGGGAAATGCAGTTTTTTGCCATATAAAAATATCCCTGGAACGTGTATTAGGATAATATGGGAGAAATCATATAAAGAGCATAAAACATGAACATTTTAGACACAACACATACCACAGAAGTTTGGAAAGGCACTCAGAGAACCGGATTTATGAAGGTCTATGGAAGCAAAACTGCTTTTTTTTGTGTTGAAGTGCCTTGAGATATACTAAAATTTCCAATATACTAAAATTTTCACGTCCTTTAACATATTAACATTTCTGCTGAAAAATGGCATTCCGTGTCTGTTCTCACAAGCATATTTTATGGAAGAAATATGATAAATGAATTGACCTGCAGCTGCTCTACAAAAAAAACCCTACAACATTTAAACCTCCTAGCAAGGTCTTCTTGGTCCTGTATTATATTAATGCCTGTAAAATATTTGGAAATTATAGTCCAGCCAGTGTGGCTCAGTGGTTGAGCATTGGCCCATGCACCAAGAGGTCGCCAGTTCAATTCCCGGTCAGGACACATGCCCAGGTTGTGGGCCAAATCTCCAGTAGGGGGCATGCAGGAGGCGGCCAGTTGGTGTTCTCTCTCATCAATGTTTCTGTCTCTCTCTCCCTCTCATTTCTCTCTAAAATCAATAAAGGAAATTTTTTTTTTAAAAAAAGATATATATTAGCGATCCTAACATTCTCACCACCGCCATTCAATTGAAATGACATCATCCAGCTGAAACCTATAGGATAGAAATTGTTTGAAAATATATCTTTGACAAATTTTAGTTAAAAAACAAAAAATAACTTTTATTAGTTGTTGATAATCTCTAAAATATAATCTACTTTTCTCCTAATAATTCCTTCCATTAATGTAATTGTATAATGGTTCATATAAATGCTACCTGAAAATAATTTGGAGAGATAGGTTGAGACCATGCTTTTCTAGAAAAAGAATAGTCATTAAAATGTCCTAGTATAAGACTAATAACATAAAATATTAGTTTAAGTCTAGAATTGTTTACCAAAACAGGAGGAAAGACAGGTTGGAGAAGACGACATATAAAAAGGCATCTAAATGTTATAGGAGCAATCATAATGAAATAAACTTCAGTTGATAATGATAACTAAAAATCAGAAATGGTAAATTGAAGTGATAGCAAGACTATTGTGCCAACAGGATTTGATGACCTATTTGATGGAAGATGAACTAAAGAAATTAGAATCTAAAATTACGCTAGAACAGGATGCAGCTTGCCCGTGGAGATTACCCTGTGAAAAACAAGATGATTTAGAGCTGAACCCAGTTTGGTGGGAAATACAAACCTGAAAATATATAGATGTTGCTGAGGCAGAATTCTTTGAAAGAGCCAATCAAAAGTTAGCAAGGCATGTATCTATCCCTAGACAAAGGAGCCCCATGGGCAACCCACTTGGGTTCCCCCCACTACGGGGAGTCTGTCATTTGAATAAACTTTCCTTTAGCTGACCCTTGATTCGTGAACTCATTCTTCGATTTTGCCAGACAATGGACCCAGATCCAAACACCGTCGCTTGATTTCAATAATATGTCTAAAATTTTGGAAGTGAGAGAGTCCTGAATGTAAGGGAAATTTGGAAGTAGTTCAGAAAAGTGAAAGTAAAATCAAGAGGGCACTAGCTTCCTCACACTCTTTGGGGGACTTTGGCATTAGCAATGCAACAGATAAAAGAGCTCCTTCACCACCAAGGTAACGCCCTTCACCATGGACTCATTTGGTTCTTTGCTAAATTATGTAGAACTGTGATTACGGTCACCTTGTATCTTATTGTCGAGTCATGAGAAAAAAGAGTGTGGACTGGAACATTCCTGGTCAAATGAGGCCATATTGCTACTTAGACTTTAATATTTGTTTTCTCAGTGTAAATATGACTACAGATAATATTGTGATAAACATGAGCTATTCACTTTGGTTCAAACTGAGTTCAAATTAATAATTCATGACATTTGCACTTCATTTTTAAACTTTTTTAGGAATAAATTTAACTAAGGTAGTAAAAGATCTGTACCCTGAAAATTATAAAACATTGATATTGGTACTTTATTTCTAACCCTGGGCAGTGAGAGGTGGGGTGGGATGGGGGGTTAACTGCCTTAAACTTACAGATCATTCTTAAAATCCCTTTATTCTGCTTGATCACTTTACAATTATTTGTTCCATCTCATGTCATCTCAGCATCCTGAGTCCCTCTGTTACAATGCTGTTTACTGTGTCCTGCTTGAAGAATGCCATTGCCTGGAAGTAAATAATCAGAATATTTACACATGAATGAAAAACATTCAAATCTAAATATTTCTACATGAATACATTTCTGATTTGGTGAGGAAGTGTTCAAAAATAATAACAACTGAAAATATCCTTCAAAATTGTTTGTCAAGAGAGTCTTTCTAAATCTAGTACCTGAAAATAAATCTTGACCTTGATTATAGAGTCTAAAACCGATGCTAATAAATCATATGGCATATTTAATATGAAATATCTTCTATAATTTACTTATTTATGTAGTGGCTATAGTTTTTAAAGATTCTACCAGTAGTATTTTTGCACATTAAAACTTTACTTCTCAGGGGCAAATTTACCTAAAAGGAAAAGATACAGAATGCTGCACACATGCACATAATTGACCATCTTTATATATGCTCATTTTTCTAAATATCTTAATTATAAGTGGGACAGTTCTTCAATTCTTATTAGCTGTCCACATGGAGACCATTAGCTATGCTATTCTAATTCATTTTCCTTTCTGCAAAGGTAATTATAACTAATCACAAGGGTTTCAAACTTGGTTGGCATCACTTGTAATTGGAAATTGGCAAGGCTCTTTGTTCTGAGGATAGGCGGGCAGAAAAGTTAGGGCAAAGGACAGAGAACACAACCTGGACATATTGTTCTGATAAGCCTAAATTGTTAACATATCACCTTTAAATCTCTTTTCCAATAATTTGGAAAGTATCTGTTAACTGGCACAGAAGACTAAGGAAAACAGCAATTATTTCTAATTAAAAGTTTTTAGAACATATGCATTTAGTTGATTTTTACTAACAGATTTATTAAGAAATAAATGATATAAATGCATCCAAACAGTTAACCAGAAAAAATTATTCTTAATTTTAATGACATACTGGTGATAGATCTTTACGCCATGGACAGAAAGCATATCGTCTTGTTTTTCTAATCTTAATATAATCAATGGCACTCCAGACCTTTTATGTTACTATGGAACAAATCAATGTGTCTTAATAATATAAACCATTCAGTTTGGTTCAGACTGAATCCAAAGTCAAAGCCATTTATTATTTTAATAATAAAATTATTTTGTTTATTGACTTACAGAATGAATTTTATATCTCAGACATTACAGGAGAACATAGTGCTATGAAATATGTAAGAATGAACTTCAGTACAATGTGCACTCTCCTTTTTGACATAGCTGAGAAAGATGTTTTTAAAAAATTAGAATTAATACAATCCCAATTTTTATTTTTTATTGGACAATAATAAATCAATACCTTTCATATTATGTGTATTACAGGGAAATTAACACATCAAATCAACCCATTTGAAATTTAGATTTTTCAAGATATTTTTATAGTCATTATTTATCTAAAATATAATAAATCTATAAAAAAAACCCTGGTGATTATTCCATGCATTTATTTAAAGCATGTAACCTCCAAATGGTTAACAAATGGATCCAAATATTTGTCTTATACTCTCTTACATTCAGGGAATATAGTAGTTTGCAGGAAAATATCTTCTTGAAAATCTCTTAGGTCTCATCACTGACAGAATAAAGGTCAAAAAGTTAGCCTGGAGGACAAGAGTCTTCGGATCCTGCACTTCTAGTCTCCCCCTGCACTGCTTCCCCAGGACCCACCCTCTGGCTCTAAGACTACAATGCTTCCCGTTAGATCAACCTATTATATACTTTCACACCACTATGATTTTCCTTAGCATCTCTATTATTCATCATCCAATACTCAACTCTATATCACCTCAACTCTAGAAAAATCAATAGGCAATCACTTGTGTATTCAGAGCACTTCTATAAAGTTTTTTATGGTCCTTATTACCTTTAACTCCAATATTTGTTAATATTCTACTTCCCCTGTTAAATTAAAATGATTTCAAAAGCCACAATTTTGCTTATTTCTTCTTTGTGTACCAAATTTTGTCTTAGACGTAGCTAGAGTGGGTATAACAAGTAAAGCCAGGATAAAGAGGAGAAAATAAGAAAATCCTTTAACATATCAAAAAGAGAAAGTTGACTAACTGGCTCATTTGATTCAAAATAAAACCAAACATAGATAGATTAAATATGGACATTCAAACATTCTGCCCAAAAAGGCAAGGGATATTTTGACATTAAGTATAACCTGATTAACAATGAATAAATTAGGACAATTTATAGACTTTCCATTATAACACAACAAGTTATAAACACTAGAGTTCTCAGAGACTCATAATGCTGGGTCCTGGAAGTGAATGGACATTCTCTCCATAGATACCCCATGAAATGAGTGGTGAAATCTATTCTAAAATTCACATTTAATGGTATTACTGCTGCTTGTTGTGTCTTTGAGTAACAGCAAAAATGTCCTAGATTTACTGTGTTCTGATTTGCTACCAAAACAATATGTGTACATTCTCAGGAGTGGCAATTATGAGGACTTCAAAGTCTTATACAAACTTGCTTAAACCTCTATACTGCAAAGCTAGATGGAAAAAGTGAATTTTTCAACTTTCAGACAATTTTATAGGCAGAAGTTTATAGGTAGACAGCATGGTATACAAATAGAATATTAGATGTAGAATTGTCCATTTGATCTTGGGCAGGAGATTTAACTTCTCTATACTTAACTTTTCTGAAATAAAAATTGAAGAGATTAGCCTATATGATATTTGAGGTCCTTGTCATTATTGCAATGTCAATTCAGTGCCTCAGATTAGCTGTGTTTTATGCCTCTATAGTTTAACCTTTTCAAACAAATACCATGAAATTGTGCCACATTAAATTGTGTTTGACAGCTCTCCTTTCTCTTACTTATCAAGTATACTACCTCCCACGTCTCCCTAAATTTAAGTGCAAAACACTTACACATCTCTTCAGTCTCAGGCCTTAAATGTGTGAACATGCCTCAACCTCTGTGCCTGTTTTGTTTTTTTAACTGTAGGAATTCGCAGATAATTTACTATCATGGTGTGTCTTTGGAATCTCTAATCTAAAAAGGTAGAATGCAACATATTTTTTGCAGGATGTCTATCAATATATTTCAAATGGCAAATTTCTGATTAGTTTTATGGCTATTGATATTTAAAGGGTCTTTCCTTCAATCAGAGTTAAATTAGCATAACCAGTCATAAAGCTTTAATGTTCAGATGAATTTTTATTGCATAGCTCATATTCTGCTATGAAATTATTCTCAAAATTCGAAAATGTATTCCGGAGTGCTCATGAATATTTTCACTTTTTAAAAATAGTTATTTTGTTTGCTTGTTTGTTTGCTCTCTAGTTTTGTGTGTTTGGCTGATTACAAATATTAGGGAAATTTAAATAAATAAACCTTTCTCACACGTTTAAAACTGGTGCATAGGCAGAAACAGATGGCTCAAGTGCAGACATTTTCCGACATTTGGCTACTGTTCCCTGTGGATCATAAATCATGGTCACAACCAAAGGCTCTAGAGCTAAAATAATTAATTAACTAGCTAACTGAATAAACAATCAATCAACAACTTGATGCAAAGTTTTTTGAATAAAAATAAAGTACATTAATTCTCCATTTAGCTATATGCCTAATTTATTTCCCCATACCATTAATATTTTCTACTAATACTATAAAGTGGTAGGGATAGGAAAAGAAGGTATTGCATATCAAATTCTGTTGATGTGAAATCATCCCTTATGAACATATATATGTAGAGACAGTACCACACATTAAATAGTATGCCTAAGAATGTTATGAAGTTCCATTGAGATTGTCAGTTGCATATATGATTCACATGTTATACAAAAAGTAAAATTATTTTTTAATTAATGGACATTTCTGGTAACCTTGACATTGTTCTTCTTTCATATATATCTAACCACCATAAACTTTTATTATTCTAATGACATTTTAGGTGATCTGATCATATTAGCCCAGTGACATTTATGCTGTGTATATTCAGAATCATTCATGAATATGAAAATCACAAATTTCATTCTACTATACACTTTCTTGCATATATTTTATTTGATGGCTAGGAGCCATCATTGGTAGTTAATTTTATTTTCAGAGCATTTCCCACCTAGATAAAAATTAAATTACCTCAAGGGAGTTTTTCTACATATTCCAACAAGTAGAGATAACTAATGATTCATTGCAATGTATATAGTTTAACTATCAACTGAGCAACTTACTTCATTATATAGCTTTTCTTCAGCATATGTGTTTTAAATTTGCACCTCAGGAAATTACCACTTTACTACATCTCAGGAATCTTTGAGAGTATCTTATTGCTGAAAACATATTTGTGTTTTATTTTGGAAAAATAAAAATCTAAAGCACTAACCTGACCAGAGGTGGCAAAACTGAAGCTTGGAGTCCAAAACTGGACAAGAATAACCTTTCTTTCTTTCTTTCTTTCTTTCTTTTTTTCTTTCTTTCTTTCTTTTTCTTTCTTTCTTTCTTTCTTTCTTTCTTTCTTTCTTTCTTTCTTTCTTTCTTTCTTTCTTTCTCTTTCTTTCTTTCTTTCTTTCTCTCTCTCTCTCTCTCTCTCTCTCTCTCTCTCTCTCTCTCTCTCTCTCACTCTCTCTTCAACTCCATCATAAATGCCTTAGTTGGAAAAATTTTGCATAAAATTATATGTCTGTGATTTATTTAGAGAAATCAAGAGATCTCACAACACGGATATGTTCCTGCATGGCTAGTACTAAGTTTTTCTTAAGACAAGCATTATCCTTCCATCAACCACAGTCCTTGTGTTATTATATTAAAATTAACTAAACAAATCATTTAAGTAAACTGGCTGTCCTATATAGGTTTCTGAAGATAATGACAAACTTTATTCACAATTTCACCTTTGAGGCCTATACCCTTATTAATGTCAGTGAATAAGGAGATAGGTAATACTACAAAAGTCTGCTTCAGAAGATAAAGGGCATCTTCAGAATCACACATTTGAGCAACCTTCAGCTCCCAACACTGGTAATTTTAAGTTAGTACTTATGTTTTCTTATTCATATTGCTGACAACTTCTGTTAAGGAGTTGACAGAATAATTTCAGAGTATCATGCTAATAGGTTATTTAGCATATATTTTGCTTAAGCTAATAAAAATCCTTGTGTTTTTGTCAGCAAAGGATACTACATGAAGATGTAGTGTCAATGATGAGGACATTAAAAGGAAGAAATGGAAAAGCGACATCTAGCTGAGTAGACTGTTTCTAACATAATATATGCTGCCCAGTATGACTTGTCTGTGGCAGAAGAGGAGTTACTTATTAATCAACACAACAGGCTAGAAGAAAACCCGTTGTGTTAATTGTCTCCATAAAAGAAAACCAGTGCCTGGTAAGACTCCACCATATCATTGTGCCCAGGCCCTTCAGGTCTGATAGAATAATAAGTGACTTCACACACAGTGCCACACGCCACACACAGAGCAACCTTTCCATCTCTCATTACCTCAGACAACACAGAAATCTGCCTGCACTGCAGCAAGTCATCTTTCAGAAAAAATAAAATAGAAATACCCAACATTTAAAAACAAAAACAGGAAGTAGACTGGATACACCCAACATTTCAAGTAAGAAGCCATTGGTTCCTTCTTCCTTATACCCTCTCTCTCTGTCCTCCTGTATCCTCTAGTGAGATTTGACTGTTGGCCTACCATTTCTCATTCCAGACATGCATGCCGATGTTACTACCCACTGACCATTCTGTTGCAGACAAAGGAGCAATAAGGGAAAGTAAAGTGCTGGAAAATTGTGCTTTCCTAAATAAAATTGATGCATCTACTATATATCACACACAACACATGAGCAAAATGTTTAAGAATGTTCTCTGCCTCAAGAGAACAGAATGACCAAGAAGAAGGGTACTGCTTCTCGAGTCAGAAGATCCAGCTAGCTCCATTTTTCACTAAGAATTTTATCTATGTCATATAACCACTCTGAGCTTCATTTGGCTTTCCAGTAAACAGAAGATAACAACAATAATAATAATGCAATACTTTACAGAATTATAAAAAATAAGTATAGAAATGTAAAGGCTACAAATGCCAATATAAATTACTCTCCAGTCAATATCCTTAGATTTTTTGCAGCGCTCGGTCTGCACTCCCATGTAAGATACCAAGTACTGTCACACCTAATTCATGTTGACTGTTACCCTGTCCACAAGGAAAAACAACCCAAATCAAGAGTTTCTTCTTCCTCAACTCACTTTTCACCTTAGCTAGATAAAGCCATATCCCATTTATTGTAGGCCTTCCTAGGAGATTCTTTGGTTTATCAAATAAGTCTTTTATTGCTAAGATATTACTGCATTAGGGATTAATTAATAATATGGAAGAATAACAGTGATAGCAAAAATAATAATGAGGGGAAAATTCAATGTCAGGGCTCTTGAAATGGGCAGCAGCTACTTTCCATATATATTTGTATCATACAAAATCTGGTATATGTAAACTTATTTATACATATTTCAAATATTTCATAGATAATACCTATGTTATTTCATTTATAGGATATTTAAAAAAAAACTGTGTTATGTCCTTTATCTAAGGTCACACCACAACTAAAAACTGCGTCTGAGCTACCAGATATTATTTTTTTTTTATTAATTTATTTTTGTTACAGATGTTTCTCCTTTTTTCCCCATTGACACCCTCCTCCCCATCCCCCCACCCTGTCCCCAGTTTTGTTGTCCATGTCCATCACTTATGCATACATGCGCATAAGTTCTGTGGTTTATCTCTTCCCTCCCCCCCACCCCCTCTTCTGAGGGGTGTCAGTTTATACCCTACTTCCACATCTCTGGGTCTACCCTGTTCCTCAGACTGTTATGTTCATTATATTCCACAAATAAGTGAGATCATGTGATATTTGTCTTTCTCTGCTTGGCTTGTTTTGCTTAGGATAATACTCTTGAGGTCCCTCCATGTCGTCTCAAAGGATAAGAGATCTTTCTTTCTTACAGCTGCATAGTACTCCATTGTGTATATGTACCACAGCTTTTTTATCCATTCATCCACTGATGGACACTTATTTTTGACTCCCCAAAGCTACAGGACAGTTTCTTTAGTTCTGAAACAAAAGGATCGCAGCAAGGAAATCCACACACAATGGCTGTTGGCAGAAGGTCTTTAAGAAGTTTCTTCTGCGTAGAAGTGAAGTGACCATCTGCTCAGGCTACAGAGGGTTGGACTAACTTTCAGGCTGGGGCAAACATGCAGTGAAGGGAGAACGTGTGAAATGATTATCTGGATGAATCTAGAAGTCAATAAACACTATCATCTTGTGTATTAGGGTAATGTACTCTAGCTGCCCTAACAGAAACCCAAATTTCTGTGGCTTAACTTTATTGCTCACTCTTTACAGTCTGATGCAGATCAGTTGTCTTTCCTAAATCTTATATTCGGTTAAGCCAACTGTAAAACGCAGCCCTACGGTTGTGTAGCAGGAAAAAGTGAAGTGTGGGAGACATGCCAGTTACTAGCTGCCTAGATCTCAGAGTTACACAAAGAAAGCCATATAGGCCAATCTTATTGCAAGGAAGGCAGAAAATTGTAAGAAAGCTACTACGGCCACTCCACAGAGGGTGATGGACCACCTGATCCAAAATGTGATTCAGATATTCAGACTCATGATACCACATATGCACTGAGAGGGTATAAAATGGTTTATTACTCATATAATGAGGCTCTGGGGGGACAGTGCAGGGAAAGCTCCCAAAAAGGTCCAAAAATGTACAGATGGGGCCAGTTGGTATCCAGAGTATACAGAGAAGGTGACTAGCTTGGGGTTTTATGGAGGTTAGGGGCTGGGGTGAGAGTTCCCTCACAGGGGCCAGGTTTTCCATGGTTTGAAGTTCCCCCTAGCACCAAAGGAAAGAGCATCTAGGCTTTCTTATCATCATGCCCACATGTGGAACAGAGCGGGAGGGAGAAGTGGCTGGAAAGCTATGGACCGCTTGTTTAGGTAAGCCACCACCATACTTCTCTATGAGCCTATAGCCTCAGGCCTTCACAGCAGGCAAAAGGTCCATTAAACAGTCCAAGGCAAGGTTTGAAACAAGGTTTATTGTATTGCCAGGTGTACCCTACAGTGTAATCACAGTGAACTATTTTCAGGTTTCTGTTTGAACTATGTTTTCGCTCTTTTCTCTCTAAACATTTGCCATAACCCTTTACTGTGCTGTACTCATGGGGGCTCTATGTGCCCTTAAGGGTGTTTAGGATATCCCCGAGCCTCAGTCTGGGTCACAGCCTCCTTCAGTGCGGCTTCTTAGCAGTGGAAGCTTCACATTATTTAGTATTTATCACATAGAGGATATTTAACTGTTAACCTTCAGACACTGCTTATATCCTTACGTCCTATTCTTCTTCGTATCCCTAATGCTAATAGCGCTCTCTAGTCACTATCCCTATCCCTCAGTGGCTGACACAAAGTAGGTGCTAAATAAACATTGAATTCAAAATGAGTGGATACTGCTAGAACTCTTATTTTACGCAACTTAAATTTCCTCTGTTTATTTCTACTTAGCTTAAGGTTAAATTCCTTCCTACGCAACGTGGAATTCAAAAGAGACAGATCGATTTTTCTTCTACCAGCCATAATTTACAACATCTTAATGGATACTGGTGTTTATCTTTTCAAATTTAGAATCTTTCTCTTCACCATATGTTATTGAATTCCTTTCATAACTTTAATTTACTGTTGTTTCCCAAACATATTGTAGCCCTGCCATTTCCATACCCCACTAAATTCTCCAAATCAGAACAAATCTGTTTAGAAGGATGCATTATAATTTTCAATTGTCATAGTTCCATTCATTTATTCTACATATCCGACAGGCATTTTTCCCTATATTTTGACAGCTTCAGTTCCACCGAAATATTCATAATGTTCCCAGCCTCAAGCAGTGTTTTCTTTAGAAACTTCTGTAAATTCAGAACACATCCGGAGGATAAAGGATTTCAGGTTATTTTAACTATTTTGCATTGAACAAAACACATTTATCAAATTAAAGGAACATTGTCAGAGGCACAATAGAGCAATGGGACTCTCTGCAGAAAAAAGTAACTAATACTTCAAATGTGGAAGAACATTTCATTAAAGTTTTATCCTGATCATTTCCCACTATTAAAGAAAAGGTAGGCATTTTATCTAAGCACATGACAAATATTTTAACCTTCTAATATGTTCAGCTTCTATTATGGGGAAATTTCCCCTTGGCTTCTTTAATTGTATTTTATTTGAGATATTTAAATATATTTAACAAGTGTGGTATAAAATTATTCATTGTATATGTCCTCAAGAAGGTATTCTATGGGAGCATTATCTAATTAAAATGAGCTATCTTCATTATTTTCAGAGGACATGTTAAGTTTCTATTTATTGTTATTTTAGGAACTTAGCTTACATATACAGTATCATAAAATGATGTGCTGTGTTTAATTATAAAAAAAACTACAGAGCATAGGTCATATAAAAAACTATGAAGCATTTGAGATTTTTTACACTACTTTCAAACTAACAAATTAGCCTTCCACAATGTCATGGGTGCTGAAAGAGCAGATGAGATTCCTGAGTCAGAGACAAAGGACATTTTTTTACTTATAGGAATAGCAGTAGTCAGAGTACCATCACTTTCCCACTCTGGTTGCTTAAGCCTTCATTCCTACGGGATGACGTGATGATCCTATGGTCATCAGGTGGACACTGTACATGGTGTCACAGGAGAGGAACCTGAGGTTGGGGAACGTGAATCTCGTATACAGGTCTACAAACAAACATGCTCTTTGCCCTGTAGCTGGGCAAACTATCTTTATTATACTGATGCTAGTATGTTTATTATCCTAGACAGAAGTCAAATCTGTCCTCTATCATCGCAGATGGAGGCATGATCTCTCTCTCTCATTGCTGTGTATAATCCTTGAAAGAGAGTTTGGAACAAAAGCTGTCAGTGCTTCTGCTTAGAAGATGGGCAGAAATGGAAGAGACCCATGGTAATAGGATTCTCCAGAGAAAGAAAACAAATAGGAGATATTTATATCTATATAACTATACAAGAGATATCTGTATATGAGATGTATTATGAGGAATCGGTTCGAGTGATTGTGGAGGCTGAGAAGTTCCAGTGTGCAGTCAGTAAGCTGGAGACACAGAATGTCAGGTACTGTAGTTTTTGTTCAGGTCCAAAGGCTTAAGACCCAAGAGAGTTGATGGTGTAAGTTTAAGTTTAAGAGCAGGGAAGGATTAATGTTCCAGATCAGGTAGTCAGGCAAGCAAAGTTCCCTCTTACTCAGCCTTTTTGTTCTGTTCAGGTCTTCAATTAATTAGATGAGGACCACCAGCATTAGAGAAGGTAATCTGCTGTACTTAGTCTACTGAATCAAATGTTCATCTCATCCAGAAACAACCTCATGAACACACCATAAGAAAGTTTGACTAAATGTTTGGGCACCCCAGGGCCAAGTCAAATTGGCATGTGAATTAACCATCACTGGATTTGTTTATTAGTTCTAACAGTTTTATCGTGGAGTCTTTTGGGGATTTCTACATATAAGTTCATGTCATCTACAAAACAAAGATAATTTTATTTCTTCCTTTGTAAGCATAAGGTCTGGTGAAGTCCATGTTGTGTTTTTGGGTGCTTTCAAGAGTAGAATTTTCTAATCCATTAGTAATAGAAAAGTAGTAATAATAGCAGCTAGATAGTTACCTATGGTCAATGATCTTAATTCCATTAAACCCTATGAAGGGGCATTAAAGAAGTCCTTCACTGAACATTTCTGTAAGGTACATTTTGTTCTCCTTTCTCTTTTTTTTCAGGGCTATTATGTGCTTCTCACATGTTCCAAATTTGCTAAATTATTTATATTCCTTAACTGATCTTATGTTTGTTTGTTTGTTTTTAAACTGGTAGTTGTATGATTACATAATTTAGTGGATCTTTTATCATAGTTATTAAAGTGTTTTTTATTCTTTTAATAAATTAATAATACTGTAGTACCTTCATAGTTTAAGAAAATGTTACTAATCCATACCTTGTAGGGAATGTCTTTACAGGGCCTTTTACAATGGTGTATGATCATGTATGTGCTCCAATAAAATTGTATTTACAAAATCAAGTGGTAGATAAAGTTTGGCCTGTGAGTTATTGTTGGAAAAACCTTGGATTAGATTAAAAACATAGTCAATAATAAAGAAATGCTAACTAACAAAAGTATTACCCTTTTACGCCAAACTGTGGTAAAATAATACCTTGCCCTTGTTTTTATGGTTGTCTTAAACTACCAACTTAAAAAAAAGTAATTGGATTATATGGTTGGGTAAGGGTTTGAATTCTGAAGAAGAGCAGGATTTATATTAAGTATGGACCAAAAGTCTCCATGGACATTTTAGACAAGACCAAATGTCTACTAATTTTATTACTGTTTGATTCCTTTTTATTACTGACAACATACATACCTTGTAAGAGTGTCTTATTTATTCATTGAATAGTTCATGGACATTTGGATTGTTTCCATTTTTTGACTATTTCAAAAACTGTTCAAGATTGGGTTATTCTATATTATTTGAATTTCCATATACATTTATCAATTTCTACAAAATAAAAAGACTGTTGTTATTCTGATAGGAATTCTGTTGAATTTATTGATCAATTGGGAATAATGGCCATCTTGACAGGACTGAGTTCTAATCCATGAATATGGAAGCTGTCTTATTTAGACATTCATTAATTTCTCTCAACAATAATTTGTAGGTTTCAGCAAACAAATCTTGCACTTCTCTTGTTAAATCATTCCTAAGTATTGTATTGCTGTTATGCTATTGTAAATTGAATTACTTTCTTAATTTTATTTTGGATTATTCATTGAGTGCATACAATTTATTTTTGTATATCAATCATGTATACTATAACCTTACTAGTTCCAATAGTTTATTAGTTCTAAGAGTTGATTTTTAATGAATTCCTTTGGATGATACATATAGGATCTTGTCATCTGCAAATAAGGTCCAAATGGCTATACTGGATAACTGCATTAAATATTTAAAAGAAAATTTTCAGAAAATAGAGTATACCTCCATTCACTCAGTACAGCACTACCCTGATACTAAAGTGAGACAAAAACATCATAAGAAAATTACAGCCCTGGCCGGTTTGGCTCAGCAGTTAGAGCATCGGCCTGTGGTCCAGAGAGACCCGGGTTAGGTTCCCGCTAAGGGCACATACCTTGGCTGCAGTTTGTCCCCGGCCCTGGTTGGTCATGCAGGAGGCAGCCACTCGATGTGTCCCTTTTACGTCGATGTTTCTCTCTCTCTCTCTCTCTCTCTCTTCCTCTTTCTCCCTCCCACTCTATCTGAACAAAAAAAAAAAAAGGAAAAATGTCCTCGGGTGAGGATAAAAAAAAAAAAAGAAAATTACAGATCAATATCCCTCATACACATAGATACAAAAAGCCTCACATACACTACACACACATAGACAAACAACAAATCAAATCTAGCAATTCATACAAAAGAATTATACACCATGATCAAGAGGGATTTATCTCACGAATGTAATGTTGGTTTAAAATCTAAAAATCAATTAATGTTATTTAATGTTATATATAATACTAATAGAATAGAGGTAAAAAACAAACAAACAAACAAATAAAACACACTACCATCCTGAGATAAAAAGAAAGCATTTAATAAAATCCAACACCCATTGACTAAAGTATTCTCAACAAAGTAGCAATAGAAGGGTATTCCCTCAATCTGTTGAAGGAAACTGTAAACACACACACACACACACACACACACACACACACACACACGCATGCACCTAACATTGTCAGTGGTGGTCTCTGGTCCTAGATAGCTTCTTGGCAGAGACAGTACTCTGTGGCTCCAGTTCTTGTCTTGCTTGTAGAAATGAATTCAAACAAGAGACAACAAATAGCAGCAAAAGCAGGTGAGAATTTATCTGTAGGAAAGAAATACACTCAGAACTTGAGCAGGCAACTCACCCAGCTGAAACCAAACCAAGTGCCCTGAGTGGGCAGCCTAGCTGGCTAAGACCGAACAGAGTACCCCAAATTTGGGACTTCAGAGGATTTATACTCCTAGGCTGGAACGCCCTCTAGGCAAGGAGCAAGTTACCCCCTCCCTCATGTCTCAAAAGCAATGTATCTTTAAGTTACAAAGCTCCTTATGCCACCCATTAGACCACTTCTTGGAGGAGCTCTGAATCTTTCCTCCTCAGTAGGTGCCTGACGCCTCCATTGGTTACTTTCAGTTTGTCACATCTCATGCATACTTCCTCCAAGCCCCAGCTGCCCTCCCAGCTCATATCTTTCTAATCTGCCTACTCCAACAACATGGAATTTAATGATTAGAAACAACATTTTAGCCCTGAAATGAGTAATAAGGCAAGGATGTCTACTTTGGGCACTTCTATTCAACATTGTGTTGTTGGAGGTTCTTGCCCTCATGAAAAGAAAAGACAAGGGAAGGGAAAACAAGGGTGTTTAACTGAGGGTGTACCAATTTTGTTGACGTTTTGAAGAACAAAATTTGGTTACATTGAATTTTTCTAATATTTTGTTTTAATGTATTGATATCTTCTCTAATCTTTATTATTTCTTTCCTTCTCCTTGCTTTGGATTTAATTTACTCTTTTTATTCTAGTTCCTTAAGATGGGAGTTCAAGTAATTTATTTTAGACCTTTTTTTCTTTACTGACACATTCATTTAAACTATAAAATTCCCTCTATTCATTGCTCTAAGTTGCATTCCATGAATTTTAGTATGTGGTGTTTTTGTTTCTTTCCGTTTGAAATTTTTCTAATTCCCCTTGCAATTTCTCCGGTGACTTTTATTTCTAATTTAATTTTGTGGGGTCCAAGAAATGTCTTATTATAATTTCAAATACGTTAATGGAAGAACATTCCTGGAGTACATTCCACATATGCTTGTAAAGGATGTATATTCATTTGTTGGGTGGGGTATTCTAGTTAGGTCAATGTAGTTGAGAGTTTTTCAAGTTTACTATATTGTTATTGATTTTCTAATTGGTTTATCAATTATGAAGAGTGATGTATTGAAACTTATGACTATTTTCATTGAATTGTCCTTATCCTTTCTATTCTGTCAATTTTTACTTCATATATTTTAGGAGTCTATGTGTTATGTGTGTATACTGTTCTACTTTCAATGATTTAGCCAATCAATATGTATATATCTTAATATTTAGTAATGTCTTCTATATTTGTCCAATACATGTTTTAATCTTGTTGCAAAGAGAAACACAAATGAAACTTAGTATATTTACTGTGATTACATTTTATCCAATGAATAAACTTGGAAACATTCATGTAAATTTCTCACTTAATTAACATTTAAATCTGTTGCAAACTATGGTCTTTGGCCAGGTTAATATGTCTTAAAATTACATATATAATATATACCATCTGTGCCCAAAATAGTGTTTTTCAATTGGAAGCTACTCAATAATTATTTAACAGATTAATTAACAAATTAATTTTTTAAATATCAAGTTCAAAAGTAGGTATGGCATTTTATATGTGTCTATATAGGTAACTAATTTGTTCACATTTTTCTAATGATGCTCATTTTGTATTGTTTTACTATCATAAAGGCAGGATGACACAGTTGGGAATGGGAACCATATAAACAGTAAAGTTAGTGTTGCTTTACATTTAGTATAGGCTATGCAATAGAGGTATTCTCTTTATAAACACTTAAAAAACAGATGATGCATATTATAATAAAATATTTGCAAAATAGCCCTGGCCAGTTTGGCTCAGCAGTTAGAGCGTCAGCCCATGGACCAAAGAGTCCGGGGTTCAATTCTGGCCAAGGGCATGTACCTCAGTTGCAGTTCATCTTCAGCCCTGGTTGGGGTCGTGTGGGAGGCAACCAGTCGATGTGTCTCTCTCACATTGATGTTTCTCTCTCTCTCTTCCTCCCTCTCTCCCTCTCTATCTGAAGATAAACAGAAAAATATCCTCAGGTGAGAATTAAAAAAAAAAAGACTATACTAAAATATTTGCAAAATAATAATATCAGAAATATATTTATTCCTTACTTGAGGAAAAATATTATAACTCAATATTGCAAGACAAGATCATTAGAACTCAAGCGAATTCATACAACAACAGAATGATAGAACTAGCTATTTCTTAGATGACTACCCTATGGTAATGCTTATATAGCATAGAAGATAACCAGTGGTCTTTTTATTTTCAATTAAGTGAACAAAGCTAGATAATTCTTTCTTCCTTTCACACAAAGAAGAAATTCCTAGACATAAAAATGTTGTTAGAATGAGTAGAAGCTTCCTGTTATTAGTTTTCTGTCAGTAAATAAATTATAACTTCTCAATACTCCCCATTTGAATTTCTTTTTCATTTAAATAAGGTTTATACTCTTGTTAGAATGAAGCACACTTTGTTCCTATACTTTAATATTTCTAGAAAGTAATAAACACAATATATAAAAAAGGCTAAAAATAATTAAAAACAGTAAATGAAAATAGGATTCCTATAGCATCCTTCACACCTTTAAGATTTTTCTACAAGCATATTTGCAATGCACTTCACCCATAATAAATCTGATAAACATTTTATTGTAATATCCTTGTACTTTCATACTAGCCATTCAGATAAGTGAAATAGCCCAGTGTGCTTTCGTATGCAAAATAAGGAAAATAACTTCCCTGAGTGGAGTAACGGAGTTGACTCAAGGTTATACACTTTGAGCAACAAGAAGCAACGTACAGCTGCCTTAAACAATATCATGGATTTATTGACTCCTATGACTTAAAGCCTAGCAGTGGCTTAGGCTTTCAGACAACTAAATCAAGGAACTCTATCAATTGTTTGCAATTTTCGAAACTCTGCCGTTTTTCATGTATTGATTTTATTGTGCTTTCACGGTGGTAAGGTGGCTGCTGGTAATAACAAGAATTACATCTTCCTGTGGACACATATTGGAGAAAACATTTCCTCCTACAATCATGAAACAAATTATCTCAAATTCACCTTGATTGGACTAGTAATACAAACACTTTGCTCACGAGGAGGCCAGTAAGATGTCATCCTTGATTGGACAGACCTGAGACAGTGCTCATTAGGACCAGGAAAAAACTCTGCTATCTGAGGTTAAGTGAATAACACTCCAACATCGTTGCTGCCTCCTAAAAGGGAACACTGATTATCTGGAGAAGTATTTGGCTATTATTTGGAAGAGAAGGGAGTAGAGACAGAGCAGCTAAGAAACAGTTGTTTGTTTTAATCTTCCCTCTTGCATTACTCTACTTCCTTCTTACTCACAAAACAAGAGTGATACCACAATCAATTCCTCTTACTACATAACCTATTTCAATTTTTACACTACTATCCACATTTTAAAATCCCAAAAGCTAAAAATGTGAAAATCAACATTTATTTACTCCTAATTGACCAGTTGGTCACAATGTACACTTATGTGCTAAATCTCTTGAAGTAGTTCTTCCATTCTAAATTCTTTTCCTTTATATATTTTTTTTATTTTTTGGACAGGTGTGATTTCTTCATGTATTGTCAAAATTAATGTGACCACAACATAAATGCTTTTCTGCTGTTTTCTGATTCATCATCTATCTATTAAACTGATTCCTTTTGCAATTTTCCTTTCCATCTAAGTTAAACATATATTAGGCTGAAGTAATTCATATTATGAGTTTTATTAACTGCTACTGAATTTACACTTATGTCTCAATTTATATTCCTTATGTTGTTTCTCTGTGTATTCTTTTGATCGATATTGCCAGAGTTGGCCTAATTTATAAACTTTCAAGCTAACTTTACTTTATATTAAAAACATATGATCACCCTGGCTGGTGTGGCTCAGTTGTCTGGGAGTCATCCTGTGCACTGAACTGTTGCCAGTTCGATTCCTGGTCAGGGTGGGGTTACAGCCTCCATCCCCGGCAGGAGGCAGCTAATCTGTTATGCTCTCACATGATGTTTCTCTCTCTCTCTCCCTCTCTATTCCTCTCTCTCTAAAAAAAATCAATCAAAATTTTAAATATATATATATATATATATATATATATATATGTGATAGGTTATATAATTTATATATATCCTATTTAATTTCTTCTTTTGCCTTAATATTTCCTTCTCATTTTGAAGGGTTTATTTTACTCGGCTAACTTTTTCTAACTTACTAAATTGAACCCTTAGGTTTTTTACATGATATATATATTTGAGGCTAAACATAACTTCTAAATACTACTGTAGTCGTATCCTATAAGTTGTATTGTCAGTTCTAAATACCTCCTAATATAACTCAAAACAAAGATAATTCAAAAGATATTTTGTGAATTCCAAAAATTATTTAATTCTTCATGAGGGTTTTTTTTTTTTTTTTTTTTGAATTTAGGACTTTTTTGTTATCTGGAATCATGTCAATATCTGTATATTTTTTCTCTGTGTTTATAAAATCTCTAATTGTTGTCTACAGTGATCTATGTGTATTAGAAAATGTATGTTTTTTACTAGGCTAATAAATGAACTTAGATTTCCTTTAATTGCTGTCATGGTGATATTTACTTCTACAAAATCTTTCTTTAAAAAAATTTTAGCTCTCCTTCTCTTATCTTCTTTCCTGCTTTTTATGAATTGATTTATTTTTCTTTATTTTCCATTTTTAATCTTTTATCATCTCTTCTACTAATGCCAGATTAATCTTTTAAAATCCAAGTTACTTCTTTGGTTAAAATCCTTCAAGAGTTTCACATTCATGTTTACCTAAAAATTATGAGTTATACACATTGAAAAGACCTGCGTCAGTCAGAGTCATAACTCAGGGCACTGAAATGCTTTGAATATGAAGGGAAAATTTTAAATTAGTAAAAAAAAAAAATCACCCAGTAAAATCAATTTTCTATAAACATTTTAGAGATTTGAAGGTGACATCTCTGACATATCTTAAGATTAAGTATGTTTTAAGCACAAAAAAACTAGTTCTTGCTGAAGGCTAAGGGAAGTAGCTTTAAGAAATATACAACTTCATTCTCAATGTGTAGGCCAATAACACTTAGGGCATATTACCTTTATTTACATGAAACAATTCCCTGAGTATACTGCACATGTATCAATGAACATTATGTTGTAAATATGTGGCAGAGAAATATTGTCTATTATATTTTTCAGCAATAGTGCATCTGCCTGAATATTATATTTAAAATGGATTGCTTCTTTGTAGTATAGGCTATAGTGAGAAAGAACTTTCAAAGTTACAACTCTTTATGTTTATTTTTATTCTCCATATTCAACTATACAAAAGAGAATTCCTCCGCAATGTCTTCCAGAACGAAGCTCATTGACTAGCTCAGGAGTTCCAAGCATTTTTGGTCTCATTTGACTAGCAGTGTTTAGAACCACAAATGCCAATTCTGTTTCAATTTCTTCAGTACAAACACATGTGGAGGAACAAGGAGGAGAATGAAAAAGAAGAGGCAGAAGTTGAGGAAAAGGAGAAGAAATTGCAACCTGCATTATGATGGATTAATCTAAATCACAGCAGCAAGGCAAAAAACCCAAATGTTATTGTTGTAGGTCTGACCCTCTGAACCCTGTCCTCTCATCATACTCCTGGGGACAGTCACATGTCAAGGTTGCTTCTCATTCTAATAACAAAACTGAGTATTTTGTTTCATTCTCTATGTATACCCCTTTGGACTCATGAAGATAAGTGATATACATTTTATTCTGCTTCTTCCATTTAAGTCATAACCTCAAAGCACGGATTCTCATAGATAACCTCTTCTCCCATGTTAGAGTTCCTTGATGCATCCTTACCCACATATAATCTTCTCCCATCCAAAATACAGATCTGTACTCTCCACTTTTCCCAATATAAACAAGATGATAATTTTTGCTATTAATTTATGAATATAACAAGATAAGATTAATATCTACATTATCTTAATATCTCTTAGAAAAGTTTGTTATTTGAAAATACTGAAGCATTTTCCTAACTTCACTTTAAAGAGAAATACCAAGTACCTAAGAAGGGGGAAGCATTTGGAGCCTGTGCAACCTAAGCACCCCCGTTATATCAAAACAAACGTAAGTCTTCATCAAATCAATTACCTTTGAGGAATCAAACTGAAAATGCCATAATCAAGTAGGAATTTAACTAAGAAAAGAAAGGTCAAGTTTTTTATATAAGCAATTTCACCAAATAGTCTTTCCCTAACTTTTATCATGAGCAATATAAAAATCTCTTAGAGAGAGAAAAAATTGTGTTATAGTTTAGTGTGCAGGAGATATAAGAAAATGTTAGTGAAATGATTAAACTCTGAGACAAAGAAAGAGATACTGATATTAAGATTTATTACCACAGTCCACCTCTGGCTGATTTACATAGCATGTGAGCACTTCTGTGTAGACAGGGACTATTACCTTCCAGTACTTCTCACTGTGCCCTTCTTCTGAGAATAGGAGCCATATGTGACCAAGTGTTGCTATCCTAGTATACATAATGCCATCACATTTTAAAATCCATATATGCTTCAGAAATATTCACGAAAATATCATAATGCACTTCATCCCAAATGATAGAGTAAAATTCCAGTTCAAACTCATATTTTAAAGGAATAGTCTCTGCTTTTTTTTTAAATGGTTATTTGAGTTGATATATATGCCAGAGTTTAATTTCTGAGTTCATACTCTCTGTTTCTAATAAAGGAGTGATAGAAAGTAAACATCAGCCCAGTTTCTTTTACACCAGTGCTATGCCAACATTTCTTATTTGGTGATTTGCCATTTGATAAAATGTAGTGCAAAGAAAAAATGCAATTTCCTGACATTTGCAAAGTTTGTGAACTATACAATCGTTTGTAGCTTTACAAATGTTATTCTTTGTTAGAATTTATCTTTTCTGTCTAAGTTAATGTTTTATTTTACTTGTCTAATTGGAATTACTTGAAATTCTCAGTACTTCTGTGTAGGGATAAGAGTCTCTGCTAGGCTAAAAGTTAGTTTCTATTTATGCTCAGAGAGACTAGAAAAAATTATGCTAAATTTAATTTTTCTTCTTCAACAGTCTTAAATTTTTTTTCATTTTTCTTATTTTCTGCCAGTTATATTTCCTACCCATGATATTTGATCTGAAAAGTTAAGTTTCTCAAAGATTGGAATGAATAAACATACTTATATGCCTCCTCCAAAACTCAACCAATATAAAAATAGAAGACAGTGTTAAGCAAAAACAAAACAAGCACACACAAAAGTGACAATCATAGAAGAAACATTGGGAAGCTAGTACACAAAGGCCAATAAGATGTCCGGATGGCAGACCTTTGAAATCACCACCAGGTACACTTCTCTGGCATGCTGGGAAGGTAGTTAGGGATGGTACGATATATTAGTTAAGATGGAAGCCATCGTATCTGAATTCAAATCCTGATTCCACAATTTGCTGTGTGACCTTAGAGAAAGCTCATTTTCCTCTTCTATTTCTCTGTTCCCTGAACTGTATAGCATGAAGCCCCTACAGTAATACCTACTTCATAGGGCTTTCGGTATTAATTTAAGTACTTTATACAGTGTCTGGAGCACTGTTATTTTCCAATACTGCCAAGCTAGAGTTCCCATCCCAGCATCTGGGACTTACTCAGATAAGCTACCACTCTGCATTCAAGACTCAACCTTTCTGCACATTTGCACTTGCTGCTCCCAAATCCACAGATTAACACAATATGACACTTACTAGCTTCCCCAGACACACAAGCTTCCCTGCACACTCGGTGACAAACTCCAGGAAGGTGTGGTACTCCAGTCCCAAGCATGTTGGTTTGGATCAGGAGACACTGTTTGCTCAAGGCTGTGGACAAACGAAGTTGACCTGTGTTATATATATTATAGAGTTAATAAAGGTTTTAGGCCATGTTGATATCTAAATACACAGGATTTGAAACTGACAGACCTGAGACCTAATAGTGGTTTTATCTATGTAGCTTTGGGCAAGCTCCTTACTCTCTCTACCCATACAAATATCTAATGTCCCCTGTGGAGTTAATTCCTACCTCACAATGGTACTACAAAGCACCCAGTGGATAGCTTGGCATATAGTAGACACTCATAAATAATAGCTAACACAGCGATTGAAACATTTCTCCAAGTTTTCGTGTTTTGTCTTGACTGTGTGAATCTAACAGCTTCCAATGATGTACAGCTACTCTCCAATGACAGGATCCCATATCCTATCAAGAGAAAGTGACGGATTGTCTCAGGCAGAGACAAGGCACACCTTCTGTTGCTCTGTAATTTTTATGGCACCTGCTGTGTGTATATAACATATAAACACTAAGTTCATTTATAGTTGTAAATGCCAAATTATGGTGCTGATAATCATAGATCCACGAGCCAGTTTAGTTCTTTCCTAAATATCACTGCTTAAACTACAGGAGGTGTTGGAGGCTTCATCATCATCATACAGAGACAAAGAGAACATTTAATAAATAAAAAGTTTTATCAATGATTTATATGTTTTGCTATTCATCTTTAAATCTGGCCCATTAAGTCAAATAGTCTAATAAACTAACTTATAGAAATGTATGCATATTATATTCTGGAAGCAGAATGGGGGTAAAACAAAACAAAAGGTTTAAGTTAGTTGTACTGAGATCAAATGAAATTAATGTACTCTTTTGAAAGAATAAATTTATTTTAGAAAGACGTATAATTTAAATAATAATTATTTTTTTTATTATTAAAGAATTAGGCAGGTAGATGAGTGATGTTAATTACATGGAGTCAAATACTTTGGTTAGTAGAAAACAAAGCACACTCTCTAATCCAGAGACATAATGACTTTTCTAAGATAGATTTACTATTTTATATATTGAGTAACATTGCCATTAAACTATGCTATTGAGAATTACATAATACTAACACATTATTTATAAATTAGAATAAATGCCTCTTTCCACTGAAGAACTTGCAGGAATTTTTATGAGTCTATCTTGACATAAGATGTACATAGGGATTTTTCTCTCAAAAAATTAATACACACTAATTTTTTTAAATATTGGATACATTCTTGACTGTCAATCTAATGGCAAGATATTGCTTCTATTCTTCTAACTCCATTTGTGATGCTGCATTCATATAGGCAATAAATATTTGAATTAACATTGGTTGCATCTACCAGAAGAAAAAAATGCCAAAATGCCAAATTTTCCTAATGATTACAAAATACTAAAGTTTTATGATTTACCAAATATCAAAATAATTTTGGTGAAGGAGGAAATTATGAATTATATGAAAATGAATAGACTTGATTAAAGAGAGACAGTCTAACACCATATAAAGTCACATTTCCTTCAAACAGATTACTATGGATGGTTATTTACATAATATGCAAACATTCATGGGATGGTTGTTTGTGCAACTATTTTATACCAACATATTTGTACATCTCTGTAAAACTCTCCATTAAGATTGATTACAATACACATGGTGTTCCTTTAGTTTTCTTTGGTAATAAATACCTGGTTGAAATTTCTGTTGTATCCCAAACACTGTGATAAATATGCCATCTATGGACTTGTGAATAAAAAATTTGCTGTGCAATACTCTAGAATTAATGTCTGCTAGATGAGCAATATAGTATTGAATTTCTCCTTCAGTTTTTGAGGAAATCAAGGAATGATATTTCACAATTGTTTTCTTCATGATCTTGTATGAGGGAACTTTATTACCAAATTTGACCTTTTTGAAAATTAGATTCAGAAGTTATCTTCTCAGAACCCAGAATTGATCAGAATGCTGTGTATCATTAGGTTTTATAAGCAAGAATGCACATCGAGATATTTATATATTTTCACGAAGAATGTACCATTTAAGCAGAACAATGTAGTATGTCACATACTAACTATACCATTTGCTTTTTAAGAGAAAACATATTTAGATTGTCATGCAATTTTCAGTTTTCCAGTACATTATCATTATCAGACATGAGAGCAGTGATTTAGAAATGTTTATTTTTCAGCCAAATAGAATCCAACTAAATGCAGATGTTTTATACTCCATAAAGTAATTTAGGGAATCACTTAGCAAGCACATTTTCATCAATGTTACAATACAAACCATTTCATGGCAATTGCATTTACAATTCAATTCCCATAAAAACAGCTTATCAAACCACAAATCATTGGCTGCTAAGTAGTACCTGAATGTGCTAATAGTTACGTTGGATGCACTCTGTGAGTTGTTGGACTGCAGGAAACCAGGTAGTCCTTTATACTTTAGAAACTTTGCAAATAACAGGATTATCATTGTGTCTGACTATTTGCATTTCACTGAGAGTAAAAGAAAAATTGTGCGGGAAAGAGAATGATGGAGTTGTCTAAATCTACATGAAAGACAAAAATATTTTTAAAAACGAAAAAATTCAAATGGTCATCTTTTCACTAAGCCTCTCCTACCTAAGCTTCCCTCTAGTTTCCTCAGAACGGCCAATAGAATGATCTCTTACATTTCTCACTCAAAGGTAGATGTTATTCTTTACAAATCCATCCTTTACTCAATTTTTTGTATTACTTCACTTCAGAAATTATCTTCGGCCTATACTAGGACACTATAGGACTGACAGGAAAATCTCAGTGGAAGATATTCTCACCAGTGCCTTCTTCTTGCGTGCACCAATTATATGCTTATAAAAGCAAAAGGTAAATTAGACAGTCATAATCATATTTATTGAGTAGTATTGTTTGTAGAACATGGAGTATTAAAAAAGAAATGCTACTTTAAAATGTCTGTTGTAAAATTAGAGATTATCTTTGGACAATGATAAATTAGCCTTTCCCCTGATAATAAAGTATTGCAATTACTAGGTTATTATTTAAACCAGACTAAGAACCTGACATTCTACTGGCCAGAAAGAATTCATGTTCTTCCAAAAAGTGATTATCCAACTCGGGTGATAATTAAAAGACTAGGAGAAACTGGCCTCTCTTAAGATATTATTTATTCTACTTCATTTGATTTTGGGGGCAAGAAAGAAGCATTTTATGTACATAAAAGCCAGTGTATTAGCTTCAGTCACCAAATTACCCTTCCATCCATCCTGCACATCTTTTTTTTTTTTTTTTCCTGTAGTTATTTCTTGCTGATTTGGTTTCTCATACTCCACTATGTACAACTGCGAGGATAAACCTGTCACAGTTTTGCACTATATGTTACGTAGGGAGTTTCTGAAAATTTTCTCATGAAAATACTTCTTTCAAGTTGTGCTTTCACCAAGAGATATTACCCTTCATCTCCAGTGGCTGAATTATTTGAAGCTGATGAGTCATATAATAGTTTTCACTCCCCAAAGCACCTCCATTATGGGAAACTTCTTCTGCGCTGTCACTTAGCTTGTGAAATATGAAATGCTGCCATGTGGCGTCTTCTCAGAATACCTGAGAGAAGAAAATATAGATGCCAATTGCTCACTAGATAGAAATCTTAAAAGAATGAACTTACACTGTTCGTGTTCAGTTTCTCAAGAGTGATGTCACTTAAACTTAGGACTTGCAATCACCTGTTAATATTGTGCTTTAACATTCCAAAACCTAGTTATTAGAAATGAAATACAGTTAAATGTTTTCCACCATCTCTTTATTTTATGAACTAAATATCATAGGAAGTAAATAAAAGAATAAAGTCTAGGGAAAAAAGACAGTAATAATAGTGGCAGTAAGATCTGATTTGGGACCTCACAGAAGGACAGCTTAGAAGCCTGATAAATTTCCCCCATTTATTTAAGACCCACACTGGTGGTAGAAAGGTATTGAATAAACATGATCAAATAGAAGAGAAACAAATGTAAGGCAAATAGAGCATTCTGTACATCATTTAATATCTAGGAATAAAGTAAAAAATATTTCAATTTACATTCTAGGCTAATGTTATATTTTCTGAATGAATTTATGTTATTTAAAACTTATATTTACTTGTATATGTTAATGGCCATAAAAATGTTTTCATCATATTACTGTATGTCTTCTGTCTGACCAACTCTTGTCCATTATTTGTGTTAATGTAGGTAAGAGATGGAGAAAAGTATTAAAAGAAGATTCAAAATGGAAATTCACTAACTTAATAAAATAACAAGTCTGGTAAGGCCAGTTAAAAGAAATGGACTCATGCCCAGCCGGTGTGGCTCAGTGGTTGAGTGTTGACCCATGCACCAAGAAGTCACTGGTTCGATTCCCGGTCAGGGCACATGCCCAGTTTGTGGGCCCAATCCCTAGTGGCGGGCATGCAGTAGGCAGCCAGTCGCTGTTCTCTCTCATTGATGTTTCTATCTTTCTTCCTCTCCTTTCCTCTCTCTCTAAAATCAATAAAGAAAAAAAAATTTTTAAAGAAATGGGCTCATGCCCTGGCAGGTTGGGCTCAGCTGTTAGAGCATCGGCCCACTGACCGAAGGGTCTCAGGTTCAAAGGGTCTCCGGTTCAATTTCCAATCAAGGGCATGTCCCTGGGTTGCAGGTTTGATCCTCAGCCTCTGTTGGGATTGTGCAGGAGGCAACCAATCAATGTGTCTCTCTTGCATCAATGATTCTCTTTCTCTCTCTCTCCCCCCTTCCTCCCTTCCACAATATCTAAAAATCGATGGAAAATATTCTCTGGTGAGGATTAACAAAATGAAATAAAATTAAATTAAAAAGGGCTCAGTTTCAGGAGAAAATGCTGAGGAATGATTTGCAGGACCAGAAAGTAGCCATCATGGCACATGAGGTAATGGTAGCCAATGTACAGATAGTATTAAAGCAGCTGTGTTGTTTCATAAATGCAATTTCTCCTTACTACTTTTTAAATATAATTCAGAAATGATTTAAAATACTTCCCAATGGATTTGAATGTTTAACAGGGTTTTTACTCAAATGGGACATTGCACTGATTTTAACTATTAGGTAGATTATCTTTATGCCCACTACATATGTTGATAAAAATCTGTTTTGGAATGGTGGGAGGATATAAGTAAGCATGTAAGTATGACAGATTAGATTGCTACTTAGTATACTGTAAGGACTCTGTAAGGTTATTAAAGTCCAATGGGTCTGTGAATCTATTTAGAGTTAAAAGCAATCCTGTTTTATTCTAGAAAAATGGGTTGTTAGCTTAGAAAAGAGAGAACAAGAGAGAGAGACCACAAATTATACATTTATGGGACCAAAAATTTATATTTCTTTGATTTCCTTTGACTATCTCAGAATATTTAAAAATTCACTGATTTGGACTCTATCTAAAAGAATATAATACTCTTTTAGAGAAAATAGACCATTTCATACAGACTGGTAAGGTTTTATTTTGGTTTTTGTTTATTTTTGTTTTTGCTTTTCCTTTAGTGAGATGTGAAAAGGGAATTTACTGTTAATTGTCTTCGCAAAGAAATTGATGTTCTTAAATCTTTAAGAATAACTTATGTTTCCAGTCACTTTAAGATAATGAATACATAAAAGTTTTCATAACCTTCCTACCTAACTTATAAACTAACTAAATAAACTATGCTACAATTTCAGTGGCTTAAAGTAGCAAATATTTATTTAGGGTGTCCCCCAAAAATGTATACACACTTAACAGCTGATAGCTCAATTGATGTTTTTGGTTTTTTTTTTCTCTCAAATTTAACCCATTGGAATTTATAATTATTCAAAGTGTGTATACCTTTTTGGGGGCTACCCTATATTTTTGTTCATGCTACTTGTCCATCATAGATCACTGGGCGGGAGAAGGGGACAGGGGTGTTCTACTCCTTGTAGTCACTCAGAAACCCAGGCTGATGGAGTTTTAATTTCAGTATATCCTTCCGTGATTACCTAGGCAAGGAAAGAAGATATAGCAAATTTTGCTTTGGATTTTAAATCCTATCTCTCTGTGCCTGTGATCATATCACTCATCTTTCATTGTCCAAAGCAAATCAAATGGCAACATTTAATTTCACTCTGTGAAAGGACTGGTTTACTAGCATGGCCACCACGAGAATTATTCTCCAGACAATAAAACAAGCACCGTGATATAATTGACAGGTGTTAGAATGGGGCATCCCTAACATATGCCTGGACCTCAGCTGGAAGTGTTTCCAATAAGTCTTGATATGGAGCTCAAGGTCTACTAATGCCTAAACAACACATTCAATGTGTTTAGAAGTTTCTTTCTTTTTTTTTTTTTTTCTTCTTTTTTTTTTTTCTCTGCAACTTAATAGAAACATGAATTTATTATCTTACAGTTCTGGAGGCCAGATGTCTGATGCAGGTCTCACTGGGCTAAAATCGAGGTGTCATGGCTGCATTTCTTTATGGAGGCTGTAGAGGAGAATTTATTTCCTCAGTGTCTTAGCTTGCTGGGGTTGCCATAACAAAAGACCACAGACTGGGGCTCAAACATCAGAAATCAAGGAATGCAGGTGACCTCTAGAAATTGGAAAATCCAAGTGTTATGAACTGAATTGTGTCCTAATGTATGCATACATTAAAGTTCTAACCCCAGTATCTCAGAATGTGATCTTATTTGGAAGTAGGATCTTTGCAAAGGTAATTAAGTTAAAATGAGGTCCATTAGGGTGTGCCCTAATATGACTGGTATCCTTATAAGAAGAAAAAGATTTGGACAGAAGTTTATTTCTTTGGTTGGTGTTAATTAAATAGATTAGGGAGACATATCATTCCCTCATACCATGTGTTTTTGTACTGCATGGACACGATGAATGATATTCTAGTGAAGAAATTGAGATAAATTGTTGCCCAACTGGAGGAAAAACTAATAAAGATGATAAGTTACTTTATCTTTTTATGGGAAAGCAGAGGGTTGTCTGAATTATATAAGGAAAGAGCTGAAGAGGATCTCCATAATCAATAGATTCAACACCTCCATTGTGCATAGGAAGGAAACAAGACAGAGTTAAACAAAAGTAGAGATTATACTCTTAGCAGAATTAATTGGCAAGGGCTGCCATAACAAGGTACCACACACTGACTGACTTAAAAGAAATGGATTATCCTACAGTTCTGGAGACTAGAAGTCCAAGATCGAGGTTCGTTCTCCTGAGGCTGTGAGGGAGAATGTGTTCCATGCCTCTCCTACTTTCTGTAGGTTGCTGGCCATCCTTGGCTTCTGCGGTGTCAACCTGATCTCTGCTTCCATCTTCACATGCATTCTCCCTGTATGTGTGTCTGCATCCGAATCTCCCTCTTATGGAGTAGGGACCCACCCTACTCCGGTATGATCTCATCTTAACAAATTACCTCTGAGATGACTCTATTTCCAATTAAGGTCACAGTCTGAGGTATTGGGGGTTAGGATATTAAGAGAAGAATTTTGTGAGGACATGATTTAGCCCGTACTATTAGCTAATGACATCACTTCAAACGTGATCTTAAAATCATGAATTAGACTTGTTTCAAAATCTGACTAGAATTATAATGACAATGGGGTACTTTTTAAATTACCTTTCACTGTGTCCCACTCCCAGAAACTGTTGCCCAATTGGTCTGCAGTGGGACTTGTATGTGTCCATAGATTTTAAAAACTTCCCAGATCATTGTTTAATGCAAAAGAAATGAGAACCACCAGGTTCAAGTTGTATAATACCAAAGGAGCCAACAGTTTAGGATTAGCAATACATTAGCTCAAACCTGATGCTATTTTCCAACATTTGGAAGCCTCAGTATAAGTTCAAAACTGTGCAACATTTATGTTGAAAGCCACTAATTCATCTACGTTTGCTGAATTATAAATTTTTGTTTGTTTTTAATCTTCCTTTAAATTATATCATTGACATGGTTTATCTCATTGACTTACACTGTACTGTTACATACAAGGGTGATATTTAAAATACTCATTCTTAGAGTAAACCTGTGCCCCTGGGTGGTGACCTCCACGGGTGCCTCTCACCTTTTTGTCTCCCCCACCTGAGGTGACACAGGAAAGCTATATGAGGCTGGAGTTGGAGATTTCTCTCCTCCCAGGTCAGTAAGTCTCTGGTTAAATCTAAACTTGTTAGGATCTGACGAAAGTTTCCTTTCAAGAGAGATATTTGTTAAGGAGAACAGAAGCTTTGGACATTTCAAAACAGGTACTTTTCCCCTTCCCCTGCTGAGGGCATGAGAGGACTTTTCTCCATTTCTCACAGCGAGAACCGAGAACTGAGAACCGAGTGAGGCTCCTGGAGGTAATTAAAACTCATGAAAGTGTGGCAGCCCGTGTAAGGCTGAGCCCCTAGGAGTTTTATCTCTTAAGCTGGTCCCTGCCCAGTATCCAGGTATTAGTCAATTACCCTTTAAGTGTTTCTGCTGATTCTGGCTCCAGCTGTGGGCATCTGCTCCCTGCATACATGTGAGTCCCTGTATTCACCTTCCAGTTTTTAAGGCAGTAATTTGCACTGCAACCTCAATTCTCTGAGAGATTAAAGAAGAATTGTTGATTTTCAGGGTTGTTTTTTTCCCCCCAGCTTTTATCGTGTTGTGAGGATAGAAGTGATGTCTTTCAAACTCTTTACATGTCAGACGAGCCCATTTTATATTTATTCTCTCCAGAAAACTGCTAATTGTTAGCATGTTTAAAATTATTAAACCATTCTGAAGCCTATTTCATTTCTCCGTTGGAAAGGAAGCTTCGGTGTACAGACGAGAGGCCAGAAGTCAGACTTAAACTGTATCTCCCCTGACTGACTAGTGCGTTTTCGCACTAAGACTTTAGGAACATAATTAAACTATCTCTGCATCAGCTTATCTTCCACAAAATGAGAATAATAATCCTTTTCCTGTAACATGTAGTTGATTGTATGTTTTCTTGATAAATGGTAGATATGTAGACTGGAGGCTGACCAACTGAAGCCTACAGTCTGAATCTAGCTCACCACCTGTTTTGATCACTAAAGTTTTATCAAAACACAATCCTTTTCATTTTTCTACTTATGGTCTATGGCTTTATTTATGTATTTATTTATTTATTTTGCATTACAGTGACAGAGATAATGAGTGCTTGTGACAGAGACTGGATGGAACCCAATGTCTAAAATGTTTACTATCTAGCCTTTTACTGAAAATGTTTGCTGACCCCTGGTCTAGACCATACCGACCTTCAGACGTCAGAACAACCGAGGGTTCCTGAGATACACATTGCTGAGCCCCAGCTTCAGCACGTCTGATGAAGATTGTGCATGAAGTCTTAGCATTTGTGTTTCTAACACTGTCAGGTGATGCTGATGCTGTTGGTCCAGCCACCGCTCCTTGAAAACCACAGACCTGAGCTATTCTACAAAAGAACTACAAAGATCCCAGGAAGTTGAAGTGTGTATCTACTTCCTTTTCGCTGACCTCCGATGAACTTGTTTTGATTTGTTTGAGTGTGATTTCTCAAGGAAGGGAAAAACAAAGCGAAACAAAATCCCTCCAGGCCTAGAGACACAGCTGAGAGTATCAGAGAGACAAACATGACCTCACGTGAAATCTCTCTAGTTTATCCCATGTCTCCACCTGTGTAAGCCATTAATCTTGTTCCCAGCTTGCTCCTTCCTCCAACTCTGCCAGGGCCCATCACCCAGGCAGCATCTCCACCATCGTGCAGTCTTCTCACCGTGGTAAGAGCAAATCTTTTTCAATATTGATCTGGGAATCTGTAGGCAATGGGAATTGAAAGCTGAAGGAGCCCTGCTGGTGAAGGTAGACGTTAGTTTTCTACTAGGAAGTTGTTCTTTCTGATGAATGGGAAATTATCATACTATGAGTTAGACATATAGTACAGTTGGATTGACTACGTTGTTAAAGTTGTGTGCATTTGTAGGTATGGTTCTTAGGGCTATGGTAGATTCTGTCACTGCATTTAAAGTAAGAGAAAAACACATTTTAACTTATTAACACTATCTACATTTTTCTTTCCTATTATAGATTTTAAATGTTGTAAAAGAAATGATATAAATTATAGTTTTTCATCAGGCTTCTAAAAGTTTCCATAAATTCAATTACACAAGTATCTATTGGACACTTGCTATATACAAGACACTGAGAAATAGAAATATTGGTAAGAGACCAATTCCTTGTTTTGATGCATTTATATAAAGGAGAGATATATTAACATATACATAGTAAATTAGTAAGTAATAAGATGATGCAGACTAAGATAAGTGTTCTTAAAATATGTAAAGGTATGAGAGATTAAAAAGGGGAGGGAGGCAGGGAGGGAGAGAGGGAGAGAGGGAGAGAGGGAGAGAGGGAGAGAGGGAGGGAGGGAGGGAGGGAGGGAGAGAGAGAGAGAGAGAGAGAGAGAGAGAGAGAGAGAGAAACACCTGCAGCAAGAGAAATGCAGTCAGCTACCTTGAGGTCTTGAACAACATCTGTGTTTCCACAGGTGAGCCTATTGGATGAGGGCATTTAAGTCGATAGAAACAACATGAGCAAAATCAAGGAGTCAGAAAAGTAGGAACTATTCAGGATGGTAGGCAGTTTTGTTTGGCTGTAGATATAGAGGGGAGAAATAGGTGATGAAATTAATAAATATAGATTTTTGTGGAAAATGTACTTAATCTGAGTTGAGATAAGTAGCAAATTTTGTCCAGCCAAATAGTTGTTCAGAGATAAAGTACAAGTTGCCAAATCTGGCAAGGAGTTTTGTGCAATGTGTGAATACATTGGAAATTTAAATTATGAGCATCTGAAATAAAGTAGCAGAAGTTATGAAAAAAGGAGGCGAAAAATTCAGTACCATAGGCGTGTAATCATGGTATAGATTCAGAGGTTTAATATATATCATTTCAGGTGTGTACAATTATAGATGTATAGTTAGGAAAAATGCTCGAAAAAACACAGTATATTGTTTGGTCTTTTTTCTATATTGCTGATATATAGTAGAAATATGGAAATATGCATGCCAAAATATATACAATGAGGACGTTCCCTGAGAAGTGATATCAGGAGTGATGTTTATTTTTCCTTTTTGCTATTTTCTACATTCCAGTTTTTCTGAAAGACTACATGACTTGTATTATAATTTTGAAGTTTATATTTTAGAATCACATGTACTCTGCTGAACTTCATTGTTAAACTAGGTTATTTTTTAAAATACTGTTTAAAATGTGTGGTGAACTATTTGCTGGGTCAAAGAAAGCATGATAACAAGTGAGTAGTCAATATTACTAAGCTAACGTTACTGGAGTCGCTTTCATTACTTTATAATACCATGCTACTGAAAATCAGTATAAGCAATTTTCCCACTTAATATTGTTATGTGTTGTGGAAATGTTCCCTGGGGCACAAACATGAAAGTATAAAGGGAAGGTTTAAGAACATACTACAATGTGGAGGACTGAATTTTATTTTTTAAGAAAAATGGAATGTGTTGCATTGCCATTAATATTTTTAGTTAATACTACATAAAAGCAACATGATCGTGTTTGAATACAAAACATAAGCATTCTTATATAATTGGAATGTATTGGTTCGCACAGGAAAAAGTAGGGGAGATAAAACTTGTTAGTGATGGTTGTGACTTTCCTTGGGGTTATGGTGGTTCTATTTAGATTTTATTCAATATTTCCAAGTATCCCCTAAAAAGCATAAAACATACACTTCTAAAACAATATGGAAAATGGTGCATCTGTGAAGGAGTTTCTGGGGAAAATTAGCATTTGAATTGGTGAATTGAGGAAAGCTGATGGTCCTCCACATGTGAGTGGGCAGCATCCAGTCCACGGAGGTTCCAAATAGAACAAAAAGGCAGAAGAGTGGCTAATTCCTTTCTCTGGTTAAGCTGAGACCCTCTTCTCTTGTCTTTGGACATCACTGATGTTCCTAGTTCTCAAGATTTCAGGCTCAGACCAAGACTTACACCACCAGCTCTTCATTCTTAGGACTTCAGACTCAGATTGAATTATACCACCTGTTTTTCTGCTTCTTCAGACATGGTTCATATGACTTCTCCACTTCCACAACCAGGTTTGCCAATTCCTACACTAAATAAATAAATACTCCCCTGACTCCCTTCCTCCTTCCCTCCCTCCCACCCTCCTTGTAATCTGTTTTTCTGGAGGACACTAATACAGAGCATAATGTAATTGATAGCTAGAGTACTATGTTTCTATAAAGATATTATTTTTGAATGCATAGAAACTTAAGGTTCTAATTTCTAATATTTAACTTATTTCAAGTATATGACTAATTCACTTATTTAATGAAAAACTGAAAATAAGCACTCACACACACTCACACACCACAACCTAAACTGCAGATGTACACTGAGTGTGTGGCCGACTATAAAATAGGATCTGGATAATACAGAGTACTTGTTCTGGAATACCATACAATATTGGAAGCCCATACACTTACAAGCAAAATAATAAAATCTAGTAAATGTTTAATAAAGAAGTGTACAAAGTTCTGTGATAAAACAAGGTAGAAAACACCCATTACTTTCCAGGGAGTTAGGGAATAAAACATCAGAATAAAGGAAATTTGAATTAATTAATTACATGTTTAAAAGGAGAATAGAAGTCTAGATAAATACCAAAAGAAGAAAAATGTGCAAGAAACACTAATTAAAGAATATGGCGTTCAGCCGGTGTGGCTCAATGGTTGAGCATCAACCCATGCACCAAGAGGTGGCAGGTTCGATTCCCGGTCAGGGCACATGCCCAGGTTGTGGGCCCGATCCACAATGGGGGGCATGCAGGAGGATCTGAGGGGAGAGTAATGGAGGGCAGTGTTCAGGGGCTGTGTTCTCAAGGTTACTCAACTAATAATTTGTTTTCCCTCAATTAGTTTTTTCTCTTCAACCCAAACCATCTTATTTATTCTGTACTACAAAAAAAAAAAAAATTGATTTTTACATTTTTCTCCATTATTTCAAATGTTTTTATTTATCCATGAGCTTTATGACTGAAATTTTCAGAAATGTTTCTTTAGAGACTAAAAAGCTATTCTTTAGAGAGAAGAGAAGGAGCGGTGGATGGGAGAGAGGGAGGCCCATGACCAGAACTACAACAAAACCTGTTTTTCAAGTTCTTTTCTCTGCTATGACCTCTAGAAGTCTTCTCCGAAACTCTCACATCAGGAATTGCCTTTTCTGTATGTAGGCCTTTCTGTGGAAGTAACCTTTCTCTGGGGACAGTTGTTCTAATCTACAGCCTTTCTACCTGTTTGGGGGAGGGCTAAGAGTAAAGAACTGAAAACACAAGGTCACTACAGCACAGTGACCCATAAAGCACATGGTCCAGGCTGTGTCCCTAAGGATTCCTGCCTGCAGGAACTGCCTTGCATCACTACTCATCAGACTCTTTTCTTTGGGACTCTGCCACATTTTATCATTTACATGCTTTTGTATTCCTTCTCCTCTGAAAGTATTTCTTTTCTTCCCTAATTAAAGGGAATTTAAATTTGCTTCTGTGGAGTATTGGAGAAGGTGACTGGGTAGAAAGTAGTCCTCTTTGCAGCGGGGTTGAGAAACCATTTCTAGAACACTGATTCTATGGTCCAGTTCTATACAGTGCTTCGTCAAGGGGGTGATTAAGAATCATACTACTTGAAGATGTGTTTAATGCAGAATGTTCTTAATGGACTTGGGTCACTTTCTGAAAACTACTTGTGATAATCTGGCTCTATTAAAACCAGAGACTAAGTAGGCTCTGTCTCTAGCTTTATGAAATATGAATAACATAGTTAATCACATTTTGCATAATCACAACAACCTGAAAGTAATATATGCATTTATATTCTGTATTTTTGAAAAAATAAATCACAAGCACACACATCAGAATTACCTTCATATGGCCTATGATAAATTGTTAACAATTTGACATGGTTTTTAAATACAACATTTGAAAATACATATATCCTGACTTAAGCTATTATACTCTATTATTGCATTTGTCTAATATGATACAAATATTTCCTAACTTCTGTTGGGGGTCATGTTGTTCTAAGAAGGGGGTTATCAACTTTATTACTGAGTCACAGAGTGCTTTCTATACTATGGATAAAAGCCCTTTGTCAGATAGATGCTTTGAAAAGAATTTCACCATTTTGTGTGTTTGAAGAGCAAACATTTTGAATTTGATGAAGTTCCATAAAATTATGTTTCATTTATTGATTGTGCTTTTGACATGATATTTAAGAATCTTTGCCTAACTGAAAAGTCACTCCAAGTTTCTACTATGTTTTTGTGTGTGTTTTTTAAAGTTTTTTAACTCTTACTTGTAGGTCTATAAGCGATTTAAAGTTTATCTTTGTAAAGTATAAGCTAAGAGACAAGGTTAATTATTTTTATATGGATAGATAGCCAATTTTTCAAGTAAATTTGCTATATAGATGAGGATCTATTTCTGGAGTCTTTTTTTTAAATCCAGACCCTAGGATATTTTTTCCATTTATCTTCAGATAGAGTGGGAGGGAGAGAAAGAGACATCCATGTGAGAAAGACACATTGATCGGTTGCCTCCTGCATGACCCCAACCAGGACCAGGGACGAACCGCAACCAAGGTACGTGACCTTGACCAGGATCGAACCTGAGACTCCTTGATCCTCTAGGCTGATGCTCTAACCGCTGAACCAAACGGGCCAGAGCTATTTCTGAATTCTTTATACTATTCTATTGATTCAAATGTCTATTCTTATGCAAATAATATACTCTCTTGATTACTATAGCTTCATAAGAGGGTTTGAAATGAAGTAAAAGTCCACTAATTGTTCTTTTTCAATATTATATGGCTATACGAGAAATTTTTCATTTTCATAAACATTTTAGGATCAGTTTATGAATTTCTACAAGTATGCCTGTTGGAATTTGATGGGGATTTTATTACATCTTAATGTTAGGAAAGAACTGTCATCTCTACAATATTTAGTTTTCTGATACATGAACAAGGTGTGTCTGTCCTATTTAGATCTTCTTTTAATTTTTCTCAACATTGTTTTGCAAATTTCAGTGTACAGACTGTACTTTTAATTAAATTTATTCCTAAACATCTTACTGTTTTTATACTATTATGAATGGAATTACATTCTTAATTTTATTTTCAGATTGTCTGTAGAGGTGTTAAGAAATACAATTGAGATTGAGGATTGTATACTGATCTTGAATCTTAAGATGCTGGTAAAATAATTTCCAATATATAGTCAATTTTTTATATTTCCTTAGGACTTTCAACATAAAAGATCATGTTGTCTCTGAGTAAAAACAGTTTTACTTTCCCCTTTCAAATCTGCATGCCTTTAATATCCTTTATTGCCGACTATGATGGCTAGGACTTACAGTACAATGTGAAGGGAATGGACTCCTTGTCCTCTTTTTTATCGTAAAGAGAAATGTTCAGTTTTCAGCATTATGCATGATGTTAGCTGTAGGTTTTTTATTGATGCTCTTCATCAGGTCGAAAAAGTGTTTATCATGAATGTGTATTTAGATGTGATTAAATGCCTTTTCTGTATCTATTAAGATGGCTATACGATTTTTATGCAGTCATATGAATATACATTTTAATTATATTTAATTAATTTAATTAATTATATTTAATTAACCTTGCAATTTTGGGCTAAATATCACTTGGTCTTGATTTATATTCATTTTTATATGTTTCTAGATTTGGTGTGCTAATATTCCTCAAGAATTTTTTGTTGAATTTCATGAGAGAGAGTGGCTTGAATTTTTTATTTATTTATTTTTTTGAGATTCTTTTTTCTTCTGATGTTGTTACAAATGTAATATTGGAATTTCAGAAAGATTCTCCTTCTCCATTATTTTAGGGGAAAAATGAGTGCAGAATTAGTACTATTTCTTTAAAATTTTGTCACAAGGGTAGATTCCATGTTGAGTACTCTTATCACTAAAAAGGAAGACACAAGGAAACTTTTGGAAGGGATGGGCATATCTATTACCTCGGTTTTGGTGATATTTCATGGGTTATTTAGAGCTGTAAAAATTACCAAATGTTTGAGAATTTCCCACATTTTCTTTTGTTATTTATCACTAACTCTATTCCCTTGTGGTCCGAGAACGTACCATATGCGATTTCAGGCCTGTACATTTATTAAGATACACTTTTGAGCCAAGTAAATGGGGTCTCTTAGAGAATGTTCTCTTGTGCTTGAAAAGCAAAACATGTATTCTGCTGCCTTAAAGTAGAGTACTCTATGAAGGTCAATTAGGTTGAGTCGTTTGATAGTGTTTGTTATACCATTCTGATATTGTGTGTAGTTATTTTTGTCAATTATTGATAATGTTATAATAAATCTTTCATCTCTATTATTTTCTACTCTAGATTTTTTATTCATTTTTTTTGCTTCATGTATTTTAAGGCTCCTAGGAATTGATTCAACAGAAATGAAATCACAAAGACTTGTATATAAATGTTAATGGAAGTTATAGACACTAGCAAAAAAAGAGGAAACAATCAGATGTCACAAATCAAACATTTGTGAAATATACACACACACACACACACAGAATTCTATTCCATAATTTAAAAATAATACCAAGAAAACTTATTTTATTATTTCACTTATATAAAACTCTAGAGTCTAGAGAATGGCTTTTTGTCATTATACATTTGCAATAAGTGGCTGTCTGAGACCAGCAGCAGTAAGAAAGATATAAGTGGACATGGGAAGATTTTTGTGAAAGATGGAAATGCTCTGTCTCTGGGTTGAAGCAGTGGTTTCATAGGTGTAAACATCTGACAAAACTCATCAACTTGTCAGCTCTAATTGATTTAGTTTATTGTATACTACATAGGTATGTGTATGTACACACACTTATATCTCTCAGTACAGTTGATAACATAATTCACATGTATATCATATCTTTAATCATATGGGCTGCTTCTCTTGGTAAACATGCTTATATAAATTTGAGATGGATAAACACCAATGGCAACGAGACCTGGCAATATAAAGAAGATAGGGAAGTTCTAAGTTTTAAACATTTAGGATACAAAATGTTATCCCCACCTGTGCACGAATAATCAGCTTAACCCAGACTTAACTATCTTAAAGAGCTTTGGCTAAAATAAATTACACACAATATCCTTTATAAGTGTTTTTATAATTTATAGTTCATAAACTGTCATTAAAATCATGATGATATTTATTTATTAGTAATAAATGACCAAACAAACTTCTACTAGTCACAGCACTTTGGGGGAGTATAGTGGTCAAATTTCAGAGATTATGGTTGAGCTGCTGATCTAAGACAAAAATCTAAGTTATTTGTTCCTGGCTGGTGTGGCTCAGTGGTTTAGCGTCGACCCATGCACCAAGAGGTCACTGGTTCGATTACTGGTCAGGGCACATGCCCAGGTTGTGGGCCAAATCCCCAGTGGGGAACATGCAGGAGGCGGCCAATCAGTGTTCTCTCTCATCAATGATTCTGTCTCCTTCTCCCTTCTTCTCTCTCTAAAATCAATAAAGGGAAAAAAATTTAAATCTAAGTTATTTGCTTTATTTCATGTAACTTTGCAAAGACAACTATTTTCTAAATAATGATTCATAAATGACGATTAATATGTCATATTAAAAAATGCTGAATTTATTTATCAACCATCACTACTTGAGCTGTTCACACTGTGTCAGGCCCTGGGAGACAAACATAACAAGTCTGATATGGTCTTTGCACCTCATTGAAGTTAAAGTGCCAGAGGAGCACAAAATGGATGATTAATTATGTAAAGACTTTTTTTTTTTTTGCACTTAAGTACTATAAATGGACTATGAAATGATGGAGGGTAAAAGTGTGAGGTTGAAGGTGACTACTTAAAATTAAGTAGGTGTGTACTTCAAAGTGGGGGGAATGCTTCTGAGAAGATATTTGAGCAATGACCTTAAGTATAAAAGGGAGTCACCTGTGTGCATATCCCCGTGAAGGGCATTCAAGTCATAGGTCACAGAGAGCAGATGCAAAGTGCTGGAGACTAGAGCGACCTCCCTCTGTTCCATGTATAGAAGGAAGCCAATTGAGCAGGAAGTTGGTGGATCAGGTTGGAGTTGGGAAAGGATATGGTTGAAAGGATACAATTCATTAATTTGCAATTGACCAAACACTGTTTTATATCCCACCCAAAATACCTTGAATTCTAGCTGTCCTGATATAATTTCTTTTTTTTTTTAATCTTCCTCTGAGGATATGTTCATTGATTTCAGAGAGGAAGGGAGAAAGAGAGAGAGAGAGAGGAACATTGATCGATAGCCTCCCATATGTACCCTAACCAAGGATAGAACCCACAACCTCAGTATGTGCCCTGACCGGGTGTATGGGAAGATTCTCCAACCAACTGATCCACCTGGCCAGGGCCTGAAATATTTCTTAACTTTAAAAGTGAACATATACGACATGGAGGGACCTTGATAGTATTATCCTAAGCGAAACAAGCCAAGCAGAGAAAGACAAATATCACATGATCTCACTTATTTGTGGAATATAATGAACATAACAGTCTGAGGAACAGGGTAGACCCAGAGATATGGAAGTAGGGTATAGACTGACACCCTTCAGGAGAGGGGATGGGAGGGAGGGAAGAGATAAACCACAGAACTTATGCGCATGTATGCATAACTGATGGACATGGACAACAAAGCTGGGGATGGGGTGGGGGGATGGGGAGGAGGGTGTCAATGGGGAAAAAGGAGAAACATCTGTAACAAAAATAAATTAATAAAAAAAATATTACATAAAAAAAAGTGAACATATAGTACTATGGGATAGACATTCTTGGCATAAAACAATAAAAGCCCGAATAAAATTTGAGAAATTGATGCAAACATTTTTCTTCTAGCAGCACTTAAATTTTTTTCTGTAATGTTAAAACTCACAACCACCTTAAAGCACATGTTCAATATTTCCTAGCTGAGTAAATGCACATCTTTATAAACTAGAGATACTCACTTCACTAACTGAACATGAGATTTGAGAAATGAGTTGCAGTAGATTGCTAATCTGGAGCGTGAATATACACACCAATGCTTCGTATCTGGTTATCTGGAATTCAGGACAAAAGCCGTTTCGCCACTAAAATGTAGGTAGGCTTCATTTTAATAGTAATTGCTCCTTTGATTTAACAAAAATCATTCAATAATTTTCAATAATGTGAGCAAATGCTTGTCTAATAAAAGATGGGTGTGGAGATAGGAAGTTTAATTTTATATTCATTGCTCAATTGACTTTGAACTGCTCATATGTTCACCTGCTCAGAAATTTATAGTTGGCTGATTTGAAAGCTTCTAACCTTTGGAATTTATTCAATAAATATTTCATCATGGGTCCCCAAATAGCATATTTAATTAAAGTTTTAAAAATATTGATTGCCTTAGTCACATTATGATTTGTTTAAGATGCCCTGCTGTCAGCTTCTAAGTACTTAGTCACAACACTGAAGCGAGTTGATGTAACATGAGATTAGTGATCTCTACCCAGCAACTGTCTTTCTTCTATTCATTTTTCGTAGTTCACACCTCTGGGATTTCTTACAAGATAGAAAATACAAATACAATTAATCAGTCATCATCTAAAAGAAATAGATTATTTTTGCTGTATCTGAAATTTATTCAAGATTATAAACAAATTATCTTGAATAAATAAATGAATAAACAATCAGATACATGTATACATAAATAGATAACTAATAAAAAAGAAACAAATTAAGAAAAAAATGGTGCCGTCCATCGGGTAAGCAGAACGTGCTACTATGGCTAGGTATAGAATAAGCGTCATCTTGCAAACTAAGAGCTGTTACATATATATAATATTATCACCTCATATATGAAAAGCAGACATTCAAAGAAACTTGGCTGAGCAAATGATTAATGAAGAGGAAGAAACCAGATTCAGAACCAAGACTCTATGGCTCCAAAGCCCTGGTCTCTCCTTTGCACCATGTTGCCGCTAGGAGACTTAATGTTAAAATCAATGAATGAATGAATTGATCTTTTATTGCAGCTCTGCTGTGCTTTCATGTGTTAATGGATAGTAAGTTATAACAGTGTCATTCATGAGGACAGTAACCTGGCATTTGTCCTAAGCAGAATATGTGCCCACTGGGCCCCAAAAAGTGGTTGCTTTTCTTCATCACAACACACCTCATTCAAGTCCAGCTATAGTGAACAAGAGTAAAATACTTATTCATAGAAACACATATTTTAACATGATTTTTCCACCCTTTCCCCTTTTCTCATCATCCAAATAAAGTTCTGCCTTTTTTCTCTCTCAGTGTTTTCTCACTTTAATGAGAAAGTGCCTATCACCAGGGATTTTTAATGTGCAATTTGGGGGAAATAAAGGAATGGAAACAACAAAAATAATCTAGTGTATTCTAGATAGAAAGATTGTAAAAGCAAAAGAAGTGCTTCATACTCTACAGAGGCAGGCAGGTGAGGGAGGATGGAGGCAGTGGGTGAGATTAAAGGCTGAGATGGCTATGCACACAGTGTCGAAGGGATTCTGTGCTAGAGTTTGGATAGTGAAAATCCTTGGGATCTGAAAAGTAGACGGAGAATGTATGGGTTGATAAAAGGAGAGTTTAGTACATTTTACATATTACTAATTGGTTTTCTGGATTATGGGGATTCATGAATTATCCTTTGACAGGCCACAGGCTTGCCCATGTGCGGTATGGGAATGCTTAATCCATATGTGATTATAGACTGGCAAACTGAGAGAGCCTGGCTGTGGGAGGCTATCTTGTAATATCTCTTAGAGTTACAAGAAAAAGTTGTACCTGATCATTACTGTGGATGACCTTGGGTGTAAAAGATTGTGGCAAGTTATGCTACATAGGAGAAGAGTGATAAGATTTGTTTGTGCATCCTAAACTAAGGTTAGAAACGGTGACACTTTTGAAGCTATTAAAAGAGTGATCTTAGCAGGAGCAGTATGTGGTAATGACTTCTCATTTTGAACACAATATGAGGTACTTCATTAAAATACCCTTCTGTCTAGGAGAGCTACATATTTCATTCACTGTCTTATATAAACAACTTATTAAATGATCTATATCCTAACAAGAAGGAGGGAGTTTCTTGCTACCTTTTATAAAATTATTCTCAAAACAACACCCTTTGATTTTTTTTTAAATATAGTAAATGTATTGATCTATTTCTAAATCAGAGTCATAACCTTGCTTGGATCATGTTTTCTTGAAATAAACACCACTTCAAAGCTAGTACCATTGGATTGGGTTCACAAAGTTCGCAAACAGTTAGGGAAATGTAGAAGTGAGCAGCTAGACTAATTTGAATTGGAGAATAGGGTTGAGCGAAAGTAGAAATGAGGTTAGTTGGGAGAATATTGGTGAACCTAAATCAGCAAACTCTTATCTCTCATAGAAGAAAACAACAATAGAGCTGTAATTGATCAGAGTATAAATAGTACAGTAAATTATACCCTTTTAATGGATCATTTTCATAATTTTTTTCAACAGGCTTGTATAGAGAAGATACAAGCATGTTAAGGTGTCATATTTGAAGTGAAATTCATTACTTCTGGAATCTTGTTTCAGAGCTATCCTCCTGTGAACTGTAGCTCGGAGAGTGCACCACCGTTTCAGGAAACACTCATGCAGTCAGATGTGCAGCTTAGACCAGAGATATATATTTGTTTTGTTCACCCATTATATCTCGCTCATTCACTGTCATAAAAGTCATTGCCAAAACAACACTTTTTTGAAATCACTGAAGACATGTAGAAACAGATTGTGAAGAACTGGATAAAATGGATATAGTGATAGAAGCCTAATTTTAAAACTTGCTTGAGAAATACCCATTAAAAGTGTCATAAAACACTCAGAACCATAAAGCTTTATGTAAATGGTAATTAATATTTTCTCTACAGAGATACCAAATGCACTAAATAGAATTGTGTCTTTAACGCATTAAAAATAGCAGTAACGTTCTGATACATTGAGTGTCCTGGATTCAGTAAATTAATCACTACAAACTAGTATTTCAGGAATTAAATAGTAAATTGAAAATTATTTCATTTTATTTTATTTCTGCTTTAAAAACAAACACACTGGAAAAAAAAAGTCAATGTTCCAAAAACACGGTGGTTAATCACTAGAGTTCTGCTCCAGGGACACATACAAAATGCAATTATTCTCTATGTAAAATGGATATTTACATCAGTTGCTCAATTCTAAAACTTTATCAGACATTTCAGGTATATGATTATTAAGGGGACATAATTTCACCAGTTTTTGCAAGGTTTTTGTTTATTTGGGAAATAAGCTAATTATCATGAATCGGCTATGCAACTACCTTGGGCCAACTGACAAATTTCTGCTGTAACATTTTTGGAAACAAAGGCAAGTTTATAAATCTATCCTAACTGTAAAGCTATTTATTAGTGTCATGGTAAATTGATAAAATAATATGTATAATAATGCATTTGTTATATATCTCAGATTTAATTAGGTACCAATATCTGACTCTAGAAATGTTTTCTTTTTAAAAATATTCGAAAAAAATATGATCAAAGTTCAATTACTTGAGATTTTCATCACTGTGTAATAGATTTCTTATACTCATGAGGTATCAGTAGTCACATAAAACACTTCCCATTTGCTTATAAGCATAACAGAATAATGATTTCAAAGATTCTGGAATGTTTTCTGTATGAAATGCAACACAGAAAATAAGTGACATTTCAAGAAAAATTAGCTAATATTTTCTCCTATTCTCTTTTTCATTTTTAAAAAACTGGAAAGTTGTAAAATGAGCCTAACACCTCACTATACCTATACCTAAAGTATTCAGCTATCAGAGTTTTCTAGTTTCTCTTCTGTATTAAATGAGCCAGCTTTCCTGTCATAATGAATGATGAATGCCAGCATGGGTATTGTCTCTCTCCTTACTAAAGGTTATAAAGTTCTAGGACAGTCCAGTGTTCTAAATATATATGGTATTCAAATATCTTTGAAGAAATACTCAATTATAGATATCTGGGCCTTGTAGAATTAGGGCCAGAAATGTGGATTAAAAAAAAAAAAAGCTGTGGTGCATTTACACAGTGGAATACTATGTAGCTGTAAAAAAGAAGGACTTCTTACCCTTTGGAATAGCATGGATGGACCTGGAGATTATGATGCTAAGAAAATAAGCCAGCCAGAGAAAGACAAATATCATATAATCTCACTTATCTGTGGAATTGAATGAATAAAAGAAACTGATAAACAAAATAAGTCCAGAGGCATGGATGCATGGAACAGACTGACAGATCTCAGAGGAAAGGGGGGGAAAGGGGGGAGGGAACAGATTAATCAAAGAACGTGTGCATATATACATAGCCCATGAGCATAGGCAATAAATAGTGTGTGAAAGCCCAGAGTGAGGTGGGGCCTGGGTATAGGGGGGCAAAGGGGAATAAAATAGGGGACATCTGTAATACTGTCAGCAATTTTTTTTTTAATTGATATATGTTAGTGTAGTTTTGAACAACTAGGCTGCTACTTCCTGATCTGGCCACTTCTTACCTGTTGACTAGATTTAGTAAACTGTAACTCTGTAACATGCCTGCATCCAGACCTTAACTGCTTGAGACAACTGATCCTGACCTGCTTAACTTCCTTCTCCAGGAATGCTTTTCATTTCTCCACAGCCCAGCTCCCCAGAAACCTTAAAGATACTCTTTTACCATTTAAATACGTTTAATAGTGGCCTATTTTTATAGACATTCCTCATCATATTTCCTTAAATATCTGATATAATTTTCAAAATTCAGGTGTAATCGTTCACTCTTCTGCATTCCTGTTTTGCACCTACCTGCATTTATTGTGCACTTGCTAACATTTTACTGCATGATTCAGTCATGTGCCTGCTTACACCTAGACTGTGAACTTCTCGATGGCAAGCGGTGTATTTAACTTGTGACTCCCAGTAACAAGTGCTTAGCACAAGTAACACTGCTTAGCACACATTTAGCACTCAACAAAAGCTTACTGAATACATTGATGTTATTTTTGAGGACCAGCTAAACAAGACTGAACTGGGTGGGATATATCAAGTCTTAAGAGGGTTTCTCCAGGTCACAGAAAATCCCTATACATTTTTCTCTTCCAAAATCTAGTCATGAATATACAGAGCCATGGAGGTTGAAATGGAAATAGCATTTTCCTCAAATACATTCCCATGTAAGGCAACTATCAGGCAAATGTTTTGCTATACTCTGAAATATTTTAAAATTTGAGTTCAGACTGACCCTAACAACAGCAACAAAATATTCATGGACCACTCAAAAGAGGCCCAATTCACTCTGCTAAAATACTTTTCACATAAGTTTAACTATAAAGCTATGGGTAGAATTGTTATGCATATAACTTTTCCTATATAAAACTAAAATATTTATAATAAATGCAAACAAAATGTATGTTTTTAGACTTCTTCTTTTCCTATCTCCCTCTCTGGAGCCAACAATGTTAAGTGTGCCTACAGTTAGATCTTGGAAGGCAGGTCTCAGGCTTGAAATTCTCATATATCATGGAAGAGAAAGGGAGATTTCCACTGTCTCTTACCAAAGGCTAAGGGGCCAGCATCATAAGATACACTAGCTATTTTCTTAGAAACAGTTAGGAAAATCAGTGAATCTCAAGGTGGTCTGAGCCAAAATTGCCAGTTAATCCATCAGAAAATAACTATAGGTGTCAACATGCTATTTACACTCTCAAGGGGCTATATCTGCTGACATTTCTATTATGTTTAGAAGGAAAAGCCTATCCCTTTTTCTTCCTGATGGTCCTTAAACCAGAAATGTGCCCTTGGGGCAACAGTAAATTAGCCAACTCATTTTGAAAATGACTGTAAAGTAGCACAAAGGCATGGGCAGAAGTTTCTAGGTGGCAATTTGTTTCCTACAATCCTGATAACTAGGCCCAGGGCCCCAATCTAAGCAGCAAGTGTCCACGTTGAGTATTGCTGACTTGGCTGTAATTGTCGACAGACTTGACGGATTTACATAGGTTAATAATGTCAAACGTGCTCTGTGCTACGTTCTTTATTATATGCATGCTCTCATTTTTTAAATAAACATAAAAGAAAGGTACTATAAATTTTTTATTGTTCACACTATTATAAGGAAGGTATTATTAAACACATTGTTGACCGTTCACGAGTTAACTTGTGTTTACACTTGCATTAGCTATTTCAATTTTTGAAACTCAGGTAATATAGGATTATTGTATTTGTGACTCTTCGCCCTGAGGGTCAAAGTTTGAAGAACAGCACACCGTTCTATATTCTTGAAGTAGCTTGGGAATGGATATCTGCTGGTTCAAATGAGTGCAGCTCAGAACCCAACACTTCTTCTGGTGCTTCTAGAAGAGTTCCTTACATTGATTCACCTTTTAGGCTTTCAGGGCAACTAAAAGACCACATTTTAGAAAAAATAGTCACTGGTATAAAAAAAAAAATCCAACTAGTATGTGTAGAGTGTGTGTTTCAAAAGGTGATTCTATACAGTATACCACACCAAAAAAAATACTAAAATATATAATATGTATAAAATATAATATGTAGCAGATATGTACAAAGTTTCATTTAAATTCATTATGTATAAATAAAGTATACTGAAGTTTATTTAGATTGTTTCACTTTCATATGCAATTACGAAAAAATAGCTGGTGACATGAGGTAACTTCTGCATAAAATTGCCATTAACATCATTTTATAGGTGATGGTCAAGTTCGGCCAGCTAAAAATGTGGTATATCCAGGATTCATTATTTTTGCTTGTTTTGAGTTTCCTCATTTAATCTATATATTGTTCAAGGGAAATATTTTTATAACTCCAGTTATAGTGTCCTGTGTACAGAAGGAATTCCTCTCATTTTTATTTTTTTATCCTCACCCGAGGACATTTTTGAATTTATCTTCAGATAGAGCAGGAGGAGAGAGGGAGGAAGAGAGAGAGAGAAACATCGATGATAGAGAGAGACACATTGACTGGTCACCACCCACATGACCCCAAATGGGCCGGGGACAAACTGCAACCGAGGTACGTGCCCTTAGCAGGAACCAAACCCGGGCCTCTCTGGTCTGCGGGCCGATGCTCTAACCACTGAGCCAGGGTCTCTCATTTTTTTATTAATCATTTTAGACTACAGAAATGTAGAGTATCCTATAATTGTTTTGGGCCATTTGTTTTGAATATTTATTTATTTTTAAAACTATTTTTTAAAATATATTTTTTATTGATTTTTAGAGAGAATGGAAGAGAGAGAGAGAGAGATAGAAACATCAAAGAGAGAGAACATTGATTGGCCGCCTCCTGCATGCCCCACACTGGGGATTGGGCCCACGACCTGGGCATGTGCCTGACTGGGAATTGAACCAGCGACTTCTTGGTGCATGAGCCACACCGGCTGGGCTGAATATTTATTGTTTTTACCCATGCTTTCACATCAATGTTTCCATCTCTCTCCCTCTAAAAAAAAAAAAATAATACTATAAATGTTTATGAATAAAAGGTAAATAATATTTCCTTTAAAGGTACGCTATGTGATGAAAGCAACTCATGAACAATAGATACAACACTACCAGAAAGAATTAATCAGGCCTTGTTACACTTTTGTAGAGACACACATGTCTATATATGTACCTAAATAAAATTTACTTATCATACATATCCAACCATGCAAAAGTAAACCATTACAAATACATGTCTGTATATATCTTCCCTTTCCCAGATTTAATATTCAAGAAACATAGATGATACAGCTAAAAATATGTCATGTGCATAGTATTCTTAAATGCACATTTCTAATAGGAACATATTGAGAATATATGTTCATGTGAGTACATGTAGATACAACTTGCTTGCTTGAGTCCTAGTTCACTGTGTATTGTGTCTGGCTGTCAGTTTCATCACTGTCCTGCACTCTCCTCTGTGCTATAGGCGAGATGGAGGCTGACCAGCTATACCATCTGGACTCGTTTGTAACTGGCTTCGTGTTAGAGTCTTCCGATGAGAGCCCCTGACAGAATACTGTACAGAGGGGAGGAAGGCTGAGCCATTACATTTTTGTCTCTGAAAACAACACTGTAAATGTGAGGCCTCCAAGGGCCCTGCTCGGTCAGTGTGGGTCCAGCAGCAGCAACAGCTGCTGCCATAATGGAAGTGGTGGCCATGTGTCTGGGAGCAGGGTGCCCGCTATCTTGCAAAGAGGTGGCAACGAGTTTCCAACAGTAGTAGCACCAGCTGCTGATACCACAGCATTGTGGCCTGCAGGTAATACCATATTCCAGTTTGCTTCTCTAACCATATGGCATGGTAACAGCTTTCTAACGTTACTAACCTTTCAACAAATCCATCTCCTCTTTGAGACTTCAGCAACTTGGTCATTTTTGTTTTTCTAAAAATGTATATTGTCTCTGTGAAAATACTTAAAGTAGTTTATATTTTCGTGTGTGTGTGTGTGTGTGTGTGTGTGTGTGTGTATTTGTTATATATGTCTCCAAGTGTTTGTTCAAGGGATTCTCTATAAATGAATAATGGCTTTACTCCTAATTTTTCCTCTGTAAAGAATGCGCAAATATATATATTAAAACATGTGTACTCATCTGATCATTTCCTTAAAATAAATTCAAGAAAAGGAATGATGGGTCCAAGATACATATATGTATATATTTATGTATAATGTCACATATTCTGCCCAAGAGGCACGAAATGTTTCCCCCTCTGAAGGACACTGCACTTGCCAGCACGGAAGGATACAGGGCTGTGTGGTTGTTCTTAATCTGCAATATTTCAAAAGACTAAATATCATGGCTGATTGATCTTCTATTAGGGAAAAAAAATGTCATTGTTTATAACTTAAGACTTAAATGTCTAAGATTAACAATATTTCATAAAGCCAGATTTTTGTTTGTTTAATAAAATATGAACCTCAGGGAGAGCGGTTCCATTTCCTAAATATTCCCCCGGCTGAATTGTTAAGCTTATTTTAGGCAATCAGGCCTAAAAGGTTCCAGAAAAGCTGGGGAATAACAACCCATCACTCTGGTATATAAAAAAAAAACTTTTAAAATTTGCTATGAAAATGTCCTTATTTCCTTTGTTCAGGTGGCACTTAGCTTGTCAGTATTTCTTTCATGGAACCCTTAGACCAAAAGAAACACAAACAGGTGCACTTAAAAAGCAGTTAGGTTCAAACAACTTAATAAACACTATATCCTATCCACGGAACAAAGGTTGGTCACTGCATTACTCCTTAAACTGTGGATTTGTATGGGACTTTATGACGCTCAGTTCCTATCTTACATTGATTTTCACATGATACTTGGTTTTAATCAAGCAAACCACTTAAAACACAGCTTCCCAAATGTCATCAAAAGTGTTTCAATATTGAAACTATGAACTACGTCAAGCTAGTTGTCCATGCGATGTCCAGCGAAGGTTGATGTTATTTCCTTTGATAAATGTAAAACAACCCACAGCACCCTGGTGACTTTTCTAAGGTTTCCCTGGGTGCTTCAGCCCATAGTTGAGAACCTCAGGCTTAGTGTTTTTATTCCTTGTTTTTTTCCTGAGCCTGGAAAAGCTGAAGGTCATTGCCATGGTTGTTTTCATGGAGTGAGCCACTTAACCTGGAGTGAGGTTATTTCCATTACTGTGAAAGCTTGCTGGAAGACTAGCAACTTCCACCTGCATTTATTTTAAAGTCATCCTTAAGAGAGGTATGTCTGTTACATCTAGCAGGCTTTGTTCCCATTATTTCAATAGCCTTAAAGCTTAATCTCCCCTTCAATGCTAATGTTTCCATGAGTTCTGTTCTATATTTTATTACGAAATGTCCTTTCCATATCCCTGTCTTTTAACATGCTTAAAAATCTAAAACGTTCAACATTCTGTATTCAATTATTAAACTGAGTTATTTTGTAAAAATGGAACAGAGATATTTGCATGTTTACTGAAGGGTATCCACTGTCCAAGAAACACCTTCGTGTTAAGCACCTTACCTACTAACATTCTTTATTTGGCTGGATGTCCTTTGTAAAAGTTTAGGATGCCATGTTTTAGTCAATATCATGCTCTCTAAGTTTCAAACATCAAGAAAATTTGTCTTAATACATTTAAGAAAGATGCAGAATATCATCTTCATTCCTTGGTTTCCATTTTCCTTATATTACAGGGGTCATGCTTACACAAGCTTTGTTATCTAACCACCCAGAGAGAATTTGGAGTCTTGACTTTTAAATACCATTTTTTCTTTACCACTTGTATTAGTTTCCTGGGGCTGCTATAACAGTACCAAAAGCTGAGGGGCTTAAAACAACAGAAATTCATTGCCTCACAGGCCTGCAGGCAAAATATCCAAGGTCAAGGTCTCAGTGGAGCCAAGTTGCACTGAAACAAGTAGGGGAATCCTTCCTTGACTCTTCAAGCTTCTGGTGGTTTGCTGTCATCCTCTGGGTCCCTTGGCTTACAAGTGCACAACTCCAGTCTCTACCGTTGCAGTCTCGTGGTGGTCTCCCTGTGAGTGTGTCCTTACATGGCTCTCCGCTTACAGGAGCACTAGTCACATTAGATTAGGACATACCCTCTTTTTCTGACCTCATTTTAACTTAACTAAGTACACTGCAATGACCCTATTCTGAAATTAGGTCACATTCTGGAGTACTGGGGGCTAGAATTTCAACATATCTTTTTAAGGGACATAATTCAAACCATAACACTATTGATTCATTTTATAAAAACTTGTATATATTGTTTATACTTTCCTGGCATGGAATAATGCTTCTGAGAAACATCTCCTTCATTAAATCATGTATTTATCCCTCCATTACTAGGCTCTGAGAAAATATTTGATAGGTGCTTTTAGATATGCTTAAATATTTATGGGTTAAGTAACTACAAAAGGTATCATCTAAAATCGCAGTCACGTGAGAACCTAAAAATAATTCAGATATAGAAAAATTGTCTAAATCTGCATATGGAATGATAGAATCTTAATCTGTGTATGGAACAATAAAAATGTTGCCATGGGAACACTAAGAGGTTAAGCTTATCCTGTTCTTTTACCCCAGTAGCTGACTGTCTTCCGAAGAGGCTACCCTTATACAACATATTGTTCTCTTCACTCTTGGCTTTCTTCTGACATAAAAATGGCAAAAAGTGCAAAACGAGAGAACATTGAAGTAGTAGCAAGAAATAAATGTACTATATCAATTATTTCTCATGCTTCGTGAAGTATAAACAGAATTAAAATTGAAAATACATAGTGTAATGCTCCAGTATTCCAAATCCTAAATCAATAAATTTGGCTCAAAACCATTTAAATATTTGTAATACCTTGAATAACCTTAGTTATCTTCTCACCCAGTCATTCTGTACTTACTATATTTACTTATGTTTTCTCAGTTCACGACAGTTTTTCAATAATTATGTATGTGATACCCCCTTAGAAACTGATAATAGTCCTCAAGTGGTTTATGCAAAGGCTTATTATCTAATACGGGGTAAAAGGTTCAGGAGCTAAATATAATTTTAAATAAAATACAAAATAATAAAATTTCTTATCTCAATAAAGCATCCTCATTGTAGAAGCTAAATGTAACATTTTTTAAAATCTCAGAAATATGTCAACAATATAGATGTCACAACGTAAATGATTAACAAATATTAATAATTATGTAACACACAATAAAATACTATTCAGTGACGGTGCTAATAGAGATACATATTTATTGATATAAAAATATTGAATGTGTATTAGTTTTTAAAAGATACTTCATAAATAATAATGAATCTATAGTTAACACATATACACATTCATATTAAATGTTTTCAAATACCTTTGGTTACTGTTAATACCTAACTTATGTAGGTGATGAAATTGTGAGAGTTATCAATTTTCTCTTTCCTTTTCTAAATTTATGATTTTGACCTTTTCTGAATTGCTTATTAATTTGTACTTCAACACTAAAATAAATGTTTCCCTGGATTAATTTTAGAAATTGAAATCTAGGAAAAACTAATGATGTTGAGATAATGATCTTTCTCTGTCCCATATTTGAGTTATTGTATATACAGAAAAATTTAAGAAACTCAAGTTCTCACGATTAATTATATTACTCACACACTGAGCTGGCCTTAAAGTATAGCATTGTGGGAGACAATGTGTAGCATAATTTTTTTCTATGCAGTTGAGTCTACCCAGGAATGAATAAAAGAGTAAGTGTTTCTTCAATTAAAAAACAAAAATGATAATATCTAAATTCTGTAGTTGTTCTAATGATTACATAAGAACATTTCTATTGCTTAAGCCTTGGTTGAGGAGGAAATGACATGTTAAAGCAACCTTCCCCACCCCCACCCCCAAACTTACATACACACACTTACCTGGGGCCCGGGGTGGGAGGGTGGGGTGTGAGAAGTGTAGTCTTAAAAGAACAGCCAGAGAGATCAGATAAATGTACATAAGAATTAGCCATGTCAATGAGAAAGCCTTGGATCAGATAAAATCAGATTTAAGACTCTAACATCTGTCTTTCCAAGCTCCTGTGGTTCTTTCTTTTTGTCATCATTCCTTTTTGCTTTTTAAGTGGAAAAGATATTGAAGTGTTCATAAAAATTTTAGGATTGGTTATTCTCATTCTGTGAATAATGCCATTAGAATTTTGATAGGAATTTCATTGAATCTGTAGGTTGCTTTGGATAATATGGACATTTTAACAATATTAATTCTTCTAATCCATGAACAGGGAATACTTTCCATTTATTTGTGTCTTCTTGAGTTTCTTTTGTCAATGGCTCATTGTCAGTGCACAGATCTTTCACCTTCTCGGTTAAATTTATTCCTAGGTATTTTATTATTTTTGATGCAACATAAATGGCATTGTTTTCTTCCTGATAGTTATTGTCAGTATATAGAAATGTCATAGATTTTTATATATTGATTTTCTACCCTATAGCATTATTAAATACATTGACTAGTTCTCTCTTTTTTTTTTTTTTTTTTATCCTCACCCGAGGACATTTTTGCATTTATCTTCAGACAGAGCGGGAGGGAGAGAGGGAGGAAAAGAGAAAGAGAAACATCGATGTGAGAGAGACACATCGACTGGTTGCCACACACATGACCCCAATTGGGGCTGGGGACAAACTGCAACCGAGGTACGTGCCCTTAGCGGGAACCGATCCCAGGACTCTCTGGTCCACAGGCCAACGCTCTAACAGCTGAGCCAAACTGACCAGGGCTAGTTCTAATTGTTTTTTTTGGTTTGGTTTTTTGGGAGGCTTTTTTTGGTGGATTCTTTAGGGTTTTCGATATATAATATTATGTCATCTGCAAATATTGACAGTTTTATTTTTCCCCTTTTAATTTGGATGCCTTACATTTATTTTTTGTTGCCTAATTGCTATGGTAGAAATTCCAATACTATGTTGAATAAAAGTGGCAAGAGTGGGTATTCCTTTTTATTATTATTATTATTATTGATTTGAGAGAGGAAGAGAGAGAAACATCGATGAGAGAACATCGATTGGCCGCCTCCTGCATGCCCCCCACCAGGGATTGGCCCACAACCTGGGCATGTGCCCTGACCTAAACTGAACTGGTGACCTCTTGGTACATGAGTCAATGCTCAACCACTGAGCCACACCAGCCGGGCAAGAGAGTGGGTATTCTTGTCTCATTCCTGATCTTAAAGCAAAAGCTTTCAGCTTTTCACCGCTGAGCATGCTGTTAGCTGTAGGTTTAGTATATGCAGGCCTTTAATATCTTGAGGTATGTTCCCCCTAAACCCACTTTGAGTTTTTATCATAAACGGATATTGAATTTATATTGTTATTTATTGTGGAAACTAGTAAATATTTCCTGGAACCAAATATGAAAAATATTAAGAATAAAGGTTTAAAAACATACTACATTTTGGAGGACTCGATTTTATTTTTAATGAAAATGGAACTCGTTGCAATGCCATTAGTGTGTTCTTTTAGTTAACCACCAAGTAAAAATATCATCGTGCTTAATGCCTAAAAGAAGCATTTTTACTTAATTGGAATTTGTTGGATTACATAGGAAAATGTAAGGGAGATAAAACATAACTTAGTAATGGTTGTGAATTATTTGTTGGGTTTATGGTGAGTCTATTTTCATTTTATGTAATTTTTCTATATTTCCAAGCATTGCCTAAAAAAAACAATAACATAAAACATACATTTCTATAATAATATAAAAAAATGTTTAGAGAGTGTAATGGTTATTTTATGTCAACCTGACTAGGCTAAGGGATTCCCGGAGAGCTAGTAAAACATTATTTCTGAGTGTATCTGTGAAAGTGTTTCTGGAAGAGATTAGCGTCTGAGTTGGTGAACTGAGTATAGCAGAAGATCCTCTCCAATGTGGGCGGATAGGCAGCATCCAGGCCACTGAGATGAAAAGAGAAAAGGCAGAGAAAGGGCTAATTGCACTGTGTCCTTGAGTTGAGACTCATCTCCTGTCCTCTGATATTGGTGCTCCTGGTTCTCATGCCTTAAGACACAGGCTGAATTACACCACTGTCTATCCTGGTTCTCCAGCTTGTAGACACAGATTATGGGGCTTCTTGGACTCTACAATCATAGGAGCCAATTCCTATAATATATCTCCTATTGGTTCTGTTTCTCTGGAAAACTGTGATAATACAGAGCATCATTAAATGATAGTACTATAGAGAGAGAGACAGTAAATTTCACTGAGTAGAAACCTAATGCTCTAACTTCTGATGCTTAAGTATATGCCTCAATCACTTATTTAATGAAACACACACCCCAACCTGAACTGCAGGTGTAGATTGAGTGTGTGGTTGATTATAGAATAGGATAAGGATAATACATAGTCCTGCTTCTGGAATACCATGTAATATTGGAGGCCTATAGATTAACAAACTAAAATAATAAAATCTGGTAAGTGTTTAATAAAAAGGGCACAAAATTATGTGATAAAACAGGGTAGAAAACATCCACTTCTTCCCAGGGAGTTAGGGAATAACACATCAGAAGAAAGGAAATTTGAATTAATTGTGTATTGGAAAGGGGAATAGGAGCTTAAATATCAAAAGAAAAATGTGCAAGAGACACATTAAAGAATACAGCATACTCTCTGAATAAGAAAGTATTATGCATCAGGGCCAAGACATACTGTAAGCTTGAGTAGAGACAGAAAATGAAACCAGATTAAATTAAGACATGTCGGGGCCTGATCATTAAGCTCTGTAGGCTATACAATCTGAACCATGTCCTGGTGTCATAGGACTTCCTAAAGATATTTTAAGCAAAGAATGATTAGGTTTACACTCCGGAAAGATAACTTAGGTATCAATGCAGACTAATGGGGGGAAGGAGGAAAGATACATTACTGGAGGCCAGTGAAAGCTTGTGATCTAATCATCGTGAGACAGGTTTGCATGTTCCCTAGAGAGCCTAGAATATATTTCTAAATACTTAATTATTAACCTGGTAAATATAACTTCTGTGGAGTTCTGTAATCACTCATATTGTCAAACTTCTGTGTAGGTGATGATTGAAACTGACTGAAAGAAAATGTTCCAGCTTCTCAATGTGTGGCATGACATGTTTTCTTCTGTGGAAACCCTACTCCAGGCACTGGATCTGAGGGGAGGGTAATGGAGGGCAGTGCTCAGGGGCTGTGTTCTCAGGGTTACTCAACCAAATAATTTGTTTTCTCTCAATTAGTTTTTTCTCTTCAACCCAAACCATCTTATTTATTCTGTACTACAAAAAAAAAAAATTGATTTTTACATTTTTCTCCATTATTTCAAATGTTTTTATTTATCCATGAGCTTTATGCCTGAAACTTTCAGAAATGTTTATTTAGATACTGAAGAGCTACTCTTGAGTGAGTTGAGAAGACTGGGAGGATGGGAGAGAGGGAGGCCCATGACCAGAACTACAACAAAACCTGTTTTTCAAGCTCTTTCCTCTATGACATCCAGAAGTCTCCTCTGAAACTCCCACATTAGGAATTGCCTTTTCTGTATGTAGGTTTTTCTGAAGAATTAACCTTACTCTGAGGACAGTTATTTTACTTTGCAGCCTTTTTGCCTGCTTGTGGGAGCGCTAAGAGTAAGGAACTAGAAACACAGGGTCACTACAGCACAGTGATCTTTCGTAACAGGTGTGGTCCAGGCTGTGTTTTAGTCTATTTTGTCTGATACAAGTGTAGCTACTATAGCTTTCTTTTGATTTCCATTGGCATAACTATTTTTTTTTCCATCCCTTCACTTTGGATCTCTGGGTGTCCTTATATGTGAAGTGAATCTCTTGTAGATAGCATATAGATGGGTCTTGTTTTTTTAACCACTCAGTCACCCTGTGTCTTTTGATTGGAGCATTTAGTCCATTTACATTTCAAGTAATTATTGAGAAGTATGTACTTACTGCCATTTTGTTAAATTTTTTGTAGTTCCTTCTGTTTCTGTCTTCTACTCTTGGTCTCCTCCCTTGTGATTTGCTTTTTGTTGTTGTTGTTTTCTCTTTATTTTTCGGGTTTCTATATTGGTTTTTGGTTTGTTGCTACCATGACATTCGCCTATTGACCTACCTATATGTAGCAGTCTATTTTAAATCGATAGGCTTTTAAATTCAAATATATTCTAAAAGTACTACATTTTATTTCTTCCTACATGTTTTATTTTTTTGATGTCATATTTTACATCTTTCTTATTTTGTGTATTCCCCAACTATTTACTGTAGTTATAGCTAATTGTGTTTTTACCTTTTAACCTTCATACCATCTTTTTAAGTGACAAATACATTGTCTTTACTATATATTTGCCTTTACCAGTGATACTTCTTCTTCATATATATTCATATAAAGAAGACCCTTTAACAATTCTTATAAAGCTAGTTTAGGGATGATAAACTCTTTTTAGTTTTTGTTTGTAAAATTATTTCTCTCTCCTTCAGTTCTGAATTATAACCTTGCAAGCCAGTGTATTCTAGGAGTTCAGGGTCTTCCTGTACTACCATCTTGAAAGCATCCCCTATATGTCATCTTTTATTTATGATTTGTCTTCTCTCTCTCATTTTTCTTTTTTTTTTTTCTGGGCCAGTCTAGTTAAAGATACATCAGTTGTGATCCTTACCAATAATCAACATTTTGTTTCATTGATTCTCCTATTTTTCTCTTTTTATTTCTTGATTTTTTCCACTTATTATTTTGTGTTTGGTTTAATTTGATCTGTGTTATTGATTTATGTGTAAATTTTAGTTTTAAAGATAGAAGTGTTTATTAATACAAGACCTTTTTTATTATAAATGTTTAAAGCTATAAATTTCCCTCTAAACCTTGCTTTACCTGAATGTCATAAGATTTTATATGTTGTATTTTTACATTAATTCAGTTCAAAACATATTCTCCTTACTGATTTTTTTTTTTGACCCATTGGTTATTTAGAGCTGTGTAGGTTGCCAAATATTTGAGAATTTCCCAAATTTCCTTTTGTTTTTGATTTCTAACTTAATTCCCTTTGATTAGAGAACATACTGTGTGTCATTTCAGTTCCTTATATTTAGCAGATGCTCTATCTTGGAGAATGTTCCCTCATGTTTGAAGAACAAACTGTATAATCTGCATTAAAGTGGGGTATTTCATAAATGTCAGTTAAGCCAAGTTGTTTGAGAGTGTTATTCATGTTTGTTACACCATTCTGACATTCTGCATAGGCATTATGTCAATTATTAAAAATCTTTCAACTCTATTATTTTCTGCTGTAGATTTTTGTCAAGATTTTGCTTCCTATATTTTAAGGCTCTAGGTATTTATTCATGAGAAATAAAAACACAAAAAATTTGTATACAAATGCTTTATTCACAGTAGAAAAAATCAGATATCTATCAAGCAGTGTAGTATATCTCATAATAGATATATTTTAAGTTTTAAGCCCTTAGGATGCAAAATATTAGCCCCTCTTGTGCACGAATGGCCAGCTTAACCCAGATTTAATATCTTAAATAGCTTTGGCTAAAATAAATTACAAATATCCTTTATAAGTATGTTTATTCTAATATATGTTTCACAACCTATCATTAAAATCACTATATTTATTAAAATAAATAAATAAGCAAACGAACTTCTACCTACTACAGCAGCCTGGGGTAATATAAGTGATCAAATATCAAAGATTATGGTTAAGGTGATGATCTAACATCATTTAAGTCATTTGATTTATTTTACAAGACAAGTATTTTTCTAAAGAATGATTCAGAAAAGACAATATGTCATTTTCAAAGCTGCCTAATTTATTTATCTACTATTATTACTTGAGGGCTGTTTCAGGCCCTGGGAAACAGATATCATAAGTCTGACATGGTCTTTTCCCTCATTGAAGTTAAAGTCCAATAGGAGCACAAAATGAATGATTAACTATGTAAAGACTTTTTAAAAAATATTTATACATTGTATAAATAGAATATGAAGTGATAGAGGTCAGTTGTACATGTAAATTTGAGGGTGGATACTTAATATTAAGTAGGTTTGTACTTTAAAGGGGGAATGCTTCTGAGGAGATATGTGAGCAGTAGCCTTAAGTATGAAAGGAGTCACCTGTGTGAATATTTCCAGAAAGAGTATTCAAGACATAGGTCATTGAGAGCAAATACAATGTGCTGTAGACCAGAATGACCTACTTATGTTGCATACATAGAAGAGAGTAAGTTAAGCTTGAAGCTGGTGGATGGAGTCGGAGTTGGGAGAGAAGTTGGGTGTAAGGAGACAATGAATGAATTTAACTAATTTACCAAACAGTATTTTATTTCCCAACTAAACTTCCTGCAATTTTAGTTCTCCTTTAAATATTTCTTAACTTCAAAAGTGAGCATCTAACACTAGAGGAGTCACAAAAGTTACAGGGAAATAAAATTTGAGTTCATGTAAAAATATTTCTTCAAGCAGCACTTGAAAAAAAAAAAAAAAACACTCTGTAATTGTAAAACAAACTACTTTAAAGAACACATTCAGTATTTACCTGGCTGATTAGACACACATCTTTATAAGCTGGAGATGTTCACTTCACTAATTGAACATGAAATGTAAAGAAAAGAGTGTCAGTAGCTTCACAATGAGATGTGAAGCATGGACAATTCATATATTTGGTTATTAGAAGTTCAGGAAAAAAGCATTTTAGTCACTAAAATGTAAGTAGGTTGTCTTTATGAAAAAGCAATTTCTCCTTTGGTTTAACTTAAATCACTCAATCATTTTCTGTAATGTTAGCAAATGCATGTCTAATAAAAGATAGGTGTGTAAATAGGGAGTTTAATTATATATTTGTTGCTCAATTGACTTTGAACTGCTCATATATTCACCTGCCTAGAAATTTCTAGTTGATTAAAAGCTTAAATATAATCTTTGGAATTTATCACATAAAAATTCCATCATATGGCCCCAAATAGCACATTTAATTAATGCCTTAAAATATTCATTGCCTTATTCCAGCTATTTTCAACGGGTGTGTCACAAGAATTTTTAAAACATGCAACACCTGACTATTTAGTCAAGGGCACTGACCTCTTTTCCCTTAGATTGTCAAATAAAAACTGACAAGAGCCACTGGCTGGTGTGGCTCAGTGGTTGAGCGTCAACCCATGCACCAAGAAGTCGCTGGTTTGATTCTCGGTCAGGGCACATGCCCAGGTTGTGGGCTCGATCCCCAGTGGGGGGCGTGCAGGAGGTGGCCAATCAATGTTTTCTCTCATTGATGTTTCTCTCTCTCTCCCTCTCCCTTCCTCTCTCTATAAAAAAAACTTTTTTTTTAAATGACAAGAGCCAACACAACAATAGCTGTCTGGTGTAAATAAATTTAAATTATATCTTTTTTGTGTGTGTGTGGTCAGATCGGAAAAATATGTTTTTTGGTGTGCTACAGAAGTTTAGTAATTAGTTTGTGTGCCATGAGATGAAAAAAATTGAAAATCACTGCCTTAGTCACATTATGATTTAAGTTTAAGATGTTCTGCTGTCAGCTTCTAAGTACTTAGTTATAACACTGAAGCGAGTCCATGGAACATTAGTTTAGTGATCTCTAACCAGCAACTGTCTTTCTTCTACTCATTTTTCATATTTCAGACCTCTGGGATTTCTTACAAGATACAGATTCAATTAATAGGTCATAATTTAAAATAGATTATTGCTGTACCCATGTTTTATAGCAGAAAAATACTGTTCTTGAGTAAATAAATGAATAGAGAAACATAATACATACATAGATAACTAACAAAAAAGAAACAAATTAAGAAAAAAAAATGGTGCCGTCCATCAGGTAAGCAGAACGTGCTAACCCTATGGCTAGGTGTAGAATAAGCATCATCTTGCAAACTAAGAGCTGTTACACATATATAATATTATCACCTCATATATGAAAGGCAGACATTCAAAGAAACTTGGCTGAGCTAAATGACTAATGAAGGGGAAGAAACCAGATTCAAAACCAAGTCTTTATGGCTCCAAAGCCCTGGTCTCTCCTTTGCGCCATGTTGCCGCTAGGAGACTTAATGTTAAAATTAATGAATGAATTGATCTTGATCTTTTATTGCAGCTCTGCTGTGCTTTCATATGTTAATGGATAGTAAGTTATAACCATGTCGTTCATGAGGACAGTAACCTGGCACTTGTCCTAAGCAGAATATGTGCCTACTGGGCCCCCAAAAGTGGTTGCTTTCTATGCCCTTTTCTTCACCACAACCCACCTTATTCAAGTCCAGCTATAGTGAACAAGAATAAAATATTTATCCATAGAAACACATATTGTAACATGATTTTCTCACCCTTTCCCCCTTTTCTCATGAAGTTCTGTCTTTTTCTCTCTCTCTCAGTGTTTTCTCACTTTAATGAGAAGGGGCCTATCACCAGGGATGTTTGATGTGCAATTTGGGGAAAATAAAGGAATAGAAACAACAGAAGTAACCTAGTGTATTCTAGATAGAAAGGTTGTAAAAGCAAAAGCAGTGCTTCATACTCTACAGAGGCAGGCAGGTGAGGGAGGATGGAGGCAGTGGGTGAGAGTAATGGCTGAGATGGCTGTGAGAGTGTCCAAGGGGTTCTGTGCTGGAGTTTGGATAGTGAGAATCGTTGGGATATGGGAAGTAGATGGGTTGATGAAAGGAGATTTTAGTAAATGTTATGAATTATGTATTTGATTTTCTGGGTTATGGGAACTCTAGAATAATACTCAGGCCACAGCCCATTTGCTGTATGGGAATGCTTAATTCATCTCTGAATATAGACTGGAAAACTTGCCGAGAGAACCTTAGCAGTGAGGCAATATTGTAATATCTCTTAGAGTTGCAGCAAAAGGTTGTAGTTTACACCATTACTGTGGATGACCTTGGATATAAAAGACTGGCAAGTTCGGCCACAGAGTAGAGAAAGAGTGATAAGATTTGTTTGTGTATTCTAAATTAAGGTTAGAGGTGCTCACACTTATGAAGCTATTTAAGAAGAGTGATCTTATCAGCAGGAGCAGTATCTGATAATGACTTCTCATTTTGAACACAATATGAGGTATTGTATCATAAAATACCCTTCTGTCTAGGAGAGCCGCAGATTTTAGTCACTGTCTTATATAAACAACTTATTAAATAATCTAGACTAACAGGAAGAAGGGAGTTTTACTACTTTTTTAAAAAATTAGCACTTGTTTTTTGTTTTTAGATTCCACATATGGTGAGATCATATAGTATGTAGTTTTCATTTAGCATAATGCAAGTGAGGATCATGTATTGTTGCAAATGGCAAGGTTTTATTATTTTTATGGCTGAATAGTATTTTATGTGTATATATATGTGTGTGTGTGTATCACATTTCCTTATACATTCATTCATTGATAGAATTTTTGGTTGTTTCTATATCTTGGCTATAATAAATAATGTTGCAATGAACATAGGATGTATCTGTGTTTTTGAATTAGTGTATTCATTTTCTACAAATAAATACCCAGAAGTGGAACTGCTGGATCATATGGTAGTTCTACTTCTTATTTTTAATAGAACCTCTGATTGTTTTCCCACAGTGACTGCACCAATTACATTCACACCAACAGTACACAATGGTTAACTTTTCTTTACATCCTCTTCAACACTTGTTATTTCTTGTCTTTTTGACAATAGCAATCTAACAGTTGTGAGGTGATACTTCATTGTGGTTTTGATTCACATTTGCCTAATTAGTGATATTGAGCATCTTTTCATGTATCTGTTGGCTATTTGTGTGTCTTTATGGAAAAATATCTGTTCAGCCCATTTTTTAATTAGATAATTTGTCTTTTTGCAATTGAGTTGTATGAGTTCTTTATACATTTTGGATATTAGCCCTTTATTAGATATAAGTTTTGAAAATATTTACACCCATTCAGTAGGTTGACTTTTCCTTTTGTTTTGGGTTTCCTTTGCTCTGTAGAAGCTTTTTAGTTTGATACAGTCTCACATATGTTTTAAAAATATTTTTTCTTTATTATTGCTTTTTGAGAGAGAGGAAGGGAGAGGGAGAGAGAGATAGAAACATTGATTAGAGAGAATATGGATTGTCCACCTCCTGCATGCCCCCCACTGGGGATTGGGCCCACAACCTGGGCATGTGCCCTGACTGGGAATCAAACCAGCGACCTCTTCGTGTATGGGTCAATGTTCAACCACTGAGCCATACCAGTTGGAGAGTCTCACATATTTTTTATGTAGTTGCCTTTGCTTTTGATGTCAAATTCAAAAAAAAATTATCACCAAGACTGATGTCAGGGAGCTTACCACCTATGTTTGCTCTAGGAATTTTCTGGTTTCAGGTATTACATTCAAGTCTTGAATCCATTTGAATTAATTTTTATGTATGGTATAAGTAGTGGTCCTGTTTTATTCTTTTGCATATGGCTGTCCCAATCTTCCTAACACCATTTATTGAAAAAGACTGTCCTTTCCTCATTGTATATTCTTGGCTTCTTTAAGGTAAGTTAATTGATCATATAGTCACAGGTTATTTGTGGGCACTTTATTCTGTTTCATTGATCTATGTGTCTATTTTAATACCAATACCATACTGTTTTGACTACTATAGCCTTGTAATATAGTTTGAAATCAGGGAGCATGATGCCTCCAGCTTTATTCTTCTTTCTCAAGATTACTTTGGTTAATCAGGGTCTTTGTGTTCCACACAAATTTTAGGTTTTTCATTCTATTTTTGTGAAAAGGGACATTGGAATTTTCATATTAATTGCACTGAATCTGTAGACCATTTTAAGTAGTATGGGCATTACAACAATATTCAATCTGTCAATAAATATAGAATATCTTTCCATTTATTTGTGACTTCACTTTCTTTTACCAATATCTTATTATTGTCATTGTACAGATATTTGACTTCCTTGGCTAAATTTATTCCTGGGTTTTTATTTTTTTTGATGCAATGTAAGTGGGATTTTTTCTTAATTTCTTTCTGAAAGTTCATTATTACAGAAATAGAACAAATTCATGTGTGTTGATTTTATATCCTACAACTTTACTGAATTGATTATTTCTAACAACTTTTGGATGGAATCCTTGGGATTTTCTACATATAATACATCATCTGAAAATAGTGACAGTTCTACTTCTTCCAATCAAATGTGGATGTCTTTTATTTATTTTTGTTGCCTAATTGCTCTAGGTAGGTCTTACAGTATTATGTTGAATAGAAGTGGAGAAAGTGGTCATTCTTGTCTTATTCAATATTAGAGAAAATGCTTTCAGCTTTCACTATTGAGTATGATGTTTTAGCTCAGGGCTTGCCTTATACGGCGTTTATTATGTTGAGGCACTTAACACTATATCTACTTTTTTGAAAGTTGTTGTTGTTTTTAATCACAAATGCATGTTGAATTTTGTCAGATGCTTTTTCTGAATCTATGGAGTTTACCATACCATTTTTGTCTTTCATTTTATTAATGTGGTGTATCATGTTGATTGATTAGCAGATGTTGCATCCCTAAAATAAATCCCACTTGACCATGGTATATGATCCTTTTAATGTACTGTTAAATATCTTTGCTAATATTTTGTTGAGGATTTTTACATTTATGCTCATTAGGGACATTGGCCGGCAATTTGTCATCTTACTCCAGTTTTGGAATCAGGGTAATGCTGGTCTCATAAAATAAATTTGAAAGTGTTCCTGCTTCTATTTTTTGGAGGAGTTTGAGAAAGATTGTTATTCATTCTTCTTTACATGTTCGGTAGAATTCACCAGTGAAGCAATCTGGTCCTAGACTTTGGTTTGTCCGGATGTTTTTTTAATTGCTGATTCAATCTCTTTACTATAGGGGCCAACAGCCAGTGATATGGGCAGCAACGGCTTTTCTGCTTCTACACACTTACCTTCCATAGGCACTCAATCCCCTTACTATTAGTTGCTCTGTTCAGACTTTTTATTTCTTTATAATTCAGTCTTGGGTAGGATGTATGTTTTTAGGAATGTATTTCTTTTAGATTGTCCTATTTGTTGGCATATAATTGTTCTTAGTCTTTTACGATCCTTGGCACATAACTCTTTTAAGGTTGATATTTCCTTATTGATTTCCTTTGTCTGCATGATCTACCCATTGATGTACTGGGATATTAAAGTCCCCTACTATTATTGTAAGTCTGTTAATATTTGCTTTATATATTTAGGTGCTCCTATATTAGGCACATAAATATTTACAAATGTTATCTTTGATTACTGATGTCTACCTCTTCCAAAAAAAGGGGGTATGGGTATGTCCTATTGACTCATATAGTTTCATTTGTCTGAATGGAAACTAAAATATTTGCTTAATAACTTGCTTATTTTCTATATTATACAACAGGGAGAGAGGTTACAGAAATAGTTTAAGTAAACTACATGATGTATTTTTAAACCTTCTAATATAACTAATGAAAACTATATACACACACACACTTAGACTTTATAGCTAAACATTTTTAACTAATTCTTTCTGAGAGATAAAAGTTATGTGTATACAACTAGGTTTTAAATTTTATTTTTTGAATAATGTGGCATTTGAAGTGAGCAACTTACATGACTAGGTAATCAAATTTTCAAGTGAGTACATATAGCTCACTTGAAAATTAAAATGGAAATTTAGATGTTAATTTGAGTGGATCTGGCTGGAGTACATACTGTCTTATATGTCTACTTAACTGATGCATCTATTTAACTCAAATTATTCTGATAAACATTTTCCTTAATCGCCTATGTGCATTGAACCAACCTGTCAATTAGTAAATTAAAAATGTGCATTAGGTTTTTATAGTCAGTAAATGTATTTCTGTGCCATGTACAATTTAGAGATTATCTCTGTCAGCATTATAATTTTTAATATTATGAATGTAGTGAGAAATTTACAAATTGGAATGCCAAGATTATTCACAAGGTATTGGACTTATATTTGCTTAACACTAAGTGCTTTTATCATTGTCTTCCCTTTGATAGCGCTAAACAATACTTTTTAAAGTAAACTTGATTTGCCATATACTTCAAAATATACTTCAAAATAAACTTCTGAAAATTTTCCCCAATGCGAAGTATTACTATTGTGTAGCCCTGACATTAACGTACTAATATTCTTGACCATGTCATCAGAATTAGTGACATGAATCCCATGCATGTAGAGTTAATTGAAAATTATAAAATGCAATCCTGTTAATCTAGGAGTATAAAGATAAGAAGAATGGCTCTCAATTAACAAGGGATTTTTTTAATATATTCATTCATCTAAAGTTTCCTAAGTCTGTCACTAGAAAAAAATGATAAAGTACTACCTCAAAAAAATGTTGACATGTACATTGAAAAAAAAATTGCTATACAGTGATAACTTTAAATTATTGTAATCTCCTTAACTCCTTGAGGCTTTACAAATCGTAATATCAGTGAACCATAGGCTTCATTATTCTCTTAACATTAATAATAATGAGTTCTGGATGAGTAGGCAAGTGGATAGTTGTAAGACTATTTAAATGCTTTGATTTAGAGCCTTCAATGAACTCATAAAAAACACAGAAGACAACTGAAGGTAAACAGCATGAAACAGATACAGTAATTGAACAATGGGTTATTCTCTAGATGCTGGAAGTGTATGTATAGCTTGTGGTTTAAGAATAAACAATTCCTTGGGAAAAGAGGGTATCCAACAAAGGGGTACAGTTAGACAAGATGAATATATCCCACAGATCTGTTGTGCCTATAGTTGACAATACTGTATTGTATACTTAAAAATTTGCAAAGATGGTAGATCTTATGTTTAGTAGTCTTATCACAAATATTACTATTCCTACTACTACTACTAATAATAATAATGACAGGAGGAAACATTTGGAAGTGATGGATATGTTTATGGCATAGATTGTGGTGATAGTTTCATGGGTGGATATGTATCTCCAAACTCATCAAGTTGTATACATTAAACATGTAGAGTTTTTTGTAAGTCAATCATACTTCAATAAGGTGATTTAAAAGAAAAAAGAAAAGGTATGAATAAATACTGAGTTGGCAAATACTACTCAAGTCCATGTCAGCTGGTATATTAGATATACCAGAGTAATTAAACCTGAGTAATTAAACCAGAATGTGACAATGCATTTTCTTACCAGATATATTTTTGTATATGCATGAAAGTATAATTTAAATATTTTAATAGAAATAATATTTTTGTCTTTTTCAGTCCTTATATAAAATTTCCATTCACAATCAAAATAGTATTTTTGCATAATTTTTTTTAAATTTCACATTTCTTTGTGAATTAAAGGGTAATAAGTTATATCTAAATTTTATAGCTGAATATTTTTAAGAAAACTGAGTGACCCAATAAATACTACTTGTGAAAAATTTGTCTTTGAAACAAAATCAAGAACAGTTTCATGGTGACCAAACGAGGGAAAAATTGACCTTGGGCTTTTTAACTCTATTTTGAAAGTACTAATATAGTTAATTATTGAGGATGTTGAATAGCCCATGCTCATTCTCCCTCAAATCCTTAGGAGAATTTTCAAATGTTCACTTGCAATCTATGACAACTAGAAGAGGGATATAAGAACACATAGAGGGGCTCTATTTACAACACCATTTATTTTCCCAGCAAACAGTTAGTGCTTCATATTGGGATAGGGTAAATTCAATACAGGCCCTGTCCTCCAAGAATTACTCTACAGTCCCTTAAAATTAAAGACTGAGTGATTCTTTCTGATTCAACAGATGTTGACGTCAGACAAGATGCTTGTCTTTCAATCCAAGACATAACATAGCATTCCTGGCCACTCTGTGCAATATCAACAGCAAAGGGGATATGGGACAAATTGTATTAATAGCCGTTAAACAGATATGTCAGGAATTATCCTTGACCAATTTAATGAATGCATAAGCAAAATGTAATGGAGGCCCATGTAGACATAATCTTAGTAATTTAAAATAAAGCAATACTTATTTCTTGTACACATGAACACATAAATATTTATTTCATATAGTCACACTCATCACCTAATAGGGAATCCAGTAATAAGGTTTTTAGAATCCCATGATGTACTGGCCTCTGCTGATGGTGAATTTTGTGTGGTCACAGCAAATTACTAACACATCATACAACAATGAAAGGATAATCCTCCCTCTTCATAAAATCACCCAGAAGGAATCAAAAGACTGGAAGAGTATTAAAAATGTGGAATGATCCATACGTATGATTAAGGCAAAACATTTCATTTAAGTAATGAGAATAAAACCCACAAAACTCAAGAAATCAAGATGGAGACTTTAGTCTTCATGGTTTTCCACTGAGAGGCAAATTCCTAGTCAGGATGTTATACAGAGAGGAAAATCTTGAGGTATTTATTTACAGTGAGTATTAGCTCTATAGTTTTGTGTTCATTTCCCATTGTTGCTATAACAAACTATTACAAATTTTGTGGCTTAAAAACAACACAAATATATCTTCTTGTAGTTCTGGAGATCAGAAGTCTGAAATAAATTGTACTGGGATGTTTCTTGTGAAAACTCCAGAGATTGTTTTCTTGCCTTTTCCAATTTGTAGAGGCCAGCTGCATTCCTTGGCTTGTGGCCCCATAGCACTCAGATCTTTGCTTCAGTGAATCATCTCTCCTCTGATTCTGACTTTCCTGCCTCCCTTTTTCCTTATAAGAACTCTCTTGTAATTACATTGACCCTACCCCTATTTAGATAATCCAGAATAATCTCCCATTTCAATATCCATAGTGTAATCAAATTTACAAAATCTCTTTTGCCATGTGAGATATATCCACAGGTTCTAAAACTAGAAGTGGACACCTCTGGGGAACCATTGTGCTGCCTCCCACGAGTTTACAGCCCTGCTTATAATGGGAAACAAGGTCGTACCATGAAGTAGTGTACATGGGGAAAATGCTGGGTCCAAGCACTGGTTCTGCTAGTATCACTGTGATACATTCTGTAAGTCACTAATTCTGAGTCTCCTTTTCCTAAACAGTATAATTGGGAGTCAGAATGCCTCCTTTGATTACTTCCCAGGTATGTCGTAAAAATCAAATGAGGTAACCTAAGTAAAGGCATTCTGTAAAGTGTTACATACTTTATAAAAAGCAGAAGAACTCTATTCTGAGTTGTACCACTAATATAGCTTGGCCTCTTTTCCTCACTTTCAAAAGCAGTTTGGAGCTAGAATCAATAGATGATTATTTAGTCCATCCAGCTATGAAGTTCTCTTTTTAAAATACATCAATTAGAAAGGACACTTTTTTATATACAATCTACATATTTAAAGCAATTTACAATTCTTTCAGGAGAAATTTATATTATTCCTATGGTTGAACATTTGCATCTGTGATTCAGCATTCAGAAAAAGAGAGCATACTATCTTCAAAAGAAAGCTCACTTCATCTTTGATCAAGTCTGAATGGTAAAACATTTATTTTCTATTAAACAGGCATCTGCCTTCCTATGGTTGGCTCATGGACATATGCATATTTTTTAAATTTCTCATGGAAACTCATCATATTATCATTTTCCAGATACTTTATAGACTTCCTCAAGACAGAATAACTTGCACAAAATGATTACAAAATTAATAATTGCAATGGAAACAGAGCCCTAATTAATAACTTAATTACTTTTCTGTTGCAACTGGAGTTTTATCCATTCCATTTATATGCACAACTGGTTTAATAGCTTTTTACTGAATAAGTTTTTTTGAACTAATTGACTGAAGAGTCAAATAATCAAACTAATGCTGCATGGAGATGTGAAGTAAATATCTTCTCTTATAGACTAACTGGTCATTAGCCTGCTTTATGAAAGTCTTAACTAATTCACCCTGACCTCTTCTTCATCCTGGACTGTACCTTTTGGGTCATTCTACTGAGATAAAAAAAGCTTACTCTAACAAATGAGATCACTGAATAGGTTAGTAACAATTCCACCTACAATAGATGCCAGTTTATTTACTAGGTCTTGATTTGAAAATCTGTTTCACTCTACTGTTGCTCTTACAGTCATTGATAAAACGATATTTTATTTGGATAGCCCCTGGATTTTGATTCAGGAATTAGCCAAGTTATTTTTGAGACAAGTATTAACTTTTCTTTTAGAATATTTTGAGAAATAATTTTGACTTTTTATTTTGTCATAGCTATAGATTCACAAGCACTTGTAGAAATAATAAAGATCCCACATACCATTTGTCCAGTTTCCCCCACACAATATCACAATGAGAATATTGACTTTGATGCTTTATTCAGGTTTCACCAGTGTTAAATATACTTTGTGTGTGTGTTCTATGCAATTTTTCACGTGTGCATTCGTGTGACTGCTACAGAACAGCCCTGGACATATTCTGCAGTGGTCACACGAATGCTCACCCCAACAGGTGTCATCTTCCTCCTCCTCCTCCTTTTAAAAATTTTATTTTTATTATTACTTGTGTCTTTATTACAAAAAGTAATCATAGCCCTGGCTGGTTTGGCTCCGCAGTGGAGCATCAGCCCGCGGACCAATGAGTTGTGGGTTCAATTCCGATCAAGGGCACATACCTTGGTTGCGGTTCGTCCCCAGGCCTGGTCAGGAGGCAACCAATTGATGTTTCTCTCTCTCTCTCCCTCCCACTCTATCTGAAGATAAATAGAAGAAGAAAAAGAAAGTAATCATATAGAGGTAGCACACACACTATGAGATTTGGTAGTTGCCATGGTAACTATACTTTTTTACTAAACAGCAGAATAAATACCTACACTCATTCTTTGCTATTTATTTAGCTGATAATTTACAATAAAGATAGTGTGCCGATTCGTTTTTTAATTCAAATTGCAATATACCCATTTTCATTATTTTGAGTCTAATGAAACAGTAAGTTATTTGCTTTGTACCTTTTTTGGTTATTCTAAAGCATAAGAAATAGAATGTTTCCAGATTACTTTCTGGTACTTGAGGATGAAGGGCTTGTTTTTTAAAGATTTTTTGTTATGCAATATATCAGACTACTCAAAAGTAAAGTATTTATATAACAAGTGTTTAAATAGTTCTTATTCTATTCCAGACTATTTTCCAAGAACTTTATAAATATTAATTTTTTTCATCTTAATTCATAAAACCATATTGTCTTCCTTGAGGTGTGAATCTCTCTGGTCAATACCAAACAGCCAAAATAGGTGAAGAAAAGAAAGAAAAATCAAATCCTTTGCTATCTCTTTTCGGGTAAATACTCTGAGTGGCTAATAAGGTATTCAATATCTACTGGTAGAATATTAAAATTGAATAGAAGTATTTTAAGGTAAAATATATTGTTTCCTCTGAATAACACACTCATTTTTATCCCTTTTCCCAGCTGATGCCATTATTTTTCACATTACCATTTTGAGATTTGATTTTTCTTTCTACATAGCTTTTGTTTTCCCACCACCTAGCTCATTTTAAAAATCTTATATTAGGCCATAGGTATTTTTCCAGCAGATGATATTTTCCTGAACCCTGAGAATTCTATATATTTAAGATTTTTAGATGAAAAATATATGTTTAAAGGGAAAACAGAGCTGTGTACCATAACCTAAGAAAAAGTGTTGTCACCATTTTAATTTCATTTTAAATAAGTGCATTTAGTTATATATCTTTTATTATACATTATTCTGTATATGTAACATCTTGCTTTAATATTATATTACTTCATTTTAAGATCTACATAAATACGTATAATGGCTTCACAGTATGGTCTCATCACTGTTTACATATCAGCTCTCACCATTGAGCATGATGTTAGCTGAGGGTTTGTCATATATGGCCTTAGTTCGGTTGCGGTAGTTTACTTGTATACAAATTATTGTTTTCAACATAAAGGAACATTGTATCTTGTCAAATGCTTTTTCTGTATCTATTAATATGATTATATTATTTTTTCTTTGTCTTTTATTTTGTTAATGTGGTATATCACATTGATTGATTTGCATAGGTTGAACCATCCTGAGATGAACCCTACTTGATTGTGATATATTATCTTTCTCAATGTATTGTTGTATTCAGTTTGCTGGTATTTTATTTAGGACTTTTACATCTATGTTCATCAGAGATACAAGCCTGTAATTTTCTTTAACAGGTTTAGGTATCAGGGTAACGTTGGCCTCATAAAATGAGTTAGGAAGTATTCCCTTGTCTTCAATTTTTAGAAGATTTTGAGAGTCTACTTCTTTGAATATTTGGTAGAATTCACCAGTAAAACCATCTGGTATTGGACATTTGTTTTCTGTAAGGTTTCTGATGACTTTTTAAAATTTCCTTAGTCTTGATAAAGCTATTTAGGTTTTCCAACTTTCATGGTTCTGTCTACAGAGGTTATGTCTTTTGTGGCATATAGCTTTCCATCGTATTCTTGTATAAACCTTTGTATTTCTGTCTGTGTAACTTCCCTTCACTTCTGATTTTATTTTTTGGAGTCTTAGTATAGCCAGAGGTTTGTCCATTTTATTTATCATGTCAAAGAACCACTTCTTTGTTTCATTAATTTTTTTCTTTGTATTCTCTATTTCATTTTATTATGCTCTCACTTTTATATCCTTCCTTCTACTTTGGGCCTCATTTGTTCTCTTTCTAGTTCTTTAAGGGGAAGTAGACTTTTTTGAGATTTGTTTCTTATTTCTTGAGGTAGGCCTGTAATACTATATACTTCCCTCTTAATACTGCTTTTGCTGCATCCAATATTTTGATATGTTGTATTGTCATTCTCATTTGTCTCTATATACCTTTTGATTGCTTCTTTTATTTCTTTGTTGACCCAATAGCATGTTGTTTAATCCCCACATATTTTGTTTTTCCAGCTTTCTTTTTGCAGTTAATTCCCAGTTTCATAACTTTGTGGTTGAAGAATATGCTTGGTATGATTTCAGTCTTAAACGTATTGAGACTAGTTTTGTGCCCTAATATGTGGTCTATCCTTGAGAAAGTTCCATCTGCACTAGAGAAGAATATATATTCTGTTGTTTGGGGATGGAAAGCTCTGTAAATATTGACAGTGTCATTCAAGGCAGGTATTTCTTACTGATTTTCTGTTTGGATGATTTACCCTATTGCTGCCAATGGGGTATTTAGGATAAAGAAATCCTAAAGGAATGTATTAATGCATTTGATTACGTAATATTGAACACTTTTATGAAACAAAAAATGTCAGAAACAAATTTCTTAAAACCTAGTAACAGACTGGGGAAAATATTTAAAGGCTATATAAGAGACAAAGAACTTGTAAAAAAAATAAGTTAAACAACAACCAAATAACTAGAAAAATTTATGAACAGGCAGACCACAAAACAATACATTAAAATTATTTTATTTAACCTCACATGCTATCTGGAAAGTAAAAACAAATCCTTATTTTTCCTCCTACAGACTACAAAATGAAAAAGGAAAATAAATACATTTGACAATATTTAGGAACATTTCAATCAATATTAATTGGTGCAATGTTTTTGGAAAGCAGTATCACATTTAGTTATTTTAAATGTGCATAATCATAAACTCAGAAATGCTTCCTTAAGATATCTTTAAAAATCTATGTGCAAGCATTTTTATGTTTTTTAAAAACCTTGGAGATCAATTAAATGTTCACTAACAGTAAAATTGTTCATTAATTCATAGTATAAAAATATCATCACACACTGTTAAAAATGGAGTATAATTAAATCAATTCATATATATGACAAGGAAAGTTCTCCAATTGTATCTTTTAAAATACAATTAATAGAAAATTCTTAGGGTCTGATTCCAGTTATAAAGAAAATCTTACTGATCACAAAACTGCAAGTTCTTTCATCAATACTCATTTATAGTACCATTAAAATTCTATGCAGCTATGTGTATTTATTTAAAATGTCTCGACCAAGTTTTGAATATAGATACACCATCATGGAACACTGACTTTTTGAGAAGTAAAAATGATAGTGATTTATATGAGAAGCATTTTCCCTTTGATACTGTCAATCCATTATAACCTTTTCTTGAACTAATTTTTTTGGAACTACACAGTAACAGATAAGAGCATACTCCTAACAGATAAAGAAAAACATGCACACTATATGAATGTTTACCAATTGCAAAATCTTAAGCAACTATCAACCTGTTAACAGTATATTTCAAAATACTTGATATACAATGGGGAAAGCATGTTCAAGAAAGATAGTTTCACTTGAAAATTACAAATTAGAACTTAAAGTAATGCAAATCTAACATCCACTATGGTGGTGCATTCAGAACACCCTTTTGAGTGATGAAGCATTTCAAACATGTTAGGCTTTTAATATACAACAAGAATTTGATTTTCCTGTTCATCTTGTTTATAATATTTCTGCCCAAAGGCTACAGAAAGCATCCTACTTTAGAGTCTTGAATAAAAATGATAAATGCAAGATATTAAAACTCAGAGACATGAGAAGTTTCTATATAATGGACTCTAATCAAAAGGGAAATTATTCTTTAGTCAGCTCACCAGATAAGTCCTGAATTTGGGAATAGGCTTTAATAATATCAATGCATTTCATGTTGCCTCTTCAGAGACAGCCCCTAGAAAGAAAATCAAACAGATTCTCAACTCTTAAATTTAAGAAAGTGCTTAATTTAAAAGTGTATTTAATACCTTTTAATTTTCATTGATAAAAAGTATAACTATTAAAAATCTTTTTCTTTCTTATTTTATTATCACCTGCTGCCTTCTTGTTCCCCAGGAAAAGTAAAGCTTAATGAGATATTCTTCTGTAACAATAGAGATTCCTAAAAGAAAATTAGAATTCTTGCACCTGAAGGGATTTACAGATTAATTTGCCTAATCACCTCATAACATAAGAGAGGAAATTAAAGGATCACTTTTTTTTTTTTTTTACATGGTAATTATTCAGGGAGCCTTGGCTGGCTTCTCCTGGTCTGGTGTTTTCTTAGGTTTTGAACAGCTGACCCACCACACAATCCTGAGGACAGGGTAGCATCAGCAGGAGATGCTTGGAGACTGGTAAACATGTAAATCATCCCCCCCCCCTGCAGAATATTGCTCTCCAGCTGTTTGCATTTTAGTTTTTAATTTAGTCTTTATTTTTAAATTTTGTTTTGACTTTGCTAAGGACTGAGAAAAAGAAATCATAAGATATAGCTAAGATTAATACCCCTCTCTGTTTCCTCTTCCCATACCATCTGGGGATACTTTACACAGAATCCAGGGACACCTTCTTCACCACTCCCCCCGCTCCTACACACACACACACAGAGCTAGTTAGAAGTGAGAACACAAAAAGGAAAAAATAGTGAGAAGGCCCTATTTCACAAATAACCTCAATAACTCTATTCTATTATATATTAAACTGTGTCCATTTTACTGAATTCTCTGTGGTTATGAAACCATTTTTTTCCCTTGGGATCATTAAGCCTTCTCGATTCATCACATAATTTTGAGGTTCTATTGTTATCAATATCGATATCCAAGAATGGCATTTGAAAAGCAAATATTATTATTGAAACCCTTTTTTCAAATTATCCTGGGCAGTCTAAGTTATTACATAGGCTATTACCTGTGACTGTTGCTCTAATCAACCATCATTCAGACCCATGGCAAATTGTCTCTATCAAGAGTGAGCAGTGCTTTGTTGCAGCCGACATGATGAATGTGCTACATAGGATACACCCAAGTTAATTGCTCGCCAGTTTCCTACACACTGTAAAATTGTAATTTGAGAAAGTCAGTGGTGAGCCATATTAATAAAAGATACAGACAACCAAAGCATAATGGGGAAAACATTTGAAAAGGAACATAATACAACTGTATATTTTTATCGAGATAAGAAATCCTTGGCTATTTTAAATAGAAAAATTAGATGGTGAAACTCTTCTTTTTTTTTTGGAACGTGCCCCTAGTGGGAACCAAACCCGGGACTCTCTGGTCCACAGGCCGACACTTCAACCACTGAGCCAAACCAGCCAGGGTGAGACCCTACTTCTTAATTATTTAAGCCAATCCCAGAGAGGGACTTAATCTCTAAATTTAGACAAAGGGAAATGTGCAGTTAAGGTAACAGAAATGTCTCAACCATTAATGTAGGAGAATTCTATTAACCTTGAACTCCCTAACCTGCCACAGCTTAATACGAAGTTCTGACTCTACCAATTTGCCGATGGTAAGGCCGAAAAACGTAAAAGAGAGAACAGAAAAAGTGCCTTTGGAGAACCAAACAGCTAACTTATGCTCTAGAATAATTGTATCACTTATTTGAGATGTTTCTTATCAAGAGGTGTATAAAGAACTCATATCAAGGAGCTCAGCGTACTCCTAAATCACTCAAACATAATTATTGAAATACTGGGAATATCCTTGTATTTTCAGTTAATCTGACATAAAAATTAAAATATTTCTGTAAGTGCATTTTATCAATCCTTCCACTAATAAAGTAACAAAAATCATCAGCCCTGCTTTTTGCAAAATTTCCAAGTTCATCCTTTCCCAAATGATAGCAACACCACCAACCAAAAAAGGTTTTCATTTCTTTCTGTTAAGTTTTAAAATGTTAACAGTATTAATACTCATAGCACAAGAAAAAGTGAGAAAACATTGCCGACAAACTTCTTTTAACTCGCTAGTATTTCAAAGTAGAAATAGTACCTCTGTTTCAAAAGATGATGTCCAATTTTCAGACATTCAAAATGTTTTCCATTATGACCCAAATTATTATATTCTTACCTTCCAAACACTTGCTGCACATAAGGACAAATTAATGTTCTAGATACTAGAAACGATTCCCTTTTGAGTGATAGCAGCAATACAAAGTCAAGTGACTGGAGAATACTCACAATAGACGGCCTCTAATTAATAGGTGAGAGCCTTTGTCTTCAGGCATCAGGATGGAAGCTATTTGTCATATACTAATTACAGCAGGTCAGCCCATTGCATAACACATTCACTGTGTTACTTATGCTATTTGGAAGTAGGTCTTTTGAGAATCTAGGCAGTGACAAAGAAAAAGCTTTGTAAATAGCTGCAAAAACCTGGCACCAAGTGGAAACAGAATAGATGCAGTGCAGCTCTGGAATATTTTCTCTTGTTTCTGGCACACATCTCATTTCGCAGTCTTCACGAATATTGTGCAATTACGCACTCCATGCAATTCAAGGAAACAATCATGTGGACCAGTGAGACAGTTCTGGACAGGACCTTATAAAGAATTCTCAGAGCTGAGCACTAATAAAGGGTCTGGATAGAAACAGGTGCCAGGAGGGGCCTGTTCTAGGAAAGCTCAGTCAAGTCACTGCTGGGACACTGGGAGAGAAAAAGATGACACTAGGCATGCCAAGAAGCTTTTGTAAATGTCACTTCATTAATCCTCACACTCCTTAATGTTCTCATGCAAACATTCTAAAACCTAAAATGAAACTGAAAAGCTCTGTTTTTCTCATGGGCATTCTCAGTCACGGGGTTATTAGTGGGGGAGCCAACTCCATTATTCACTGAAGTTTCTCATAACCTGGAAATTGCATGGGAATAGATACAGATTTGAAATTTCCTCCTGGTCCTATTTATTGTGAAATATAAACTCTCAAACGTTAGCGGTAAAAACACATCTATGGAGCTATAAGGTGATTTATTTCTTACTTGTTGGAAAAAATATTCAAGAATTAATATTTTTGATAACTTATTATAAAATCTCATTTACCTCATGCTTAAATAAAAAATGCATAGGTATGAGAGTGTTACTTTAACACATATTATTGAAAAGTGGACAACTACTATAATTATTTTAGCTCTGAAATATGAGATTCACAAGAAGTGTTTCCTTTAATTAAATTGATACGTGAGAAATGCAGTGAGTCTTTAAGCTAACTAGAACACTCTATAAACATCTTATTTTTGGCCCACATTGCATGGGGACATTTCTTTTGTGAATGAGAGCTCTTCACTTTCATAAGGCCATCTGCAATTTAATTAAAGAGGCAGTGGCATATAACCGAGCACAAAACAAAAATATATAATTTCTACTTTAGAAACCTTATAATCTAATTGAGAAATGTACTAATTCAGTTCCTCCAAGAAGCAGGCACCTGGACAGGATTAGATACTCAGATATTTACTGCAGGGGAAGACCAGTAAAGATAAGGAGGAAGCAGGAAAAAAAAAAAAAAAAGTAGGGAGACTTCACAGTCCATGCAGATTTGATACCTATGTGAAACAAAAAAGGAATAAAAAAGTGGATGGGAAGTGCTCCAGTGCAGACTGAGTAATTTCATTCGGGCTGATGGTGAAGTCCTCAAGCTGAGTTATGCATTAAGAGAGGCCTATATCCTACATCAATGGCCCTGAACTTTCCCTCTGATGCTTGGGCATGGACTGGGAATAGCCCGAGGGAAGAAAAGCCTCAGGGCAAACACTGTGGTTGCTCCAGACAGGAGTTAGTTAGAGAGCTGTGCATTTTCCTGAAGGCCATAGTCTACTCTTCCTATCACAGATCCATTTCTCCACATAGGTGCAGACAGCAGATCCTAACTGGTTCCTGTAGACTTATCCTTCTGAAGAAAATTTAGAAAAAAAAGGTCCGTGAGATGAACTGCAGCCCCTCCTATAGTTTTAACTGAATTATTCTTACCAGTCTGATTGTTGCCCAGTATCTGTTATGAAAAAGCAGGTGTTTACATCTTGTCTTGTTAATGGTCATGTCAGCTCTGCAAAGGAAATGAAAGACCCCATACCAGAAAAACAGTGAGGAGAATGAGAGGAAGAACACACACACAAATTGAAACAACTATTGGTTATTGGCAAAAATGTACACTCTGCCCTCAGGAAGGGGAGCATAATTCCCCATTTCCGAAGACTGGGCTATATATACCAAGTGACTTTTCTTTCAGAGTGCAGGATGGTATATGTACGGAAAGAGTCTGGTGACCTAATTTTACTGTGGAGAAACCTGACAAATCCTACCTGAGCCAAGTGTTTAAGGCCAATATCAACAGTGATAAATCATATTAATAATGCATACGCTGGGTATGAGGTGATAAAAATGTCAATTTACCTCCGTGGTATTCCTCCCTAAAACCCAACCCCAGTCTACTCGTGTGGAAAACAGAGAATTCCAGCAGATCAACATCCTTTAAAATACCCCATCTTCAACTTCCAAGGTCATCAAAAAAGAAGGAATATCTGGGGACATGTCACAGCAAAGAGGAGCCTAGGATATATTATGACTAAATGTAATATATCCTGGATGGAATCCTAGAACAGATAAAGGACAGTTGGGAAAAAATAAGGAAATATGAATAAACTGTCAACTTTAATGATAAGGATCATGTTTGTAGCAAGTGTACCAAACTCATGTCAACGGTTAGGGAAACAGGGCATGTGGTATATGGGAACTCTCTTTACTATTTTCTCAATGTTTCTGAAAACCTAAAATTGTTCCAAAATATTAGCTCTATTATTTAAAAGGTAATGTGGCAAAAAGATAGATTTAGAAGAGGAAATGGGAAAAATATGATATTGAAAACTTTCTTAGTCATTTAAATCTCTGAGGATACCGAGCTACGAAGAATGAGTCAAATGTAAACAATGTAAAATATATTTTATGTTGCACAGATTATTTCAAATTATTAATAACTAGTACATTCACTAAAAATTGTATTGTTAGGTCTTTTTTAAAAATAAGAGATTAGGTTATGCATATATGTTCTCTGGCTATAGACATAGACAACAGTGTGGTGATGGCCAGAGGAAGGGGGGGTGGGGAATGGGGATATCTGTAATAGTGTCAACAATAAAAATAAAGTTAAAAATACTGATTTTACTGAATTTGTAAGTTTGTAACGCTTTTAACACTAGAAATTATTTCTTGGCCATTAGAAGAAATCATAGTTTATGAAAATGATACATTCGAAGTTAGTTTGTTTACAAATGTATTAAATAATATTTATGCTAAATAAATTCATTCCTTCTGTATATTCATGGATTGGAATATTTTTAGATTTTGCATATAATTTACATAGTTTGTCAGTAAATTATATATGTCTGTAAATTGTAGGCTAATTTTCCTTGTTTAGAAAGTTCTGAAAAATGTGAGAAAGAAAAGAGAGCAGCCCCTGACATTCAGAGCTGGTCTGACATCTCACATCTGGGCCATTTGTTCTCCCTCCCATTTGATAATGCAGTCTGCCCTCTGTATCCACGCTTCTGCACCCATGGATTCAACCCACTGTGGACCAAAAATATTCAGGAAAAATGTTATGTTGTTGCTGATGTATATTATATTGATAGGTGTATGGTGTTGCATCTGTACTGAATGTGCAGTTATTTTCCTTGTCATCATTTCCTAAACAAATTGTATAACAACTCTTTATGTAGCATTTATACAATATTAGGTATTATAAGTAACCTATTGATAGTTTAAAGTATATGGAGATGTGCACAGGTTACATGCAAATACTACATTTTATATAAGGGACTTGAGCATTCACAAGGGTCCTGGGACTAAGCTCTGTGGATACCAAGGGATGACTGTATACCAACTTCAGACAAAATTACTCTGAGGCACTGTCAAATGGGAAAAAGCATGGCCACTTCATCACCCACAAGAAAACGAACACTCTTTTTACTAGATATGTGTCTACTACTTCTTTCCCAATCATAGAATCACCCTTGCTTTCTGACAGTGTCCATTCCAGAGAGCTCTCTCTTCCTTAAACCTCCCTCCAAATCACCAAATCAAAACTAAAATCCCCTAACAGATTCTTTCTAACATCTTCTTATGGGACAAGCCAAGTTCTGCTCATCGAAGTGAACAACTTGTTTACTACCAGTGTCTTCCTGGAAGTCTTTGGCTGAAAGTCATTGACTGGAATCAAGAAACTGGCATCTCAAAATAAAGAACATTTTTCCATTCCATATGCTCTATTCAGTAAATTGTCTCTGAAGTTACTTATACTTGGGAAAGAGTTACTTTGGCTTGTACACTAGTTCTTTCAGGACACTAACATAATTTCTTTCTGCTCCACAGGGTTTATTATAAATATCATCTTTTTGGTAAATGAAGAAATGATTGTCATCTCTCCATGCCACTTGGCCAGAATTTTGACAGCTACTAAATTTGTCCTGTTTTCCCCTGTCTTGCTTCTTATTGTTCTATCGTTGACGTCTCGATTTATAAAGTATGAGCAGTACTAGTACAGAACAGGCTATTATAGAGACATGGTTATTTATTAAAGCAAACATTCAAAGATTCCTTAACTATAAGAAAGATCAGACTTACAGTAAGAGGCTGACAGAATATAAATATGAAACCCATATGTGCTTTAAAGTAGGCTGTGGTGATTAGAGTATAATGTGAAGCTGTTTTGCAAAGTTTTCATTCTTGTTTTGGAAGCACCCAATTCAGGGGTATAATTTCTTATCCTTCTACTGATCCTAGACCTTCTCTAGTACATGCAATTCTATATCTAACTCAGTTTCTTCTCCTATAATCATCCGTCGTTTCAGACATCAGACTGGATTGAACAAGGTTCTTAGAAGGAAAAATAAAATAACTTGGTATCAGTTATTTTTTTAACCTCCCTATCTATCCACATATCTGTCATTTATTTATCTATTTATTCTCCCATCCATCTATTGATTCACTGATCAAACTGACTGACTGCCTGTCATGTATCCCTTCTAGTTTGAGTCCTTGCGTTGGTGATTTATCACATCATGTCATCTGGAGCAAGTTACCTGCCTCTCACACTGCTCCCTCCCACTCATTGGGCTCTATCTTTGCTGCCAAGTTCTACCTCAGGGGCTTTGCCTTTGCTCTCCGTGTGGGGAAAGCGCTTCCCACAAGTAGGTCTTTGGCTTTCATTCTGATTTCTTCAGGTCTTCAGTCCTTTCACCTTCTTCGTGAGACCATCCTTAAACCATTCCTAAAATTATGCCTCCTCACCTGCTCCATGACACTTCCTATCCTAATTCCTTATTTTCCTTTTCTGATTAAAACAAATATTAATATATTTTTATTTACATATTTTACTTATTTTATCTTTCTCTTCAACAAGAATGTGAGCTCAACCGGAGCAGAGATTTTTGTCTGTTGGCTTAATGCTTTACATTAAAATTTTTAAATTCATGGAGCTCTTTGGAAGATAAAATGACATAATGCAAGTAAAGTGCTTGTCCCTGAACCTCGTACAGACCATAGACTAAATAGATGGCACACAGAGTCTTGTATTATTTCATATAATGCCATGCAGAGAACACTTACAACCACAGTGAACATCAAGCACTCATCACTCTATTGGAGGATAATATTATTATTAGTTATGTAGTTGTTATTAGAGAAATTACTAATTTTAGTCATAGACAATATATAAATATATACAAACATCCATATATACTCTACATGATATCATTACATGTTCACATGACAACATATTTTGAGTAACTTCATCATGATTATGAGGTTATGATTTAAGTAACATGAAAAATATTTAAATGGCATCAGCATAACTATGACTCAATGGTGATATTCATAATCAAGTCAGAATTATTATAGATAAGTGTAGCTTTAATGAATGTCATTAATTAACTTTAATTTGCAAATGAGTTCATTTAAATAATAATTTTGAATTTTTACCTAATAGAAAAAAGTAACACATTATTCTCTAACAATTTTAAATTAAGTATTGGCTTCTTAGAGGATTAATTAAGCAACTTTTTCTTAGCGTTGGAATATAAATAATAATAAAATATGTATGATTATCTAATGTGACAAATAATAGCAGTGACATCTACGTTAATTGGTCCTATGACTGACTAAGCCTCTTGCAGTGACAAAATTGTAGAGTCCAGTTAGAAAACATTTCATATATAAAAATCATCACCAACCAAAATATAAATAGTGAGTTGTGGCCCAATTTTAATTTAATGGAAAGTGGGTATAGTGTATAAATGGAAGCAATGCATGTTCATTTCTAGTATTCAGTTTATATACTTGTTTTTATAATACTATCTCTGATATAATTCTTGGTGAAATTAAAGAAAGTGCTAATAATAGCCTCCTCTCTATAGTTTCCCAAGTCTGTGAATTTATAAGTGAAAATGCTTCTCTTTTAACCCTAAAAATATGATTTGGAGTAAATCACTCAACTCTCCAAACTAATTTTTTTCTTATCTGTAAAACAGCAATATTATAATCCACTACATAGGAGATATATATCTATATCTATATCCTATCTCCATATAAATCTTTTAAAATTAAGTACTTAATAAATGAGTTGGTTGTAGTCACTGTCGCAGTATTGCCACTGGGGAAAGACTAGCCTTCCTATGTAACCCATGATATTTCTTTCCCTCACATTTATGAGTCTTGTGCCCACTGAAGGGAGAATTGAAAGGTGAGGAAGATATCCAGTTGTGTCCATTTGGGTAGATAATCTCTGTAGCACACGAACTCCTCGGGAAGGAGCGCGGAATCTATTTCATTTGTCGTAAATTAAACTAGAGCCATCAGGATAGTAATCTAATGAGCATGTAATCTGTGCACAGGAATGAGAGGTGAGTGTGGCATACACCTTGTTGTTACTCTACTTCGATGTTACTTCGTGTCTGTAACTTTGTGGGACTATACCGCTGACCACCCTATCCTATAATTAAAAGCACCACAGAATAGGATAATAATTGTCTGTACTACTTGGAAAACAAAGTTAAATCTGTCTAATATTACACTATGGGTAGTTAAACAGGCCAATTTCCAAATTAAATAGGACTGAAAACAAACTCATGTTGAGAGTTACTACCTCTTATGCAAGGACATTTAGATTATGAATTTATTTTGCTTTTCTATTTTAAAACATATTCCAAACATAATTATTTTAATGCTCAGTATCATTAAACAGAGAAATATAAATATTTTAAAGCACTTTTAAATCAATGTATCAATCTTCCTTCTGCCAACAACTTCCTCAGAGATACACGACACATTTAATTAGCAGTTATACTTTGTAAATGAAGACAAGAGATCCCACTTCTGGGAATATTTCCTAAGAATCCCTAAACACCAACCAGAAAGAATATACGCACACCTATGTTCATAGCAGCACTATTTACACTAGCTGAGATCTGGAAACAGCCCAGGTGCCAATCAGTAGATGAGTGGATAAAAAAGCTGTAGTACATATACACAATGGAATACTATGTGGCTGTAAAAAGGAAGGATCTCTTACCCTTTGTAATAGCATGTATAGACCTGGAGATCATTATGTTAAGTGAAATCAGCCAGTCAGAGAAAGATATCACTCTTATATGTAGAATCTAATGAACAAAATAAATCCAGAGGCATGGAAGGATAGAACAGACTGACAGTTCTCAGAGGGGAAGGGAGTGAGGGGGAAGGGAAGAGATTAACCAAAGAACATATATGGATAGCCCATGGACACAGACAATAGTGTGGGGAAGGCTATGAAGAGGGGTCAAAGAAAGGGGAAAATGGGAGGACATCTATAATAATGTCAACAACAACAACAAAAAACTGGGTTGTAGCAGAAAATGGACCAGATTTTCTGTTTTGGGACCACCAGGGATCTCTTCCAAATATCGAGTATTCTTTTGTGGTTGTCTGATAGTTCTTTGTCATACCGAAAGTTCCCATCTTCAGTTACTATTCTCATCTAGAGTATAATAGTAAAATATGATAAAGCTATAAAAAATCTGATTTAAATTGAATGACAACATGGAATTTCAATACATTCTACTAAAAGTTCTCCAAAACACCCATATTTTTCTCAAAATTGTGGTAGTATTGTATTTTAAATTACTCATAATTCGCAGAAGTACAGAGTATGTGCTAAAAGCTCAACAAAGTCTTTGAGTGAAATGGATCACAGTGGGCCCTCACATCAAAATCAGTACTACAATGTTTTAATTTTAAATTGGCTTGAGAAATAGATCTACCAGTTATTTGTGGGAGCATCAAAGTATATAAACTTTTACCTCACCTATATAAAAATGTCTGATATATAAAATAATTTTGATTTTATGACCATACTATCTATCTATATATATTAGCTTTATCGATTTTAAGGACATTGCTTTATGAACACTTTTAAATAGGCTACACTATTAATTTTAACTTTCCTCTTAGTATACCCATCCAGATATATTTATTTGGGCTTTCATTAATACTTGCTGTTGCTGAAATAAATAAATACCATTTGATGTGTTCATTGTCAAAATGATGAACAGCACACTATGATGTTTCCTGGTTCTTTTTAATTAAACAACTTAAGCTCACTGTTACAGCTATACATATACCTCTAATCCATTGCTTCTGAAGGATGTGTAATTCTCCATCCTGTGTACCTACTTCACATCAGCTACCCCCTCTCCAAGGGAGAGACACCTAATTTGACTCTGGTTTGCCACCTGAGCTGAGGTTAGGGTGAGGCAAGTGAGGCAGCTGGAGCACAGTATTTAAGGAGACACTCTCAGGGTATGGGCACTGACTGCACTCATATTTTATGTGACCCCGACAGTGTGCCTCATTAAATTTTGCACCTGAGCTGCCTCACTTACCTCATCTTAGTCCTTCCTAAAAGAATACATGCAATATTTCTGGGAAAAAAAAAAAACCTTCAAAAGTCTCCTTTTGACATTACATGAGAATAGCTTTGGATTATATACCCAGTAAAAAACAAACTGCTGATTCATAGGGTACGTGTGTACATAAACTGACTGGTACTAGATTACTGCCCAAATGCCCACAACAATCTGCATTGTGTCAGGTGTGCATGGAGGTTCCTATTGCATTGCTGCATTATTAGTATTATTTAGTGCTCTCATGTTAGCCAGTCTAATGGCTCTAGAGTGGTATCTTATTTATGTTTTAATTTACATATTTATGATTACTAATGATCCTATGATTTCTTATGTGTGCTAGGGAGCTTTATGACTATAATCTTTTGAAAATGCTTTTCACACATATTTGTATTGGAACTGATCTTTTTAAAAGAATTTCTCAAATTTCAGGTATTGATTCTTAGTTGATTTTAGATGTTACAAATAACTTCACCCAGTCTATTATATGTTTATTAACCTTGTACATAGTGCCTGTCATTAAAATCTATCTTGATGTAATCAGATTTATTCATTTTCTTTTTTTTTGTTTGTACATGTACATTTTTTAAGAAGTTCTAAAAGATGCCCGTGTAGGTAAATGCTTATCGCCTCTTCCCACAACCAACATTTAAAACCACCTGACTTCGAGCTGAGTGGAAGTCCTACAACTATGAAATTAAAGAAGCAGCCACATCGAGACTGGTAGGAGGGGCGGAGGTGCGGACGGGCTGGTCCCACACCCACGTGTGGCGGATAAAAATCAGAGGGACACCTTGGCTGGGAAGGTCCTCCCTGAGGAGTGATGGGTCCCTGTCCCACACCAGGCGCCCAGCTCAGGGTTCCAGTGCCAGGAAGAGAAGTCCCCCTAACATCTGGCTGTAAAAACCAGTGGAAATTGAGACTGAGAGAGGCTAAGGCTTCTGGAGCCCCAGGCAGTTCCTCTTAAAGGGCCCTAGCACGGACTTACTCCGACCCGTTCCCTCCAGGCTCTGGCATTGGGGTGAGAGCTGGAGAGGCAGCTGTCTCCCGACAGACATGCTGGCGGAGGCCTTTGTTCCTTTGGTGAGCCCTTCCTCCATGGGGCAGGCAGATAGCTGCCATATCTGGGACTCCAGCAACCTGGCTCACACTGTTTGCCCTGCCCTGTGCTTCCCTGAGGCCCTGCCCCACCCAACTTTCGGGCCCACCCAAGCTGTTTCCAAGAGCTTTACTATAGGATTGGCCTATCTTGGCTCCTGTTTCAAATTTTCCTTAATTTTCTCAAAAAAGAAGCATCTGGCCTCAGCGAGCCCCATGCATCTCACTAAGTGGCCCCAGGCTCAACACTAGAAGCAGCCAGCCTTGATTCACAGCTTGGTTTTGCCTGGGCACATCCAACCCAAGCACAAGAAGCAGCCTTCTGCAGATCACTTTGTAGCTTATGCCTGGTGGCCCTAGGTAGAACACAGGCAGTGGCTGACCTTGCCCCAGAGCCAACATACCCAGTGGACAGCTTCAGAGCACGGCAAAGCAACACCACCCAACCACTCCACAAGTGACACACTCAAGGAGTGGACTCAGTGGGTATCAGAGCCCTGACGAAGTAAATCTTGCTTTGTGTGGTGGGCCCCTGCACAGTTGGTTCTCCAACGTAGTTAGAGGTCAATGGCCATAGCCAGTCTTTGAAGCTGATCAGCCTCAGTAAATCCCTCCCATTGACATGCCAACAGCAATCAAGACTCAATTACAGCAGAAGGGTGTACAGTCCACACTAGAGGTACACCTCAAGTGTCCAGCTGGGGTGATCAAGGAGGCTGTGCCACTGGACCCTGCAGGACACTGACTACAATAGGCCACCCTAGGAAGCCTAGGAGACATAGCAACTCTACCTAATACATAGAAACAAACACAGGGAGGCAGCCAAAATGAGGAGACAAAGAAACATGTCCAAAATGAAAGAACAGAACAAAACTCCAGGAAAAAAAAACTAAACAAAATGGAGATAAACAATCAATCAGATGCAGATTTCAAAACACTGGTTATAAGAACACTCAATTAACTTAGTGAGGGCCTCAAAAGCATAAAAAAAGGACCAGTCAGAAATGAAGGATGCACTAACTGAAATAAAGAATAATTTACAGGAAATCAGTAGTAGAGTAGGTAAAGCCAAGAAACAAACCATGGATTTGGAATATAAGGAAGCAAAACACACCCAATCAGAACAGCAAAAAGAAAGAAGAATCCAAATAAGTGAGGATAGTGTGAGGAGCCTCTGGGACAACTTCAAGCGTACTAACATTTGCATCATGGTGGTGCCAGAAGGAGAAGAGAGAGAGCAAGAAATTGAAAACCTATTTGAAAAAATAATGACAGAAAACTTTCCTAACTTGGTGAAGGAAACAGATATACAAGTCTAGGAAGTACAGAGAGTCCCAAACAAGATCAACCCCAAGAGGCCCACACCAAGACACATCATAATTAAAATGCAAAAGGTTAAAGACAGAGAACCTTAAAAGCAGCAAGAGTAAAGCATTAGTTACCTACAAGGGAGTTCCCATAAGACTGTCAGCTGATTTCTCAAAAGAAACTTTGCAGGCCAGAAGGGAGTGGCAAGAAATATTCAGAGTGATGAAAAGCAAGAACCTACAACCAAGATTACTCTATCCTGCAAAGCTATCATTTACAATTGATGGACATAGAAAGAGTTTTCCAGACAAGAAAAAGCTAAAGGAGTTCCTCACCACCAAATCAGTATTATATGAAATATTGAAGGGACTTCTTGAAGGAAAAGAACAAAAATATGAACAATAAAATGGCAATTGATACTTATAGCTATCAACAATTGGATCTATAAACAAAATGAACAAGCAGAACAGAAACAGACTCATAGATACAGATAACATTTTGTTGGTTGCCAGATGGGGGAATGGGTGAAAAAGGTGAAGGGATTAAGAATACAAATTGATTGTTAGACTGACAAACCTCAAAGGGAAGGGGGGAGGAAAGGTGGGAAGAGATAAACCAAATAACTTATATGCATAACCAATGGACACAGACAATAGTGTGGGGAAAGGCAGGAGGTGGGTGGGAGTGGGTTAGTAGGGGAAAAAGGAGGGACATCTGTAATACATTCAACAATAAAGATAAATTTTTAAAAAGAAGTTCTTCCTACTACCCTAGTTTCCTAGAAATTCTTTTATTAACTTTATATTTTTACTTTTTATGTTTAGGACTTTAATCCATCTAGAGTCCATCTTTTTATGTGGTGTTAGCTAGGGTGCTTGATTGGATTATGTTCACTGCCATTCCATTTTCTCCAAATAATGGAATGACATGTCACGGACTTATTGAGACCTCCCACTAGAGGAGGACTATACATCTCTATTCCCCATTGACTCTGGCATTGCCCACATGACTTGCTTTAACCAAAGTAACATGGGCAGATATGAAGTGGTGCAATGTCAAGCAGAGACTTCGAAAGGCATACCTATTTCCATTTGTCCCTCTTGCCTTCCTGCTCTCCACCATGAAAAGAGCAGGCCCCCAGTGGCTGCTATTCCTTCCACCTCCGTTTCAGAATGAGAGAGACATGGAGCAACCCTGGATATGAACCTTGCTGATCTCAGCCAAACACAGATTGATTATCCAATCCATTGGCAAGAAATGTGTGTTGCCCAGAAAAACCTGAATAACAGATACGTCTTTTTACTTTTCCTCATATAGAGAGCCTTTTTTTTTCCCTGTCAGGATGACTTGAAGAAACATAAATTTAAGTTTCCAAAAGGTCTAAAGAGGTACCTTTATAAAGTGACAGAAGCGACTCTATTCATGTTAGAGAGTAACTTTCCAGATGTGAAGCTAATCAGGAGCATTTTAAGAGAAACTAGAATTTACATGAACTGCTAAAGCATGGTTCTACATTTTTCTAACAGGAGTGTACTTTGAGGGTGTTGAATACATGTACAGTTCTCAACAAAGTGTACAGTTGGGGTGTTGAGATCATAATTAACTGTGTAATGTGTGCTTTGGAAGTTAATCTAAGAAAACTGAAGTTAGACTTACTGACAAATTTAAGTTGACTTGTTGACTGATACATAATTTATTTAATTACAGGACCTATCTGTGTGCAGTCATTTTTTCCTGGAAAATCTCCTAAAATATCCAGCAATATAGGTGGTAAAACAGTGATTGATGACCACAACTTTGACACTTAGAGGTACTTTATTCATGGCTCAGCTTCTTTATTAATTGAGTCATTTAATTTGTTCAGTGATTTTGGCTTCCCTGTTTAGTGTCTTGAAAACATATACTAGTACTGTTGTAGTCCAGAGAGGGAGGAAATAATGTAAAATAACTCCACAAACAATTTTTTCATTCTTATTCCTTCTGATATTTCTTCTTTTTTCCACTTCTCTCTCTTTTTTATCTTTTAAAACTCTATTTTCTTTTTAAAATTTTTATTTTCTCTATTGATTCTAGAGAGAGAGAAAGGGAGAGGGAGAGAGAGAGAGAAACATCTATGAGAGAGAACAACTGGCTGCCTCCTGCATGCCCCCCACTGGGGACTGGGCCCACAACCTGGGCATGTGCCCTGACTGAAAATCAAACCAGCGACCTCTTGGTATGTGGGTTGATGCTCAACCACTGAGCCAGCCGGGAAAAACTCTATTTTCTTAACTATTTAAGTCATAGCTCTGAAAAGTAGACTACAGACATCGTTGCTTATCTAAGAGAGTACATAAATAAAAAGACACAGTACACCTAAATGAAAAGATTCTGTTGCTCTCATCCTAAAACATACTATTTGCCTAATATATCTATTTCATTTTCATAGAGATCATTATCAATGAAGAATAATTGCATTTCATCTCCTAATAGGCCCAGAGAATACTATCATGATAATAATGATAATTATCATTTAATGGACAGTATGTATGAAGATACTGTACTAAACGTACTTATCAGGATCAGGTAAGTTCTGCTGCAGTAACAAATCCTGAAATATCAGGGGCTTTTACTATAAAAATTTATTTCTCAATTATGAAAAATTGAATGCACCTAGGCAGAAATTTCCCGATGTCTGTCTTCCATGCTTTCTAGGATTGCCAAGGCTGGCAAGAGAGGAAGAAACTAACTCTTAAATGCCTCAGACTAGACATATATGTGTTCACACTCTTATTTGCCAGAACACAGTCCAATGGTCCTACCTAACTCTGAATAAGGCTTGCGAATTTGTCATCCTATCTGTCCAGAAGTGAAAATAGCCAGCTGAACAATGAAAATTGTCATCATTGCATAAATAAATGTTATCCTTTGAAATCCATTCAGATTCCTATTAACATACTTTGATGATTACTAATTACAAGCAGTCTCAGACTTTTATTCCAAAATCAGGACTACTTTCTCAACCTGCCACCAATGGAATAATCATGGGATTGTTGGCAAAGTTTTAAAATATAGTTACAGAAACAGATGAACAAACAGATGAGCCAATTGGCCATGATTATGTGGCCCAGGTACATTTAGCCCCACTCCAATGTTTGCTCTTAGTCAAGGACTTTAGGAAATCTCTTTCCTTGTTGGAGGTCTCCCATGTGCAGAATTAGGAAGGTTATGGTGTTCACAGGTTCAATAGCCTTCACCATCCAACAGAAATAGGAATGAATGGAAAGCTTATAGCAGTCATTATTAGGATAACAACTGTAAAGTGAAACATGAGGGTTTTTGTAAAGCTGGAAGTTTAGAATAAGACAACAGGAATGACAACGAAAGACAAGAATGAACAGTAACAGCAAAAGAAAGAAGTTAACAGATTAACTAAGTTGAAGAAGAGCAAAGAAACCCTCACCATTCCTAACAATACAGAAACTTGAAGACTTTTCACTCTATCATATTTCTTCCTATCTTTTCCCGTATCTTGCTTTGTTCATTCATTTCTCTAGCATTGGTCTTCTTCACAATGATACAGAAATATCACTGAAAAATTCTCTTTCTTTCAAAAAGCTTAAAGGATGAATTCAGTCATCAAATTTAAGAAACTTGCTAGATTAATCTTTGTTAAGAGATTTTTTAAAAAAAAAATCCAAGTGTCTCTCTAATTCCTGCTTCCTCCCTCATTCTTCCACCCTGACCTCCTTTCCTTCACTCTCCCTTTGTCACCTTCATAAAAGCAATTGAATGAATGTCAGTCAATGACCTTCCCTTACTGTGAGGAATGAAACACATAATCAGGCCTTTAATCTAAGCAGCAAAAGAAGGACTGTTCGAGCAAGCATGTGCCAAGCCGCTGCACCCTGAATGCCAGACACACCTATGTATCTTGTTATTTTTAGTGACATCTTTCAGCAGTTGATAAAAACCAAATGACTTCCCACAAAATTACCATTAGAGCATTTTATGCTACCATAAAAGAGGCACTAATTACCACAGGAAGTCAGGGACAACTTTATATTTTTCTCCCTAAATGACATAAAACACTGTAAGCTCTATAGTTAGTATCATTTTGTCATGAGTTCTTTTTAAATTTAAATGTAGACCATTTCCAAGCTCAATTTTGCAAAGCTCATGTTTGAAGAATCATGAATGACACATTTACTCTATAAGCATTTCTTAAAAATAGATCCGCGGGATTTATTTCAGTCCCAAATCAAAAATTTGTGCTAAACTTATGCTGAACAATCACTAGAGAGAGTTTCATATCCAAGCCTCCAATTTTATACTTGATTCCCTATCAATAACAATGAAGCTTTTCTGCAAATGGAAAGGATTTAAACATGCCACTTTCGATGTTAATGCTACAAAAGTTATCTTGCTGCTGGAGGCAATAAACCTGGATAGAAGAGGAGGAGAGAGTTTTATTTTATTGGATTACAACAGATGGTTGTCTTGAGATCATGGTCTTTCTGGGACACAATAAGATCAAGTTTTCATGTTTTAAAGTGTCCATTTGCTATATTGTATTTTAAAAATAAAACTACTGTAAGGTCCTTCACTTGAAAATACTTTTAATGAGATAAAAAATAATGAGCAGCACTACAGGTATTCCGTTAACATTAACTACAACACCGGCTTGAGTGCAAGGTATGTTAAATCATGGACTGAATACAATACTACTTTGAATATAGTCTGTTGTTTCTTAGAGTGTTTAGTCCTATTCTAGGCAATTTCAAATGTTTCTATTTGTAAGCTGAGCTACAATTTGTCCAGTTATTATATTTTTTGTCACAGAACTATGTTACCAGTGGGTATTCAGTAACTACTAGTATGACAATAATTGTGAGCTGCATTTGTGTAGCAGTTCAACAGCTTCAAATGAAAATATATTCTCATATTTCTAACATAAAAAATATATATCTGAGCTTAGTCATTAAGTAACCACTGAATACCATATAATTGGTAATGGTTGACATAGCATTGACACACTATCCTCATTCAAAGTCCAAGAATAAAACAGAAAAATATTAAGAGCTTTGGCATTAAAGATTTAACTTAGTTTTAATAGTATTGTAAGGTACAGTCTTTCAAGGAGTCTTAAAAATAAGTGGAGGAGTATAGAAAATTCTTTTCTGTTTGTTCATTAGAAAGAATCAGCATGTTGTTATTTAAAAATTTATATCTCAGGTCCATTCTTCTAGTTTTCCTTAAAGAAGTAAAATAGTGAACAATAAGATCTATCACACATTTATTAAATGCCAACTATGTGCCAGGCACTGTGATCTTCTCTTGAAATTCAAATATGAAATGCATTCTCCTTGCCCTTAAACATGCTTCTTAAAGAAGATATTCTGGAAGTAAAAAAAAAAAAAAAAAAAAAAAAAAAAAAAAAAAAATCTAGGTAATTCCAATTCGATAAAACAATTATTTTGAAATAGGTGTGTAAGAAATATAGACATGCCTAAATAGTTGTCCTAAGGCTTCCACTTCTATTTCACAATAGCTGATTTATATTGCTTTTGATGATAAGAAGATTACAACAAAAGATATAACTTTCCTATGAGTTATTTAAGTTTTAAACAAGGGAAGATTCAGGGAGAAAACCAAAAAATGAGTGTCTATATCCCATTCTGTGAAATTATATTGCCAATCTCTTCTATTTGGTCTGGAATTAAATAAAAACAGAAGAATTCGCAGAGATTATGAATTGAATTTTGTAGGTTGTGAACTCTACAAATCTACCTTGCAAAGCAGTTATATCAAGAAAAGTTGGAGCCCACATTCCACAGGTAGAACTAAGTACCCTGGCATCAGGCCTTGTTCACAGACTCTGTCAAATTCAGGTAAAATTTCTTTATGAACTAATGACAACCCTGATTTTTAGGGCCCATGTTACTGGGCATGCCATCAGAAGTCTACCCCTAGAAAGGATCCCCAGTGCTCTCTTCAGGAGCACAAATATTAAAATTAAAATAATTCAGAGATATTAGCATGGCTCCTGCACAAGGATGACACACAAATTTGTAAAACATTCCATATTTTTACATCCCATATTCATGGATCAGGAGAACAAATACTGTTAAAATGGCCATATTACCCAAATCAATCTACAGATTCAACACAATCCCCATCTAGATACCAAAGTCATTCTTTACAGAAATAAAAGAAACTAACCTAAAATTGGTATGGAACCACAAAAAGAACCACAAATAGCCAAAGCAATCCTGAGGGGGAAAAAAGAATAAAGCTAGAAGTGTCACACTTCCTGATTTAAAACTATACTACAAAGCTATAGTAACAAAAACAGCATGGTACTGGCACAAACGTAAACATGTGGACCAATGAAACAGAATAGAGAGCCCAGAATTAAGTCCTAGCATATACAGTCAACTAATATTTGACCAAGGAGCCAAGTACACCCAATGGAGAAAGAATAACCTCTTCAATAAATGGTGCTGGGAAAACTAAAGAAACACATGCATAAAAATAAAATCGGACCCCTATCTCATCCCATTCACAAAAAATAACTCAAAATGAATCAAAGACTTAAACTTGAAAATTGATGCCATAAAAGTCCTGGAAGAACACATAGGTAATAAGCTTACTGATATTGTTCTTGGCAATGATTTTTGGATATGATGCCCAAAACACAAACAACATAAGCAAAAATCAACAAATGGGACATCAAACTGAAAAGCTTCTGCATAGCAAAGGAAATCATCAACGAAATAAAGAGATGACTTACAGAATAGGAGAAAAATGTTTAAAACCATATATTTAATAAGGGGTTAATATCTAAAATATATTAAGAACCCATGCAATTTGCCCTGGCCAGTGTTGCTCAGTGGTTAGAGCATCTGGCCATGCACTGAAGGGTCATGGTTTGATTCCTGGTCAAAGGCACGTACCTGAGTTGCAGGTTTGATCTCCGAGACGCGTGCGGGAGGCAACCAATCAATTTCTCTCTCTCTCTCCCCCCCTTCCTCCATCCTTTTCACTCTCTCTAAAAGTCAATGGAAAAAATATCCTCAGGTAAGGATTAACAAAAAAAGAGAACTCATATAACTTTATAACATAAAAACAATCCAATAAAAAATGGGCAGAAGAACTGAATACACATTTTCCCAAAGAGGACATCAAAATGGTCAACAGGCATATGAAAAGATAATATCACTAATCATTAGGGTAATCCAAATCAAAACCATGATGAGATATCACCTCACACCTGTTAGAATGGCTATCATTAAAAAGACAAGAGACGGCATGCGCTGATGGATATGGTGAAAAGAGAACCTTTTACACTGTTGGTGGGGTGCAAACTGCTCCAACCACTCTGGAAAACAGTAAGGAAGAACATGACTCACAAGGTTTTCCTAAGAGTCCAACTCTAAATGGAACTAATTAGAGAAGACCTAAAGTGTCCACGGATCAAAAAGGAAGAAAATACTACAAGAACCTTTCTCACCAATAGCTATAAAACATCTTAAAAACAGACTCAGTTCTTTGTGGTTTTGGCCCCTTCTCCCATTTCCAGCCCTAGTGGTGTTTGCTAATCCTCCCTAACCCTTCCTTAGGACACAATTTGAAGCCTCTCTTGGATCGTATCCTTTTCTGAGAAGCTGATATTTAATCAATAATCTTTCCAGACTCCAACCCTAATCTCTGCTGGACAGACCACATTTCTCACATTTCTCAGTTTTGTTAGTTAGCCTGGTTGGTTTTTTTGGCAATATCATTAGCTGGACCAAAACAAACATTTCCACACTGGAAAAGGGGAAATCCAAAGCCATTACAATACAACAGATGTACCCCTGAATGTACTAAAGGGATTTTAAATTCCACAGAGAATTTTAAAAAGAATCTAATCTAGATATGTCCATTTAGAGCCACATTTGCAGAGCCCTACATAAAAAAAAAAGGTTGCTGAAATACAGGCTCACATTGGAATCACAAAAGCAAGGACAGTGTCTACTAAATCTGACAGTTTCTAAAGGTAGAACACAGAGTGAGCAGGAGAAATCTGTGGACATATTAGCTTTAGATTTGAGACCTCTTTCAATAGAGGACAAGCCAGAAAAGACTAACCTATGGGGTCAGAAAATAATGTGTGATAAGCATTGGGAACAATCACAGGTAAATATAGGAAGGCAAATAGTTTTTGGCAGTGAAATTGCCTTAAAATGAGTAAAGAATTGTTGCCCAGATGGTGATTCAGTTTTAGGAAACTTAACTTTAATACCTAGGGTACGGGATGTGGCATGAAATAATAAAATGTGCAACCATGGAATAATGATACATCAGTGAAAGGTAAAATAAAATTGAATGATTTGAATAAAATTAATTTGAGCAGAGCTCAGTTATTACTATTTAAATCAATATTTATGGAGCAAACACAGTTTGTTAGAAATATATTAAGAATAGTATATGTAGGATAAAAATGAACAAATAAATAAAAATATTCCCATAGAAACTAAGAAACAGAGGTGCTATCTTCCTTGAATGTTTACATTCCAAAGAGATGGTCTTATATTTAAACTTTTATTAAATATGACTTTGGTATTAACCATCATAAGCAAACACAGGAGCATACATGATTAAATATTATCATATTTATAACTTCTGTGCATTTGGGGGAGTAAAGGAGATAGAGTTGAAAAGGGAAAGAGAATACAGGAAGAGATTACTAATGATAAAAGTTTAAAAAAAAAAAAAAACCCTACAGCTATTGATACCTTCATGACATCATATATTTGTTCTTTATGTTTATCATTTTTCTATCTTGCATATATTTGAGTCAGTCAACTACTGCTGCACAAATAATGTTAATTAATATTACATATTTGGAATTTTAAGAACATAATGCTTGGGTTTTTTGGGTTTTTTTTTTTTTTTTAACCTTCCCTAGGAGATAATATAGAATATAGTACCATTTTAAATATAGGTAGGAGAAAAATCAGCCTCTGAATTTGCAATTTCTATTTCAATAATAAATAGCTAAACAGTATTTGTACTATATTCCCTTGGTGGTCTTTGAAAGTTTTCCATGCAAATATATTACATTTAAAAATAATTTCAACCACTTAAGAAATGTATATATGAAAATTCTTTAAGCTATCTTTCAAAGTAAGAACTCATTTAGAGCTGAGTTGAAGATTTCCACCACACGTCAGTTCCCCTGTCTGCCTGCACCGTGACATTGTTGAGGATAATCATTTTTATTATCCTTCCTGTGATAGGTAATACATACACTTTTAATACATTGCTATGCAAATATTTCTTACTATCAGCTGTGTTCTGCACCTAGGTTACTTAACATATCTCAAAAAATATTACATGCTGATATAAAGAGAGTTTCCCAATTTAAATGCCTACAAAGTATCACATCAATTTTACACATGATCATGGTTTTAAAATAGAATCCCAGACTGAATTTTGCAGGGAACCAAGTGGTAATACCAGGAAAATGTGATTAATGTCTAATGTCTATTCTGTTAATGAATATAAGGCCTCCAGAAGAGTTTGTGGAGTATTTTTATGTTTTCTCTGGTGAAAATATGCAAATTACAGCTAAGGTTAAGCAACTCAAGCCCACTTGTCCATTCTGATTCCTACAAGAACAATAGACTGCCTCACATGGTCAACGTTTTGTTTATCTGACAGCTGAGATTTAAAGAAAATGAACAAAGGAAACAAGCTCCACGTGGTGTAGCCCCAATGCCAGCTCACTGTGCTGCTGGGACACACTTGGTTCTTTGAGCAGCTCGGAGAAAAGGCTCCATGTTGGCTTTATTCTGCCTCGTTATCAGCCCCCAAACAACCCGAGCAGAGGGTGGTGCAGCAGTCTTCACTCCTCGCCACCCATGAGAAAGCCGGAGATTTAATCTCCTCTCTACCATGAAGCTCTCAAGCATCTTTTTCTAATGGCAGCTTGATCTCTTCCCTCTCTCAGCATGGCTTTCTGTTTCGTTCTATACTCAGAGACTTTGTACCAAAAACTAGAAAAGGAATCCATTTGAGAGTCTGAGCTAGATGTTTGTATGATTTTTCAAACCTAACTTGTCTCTCTGTAGGTGCATTTGATATTCTGTGGTTGGTGTACAATGTGCCCAGACACCTATAGTTAACAAATGTCTACAACACTCTAGAGGGAATAAAAAACACAGGCTGTCTGACCTCACATAATCCATCAAAACAATACAATTCTCTCATGAGGGCTAGGGTATACTGAACATTTTACAAATTATTTACTACTAATTTTTCTATAGACTTTATGAAAACCAGTACCCTTTCTTATAATTCCCACACTAAAATACATAAATATATTCAGTGACTTGTTTTGACACTCTATTTTTAGGGACCAAAAAGAAAGTGGTTGTTTTTTTTAATTAGGGCTATTTGATATGATTAAAGATGAAATAAATAGACACACAGATCAATGAAACATAATTGAGAGCCCAGACATAAAACCACATGTATATGGGCAGATAATTTTCAACAAAGGAGACAGAAGAACACAAGGGAGTAAAGAAAGTCTCTTCAATAAATGGTGCTGGGAAAACTGGAAAGCCACATGCAAAATAATGAAACTAGATTACAGTTTGTCCCCATGTACAAAAATTAATTCAAAATGGATCAAAGAGCTAAAGATAAGACCTGAAACAATAAATTACATAGAAGAAAGAAAACATACTAAACTTACGGACCTTGGTCGTAGAGGATATTTTTTGAACTTGACTCCAAAGGCAAGGGAAGTAAAGGCAAAAATAAATGAATAGGACTATATAAAACTAAAAAGCTTCTTCACAGCAAAAGAAACCAACAAAACAAAGAGGCAGCCAACCAAATGGGAGATGATATTTGCAAACAATCACTCAGAAAAAAGGTTTAATGTCCAAACATATAAAGAACTCATAAAACTCACCACCAAAGAAACAAACAACCCAATTAAAAATGGGCAGAGGACCTGAACAGACACTTCTCACAAGAAGACATATAAACAGCCAACAGATATATGAGAAGATGTTCAACCTCACTAGCAATTAGGGAAATACAAATCTAAACTACACTGAGAAACTACCTCACACCTGTTAGAATGGCTATTATCAACTAGACAAGTAATAACAAGTGTTGGAGAGGTTGTGGTGAAAAGAGAACCCTCATTCACTGCTGATGGGAATGTAGACTGGTAGAGCCATTATGGAAAACAGTCTGCTGATTCCTCAAAAAATTAAGAATAGAGCTACCATATGACTCAGCAATCCCTCTCTTGGTTATATACCTGAAAAACTTGAAAACACGTATTCATGAAGATATATGCACCCCTATGTTCACTGCAGCATTATTCACGGTGGCCAAGACATGGAAACAACCAAGGTGTCATTCAACAAATGATTGGATAAAGATGTGGTACATACACACAATGGAATACCACTCAGCCACAAGAAAAGACAAAACACAGCCATTTGCGACAACGTGGACGGACCTTGAGATTATTATGCTAAATGAAATGAGTCAGGCAAAAAAGCTAAGAACCATATGATTTCACTCATATGTGGGATCTAAAACAAACTCATGGATACAGTGTGATGGTTGCCAGAGGGAAGAGGTTGTGGGGTGGGGTGAAGGGGGCCGAATATATAAGGTGATGGAAGATGATTTGACTTTGGGTGGTGGGCACACAGTGCAACATACAGATCTTGTAACTTAGAAACCCACACCTGAAACCTATGTGATCCTATCAACCAATATCACCCCCATAAATTTAATAAACAAACATAAAAAGGTTGAAATAAAGATTCTGGGCCACTGAGAATACAAAATTTATTTCATTGAAATGTCCTGTTTTACTTGAACATCTGAAACTAAATCACCCAAATAAATGTGATCAACATGCCAGGTCACTGTTTTCAGCAATGTTTTGGATTAGACTGATCTGCTACATGTCAAAAATGATCCATGAGTCCACACATGTCTCCTCTGAGTAGTTTCCAGGCTGGGAAGCAAAATAAAGTCTTGGAGTGAATACCTGCTCCATGACACAGACCATTCAGGCCCTCCCAGGTCCCAGCCTGATGGTTTCAAAGATCATTTATCTTATCGCGACCTCCATACAGATTGGATCCTTGCCCTAATTAATAAATACCCTCTCCTCTCCTCTGGTGAACCGAGTCACACTTTAAGTCACATCCAGCACGTGTCCTCCCTCCTCAATCAAACTCTTCTGACATTTCCAGTAATGGAAGCCTCTCTCCACCATTCATTCTCTCAACTTGTTTTGACTGACTATCTATCTCAAACAATTTAACAACTAAGAATATATTACTGAGCCCGGCCAGTGTGGCTCAGCGGTTGAGCATTGGCCCATGCACAAAGAGGTCGCCAGTTTGATTCCCAGTCAGGGCACATGCCCAGGTTGTGGGCCAAATCCCCAGTGGGGGGCATGCAGAAGGCGGCCAATCAATGTTCTCTCTCATCAATGTTTCTCTCTCTCTCTCTAAAATCAATAAAGAAAAAAAAAATTAAAAAAAAAAAGAATGTCTAGATTCCAAAATGGTGGCGGAGTGAATGGAAGCTACACAGACCATCTCCCAGGACCAAACTGTAATTACGACTAAAATAAAGACAAATCATCAGGAAAAAGCAACAGAAAAGCAGCTTGCAAGGACCATACAACCAAGGACAATGAATCGATCCTGGTAAGATTGCGGAGGTGCGAGAGGGGGACTGGGAGCCCACAAACAGCAGCTGTCTTAGCTGTGAGCAAGCCCTTGGGCTTAAAGCCCAAGCCAGCTCCACAGTGCAGAGGGCTGGGACAGAGCACTAAAATAGCCACAGCCACTCACCTTGGGCTCCGGCAGAGGGAGGGTGGACTGGACTGGAACTGTGTGGGGACACTGAGGATTTGGAGACCACTCAGAGCTTTTGTTGAGTTGCAGCCATACAGGATGGTGGCCATCTTACTCCTTCCCAGGGCTCTGGGGAGAGGCAACAGCCCCTCCCTCGGAGATTCAGCCCCACCCAGATGGGCCATTGAAATGCAAATTGAGGCTCATTAACAACCAGCATCTGCCCCAGCCTCGGAAAATCCTCTGAACACCTGAGGGAGGTTTTCATTCAACTGAGAACCCAAGGCTCTTCAAGTAACCATGACTAATAGCCTCTAGGCAAAAAGCTAGAGGATAACAATCTTTTCTGGGCTTGCAAATCTACCTAGGAAAGTAAGACTTGACAGTGGTGTTGAACGTGGCTCATCCCACGCTCATCCAAACCCAGTAGAGGGAGCCACAAACAGCAGAACACCAACATCCACAGGGAAAATTTGGCAGGCTCCAAAACCCACTGAGATAGCCCAAATGGTGAAACAAAGAAACAAATCCCAAATGAAAGAACAAGAGACCTCTACCGAAGATGAGATAGATGAAATGGAGTTAAGTTAACAGAGCTAGAATTCAGAGTCATGATCTTGAAGCTCAACAGCATGAGTAAGGACATCAACACCATGAGTAAAGACATAGAAATGTTGAAAATCAACCAACTGGAAATCAAGAAGCACCAAGAAGAAATGAAGAATAACATAGCAGAAATAAAGAACACATTGGAAGGACTAAACAGCAGAGTAGAGGAAGCGGAGGACCGGATCAGTGAATTAGAAGACAGGGTACAAAAAAACAACCAATCAGAAAACTAAAAGGAAAAAACAATGAAAAAAACAGGAAGACAGCTTAAGAGAACTGTGGGACAACTGGAAACATAATACTATTCACATCATAGGAGTCCTTGAAGAAGAAGAAAATGAGCAAGGGTTAGAGAATATATTTGAAGAAATAGTGACAGAAAACTTCCCTAATTTGGTGAAGGAAGAAGGCATTCAAGTTCAAGAAGCACAGAGAGTCCCAAGTAAGAAGAACCCAAACAGGCCTACACCAAGACACATAGTAATTAAAATGCCAAAAATTAAAGACAAAGAGAGAATCCTAAAGGCAGCAAGAGATAAGCAACAGGTTACCTACAAAGGAACCCCCATCAGGCTATCAGCTGACTTCTCAACAGAAACACTACAGGCCAGAAGGGAATGGCATGAAATAATCAAGGTCATGAAAAACAAGGATCTGAACCCAAGAGTACTCTACCCAGCAAGGCTATCATTCAAAATAGAAGGTCAAATAAAGAGCTTCCCAGACAAAAAAAGGCTAAGGGAATACATTAGCACCAAACCAGCACTGCAAGAAATGTTAAAAGGACTGCTGTAATTAGTAGAACAAATAGGAAGGAAAATAGAAACACACTAAACAAAAATGGCAATAAATAAGTACATATCAATAATCACCTTAAATGTAAATCGTTTGAATGCTCCAATAAAAAGACACAGAGTAGCTGATTGGATAAGAAAGCATGACCCATATATATACGTTGTTTACAAGAGACCCACCTCACAACAAAAGACTCACATAGGTTGAAAGTGAAGGGATAGAAAAAAATCTTCCAAGCAAACTGAAAGGAAAAAAATGCTGGGGTAGCAATACTCATATCTGATAAAATAGATTTCAATATGAAGGCCATAACTAGAGACAAAGAAGGTCACTACAAAATATTGAAAGGATCTATCCAACAGGAAGATATAAGCTTGGTAAACATATAGGCACCCAATATAGGAGCAAAATATATTAAAAATCTTCTGGAGGACTTCAAAGGAGAAATCGACAGCAATACAATCATAGCAGGGGACTACAACACCCCACTGACATCACTGGATAGACCCTCTAAACAAAAAATTAACAAGGAAACAGAGACTCTAAATGATGCACTAGATCAAATAGATTTAATAGATATCTACAGAGAATTACACCCCAAAACTGCAGAATTCACGTTCTTCTCAACTGCACATGGGACATTCTCAAAGATAGACAACATGTTAGGACATAAACTAAGTCTCTACAAGTTCAAGAAGATTGAATTCATATCAAGCATCTTCTCAGATCACAATGGCATGAAACTAGAAATCAATTGCAACAAGAACATGCAAAGACACTTGAACACATGGAGGCTAAATAACATGTTATTAAACAATGAATGGGTCAACGAGGATATCAAGGAAGAAATTGAAAACTTCCTGAGAACCAATGAAAATGAACACATAATAACACAAAATTTATGGGACACAAGCGAAAGCAGTCCTGAGGGGGAAGTTCATAGCACTACAGGCCTACCTCAAGAAACAAGAAAATTTTCTAATTGATTATGTAACCTCACAACTTAAAGAACTAGAAAACAAACAAAAAGAAAACCCCAGCGCAAGTAGAAGGAAGGAAATAATAAATATCAGAACAGAAATAAATGACATAGAGACCAGAAAAACAATTCAAAGGATCAATGAAACAAAGAGCTGGTTTTTTGAAAAGATAAACAAGATTGATGGACCCTTAGCTAGACTCACCAAGAATCAAAGAGAGAGAACTCAAACACACAAAATCAGAAATGAAAGAGAAGTAACAACTGACACCACAGAAATACAAAGGATCATTAACAAATACTATGAACATTTATATGGCAACAAATTCGACAATCTAAGCGAAATGGATAAATTTCTAGAAACACATAGTCTCCCAAAACTGGACTGGGAAGAGATGGAAAACTGGAACAGACCAATAACAATGAAGGAAATTGAAGATGTAATCAAGACTCTCCCAGCAAACAAAAGCCCAGGCCCAGGGCTTCACGGGGGAGTTTTACCAAACATTCAAAGAAGAACTAACACCCATTCTCCTCAAACTAATTCAAAAAATTCAAGAAGAAGGAAGTCTTCCAAACTCGTTTTATGAGGCTAGCATAATTCTAATTCCAAAACCAGAAAAACACACTAGAAAGAAAGAAAACTACAGGCCAATGTACCTGATGAGCATAGATGCCAAAATCCTGAACAAAATACTAGCAAATCAGATTCAGCAATACATCAAAAAAATTATTCACCATGACAAAGTGGGATTCATCCCAGAGATGCAAGCATGGTTCAATATTCGCAGATCAATAAATGTGATACACCACATAAACAAAATGAGAGATAAAAACCACATGATTATATCAATAGGCGCTGAAAAAGCATTCGACAAAATCCAGCACCAATTTCTGATAAAAACGCTCAGCAATTTGTGAATAGAGGGATCATATCTCGACATAATAAAAGCCATGTATGAAAGACCTACAGCCAACATCATACTCAATGGGCAAAAACAAAAACATTTCCTTTAAGAACCGGAACAAGACAGGGATGCCCACTTTCGCAACTCATTTAACATAGTACTGGAAGTCTTAGCCACAGCAATGAGACATGAAGAAAAAAATAAAAGGGATCCAAATTGGAAAGCAGGAAGTGAAACTGCCATTATTCACAGATGACATGATATTATACATAGAAAACCCTAAAGACTCCATCAAAAATCTACTAGACTTAATAAATGAATTTTCAAGGTAGCAGGATACAAAATTAACATCAAGAAATCAATGGCATTCTTACACACCAATGATGAACTCATAGAAAGAGAAACTAAAAAAAAAACAATACCATTTACCATCATGACAAAAAAATTAAGATACCTAGGAATAAACTTAACCAAAGAAGTAAAGGACCTATTTGCAGAAAACTACAGGACATTGAAAAAGGAAATAGAGGAAGATATAAAAAAGTGGAAGCATATACCTTGTTCATGGATTGGAAGAATTAACATCATTAAAATGTCCATATTACCCAAAGCAATCTATAGATTCAGTGCAATCCCCATCAAAATACCAGTGACATATTTCACAGACCTAGAACAAATACTTCAAAAGTTCATATGGAACCAAAAAAGACCCCGAATAGCCACAGCAATCTTAAAAAAGAAGGACAAAGTAGGTGGGTATCACAATACTGGATATCAGGTTATACTACAAAGCTACTGTAATCAAAACAACCTGGTACTGGTACAAGAACAGGCATATAGACCAGTGGAACAGAACAGAGAACCTGGAAATTGACCCAAGATATTATGCTCAATTAATATTCGACAAAGGTGGCAAGAGCATACAATGGAGTAAAGACAGCCTCTTTAATAAATGGTGTTGGGAAAATTGGACAGCTACATGCAAAAAAATGAAACTAGACCATCAACTTACACCATACACAAGAATAAACTCAAAATGGATAAAAGACTTAAATGTGACTCATGAATCCATAAAAATCCTAGAAGAAAATGTAGGCACCAAAGTTTCGGACATCATATGCAGCAGAATCTTCACTGATACATCAACTAATGCAACAGAAACAAAGGAAAAAATGAACACATGGGACTACATCAAACTCAAAAGCTTCTGCACAGCAAAAGAAACAACCATCTAAATGGAAAGGGAACCCACTGTATGGGAGAGCATAATTGCCAATGATACATCAGATAAGGGGTTAATCTCCAAAATATATAGAGTGCTCATACAACTCAACAAAAGGAAGACAAAGAACCCAATTAAAAAATGGGCAGAGGAACTGAATAGACACCTCTCCAAACAGGACATACAAATGGCCAAGAGACATATATGAAGAAATGGTCAACATCACTAATCATCAGAGAGATGCAAATTAAAACAACAATGAGGTATCACTTCACATCTGTCAGAATGGCTGCCATCAACAAATCATCAAACAAGTGTTGGCGAGGGTGTGGAGAAAAGGGGACTCTAGTACACTGCTGGTGGGAATGCAGACTGGTGCAGCCACTATGGAAAACAATATGGTGTTACCTCAAAAAATTAAAAGTTGAATTGCCATTTGACCCAGTGATCCCACTCCTAGGAATATACCCTAAGAAGCCTGAAACACCAATCAGAAAGAATATATGTACCCCCATGTTCATAGCAGCACTATGTACAATAGCTAAGATCTGGAAACAGCCCAAGTGTCCATCAGTGGATGAATGGATAAAAAAGCTGTGGTACATATACACAATGGAGTCCTATGCAGCTGTAAGAAAGAAAGATCTCTTATCCTTTGAGACGACATGGAGGGACCTAGAGAGTATTATCCTAAGCAAAACAAGCCAAGCAGAGAAAGACAAATATCACATGATCTCACTTATTTGTAGAATATAATGAACATAACAGTTTGAGGAACAGGGTAGACCCAGAAACGTGGAAGTAGGGTACAGACTGACAACCCTCAGAATAGGGGGTGGGGGAGGAGGCAAGAGATAAACCACAGAACTTATGTGCATGTACGCATAAGTGATGGACATGGACAACAAAGCTGGGGACGGGGTGGGGGGGATGGGGAGGAGGGTGTCAATGTGGAAAAAAGGAGAAACATCTGTAACAAAAATAAATTAATAAAATATTTTTAAAAAAAGAATATATTACTGTATGTCCTGAGTTGTACATATTTTCTCCAAAATATTGTGTTTCATTGGAATACAGGAACCATAACCTTGTTTACTGATGTACACCAAAGTGACTATCATAAGGCTAAGCACATAATGAGAACCCAGTAAACGCCTGTTCCTTTGATCATTGTGAATAAACGGTGGCTCTATTTTCAATAACTTAATGGTCAAGGGCTAATGCCGCTTTAAAAATTCTTCCTTAATCTTTATATAGAACACTGTATCTGGACCTACCCAAGAACCCTGCCATGTCTTAAAAATCTACTTTTATGAATCATTGTAGATGAAATTGTGGATAAATGACTTTGTGCTCAGTTGTTCTGGGAAATGCATAACATTTTCAAATAATACAATTCACTTTTCCAATGCATAACAGGCTTTTAAAAAGCTACTTCCAAAAATTGTTTACATAAAACTGCTTTGTCCTTAAAGAAACATGATATTCAACTAGAAACACATGTTTCACTTGGTCTCCATTTCCAGCTCTTAACCCAAAAAATATTCATCTGATTCCTTAAAAGGAATTAAGCTGATATATTCTTTATAGAAGTCAAAATTTTTTAAAATATGTTTTTATTGATTTTTGAGAGAGAGAGGACGAGAGACAGAGATAGAAACATTGACATGAGAGAGATACATCATTAAGCTGCCTCCAGCACACCCCTACTGGGGATGGAGCCTGCATGCAGGCATGTGCCCTGAACGGGAATCGAACCGGGACCTCTCAGTCCATGGGACGACGCTCAGTCCACTGAGCCACACTGGCTGGGCTAGAAGTCAAATATTTTAACTGAGCATTAGACATTCTTTTCCTATGTCTTTATTTTATATTTCAAAAATTACAATGAGCCCAATACTCATATTTTAAACATTGTCTTGAATAAATGCAGAAATCATATTCTCTCCTCTCTCACCTAAGTGACTGCTGCTAAAAAATTCTATAGATACATGCAGGTAATCTAATAAACCTATGACAGACAATTCAATAGCTTAATTTTTTTTTTTTATCCTCACTCGAGGACATTTTTTCATTTTTTGTCCCGATAGAGTGGGAGGGAGAGAGAGGAAGAGAGAGAGAGAGAGAGAAACATCGATGTGAAAGGGACACATCTAGTGGCTGCCACCCGCACGACCAACCAGGGCCGGGGACAAACTGCAACCGAAGTACATGCCCTTAGCGGGAACTGAACCCGGGTCTCTCTGGACTGCAGGCCGATGCTCTAACCGCTGAACCAAACCGGCCAGGGCTCAATAGCTTAATTTGATTCAGTATCTTGATATTTTAGCATATTGATTGCACAGGTCACCTTAATATGCATTTGCAAAGCAACTTTTATTTTTCCTTTGTTATATTTATCTTTTGTTATGTTTGTTGTTATATATATGAAGATTGATTAGTTATGTGTATAATTACTTATTTAATGTCTTCTTTCAACAGTAGGGTCTACAAGGGCACAATGCTTGCTTTATTTACCTTTACATTCTTAGTGCTTAAGAGTTACATGCACAAAACAGGTTCTCAACAAATATTTATAGAATGAAAGAAAAGAGAAATTTTGGTTTCAGCTCCAAATGTAATGAGTTTATATGTAGTATTGCCATCCTTCCAATAAGAAATAATTGCAGAAGCTGAAAATCAATGGTTGTGAATCCATCAGAAATCTGAGGTCACAGAGCAAATTGCCACCCAAATCCGAAGATAACATGCACATCCAGACAGGTGCACATCCAACCAAGATCTGCTCAGCAGAAGGCACTAAAGCCATAAACTGGTAGGAATATTTCAGTGGTAATTTTGACAGGTTACTGGAAGCTCAATGAGCACTAGCATGAGAGTGAACTATTTCTAGGGGCTGCATTCCTGGGACAGGAGGGAGAAGTTCGCTTATCTGGGCTTTCCTTCTGCAATCTTACCATGTTTTCCTGAGATACTCCCTTTTGGCCCCAGTAGGGAGAGAAGCATTAACCATTGGGAAACATAGGAAGACCTGTCCATAACAAAAGGATTTCATCAGAATACCATTCTGAACCTTATCCCAGCTGTAGGAAGGTAACTCCTCCCCACTCCAGCTCCATCCAGCCTTCCTGTCTCACTTAAGACAGTAATAAAAGAAAACAGAGAAAGGGATTAAAAGATACATTTGGAAAACTGCAGGAGGAAAAATCAAAAACAAAACTACACACCACTGGAGGAGTAACAGTAACACTTGTAAAGGCTACAGCCCCCAAGACACAGGCCCATTAAATAACTGAGACTAAATTGGAATTTTTTCTGTGTTAATCCTCATCCGAGGATATTTTTCCATTGATTTTTAGATAGAGTGGAAGGGAAGGAAGAAGAGAGAGAGTAAGAAACAGCCTAGTGAAAGAGACACATGGATCGGTTGCCTCCTGCAACCCAGGTATGTGCCCTTGACCTGGAATCGAATCCTAGGGCCAGTGCTCTAACCGCGGAGTCAAACTGGCCAGGGCTCAACTGAAGTATTTTAGAATGTTCAACCTCACCTTCATCCTACCATCCTACCAATAACCTCCAGTATAATAACAGTATATTATGGAAGAGAGTTGCAAGAAACATTCTTTGAGTAGCAATACACTGCAAAGTCCCAAAGCCAAGAAAGGAGACCAAAACAAAGACATTAGCGCAATTTGAAGACTCTGGTACCTATAACTAAACAATAATTAAACAATAATTAAACACTGCCTGACTCCCAGCCAGATCTTGATCCATTGAATTTTATGAAAGTTTTTTTTTTAAAGCTGCTAAACAAAAAATACTGTTTAAAGAATAAAAAGACAAGTCACAATCCGAGAGAAAATATTTGCAAATCACTTATCAGAGTAATGATTTGTATCCAATACATGCAAAGAACTCTGAACTCAACAATAAATAAACAAAATGCCTAACTGAAAAATGGGCAAAGGATCTGCACATGCACGTAACCAAAGAAGATACACAGATGGCAAATAAATATCTGAAAAGAGTCTCACCACCCTTTGTCGTTAGGAAATTTCAAATTAAAGGCACCATTAGATAGCACTGCACACCTATTAGTATGGCTGAAATCCAAAAAGCTGACGATAGCAAGCACAAGGAGCAGTGGGAACTGTCATTCATTGCTGGTAGGGACACAAGAGGCACAGCCATTCTGGAAGACAGATTGGCAGTTTTTTATGAAGATCAACATAATCTTAACACATAATTCAGCAACTGTGCTTTCAGATATGTATCCAATGTTTTTGAAAATGTAAGTTCCTAGAAATATGCATTGTAAAGATATATACAACTGTATTCATAGTCACCTAAAACTGAAAACAACCAAGATATCCTTCAAAAGGTAAATGAATAAACAAATATTATTCAAAAATAAAATATGCTATCAAGCATTGCAGAACTATAGATGGATCTTAAATGCATATTACTAAGTGAAAGAAGTCTTAAAATTTGTATATTGTTTAATTCCATTTGTATGACATTCCAGAAAAGGTGGGGCTATGCTGACAGCACACAGGACATGTTTTTTCCAGGGGTTTGGGGGACGGGGACTGAATTGATGAAAGAGGGATTTTTAGATTGGGGAAACTATTCTATATGATATTGTAATGATGGGCACATACCATTATGTATTTGTCAAAACCCATAGAACTTTACTGCACACACAGAAAATGAACATTCATCATAAAAAATGTTTTTAAATAATTTAGGAGGTCAGAGAACCTGAGGATGAAATTCAGAATGTGACAACGCATTCCAACAATATTACAGGTCTACAGAACAGCCTGACCAAAGGGATGGGGGAAAGGTGCTGACCAAAGAAACTGAATGAAAACAATGTCCTCTAGTTTGTAGAATTGTTTCCCCAGGTTTGGTTTAACAATTCTGAAACTACAATACATGCATCTGAATTGAAAATTAATGTAATGCATACTGATGGTGCAAGCCAGGTTTTTCATCCATGGGAGGTTATAGACAAACAAGGGGGAGAGGGAAAATTGTCCATATGGTATTGGTGGAGTTGAAGACATTAGTATGAACTCATGTTAATGTTGATACAGGGGGACACACAGAAATGTTTATACATACGTATATATACATGGGTTAATATGCACACATATCTTCTTGCTCTGTGAACTGAGAAGCTTAGAAGCAATGATATCTAAGTAGCACTAAGCACACCTAGAGTCTACATTTTGGTTTCTAATGCCATTCTCCAATTAAAGGAACTAGGGTTCTTCGGGGAAATGCTCAGTCCAGGACTGGGACAGGATCTACATAAGGTCTGGGCATCTTGTAATAGCAGAAGAACTGGAGGTGCAAAAATGTAAACACAGCTACAGTGAAGGTATGTCAGAAGAGCCAGGAGTCAAAGGAAAGAGCTCCCAGTAGCCAAAGCCAAAACAATTTGGGCAACAAAAATTATTAAGGTAGATTCGATTGTAATCCAAAGTATAGTGTCTATATCCACGTGTCCAAACTGATGTAAATGACGGAATAAGCAAATAAATGGAGAGAACAAACCTTTTCAAAGAATTCAAAAAATTTTATGTAGATACTCATCACTCAAGGAGGTGAAACATAACTCCTATTCCATAAGTACAGGCTACACATAGTGACTTTCTTTCAAAGATTACTGCAATAGAGGAGCAGGAGTTGAGGAAATGTGCATTGGAGAAACCCGTTACACATTACTTCAGCCAGGGATCAATGCTAACTTCAACAGTGATAAAGCATGCTGATAGTATATAGCCTTCATATAATGTGATGAAAATGGTACTTTACCTCTGATCTTTCTCATAAAAATCCATAAGCTTGGTCTAATCATAGTAAATGAATCCCAAATGAAAACCCACTTCACAATAGCTGGGCCGCACTTCTCAGAACTACCAATGTCATCAAAAACAAAGAAAGCCTGAGAACACTAACAGTCCAAGAAGTCTAAGGACACAGAAATACTAAAGGTAATGCAAAATCTTGGATGGCACTCTCATTAAAATTTTAAAAAATGGTGACCAGATAAAAACTAAGGACACTTGAATAATGTATGAATTTTAGTTCATGAAATGTGTCAGTACTGTCCCATTATGTCTGACATATAAACTAATATGACATGTTAACCAGACGGAAATCTGAGTGTAGTATATATGGGAACTCTGTATTATCCTCTTAATTTTTATATCATTCTAAAACTATTCTAAAATAAAAGTTTATTTAAATTAAAGTTTGCAAAGCAGTATTATTAACTGCAGTTATATTGCTGTACATTAAATCTCCAGAAATTTGTTGGATGTCTTCTGACACATGAAAATGATATATCATTCCACTTATTTAGGTCTTCCTTAATTTCTTTCAGCAATGTTTCAGTATTCAAGATACATGTTTTACTCCTTTGTTGGTAGATTTATCTTTAAGTATTTTATTTCTTGATGCTATTTTAAATGGCATTTTTAAGTTTCAGTTTCTCATTGTTCCTCATTAGTATATAGAAATACATTTGATTTTTGCATATTAATACTGCAAACTTGCTAAACTCACAAAATTGTTTTAGAAGTTTTGTTTTTTGAAGAACCCATTGAATCTTCTACTTAGATGATTGTGTGAAAAAAAGAAAAGGCAATCTTGTGTCTTACATTCCAATCTGGATGCCCTTTTTTTTTCTTGCTTTATTGCACTAGATATAAACTCCAGTACAGTGTTTAAAATAAGTGCTGCAATCAGACATCTTTTTGTCTTTTTTGATCTTAGGGAGTAGCATTTAGTCTTTTACCAATAAGTAAGATGTTCGTTGTAGGGTTTTTGTAGATGTTCTTTATCAAGATGGACAAGATTTTTTTTATCTGTACTTTGCTGACGATTTTTATCAAGAATGGAAGTTGTACTTTGTCAAATGCATTTTCTTATTCTACTGAGTTAATCATATGGTTATTCTTTTTTGGGTTCTCGACAAGTACCTTTGGTTTGCTGACACAGTACATTACATTGAACGACTTTTCAAGATAAACTCCATTAGCCACCTTGTATTACCTTTTGTTGGATCTGATTTGCTAAAATTTACTAGAATTTTTGCATCTATATTCACAGGAGATAGTAAACTATAGTTTTTTTCTCTCATCATATCTTTGATGGGTTTTGGTATCAGAATAATGCTGGCCTCATGGAGTAATTTGGAAACTCTCTTCTGAGGCAAGAGCTTAAGAAGGGTTAGAGCCACAAATTCCATCAAGATTTAATCATAAATCTACCTACTCAAGAACAACATTTTCAATTGTCTTCAGTGGAAGGTGGAAATTGCACTCTTCTAAATAATTACACTTTTCCAAATAGTTTGTCAGTTATGTCTCCCTTACCATATGACAACATTTCTTCAGGAATTTCACCTTTTTGCCCCATTATTTAGTAATTATACTGTATTTTACTAGCCAATTGCATACTATTTGGTAAGGGTGGCATCATACTATTACAGAACAAGACAGAACTAGAAACCTTTTTAACAAGTGTAATGCAGGGCCCCATTACTGGTGACTCCAAGGTATGCACTGTTTTGAGTGGGACAAACTTAAGTCAAGGAGAAACTCTGAAGTTAATTAAAGCAGTCTGTAAAATTTTATTCAATTTATTGAACTTCAACTTCCAATAGAACAGGAAAACTTCTCCATGTATGAATCTCTACAAGTATCTTACAAAATATCTTGAAAGAAGTTTGTGCTAAACATGTGTTATAACAGTAACTGGTGACTTGCTAGAAACATTTGCTAAAGGTGTACATATCAGGAAGCGTCAGGCACAGCACGGCTCTCCACTGTGTCGTCCTCTCCCCATTCCATGCACTCAGGGTTATGCTTCCTGGTCTGATTAGTTCTTGCATGGAGTGTTCTATGCTCTGTACTTCTTCCGTCCCCATCCCCTCTGCATGCAATCAGATATTCTGGCCATTAGAGACTATTTTAAAAGGAACTCAAAATTCACATTATGGTATAAAGAGTTATTAGCATGGAAACTTTTTCAACCCAACAACCATGTAATACAATTCTAGTAGTGAAAATTTTCACATCAACATCAGATAGAAAAGAGATATTTGGGGCCTTTATGTTCCTCTAACGAAATTGTTATTTATTTATAAACCAATTAAGTCACTTAGTTTTATTCTCCTTTATTCAACAATTAAATGCCATTCTGTAGGCTCTGGTGATAAAAAAGAAAAAAGAAAAGAAAAGAAAAGAAAAGAAAAGAAAAGAAAAGAAAAGAAAAGAAAAGAAAAGAAAAGAAAAGAAAAGAAAAGAGAAATAGGTTTCCACCAGGAGCCTAAAACAAATGGGTAGAGATAGACAATAAGTAATACATGGAATGTAATATATTTATAATGTGATCAATGCTATAATACAATAAACAGAGATATAGAAAGAAATCTGGATTGTGCTAATTAAGATAGAGTGCTCAAGGAGGTTAGTATCCGAGAATGTGATGTTTGACCTGAAACAAGAAGTCAACTATTCCCGTGGCTTTCCATGAGGTTCCTTTCATTTTTATTTGTAAACTCTACCCAACACATTTCTCCTCCTTTATTCATTCATTTAGATATCTGTGAAATAGTAACCTAAATAGGATACAATGTTGATTTGAGCCACACAACATAATGAAAATCTAATTAAGTGCTATTTTTTAAACACTTATTAACATAGAGAAACAAATAAGCCAAGCGTCCTTTGTCTCATTGTCTCAGTGGCTGGTCTTTTCAAGGCTTTATCTCCTCTTCAGAAACAATATAATTTTCAGACCCTTCTTCTGTCCATTACACATTATTTATTCAAATTATGTATGCCCTTTTGTTAATAACAGCAGGTGTTCTCAATTTAGGATGTCTCTCAGAATTTTCTAAGGACCTTGTTAAAAAAGAAAATTTACTCCAAAATGGTGTATACCACATTTCTTCTTTTCCCTCCACTTTTTTACTTTAAATACATTATGTAACCTATGTGCATAAAATAGGAAAACCAATTATTTGTAAAGAGTAGAGAGAGAGAGGAAAAAAAGAAAAGAAAAGAAATGAGCATGAGAAAAAGGAACCAGACCAAACTAAGCAGGTTGCTTTGGTAGCACTAACTGGGTTCAAGGCTTTTGTTCTTTTAGTGTCAAACATTTCTCTGACAACCATGATACAGAGCACCATCTAGCGGTTTCATGGATTCAAACAATCCACACTTTCATGCTCAATTTCCAATCAAGCAATATAAAAATGAGGGTTTTTTTATAGGATGCAATACTTCAGTTATGAAATGGATACCTTAGAGACTCAGTAACAGAGTCAGAAATTGTTTTCTGGGTATGTGCAAAATGCATATTGAGGAGGTTTATGATTATAGTTTGCTTTTTAGAGTTTAAAATAATGATTATTTGTTATAAAGGACTAATCATATGGCATTTCTATAAAAAGTTTGAAGAATATGAGCATCATCTTTAAAACAAGTTTATATGTAAAATTATAAGTGTATGGTAATCACAAGCTCCATTGAGGAAAAGTACCCATTTTGATCAATTTACATTAGAGAGGGAGAGAGAGAAGAAGGGAGGGAGGATGGGAGGAAAGAAACAGAATGAAGGAAAGGAATGATGTAAAGTGAGAGAAAAACCCTTTATTCTATACAAATCTATGTGTATTTGCAAGGGAGAGAAAGATTCAACTCCGTAATTACTAGAGTTTTCCTTCATGCCAATAAAACTCAGCCTGGTTAGGGAAAATGGAAAATTATACTCAAAGTAAAAATTATTGTATCCCACGAATATACTCACAATAAAAACTTGGCCAAGATTATTCATTTTACATATTAGATTTAAAGTTAACAATATTGATTTTCTAAAACCCAAGTAAATTATGTGTATGCCAAAAGGATAAAGCTTTCTTAAAGCACTGGGGTGACAATTTGCAGGTATTATATTTTGGATTCCACTAACCTCAACTTTTAAACATCGAGAAAAAAACAAATCCTAAAACAAATCACTTAAAAATTATGGCCATCTATCCTTTCATTTACTCAAGAAATGAAATTAGACAGTTGTGAAAAAAGACCAAGTAAAATAATAGAAGTGCAAGCCCTTTGAAAAACTTACAAAATATGATGAAATTTTCACTGAAATTTGAAGGACCACTGAAGATGAAGATCTTTTGTAAATCTGTAATTGATTTGTTGAACCTGGTATTTCAGAGCATTAAAAATGATAAATGCTAATTCTACGCAGCCGTCAGGTCATTTTAGAAAGAACTAACTTAAAGAAAAATGGCTCTAGTCGGTAACCAACTAGCCATAGCACTCTTGATGTGTCCAAAAATGATACAATAATAATGCTAACATTTTGTAAGCTCCTAATACTTTCCAGGTTGTGCTAAACTCTGTATGGCTATCATATAATACTAATAAAATCCCCCAAAGTATAAGTATATTATGTTGGGCTTATTATAGGTGAGGAATTTCTTTTCATAGCTTATAATCATTGAGAGACTACTGTGTGTAAGGACTTACAGAAGGCTAGAGATTCTACAGTGATTTACTTCCTTTCCTTGGAGCTGACAAGGAAAGCAATATAAATGAGCAAATGTGCAAGCCAAGAAAAAATATAACAAATAAAGACCAGTTGTTGAGAATTTAGCTCAGCTACCCAATGGTGTTGTTGCCTGTTGCCTCGCATGGGTTTGACTTGACCTTCAGGGCCCTCACCTGACACTAACCCCCTCGCGCAAGTACAGGGCCTAGACAACAGCCTGAAGTCACAAGTCAGTGTCAGTTTCTGACATGACTTCCCCAATGACCTCTGTGACTAAAAAGTCTCCCCACTCCCAAGGCTTCCTACTTGTATGCCCCTTAGTTAAAGTCCGTATAGAGCTTAACAAAACCCAGCTCTTTTTGGTTTGAATTGACCAATCTGGCCTTAGCCCCAGAACCCCAGAACACTCCACCCCAGACACTAATAAAGCCAGGTGCCCCAGATCCTGCCTCCCTCTCCCCACACTGTGCCTTGGACTCCATATGTGGCCCCCTGAGACCTACTGTGGTGTGCTTCCTCCAGGACCTGAGTGATAAACCTCTATTTCAATTTTTCTCGTGGTCTTTTGTTGAACTGTGGCTCACCATCTGACACCCTGGAACTCTGCTAGCAAGGCTGATTTAACAAAGTCATACCACAAGTGCTACACAAAGAATCAAAATGTCCAATTAACCTAATTGACCAAAGAGGAAGATTTATTTGAGAAAGTGGATTTTTAACTGAGATGTGAATGACTAGACAAAATATGACCTGCAGAGATCAGGAGAAATTGATTTGCAGAGAGTAAAAAGAGCAAGTGAAAACATAATGAGGCAGGAATGAACCCGGCATCTTTGAATGAAAGGATAAAGGCCAGTGTGGCTGGGGTGGGCGAAGGGCAGACAGGAAGGAGAAGAAGACAGAGAAGCCGAGACTAATCATTGGGGGCTTTTAAATTCAGGTTCAGACTTGAATTTCATTCTAATGGTGAAGGTTGAGAGGGATGTTATGGAGCAGATATAAGACAGGATTTTTTAAAATCACTCCGCATTACAGAGAACAGACCGTGCAGGAGCGAGGGCGCAAAACGAAAAGCAATGTAAAGGCCACTGCAATCGGCTGAGAGAAAAATGCTCGAGTCGTGGATGACAGTGCAGAAATGAAGGTGAGAAGACAGTAGCTGAAAGATGAGCTTTGGACTTAGAGTCAACAGATTGTGGGGCATGGCTCAAGAGGGAGAGGCAAAGAAGGGTAAGCAGGAATGATGCTGGAAATTCTGGCCTGAGCAGCTGGGAAATGGGCTTACTAACTGATTTGTGAAGACTAGAAAGAGGTGGGCTTAGGCACTGAAAGTCCATTTTATAGCTGGGACTTGATCTTGCCTTTTTATGCCAGAGTACGCACCATTGATTAACAGAAAGGCCGTTTAAGAGACTATATTTTCTTTCCGAATTTATATAACTTCGGGGAATTTTTGAACGCATCAGTAATGTGTATGCCTTTTCTTCTCTTCCTGTCTGCATCCAGTTAATCACTCAATTATGCAAAGTACACAACATATTTTATTATTGCAATGCACTGAAAATAATTCACCCATTGAAACTAACCCCAAAGTGATGGTGTTTGGATGTGGGGCCTTTGGGGATAAAGTAGGTTATAAGGATGGAGCCCATATGAATGGGGTCAGTGCCCTCATAAGAGGCCAGAGAGCTAGCTACTCCCTTTTCACCACGTGAGGACACAGCATGAGGACAGCCACCTCTAAACCAAGAAGAAGGCACTCACCAAGGACCCAACCATGCTAGCTCTTTGATCCCAGACTTCTAGCTTCCAGAACTGTGAGAATTAAATATTTGTTGTTTAAGCCACCAGTCCATAGTAATTTGTTATAGCAGTCTAAGCTCAAACAATTCTAATCTCCTTTATAAACCTACACAATAATTACAAAAAAACAAAACATAAGAAACAATTCTCAAGGAATAAATTAACAAGCATATTTGAAAGCTTCCATAGCAGGAAAATGCCGTAAAATGTAATACTTTTGTAAAAATACAGTAAAACTAAAAAGACAGAAGAATCATGCCCCACCAACATGGCTGAAGCATAGTAGGGATTCAATGACATTTGTAGAATTTAACTAAGTATTATAGTTAGAAAGTAATCAGCAGTAGCATCAAAACTGGTATTTATTAAAAATTTAAGGTTATGCCTAGCCAGTGTGGCTCAGTGGTTGAGCGTCGACCCATGCACCAAGAGGTCGCCAGTTCAATTCTTGGTCAGGGCACATGCCCAGGTTGGGGGCCCGATCCCCAGTGGGGGGCATGCAGGAGGCGGCCAATTGCTGTTCTCTCTCGTTGATGTTTCTATCTCTCTCTCCCTCTCCCTTCCTCTCTCTCTAAACTCAATAAAGAAAAAAAAATATATATATATATATAATTTAAGGTTATAAGCCACCGCTTCTCAAAATATATAGCAGGGTCTTTGGGTTCTGTGGACCTACTAACAGGCCTTATTCAGAGGAGTGCTTGGTGGGCTGCCCTATGCGCCTCGCTGTGTGACACTTACTGAATTTCCATGAGAAGTTCATAGCTACAAACATTTTTGAGGCTGAAAATTAAGGTTTGAAAAATGTTGCTTTAAGCTGGGATGAATTTCATTTTTCTTTACATATTCACATTTTCCAAGTTTGATACCTGATCTTCCTTGTATTGTCATAATTTAAAGTGAGAAGGAAAATTTACACTGATGCTTATCAATCACTGTAACTGTTTATTGGAATCTACATCTTTTACTATTCCTGCATTTCTTATTGGCTTTAGCAGTTCATCCTTATAAACTAACCAAACAGAATAAAAGAAAATGTGTATGGGCGTATGATAGGTTGGGGGAACCAAAATGGTTCAGGAATACTTTTTCTCTTTTGGGGAGCACAGTTAGGGCTTGAGCAACTTTCTACCAAAGACAGCTGTACCATGAAGGTGCTGAGATTCAATCCTTTTGTAAGATTTCTCTGCCTAATCAACTGAGCAGTACTTACCGTGACTCCAACTCCAGCCTATTGCAACGTGTGAACTCCTTTTTCATTCCTAATAAAAGCTAATGTATTGTTCCTTCTACCTGGCAGTATGGCTTGATATTTAGAAAGAGACTAAACAACATGATAGTATATACGGGAATGTGTGACCCTAATTCATCGTTTCTACAGCATATAGAAGATATTTTGAGAAGGAAGATATGTGAATATATAAGTGTGACACTGTATGCAGGTCCTACTCCTTTCAAAGTAAAGCAAACAGTGGGATCTGTTTTGAATTTATTTTCTGAGTGAAATAACATGAATTTCAGCAAACAATTAAAAATCACATTTGGCTATTACCCATGTCATCAGGGTATGTTGTCCAACAGTTTCTTAAATAACAAGGTCCCTGATTTCACTGCTTTCATCACCTGCCCTAAAAATAGAAAAGTTCCACTTGGTAAAACACGATTCTTAGATTGAAATATAATGGGAAAAATTATTGTACCAAAAGCTGTATTAACATTTATGACCCACTTATGTTCAGGTAAATGGTTAATATTGCATTATAATGTTATATTCCTTACAATGAAATTGCTGATTTGGCAATTTACATTCAAAATGTAAACATTGAAGAGTGATGTAGAAATAAGTTTAATTTAAGCAATTAAAAAATCAAACTACAGCATGTATTTCCCAGAAAAACATGATGTATCTACCGTATTGCATGGTATAATAATGTATTTAATCCAAAAAAGAAAAGAAAATGTCCACTAACACAAAAGCATATGAGAAGTATCACATAAAACACGGTTTTGATACTATCATTATGACAACACTGTACATTTCCATAGCTCTAAGATTTCCAGAAAGCATTCTTAACTATCACATTCCTGCTCTGTCTACATAAACGTCCATGTGGCCCAACTGAACTTATTATCTACTATGTGTTGTAACTAAGAACAAATGGATGAATTGGGGGGGGGGGGCTACATAACTCAAGAGCTCATCAATTATACTGTTTTCCCAAGGTTAAGACATGGATCCAGAGTTTATTAGCAAGCTTTGTTGAAAATGCCTGGCGTCAGACAACGCTCAGGTGCCTGGGTTCGCAGAGTGGCCGTGTGTAGTGAAGAGGGATTTAGGAATTCCGATTTGGGTCTTCTTACTGAGAATTCTTATTCCTCTGTGGACAGCACAAAACTCTGACTATCCTAAATGAAATTCTTATTAAACTTGAAAATTTTATAAAGACATACAAGCACATTTTTATATTTGCTAAATGAAAATTTGGAAAATCCCTGCTGCTCTGTGTAATATGAGCAGAAAACTCAGAGGAACATGATATACCTTTCCAGAGAATTCATAACCTAAATTTACCTTCTCAAAACAGTAACGTCATGATTGGGGTGTAATGAAACCTACTTACTGCCACCAAAGACCAGTGATATCTAACAGAGGACAGTGAAACATAAAAGCTGGTTATCAAAAAAATTATCCAGCTTCTGTTATTCTGTAAAAAAATATTTAAATTTCAAAACATATATTGTAGGAAACAATGTATTTGTTTCCTACTTTAAATAACCCATATTTTAAAGTATTAATATTTACTTCATTTCTGTTTCTTTTATCTATAACAACTACCAAAAAAGCATTCAACTTGGAATGGACAAGAATATCAATCATATTTACCTTTGTGTAATAACAGTATCTAAACATGGAAGTCAAGACAATGAGACAGAAAACAAGAGTACTGGGTTCTTCAAAATGAAAAAAAATTAACTTTACATATTAACTAAGATAACACTATGTATTATCTGTCTGCCCCAAAAATTATGACTAAAATTTACATATAAATATGAATTACACCCCAGATCAATGACTGTCTTGATATTTCAGTTTTCAATTATTTGTTTTATATAATAAACAGTGGTTATTATCTTTGTTCGGTTACATTGGCAGATATAAGTAACATATCTTGTGATCCTGAAGGTAGTGATAGGTAGTATTTTTGTATTTTATTTTTCAAGAAAATTCTCCAAAATTATCCTCTCTCAATCCAATTTTAAATGATGCCAACACCAGCTTCTTTATTACTGACAAACTTTAGCATCATCTTTTACTTCTCTCTCATCACATATGTTCTTGTCTGCTTAGAAGGCCTTACGCTCTGTTTCTTCCAGGTTTCCTTTACTGATTTCATCTCCTTCATTTCTCAACACTGACGTGCCCTGGGATTCAGTGCTTTGACATCTTCTCTGTCTAGACATACTCTCTAGGTGATCACATTTGGTTCTTTGGCTTTATATATTAGCTATATTTGATGATTCCAAATTTATCTCTCTCTCATTTCTCCCAGTTCCAGATACCCATCAGTCTATTTGGTATCTTCACTTATATGACCAATCCAAACTTCAAGCTTACCATGTTCCAAATGAAAGTACATGGCTTCCTACCTAACCCAGAGTAAATCCAAGTCCTCACAGTAGTTTACAAAGCTTTCCATGATCTAGTCCCCTGCTATTCTGATCTCCTCTCCTTCCAGACAACCTCCCTTACCCTACTCTGGCCACGCTGGCCTCCTACTGTCCCTCAGTTTTGCTGTGCAAGCCTCGGCCTCCCAGTGTTTGCTCTTGTTCTCATCTGGAGGGCACTTTGTCCAATAGCTACATGGATCACTCCTTCTCTTCTTTCTGGTCCCTATTCAAATGGTAAGTGACCAGAGAGGTTTTCCCTGAGCACACTATGTAGCATGCTATTCTACTTTATTTTTCTTCATAGCATTTATCATTTCCTAACAGATATTCACTGATGACTTCTTCACTATTTCCCCTTCTGCACTGCTATGGAAGTCTTGTGAGAGCTTGGGCCCTATTATTTCTGGTTTGTTACTAAAATATATACTGCTTCTAGAATACTGTCTTCAATGTAGTAGGTGTTCAATAAATATTTGTTGAATGAAAAAAAACCCTAATATTAAATATAGAGGCAATCCCTTAATTTCAAACATCATAAATTCCTGGAAGAAATACAGAATTAGAATGACATAGTATATGTAGATAGGTAGGTAGGTAGGTAGACAGACAGACAAGTAGATTTCAATCTCAAAGAGAAAAAAATGTTTTTTTTTAAATCCCTAATTACATCATGCTTTTTGCTGTTGTTGTTAAACCTCACTCAAGGATTTTTTTTTTCATAGATTTTTTAGAGAGAGTGGAAGAGGGGAAGGAAGAGGGAGGAAGAGAGAGAGACAAAAAACATCAGCGTGAGAGAGACAAATGGATTGGTTGCCTCTCGCATGCACCCCTTGACCAGGAATCAAACCCACTGTGACCCTTCCGTGTGCAGGCTGACACTCTAACGACTGAGGCACACCAGCCAGGGCACATCATGCTTTTTAAATACTGTTTTCTCAAATGTATTTCTAATACGTCACATACATACTTTCTTTTATTTTTTCCTGAAAATTTAATAAGGTGACTCATGTTGGGATGGCATTAATATACTTTATTTAATGTAGCTGTATTAATCTCTTCTTTCTCATACACATTACTTCTCATTGAGAATCATCATTTTTACTCTTCTTGTTTTACATTCTTTTTACAACATATGGGATGAAGGCAGTAATGGTCCCGTAAGTACACCAGCAATGCTGTGAAGACAAATAAATTGACTCTGCTGAAGCAAAACAGTTGGCAGGAGGCAATTCCGCCATATAATCGCTTTTCGTATATTTTATTAGCTGATGTCCAAAAGTTCAAGTTTAGTGTACAAAGGAAGTTATATAGAATCAGTTCAAGTGTGGGCTGTATAAGATTTCATTGTAAAGAAAGTGGAAAATTGGGAAAAATTTAGCTCACGTCATGATGTAAAGGTAATCGTGGCCCAGTCATTCCCAAGCCTTCCATCAGCAGTTTTGTTCCAACTTGAACAGGCACTGAAACCTCTGGACGTTTCTGTTAAAACTTCATACCCCGTAGTCCCAACCCAGACAATCTAATTCAACAGTTCAAAAACAGCCCAAGCAGCCCAGGTGGTTCTGGTGGAACTAGTCTGAAGACTACACTTTGAGAATGCTTGTCTAAGTATCATGGTATCGTATGTTTTCATATTCCTTTTAGCCAATTTTTTGTTTTAGAAATATATACCTTTTCTTGACACTTTATTTTGCCTCTTTTTACATTTCAAGCTTATTGACATGATGAGAAGACTTTAGCTTCTGTTTCATAACTAACTGAAACCACAGTCAAGAAGGTACACTTCATTTTTGCCTCCTTCATGTCTCTGCAATGAGACACATGATTAATTTGCTGTCATACCCATTTTTGGAGAGTGTAGATAATAAGAATTTGTCTAGCACTGACTTTTAAGCCTCAGGCTATTCGGTATCAACATATAACTAAAGTTTCAATTACTCTGTCAGAAAATATTGCTCCATCCCAAGGAAAATACCGTAATGGCAGTTTCAAAGGATAAATTTTATGTAAGGCTGAGAAAACTACTGCATTTGAACTATGGGTAAATCTTGTCTTGGCAGAAACCAGAATAACTATTTCAAGGTCAATGTTAAAACAAGGTTCCACATAGCTTTACATTTTGATATAATTAGCATAATTCCACATAAGCAATATTATAATTAAAAATTATTTTTCAAGACAGGTAAAAAGATCAAATTAAACTCTTCTCATGGGACTTTGGTATGTATACTATTTCTTTCCATTTATTTCATATCCATGGTTTTCTCCTTAGTGTTATTTCATTTAGCATATGAACTACAAACCCAAATAAGTTTAAAAATAATTGAGTACAGAATACTCCTGGAAATTGGCTGTTAAATTTGAATTAGACAACATACAACTAAGATCCTCTAACAAACCATGCTTTTACCATAGACTACAAATAAACTAGTACTAGACTTCTTCAGGTTGTATTCTTAAGTAAATGAGTTGAGAAATGCTCAGTGAGGGACATTGGAAACATTTAATTTTAACAGCAGTAAAAAACAATCTCATTCTGATAATCCACAAGTAAAGAAATACGAAAGTAAATATAGGACAGAGTTACATGGTATTACATATTCGAGTGGAATTTTCACATATAAAATAAAAAGATGCCTTTTAAAATATATATATATATGTTTGGCCCAGCTGGTATGGCTCACTGGTTGGGTGCCGACCCATGCACCAAGAGGTAACTGGTTTGATTCTCAGTCAGGACACATGCCCAGGTTATGGGCCCAATTCCCAGTGGGGGGCATGCAGGAGGTGGCCAATCGATGTTCTCTCTCATCGATGTTTCTCTCTCTCTTTTCCTTTCTCTATACAATCAATAAAGAAAAATATTTTTTAAAATATGTTTGTTTTTTTACAATTTACATTCAGTATTATTTTGTATTAGTTTCAGGTGCATAGCATAGTGATCAGACAATCATACACTTCATTCACAAAATGCTCCCCTGGGTTTTTCTGGTATCCACCTGGCACCATACCTAATTATTACAATATTATTGACTATATTCCCTATGCTGTATTTTACATTCCCATGACTATTTTATAACTATCAATTTGTACTTTTTAATTCCTTCATCTTTCCACCCAGTCCCTCAACCCTCCCTTTCCTCAGAGAACCATCAGTCTGTTCTCTGTATCTATGAGTCTGTTCCTGTTTTGTTTATTTTGTTCTTTAGATTCCATATAAGTGAAATCATATGGTTTTTGTCTTTCTCTGACTGATTTATTTCACTTAACATAATCTAGGTCATTCATGCTGTTACAAATGGTAAGATTCCATTATTTATTTTTTATAGCTGAGTAATATTTCATTGTATATATGTACCAAGCTCTTTTATCCACTCGTGTATTGATGGGCACTTGGGTTGCTTCTACATCTTAGTTATTGTAAATAGCGCTGCAATGAACAAAGGGGGTGTATATATTCTTTGAATTAGTGTTTTAAGTTTCTTTGGATATATACCCAGAAGCAGAATTGCTGGGTCAAATAGCAGGTCCATTTTTAATTTTTTCAGGACCCTTCATACTATTTTCTATAGAGGCTACTCCAATCTACATTCCTACCAACAGTGCATGAGGGTTCCCTATTGATTTTTTTAAGTGGCTTAAAGGAAAGGAAGTTTTACTTTTAACTGTAAGTGAGAAGTTCATTTATGACCGAGCTCTTTTATTCTGTTGGTTTTTTCCCATCGGACATTACAAGCTGACTCGCCTCGTGGGGAAGGATGTCTGCAGCACAGCTGTAGGCTATATTGTATTCTGTCAGCTCCCACAGCAGAAAAGATAGATGCTGTCTTCACAAAAAAGGATCAATAAAATCAAGGCTTTTGGAAACCTGGCCCAAAGTGGGTCAGGAGCCCTCCCTGAAATAGCCCCTATTCCTAGGGGATTTACTGATTGGCTTAGCTCTGGTCACAGTTGCACCTTGAGGCTGGGTTTGGAGTCAACTGTGCATTGAGTTCAGAGTAGAAAGAATGGCTCCCTCAAAGACAAGGTCAGGGCTTCTTCCAGGGACAAAGGGAAAATAGCAACTGATAGGTAGAAAGAAAAACAGATATATATCCCACCCAAAACTGCCATACATTTAATTTATAAGCTATTCATGATAAAGTAACTTTATAGGGTAACTATATAAGGAAGTGCAGGGTAAGCGTTACTGGTTTATGTCGAGGAATAACAGAGGACTGCACACTGGTCTATTTTGATCAGGGCTAGAAATGTTCACTTTGAATGCATTCAGCATTCTTTTGCTCCATGTTGGAAAAGGGTCTAATTTTTAACCACGCACCACAGCTCCCTATTATAGTAATAGAGGCCAACCTGTGGGATATGGAGGGGAAAAGACAGAGAGACAGACAGAAAGACACTGACTTCCCTATGCCCACCACTCTCATGTTTTTTGGTCATGCATCATGCATGCTTATTTGGGGATTATAAAACAGAAATAAATTATCATATATTGACTCAATAAGCTTAGATCTTCCTTTACAAGGTTAACATTGGATTTAGACAGCTAAGTCAATAATGAAATTGAGACAAGTGTAGAAATTAAGTCATCATTTTCTAATGGGAACTAAGAAGAAATTTCATCTGAATATTTACATTTGAAAAGAAACAACGAAACTAGATACATCTAAATATGTGTGGGATTGAATTGCACATGTTAAAAATCTGCCAGGAAGAGATTAAAAGATCACCATGCCAATACAATGGTGACCAAAATGATGCACCAATCCTCTTATTAATAGATCATAGACTGTTAATATATAATAAAGTAATCATTTGTCATCATAGTCATAGATAGATGATTGTAGCACATTTAAAAATAAAGAAGAAAATTGACTTTAACTTTTTATTTGATAGATGAGTCAGTGAAAGTACACAGCAACTAACTGATGTGTCCAAGGTCATGGATTTAACTGAAATTAGAAAAAAACTGGACCTAGAACAAAGATAAATGGCCTTTTCTTCTTTTTAACTATTTGTAATAGAATAATGCTCCATGCCAATCAATAATCATCTTCTGGCCCTGGCTGGTTTGGCTCAGTGGTTAGAGCATCAGCCTGAGGACCGGGGAGTCACCAGTTTGATTCTGGTCAAGGGCATGTACCTCATTTTCAGCTCAGTCCCCAGCTCTGGTCCAGGTTCGGTCGTGTGGGAGGCAGCCAGTCAATGTGTCTCTCAGGTCAACATTTCTTTCTCTCTCTCTCTCCCCCTCCCTCTCTCTCTCTCTCTCCCTTTCTCTCTCTCCCTCCCACTCTATCTGAAGATAAATGGAAAAATATCCTCGGGTGAGGATTTAAAAAAAAAAATCATCTTGCTATATTCTTCCATCTTCAAACCTGGCTCAACATATAATAGTATCCAAACTCTGTAATCTTATTAGGTCACAAACAGAGACAGTTGTTAAAATTGTACATAAAAAAAGTCAGAAAGGTATTATCCTTCCAGGTTTTTATTTACTGTGCAAACCCTGCCATTTGTTCTGTGCTGTTTCATTATAATTAAGTGGAAAAGAAATTCATATTCCAATAGCTTTCATTTTAATACTTGAAGCTGAAGGTTCTTAATCTCAGCGTACTTTAAAAATAATGAGTTGTGCCTAATATAATGTTAGGTTACAGAAGACTACAATTCTACTGTCCAAATTTTTCAGTCTGTTCCAAGAGCTACAAACTAATCAAGTCTTATTAATTGTGTGTTTAGTTATTACACGGTCAACAATGCAGAAGATTCACATTACAGAAAAAGGGACGGTTTCACAAACTTTAACAAGTACATCAATTAGACAAATGATATAGAGAAGCTATCTGAAAAGAAGACAAGTAGCACACAATAAAAGCTGCACTGTTATTCAAATGCATGTACATAGGTGTTTTGAGAAAGATAAAAAAATAAGACAATTCTTATAAATTATATTTATCTAAATATCTTATATCCATTCTCTCCTGTTTCTCTTCTGCTCTAAGTCAGTGGTTCTCAGAATGTGGTCTGTGGTCTCCTAGGCATCTGTGATACCTTTCCAGGGAGTCTAAAGGTTAAAATATTATTTTAAGGTATAACTGACATATAACATTATATTAATTTCAGGTATACAAAATAATGATTCGATATTTGTACAGACCACAAAAAGATTACCACAATAAATCTAGTTTACATCCATCCCCATACATAGTTACAAAATTCTTTTTCTTTGGGTGGGACTTTTAAGATATGCTCTATTAGCCACTTTCAAATATGCAATATAATGTTATTAACTATAGCCACCATGTTGCACATTACATCACCATGACTTATTTTATAACTGGGAATTTATACCTTTTGACCCCTCCACTCATGTCTTCCACCTCCCAGCCTCTGCCTCTGACCTGTGACAACCACCAAGCTATTCTCTGTATCTGTAACTCTATATATTGTTGTGAGATTATGCAAATAAATGAAACCATCTGATACTTGTCTTTCTCTGTCTGACTTATTTTACTTGGCATAATGCCCTCAAGGTCCATCGATGGTGTCACAGATGGCAAGATTTCATTATTTTTTATGGCTGAATAGTGTTCCACTCTGTGTGTAATTATATCTTCTTTATCCATTCACCCATTGATGGACACTTAGGTTGTTTCTTGGCTATTGTAAGTAATGCTGCAATAAACAGGGGAGTGCACATGCCTTTTCAAATTAGTGTTTTCTTTTTCTTTGGATAAATACCCAGAAGTGAAATTACTGGCTCATATGGTAGTTCTATTCTTCATTTTTGAGGAACCTCCATACTGTTTTCCATAGTGGCCGCACCGACGTACACTACCTCCAACAGAGCACAGGTGTTCCCTTTTCTACACATCCTTGTCAACACTTGTTGTTTGTTTTCTTTATGATAATATCACCTCATATCTGTCAGAATAGCTACCTCATTGTGATTTTTTTTTTTTTTGCATTTATCTTCAGATACAGCAGGAGGGAGAGAGGAAGGAAGAGAAAGAGAAACATCGATGTGAGAGAGACACATCGACTGGTTGCCACCCACACAACCCCAACCAGGGCCGGGGACAAACTGCAACCGAGGTACGTGCCCTTAGCGGGAACCGAACCTGGGACTCTCTGGTCCGCAGGCCGATGCTCTAACCGCTGAGCCAAACCGGCCAGGGCTCATTGTGATTTTAATTTGCATTTCCCTGAGGATTAATGATGCCTATATGTCTTCTTTGGAACAACGTCTATTCAGATCCTCTGCCCATTTTTAAGTCAGATGGCTTGGTTTTTTTTGTTGTTGTTTTTGCTATGGAGTCCTATGCTCTTTACATATTTTAGATAGTCACCACTTATCAGATAAATAATTGACAAATATTTTCTCCCATTCTGTAGTTGCCTTTTCATTTTGTTGATGGCTTCCTTTGCTGTGCAGCAGCTTTTCTGTTTGATGCAGTCTCACGGATTTATTTTTGCTATGTTACCTTTGCTTCTGGGGTCAGATCCAAAAAATTATTCCCAAGACCAATGTTGAGGAGTTCACTGCCTATGTTTTCTTCTAGAACTTTTATGATCTCAGACCTTCCATTCGAGTCTTAGTCATACTGTGATGTTATTTGCTTTTCCCACCACATTGGTTTTTGTAACTAATGGGGCAAAAACAATGGTAAGTGATGTTGCTGGCTGCTTAAAAACAATCAGGTCAGTGGCACCACATACACTGGGGGTCATTTTATTCTTCACTTTCGTGCACTCACAGAAAAAAGAAAAGGCCAGTTTCCTGTAAGAATGGCCATGGTGAGACAGTAAAAAGTAATTTTATTAAAACTTAACAATGAGTATTTCTGTTTTCAATATTCTATGTGAGAAAATGGGAAGTACACAACATGTGTGCTGCCTGTTGCAGTGCAATGGTCATCTGAAAGAAAACCACTGTGTGATTAAGTTTTGAGTCACTTTTTTCATATAACATGATGTTTACTTGATAGAATGGCTGATAGACAAACTATAGTTCTTCAGACATGGGTATTTGTCAGCCTTTCTCTGAAAAATATATGATGTAAGCCTGCAACTTCAAGTAAAATAATCGACAATTTACTGTCCTAATAACATTTGAGATTTAAATTGAAAATTAAGGTTTTGGAAAACTAATATTCACCACTATTAGCTTGACCACTTCCAGATTCTTAAAGGCTATTGATAAGTATCATTTCATAAAATACTGCATAATAAAGTGTGTTAATATTTGAAAGTCATGAATAATACAGCATAAAATAATATTTTCCAGATAATTCATTAATTGTGTTATAAGATCATTAATGGAGAAAAGATCCCTTCAAAGTGCAAAATGACCAATGGATTTTAATGTAACATATTGAAAGTTTATTGATATAGTTTCAGATTTCATTTTGGAGCTAAACTTTAATAAATACCCCTGTTAAGTTTTAGTATGGTATTAAAGAAAAATATCCAAAGATTTCTGAAAAAGTTATTAAAGTACACCTTCCTTTTCCATGTCTTTGTGAAACTAGATTTTTTTTTCAGATACATCAATTAAAACAACATTGCTTTAAATGCAGAAGCAGATATAAGGATCCAGCTAAGGATATAAAGAAGAGGCCACATCTAGACTGGCAGGAGGGGTGGAGATGCAGAACAGCCTGGTCCCATGTGGTGGATAAAAATTAGGAGGGATATCGAGGACGTGGATGTCCTCTCCTGTGAAGCGAAGCATAGTGTCAGCAGGCCTTGGTTAATAGCTTGGTCTCTCTTGGGCACCTCCAAGCCCAGCACAAGTAGCAACCATCTGCATATCACTTTGTAGTCCATGCCAGGAGGCCCAGGCAGAACAAAGGTGGCAGCTGACCTTGGCCTGCACCTCCTGGGAGGCCCCAGAAACACCACATCCAGTAGACAGCTTCAGACCATGTAGAAGCACCACCCAACCACCTCCACAAATGACACACTCAAGGGATGAACCCAGAGGACATCAGAGCCCAGCTGAAATAAGTCCTGCTCCATGGGGTGGGCCCCTGAAAAGCTGATCCTCCACCGTGGTCGCAGCCAGTCCTTGTAGCTGATCAGCCTGGGGGTCAATCCCTCCCACTGACATGCCAACAGCAATCAAGGCTCAACCACAACAGGAGGGTGTACACAGCCCACACAGGGTGGGGTGGGGGTGCACCTGGAATGCCCAGCTCAGCTGAACAGGTAGGCTGTGCCACTGTTCAGGACACCTACTACATTAGACCACTCTACAAAACTGTAAAATAAGGCCACACTTTTCACTAATTATTTGTCTTAAGTTGGAAATATATTTCATAACATTTTATATTTTCATAAAAACAACATTTCTGTAGTGTCTTTGTAATTTGCATTTTAAATTACTAATTTTTAAAAATCTGCATTAATTTCTAATGGCAAATTTGAAGGAAAAAAGGAAGCAAAGTTCTCTGTGCCCTCAATAATTTTGAATAGTGTAATGGGGCCAAGACCGAATAGATTAAGGATAGTGGCTCTACGTCCGTCCTTTCATCATATGTATGTACTCTCATTGATTGATTATAACGACCTCCTCAAGTGGTCTTCCTGTCCCCGTTCTCATTCTACTTCATCCAGGCTGTTATCAGACTGGCATTTCTTATTCACACATCAGATACAATACTTACCAGGACGAAACCTTCTAATAATGGCTTCTCTTCCCATTGGGAAAAGCTAACTCTGTGACAAAGTTTAAAAGGCCATCTTGATTTAGTGCCTGACTCCCTCTAATGTTCACCAAAATGCCCCTCCTCTCACTGCTGGACAGAATGGGCTGCCAAATACTTCCATACCTTTCTCTCTTGACCTTTCAGCTGTTTATTGAAATATCCTCCTCTCTCACCCTCCAGTCTATACATCTCACCACAGGCCTTCACCTTCTCCACTACAGGACTTTTGAAAGTACCAACTCCAGGAAGTCGCTTTTGCTGTTCTCAATGTCTGTGGAGAAAACTGGCCCTTCTTTCTCTTATGCCTTTTTTGCTTGCTATATGTTTCTGCCATGGTATTTCTAACCCTGTACCTATTGCACATGAGCACACAGATAGTAGGTTCCTCAGAACTTGGGGGGGACAAAACTTTGCCATCAATATTGTCACGGGTGAACTGTGGTTTTCAGTTGCAGCTCTTCTTGCATATCTGGATATATATAGTTATTTAGATATTGTCTTTAAGCCACAAAGCTGCCCTATTTTTGCCATACCCCATTCAATAAACCACAGTTTTGCTTGGCCATCTGGCTCCCTATTAGACTCTGTCTAATGTTCAACATATTTTTGAAAAATAAACACTTCTCAAGCTTTCCAATGCTTTTGGTCAAGTTCCAGGCGCTGAAATAATTGCTCCTGTCTACTTGTTATAGCCTTGTAGTTGCTTTTAGGGAGAGTTTTTACTGATCTCACTTAGTCATAGCCAAAAGTCCCACCCTGACATTTATTTTTAAATGAATTCTTACTGAGTTATCTTTTTAACATTGAAGAAATCCTCCAGTGTCTTTAGGTCATTGCTATGTTAATTGTGTCAACACATGTAATCATTATATACTGCCTTTACACGTGTAGTGCTGATCCTGACAAGGCATGTTTGGGTGCTGAGAGCCTTGCATTGGAAGGTAGGCACCTGGCCTGTCTTCTCTAGGGAGCATTGTAAAAGGTGTCCTATGCTTCAGAGTACAATTAAGGTATATTGTTTTATGATTTGAATATGTCAATACATTCAATCAGAGACAAACTGAAAGGAGTTCAGAATAACAATACAAGTTATAAAAAGGCTGAAAAGGGAGTTTTGAAAGGAAATTTGGCCAAGTCATATTAATTAAGAAATGAGTGGAGGAAATCATAATTTCCTTTAATATGTAAAGTAGAGGTTTTTGGCATCAGAATGCCAATTTCTCTTGTGTTATCAAATGAAAAATACATATATTTTTGGTGTACCTGGCCTCAACTGACTCTTGAAATATTGAAACTCATGTATTGTATACCCGCAGATCTTCTACACATGATGCTATAAAAAGAATAAAACATTTTACTACTGTTAGAAAGTCTATTTTGAGAATGAGAAAGGATTTCAGATCTAGATTTCCCAACAGAATGAATAAAAGACTGCTTCAGGCAAATGTCATAAAAGGTTGTGATAGGACTCAAAGATTTTTTTTTTTTAAAAAGGGGGGTGTTCATATAAATCTTCCTAAATCAAAGCGAGGCCATGCTACATCCTCTCTCATACGGAGCAGCCCTCTTTATGGAGTTTATTGAATATTTTCTTGACCCCATTAATCAAGCGTGTACTGTACCTTGACCCTCATCTGTTTTCCAGGTTTCCAATAACCCTAATGATTTACAGAGATGACAGTGGAAATTATCCTCACTATTATGTTCTAAACCAACTGAGAACAGATGATGGTTTGATGATTGTTTTCATTACAGAAACAACAGTGGATTGGAGGCTGCAGCTCGAAGCTGAACCTGAAAAGTTATTTTACTTTCTTTCTCTGAATTGAATTGTTGAAGCCATGCTTCAAGGGAGGAATGAAACAGCTGGGGGATACAGACTCCACTTGTTCCCAAGTGTGAAAGAAGCCTTAGCCTAGGCTATCTAGTGAAGGGGGAGAGTCATCAGGAATATATGAAGTAGTTACAAGTAGCATGAGCAAGAGGAACAAGAGCTAGAAAGAAAGCAAGAGAACAACAGAGAGACAGAGATGGGGGAGATGGATGGATGGATGGATGGATGGATGGATGGATGGATGGATGGATGGACGGATGATAGATAGATAGATAGATAGATAGATAGATAGATAGATAGATAGATAGATAGATAGATAGATAAAAAGGGAGAGGAGGAGAGATATTGGGCCATACCGAACTGTGACTGTGAACACATGATACAACTAGAAATAGTGTAATAGTAGACATAATAGGAATTAATTAAACACATTTTCCAATATATTTACTTTCCTTTTGGATATGGGTAGAAACTATACCTATCTGCTGGGTGAAGAACTAAACATCTTTTCTATTTCTTCAAGGGCCTGGGCAAAGGTCTACTGATTCAGGGAAAGGCAAGAAGCAAGGTCCATCTATCCCTGGATGAAAGGAAGAAGAACTCTTGGCTTCAGATCTTGAAGAAGTTTGTTTTCACTGAAGGATGAGCTAATATTCTCTTCTAGCCGAGATGCATCATACATGTAAGACAAAGATATCATTCTATAACAGTTGCAGGGTGGCTGAGACAGCTTGTCCCCTGATGCTCAGGCTCACAGGGTCTGTCTAAGACTGGGACTAAACCAAAAGAAAAGGAGATCTCCCTGAGTCCACTATGACCTTAGCATCTAGTAACAAGCAACAGGAATTTACTGCAGGGGTCTGGGCAAGACTACGGAGAGAGCTATCCTGTGTGATACAGGCATGAAGGGGCTGCCACTGTCACAGAAGTAGAAACACTGAGAAAAGCCCTCACACTCCACAGACCCCACAACAGGCAAAGGGAGCAGCAGCTCACCACTGGAAGAATATGACATCTGAGGAAACGAGAGCAACAAAACCCCAATCCATCACAAGCTCCAAATAGGTTGATTCAATGCCACAAGGTAGTGGTAGCTTGATTGAAGAGGAGGGGAGCACATTTCTGTGAAGATTGATTTGGAAAACAAACATGAAAAAATAAGAAAAAAATTAATTCTTTATTCTGTAAAATGTCTAATGGTACCCAGAGAAGGTGAAATATATTTTAAATTCCTTTCAGGAAAATTTTCAGAGTCATTCTGATGAGTATTTTCATAACAGAGATGCTAATTAGACATACTAAAAAATGTTAAAGTATCTAGTCTATAGTATATTTATTGACCAATATTTCTTTATCTGTTTTTATAGTAAGTTTGAAGTGTGATGTTTTGTTTCTGATAGTACTTTCTATTACATAATCTATGCATATTCTTAAAAGAATGCCTGGTATAGGGTAAGGTTTCAATAAATGGTAGATATCTACCCTATTAAATACTCTCTCTTTGTTTAGAGAGAGAGAGGAAGGGAGAGGGAGGGATGGAGAGGAGGGAGGGAGAGAGATCTATTTGTTGTTCCACTTATTGATACATTCATTGGTTGCTTCTTGTATAGGCCCTGACTATAGGGATGGAACCTGAAACCTTGGTATATCGGGATGATGCTCTGACCAAGTGAACTACCTGGTCAGGGCCTACCTTATCAATTACGCTTGATTATATCGTATATTTATGCAATGTATTGATTGTATATGACTGTGTCAAATTCTATGTGGATAGCATCTCATCCATTTTTACCACTGTTGTATCCCCAGCATCTAACACAGCATTTTACACACACAGATCACTAAACTGCATGGGATGAATGCATGAATGAATAACTTTACTGCTGATAACAAAATCTCAACAGTGATTGATCTCACCACTTAATTATGAGTGTCGTAACATCTCAACACAATTTTCTTAGTATGAAACTGGGTAAATCATCTTAAATTCTCAATACGATGTGAAATCAGTAGTAAATATATAGAGCTTTGCATAGATCTCTATGTCACGTTGAAATTGTAAGACTTTGGACTCCCACTTTTGCCAACATAATGTAGCCACCTTTCTCCCAGGTCCTCCCCCTTACAACTAAAAATCATGGGACATACAATAAACAAGCATAGGAAGTCTCTCAAAGGTAAAAAGAACAAGGTGGTTTGTCTAGGACTGCAGGACTTAAGGAACAAATTGGTGGTGAGTTCCTTGGTTTTTTTATTGCCTCCCATATACAGAGCACTGCATAACATTCAACCTGGAACTTCCAACTGCACAGAAACAAAATTTCCTGGAAAAAAATGTTTCCCTCTTGCCAAAGGACCAAAATAAAGCATCTTTTTGACAATATCCACCCTACTCCCACAAAATATCAACAGAAAAATCCCTCTACTTGATAGGAGAAAATCTTCAAGATCTAGGGCTAGGCAAAGATTTCTTAGACTTGACACAAAAATTACAATTCTGAAATGGTTAAAAAAAAATAAGATACACTAGGCTTATCAAATTTAAGACACTGGCTTTGTGAAAGACCCTCTGAAGAGGATGAAAAGACAAGCTACAATCTGAAAGAAAATGTTTGCAAGCCACATATCCAACAGAGGACTAGTATCCAGAGTATATAAAGAACTCTCAAAATTCATCATTTAAAAAACAATCAATTCATTTAGAAAATGGGCAAAACACATGAAAGATTTTTCACCAAAAAGAATGTACAGATGAACAATAAGTACAGGAACAGGTGTTCCACATCATTGGACACAGGGAAATACAAATCAAAAATTCTTTGTTAATGAGTGTGTTCAAATCTTTTACCTGTTTTTTGATTCATTGTTCTGTTCAGTTATTGTTGCACTGTGAACATTTTGGGAGAGATTTTGTTTGTTTTGTTTTCTATACTGAAAACAAGACGTTGAAAATGTTTTGCGACTATTTTCTCTCAGTCTGTGGCTTGTCTTTTCATTTACTTTAGTGTCTTTTGAAGACGGAAGTTTTTAATTTTTCTGTAGTTCAATTTTTCATTTTTCTTCATAAATTGTTTTTGAAGTCGCATTTCAAGAAATCTTGACTAAATACAATATCACAAGGATTTGTTTCTATATTTTGTTAGAGATATTCTATAGGTTATGTCTTATAGTAAGTCTATTTTGTAGATGATATGAGGTATGAATCACAGTCTGTTCTTAAAACATTTTTGTTTATTTCGATATCTGTGTGATAGAATCACTGAGAGGTTTTATTCAAAAGCATTTTATTCTCTTCCTCAGAAGAAAACTATTTCCCTTTGAATCTTGATAAACTTATCTAAACCTTTGAATGCAAAACACACCCCTTGTACTATAATAAGAAGAAAACTACTTCTTGTACTGAAACATCAGGTTCTCTTTCATTACCTTCAACAAAAATTTTCATTATTTACTTACTAGCATCTTTAGATTTTCTAAAGAGAAATCAGGTTGGGATTTCTCTGTTCAACATTTGAATGTCTCTTATATCCACAATGTATTGATACTTGTCCTAAAACACATTGAGTGTTTAAGACAAATATAACTGTGGTGTCATGACGTATGCACATTAATTTTGTTGCCCTGTGTTAATAGCTTCCTTACTGTCCTTACTCTAATGCAGGTGAATTAGAACTGGTTCTCTCCCGCAGTATCTTTTTTTCTACCATATCACAGAGCATTGGGACAAATTCTAGGTTTCCTAGACCTAGGATTTTCCAATGGTATGTATTTCAGAGAAATAAGCTCAGGAATTCCAGCATGTTCAATTGCCCAAGCTATCTGGCAGCCAGAAGCATTCAGATAAAAGAGGATGATGTGAAGACTGACTTTTATTCCAGTTCACATTTCTGAGGCATGTGTTTTCTTGATGAAGTTGACGTCTTATCCAGAAAGGCACCTCTTGTACTCTCTTCAGTGACACCTTTGATTTTTTTTTTTCTCTCTGGGGGCTAACATACTATCTGAGTAGGGCTGATGAGTGAAACATGAAGTACTACATTAAAAAGGCACACAATGCAATATGAAGATCACATATCATAGAAATGTACACTTGAAACCTACATAATCTAATTAACCAATGTCACCCCAATAAATTCAGAAAGAAAGAAAACTTTAAAAATAATAGAAAAGTATCTGATATATTTTGCCACTACCAATAAAGTATGAAATAAATGATATAATATCAAGCAGTTTATTACTGATTATAGAAGCCTTGAACACCAACAGTTCATAAAAAATTTAGTGACTAAAGTTTGTGACAAAATAAATTTAGTAGGTGTTATTCTTTCTTTCTGTGTTCTTTATTTCATTTGAGTCTTTTAGTAATAAGGCCTTTAATCAAAGTGTTTATCTGGGTCAGTTTCTTTTGTTTCCCCTCTCAATAATTCCATTAAACAAGCATTCTGTGACAGGCAACACTGATGACAGATTAGAGAAGTATAAGGACTGTAGAGACTAATTGAAGGACAATGCTGTATTCTGGGAGAAGGGAAATGAGTTTGAACTTCAAGGTGTGTTTGAACTTCCAAGTGTGTTGGCATGAAAGAAGATATCCTGGGAAAAGAGGACAGGGCAAAACCCTGAAAAGTTCTGAAAATTCCTCACTATCCTAAATTATAAATTATTATACTTTGTAGCTGAGAAGGGCCCTGGAGTCCTTCTCAGGTCACTGTTCCATTGCTCACGTGACATATCCCTGGAGTTGGCAGAAGTGACTCTAGATCATGGGCACAAATGGAGGCAGATTACATTTCATAAAAAGTATATTGTATTAAAATTAAAATGTCAAAATTGGTAGTCTGTCCCAATCACTTTATTTTACGTATAAGAAAGCAACACAGCAACAAATTTATGAACACAGAGATCCTAAACAGAACAGAAGGACTGTGTGCTATAAATTCAACTGAAAGGCCACATTTGTAGATGTGCTAGAATTCTAGGGAAGAAGATCCATTCTCCAGTGAGTTTTAAGAAAAGGAAAATAAAAGTCCTCTCAAGGTCAAGTGCCATTGTGAGAATAACAAGGAAAGACTAATTTCCCATTTTATATAAAGGATAATTATACTTTATAAAACACACAGTTCAAAACACCACAATTCCACCATCATAAAGAAAAAAAATAATTATCTACTGACTAAATTAAAACTACTCATTATAGTGAGAAAATACATTTCTGAATGTAATGATAGAAATGAACTTATTATATAGCTTTTGAAATATACTCATTATTCATCCTTTGAAAGACAGCACATGGAGGGATTACTTTGTGATGAAGGTTAACAAGGGAAGAACACTTCATAACTAAAGATTGGAAAGTGAAAGAATTCTCTTAAGTTGCAAAAAAAATTAAGTTGACCTACATATATGATTCAGGAAATTTTATTATGGAAACATAATGGTTTTCATTTTGTTTTGTTTTATTGTGGGAGCTCTCAATTAAGCATTTCAAAATAATCAAATGCTCAAATCCATCCAATAAAATGTCTGATTTTATTTACTTTCAGATTTGCCTAGTGATGGGGCTAAATCGATTTTCATCAGATCAAAATAATGCAATCCTTGCTGCTCAAAGTGTCCCCTTCCTACTGAAGGTCTAATTAGTCTGCAGTCATGAAAATGGTAGCCAGAAACAAAGAAAAGTTTAAATCCATACCATCTACAAGTTATGCAGAAAATATAAAATACTGGCTTTAAATGGTAAATGTTCCGCTATATAGCCAGCTCTGTCGAAAGGACTGTTTAGATTTAACATATATTCCAGTTAAATTAGAAAACAATCAATAATAAATATTTGCTGAACTGTAAAAAAGAAAAAAAAAAACATGCAGGGATCTCTTCATTTTCTATGTTTTTAAAATTTTAAAATTCAGGAAACTTGTTTTTTCTTTGATTTTAGAGAGAGAGGAAGGGAGAGGGAGAGAGAAATAGAAACATCAATGAGAGAGAATATCGACTGGCCACCTCCTGCATGCCTCCAACTGGGGATTGAGCCCATAACCTGGGCATGTGCCCTGACCGGAATCAAACTTGCAACATCTTGGTGCATGGGTCGAAAATCAACCACTGAGCCACACCGGCCGGGCTTGTTATCTATCTTAATTTTATTTAGTTGCTGCGAAACAATGCATTGGAAGACCTTCTCAACAATAATTTCTTTTCTTGCCATTTTCAGTTCTAGTTTTTTTAAATAAAAACATAATCACTATTGCTATGTGAATTTGGCAGAGTACTATTTAATATCCAAAATATATTTTTCCAGTGTATTAGAAATATAAAGGCTCAAAGATTTACTATGTCTTTTTAATCCCATAGCTTTACTTCCTTACCCTTAATAATACTGTTTTGGATATTTAACTTTCACTTTGTGAGAATCTGATACTTATACCTGAACTTGCATTTATAACTGGGTTGGGTTTAAATTACAAGAAAACAATAACACTAAGTTTCGTTTAATTAGCAAAAAGTTAAGTAAGCTCAGGTGACATTTATTATACCAAATCTTACATATAAGTGTTCTAATTAGTTGAATTGATTACTTTATTTATTCAGAAAGGAATACTCCGAGAGAGTTAATTACAGTGTAAAACTAAGTATTTTCAGATTTATGCCATGTCAGAAAATGTGAATCTATTTTTGATTCAAATATCATCCATTTACCATGTGCATATATCGACTCATATACAAGTCTCTATGCATATATTAGCCTCAAATATGTTGGCACAGAAAGGAAGCTATTTATAGCTGACACCTCCACTGATGACTTTTTTCTTAGCTTTTTTTGTGGCCTTATCAGTTACTGCTTATATTTATTGGCTTTTCTCTTGTCTCCTTGTCCTCTACCAAATTTGATTTAAACATATATGAATCCAAGAAAGTATCTTTATGCTTTAATATCCCATTAGACACACTTTACTCACATTAATAGTATCCAATTTAGCAATGCAGCAATTGGGGAGGTAAGTTATTGCCTAATGAAACATTCATCAACTTATTATTTTCCTCCTCATTCACTCTGTTCTGCCATGTGTTTTATTTCATTCATTTGTCTTGTTTTATATATTTTATTATCTAATAATCTTTGTTCAAAACTAATATAAAATTGTAACTTAGTAGGAAGGTTTCTGGGACAAAACTCAGCAAAGATGACTGAAAATACTGTATATAGGATAGGAAAGATTTTTTAAATTCTTCTAGATTTTAGAAAATAGATTTTTTTCCTTCTTTACATTTTGAGTTTTTAAATGTTCTTGTGAAAACACTGTCTTTGTTTTCTCTTTGATTAAACAAAAATATAGTTTGAAGAGTGAAATAATTATTTCAGGGGGGTTTCAAAATGGCAGCAGAGTGAATGGAAGCTACACAGACCATCCCCCAGGACCAAACTGGAATTATAACTAAAATAAAGACAACTCTTCAAGAAAAAGCAACAGAAAAGCAGCTGGAAAGGACCCATATAGCCACGAACAGGAAAAAGGACACTGAATCAAGCCTGGTAGGTCTACGGAGGCACGAAAGGGTGGGCTGGGAGACCATGGACAGCAGCTGTTTTAGCTGTGAGCAGCTCCCTCGGGGTTAAAATCCTAAGCCAGCACCACAGTGCAAAGGGGCAGGACACAGCACTGAATTAGCTACAGACACTCACCTTGGGCTCTGGCAGAGAGAGAGAAGACTGGACTGGAACTGTGAGGACACTCGGGAGATTGGAGAGCTGGGAGGGCACAAGGAGTTTTGTGCTGAATAACTCCCTCATAGGAGAGTGGCCATCTTGCCTCTTCCCAAAGCCCTGGGGAGAAGCAACAGCCCCTCCTACAGGAATCTAACCCCACCCAACTGGGCCAGAGAAATGCAAATTGAGGCTTATTAACAGCCAGCATCTGCACCACCATCTGGAAATCCTCTTACCCTGAATGCTTGAGGGATTTTTTCATTCAGCTGAGAGCTACAACTCAAATCAAGTAACTGAGACCCATTGCCTCCAGGCAAAAAGCTAGACAATAACTGAACCTTTCCTGGGATTGCAAATCCACCCAGGAAAGTAAGATTCGACAGTGGTGTTTAATGTGGGTACTCCCACACTCATCCAAACCCAGCAGAGGGAGCCACAAACAGTGGAACAACAACACCCACAGGGAAAATTTGGCAGGCTCCAAAACCCACTGAGATAGCCCAAATGGTGAAACAAAGAAACAAATCCGAAATGAAAGAACAAGAGAACTCTACTGAAGATGAGATAAATGAAATGCAGTTAAGCAAGTTATCAGAGGTAGAGTTCAGAGCCATGATCTTCAGGAAGCTCAACAGCATGACTAAGGACATGTACACCATGAGCAAAGATATAGAAACATTAAAAACCAACCAAATGGAAATGAAGAATGACAGCAGAAATAAAGAACACATTGGAAGGAATAATCAGCAGAGTAAAGGAAGCTGAGGACTGGATCAGTGAATTACAAGACAGAGTAGAAAAAAATCACCCAAACAGAAAACCAAATAACAAACAAACAAACAAACAAACAAACAAAAAACAATTATAAAACAGGAAGACAGCTTAAGATAACTGTGGGATAACTGGAAACGTAACAGTATTTGCATCATAGGAGTTCCAGAAGAAGAAGAAAATGAACAAGGGTTAGAGAATATATTTGAAGAAAAGGTGACAAAACTTCCCTAACTTGGTGAAGGAAAAAGGCATTCAAGTTCAAGAAGCACAGAGAGCCCCAAGTAAGAACACAAACAGGCCCACACCAAAACACATCATAATTAAAATGCCAAAAATTAATGACAAAGAGAGCATCCTAAAGGCAGCAAGAAAAATGCAACAGGTTACCTATAAAGGAACCTCCATAAGGCTACCAGCTGAATTCTCAACAGAAACACTACAGTCCAGAAGGGAATGGCATGAAGTAATAAAGGTCATGAAAAACAAGGATCTGAATCCAAGACTACTCCATCCAGCAAGGCTATCTATCAAAATAGAAGATGAAATAAAGAACTTCCAAGACAAAAAAAGGCTAAGGGACTATATTAGCACCAAACCAGCACTGCAAGAAATGTTAAAAGGACTGCTGTAATTAGTAGAACAAATAGAAAGAAAAATATAACCACAACAAACAAAAATGGCAGCAAATAAGTACATATCAATAATAACCTTAAATGTAAATGGACTGAACACTCCGATCAAAAAACACAGAGTAGCTGATTGGATAAGAAAACATGACTCATATATATGTTGTTTCAAGAGACTCACCTCACAACAAAAGACTCACTTAGGTTGAAAGTGAAGGGATGGAAAAAAATCTTCCAAGCAAGCAGAAAGCAAAAAAAGCTGGGTAGCAATACTCATATGTGATCAAATAGATTTCAAAATAAAGGTCATAACTAGAGACAAAGAAAGCCACTACATAATATTGAAAAGATCTATGCAACAGGAAGTTATAACCTTTGTAAACATATATGCACCCAATATAGGAGCACCAAAGTATATTAAAAATCTTCGGGAAGACTTCAAAGGAGAAATCAACAGCAATACAATCAAAGCAGGAGACTTCAACTGCAGACATTACTGGATAGATCCTCTAGACAAAAAATTAACAGGGAAACAGAGACTCTAAATGATGCACTAGATCAAATGAATTTAATAGATATCTACAGAGAATTACACCCCAAAACTGTAGAATTCACATTTTTCTTAAGTGCACATGGGACAGTCTCAAAGATAGACCACATGTTAGGACAAAAACTAAGTCTCTACAAGTTCAAGAAGACTGAAATCATATCAAGCATCTTCTCAGATCACAATGGCATAAAACTAGAAATCAATTCCAGCGAAAACACTCAAAAACATTTGAACATATCGAGGCTAAAAACATGTTATTATACACTGAATGGGTTACCAAGGAGATCAAACAAGAAATTAAAATCTTCCTGGAAACCAATGAAAATGAACACACAACAATACAAAATTTATGGGACACAGCGAAAGTAGTCCTGAGGGAGAAGTTCATAGCACTACAGGCCTACCTCAAGAAAAAAGAAAGTTTTCTAATTGATTATCTAACCTCACAACGTAAAGAACTAGAAAGCAAACAAAAAGAAAACCCCAGAGAAAGTAGAAGGATAGAAATAGTGAAGACCAGAGAAGAAATTAATGACATAAAGACCAAAAATACAATTCAAAAGATCAATGAAACAAAGAGCTGGTTCTTCAAAAAGATAAACAAGATTGATGGACCCTTAGCTAGATTCACGAAAAAAACAAAGAGAGAAGACCCAAATAAACAAAATCAGAAATGAAAGACAAGTAACAACTGACACCACAGAAATACAAAGGATCGTTAACAAATACTATGAACAATTATATGGCAACAAATTGGACAATCTAAGCGAAATGGACAAATTTCTAGAAACACATAGTCTCCCCAAACTGAACCGGGAAGAGATGGAAAACATGAACAGACCAATAACAACTAAGGAAATTAAAGATGTAATCAAGACTCTCCCAGCAAACAAAAGCTTGGGCCTGGACAGCTTCACAAGGGAGTTTTACCAAACATTCAAAGAAGAACTAACACCCATTCTCCTCAAATTATTCCAAAAAATTCAAGAAGAAGGAAGACTTCCAAACTCGTTTTATGAGGCCATCATAATTCTAATTCCAAAACCTGATAAAGACACTACAAAGAAAAAAAAACTACAGACCAATATCCCTCATGAACATAGATGCCAAAATCCTGAACAAAATACTAGCAAACGGATCCAGCAATACATTAAAAAAATTATTCACCATGACCAAATGGGACTCATTCCAGGGATGCAAGTCTGGTTCAATATTTGCAAATCAATAAATGTGATACACCACATAAACAAAATGAAAGATAAAAACCACATGATCATATCAATAGATGCTGAAAAAGCATTAGACAAAATCCAGCACCCATTTCTGATAAAAACGCTCAGCAATGTGGGAATAGAGGGATCATATCTCGACATAACAAAGGCCACATATGAAGAACCTACAGCCAACATCATACTCAATGGACAAAAACTAAAAGCATTTCCCTTAAGAACAGGAACAAGACAGGGATGCCCACTTTCACCACTCTTATTTAACACAGTACTGGAAGTCTTAGCCACAGCAATTTAGATATGAAGAAAAAATACAAGGGATCCAAATGGGAAAGGAGGAAGTGAAACTGTCATTATTCGCACATAAAATGATATTGTACATAGAAAACCCTAAAGACTCCATCAAACATCTGCTAGATTTAATAAATGAATTTTGCAAGAAATCGACAGCATTCTTATACACCAATAATGAACTCAGAGAAAGAGAAAATGAAAAAACAATCCCATTTACCATTGTGGCAAAAAAATTAAGATACCTAGGAATAAACTTAACCAAAGAAGTAAAGGACCTATTTGCAGAAAACTACAGGACTGAAAAAAGAAATAAAGATATAAAAAAGTGGAAGAACATACCATGTTCATGAATTGGAAGAATTAACATCATTAAAATGTCCATACTACCCAAAGCAATCTATAGATTCAATGCAATCCCCATCAAAATACCAATGACATATTTCACAGAACTACAACAAATACTTCAAAAGTTCATAAGGAACCAAAAAAGACCCCGAATATCCACAGCAATCTTGAAAAAGAAGGACAAAGTAGGAAGGATCACAATACCAGATATCAGGTTATACTACAAAGCCACTGTAATCAAAACAGCCTGGTACTGGCACAAGAATAGGTATATAGATCAATGGAACAGAACAGAGAACCCAGATGTTGACCCAAGGCATTATGTTCAATTAATATTTGACAAAGATGGCAAGAGCATACAGTGGAGTCAAGACAGCCTCCTCAATAAATGGTGTTGGGAAAATTGGACAGCTACATGCAAAAACATGGATCTATATCAGCAACTTACACCATATACAAGAATAAACTCAAAATGGATAAAATACTTAAATGTGACTTGTGAATCCATAAAAATTCTAGAAGAAAATGTAGGCAACAAAATTTCAGACATCATACACAGCAGAATCTTCACTGACACATCACCTAAGACAACAGAAACAAAGGGAAAAATGAACATATGGGACTACATAAAACTCAAAAGCTTCTGCACAGCAAAAGAAACAACCATCAAAATTAAAGGGAACCCATTATATGGGAGAGCATAATTGCCAATGATAAATCGGTTAAGGGTTTTTTTTCCAATATAGAGAGAGTGCTCATACAACTCAACAAAAGGAAGACAAAGAACCCAATTAAAAAATGGGCAGAGGACATAAATAGACACCTCTCCAAACAGGACATACAAATGGCCAAGAGACATATGAAGAAATGCTCAACATTACTAATCATCAGAGACGTGCAAATTAAAACAACTACGAGGTATTACCTCACATCTGCCAGAATGGCTGCCACCAACAAATCATCAAACAACAAGTGCTGGTGAGGGTGTGGAGAAAAGGAGACTCTAGTACACTGCTGGTGGGAACGCAGACTGGTGCAGCCACTATGGAAAACACTATGGTGTTTCCTCAAAAAAATTAAAAATTGAACTGCCATTTGACCCAGTGATCCCACTTCTAGGAATACATCCAAAGAAGCCTGAAACACCAATCAGAAAGAATATATGTACCCCTATGTTCATAGCAGCACTATTTACAATCGCTAAGATCTGGAAACAGCCCAAGTGTCCATCAACAGATGAGTGGATAAAAAAGCTGTGGTATATATATATATATATATATATATATATATATATATATATATATATATATATATGAATACTATGCAGCTATAAGAAAGAAAGATCTCTTATCCTTTGAGACGACATGGAGGGACCTCAAGAGTATTATACTAAGTGAAATAAGCCAATCAGAGAAAGACAAATACCACATGCTTTCATTTATTTGTGGAATATAATGAACAAGGTGGGTTGATGAACAAAATAGACCCAGAGATATAGAAAGGAGTATGGTTCAGACTGACAAACCTCAGAGGAGGGGGGTGGGGGGGATGGATGAGATGAACCAAAGAACTTATATGCATGTATGCATAACCAATGTACATAGACAACTATGCAGGGGGGTGGGGGGTGGGATGGGGAGGACGGTGTCTAGGGGGGGGAAAGGAAAAACATCTGTAACAAAAATAAATTAATAAAAATTGAAAAAAAGAAAAAAATAATTATTTCAGAACTAGGTCTTCAAAAGTTGTATCTAAAATAATCCAGCATAAAGCAATAACTCAAAGGATGAAAACTTAGCAATTACTAGTTGAAATCCCAATTCTCATACCATATACTGAAAACATGCCAATTTTTTTGAAACTAATTAGTCTTCCATAATGGAAAACATTATAAGGAGTCTATATGGTTATAGGAGATAAGATTGAAATCAATTGTATATTTCCTAACATTTTTATTCCTAAATTATCAAACATATTTTTTTGTTTGTTTTTGTAGGTAACTGACTTAAAATTTGTATAAAATTATTGATATATATCTTGCTTTTAAATATTGCCATAATCCATATTCCAACAACTTTTTCATTTCAAAGACTTCAGAATTTGTTCCAGTTTTTAACCCATTAGTTATTTACAAGGAAATTTTTTTTTTACTAAAAGTGAGATACTTCATGAATAAAATAATAAAATATTTCATCATTCTTATAAATGGCAACAATATTTTTATTATAAAATCAATTTAAATATTTCAGAAATATCTAAAATGGAAGGTGAAGTCTTAATTCTACCAATGTGAAATGATACTATAAAGTTATTCTGTTATTGAAACTCTTCTGTGACTTTTATATAGCTGTGTATGAAATTTGTATTATATTTGACATTTTCAAATATGAAAATGCTAAGAAAAAAAAAGAACTGAGAGGTGACCATCTACTCAGAGAGAACCAGAAAAGAGAGTAAAATATCACAACATATTATGAATTCAGAGGATCAAATTAAGTAATCATAATTACATTTGAAGAAAAATAAGGCAAATTTGGGGAAAGAGAGAATTGTTTGATTAAATTGGAAAGCAAGTGAGATATTAGAGGCTGTATTATTCAACCCAGGCTTGAGTAAACCTGTAAAATATCAGTCAATTTAGTTTCCAAATAACTGCTAATCACAGGACTTCCTGTCAAGATGGCAGAGTAGGTCAACACTGTGCTCACTTCCTCCCATGACCACTTCAAAATTATGACTAATTACAGAACAACCATCATTGAGAACCACCTGAAGACTAGCTGAAAAGAAGTCCTATTAACAGGATATAAAGAAGCACTCATGTGGAGACTGGTAGGAAGGGTGGAGACATGAAACAGGCAGGTCCCACACCTGCAGTACAGCAATTAAGAAACAGAAGAGATGTCTCAGAGGTGCCCCCTGAGGAGTAAGGGTTCCTAGACCCACACCAGGCACCCCATCCCAGGACTTCAGTGCCTGGGAAAGAAGTCTCCAGAACATTTGGCTGTGAAAACCAGCAGGAACTGTAGCTTCATGAGACAAAGGGCTCTGGAGTCCCAAGCATTCCTCTGAAAGAGCCCTCCCACAGACTCACTCACTCACAAACTCACTCACTCTGAACTACAGTGTCCCAGGCACTGAAGTCCTGGGATGGGGTGCCTGGTGTGGGTCTAGGAACCCTTACTCCTCAGGGGGCACCTCTGAGACATCTCTTCTGTTTCTTAATTGCTGTACTGCAGGTGTGGGACCTGCCTGTTTCATGTCTCCACCCTTCCTACCAGTCTCCACATGAGTGCTTCTTTATATCCTGTTATAGGACTTCTTTTCAGCTAGTCCTCAGGTGGTTCTCAATGATGGCTGTTTTGTAATTTAGTCATAATTTTGAAGTGGTCATGGGAGGAAGTGAGCACAGTGTTGACCTACTCTGCCATCTTGACAGGAAGTCCTGTGATTTGCAGTTTTTTGGAAACTAAATTGACTGATATTTTACAGGTTTACTTAAGCCTGAGTTGAATAATACAGCCTCTAATATCTCACTTGCTTTCCAATTTAATCAAACCACCAGGGATACATGGAGATGAGGTGAATTGAATGAATTCAAGGTGAGGGCTGGAGGGGAACAGATCAGGGCAGCTCTCTATGGGCATGTGCCATTGTTCCTTTGTTGAGCCCTCCACACACCCAGCCACCAGGCACAGGTGGGCACCAATAAGAAAGCTACATTAACTTGGCTAACAATATTCTCTCTTGGTAATTCCCTAAAACTTCACCCAACCCATGAGCCTGGCCCAAATTTCCTCCAGTACCTTTTCTACACAAGTGGCTTTCCTCAATTCATGCTGAGGACTTTCCTAAAATCTCTCAAAAGTCCATAAACCCCAAAGAAGCAGTAGTTGGCCCTGGCGTGCCCCATATCTATTGCTAAGCAGTCACAAGCCAGGTATGACTGGCAGCTGGCCTCAGTTTGCAGTGTAGTTTCTTCCAGATCCCTACAAGCCCCACACAGGAAGCAACCAAATGCAGATCACTTTGTGGCTCATACCAGGTGACCCTGGGCTGGGCACAAGCAGCAGCTGAACTTGGCTTGCAACAGAGTACCCCCAAAGAGGCCCAGAACCAATAACGTAGTGGACAGCTTAAGACCACACGAGACACAACCCAACCACCTCCGCAAAGAACACCCAAAGGTAGGACTCAGCAGGCCAGAGCTCCTCTAGTGTGAATTCCACTACATGGGGTTAACACCTACACAACAGCTTATCCACTATAGTCACTGCCATTCCTCACAGCTGGTCAGCCTGTGGGTCAACCCCACCCACTGACATGCCAACAGCAATCAAGGCTCAATCACAACAGAAAGGAACACCCAAGGGACACCACTGGAGCACCCAGCTCAGGTGACCAGGAAGAATGCACTTCTGGGCTCCACAGGACATCTGCTACTTAAGGCCACTCTGCCAAGGTTGGGAAACAGAGCATATCTACCTACTACACGGAAACTTACACAAGGAGTCAGCCAAAATGAGGAGATGAAAAAAATTGTGCCAAATAAAAGAATAGGACTAAGTCTGGCCAGTGTGGCTCAGTGGTTGAGCATTGACCCATGCATCAAGAGGTCACTGGTTCAATTCCCGGTCAGGACATATGCCCAGGTTGTGGGCCCAATCCCCAGTGGGGGGCATGCAGGAGGCGGTCAATTGATGTTCTCTCTCATCAATGTTTCTATTTCTCTCTCCCTCTCACTTCCTCTCTCTCTAAAGGCAATAAAGGAAGAAAAAAAAAATAAAAGAACAGGACTAAAATCCAGAGAAAGAACTAAACAAAATGGAGACAAGCAATCTACCACATGAAAAGTTGAAAACATTGGTTATAAAAATGCTTAATTAATTTATAGGGGAAGAATAGATGAACTCTGTGAAAACTTCAATAAAGAGATAAGAAATATAAAAATGGATATATAAAATAATCATTCAGAATGAAGAATACATTGAAATGAAGAATACATTAGAGACAATTAACAGCATATCAGATGAAATAGAGGACTGAATCAGTGATCTAGAAGACAAGATAGTAGAAAAACACCCAATCGGAAAAGAAAAAAGAATCCAAAAAAATAAGGATAGTATAAGGAGCCTCTGGGGCAACTTCAAGAGCACTCTGGGGGCCCCGCCTGAAGGAGAAAAGAGAGAGCAAGAAACTGAAAACCTATTTGAAAAATAATGACAGAAAACTTCCCTAACCTGGTGAAGGAAATAGACATACAAGTCCAGGAAATACAGAGTTCTAAACAAGATGAACCCAAAGAGGCCCACGCCAAGACATATCATAATTGAAATGCCAAAGGTTAAAAACAGAATCTTAAAAGCAGCAAGAGAAAAGCAGTTACTTATATACAAGGGAGCTCCCATAAAAATGTCAGCTGATTTCTCAACAGAAATTTTGTAGACCAGAAGGGATTGGCACAAAATGTTCATTGATCAAATGCAAGGACCTACAACTAAGATTACCCAGCAAGGCTATCATTTAGAGTTGAAGGCCACTAAAAGTTTCCCAATCAAGAAAAAACTAAAGGAGTTCATCACCACTAAACTAGCATTACAAGAAATGTTAAAGAAACTTTTTAAAGAAAAAATTATAAAAAACATGAATAAGAAAATACAGGAAAGAAAAACGTTCTCACTGAAAAAGGCAAACACATAATAAAAGCAGTGGCTCAACCAACTATAAAGCCAGTACAAAGGCTAGAAGGCAAAAGTAGGAAGATCATGTGTAATTATAACAACAAATTATGGGATATACACACACACACAAAGGAAATAAAAAATAAAGGCAAAAAACATTCATGGAGGGCATGAGTAAAAATTGTAGTGATTTTAGAGTGTGTTCAAACTTAAGCGACCATCAACTAGAATAGACTAGTATCTACATAGCTTGGTATATAGGAAGCACAAGGTAATAAAAACCAAAAATCTACAAGAGATATATAATAAAAAGAGAAAGGAATCCAAACACAACACTATAGAAAGTAATTAATATAAAAAAGAAGAAAATGAGAAAGGAACAAAGAAGAACTACAAAAATAATCAGAAACGGCAAATCAAAGAATGACGGGCACGGGTTTGGTGGCTGGAGAGGTTGTAGTGGATGTGCTGCTTTATTACAACCAAGGTTAGGAAGCACTTGGTGTGTGAGAAGCAGCACAGTGCTGGTGGAGGAGGAAACTTGCAGATAGCCATCTACTAAGATAAGACCTACTAAGGACTACTTGAGCTACCTGACAGCCCAGATCATTCTGCTTTTGAAACCAACATAATAAGAAATGAATCTGAAAGACTGGCTGTTTGACAACCAATTGAATTGCTCCGTATGAAATGATATGAACCTCTAGCCCCTTCCTCGGGTGAGAAAAATGACATTACAGCGTGGCAAGAATTTGTAAACAATTCCATGGCCCAGTTAGAGCATCAAGTGGTTCAAATTGATCATCTAGAACTAACGTCACAGTATGGATGCAATGCCTGGAAAGAACATAGTGAAAAATTAGTGCATACAATTGAATATGCACAGAAATAGCTCCAGAAGTTAAGAAAACATATTTAAGATTTAAGCTGGCAGCAAAAGAACATGCAACCCACAGTTAGATCTGAATGAAGAGAAACGGAGTCAACTGGGTATCCCTGGTCAGTACTAATTATGAGATTGAAAAGACTATTGTTCAATTAGAAAATGAAGTCTCTCAAATGAAGTAGCAACATGAAGAGGCCAACAAAGAAAACATCCCACAAGACTGCTAAAAAGACAAATTAATTCAAGTTTGAGGATGGCCCCAACAAAGCTGAGAGAAAACAAGAAAATCTGAATGACATTGGATGGACTGCAGCAAGTTAACCAGCCCTACTGCTAGCTAGACCTTAAATATGTGAGCCAATACTCCAACATTGTGTGTTCAATTTTCTGGTCAAGGAACATACAAAAATCAACCAATGATTCCATGGATAAGTAAAACAAGTCAATGTTTCTCTTTCTCTGTTTCTCTCAATCTCTCTCTCTCTCCCTTCCTCTCTCTAAAATGAATAAATAAAAAAGTAATTAAAAAAAAAAGGGCTCTAACAAGAGACTAAGTAGGGCACTTCATAATGATAAAGGGATAAATCCAACAAGAAGATATAACTTTTGTAAGCAAATTTTTTTATTAGCCAATAAAGGTGTACCTAAATATATAAAGCAAATATTGATGGACACAAAGGAAGATATCAACAGTAACACAGTTATACAATGGGACTTCTACAATCCACTGACATCAATGGATAGGTCAACCAGACAAAAAGTAAACAAGGAAATAGTGACCTTAAATGACACATTAGATCACACAGACTTACTTCATATTTTTAGGATATGTCACCAAAAAGCAGAATATACATTTTTCTCAAGTGCATGTGAGAAAGACCACATTTGCCCAGATAGACCACATGGTAGACCACAAAATAAGTCTCAATAAATTTAAGAAGAGTGAAATTATATCAAGCATCTTCTCCCATAACAATAGTATAAAACTAGAAATTAATTTTTAAAAAAGAAAACAAATTCACACATTCACACCCACACATGAGAGCTAAATAACATGATACTAAACAATGAATTGGTTAACAAGACCAAAGAAGTAATCAAAAAAACCTTGACACAAATGAAGAGAAAACACAATGACCAAAATCTATGGGACATAGTCACAGCAGTTCTTGGAAGGAAATGTACAGCAATACAGGCCTACCACAAGAAATAAGAAAAACCTCAAAGAAGCAATCTAACTTTACATCCAAAAAAAAAAAAACTAGAAAAAGAAAATCAAATAAAACCTAAAGTGAGAATGAAGAAAAATGTAAGGATCAGCATGGAAATATTTAAATTACAGTCTAAAAGGCAAATAGAAAAGATCAATGAAATAAATTGACAAGATAAACAAAGCTGATAAACATTTAGCCAGACTCATCAAGAAAAAAAGAGAGGACCCAAATAAATAAAATCAGAAAGTGCAAATTCAATATATCTTGAACTAAACCCATTCATTTTCACAACCAAACTAGTTCTTTGTGTCAGTATCAATATTTCTATTGAAAAAATATAAAAAACTTGAAGCCAAAAAATTTGAAAACTTATGGTCAATAGACAGCTTTATAGAGCATCAATAATATATATGGCTGAAGGCCCACAGAAAATAATGTTGGCAAGAAGACACTGCAATGCTTTACAGTAATCTCTGAAACAAAGCAAGGATATCCATATTGGCAACCTCTAGTAGACATTATACTAAAGGTCCTAGGTAGTAGAAAATATTTTTTAAAGAAATTAATAAATTAAAGGTCTCCAGATCAGAAAGATAAAAGTAATTTTTAAAAATCATTTTCAGGTGGCATGATTCTGTATGTAGAAAATCCTAAGGGAACAAAATGTCTAAAACTAAAAAATGAGTTTAATAAACTCACAGGATAAAAGATCAACATTCAAAATCTATCTCTATATATTAGCTGCGAAAATCAACATTAGAAAACAGTTCTTTTCACAACAGCATCAGAAAAAAAATAAACTACTTTGGAATGAATTTTACAAAAGAATCGTAAGACTTATATATAATACTAAAAATCACAAAACATTGTGAAGAGAATTAAAGATTGAAAAAAATGCAGAGACATTTCTTGTTCATTGACTGTAAAAGTCAATATTGTCATAATAGTAATTGATCTATATATTCAATGCAATCTCTATCAAAATCTCAGCAGGCTTATTTGTAGAAATTGAAAAGTTAAGCCTAAAATTTATATGGAAAAGCAAAGAAACTAGAACATCTAAAACACATTTTAAAGAAACACATTTAGAGAATTATAGTATTCAATTTCAACTTACTTTAAAGTCACAGTAATGAAGACAATGTGTAATTGTGGCATAGATAAGCATACATATCAATAGACTAGAATTGGGAGTCCACAAATAAACTTTTACTTTAAAGTCATTTATTTTCAATGGCAACAAAAATGCCAATAAAATTTAATAGGGAAAGGGTATTTTTTTCTGAATGATACTGGGCAATTGGGTATCTACATGCAAAAAGAGAAAAAGAAACAGAAAGAGGAGGAAGAGAAGGAGAAGGAGGAGGAAGAGGTGGAGGGGGAGGAGGAAACTTACCAAACCACACACAAAACTTAACTCAAAAAGGATCATAAACCCAGAAATGCTACTTCTAGAAATCTATCCAAGATAAATTTTTTCAATGTCTACACAAAGACATGTATGTGAATGTTCATAGCAACATTATTTATAAGAGTCCAAACTGGAAACAATCTAAATGTCTAAGTGATAATTTAGAGAAAAGAAAGAGTATATCCATAAAATCAAATAACATTCAACAATTTAAAATAATGAAACACTGATACATGTTATAACACAGATGAAGCTCAACATTATTTTAAGTAAAAGAACAGATACAAAAGATGTATTATATGTTTTTTAGATGAAATATTTTTAAAAGGCAAATCTATAGAAAGCCAAGGAGTGATTTTTTTTTTAAGATTGAGGATGGGAGTGGGATTAACTGTAAACAAATATGAGGCCACTTGCAGGATGACTGAAATGTAGCAAGTAAACAATCATAGGGATTTGCTCCAGAAGAAAGTACTTACTGGGATGTGAGCCTTTTTGTGCTAATTTACTAAAATCATTGAATTATGCACATATAACAATTTAATTTTATGATATGTAAATTAAACAGCTCAATAAAGCTCTCAAATAACAGAATGATAAAAATACTAGATTGCTTCACAACAATTGTTTGATTAATAAAGGAAATAAGCCAATTTAACATAAATATTGAGAAAGTATAAATATCAAAAAAATAGTTTCTCAATTTACTGAAATAACAAAAAATTATGAACAAAGTTTAATTTCGTATTTATTTTTGAGGGTTAGAAAATTGTCTATTAAATTTCAAGAAAAGGCAAATTTACTGTTTAGGTTATATGAAAATAAAAATAAACATGTCAATCCAATAATAAATCAAAGATGTAACTGTTTGTAGGCCAACTAGACCATTTGATAAATTCCTTGAGCATCTCCAAATTTCTCCTTTTTCTAGGTGCAGATATACTTTGTGTTTAAAAAGCTGTTGAATTTTAACTTCATTTTGTCTACATAAATATAACGTAAAAGTAGAATTGGTCATAGTGAGCAGTGTTCTTAAACTTTGGATATTTAATAAAAGTATTCTCAAATAAAGAAAAAATATTTTCTTAATGTAAAAGAAAACTGTGATGTTTTAAAATAGTTTTATTTTTCTCCTTAATGAGGAGAGGTTAGAAGACACAACACACTTCAATTTCCCACTGCTCTAGAAATATCTAACGGACTATAAAGAGGATAGCCAGAGGCATTTCATGGTTTGGGGAAAGCATGATCACAAATAGTGTCTCCACCAGAATTTGCTCTAAATGCCCAGCGTAGGGCTTAATTAGTTCTCTATTTCAAGGAATCTCTTTTTGCCCACTAAATGCTTTATATTCACAGTTAGACTAAAATTCCAACCCAAAAAGAAGTGGAAGAGGAATCAGAGGAGAGAAAGGGGTTAGACCAAGTATTGGTTCATCTTCATTAGCATGTACCTCAGTTGCAGTTCATCCCAGCCCTGGACAGGGCCCTGCGGGAGGCAGCCAGTTGGTGTGTTTCTCTTGTGTCAATGTTTTCCTCTCTCTCTCTCTTTCTCTCTCTCCCACTCTATCTGAAGATAAATGGGAAAATATTCTCAGGTAAGGATTAAAAAAAAAAATATATATATATATACACACACACACACACACACACACACACACACACATTATATATATACTATCTCTCTCCCGCCCCCACCCCCCCGGCCTGGCTGGTGTGGCTCAGTGGATTGAGCATCAGACCATGGACTGAGAGGTCCCGGTTCAGTTCCCAGTCAGGGTACATGACAAGGCTGCAGGCTCAGTACCGGGTAGGGGGCGTGCAGGAGGCAGCTGATGTATGTTTCTCTCTCACCTCAATGTTTTTATCTCTCTCTCCCTTCCTCTCTCTCTAAAAAAAATCAATAAAAACCTATTTAAAAATATATATATATACACACACACACACACACATACATACTCTCCTAAAATCAGCAATTTAATAGTTATAAAAATACTTTAAAATCTCTCATTTTAATAAGGATGATATGGTGTACTGCCTTTAGGAACTAGTGGCAGTTCTATTCATTATTTTATTAGACATATCAAAAGGTATATTTACCTCAAATTTCACTGGAGTAACATTATGTTTTTTTTATTATTAAAAGAAATTCAGGATGAAATAGCTATGCCTTATCAAAAAAAAAAAAAAAAAAAGATCGGATACTCTAATGTATCCAGTGATATGTATTATGATGTAATCTAGATACTTTCATGATAATGCATGGGTCTGATAGAAATTTGAAGAGTCGCATACATGAATAACAGATGAACTAATGCTGTAAATAACATATGTATAAATGTCCAAAAGAAGAAAAGAAAACCTGAAGAGCAATGTAGGCTTTAATTATTTTCTGTTCTTGAGAGTATCCTGTCAACAACGATATTACACAGGAGACAAGACTAACTCAGCAGAACTAACACAAACTGACTGACACATACACTCATAATACAAAACAAAACAAAACAAAAAAAACAAAAACAAAAAACACCAGACAGATTTATGCAACAGCTCAGATGTCTGTTTTATGCATCTTCAGCTTTTATCTTCTGTGCACTATGTGTTGGAACTCGGATCCCACTCTTATATTTCCAATTCAACAAACAAACAACATGAAACTCAGGGTTCATTTTTTAAATATAAGTTAATAAGAGAACAAAATTAAGCGAACCAACAAGTCATTTGCTTTTAGATAGTAATAACTTGGAGTTGCAAATGCAGTTAGTAAATACAAGGAGGATTAAATCTTTTCTAGACAAAAAAGATTTTCCTGCAGCTTGATGCAGGTGAACCTTAGGAATTACTAGATATTTGATGCTTTTCTTTGAGGTGTGGAACCCTGCAAAACCTCTCTTAAGCAAAAAAATTAAGATGCTGGTTATTAAAGGGCATTGATCTGGGTCACATTCCCGAGAAATATTTGCACACGTTTATCACTGTGGTTGATATATTTAATATTTAAGTTTCTTCCGCAATTCTATTCAGCAATTCTATTCGTTCCACTCCCCCATTCTAATCTAATTGTTTTCTCATCCAAATGTATTCAAAAGGAAATTACTCCCTAAACTCTTCTAAGGTAAATCTGGTTGTGCCTAGATTGTGCTCTGTCATATCTCCTCATGAAACTCATTATTAGGGGCTCCAAAAGGGTTTATTCAGAGGAAGGAAATGAGTTCCGAAAAGTGCCTGAGGAAGGTTAAGGTCTAGACAGAGTGGCCTTCAGCAAGGACATCATCACCTGGGTGCTTGAAAAAATGAGGAATCCAGGCTCTTACCCAGACCTTCTGAATAAAAACCTTCACTTGAGTCAGTTCCTAGATGATATCAAGGCATAGTCAACACTGAGTAGCCCAGGCACAAAATACAGAGCTGTGAAGGTAGCCTTTCTGCTAGAAAGCTACTGAAGCAAAATGCATACATAATAATATAAAAATATTCTCTATGTGAATGTAGACAGAAACATATTAACTTAAAAGACAATTAGGACATTTTAATGATGTTGATTCTTTCAATCCATGAGCATGGTATATGCTTCCATTTTTGTATATCTTTTTCTATTTCTTTTTTCAATGTCCTGTAGTTTTCTGAGAGCAGGTCTTTTGACCATGAGGTATCACCTCACACCTGCCAGAATGGCTGCCATCAACAAATCATCACACAACAAGTGCTGGTGTGGGTGTGGAGAAAAGGGGACACTAGTACACTGCTGGTGGGAATGCAGACTGGTGCAGCCACTATGGAAAACAATATGGTGCTTCCTCAAAAAATTAAAAATTGAACTGCCATTTGACCCAGTGATCCCACTTCTAGGAATATATCCTAAGAAGCCCGAAACACCTATCAGAAAGAATATATGCACCCCTATGTTCATAGCAGCACTATTTACAATAGGTAAGATCTGGAAACAACCCAAGTGTCCATCAGTAGATGAGTAGATAAAAAGGAGAAATAAGCCAGTCAGAGAAAGACAAGTGTCACATGATCTCACTTATTTGTGAAATATCATGAACAAAATTAACTGCCAAACAAAATGGATCCAGAGAAATGGAAATACGAAACTGACTGACAAACCTTACAGGAAAGGGGGAGTGGGGGGCGAGAACAGGTAAACCAAAAAACTGATATGCATATGTGCACAACCATTGGACAGAGACAACAGTGTGGTGAAGTCAGGAAGGGGGGAGCTGGGAGGATGGTGTCACTGGGGGAAAAATGGAGGGACATCCATAATACTTTCAACAATAAAGATTTTAAAAAGATAATTGGAGATGTGGGGATGGGAGGGTCTCATATATATGTGAAACTGAAAGCAAAATGAATATTTTAACAGATAATTGAAGTATATTTTAACTAATCTAATACTGTTAAATAAACAAGTTTAGGTATTTCTTATCTAGTCAAATGAGTAGGTAGGTAGTTACAGAGCACTATGTACATATGTATAAATGTATGCATGTGTGTGTGTATATATATATATATATGCATAGAGCTAACTAGACAGATATGTTTATAACTATTTAAGAACTCACTGAAGATATTATATCACTTGAGCCAAAAATACATGTTTCTTAAGAATGACGACATTCTCTTACACAACTATAGCACAGTTATAAAAATCAGAAAAAATAATATTGATACAATGCCATTGTCTAATCCGTGCTCCATATACAGTTTTCACATACTGCTGCAAAATGTCTAATAACTATTTTCCCCAGTCTAAAAATCCCACCCAGGATTATGCATTAAATGTAGTTGTCATCTTTCTTGAGTCTGCTTTATTTGGAACAGTTTCTTAACCTTTTTTTAAATGACCTTAATGGGTTTAAAAGTACAGAAAAATTACTGTATTGAATGTTCCTCAATTTTGGCTTGAGTACTATTTCCTCTTGTTTAGAGTCAGGTTATGCACTTTGGCAGAAATTCAGAGAAATGGTGTTGCATCTTTCTCAGTACATAATATCAGGAGATGTGCAGGTTTGTCAGATTGTCCCAAGATTGGTGGTTCCCTCATCTCATCACCATAAAGTTACTATTTCTCCCTTTGTAATTAATACGAAATTGGTGGGAGACAGTTTACAATTGTCTACATACCCTGTTCATCAGTAAATATTCACCCGCTAATTACAGCATCGATTATTCTTGCTTGAACTAATTACTCTATTGAGAGTTGCCAAGCAGTGAATTTTATATATTTGACAAGATGTATCTTTGTTCTAGGAAAGAGCTATTATTACATTTCATTTCTATATTTCTTCTTTTTCTCAGGTGCTACCAGTGGGCAGATTCTGCAATGAGAAAGCACCATCATTATTATACTGTCAACACAAGCATTCAACTGCTGGCATGTGATGACTGATTTGTTTTTAACCTCTGTGATAATTGTTCTGTAACTTTGGATAAGTAACTTACTTGCTGGGCTTCAGTTTTCCTTTCAAATTGGAAATTATGTTAACTCTATGGAGTACTATATGATAAAAGTAGTGTATATAAAATATTTGGCATTAGCATACCTGCCAGGTAAAAAGCAAAATGAAAGGATGTTAATGTTTGTCCTGGAGGATTTCACCAATGGCTCCCAACATAGGAAGATAACTAAGAGAGCCAGATTCTGGATTCTGGGGGTGGGGGATGGGGTAATTACTATCCTATACTTTTCTCAAAAAGGTCCATGCCTGTATAAGATAAGACTGTAAGTTTGGACCATTATGATAGCAAAACCCAACATATTTTGGCAGGAGCCATGTACACATAAAAGCTCCCAATATTATCTGCTGACTCAAGCACATAATAGCTTTGTGACACTGGCCAGCTCACCCAGCCTCTCCAGGTGTCAGTGGTCTCATGTAAAGATATGTGTGAAGTGGTTAGCAGGCATTTGCCATGTCATGACTGCACAGTACATATTATTGTTACCAATATCTGTAAAGCATCTAGAGATTCTTTTCTTGAAAGCAGTTTCTTTAACAACAAAATTGAAGACGTTTTTTGTGTTTCATTCTCGAGTGTAATTTTATTTCATTTTGAAGTTGGCACTTTTCTCAGTAAAATAAATGTAATTTCATAGTCACAAAATAAATAGTATTTTAGGTATATGCTTTTGCTGCCAACCTCTACTTTTTTAGTGACACCTTTATTTCACTTTTTGCAGATTGTTTTCAAAGACAACATTCTCTTTAGCCTACAAAGCTATCAACATTTGTGTATGTATCCAGAAGAACTTCTGATGTTTCCACTTAACTTAAAATGTTGTTGTCAATAATGCTAGTAAGTCTACAAATGATAGCTTCTTGCATGGATATAAAACCTGCTATGCATCAGTAAAAGACTTTTCCATATTCGCAGCAATGCTGAGACACAGTGACTTTTTTAAAGCTCTTTCCTTCTTTCATATAACAGGGAAACAGGTTATTGCTGACATGGAATTGAAAGCTGATGAAGCAAATGCAAAGCTTAAAATTGATGGAAACATGTCAAACCATTTCCTGAGGAAAAGGTCTAAATCCAACTAAGAAAATTACACATTGCCATTTTAAAACTAAGTAGTAAATATGAAAAACAATTTGCAAAGAAAAAAAAAGTTGCTCAGGTAATTTAAAAGCAAAGATTTGTGTTCATGCAGGAAATTAAATATTTGCTTTACATTTTTACCATGCACTATAAAACCTGATGATTTTATACTTGAAATTTATGGAATTTCTAACCGTTAGATAAACCCAACACACAATAATTTACTATTATTAATACTTTGTGTTTTCTATGAATTATTATCACTACTCAGTTTGTTCTGGGAAGAAGCTATAATATGAAAAATATCCAAGTGTGTTATAATCATTCATTATTGAAATAGAAATGTCATCCTCAGCAAACTTATTCTGGAATATCTCTATTCATGAGTTCAGTTCATCTTTATGAGAGATCTGTAGATCAGATAGCAAAGATTTCTGTTTAAAACTTAGTTTGGCATAATATGATATAACTTATATGTAGACTTTAAAGAACAAAATAAACTAAAACAAAATAGAAACAGACTTATAGATACAGAGAACAAACTAATGGAGACTAGAGGGGAGAGGTGTTAGGGAATAGGGTAAAAAAAGGTGATGAGATTAAGAAGTACTAATTGGTAGTTACAAAAGAGTCATGAGGATGTAGGGGGAGGCATAATATTATATATAATATTATATATATAATATATATAGTATATATTGTATATATTATAATATATTATAATAGAATATATATTATATATAATATTAATATATAATATATGATGTATAATATTATATATATAATATATATCATATATTATATATATAATATTATAATAATAATGTATGGTGCCAAGTGGGCACCTGAATTATCCAAGGAAAACCTTTGTAAGCTTTCTGAATGTCTATCTGCTGTGCTGTACACCTGAAACTAGTACAAAGAAAGTGTTGAATGTAAACTATAATTGAATACAATTTTTTTTAATTATTAGTAAAAAAAATCTTAGTTTGCCATAGGTCTCTTTAACAAAGTAATCATGTACATACATACACACACACACACACACACACACACATCCCACACACTGTTTTTTAATAAGGCATATATTTTTCTTGCCTAATATCAGTTTTTACAAATTATTTTATTTCCTTAAATGTTAATTACTGATCATAACTCTCATTAGAATATAGACTCTAAGATGGTATTCTTTACTGTATTCACTAATGTTTTTGCCCACCTAGTACAGTGTCCTGGCCCACTTTTGGTATTCATAATTTTTTCAATGAATTTGTTAAAGTCATATCAATTTTTTTTGTGTGTGAAAAATGTTGTAGACTAACTTTTCTATACCTTGCAAAAGTAGCTTCAGTACATCAGCTCTTAGGTCTAATCCTTTATAATTACTTAGGTCATATATTTTTTATTTTTAAATAGCCATAATTTCTGGGGGGAAAAGAGAGCTTCCTTGAGACCTACATGGTGCTGCATTTTCATGGTCCCACCTGCCATCACTCTTGTTACTGGCCGAGAAGAATACAGGCTGAAATAAAATAATATAGACCATAACTAAATTGTAATAAGGGCTATCATATCCATAAACTGAACCATCCATGACTTCTCAGCTACACCTCCACTATGATAACATTTTGATAGCATTAAATTCAGTTAAAATAATTTCAGTATTCCTTGAAGCATTCTTTATTTATTAATCTTGCAATCTTCCTTTCTTTCTTGGCTAAATCAATGTTGAGAGAGGCACTTCCTAATCATTCGGCATGCATTATTCTCTGGATCTTAAATATCTAGCCCGTTATTGTACTTTCTAGTGCTCCTGAATGTTTGTACCAACAGCTTTCTGCCCACAAACATGTGAATTAGTTTGAATCCATCTCTATTTTATGTTTCAAATTTCCTTGTATTCCATCAGTGTTTTTCATTTTATTATTTTTTTTCTGCCTCGGATCCCTTTCTTTACATCATGATTAGGAAAAAGATAAACGATTCCCCATGAATTGAAGTGGAACTTCCCTAGTCACCTGTTTCTAGTAGTTGCCACTCAATTGTGCATTCTGCAGGGCAAGAATGCCCAACAATGTCCCTAGCCTGCTTGGTCAAGAAGCTGAGCTGGCTCAGGTCACAGGCCGCTCTTCAGGTTTGTGCAAATAGTAGACTTAAGCCTAAACATGAAATCAAAGGTTTACCTTCAAACTATATTTTAACATGTATCTGAAAATGGGGATAGTTGATTGGTAAATTATTTTATATACTTCACAGTGTTTATCAGACATTCAATAATCAGTACTCAATATTTTATGCCATGTATTTAGTGATGTAAATCCTGATGAAATAAACATGGGAAAAAGAACTACATCTGGAAAATGCAGATTGATAAAGAGAATAGCATGGAGATTCCAAAATGGCGGCAGAGTGAATGGAAGCTACACAGACCATCTTCCAGGACCAAACTGGAATTATGACTAAAATAAAGACATATCATTGGGAAAAAGCAACAGAAAAGCAGCTGGAGAGGACCCATATAGCCAGGGACAGGAAAAAAGGACACAGAATCAAGCCTAATGGGTCTGCGAAGGCGCGAGAGGGTGGGCTAGGAGCCCACAGACAGCAGCTGTATTAGCTGTAAGCAGTTCCTTTGGGGTTAGAATACCAAGCCAGCTCCACAGTGCAGAGGGCTAGTACAGAGCACTAAACTGGCTGCAGCCACTCACCTTGGGCTCCTGCAGAGGGAGAGTGGACTGGACTGGAACTATGTGGGGACACTTGGGATTTGGAGGGTGCTCAGGGTTTTTGCTGAGTCATGGTTACATAGGACAGTGGCCATCTCAGGGAGCCCATTCCTGGAGCTCTGGAGAGAAGAAGCAGCCCCTCCCTCGAAGATTTAAACCCACCCAGCTGGGCCAGAGAACTGCAAATTGAGGCTCATTAACAACCAGCATCTGCCCCACTCTCTGGAAATCCTCTTATGCTGAACACCTGAGGAAATATTTAATTCAACTGAGGATTACAACCCAGGGCTCATCAAGTAACTGAGACTAATAGCCTACAGGCAAAAAGCTACAGGATAACCGAACCTTTCCTGGTCTTGCAAATCTATCCAGGAAAGTAAGACTTGACAGCGGTGTTTAATGTGGGTACTCCCACACTCATCCAAACCCAGTAGAGGGAGCCACAAACAGCAGAACACCAACACCCACAGGGAAAATTGGACAGGCTCCAAAACCCACTGAGATAGCCAAAATGGTGAAAAAAGAAACAAATCCGAAATGAAAGAACAAGAGAACTCTACTGAAGTTGAGATAAATGAAATGCAGTTAAGCAAGTTATCAGAGGTAGAGTTAAGGAGCCACAATTTGAGCTCAACAGCATGAGTAAGGACCTCAACATCATGAGTAAAGACCTCAAAACCATGAGTAAAGATAGAGAAACAGTGTAAACTAACCAAGTGGAAATGAAGAACAACATAGCAGAAATAAAGCACACATTGGAAGGACTAAACAGCAGATTAGAGGAAGCTGAGGATTGGATCAGTGAATTAGAAGACAGGGTAGAAAAAAATCACCCAATCAGAAAACCAAAAGGAAAAAACAATTAAAAAATAGGAAGACACCTTAAGAGAACTGTGGGACAACTAGAAACGTAACAACATTCACATCATAGGAATTCCAGAAGAAGAAGAAAATGAACAAGGGTTAGAGAATATATTTGAAGAAATAGTGACAGAAAACTTCCCTAACTTGGTGAAGGAAAAGGCATTCAAGTTCAAGAAGCACAGAGAGCCCCAAGTAAGAAGAACACAAACAGGCCCACACCAAAATACATCATAATTAAAATGCCAAAATTTAATGACAAAGAGAGCATCCTAAAGGCAGCAAGAGAAATGCAACAGGTTACCTACAAAGGCACCCCCATAAGGCTATCAGCTGACTTCTCAACAGAAACACTACAGGCCAGAAGGGAATGGCATGAAGTAATCCAGGTCATGAAAAACAAGGATCTGAACCCAAGACTACTCTACCAGCAAGGCCATCATTCAAAATAGAAGGTCAAATAAAGAGCTTCCAAGACAAAAAAAGGCTAAGGGAATATATTAGCACCAAACCAGCACTGTAAGAAATGTTAAAAGGACTGCTGTAATTAGTAGAACAAATAGAAAGAAAAATATAACCACAACAAACAAAAATGGCAACAAATAAGTACATATCAACAATCACCTTAAATATAAATGGATTGAACACTCCAATCAAAAGACACAGAGTAGTTGATTGGATAAGAAAGCATGACTCATATATATGTTGTTTACAAGAGATTCACCTCACAACAAAAGACTCACTTAGGTTGAAAGTGAAGGGATGGAAAAAAAAATCTTCCCAGCAAATGAAAAGGAAAAAAAGCTGGGTAGCAATACTCATATGTGATAAAATAGATTTCAAAATGAAGGCCATAACTAGAGACAAAGAAAGCCACTACATAATATGGAAAGGATCTATCCAACAGGAAGATATAACCTTGGTAAACATATATGCACTGAATATAGGAGCACCAAAATATATTAAAAATCTTCTGGAGGACCTCAAAGAAGAAATCAACAGCAATACAATCAAAGCAGGAGCCTTCAACACCCTGCTGACATCACTGAATAGACCCTCTAGACAAAAAATTAACAAGGAAACAGACACTCTAAATGATGCACTAGATCAAATAGATTTAAAGATATCTATAGAGAATTACACCCCAAAACTGCAGAATTCACATTCTTCTCAAGTGCACATGGGACATTCTCAAAGATAGACAACATGTTAGGACACAAACTAAGTCTCTACAAGTTCAAGAAGACTGAAATCATATCAAGCATCTTCTCAGATCACAATGGCATGAAACCAGAAATCAATTGCAACAAGAACATGCAGAGACATTTGACACATAGAGTCCAAATAGCGAGTAATTAAACAATGAATGGGTTACCAAAGAGATCAAGGAAGAAATTGAAAACTTCCTGAAAACCAATGAAAATGAACACATAATAACACAAAATTTATGAGACACAAGTGAAAGCAGTCCTGAGGGGGAAGTTCATAGCACTACAGGCCTACCTCAAGAAACAAGAAAATTTTCTAATTGATTATCTAACCCCACAACTTAAAAAACTAGAAAGCAAACAAAATGAAAACCCCAGAGCAAGTAGAAGGAAGGAAATAGTAAAGATCAGAGCAGAAATAAAGGACATAGAGACCAGAAAAACAATTCAAAAGATCAATGAAACAAAGAGCTGGTTCTTCAAAACGATAAATAAGATTGATGGACCCTTATCTAGAGTCACGAAGAAACAAAGAGAAAGAACCCAAATACACAAAATCAGAAATGAAAGAGGAGAAGTAACAACTGACATCACAGAAATACAAAGGATCGTTAACAAATATTATGAACAATTATATGGCAACAAATTGGACAATCTAAGCGAAATGGATAAATTTCTAGAAACACATAGTCTCCCAAAACTGAACCAGGAAGAGACAGAAAACTTGAAAAGACCAATAACAACGAAGGAAATTGAAGATGTAATTAAGACTCTCCCAGCAAATAAAAGCCCAGGCCCAGACGGCTTCACGGGGGAGTTTTACTGAATATTCAAAGAAGAACTAACACCCATTCTCCTCAAATTATTCCAAAAAATTCAAGAAGGAAGACTTCTTCCTTCTTCAAACTCGTTTTATGAGGCCAGCATAATTCTAATTCCAAAACCAGATAAAGACACTACAAAGAAAAAAAAAACTACAGACCAATATTCCTGATGTACATAGATGCCAAAATCCTGAACAAAATACTAGCAAACCGGATGCAGCAATACATTAAAAAAATTATTCACCATGACCAAGTGGGATTCATCCCAGGGATGCAAGTATGGTGTAATATTTGCAAATCAATAAATGTGATACACCACATAAACAAAATGAGAGATAAAAACCACATGATCGTATCAATAGATGCTGAAAAAGCATTAGACAAAATCCAGCACCCATTTCTGATAAAAACGCTCAGCAATGTAAGAATAGAGGGATCATATCTCAACATAACAAAGGCCATATATAAAACACCTACAGCTAACATCATACTCAATGGACAAACACTAAAAGCATTTCCCTTAAGAACAGGAACAAGACAGGGATGCCCACTTTCACCACTCTTATTTAACATAGTACTGGAAGTCTTAGCCACAGCAATTTAGATATGAAGAAAAATACAAGGGATCCAAATGGGAAAGGAGGAAGTGAAACTGTCATTATTTGCAGATGACATGATATTATACATAGAAAACTCTAAAGACTCCATCAAAAATCTGCTAGATTTAATAAACAAATTTGGCAAAGTAGCAGGATAAAAATTAACATCAAGAAATCGACGGCATTCTTATACACCAATAATGAACTCACAGAAAGAGAAAATGAAAAAACAATCCCATTTACCATTGTGGCAAAAAAATTAAGATACCTAGGAATAAACTTAACCAAAGAAGTAAAGGACCTATTTGCAGAAAACTACAGAACATTGAAAAAAGAAATAGAGGAAGATATAAAAATGTGGAAGCACATACCTTGTTCATGGATTGGAAGAATTAACATCATTAAAATGTCCATACTACCCAAAGCAATCTATAGATTCAATGCAATCCCCATCTAAATACCAACGACATATTTCACAGAACTAGAACAAATACTTCAAAAGTTCATATGGAACCAAAAAAGACTCTGAATATCCACAGTAATCTTAAAAAAGAAGGACAAAGTAGGTGTTTCAGGCTTCTTAACACCTGTAGATCACAATACCGGATATCAGCTTATACTACAAAGCTACTGTAATCAAAACAACCTGGTACTGGCACAAGAACAGGCATTTAGATCAATGGAACAGAACAGAGAACCCAGAAATTGACCCAAGACATTATGCTCAATTAATATTCGACAAAGGTGGCAAGAGCATACAATGGAGTAAAGACAGCCTCTTTAATAAATGGTGTTGGGAAAATTGGACAGCTACATGCAAAAAAATGAAACTAGACCATCAACTTACACTATACACAAGAATAAACTCAAAATGGATAAAAGACTTAAATGTGACTCATGAATCAATAAAAATCCTAGAACAAAATGTAGGCAACAAAATTTCAGACATCCCACACAGCAGAATTTTCACTGATACATCACCTAAGGCAACAGAAACAAAGAAAAAAATGAACACAAGGGAGTACATCAAACTAAAATGCTTCTGCACAGCAAAAGAAACAACCATCAAAATGGAAAGGGAACCCACTGTATGGGAGAGCATAATTGCCAATGATACATCAGATAAGGGGTTAATTTCCAAAATATATAGAGTGCTCATATAACTCAACAAAAGGAAGACAAAGAACCCAATTAAAAAATGGGCAGAGGACCTACATACACACCTCTCCAAATAGGACATACAAATGGCTTGGAGACATGAAGAAATGCTCAACGTCACTAATCACCAGAGAGATGCAAATTAAAACAACTATGAGGTATCACCTCACACTTGCCAGAATGGCTGCCCTCAACAAATCATTAAACAACAAGTGCTGGCAAGGGTGTGGAGAAAAGGAGACTCTAGGACACTGCTGGTGGGAATGCAGACTGGTGCAGCCACTGTGGAAAACACTATGGTGTTACCTCAAAAAATTAAAAATTGAATTGCCATTTGACCCTGTGATTCCACTTCTAGAAATATATCCTAAGTACCCTGAAACACTAATCAGAAAGAATATATGTACCCCTATGTTCATAGCAGCACTATTTACAATCGCTAAGATCTGGAAACAGCCCAAGTGTCCATCAATAGATGAGTGGATAAGAAAGCAGTGGTACATATACACAATGGAGTACTATGCAGCTGTAAGAAAGATCTCTTATCCTTTGAGAAGACATGGAGAGACCTAGAGAGTATTATCCTAAGCGAAACAAGCCAAGCAGAGAAAGACAAATATCACATGATCTCACTTATTTGTGGAATATAATGAACAAGGTGGGCTGATGAATGAAATAGACCCAGAGAATAGAAAGGAGTATGGTTCAGACTGACAAACCTCAGAGGAGGGGTGCAGGGGGGATGGATGAGATGAACCAAAGAACTTATATGCATGTATGCATAGCCAATGGACATAGACAACAATGCTAGGGAGGTGGAAGAGGGTGGGGTGGGGAGGGGGCTATTTGGGAGGGAAAGGAGAAACATCTATAACAAAAATAAATTAATAAAAATTGGGAAAAAAGAAAGACTGTCATGATATATTATAGTTTTTAAAAGAAAATTATAAAAAGCAGTGAAGAGAGATTTGGTATCTCTAAAATGGAGAAATGAACTGAAGAAATTTATTACAGGAAAGAAAGGGAATGCTGTAATTTAAGTTAAAATAATAGATATCTATCTAAACTCATGACCATTTAAAAAATTATCTGTCTCTAAAGAGGCCTGGAAGCCCCTGACTCCACCCTTCCCACCACCAGTACTCATAAGTCTCCCACAGCATCCAAAGTAAGACTCTAATACCATCTTCAATCACCAAAGCTAACAGATATAGATAGTATGCAGCAATAGCAAAGTGTGATTTTAAAAATAACACATACATTGCTTATTAAAATTAAATACAAATATAAAAATACATGGAACCATTTATTAACTAGGGCAAAACAATATACACAACCATCATGCATAAAAAAATTAATTAAAAAGCAAATATCAAACCATCAAAATTCAAGGTGTCTAAAGTCAAGCAAAATATAAAATTCCTCAAACAGTGTGAATTTTTCCAAGGTTCTATAAATAATAAGTTTATAGAGATCAGATATAATGTTTGACTACTTCAAGAACCAAAAAATATGAGTCACACGATGCTGGGCAGCTACTTGAATTCTGTCTTAGGTTTATGTTCTTCCAGGTAACAAAATCCTAGTTGTAAACATTTTTAGAATGTATATGAGTTGATAGATATTAATTAAACTTATTGTGGTAATCTATTCATAATATATAAGTCAAATCATTATGCTGTACACCTTAAACTTATACACTGCTGAATGTCAATGATATCTTAATAAAACTGGAGGGTGGGGGATCCCAGTAGTGAAGCAGATGCCTAGAATAAAGGTCATTTCCAAACAACTTGGAGCTTCATGGATCTGAGCCCTCACCCACAGAATGCTGTCTCCACTTGAGCTGGTACCACTTATACCCAATACCTGCTGTCCAACATTGCTGACCCCTCCATCAGCATCAGCTTATAGTGAGATTCTAGTTCCTCAGAATCCAGCCCCTTACGTGATGCACACCAACAGGCATGATATGGTCTCCATATTCTAAGACTTTCCTCAATTCCTTCCTAACACAGACTAAATAGAAACCCCCCCCCCCCCGCCCCGCCCCAGCGACACACACACACACCCAAAATACCCGTACGATAGTATACTTGCATGCTGAGGGAAACAGAATGAGGCCCAGGACAACTAGTGGTAGCAGTGGTTATGGGGAACTCCCCGATTCCACACTGGGGAACAGGCTGAAGGGACAGTGACCAGTACAACTGCCTCATAGCTTGCTGGTCCATTTCTACTTCTACACTTTTATTTATCTGCCTTACATAAGTTATTGATTTTTTTTTTTTTTAATTTTAGAACCTTACTTCTGAACACAATAGATTTACTGGATGATTTGTATGTCAAGTTGAACACTTAACTATCCCATGTTATTGTCTAACTTGCAATTATTTCTCTAACATCTTACTAGAAAATTGAATACAGTAGTACCCCCTTATCCGTGCTTTCACTTTCAGGTTGTAGTTACCTGAGGTCATCCGGGGCACAAAAACAGTAAATGGGAAATTGCAGAAATAAACAATTCATAACTTTTAAATTGTGCTGTTCTGAGTAGCATAATGAATTCTCAGACTGTCCTTGCCATCCATATGGGACATGAATCATTCCTTTGTCCAGCATCTCCACACTGTATAAACCCTCCGTCCATTAGTCATTTAGCAGCCATCTCTGTTATGAAATCAACTGCAATAGTGTCACAGAACTTGTGTTCAAGCAACCCTTATTTTACTTCATAATGGCCGCAAAGTGCAAGAGCAGTGTTTAAGTGAAAAGGTGAAAGTTCTCAATTTAATAAGGAAAGAAAAAAACGTATCCTGGGTTTGCTGAGATCTACAGTAAGAATGAATCGTTTGTCTTTGAAATTATGAAGAAGAAGAAGAAAAGAACATGTGCTAGCTTTGCTGTCACACCTCAAACTGCAAAAGACACGGCTACATGCCTGACGAGTTCTTTGGTAAGATGGAGAAGACATTAAGCTTTATCATAAGTATGAATGTATAGGATACAACATAGTATATGTAGAGTTTGGTACTATTCATAATTTCAGGCATCCACTGGGGGTCTTGAAAGTATCTCCTGAAGATAAATGAGGGATTACTGTAATTACACTTTGTGATAAAATTAAACACCTTATACAGAAGGGAAGGAGAGGGAAAGTATTCTATCACTCTATTAGAAAACAAGAGTGAAATAACAATTAAGGTATAGTTTATCCCACTAAAATTTCAAATTCAGATATTAAATATTTAACATAACAATGTCCCAAATACTGCATAGAACATACTAGAATTAATTATTCATTGCTTATCTGAAATCCAAATTTGACTAGGTGGCCCACATATTTTCTGGCAACCTTAGTTTGAAGACTGGAGAGAAAAGCTGGCATGACTATATTCTGCAGAAATGTTACACACAGACTGAGGAATACAGGAAATTTGATCTACACATTCAAATATGTATTTTCCCAAGCAGAAATAGGAGCTCTTTGCACTTATTCTGACATTTGAAAGCTTGATATTTTGAGTCCTAAAACGTTAAAAGTGCCTTGAGAAAATATCAATGAAAAATTATCACTAACCAGATCTGGGTTATGATGAAGATTCAGTAAGGCATAGAAGCAGTTAGTATATTTTGTTGATTTCTGTTTTTATATTTAATACTTATAGATAATATAAAATATATTTATATGTTATATTTATACATAATTTTAATATATTTGGGTTACTAATAAAAATCCAGTAGATTGAAAAACATGTAGCAAAGAAAAAGATTATGATGGCTATCATTATAAATATCTTAGTACCAAAAGGTTATATAAGAATACCCCCAAAACAAAAATGTGAGTAGCATTCTACATATTGAATATAATACAACTTTTATCATAACTCTTATTCAAGAAAAGCAATCACCCACATAACATACTCACCACCACCAGAGCCACCACTTGCACTGCCAGTATCACTGGACATTTCTTGAGGTCGTATGTGCTTCCTGAAGGTCAGGATCTCACTCATCTGGAAAGCCCATACTGTCCAGCACTCTGCCTCTCACTGCACTATGCTCATTGCATAATGTCAATAAATAACCAAGTTACTAAATTCAAATGAATTAGACTCAACCCTGACCAAAGCATACCAGGCAATGCTATTCACAAGGGGCAAGAGTACTTGGCACAATATTGATGAAAGGTAAAAAGAAAAACCAAACCATAGATCACAGATATTACTATATTTTCTTGCATTGTAATAACTACAGAATGCAATACCATATATATGCTTATCATATGGGTCAGTTATGCATTTTCTTATCAGAAAGAAATAGAAAATGGCAAATAAAGACATAATTTATGATTTCATGATATACTAAGTAGTCTGTCTTCATGATGTGATTTAAAAACAGTCAAGATTTAGCCCGGCTGGTGTGGCTCAGTGGTTGAGCATCGACCCATGCACCAAGAGGTCACCAGTTTGATTCTCGATCAGGGCACATGCCCAGGTAGCAGGCCTGATCCCCAGTGGGGGGCATGAAAGAGGCGGCCGATGGGCGTTCTCTCTCATCGATGTTTCTCTCTCTCTCTCCCTCTCCATTCCTCTCTCTCTAAAAATCAATAAAGAAAAAAAAAAAACATTCAAGATTTAGAATTAGCATTGGGCCACTAATTACACTCCTTAAAAATAAATTTCTCCTACACTAAAAAATTATCTTTATATATTATTTATACGTAAAGATAGATCTTTACTATTCTCCATGTAGGGGAAAAAATGTTTTTTAAACCAGATATTTAATTTAAACTGTAGTATTTCATACTTTTATAAGGAAGTCAATCTTTTTTTATATCTTTATTTCCACTGAGCATAATAGCAAAATATATTGCTAGAATGTTAGAAAGACATCTATTCTTCATGTGTGTTGTTTATGGCAATTACAATGAATTATTTTCCACAATAGCTCTGATTATTATGTTGTTCAAATTTATGAGTTGAGAAAGTCTCTTCAAAGAAGATTTATTAGCCTGAAGTGTTCATGTGAAGTGTTATGTTTGGAATTCTGATATGTCTAAAATGCGGATTTATTATTTTTTATAAAAGGTAAAGTACTGTTCAAGGCTCTGTTGTGGTTAACCCAATAAGGACTTCACATTTCAGCTTGACAAGACAAACAAACCTTTTAACGTAAAGTTCAGAACCTTTCTATGACATCCTTCGGGAGCAAAGCGAAATACCAAATCTTGAGAGCACAGTTCCTTAGTATTAGCAGAGGTATCAAAGGCAATGACCGCAGTGTAAATACTGACTGCACTCAACCACTTAATTATGTGAATGCAGTGTTGGGATCTTGCTAAATCATCGGGCATGACTGGATTCACAAGAATGGCAAATCTTGTTAAACTACAATTCATATTTAAGTATTGTGAAAAATTCAAGTGGCTTATTTAGCTTTTTACATATTAGGGTGCATGTGTAAATGTGTGCAATTGAAAAGACAGGAAACTTCAATGCGCACAACTGAAAGCAGAATTTCTCTAGCAAAAGATCACGGATGGGAGAGTCTCCTCTTATCCCTTAGGTGGGTGGGACAGAAAAAGGCATTGATTTTCTATTGTTGTCATAACAAAGAGTGGCTTAAACAATGCAACTTTTATTATTATTGTATAGTTCTGTAAGTCAGAAATCCAACAGGGGTCTCACAGAGCAACAGTCCAGGTGTTGGCAGGGCTGTGTTCCCCTCTGGAGGTCCTAGGGGAAGATACGTTTGCTGTTCCTCTGGGTCACTGTTAGGTGAGGGCCTTCCCCACTTCTAGAAGCTGCCCAGATTTTTTGATTTATGATTCCCCTTCACACCTTCAAAGCCAGCAACAGCACATCGAATCTCTCCCACGCTTCAGATTTCACCTCCTTTTTCCATCTCATGCCTGTAGCCCAGTGAGGAAAGGTGCTCTGCTTTAAGGACTTGAGTGATTAAACTGGACCACACAGATAATCCAGAATAACCCCCCATCTCAGGGTCAGTACCCTGAATCACGCTTGAGAAGTTCCTTTGCCATGTAAGGTAACATATTCACAAGTTCTGGGCTTTAGGGACAGCTTGGTGAGGGACGGCATTATTCTGCTAACCACCATCATCATCATACAAATAAACATTTTGAGAGGCTGTCTCATAATTTATATACAGATGTATAAAATAAACAACACAGAAATTTTCAGAATAAGCAAGTTTAATATGTTTATCCTATGAAAGTAGATTTGGGGATCCTATAAAATGTCGTAAATTTGGCACAAGCAATGATATCTATTGCTGTTGATTAAAAAGAAAAAAATTATGTTACTACTCAGAAATATTTTCTGAGATTCTGAGTAGGGCAAATTGTAAAAGGTGGCCTTAGTACACTACTCTGACAGCAGTTGTACAAAAAAGTCTAATTGTCACCTGTAAGGATATCACAATAGTATTTGGCAAAGTCTGTTAAATATCAGTGTATTAGTCATATGAGAATCATATATCTATGAGCTAAACTCTGTTCTCTAGCATGCTCACCACATGCTCATTGGGTTCTTTCCATGTAACACTTGCATTGGCAACTCATTATTGTACATAGGTTTCAGGGTCAGCATCAAACTTCTCAGGGAGGCTGTAAATTTAGAGGGTATGAACTATGACATATATGTATTTTGTATCCCCTTTTCACAATCTCCCACTCACAGCCTGACACAATGATAACCACACACTATGCAATAAGTATATTGATTTTGCTTTCTCCAATAATGAGGGACATGTATACACTAAATTTCTGTTATATATCACTCCTGCCTATCAGGCATTATGAAGAAATTTATTTTGGAAGTTATTTCAAAATTTTTCCCTGAGCAATGAAGCTACATATGCTTGGTATGCATGGATCACCATACTGTTAACTGAGTTTGAAACGTGAGAACACCAGGCTCAATGACATGCTTATACATGCCTGGTGAATATAATTACCATGTCTGAAGCACTTATTTTTAAAACACCTTGGCATCTAGCAGAGAGTAGGTGTGAAATTCAAATAACATACTGGTACCCCTAGTTACATATTTCACCTGAAACTATTAACAGCAGGGGATGAGTGTGAACAGATTTGATTCTACAACCATCCTGTTACTGGGTAAATTTGGTTAAAAAGTTTGACATCTATTCAAAGATAGCTTTAACGCATATTATTTCCCTTATATTTTCTACCGTCTTCACTGCATGATTGAAATAATCCTCAAAGGCTCTTATTTGGAAAGTAAAACGTAAACTGTATTCTTGTTTAAAGAGAGAACAAGACTAGAAAGTCATGAAGGTTATTCTCAGTTGCGAAGCTGATAATGAAAGTAGAGAAAATAGATCCCAAGTATAATAATCAATTGAGGACTCCTACAAAGACATTTGCTATAATTATAATGTCATTCTTGATCGATTCACTCTTTAATTCTCATCTATAACCTATCTAGTGTTTTCCCCAAAGACGACAAAACTGGTAATTGAATTGTACAATTTGTTTAGAAATCAGTTGTTATATCACAGATTTATTTGGACATCTATTTTAAACATGAAAATATCTTATTTTAAGAATATGTTGGCCCTGTCCAGTGTTGCTCAGTGGTTAGAGTGTCACCCCATGCATTGAAGGGTCACCGGTTCAATTCCCGGACATGGCACATACCCAGATTGTGGGTTTGATCACTGGTTGAGATGTGTATGTGAGGCAACTGATTGATGCTTCTGTTTTGCATCAATGTTTCTCTCTCTCTCTATCCCTCTCCCTCTTGAATTAATGAAATTATTAAAAATAAAATAGAATAGAATTGTAGCAACGATACTTTTATATTCACCTATACTTTTTATACCATTTTAAACATTTTACAATAAATCTTTATGCATATTTGCCTTCTACTTTTTATAAAGAGGATACTATTTTCTTTCAATAACTAATGTAAAATACCACAATTAACATTTTTTATGATAGTGAATTATTAAACTCTCCATACCATCAAAAAAATCACATTTGTTAATATCACCACTAAATCTCATCAGAAAAGTTATTACTATGGGGAAGCTGACAAGCTCAGGGTGGCAGATTCAAATTTTTTAAATTCTAATTTTCCCTTGAAAGATCTTTTTTTTCCCCCCTTTGACTACAATACTGCCGGTAATTTTCCTTTACAGTGACAGGCTGACTTTATTCATTTCCAAGGAAATCAAGTACCAATGTATAAATAAGTATAGTGTACTTATCAGCCATTCTTTCAGATCAGCATAGTATACCACAAAATAAATGGCTACTTCATACTACAATTCAAACAATCTTATGAGTGTTTGTCTTAGAAATGTCATCATACTTTGGTTTGCAGCATAAATGTTTTATTAAGAATATGGATATTCTTCGTAAGAAACATTTATTGAATATTTAAGGAAATATTTATTTTATTAAAATATTTAAAAATATGACCATTCAAAGGTAAAGATTTAATGGAATTAGTAATATTTACTGCTTCAGGAAGACATTCTCAAATGAAATTAGCATTTTTTTTCTTAACTGTGTGTGGGGGTAGAGATATGAATATGAGTACAACTGAGGACTGGTATTTTCGTCTATGTCAAGGAGCCAGGCATTTTACCTACTGTTGTTTTTGTGACATCATTCTAAATATCAACATAACAACAAACAAACAATAATATTATAGTATCAACATGAAAATAGTTTTGACCTCCTGGACCCCTTGAAAGACGTTAGATCACCGAAGGGGCCATGGACACTATATTGAGCACTGCTGGTATTGTAAGGGCTAATTTTATATAATTTGTGTATGTGTATATTTAAGTTCATTTAATGTTGTCACCTACAAATAAAGATAGCTTTTTTCTTTTTTTTTGTTTTAAATTTTTTTCTTTATTTATTTTTAGAGAGATAGCAAAGGAGAGGGAGAGAGAGATAGAAACATCGATGAGAGAGAACATCGACTGGCCGCCTTCTGTATGCCCCTCACTGGGGGTTTAGCCCACAACCTGAGCATGTGCCCTGACCGGGAATCGAACTGGTGACCTCTCAGTGCATGGGTCCACGCTCAACCACTGAGCCACACCAGCCGGGCAATAGCTTTTTTCTAATGTTCAAGAAACATTTACTAAAATTGATTCTGTACTGGTTTGTAAAGAAAATCTCAATAAACGCCTAAAAGCCAAAGTAATACAAGAGCACACACTCTGACTGAGAGATAGTTAACAAGATTTGTTTAAAAAAAAAAAAAAGGGAAGAAAGAAAATATCAACCTGAAATAATCCACAATGTTGAAAATATTATAAAATGTGCTAACATACCAATGAATCTATCTAAATTGATTATACTAGTTAGAAATTAATGACTCTGTGTGTGTGTGTGTGTGTGTGTGTGTGTGTGTACTTTCTCAATATGTGGTATTTAATATATGGTATCTTTAATATATGTTATCTTAATAAATAGTATTTCACAAAACCAAACTCAGAATGAAAGTTATGGCTCTGTTTTAATCAATAAACAGGAATTAATGCACTCAACATTCAACTTAAACCCTAAACAATAGAAAAACATCAAAACAAGTATCATTTTTTTTTTTTTTTTATCCTCACCTGAAGACATTTTTTCATTTTTTGTTCAGACAGAGTAGGAGGGAGAGAGAGGAAGAGAGAGAGAAACATCGACGTGAAAGGGCCACATCGAGTGGCTGCCACCCGCACGACCAACCAGGGCCGGGGACAAACTGCAACCAAGGTACATGCCCTTAGCGGGAACCGAACCCGGGTCTCTCTGGACCGCAGGCCGACGCTCTAACCGCTGAGCCAAACCAGCCAGGGCAGAACAAGTATCATTTTAAAAGTAATTAAACTAGTAGTGTTTAAGATGGAAAAAATGTCAAATCCTGATAAATTTACCAACATAATTTATCCTGTTATATGTTATTCAAATATTATATCCTTGCTATATAAATAGATAGATACAGCTATAGATATAGATATATCTTTATAATATATATTTGATAATGTTTCCAATTATTATCCAATTATACCACAAAAAGTTTTTAGTGGTTTTGGAAGAGACACATATATATCTTATTATGGTAATAAGAGACAAAATATTGACATTACCAACAAAATCAAGAAATGTAAACAGTCAAGAATGAGTCTCACATCATTCTCACTTAAGTTTGTTTTCTAAGGCCTAGCTAAAATGATAACAAAAAAGAGAGTAAGAGATAAGAGTTGATATATTAATGAAATATTAGCATTAATTACATATAATTTACCTGAAAATGACAAAAAGAACTGCATTTTATAAAAGCAAAACCTATTCCATATAACAGCAATTACTAACCAGAAAGCAAAATAGGATACATGTAAATCAGATAATATTTTAAGGAAAGAAACACCTGTGCATGCGTGTACGTGAATGTATTTGTATGCGTTTGTCTATATATCAGCACTAAGAAAACAGTTGTAGAAGGACACGCGCTGAGATGACAAAACAGTGCAGAGACAATGAAGAATGTTGGAGAAGCATACTTAAAAGGTATTCAGAAAATAATTTATTAGTCTTCAGGTTAAGCTGAGTAGAAAGCAGTGTAATTTTTAAACCAGGAAAGGATAGGCTTATCAAGAAACTGGAGTTATCAGATTTCAAAAGACAGATGTGGGATCTATGATTCTTAGATGAATTCTGCCCTAAACTTCCATCCCCATTCACTAGTACTTTTATTGGGCACAGAGACAGATAAAGCAATTGAAACCTGAAATTCTTTAAGATCTATAGTCATCTGGTATGGAATCAAAATCCTTTCGGGAACCAACTGATTTGGTCCAGGTTAAAGAAAAAAGAAAAAAAGAAAGAAACTGTCATCAATCAAATCAGAACATATGTGGTTCCTCCCCTCCCCTCCCCTCCCCTCCCCTCCCCTCCCCTTCTCTCTCTTCTCTCTCTCTTCTCTCTCTCTCTCTCTTTCTCTCTCTCTTTCTCTCTCTCTTTCTCTCTCTCTTTCTCTCTCTCTCTCTCTCTCTCACTCTCTCTCTCTCTCTCTTTCTCTCTCTCTCTTTTCTTTCTTTCTCTCTCTTTCTCTCTCTCTTTCTCTCTCTCTTTCTCTCTCTCTTTCTCTCTTTCTCTCTTTCTCTCTTTCTCTCTTTCTCTCTTTCTCTCTTTCTCTCTTTCTCTCTTTCTCTCTTTCTCTCTTTCTCTCTTTCTCTCTTTCTCTCTTTCTTTCTTTCTTTCTTTCTTTCTTTCTTTCTTTCTTTCTTTCCTTTGTTTAGCTACAAACCTTCACCTAGCACCAGAAACTCAACCAAGGAGCATTTTTAGAAGTTCGTGTATGAGGACCAATTATGTGCTTAGAAACTAAAGTCAGCTTCCTTTATTTTCACTATTATGTATTACATTGTGTATACACTGATGTATTTTTAAAAGCATTTATCTGGGATAAGTTAAAAGTTAAAGTTAAAGGATACAATACAAGAGAAAGAAACCACAGGAAAACATCTGAGAAGTCTGATACTTTTAGGTGTAACTTTCAGAGTCCTTCCTCAATCTCGCAGGAAGTACTTCATTTTCAGAGCATGGACCACCAAGATATGAGTGAGATACACTGATTTCAGTAAAAGATAAGTGTCATCCCAGGAGTCTTTTATACCCCTCTAGTCAAGGAGACAAAACTAGTTTTCATGATCAATTTCAATAATAGAATCTATAAGACTCCGAACAAATTAAATATAATCCATCAATCCTTACATTTACTACAAACAATGCTGATAAACTGCTTCCTGGTGTATTCTGCACCCTAACCAACAATACCTTCACCACTAGTTAAAATATTCCATTTAGGTTTTGCCAGCAGTTAGCACCGTGACTTCAGGGATAAGCACAGGGCTGTAAGAGAGCAGATTCAGATCAATGTAACCTTGATTTAGACAATACGTGTGTGGCAGGGTGGCAGAAATGTGTGTGCAGGCATGATGAAGTCTCATAGTAATCCAAAAGAATCTCACTCCAAATAATCAGGCTCCAAAAAATTCTCACCTAATAGACCCAATATACCTCCTTGAAAGCTGATGTACGTATTCTGGTCTTAATCATAGTTCAGAAACAAAAAAACAAAACAGATGCCTTTCTTTATCCAGACCTCACATGAAAGCTGAACAATCTACCCTTAAAAAAAAAAGAAAAACAATTTCTAGCCAAAGATAAATCTTTTTGCTAAGCTAATTTAATATTAAAAGCAATGAATGGCGAATATAACCACTGTATTAACCTTTGGTGGGGCAAACAATGACTTCTAAATTAAGCAGAGCAATAGATTCAGCAACTAAAAGGCTTCCCAACTAGTCTGCTGTTCTTACAGATATTTCCATTTGTATTTCCCTGATGCTCTTGCCATTTTCCAACTGTGAAACAAAGTGCAAGTTACTTAACTTCTTGTGTTTTCGTTTCTTCTTTGTATAATGAAGATAAAAATAGTATCTTTCTCACTGTTTTATGGAAATTAAATTATTTCATAAAATATTTAAAACATTGTTCCAACACAAAATGTGTGCTTAAGAGTATTAGATAAAATCGTTATTGTTAGTAGCAGTAATATGCTATATAATACTGTTGAGGGTTCCCATATATTTTATTTTATTGTCTCCTAATAATGCTTTTATGATCAGGGTTGTTTTTTTATGTTTTTGTTCATTTCTTTATCCCAGTTCTTCAAAATTCTCAGGCAATGCTCCACGGGCTTGATTAGCATATGTTTTTAGCATTAGTTGGTACAGTTGCGTTCTATTTCTTTTTTATAGCCTCATGCTGATTAGATATAGTGTCTCTTTTACTCTCAATTTTTTAAAAAATGAGTCAATCTAATTTTCTCCTGAGGTATGAATTTTATTAGTTTGTATCCTACACCTCCTAAAAATGAATTTAAAAAATTTTAAATACAAATTCCATTATTTTAACACAATCATTTCCAAAATTAAGTGGATATAGGAATAACCATTGCATTGTACATATTCTTTACAGGCACTGACTACCAAATGTTTTCAGTATTGCCCAAAGTATTTTTAACTTTCTGGCTACTTATACCACTTCAGACACTTACGGTAGGCTCTGAACACATGAAAAATGCAAAATAAATCATTAGCCTACTTTTACTATATCATTCAAGAGAGGAAAACAAGTTCTGACAAGACAAGAACTCAATAGTCATGATTTTCAAATAAAATAAAATGAAAAATATTTCCTATTAAAAATCATAAAATACCCTCTATGAAAGAGACCTCCAAGATGACCTATAAATTAAGAAACTTGAAAACAGATAGTCGAGTCTGAAATCTGAGATCTTAGGATAGCCTGTATTTCTCTGGAAAGAAAATGTATAAAGATGACTTGTGTTCTGAAATAGTTAACACACTTTTAACTTCAATCAATGAGCAATTTCAATCAATGCACTTTAAATGATGTGGAACAAAGGTTTGTAATTGTCAGACATCAGCAGCAGCATTATGAAACATGCTTCATAAGCAGCACTGCAAATATTCTTCATCAGAAGCCACACACACGTGAACACACACACGCGGATGAAATATAGAAGCATTAGCATGCTTAAATGGGCATGTGGGGAAATCACAGGAAACGCTGGAATGTTTAGGGCTCTGGAATCCTGTTATAGCTGGTACCCAGCTGCGCCACACTGGTGCCTGCTTTTCACAGTAAGATGGCATGCACAGCAGGAGAACTAGACAAAAAGGGCTTTAATAATCAGTAATGGCCCCAATTCAAAGATGTTACATTCTGCAAACCTTGGAAATATTCATTGTTTCCACTGGGATTTTTGTTCATTATCGTTTTTTTAAAATATTTGTTAGAAGACAACTGGGCTATTAATGACTAATTTCCAAGGCACAGAGCATTTTATTTTACTTTATTTTTTTAATCCTCACTGGAGGACATGCTTTTCTTGATTCTAGAGAGAAAGGAGGGGAGAGGGGGGGAGAGAGAGAGGAAAAAAACATCAATGTGAGAGTGAAACATTGATCGGTTGCCTCCTGCATATGCCCTGACGAGGGATCGAACCTAAAACCTGGGTATGTGCTCTGACTAGGAATTTGAACCAGCAACCTTTGTGTGCACAGGACGATACTCCAACCAACTGAGCCACACCGACCAGGTTTTTTTCTTTGTTTTGTTTTGTTTTTAAAGCACAGAGCATTTTAAATGAGACTTAAGTGCCTAAACACTATTAGCAGCACCCGCTGTGTATCACATGGGATAGAAGAGGTGATAGGCAGTCAGCAGTTTAGGCTGTACCCCCAAATACAAGCCCTTCCTTACATTATTTTTCACAAATATGAAAGAACTTATGCAGAGAGATAGAAAAAAGGCTAGTTTCTCTATATCTGTAAAATATGTTAGGAAACAAAATTTTTAATTGGATGCATTTCAGGTTACACATAACAAAATAAGTATATAACACTACAGAAATAACAGAATGTAAACTACTACTACCATGAAACCTATCAGTGTTTGCTCTCAAGCATATTGCTTAAAGAAATAAAAGAGAAATTCAGCATATACATATATATATGTGTGTGTGTAAACATATATATATGTGTGTGTATATATATATACATATAAATCAGTAATACAGAAATTTCATAAACACTTAACACATAAAAAAGAGGCGAGTTTTCCATGCTAAATTTGTAAAAACAATGTAGAAAACTAAAGTTTTTTAAACTTTAGGTGTCACGTAGGAAAGAAATTAAAAAACAGAATCAAAATACCAAAATGCATGTAAAATTTCATTTCTTTAAAGGAGCAACATAAAAGACTACGTAGTTTTATGAAATCTGGGAGTTGGAGAGAATGGCAATCTCATTGAATTCAACTGAAAATTTACTTGATTCCTCCCTATAACTAATCTTATCAAAATGATGGTCTAGTCTAGTTTCTATTTAAGTAAGTCCCATCACAGAAATCTTACTACTAATGATACAATCAAAAAGCCAATAGAGACAGTAAGCTGTCTGGACTCCACACATCTTTGTCTGACTTTCCAAGGAAATGACTCTTCACAGCAGAAAAGAGAGCCTGAGATTGAATGCATTGCTTTCTGAGACTGAATGCATCTCCCCAAGTATCTTTTCAAAAGCTCAGGTTTCTTTGAGAGCCTGAGGTTCATTTTTTAAAAATGAAAGGGATTTTGCATTCTACTTCAAAATATATCTTTATTTGTGATAGTATAATATTTGCTGTCACTCTCTATAAGAGTATGATTACTAAAACTCGGTACTAAGTTGAAGAGTTCACAAACATACCACCTTGGCTCAGTATCTTATCTTTCCTTGGTTTCATTGTGTTTTTAGTCTCACACAATAACATGTATACAAAAAAAAAAAAAATGTATGTGTATACCTGAATCTATATATACTGTGAACCCTGAGAAAGAAGAGCTTCTGATGGCTAACTGGGCTCAATTTTTTTTTTTTAAAAAGACAGAGCCTAGCAGCCATTTCTACATAGGGGTCTCTCACCAAAAATTTCAATTCAGGGAGAAGCTGCCCTGAACTACCTGCCTCTGCGCTGAAGTGCCTGCCTGCACTGAGTTTCTGCCCTCTGAGCCAGGCCTTTTTAAGGAGTTCCTGGAATCTAGGACTGAGGCTTTCCCCCATCCAATCTGTGTTGTACAGCACCAACTAAACAGAGCAGCTCCATTCTGACCAATCAAGGAAGTGCCTTTTGGACCAAACTGTGAGAATTTGGAGTTCTTATTTGTATGAGGACAGACGGATCAGGGACCAGGAGCGAGAACTTTTGCCTATATAAATCAGCTCCCCTCTGGCTGGAGGAGCACAGGGAAGACTTAAGACTAAAGACCGCATTTCCCTGGCTGAGCTGAAACATCGAAGATGTCTCGCTGGAGCAGAGTAGAGCAGACCAGCGCAGGCCAAAGCAGACTGGCATGGCATGAAGCAGACCAAAGCACAGTGGAGCAAAGAATACCATGTAGGAGCAGAGCAGGGCTGTCTAGCCAGAGAGGGGACTGGTTCCAGGGCCACCTGGTCGCAGGGCTGCCTCACAGCTGTGCTGTTTTCACAGACATGCTGTATCACAGTGGAACTGTTTTACATTGAATTAAGTTTCCTTCTTCACTACACCTCAAAGTAGAGATTCCTGTAGGTGCTGAATTGGTGCCAACGACCATTGGTAGACAATACTTATTTGCATGTATGGACTGTTTCAGACTAGACATTGAGAGAAAACTATCAACAGGGATTTTAATACAAAATTCCCATGACATTCTTTGTGAAAATTTTGAATGTTTCCTCAGGTTGAGGGATCAAGTAGTTTTCTATCTCAAAGAGGGCTGAAATGCCGTTGGTCCACCAGTCAGTGTTGCATCCATTTTTGAATAATATGTTGTGAAACAGGTGCCTGATACTAATCTTTAATTTTTTTAAATCCTCACCTGAGGATATGTTTTCATTGATTTTAGAGAGAGAGGAAGGGAGAGACAGAGAAACATTGATGTGAGAAAAAAACATCAACTGGTTGCCTCCCATGCGCCCTCGGACCGGGGATTGAATCCATAACCAAGTATGTTCCCTGACCGGGAATCAAACCCAAAACCTTTTGGTGTATGAGACAATGCTCCAATCAACTAAATCACCTGGCCAGGGCAAATCTTTTATTATTTAAACCATGAATGCTGTGATTTTCATAATGTAAGTGATATAATTTTCAAAAATCCTAACTCTTTTTACATAACTCTTAGACTTTATTTTCTCTAAAGCAGTGGTTCTCAACCTGTGGGTCGTGACCCCTTTTGGGGTCGAATGACCCTTTCACAGGGGTCGCCTAAGACATAACAGTAGCAAAATTATAGTTATGAAGTAGCAACGAAAATAATTTCATGGTTGGGGGTCACACAACATGAGGAACTGTATTAAAGGGTCGCGGCATTAGAAGGTTGAGGACCACTGCGAGTAAAGCAATCTTATCCTGAGATATTGAAACATTCAGTCCTGCATTGCAGTTGATGCTTGAACGTATCCAGCCTTGAAAATACATATAACTGACTTACTTCATGGGCCATTCTTTATTATTAAAAGGATTGCTGCCCTCACCACATCCAGATTTACAGTTTGTGAACTCCTGGTCAAGATGGTGATACAGGTAAATGCAGTACTCAAAACCTCCCACAACCACATCAAAATTCCAACTGAAGTACAGAATGACCAACATTCAACACACCTGAAATCTAGCTGAGCAGAGGTCCTATAACTAAGGATATAAAAAAGAAGCCTCATCAAGACTGGTAGGAGGGGCAGAGACATGGAACAGGCTGGTCTAATACCCACATGTGGTGGTTAAAAATATGGAGAGATATCTCAGGTCCAGAGGTAACCCTTCATGGGCAATTTGTCCCAGCCCCATGTAGAAACCCTACCCCAGGGTTTTGGTGTTAGGAGAAGCCTCCATAATTTCTGATTGTAAAAACCAAGAGAGATTGTGGCTGAGTGAGAAGGAGGTCATCTAGAGTCCCAGGCATTCCTCTTAAAGGGCCCATACACAGATTCACTTGCTCTGAGCTCCAGAGCTGGGGAAGCAGTTCAAAAGGCACCAGGGCCTGGTTGGTGTGGATCAGTAGTTGAGCATCGACCCATGTATCAAGAGGTTGCTGGTTCCATTTTCTTCAAGGCACATGCCCAGGTTGTGAACCTGATCCTCAGTGGGGGGCATGTAGGAGGTGGCCAATCAATGTTCTCTCTCATCTATGTTTCTATCTCTCTCTCTCCTTTTCTCTTCCTCTTTCTCTAAAAATCAATAAAGAAAAATAAATTGTAAAGGCACCAGGGACATCAGGGGAGGAAATGAATTATCTGGATTCAGGCCAAAGGCTAGAGGGGAAGCTTTCTCCCAGACAGAAGTGCTGACAGAGGCCACTGTTGCTTTGCTGAGCCCATCCCCCACAGAGTGAGCAGGCTGGTGCCATATCTGACTCTCCATCAATCTGGCTATCACTGTTAACCTCACCCTAGTGAGTCCCTGAGAAAGCACTCCACCCAACTGTGGGCCCACCCAAGCCGTTTCCAGTGGCTTTTCCACACAAATAGCAGCCTCTCTTGGCTCATGTTTTGGACTTTCCTGAAATCTCTCAGTCAAGCAGCATCTGGCCTCTGCATAACCCATACCCTTTGCTAAGTGGCCCCAGGCCTGGCACAACCAACAGCCAGTCTTTGTTTGCAGCTAGGCCTCTCCCAGGTACCTCCAAGCCAATTAAAATGCAAAAAGTTAAGGACAAAGAGAGAACCTTAAAAGCAGCAAGAGAAAAGCAGATAGTTACCTACAAGGGAGCTCCCAAAAGACTATCAGCTGATTTCTCAACAGAAACTTTGCAGTCCAGAAGGGAGTGGCAAGAAATATTCAAAGTGATGAAAAGCAAGGACCTACAACCAAGATTACTCTACCCAGCAAAGCTATCATTTAGAATCAAAGGATACATAAAGAACTCACTAGACAAGAAAAAGCTAAAGAGTTCATCATCACCAAACTAGCATTACAAGAAATGTTAAAGGGTCTTCTTTAAAAAGAAGAAAAAAATGTATGAATAATAAAATGTCAACAAATGCATATCTATCAACAGTTACTTTAAAGGCAAATGAAGGAAATGCTCCAATCAAAACATGCAAGCTGAATGGATAACAAAACAAGACCCTTACATTTGTTGTCTATGAGAGATGCACTTAAGATTGCAAGACACACACAGACTTAATGTAAAAGGATGGCAAAAGATATTTCATGAAAATGGAAATGAAACAAAACAAAAGGAGATTCCAAAATGGCAGCGGAGTGAATGGAGACTACACAGACCAACTCCCAGGACCAAACTGGAAAAACAACTAAAATAAAGACAAATCGTCGAGAAAAACCAACAGAAAAGCAGCTTGCAAGGACCATACAACCAAGGACACTGAATCGACCCTGGTAGGATTGCAGAGGCAAGAGAGGGGAGCTGGGAGCCCACGGACAGCAGCAGTCTTATCTGTGAGCACCACCCTCGGGATTAAAGCTCAAGACGGCTCCACAGCACAGAGGTCTGAGACAGAGTGCTAAAATAACCACAGCCACTCACCTTGGGCTCTGGCAAAGGGAGGGCGGACTGGACTGGAACTGTGTGGGGACACTCGGGATTTGGAGGGCGCTCAGAGCTTTTGCTGAGTTGCAGCCACACAGGACTAGGGCCATCTTACTCCTTCCCAGGGCTCTGGGGAGAGGCAGCAGCCCCTCCCTCGAAGATTCAGCCACACCCAGGTGAGCCATTGAAATGCAAATTGAGGCTCATTAACTACCAGCATCTGCCCCACCCTCAGGAAATCCTCTCATGCTGAACACCTGAGAGAGGTTTTCATTCAACTGAGAACCCAAGGCTCTTCAAGTAACCATGACTAATAGCCTCTAGGCAAAAAGCTAGAGGATAACTTAACCTTTTCTGGGCTAGCAAATCTACCCAGGAAAATAAGACTCGACAGTGGTATATAATGTGGGTCCTCCCATGCTCATTCAAACCCAGTAGAGAGAGCCACAAACAGCAGAACACCAACATCCACAAGGAAAATTTGGCAGGCTTCAAAACCCACTGAAATAGCCAAAATGGTGAAACAAAGAAACAGATGCCAAATGAAAGAACAAGAGACCTTCACTGAAGATGAGATAAATGAAATGGAGTTAAGCAAGTTAACAGAGCTAGAATTCAGAGCCATGATCTTGAGGAAGCTCAACAGCATGAGTTAAGGGCATCAACACCATAAGCAAAGACATAGAAATACTGAAAATCAAACAATTGGAAATGAAGAATGACATAGCAGAAATGAAGAACACATTGGAAGGACTAAACAGCAGAGTAGAAGAAGCTGAGGCCTGGATCAGGGAATTAAAAGACAGGGTAGAAAAAAATCGACCAATCAGAAAACCAAAAGGAAAAAACAATTAAAAAACAGGAAGACAGCTTAAGAGAACTGTGGGACAACTGGAAACGTAATAATATTCGCATCATAGAAGTGCCCAAAGAAGAAAATGAGCAAGGTTTAGAGAATATATTTGAAGAAACAGTGACAGAAAATTTCCCTTATTTGGTGAAGGAAGAAGGCATTCAAGTTCAAGAAGCACAGAGAGTCCCAAGTAAGAAGAACCCAAACATGCCCACACCAAGACACATAGTAATTAAAATGCCAAAAATTAAAGACAAAGAGAGAATCCTAAAGGCAGCAAGAGATAAGCAACAGGTTACCTACAAAGGAACCCCCATAAGGCTATCATCTGACTTCTCAACAGAAGGGAATGGCATGAAATAATCAAGGTCATAAAAAACAAGGATCTGAACCCAAGACTACTCTACCCAGCAAGGCTATCATTCAAAATAGAAGGTCAAATAAAGAGCTTCCCAGACCAAAAAAAAAAAAAAAAAAAGGCTAAGGGAATACATTAGCACCAAACCATCACTGCAAGAAATGTTAAAAGGACTGCTGTAATTAGTAGAAGAAATAGAAAGGAAAATAGATCCACACTAAACAAAAATGGCAATAAATAAGTACATATCAATAATCACCTTAAATGTAAATGGATTGAATGTTCCGATAAAAAGACACAGAGTAGCGGATTGGATGAGAAAGCATGACTCATATATATGTTGTTTACAAGAGACCCACCTCACAACAAAACTCACATAGGTTGAAAGTGAAGGGATGGAAAAAAATCTTCCAAGCAAACGGAAAGGGAAAAAAAGCTGGGGTAGCAATACTCATATCTGATAAAATAGATTTCAAAATGAAGGCCATAACTAGAGACAAAGAAGGCCACTACATAATATTGAAAGGATCTATCCAACAGGAAGATATAACCTTTGTAAACATATATGCACCCAATATCGGAGCACCAAAATACATTAAAAATCTTCTGGAGGACTTCAAAGGAGAAATCGACAGCAATACAATTATAGCAGGGGACTTCAACACCCCGCTGACATCACTGGATTGATCCTCTAGACAAAAAATTAACAAGGAAACAGAGACTCTAAATGAAGCACTAGAACAAATGGATTTAATAGATATTTACAGAGAATTACACCCTAAAACTACAGAATTCACATTCTTCTCAAGTGCACATGGGAAATTCTCAAAGATAGGCCACATGTTAGAACACAAATTAAGTCTCTACAAGTTCAAGAAGATTAAAATCATATCAAGCATCTTCTCAGATCACAATTGTATGAAACTAGAAATCAATTGCAACAAGAGCATGCAAAGATATTTGAACACATGGAGGCTAAATAGCATGTTATTGAACAATGAATGGGTAACCAAGGAGATCAAGGAAGAAATTAAAAACTTCCTGGAAACCAATGAAAATGAACACACAACAACACCAAAATCTACGGGATGTAGCGAAAGCAGTTCTGAGAGGGAAGTTCATAGCACTCCAGGATTACCTCAAGAAACAAGAAAATTTTCTAATAGACTATCTAACCTCACAACTTAAAGAACCAGAAAGAAAACAAAAAGAAAACCCCAGAGCAAGTAGAAGGAAGGAAATAGTAAAGATCAGAGCAGAAATAAATGACATAGAGACCAGAAAAACAATTCAAAAGATCAATGAAACAAAGAGCGGGTTTTTTTAAAAGATAAATAAGATTGATGGACCCTTAGCTAGACTCACCAAGAAACAAAGAGAGAGAACCCAAATACACAAAATCAGAAATGAAAGAGGAGAAGTAACAACTGACACCAAGGAAATACAAAGGATGGTTAACGAATACTATGAACATTTATATGGCAACAAATTCGATAATCTAAGTGAAATGGACAAATTTCTAGAAATACATAGTCTCCCAAAACTGGACCGGGAAGAGATAGAAAGCTTGAACAGACCAATAACAACGAAGGAAATTGAAGATGCAATCAAGACTGTCCCAGCAAACAAAAGCTCAGGCCCGGACGGCTTCACGGGGGAGTTTTACCGAACATTCAAAGAAGAACTAACACCCATTCTCCTCAAATTATTTCTAAAAATTCAAGAAGAAGGAAGACTTCCAAACTCATTTTATGAGGCCAGCATAATTCTAATTCCAAAACCAGAAAAAGACACTACAAAGAAAGAAAACTACAGGCCAATATCCCTGATGAACATAGATGCCAAAATCCTGAACAAAATATTAGCAAATCGGATCCAGCAATACATCAAAAAATTATTCACCATGACAAAGTGGAATTCATCCCAGAGATGCAAGGCTGGTTCAATATTCGCAAATCAATAAATGTGATACACCACATAAACAAAATGAAAGATAAAAACCACATGATCATATCAATAGACGCTGAAAAAGCATTTGACAAAATCCAGCACCCATTTCTGATAAAAACGCTCAGCAATTTGGGAATAGAGGGATCATATCTCAACATAACAAAGGCCATATATGAAAGACCTACAGCCAACATCATACTCAATGGGCAAAAACTAAAAACATATCCCTTAAGAACAGGAACAAGACAGAGATGCCCACTTTCGCCACTCTTATTTAACATAGTACTGGAAGTCTTAGCCACAGCAATCAGACGTGAAGAAAAAATACAAGGGATCCAAATTGGAAAGGAGGAAGTGAAACTGTCATTATTTGCAGATGACATGATATTATACATAGAAAACCCTAAAGACTCCATCAAAAATCTACTAGACTTAATAAATGAATTTGGCAAAGTAGCAGGATACAAAATTAACGTCAAGAAATCGACAGCATTCTTATACACCAATGATGAACTCACAGAAAGAGAAACCAAAAAAACAATCCCATTTACCATCGTGGCAAAAAAATTAAGATACCTAGGAATAAACTTAACCAAAGAAGTAAAGAATCTATTTGCAGAAAACTACAGGACATTGAAAAAGAAATAGAGGAAGATATAAAAAAGTGGAAGCACATACCTTGTTCATGGATTGGAAGAATTAACATCATTAAAATGTCCATACTACCCAAAGCAAGCTATAGATTCAATGCAATCCCCGTCAAAATACCAGTGACATTTTTCACAGAACTAGAACAAATACTTCAAAAGTTCATATGGAACCAAAAAAACCCTGAATAGCCACAGCAATCTTGAGAAAGAAGATCAAAGTAGGTGGGATCACAATACCGTATATCAGGTTATACTACAAAGCTACTACAATCAAAACAGCCTGGTACTGGCACAGGAACAGGCATATAGACCATATAGCCTGGTACTGGCACAGGAACCGAACAGAGAATCCGGAAATTGACCCAAGACATCATGCTCAATTAATATTTGACTAAGGTGGCAAGAGCATACAATGGAGTCAAGACAGCCCTTTAATAAATGGTGCTGGGAAAATTGGACAGCTCCATGCAAAAAAATGAAACTAGACCATCAACTTACACCATACACAAGAATAAACTCAAAATGGATAAAAGACTTAAATGTGACTCGTGAATCCATAAAAATCCTAGAACAAAATGTAGGCAACAAATTTCAGACATCATACGCAGCAGAATCTTCACTGATACATCACCTAAGGCAACAGAAACAAAGGAAAAAATGAACACATGGGACTACACCAAACTCAAAAGCTTCTGCACATCAAAAGAAACAACCATCAAAACGGAAAGGGAACCCACTGTATGGGAGAGCATAATTGCCAATGATACATCAGATAAGGGGTTAATCTCCAAAATATATAGAGTGCTCATACAACTCAACAAAAGGAAGACAAAGAACCCAATTAAAAAATGGGCAGAGGAGCTAAATAGACACCTCTCCAAACAGGACATACAAATGGCTAAGAGACATATGAAGAAATGCTCAACATCACTAATCATCAGAGAGATGCAAATCAAAACAACAATGAGGTATCACCTCACATCTGTCAGAATGGCTGCCATCAACAAATCATGAAACAACAAGTGTTGGCAAGGGTGTGGAGGAAAGGGGACTCTAGTACACTGCTGGTGGGAATGCAGACTGGTGCAGCCACTGTGGAAAACACTATGGTGTTACCTCAAAAAATTAAAAATTGAATTGCCATTTGACCCAGTGATCCCACTTCTAGGAATATGCCCTAAGAAGACTGAAACTTCAATCAGAAAGAATACATGTACCCCCATGTTCATAGCAGCACTATTTACAATAGCTAAGATGTGGAAACAACCCAAGTGTCCATCAGTGGATGAATGGATACAAAACTGTGGTACATATACACAATGTAGTACTATGCAGCTGTAAGAAAGAAAGATCTCTTATCCTTTGAGATGACATGGAGGGACCTGGAGAGTATTATCCTAAGCGAAACAAGCCAAGCAGAGAAAGACAAATATCACATGGTCTCACTCATTTGTGGAATATAATAAACCTAACAGTCTGGGGAACAGGTAGACCCAGAGATGTGAAAGGAGGGTACAGACTGACAACCCTCAGAAGAGGGGGTGGGGGGGAGGCAAGAGATAAACCACGGAACTTATATGCATGTATGCATAACTGATAGACATGGACAACAAAGCTGGGGACCGGGTGGGGGGATGGGGAGAAAGGTATCTATGGGGAAAAAAGGAGAAACATCTGTAACAAAAATAAATTAATAATAATAATAATAATAATAATAATAAAATAAAAATAACAAAAACAAAAAATCTGGGGTAGTAATACTTATACCAGACAACATAGACTCTAAAACAAAGGCTATAATAAGAGATAAAGAAGGACCCATATGGTTCAGCAATCCCATGTCTAAGGGATGAAATGAAATACGTATCTCTAAGTGATAACTGCACCTTCATGTTCATTGCAGCATTATTCACAGTAGACAAGACATGGAAACAACCTAAGTGTGAAGGAAATCCTGCCTTTTACAACAACATGAATGGACCTTGAAGACATGAGGTTAAGTGAAGTAAGTCTCACACAGGACAAATATTGCATGATCTCACTTGTGAATGGAATCTAAGAAAGTTAAACTTGTGAAAACAAAGTATAATGGTGGTGACAGGGCTGAAGATGGGGAAAATGGGGAGATGTTAGTCAAATGTTACAAAGGTTCAGAAATGCAATGTGATCAGTTTTGGAGTGCTAATGTAAAGGATGGTGACTATAGTTAATAGTACTGTATCGTATAGTACTGAAAATCCACTAAGAAAATTAATCTTAAGTGTTCTCACCACACAAATTAAAAATCAGAACTATGGGAGGTGATAGATATGTTAATTAGCTTGATTGTGGTAATCATTTCACAATGTATAAATATATCAAAACATCATGTTATACATCTTAAATACATACAATTTTTTTTAATCCTCACCTGAGGATATTTTTCTATTTACCTTCAGATAGAATGGGAGGGAGGGAGAGAGAGGGCTAGAGAGAGAAACAGTGACATGAGAGAGACACATCAACTGGTTTCCTCCTGCACAGCCCAACCAGGGCCGGGGACAAACCGCAACTGAGGTACGTGCCCTTGACCGGATTCAAACCCGTGACTCATTGGTTCATGGGCCGACACTCTAACTGCTGAGCCAAACTGGCCAGGGTTATACAATTTTTATTTGTCAGGTATACCTTAATAAAACTAGGGGGGGAATGGAAAAAAGCTGGGGGAAAAAAGAAGACCTAGCAACTTCACTTCTGGGTATTTATCCAAAGAAACCCAAAACACTAAATCAAAATGACATATATACATTCATATGTTTATTGTAGCATTAAGCATTCTTCACAATAGCCAAGATATGGAAGCAACCTAAGTGTCCATCAATAGATGAATGGATAAAGAAGTGGTGTATATATATACAATGGAATATAATTCAGACATAAATAATGAAATCTTGCCACCTGCAGCAACATAGATGGACCAGGTGTTGTGTTAAGTGAAATAGGTCAGATAGAGGAAGACAAATGCCATATGACTTCACTTAAATGTGGACTCTAAAAGACATAATAAACAAACAAGCAGAATAGAAACAGACTCATAGAAACAGAACATTTTGACAGTTGCCAGATGTGAGAGGGCTTGGGGAAATGGGTGAAAAAGGTGAAGGGATTTTGAAGTCCAAATTGGTAGTTTCAGAATAGTCATGAGGATGTAAAGTGCAGCATAGAGAATATAGTCAACAATATATAATAACTATATTGGTGTCAGGTTCTAGATTTATGGGGGTAATCACTTCATAAGTTATATAAATGTCTAATGACTGGGTTGTACGCCTGAAAGTAATATAATACTGTACATCAACTGTAATTTAAAAATTAAAAAAAGAAAAAGACATTCTCTGTTAAAAAAAATTTACAGTTTGTCATTGCATCACTTTTATCTACATGACAAAATTTAAAACAGGCAATTTTGTTTTCAGTTCATAAAATTCTTTTTATTTTATTTTTTTATTAATTTATTTTTGTTACAGATGTTTCTCCTTTTTCCCCCATTGTCACCCTCCTCCCCCTCCCTCCCTGCCCCAAATTCTTAAAAGCAATTCCTCAAACCAAGCCATAATAAAGCACATCTTATTCAAAACTTTTAAAATTGTGTATTCAAAGAAAAAATTTTAATTAATTTGGCATTTTAGTATTCATGAAAATTCAAAACAAGAAAGTCAAGACAAAACTCTTCTAAAATACTGATAAATAGCCCTGACCAGCTTTGCTCAGTGGTTAGAGCATCAACCCATGGACCAAAGAGTTGTGAGCTCAATTCCAGACAAGGGCATGTACCTTGGTTGTGGTTCGTCTGGGAAGCAACCAATCAATGTGTCTCTCTCACATCGATGTTTTCTCTCTTTCTCTCTTTCTCTCTCTCCTTCCCCCCTCCCCCGACTCTACCTGAAGATAAATGGAAAAATATCCTCAGGTGAGGATTAAAAAAAATAAAAAATAAAAATAACATAAAATACTGGTAAATATTTGGTGGCAACAGATGCGTTGAGGGTGCTCAGTGGCCTGGGGGTAAGTTTCCTGTCCTGCCAGTTTGTATTCTGCCCAACCAAGCCTTTGCTCACATACACACACACACATTTATTTTTTTCAGAAATGTCTTCATTAATTATTCTGTCATCAAATACATTGAAAATTAACATGCATTCATAGTCATTATTATTAACCTGATCACAAAAAGATAAATCAACAGTATTCTTAATATTTATACTTTCATCCAATTCTTAGGAAAATATCTGGAATTAACTTTGGACTTTCAACTGAATTTTCAAGTTTATCTTTTAAAATGTATTGTTTAGTATTTTTGTACAATAAGGAATCACTTTAGACTTGACTGCCCTTTTATTGACATAAAAAGATATTTACCAAGCTATAGGGCTTCTAAGTTTTCATCCAATACATGACATACTTGTCTCAAGGCAGTTCTAGAACAGACCCTAAATAATGTTTCAAACAACTTTTTACTTGCTGCTTATATGTTCTATTTATTGCAGTAGCTCCTAACTAAGACTTCTCTATTATTGGTAGCAGAAAAGTTATATTTTCTTTTAAAAATGCACCAATTACTTTTTAAATGTAACTGCAGGAATTCCAATGTCATGCAGTGGGGTGTTTTCCTACTGATATCAAGAATTAGGCTAATTTATAGTTTCACAAACAAACAAAAAACCCATGATTTTTTTGTTGTTGTTGCTGTTAATCCTCACCGAAGGATATTTTTTCCATTGATTTTTAGAGAAAGTAGAAACCAGGAATGGAGGTGGGGTGGGGGGAGAGAGGTGCGGGGACATCAATGTGAGAGCGACACATCAATTGGTTGCCTCCCGAACATGCCCCAAGGCAGGGCCAGGGACTGAACCTACAATCCAGGTACATGCTCTTTACTGGGAATCAAACCCGTGACCCTTTGGTGCATGGGCCGACACGCTAACCACTGAACCACACCAGCCAGGGCAACCCTACAATTTTTTAATTAGTATCTGAATCAGCCCTATTCTTTTTAGATTTGTTATTCTTCACTGTTCCTTCCGCTGTGGGAAGCTCAGTATCCAGTCTATCTAAGACTGCTCTGCACCTTTACAAGCTATTCTAAATACCACCTCAGTCCCCTTCCCTGCTCTCCCTCTGTACCCCATTTTTAAAAATATGATGTGGCAGGTTTATGATAATGTCATCTGATATTATGCATATAACATAGTTTTATGAATTTAAGCATTCAATTATCTTTACCTGAATACTTAGGAAATGCCATGTAGAAGCTTTAAGATTACTTTCTATCTCCATTGCCTGGTAAATACATGGTAACTTCTATATTAGAAGATGACTTGCATAGTAATTTCACTCCACAATATAGGATAGATTATTTTCAGTTAAGACTAAAGTCTTAACATTTCAAATATGTCTTTACAAAGCTTTGGGAGGAATGTTAGTTATATATTGACCAAGCAGTATGCTTTGAACTTCAATAGAGAATGTAGGGGCTCTCAAAGATGAATTTTCTCTAATTTTATTATTTCCATTTATTTTTAATTTTATGAGTGAAAAATAGGTCTTTCGATTTTTAACTAAGTTTTTAGCCATTTACATTCTTTTATTCAGTCTATCCATTTGATTTCAGCATTATTACCAGAAACACCATACATACATTCCTTGGATGAATAAAAGAAAACTGCACACAGCTATTGTATCAGCCTCATATGAAAATGACTTAACCCTGGAAGAAAGATACTCTTGCTTTCTTCTTTAGCCTTGAATTCTCAGGAAAATAAGTCTAGCTCACTGGTCAAGATTATTTTGAGACAGTACCTAACATGGCTAATTATAACCAAGGTAACAGACTTATTTAATACTAAGTTATACAGAAATATCAATCCTAAATGCTTTGCACATTTTTGTTAGAGACCAAGTCCTTCTTCCCCTAGAGGCCCTCTCTCCACCCATAGGACGAGGAATTGCTTCAGAATTATACTCAGAATTTTATTCCTGTAGTGATTACATCACACTCTGAAGACAGCTTCCCTCCTTAGAAGCTCTCCAAATGATATGCCTCCTCCGGGGCCATTAAAGCAGCAAGTCCTCTAGACTGAAAGCTCTAATTCCTCAGACAGCCATCTGTTAAATGTAGAGATTCATGATTTAATAGTCGCTGTTGGTTCTGTCCCTCAAATCACCTCTTTGGAATAAAATAATCTCTATTCCATTGCTCAAGGAAAATAGCTTGATTATTCCAATTCAACACTTTCTTATGGAGATAGCAAAGATTTATTTGTGGCAATAGGAAATAGAGCTGTAAATAAATTACAGGATTATGTGGTAGTGATAAAAGACTCATTTCTCCATTCCCATATATGAAGTATTAGCATAATAAAAATAATTGTTACATCTCAACTATATATTACTCATCCACATTTTTCTACCTTAAATTTGGTAAGTCCTTCTTAACTATCATTAGTTCTTAGAGTTATCAGAAGCCTTGGATAATCTATGGCACTTGCTGATGAAAAATATGTCCACAGGCAGTATCTAGTAGCTAAAATTTATTTCATATTGACAGATGCTGGCATGAAAAAACATTGCTAGGCTCTTCCTGTCTTGAGCAGCATTAAAGATCATCAATCTTGACAATGGGAATTGCACCTGCTTCCTGTAATTCCACAGTGTGTGTTTTACTAAATGCACAGTGTGCGTATTGTTAAAACTTTATTAAGTTACCATTCGGAAGACCCAACCAGGCAGGCAAGGTGAGCTCAGACTGCAAAATTCAAAGGGGAAATAAAGCAAAAGATATTTACTATTTAGGACACATGTTTTAATATAACAGCTGATTTCTCTCTCAACACGCTGAAAAGTCTGTACATGGCAATTCAGGGCACAAAGAAGTTAGTTATGATAAAAAATGTAAGTTCAACTAACGTAGAATGTGCATACTACCTCCTGATAATGTCCTGAATTAACATTAAAAGCAAGAGTTCTAGGGGCTTACTGTAAGGGTTCCTATGTTAAGGGCTTCCAATTATTACCTGGATGTCATGAGAAAGAGCAGTGAGACTTTGTGGATGCTCAGAAGTTAGCAGAGTAAGTAATCATTTAGAGCTTCCCCCAAACTGTTTTGTGAAACAAACCAAAAGTGTAAGAGGGAAGAAAGCAGATACCAGAATCGCAACTATTCTGGGACTCAGAGCAATAGAAACAGTGAGGGTTTGATGGGAAAGAAAAGCACAGTGAGCATGTCATCAATCACAATCTCTTTTGGAAGAAGAGAGTTTGTATATTAAACAGAATGGAGTATTATTGTTGCTAAAAATAATGTATAAGATATATCTAGGAGGATGCAGAGACTAGATAACCCTACATTTCACTACAACTACCAGAGATCATTACATTTAAACCAACTGCAATGTGATTCAACATTGCAATTCTGTTTCTAGTGTATAATTTCACCTTCCATTAAGCAATAAGAAATATGATCACTCTCTGAATCACCAATGAATACCATGATATCATCAGTTTCCCAAAATTATTAATAAAAGAACATATACAAGAAACTCTGCTGTCTTGCTATTATAATGGCTAAAGGTTTATGATAGTTATTAATGAATAATGTTCAAAAGATCATTTTCTATATTAGCACCAACAAAGAAAAAAAAAGGATTCTATTTAAGGTAATTACTAAACATATTTTAAACCACTGGAAACTATACATTGAAAACAAAATAATAGGATGGGATGATAACTCTATCTGGGATTTGCTGTAAGGCCCAAACTGACCATTCTCTTGGAGATAGAATCAATACACAAACTTGACAAGCAGATGATATTCACTTTCCCATTTGGGAAGGTCATATATTCCAATCATTTTTAGTCCTGAATATTCTCACCTTTTATTCTACATGTGTGTATGAGTTTAAATTCACAGTATTTAATGTTTAACCAAAAGTGAAATATAATGACTTTGACAATCTATCAATAAATCCAGTAGGCTATACACTAGTTAAAAATCTTGGTTAACTCCCTTAATCTTAGTCACCTTCAAAGTTAGAAGGATAAACTGACATTTCTGCGTTGTTTACAAATGTTTTTGTGTTTGTCTTGGTTTTTTGTTGTATTCTATTTTGTTTTACTAGCCTCATTGCCATTTCTGATAACACATATTTGTTTTGTTTTGTTTTGTTTTGTTTTGTTTTGTTTTGTTTTGTTTTGTTTTGTTTTGTTTTGAAGGGGAAGCATTCCTCTTAATTCTCATTTCATATGATTGGGGAAGGGACAAAGCTGACATACACCACACCCTTCTCTCCCTCGATTTTCTCACATCCATCAAGTACAGGGTTTGTGACACAGACTTGGTCAATCACTATCTTTCAGTTTCTTGGCTAAAGAAATTAGATCACTGATGGGTTGAAACCTAAATTGGCCCAATAATAGTGCAACTTAGGGCTTTTGCTAGAAGTGTTGAAAAATAAGCACTCTCTTTATGTTGACATAGTTAACTAGTAGACTGTATACATGAGACTCTGGGTGACCTTATCATACATTCACGGCAAGAGCCTACGTGCCCATAAAACACAACAAAGGAACAGAGCAAAGGAGAGAAACAGTTGCACAATTTCAAATCTTGGATCCAGTCATGCCTTAAACTAATGAGATTTACTCCCTTGAACTTCCTAGTTTCATGAACCAAAATATTCCCCTCTGAACACATAGTTTGAGTTAAGGTTTTATCACCTGTAACTGATCCACTTTTCAAAATTTAGATAAATTAATTCCATTAATTCTATTCATGTATTGCTTAGATGATTGACACACAAATAAGTGATACTATGAACTAATCCATTCACTTATTAAAAATGAAGTTATTTCTATATTTTAAATTTATTCATTTTAATGTAATTTTATTTGTAAGTCTTTAAAGGCTTGGCAATTGGTTGCCATATTAAAACCTTGCCACTCCTTTAGTCAGTTGTACACCACACACACAAAAACTGAATATTCTTTTTTCTAGTATACAACACTATGATTGGCATTTTTATTTTAAACTCTAGTGAGCTTTCTATGTTGACTCAGTTACACATTATTCTCTCTTCATATAAACATTCAGGTTTATTATTGTTTATCCAGTTTTCTCTGTATGGAGTTCTCTTATGCATCCATCACAATATTCCACTGGCATCACTTTTTTAAAGTTCCAACTCAATATCCACCTTCTCTAAGAATTATTTAGCAAAACTTTCCAGTGGTTATTGTTTTGATTTACACAGAAGCAGCATTCATCAGGAAAACAAAAAGCCCACATAATTCAAAGTTCAACCTGATATTAAACAATTTTGTGTGATTTTTGTTTGTATACTGTTTTGCTTTGTTTTAGAATGGCTATATGTAGGCTTGATTCTAAGAGTAAGACTGGAACCTAAAGAAACTAAAAGTGTGAAGAAGAGATATACAATTATTTACAAAACAAAAGTACAATGAAATAGTTAGACTTAGAAATAAATATAGAAAGTTATTGTTCAAAGATCAGATCAAAGCAGATGCTGATAAATAAAGAGGATCTGGATAAATGTATAGGAAAGGGTTAGTGGGAGTTGAAGGTGTGCATTTGAGGGCCTTTTATTTACTGACTATTTTATACATGAGAGAAGTGAGGTTTTTGAAAGTTAAAACAATTTTCTAAGGTCACATAATTAGCACCTAACAGAAGAAGGATACCAACCCAGTTTCAATTTCCCCAAACTACACTACCTCTATGAAATCGAAGGCACGGGAGAAAAGGGTTGAAGAAACAGGATGTTTTTTTAAAAAAAATGAAGTGCCCTGTAGTATTGCATGTAGGAAATAAAGAAAAGATTCAATCAACAATGATTAAATATATGTGTCTTATCAGCACTGAGAGACACTAAGATTATATTTCAAAAGATACTTAAGGCTTCTGGTCAAGATGGTTGCATAGGCAAATGTGGTATTCACATCCTCCCATAACCACATCAAAATTAAAACTAAACTACTATCATTCACAACTGTCTGAAATATAGCTGAACAGGAGTCCTACATCTAAGGATATAAAGAAGAAGCCACATTGAGACTGGTAGGAGGGGTGGAGATGGAGAATGGGGTGGTACCATACCTACAAGTGGCAGATAAAAACCAAGAGGACCCTGGCCAATGGCTCAGTAGGTTGGAGTGTCATCCTGTATAACTAAAGTTTGCAGGTTCAATTCCTGGTCACGGCACATACCTAGGTTGAAGGTTTGATTCTCGTTCTAGGTTCATATGTGAAGAAACTGATCAATGTTTCTCTGTCACATCAATGTTTTTCTCTCTCTCTTTCTCCTTTCCCCTCTCTCTCTGAAATCAATAGAAACATATCTTCTGGTGAGAATTAAAAAAAAAAAATCAGAAGGAATATATTGGCTGTGGAGATTCTCCCCCCAACACACACTGAGGAGCAAGGGATCCCAGCCCCATACCAGATGTCTCCCCCTCCCCCACCAGCCTAGGGTTCCAGTGCCAGGAATAGAAGTCCCCATAACTTCTGGCTGTAAAAACCAGTAGAGATTATGTCTGAATGAGACAGAGGGCTTCTGGAATCCCAGGCAGTTCCTATTAAAGGGCCCACACATGGCCCAGCTGGTGTGGCTCAGCAGTTGAGCATTCACCCATGCACCAAGAGGTCACTGGTTCAATTCCGGTCAGGGCACATGCCCACGTTGTGGGCCAAATCCTCAGTGGGGGGCATGCAGGAGGTGGCCAATCGATGTTCTCTCTCATCGATGTTTCTATCTCTCTCCCTCTCCCTTCCTCTCTCTCTAAAATCAATAAAGAAAAAAAATTAAAGGGCCCACACATGGACTTACTAAAGCTCACTCCCTCTGAGCTCCAGCATTGCACAGCAGCTCGAAGGCACCAGGGACATATGGGGAGGAACTTGCAGGCCCACCTAATCTGTTTCCAGTGGCTTTTCCATACAAAGGGCCTGTCTTGGCTCTTGCTTCAGACTTTTAAAAAATCTTTCAAATGAGCAGCATCTGGCCTTGGCATGCTTTGTTCCCCTCACTAAGTGGACCCAGGCCTAGCACTAGGAGCAGATGGTTCACAGTTTGGTCTCACCTAGGCACTTCCAAACCCAGCACAAGTAGCAGCCATCTGCATATCGCTATGTAGCTCATACTGGGTGGTCCTGAGCAGAATACGGGTGTCAATTGACTTTGGCCTGCACCTCTTGGGAGGACCCAGAGCCAGTGCATCTAGTGGACAGCTTCAGACCATGTCAAAGCACCACCCACAAGTGACACACTCCAAGGGCAGACTCAGTGGGCACAAGAATCCTGCTGAAGTAAGTCCTGCTCTGTGGGGTGAGCCCCTGCATAGCTGACCCTCCACAGTGATCACAGCCCATCCTTATAGCTGATCAGCCTGGGAGTAAATCCCTCTGCTGACCTGCCAACAGCAACCAAGGCTCAACTACAACAGGAGGGTACACACAGCCCACACAAGGCGGTGGCGCACCTCGAGTGCCCAGCACGGGTGAGCTGTGAGGCTGTGCCTCTGGTCCCTACACGACACCTACTATATTAGGCCACTCTACCAAACCAGGGAGACATAGCAGCTCTACCTAATACATAGATACAAACACAGGGAGGCTGCCAAACTAAAGAGACAAAGAAACATGTCCCAAATGAAAGAACAGAACAAAGCTCCAGAAAAAGAACTAAACAAAATAGAGACAAGCAACCTACTAGATGCAGAGTTCAAAACACTGGTTATAAGGATGATCAAATAGAAGTAGGGTACAGACTTACGAACCTCAGAAGAGAGGGATGGGGGAAGGGAAGAGATAAACCACCGAACTTATATGCATGTATGCATAACCATGGACATAGACAACAATGCTGGGGATGGGGGGGAGGGGGGTTGGGATCGGGAGGCAGATGTCAATGGGGAAAAAGAAGAAACATCTGTAACAAAAATAAATTAATAAAATAAAATAAATCACAACAGAAGCATATCAAGTCCACATGAGAGGTGCACCTTGAGGGCCCAGTTGAGTGATCAGGGAGGCTGTGCCACTGGACCCTACAAGACACCTAAAAAAAAAAAAAAAAAAAAAAAAAAAGATGATTCATTAACTTAGGGAAAAAGTACATAAACTTAGTGAGAACTTCAACAGCATAAAAAAAGGACATGAAAACCATAAAAAAGAACCAGTCAGAAATAAAGGATACATTAACTGAAACGAGGAATAAATTACAGGGAATCAACAGTAGAGTAGATGAAGTTAAGAATCAAATCAATGATTTAGAATATAAGGTAGCAAAAAAACACTCAATCAGAACAGCAAAAAAGAACATAAAAATAATGAAGATAGTGTAAGGAGCTTCTGGGAAAACTTCAAGTGTACCAACATTCACATCATGGGGGTGCTGGAAGAAGAGAGAGAGCAAGAAATTGAAAACCTATTTCAAAAAATAATGACAGAAAAAGTCCCTAACCTGGGAAAGAAATAGAAATACAAATCCAGGAAGCACAGAAAGTCCCAAACAAGATGAACCCAAAGAAGCCCACACCAAGACACATCATAATTAAAATTCAAAAGTTTAAAAAGACAGAGAATCTTAAAAGCAGCAAGAGCAGAGCATTAGTTACCTACAAGGGAGTTCCCATAAGACTGTCAGTTGATTTATCAACAGAAACTTTGCAGGCCAGAAGAGACTGGCAAGAAATATTCAAAGTGATGAAAAGCAAGGACCTACAATCAAGATTACTCTGCCCAGCAACGCTATCATTCAGAATCGAAGTATATATAAAGAGCTTCCCAGACAAGAAATAGGTAAAAGAGTTCATCACCACCAAACCAGTATTACATGAAATGTTAAATGGTCTTCCTTTATTTATTTATTTATTTTTGTTACAGATGTTTCTCCTTTTTTCCCCCCATTGACACCCTCCTCCCAATCCTGCCTCCCCCCACCTCCCAGGATTATTGTCTATGTCCTTGTTTACACATATATGCATATAAGTTCTGTGATTTATCTCTTCCCTCCCCCCACATCCACCTCTTCTGAGGTTTGTCAGTATGCACCCTACTTCCATGTCTCTGGGTTTATTTTGTTCCTCAGGTTGTTTTGTTCATTATATTCCACAAATAAGTGAGACCATGTGATACTTGTCTTTCTCTGACTGGCTTAGGATAATACTCTCCAGGTCCCTCCATGTCATCTCAAAGGATAAGAGATCTTTCTTTCTTTCTTATGGCTGCATAGTATTCCATTGTGTATATTTAAGAAGAGAAAGAAAAAAAGATTAATATTAACAATAAAATGGCTATATATATATATATATATATATATATATATCAACTGTTGAATTTTAAAAAACAAAATAAACAAGGAGAACAGAAACAAACTCATAGATAGAGAACATTTTGATGGTTGCCAGATTGGGGGGAGAATGGTATGGATTAAAAGGTGAAGGAATTAGGAAGTACAAATTGGTAGTTACAGAACAGTCATGGGGATATCAAGTACAGCAAACAGGATAAGTCAATAATATTCTAATAACTATTTATGATGCCAGATGGGTATGAGATTTATTGGGATGATCACTTAGAAATTTATGTAATGTCTAATCACTGTGCTGTACACCTGAAACTAATATAATATTATATGTCAATTCTCATTGAAAAATAAAAATGATTTAAAAAAAAAGAAAGATTAAATAATTTGCCTAAGTTCCTTCCTCCTGCTAATGGTATGGGGATTTCAGAAAAGGCCTGATTCCCAAGTCTGTACCCATAAATACTGTGTCTAATGGTCTAACATTGTGTTCCTCTGAACTCTAATATAATTTGTCAGCTGTACTACTCATTCATTAATTCATTCATTCATTCATTAAACATTAAGTATCTATCATGTACCTGTCATAAACAAATCTTGTTCTTGTCATTTAAATATATATATATACACTTAAAAGAAAAATCCTAATTTATAGATTATCTAGTTTGTTCCTTAGTTCATTTCTGTGATGATCAAAAACATATTATAAAAATTAAGTCCCATGTACTGGATATCCCAAGCTAAAGAATACCCATGTATGCACACCATGCCCCCAGCCCCCTCCCAAGTGACCATTTCCTTTCCAAAGACCCAGCTGAAGCCAAAGCCCTAAGGAGTCTATATGCAATGCATACTCATTCCCCTACCTACAGATAATTTGACCAGGAGTTTTTACCTAAGAATGCTATGACTGGTCAACAATTGATAGTGTATCCAATCTAAATATATCATTATAAATCAGAACAAGAAATTTTAAAAAAACATGAAGATATAAGTAGGGAGAGGTGAAACTAAAAGATTATAATGTAAAACTATGCCATGAATAAAACCATGCAAGCCAAATGTGTTAATGTTAATAGTGGAAAAGAAATGCTTTCTTTTATTTCATCTGAACTAACTCATTAGTCCAAGATGGTAAGAGGCCCTTTAACAGAAGCAGTAACAATGATATAAGAAGTCTCCAGTGAGACCCTGGTGAATTCCTTCAGAGCATGACACCAGAATAAGGAAACTACTTTTATATTACCACATCCCATCTCTACCCTTAGATAGGCAGTTATTGGTGACTTGAGTGGGTTTCTGCACCTTGATGTGCTAACCTCAAACATGTAATGAAAAGAGTAGTAAGACCACTGAATATTTGCATAATTATTATAAAAGCAAGTCCTAAATCAAAGTTTCTCTGAATATATGACAAATCTGCTAAAAAACCTGCCACTTTCAGGAACAAAGTAAGGATGTCTCATCTCACTTCTGCTTTTTAAGATCACACTGGAAGTTGTAGCTAACAATAAGAAAAGAAACAGAAATAAAGGGTATACAGGCTGGGAAGAGAAAAGATAAAACCGTTTTTGTTTGCAGATGACATGATTGTCTATATAGAAAATCCAAAAGAATCACATTAAAAAAAATAATAAACCTGGAACTAATAAGCAATTAGAGAAAGATTTCAGAATACAAGGTTAATATACAAAAGCCAATCATGTTCCTAAATGCCAGCAAAAAAATGGAATTTGAGATTAAAAACACAAAGCATTTACATTAGCACTAAAAGAAATGAAATACAAATCTAGCAAAAGGAAAATTATATGAAGAAAACTATGAGATTCTAATGAAGAAAATCACAGAACTAAACAAATGGAGACACATTCCATGTTCATGGATCAGAAAACTCAATATTGTCAAGATGTCAGTTGTTCCCAATTTGATCTACAGATTCAATGCAACCCCAATAAAAATCACAGAAAATCATTTTGAGAATATCAACTAATTTTAAAGTTTGTATGAATAGAGGAAACACTCATCATAGCCAAAATAACCAGAACAGTATTGAAGGAGAAGAATAAAGTTGTAGGACTAACACTACCCACCGTCAAAACTTACTAGAAAGCTACAGCAACCAAAAAAGTGTGGTAATGACAAAAGAACAGACAGATGAATGGAACAGAATAGAGAGTTCAGGAAAAGACCCACATAAATATAGTCAACTGACTTTTGACAAAGGTGAAAGGCAATAAATACAATGAAGAAAAGATAGTCTTTTCCACAAATGATCTTGAACAACTGGACAACATCTACAGGCAAGAAATACTGCTATTATTACTAAGAAGAATCTAGACACAGACCTTACACCTTTCAAAAACAATTAACTCAAAATAGATCATCATCCTAAATGTAAAATGCAAAACTATAACATTCCTAGAAGATAATATAAGAAAAAATTAAGATGGTCTAGGGTTTGACAATGACTTTTTATTTATTTTTTAATTTTTTTATTTCTATTTTTTTTAACTTATCTTTATTGTTGAATGTATTACAGATGTTCCTCATTTTTCCTCCATTGCCCCCCTCCTCCCCATTCCCGCCCCCCTCCTGCCTTTCCCCACACTGTTGTCTGTGTCCATTGGTTATGCATATATACATATAAGTTATTTGGTTTATTTCTTCCCACCCCCCATCCCCCTTCCCTTTGAGGTTTGTCAGTCTAACAACCAATTTGTACTTCTTAATCCCTTCACCTTTTTCACCCATTCCCCCAGCCCCCACCCATCTGGTAACCAACAAAAGTTCTCTGTATCTTTGAGAATGTTTCTGTTCTGTTTCTTCATTTTGTTTGTAGATTCAACTGTTGATAGATACGTACTTACTGCCATTTTGTTTGTTCATATTTTTTTATCTTTTTCTTCAAGAAGACCCTTCAACATTTCATATAATAATGGTTTGGTGGTGATGAACTCCTTTAGCTTTTCCTTGTCTGGGAAACTCTTTATATGGCCATCGATTCTAAATGACAGTTTTGCAGGATAGAGTAATCTTGGTTGTAGGTTCTCGCTTTTCATCACTCTGAATATTTCTTGCCACTCCCTTCTGGCCTGCAAAGTTTCTTTTGAGAAATCAGTGACAGTCTTATGGGAACTCCCTTGTAGGTAACAAACTGCTTTTCTCTTGCTGCTTTTAAGATTCTCTCTTTGTCTTGAACCTTTTGCATTTTGATGATGATGTGTCTTGGTGTGGGCCTCTTGGGGTTCATCTTGTTTGGGACTCTCTGTGCTTCCTGGACTTGTATGTCTGTTTCCTTCACCAAGTTCGGGAAGTTTTCTGCCATTATTGTTTCAAATAGGTTTTCGATTTCTTGTTCTCTCTCTTCTCCTTCTGGCACCCACAAGATGCGAATGTTGGCACGCTTGAAGCTGTCCCAGAGGCTCCTTACACTATCCTCATTTTTTTTGGATTCTTTTTTCTTTTGCTGTTCTGATTTTGCTTCCTTATATTCCAAATCCATGGTTTGCTTCTTGGCTTTACCTACTCTACTATTGAGTCTGTGTAAATTATTCTTTATTTCAGTTAGTGCCTCCTTCATTTCTAACTGTGCATCCAGCATTTCTGACTGGTCCTTTTTTATGCTCTTGAGGCCCTCACTAAGTTCACTGAGGTTCTCACTAAGTCCACTGAGGTTCTCACTAAGTCCATTGAGCATCCTTATAAACAGTGTTTTGAACTCAGCATCTGTTAGGTTGCTTAACTCCATTTCACTTAGTTCTTTTCCTGGAGTTTTGTTCTGTTCTTTCATTTGGGACCTGTTTCTTTGTCTCCTCATTTTGGCTGCCTCCCTCTGTTTGTTTCTATGTATTACTTAGCAAGAGGTGTGGGGCTAGCTGAGACCAGATGCTGCTTGTTTGAAAGAATTTAGGGAAAGCTGAAGCAGGATCCAAGACAGGCCAATCCTATGGTAAAGCAACTGGCAACAGCTTGGGTGGGCCTGAAAGTTGGGTGGGGCAGGGCCTCAGGGAATCACCAGGGTGGGGCCAACAGTGTGAGCCAGGTTGCTGGAGTCCCAGATATGGGGACATCTGCCAGCCCAGGGAAGGGCTCACCAAAGGAACAAAGGCCTCTGATGGCACGTCTGTCCAGGAGAAAGCTGCCTCTCCAGCCCTCGCTCCAATGCCAAACAGCTCAGTTCTTCCCCATATGACTCTGGTGCCTTTCAGGCTCCTTCCTGCACGCTGGAGCCTGGAGGGAGCGAGTCCGAGTAAGTCCGCGCGCGGGCCCTTTAAGAGGAGCTGCCGGGGGCTCCAGCCACCTCAGCCTCAGTTCCCGCTGGTTTTTCCAGCCAGAAGTGATGGGGACTTCTCTTCCTGGCACTGGAACCCTGAGCTGGGCGCCTGGTGTGGGACGGGGACCTCTCAGTCCTCAGGGAGGACCTTCCCAGCCGAGGTGTCCTCCTAATTTTTATCCGCCACACGCGGGTGTGGGACCAGCCCGTCGCGCCTCTGCCCCTCCTACCAGTCTCAATGTGGCTTCTTCTTTAATTTTGTAGTTGTAGGACTTCCATTCAGCTTGATTTTAGGCGGTTTTGAATGATGGTTGATCTGTAGTTTATTTGTAACTTTGATGTGGTTGTGGGAGGACGCGATACCGCGTTTACCTACGCCGCCATCTTGACCGGAAGTCCGACAATGACTTTTTAGATACAACACGGAAGGCACTATTCACAAATAATTTTCAAAACTTCTTTTGAAATGAGAAATGAAGAATCTGATTTTTAATAAATATTTTAATTGATTTTTAGAGCGAGACGAAAGGACAGCGTAGAGAGAGAAAAACATCAATGTGAGAGCGGAACATCAATCATCTGCCTCCTGCACACCCACTACAAGGGATCAAGCCGGAACCCCAGCATGTGCCCTGACTGAGCATCAAACCAGCAACCTTTTGGTGCATGGGATGGCTCCCAACCAACTGAGCCATAGCAACCAGGGCTGAACAATTTAATTTTAAAATGGGCAAAAATTCTGAACAGACACTTCACCAACAAGACATACAGGTGGCAAATAAACATTGAAAAGCATCATCATATGTCATTAAGGAACAGCAGATGAAAATGACAATGAGTACCACTATACAACTATTAAAATGACCAAAATCCAAAACGCTGACAACACCAAATGCTGACAAGGATGTAGAGCACTAAGAATTCTCAGTCACTGGTAATGGGAATACAAAAGGCAAAGGCACTTTGGAAGAGTTTTGCAGTTTCTGACAAAACGAAATATACTCTTACCACACAATGCAGCAATTGCTATCCTTGATATTCATCCAAAGTAGTTCAAAACTTATGTCCACACAGAAATCTGTATATTAATGCTTGTAACAGCTCTATTAATAATTGCCCAAACTCAGAAACAACCAAAATGCCCTTTAGTAGATGGATAAATAAACTATGGTATATTCAACTGTGTAATACTATTCCACGCTCAAAAGAAATGAGTTATAAAACTATGAAAATACATGGAGGAACCTTAGGTGCATATTACCAAGTGAAAGAAGTCAATCTGAAAAGGCTCCATATTATATGATTCCAACCATATGACATTCTGTATACGAAAAAAACTATGGACACAGTGAAGAGATGAGTATTTGCCAAGGACTGTGGAGAAGAAGGGATAAATCAGCTAAGCAGAGAGGATCTTTAGGATATTGAACTACTCTGTATGATACTACAAAGGTGGATATATGTCATTATACATTTGTCCAACCTCACAGAATGTACAACTCCAAGATGAACCTTAATGTAAACTATGGACTTCGACTGATAAAGATGTGTCAGTGTAAGTTCATTAATTGTAACAAATGTACCACACTGGTGAGGAGGCTGATAATGAGAGACTATGCATGTGGGGGGAGGGGCAGAGCATATAAGGACATGTCTGTACCTTCTGCTTAATTTTGTTTTTAACCTATAACTGCTCCAAAAAAATGAAGTCTATTTTTTTTTAATTGTCACTCAAGAAGCACAGGATACATAAAAAGAAAATTTCAATTGGAAGGAAAATTTAAATGTGTTTGAATATGACTACATGGGCTCATATTACTAATTACAAGAATAACCATAGAGAATATTTTTACAGTTTTTTAAAAACTCATTTAAGGCACTATTTTTGTTTCTTCACTTAATGTCACTTCTATGATGTACCAAACAGAAAATTTGTTTCTAAAGATAGTATCAAGAAAATATAATCTCCTTTAAAATCGTGGTATGTTCACATTTCTGTTGAGAACCTTTCTGAGCTACCTGTTGCTAAATCACAGTCCAGGATGATAATCACTAGATTATTACTCTTTCAGACTTGGAGCATTTTATTCCTATATTATATGTCCTTAGTTTACTAGTTTGCTAGGAAAAAGGGGAAATGTTGGAAATTTGGCAGTTTTATTAACGTGGCATCCACCATTTTTGCATTAGAGCATATGAAATCCTAATTGGAAGGTATGCCTTTATGAAAATACGAGAAATAACACTATTATTGTTTACTAGGAGATTCTGAACATCAGAAAAGAGTTCACTTTTATCCACATTTGAAACTATTAATATATTATGACTTTATCTAGTTTAAAAGCTATTTATTTCCAATGTCTTCAAATTATGTATAGCTATATAAAAATTACTGTCCTAAGGTTATAAGTTTTGTGGATGCAGAAAAAAATGCAGTGGCCTCTATTCTTACAGTTTCCACTGAGCATTCTTAGACATTAAATAACATGCTGACAGAAAAAGATTTGACTTTGAGTGGTGGGCACACAATGCAATACACAGATAATGTATCAGAGCATTGTACACTTGAAACCTATATAATCCAATTAACCAATGTTTCCCAATAAATAAATAATAAAAAATAAAAGCAAAAAACAAACAAACAAAAAAGCTGTTAATTCAGCACTTTGCAAAACAGAAAAGTCCAGAATCATGTATTTCTCAAGTCCTGCCAAAAAAAAGTCTTCAGTTGTATAACATACGTAAGTAATAAAAAAGTTTATGTGGGAATTCTAAAAATAAATAAATAAATAAGCGACTACCATAAAAATATAGCTCATCATTTTGTTTTATATCTCCTTACGTGAAAGGCCATTACCAACATATCAAGTTGAGACAGAAACATCTAAAGCCATGTGACATTCGTTTTCTGGTCTCTGTATAATATCCAGTGGACAGATGTTGATATATCAACATACTGTCATCATCAATAATATGCCTCTGGTGGGGATGATAAACCAGGTAAATCTGCAAAGTGAAACCCAGGGTGAAAGTTGTAGTCATTAATTTCATTTTATGATGTTCTATTTTTTCATTATATTTGTTTAGATTGAGCTCATTTCCAGTTTTTAATTAGCCTGTGGCAAAAAAAGGGAGATTAGAGTTTGTCGCAGAAGCTAGAAAAACACACATACAGGCAAAAGAAAAGCAAATAAAACAATTCATGTAGTATCAAAATGGTAATTTAAATTCCACAAGGAAAGCTGGAAACAAACCACACAATTCACCAGAGACATGGGTTGAAGAGAACAAGCACAACGGCAGTGTTAAAAAGGCTTTAAAATAGTCCAGTACGGGTTTGGAGAAGTGCCATATAAATCCTTGTTTGGGAGCACACCACGGTAAGTATTCTGCCTCAGTATACCACTCGGAACCATCGACCACAGCTTTAGAGACTAAAGTTCTAAGCAGTTGAAAGAAGAAATTTGGTGTTATATATTTCCATTTTCTTTCTTTTTCTTTTATTTTTTAGAGAATTTTATTGTATTTTCATTTTATTTTCCCAGGTTTGTTGAGATATAATTGACAGATAACATTATATTAGTTTAAGGTGTACAAATAATAATTTGATATATGTATATAATGTAAAATGATTACCACAATAAATTTAGTTAACATCTATCACCTCACACAGTTATACTTTTTTCTTATGATGAGAACTTTTAAGACCTAGTTTCTTGAAATCTTTCAAATATACTATATAGTATTGTTCATTATAATCACTATGATGTACATTACACCTCCAGAACTTATTAATCTTACAACTGGAAGTCTGTACCTTTTTATTATCTTCACCCCTCAATATCCACCTCTGGCAACCACAAATCTGTTCTGTTTCTATAACTTCTTTTTTTTTTTTTAAAGATTCCATACATAAGTGAGATCAAACAGTGTTAGTCTTCCTCTGACTTATTTCACTTAGCATAATACCCTCAAGATCCACTCATGTTGTCACAAATGCCAGGATTTCCTTCTTTTTTATAGCTGAATAATATAACTATATATCATATATATAATTTCAAATATAATCTATCATATATATATAATCTCTTTTTCATTATCCATTCATCCATCAGTGGACACTTAGGTGGTTTCCATGTTCTGTCTATTGTTAACAAGGCTGCTATCAACATGAAGGTAAAGATATCTTTTTGAGATAGTGATGCTTTCTTCAGGTACATACACAAATTGAAACTGCTGGATCATATCATAGCTCTATTTTTTATTTTAATTTTATTTTTTGAGGAACCTCCATATAGTTTTCCATGGTGGCTACACCAATTCACACTCCCACCAACAGTGCACACAGGTCCCCTTGTCTTTACATCCTCACCAACACTCATTATCTCTTGTCTTTTTGACAAAGCCACTCTAATAGGTGTGAGTTGATATCTCATTGTGGTTTTACTTTGCATTTCCATGATGATTCGTAATGTTGAGTACCTTTTCAAGTACCTGTTGACCATTGTATGTCTTCTTTGGAAAAATGTTCCTCTGCCCCTTTCTTAATTGAATTATTTGGGTTTGTTTTTTTCCTATTGAGTTTTATAAATTCTTTCCATTTTTAGGATATTAATCCCTTATCGAATATATGATTTGCAAATATTTTCTCCCATTTGGTAGTTTGCCTTTTCATTTTGTTTATGGTTTCCTTTGCTGTGCAGAAGAAGCTGTTTATTAAACAAGAAACTTGTCTATTTTTATATTTGTTGCCTTTGCTTTCTTTGTCAAATGTAAAAAACATCATTGTAAGACACGTAAAGTAGCTTATCCCCTTTTTTCTTCTAGGAGTTTTACAGTTTTAGGTCTAATGTTCAAATCTTTTATACATTTTGAGTTAATTTTTGTGTATGATGTAAGTTTCATTATTTTTCATGTGGCTGTCTAGTTTTCTCAACACCCTTAATTGAAGAGATTATCTTTTCCCTATTGTATATTTCTGGCTCCTTCATCATAAATTAGTTGAACATATAAATGTGGGTTTATTTCTAGGCTCTTTGTTCCATTGTTCTATGTGTCTGTTTTTATGACAATAACATACTGTTTTGATTACTACAGCTTTGTAATACAGTTTGAAATTGGAAAGTGTGATGGCTCCAGTTTTTTTGTTTTTTTTCTCAAGATTTATTTGGCTACTTGGATTCTTTCCATACAAATTTTAGGATTTTTTTTCTATTCCTGTGAAAATGTCAGTGGAATTTTTGCAGGGATTGCATTGAATATGTAGATTGCTTTGGATAGTAAGAACATTATTAACAATATTAATTTTTCCTACCCATAGCACAAAATATATTTCCATTTATTTATTTATTGTCTTCTGTTCAATTTCTTTTATCAATGTCTTGCAGTTTTTAGCATACAGATTTTTTACCTCTTTGTAAAATTTATTCCTAGGTATTTTATTCTTTTTGATGCAATTGTGAATGGAAGTGTTTTCTTAATTTCTCTTCCTGAAAGTTCATTATTAGCACATAGAAACATGATTAGTTTTTATATGTTAATTTGTATCCTGAAACTTTACTGAATTTGTTTATTAATTCTAACATTTTTTTGGTGGAGTCTTTAGGGTTTTTCATATATAATATTATGTCACCTGCAAACAGAGAATTTTAGTTCTTCCATTCCAGTGGATGTCTTTTATTAATTTTTCTTGCCTAATTGCTCTGACTCGGACTTCTAGTACTATCTTGAATAAAAGTGTCAAGAATAGGCATCCTTATCTTCTTCCTGATCCTAGAGGAAAAACTTTCATTTTTTTCACCACTGAGTATGATGTTAGCTATAGACTTCACATATATGGCCATTATTATATTGGCCATATATTCCCAGTTGGTTGATATATGCTCATTTTCAAAATAAACATAGCTGGACTCTTTACTATAATTTTTTCAGTTGTATGAACTTGATACTTATTAACAACTGTTCAATAATTCCCTAGACCCAATGACAACATATATATACACATAGAGGGATATAGAGAGATACATAAATAGATAGATAGCAGTGTTATTTTTTTATCCATTCCAACAAAAAATTATAATAGTATAAATATGTAATGGTTGTTAGAGACCTTTATCTATCTTCCCAGAGATTTAGCCCTAAAGCAAAATATAATGTATGCTGAGTTTCCACACATTATAGGCAGAAGTATTAGACACAGCACTGCACGTTTTAATAAAGGGTGTCCAAAAAGGTTCAGTGGGTACCACTCCATTCAAGCTAAATAAGAGAATCATTGAGTTCATTAGGACAGGACAGGATGATTTTAAAGTTTGTATGGGAGTACAGATTGCTAGAGTCAAGTAAGATGAAATTGATGTGATTGTGCAGAGCTGCTTTCCAGAAGGAGAGATAATTATTTACCTCCAACCTAAATGTTTGCTGAGCTTTAGAAACTAATGGTCTGCCCCTGCTGTGACACCATAATTGGGCACAATGAGAGAGAGCTTGAAAAAGTTGAAGTGGTTCTCTAGAATTTTGACAAACAAAGAGACTGGGACTGAACTCTCTCCTGACCTCTGAAAGACAGCAGGATGCTGGAGCTTTCCATGTCACAAGACAAGGATCAAAAAACATCAAAGGGAGTGGCTTGCACTTCCAGAATTATCTGGAGCAGTGACCCATGAATTCCAGTGGTGTTGAGTCACCTTGTAAAGATTCTGCCCAGCATATCAGTCTTCCAGATCTGGGTACTCCAGTAGAAAGTTGGAGGTAGAGGAGCTTATGAGGATATATAAGAGGTTATACAAAGGTATCATTAACTACAGAAAAGAATGGTGCAATGCAGAAGTCTCTAGAGGAAGGGTCTTCAAAGAATCTTATGCAAAAGAGAACCAGAAACTGGACATTTACCATACAGGGCCCACAAACAGCCAGGTTAAATCAGCTCCGGGCAGACAGTACTTACACCATTTTCTCTAATCCACTCTCCCCTTGTCTCCTGACTTTAGAGGAGCCAAAAACAGTAAAATAAGCTTGGGAAGAGGAAGAATAACAAGGGCTAAAGACAGACCATGACCTTTTCCCCATTATCAGTCTAAGAATTCTAGGAGTAAAGCATGAAGAGGAGACTTGAATTGGTTGGGAGATTAAATTTTTTATTTAGGTTGGACAGAGCATTTAATACTGAAAGATGAGACTGTTCCAACAAATGAAAAATCACTAGAAGTACATGAGCTATTCATGAAATACTGGCAAAAATACTGGATCTGGGAAAGTGGATTGTGAAAGCAACACTGGGCAGGGGGAAGCTACTCCCATATTGTATCATATGGAAACTAGATAATTCTATAAACCAGACACAAAAACAAGGAAAACAGCTTGTCTTGTTGAAGTAAGAGTGGTATTCCAGTCTCAGCTGATCATCCTCTTTACACCCACTGGTCTCTGAATGCCCCTTAGGCTGTGAGATTTAAAACCACCTGTATAAAATTGGTATATTTAAAATTACCCCTCTGTGTCAACAGTCTGCAGTACCCATCCATAGACCAGCACCAGTACTGATCAGTTTTTATTGGTTCAGCAGGATAAGAAAAAATAAGGAAGATGTGGTGCATTTTCTGAAGCAAAATTTATTCATTTTTAATGACTACAAAATATTCTCTTTCCTATTAATTTTTAAATATCAATTATTTTAGAAAATAATAAAATGAAAGAAAAAGTTTTTCTTTGTTTTTTAAAATAATTCTTTGAAAAGACTAAAAGTTGACATCCTAATAATGTAACATTATACCATTTTTATTGTTTCATAAAGTCCATTTATTAAGCTTAAAATCCTCAAGTTAACATTTTTCTATTCCTATTTTACTGATTTAAGAGAGACATAAAATACACATATATTTTTAATTTGGTAATATAAAACTAAGAAAAGAAAGCATTGAACAATGTTACAGATTTCAACAGCAACAAAAACAGCTTGTTTCATATCTCCAACAGGTGAACATGAAGTCTAATCTCACCATCAGTAAACTTCTGTTCACTCCATTTATCTCCACTTCCATAGGATTCCCTTATCCTGCCCCAAACTCAGCTGAACTGTCCTCTCATCCCACATTCCAGAATTCTCTGCAGCACATCTCAAACTCCATTCTACATCTAAAGTAATCACTGAACGGCGTGAGGACCTGTACCATGTTTAGAGTAGTCCAGTTCTCATTCCAAGAAACAACATTTTACTTTAAGTAGAAATTCTGATTGAAAATTCCTCTCACTTTCCTGTGACACTCTGCTTTTTACCATCACTTCTCAGATACAAAGAAAGTTTTGTTCTTTGAATGCTCATAGCTATTCAAGCTATGTACTTGATTATTTCAGAGAAAACTGAATCCTACGGTGTTCAATAAGTCACCTTCAAGAATAAACACCTGGTAGCTACTCCTCTCAATTGTTTCCCACCAGCACTTTACTTTGTAGCCCAGTGATTTATGCCAATATATCTTGTTTATGAAGTGGGGTGGGAAATAAGGGAATCTAAAAACATTTGTGAATTGAAATTTGTAAATGCATACTCTCTACTCAAATCCAGTTGTCCCTCTTGTCCCGTGGGTATATTATTCACTATGCTTTGTTTCTTAGCATTTTTTTAAAGTGAATGCTTTCCTTTCCCCACTATGATTTCCACCTTGAACAACCAACCCAAAATGTCTTTTCTTTTCTTTTCTTTTTTTTTTTTTTTTTTTTATGGAACGCTTCACGAATTTGCATGTCATCCTTGTGCAGGGGACATGCTAATCTTCTCTGTATCGTTCCAATTTTAGTATATGTGCTGCTGAAGCGAGCACTCAAAATGTCTTTTAAAAAGCTATCTCTATCTATTCCATTGTTCACTGACCTACTTCTCTTTAATCATAGTTTGTGCCACACACTGATCTACACTTAATCGTGGACTGTTCGTGCGTTCTTGTGGGTTATCTCCTAGGTTTTGTTTCATATGGGGATTGTTTGGGCAAAGAATGGCAGGCAGGTTAGCATGGCACTGAGGACACAAGTTCTACTTCGTTGTCCAGGATCTGAATTCCATCTGTTCCAAATGATTAGTGTGTGGCTTTAGACAAGTTACCTGACCTTTCAGAATCTCCCTTTCCTCCTCTGTAAAATGGGAGTTAGCATAATTCCTACTTCTTAGGTTTGTTATAAAGTATAAATCAGCCAACCTACTAAAACATAAACAGCACCTGCCATCTAGTCATCCTCCAAAGGCTTCGGCTTTGTTGTCTTCCTCCTCCTGCATTATTATTGTTGTTGTTATTATTATTATTCTTACATGTCCTATAAAGCCCAGCATAATTTTGATGACTCTTATGTTATTTGGTAATACTATGTAATTCCATATTTAAAAAATAGTCTAAAAGTAATTTACAAATTCACTCATTGTTCCTCCCATCAGACCACTCTCATTCCTCCATTTCCACTTTGGCTTGGATTTGAGCCAGGGGTAGCCTTATTAATTCATTCGGGTACTATGAGTTTGCATTTCTTATCTCTCTCCTCAAAAAGCTCACTCTTCTTCCCTCCACTTTTTTAAAAAGTTGGTTTTCTCTCCTTCTCAACCCCAGCTGAGAGAGTCCACCATAGTTTTATTTAGCAAAATATTCCAGATATTTATCTTTGCTTTTTCAATGATATAAAACCATTAATGACAGAAACGAGATGCTCTATAAGCTATATATACTTAATTGATTTTGTAAATGTTAAATAAGAGGACAACAACTCTTAAAAATAGCCTGTATAAAAGTATTTAAATTCTAAAATATGTAGCTCATTCAGTCAAAGAATAAGATAACTACCTATATATTATATTTTCTATGAGAAGCCATTTACCTTTTTGAACATTGAAATAAATGTAATAATTTTTTTAAATGGCATCTTTTAATCAGAGGTTCACAATTTTCAAGTGATAACTATAGTTACTGCATTCTAGTCAACTGAGCATAGGAATTAGGCCCACATATAAATGAATCCACAAAAAGGAAGATTTCCTAGGTACAAGGGTGGAGAGGAAAGAAGTGGGAGGAGAAGGAGGAGAAAGAAGAGTGAGGGGGGATAGTCAGGGAGGAGGAGGAGGAGGAGGAAAGAGAGGGAAGGAGAGGGTAGGAGAGGGTAGGAGGGGAAGGAGGGGGTAGGAGGGGGTAGGAGGGGGTAGGAGGGGATAGGAGGGGGTAGGAGGGGGTAGAGAGGGAGGAGGAAAGTAAAGAGAACTGGTTCTCCTGTTCTCCCAAAGACAACTGCTATCTGTTGATCACAATAGCATCTCTTTGTCTCCATGTCCTGTATCTCTATTTTTTTTCCAGTTTATTTAAAAGTTCTTTCAAGTAGATTTTTTTCATCCTAACCATACATAATATAATTCTCTTTTCTGAAACTTCTGAAATAAAAGTATATATAAAGAAAACACTCGCCCTTCTCTTTTCATCTTGTGTGTTTAGGGAGCAGCAGGCTCAAAGTACTGTGGTGGTGTTTTGCCTTTTCCATCCATCATTGTAACATCAGCTCCCCTAAAAGCGTATTTTTTGGTTTCTAGGATGAGAGAGGAACCCACTGGTCTTAATGCAATGCAGTCACCCCTATTTATCAAACACCTGACTTAGCCCCAGGAAATTGCCAAGTAATGGCTCTAAGGAACACACGCTCCTAAGGCTAGAAATAAATAAGGTTAAAGGCAAAATGGGTAATCTACTCTTCTTTTGGAGGAAATGTGTTGATTTTTTTACAAAGACAAAGCAGCTCCAGTAAACACACAATTTAAAAAATCTTGCCTGAAAGCACCACACAATAAACAATCATATATTGGAAAAAATTCATCATTTATTATATATTGATGTTTTCATATAGTTTTGAATATTCACTGTCTTTTAAATCCAACAAAGAATTCTGTTGTCATACAAGTGACCTTAGCTTTTATAAGGAAGAACATACATGCATACACACACACACACACACACACACACACACACAATAATAATGCCATTCCTAATAAATCCATTTACTCTCTGCCTCAAAATTTAAATCTTTTTAGTAATCTAGAGATACAGCATTACATTTAAAATTTTTTAAATTGATTTTAGCATTACTTTCTAAAGCTTTAGCATTTAATTACCCTTTCAAACAAAACAGAGAAAATTATAGATATTTTTCTTTTTTACGAAAAAACATTGAAAGCCCTCTCCTCAGTTACTCTGACACTTATTCTTTCAAACAGTGGAAAAGTACATGATAGGAGCCCTCATAATATGGATGTGGGTCCCATTACCTTGGGGAAAGGTCACTGTCAGAACACAAGCGTCCTCCAGGAAATCTGATGGTTGACTTATTCTAGCACAATGGGCACTAAGGATTCTGACATAAATATTGAAAACATGAATTAAGCCACAGGCACTAAAAATGTCCCTAAAAAGATGTTAATTTAGAACTCAAACTTTTATTTTAAAACAGTATCCCAAGCAGACTAATTCTATTCACAAAACAAACCCTTCTACATGGGGCATTTAACTTAACCTTGCGGACCAAGTGAGTCCCTCTGCTCTATGGGCTGCACCCATGGATGGCTTACATCATTTTAATGGAGTTACTCAAGTACACTTTAAAATTCCTCTATCTGGTAAAAATAGTCGTGCAGAGTTATTATACAAACAAATCGTACTTGCATTTAATGTAACAGAGCCAGCTGTTCTTACGGTTAAATATTTTTGTCAGAAAACACAAAATTAAATTTGAACAGAAGTTCATAATCATAAAAAACCACTTTAATAATACAAAGTGTACGTTATCAATTCTCAGTTTGCTGGGTTTTGTTATTTTTCTCCTCTGCATTTTGACACCAAAGTTCCTTCATGAATATTCATGAGGATTGTTTCCAAATCTTATCTGCCCACTCAAGCAGCTGACAAAAGAGAATGTTAGGGTCGGTCACTTACTGGTCAGGCTCAAATTTCACATGGCTTGTTTGAATATATAATAACTGTGAATAAAGGCAGGCATCTGCTCTGGGTAGACCAAAATCTGAAATTTGTACAAGCTACACTGATTGATTTATCAAATCTTTATAGGTTCCTACTATGTATTAAGCTGCAAAGTTATGGACTCATGATACAAAAATGAATAATGCATTTTCTTTTTTAATTTCCATGTCCTCCAGTAAATTAGATGTTGGCAGTGACCAGCATGTAAACAGACAACAGTAATAGTGCTGTGTCACTATAATATGTTCCAGCAAAGACATGCAGTGGGAGATATCAACCTGTCTATGGAGGAGATATTTGAGTTGGGCTTCCATGTATATGTAAGAGCTCACCAGGAAATAAGGGGGACCTAGGTACAAGAATAATAAGTATAAAAAGCCCTAAAGTAGCTTCAAGAATTCAACGGATTGACAGAAACTTGGTAGATATGACAGGAATGGGTGAGTGAGGTGATAAGGCACAGGACATGAGGAGGGAGAAGGGGAGGCAAGGACATCACGGAAGCTGGGAAAGGAACACTGCCTTTGACTCACAGGGGCCCCCAAAAGATCACTCAAAGAGTCAGTGACAATCAGAGAAGCATTTTTAAGTCAGCCAATTCACACTTCACAGTGTTTACAGTAGAAAGAAGGTCAAGGAGAGTAATTCTGAAGCTTTCCTATGATCGTCGTGCAAGATGTGAGTGTCTGAGCTGGCACAGTGGCTGGTGTCGAAATAGGCGACAAACAGGAGGGACATCAGTCCAAACTAATCCCACCTTCTTACTGAACCAAGTATCTCAAAAGTTTCAGATGTATGACTCTGAGGGAAATGAGAGAAAAAAAGAACTTGAGAATCCAAAGAAAGTATAACTACATGACTGAATGTATAAAATTGTACCTTGTCCCTTGGCACTATTACAAGGCCCCAGCACAGACTAAAATAAAGAGAATAACAAGTGTGCTACCTCTGACCCTACTATCAATGTTCTGGAAAGGGACAGTAACTTCCCTCTAGGTGCCTCTGTTATTCCTTCCACAATTAAAATGAAATCCCTCTGAAATCCACAAAGCACTACAATAGAAAAATAAAAGTCATTCAGGTTTTTTCCCAGTTTTACTAAGAAATAATTGACATACATCACTGTATAGTTTTAAGGGATACAGCATGATGGTTTTATTTATATATATTGTGAAATGATCACCACAATAAGTTCAGCTAAAATCCATTTCTCATATTCATATACAGTTTTAATTGGTAACTGGTTTATTCAAAAATAGTCCACATATTTATAACACAAAGTTGTCTATATACACTATATATTGTGTAATCGATTATTTAAATTTTAATATCAGAAATAAATATGCCTCTAGAGTTACATCATTTTGTGTCGCTTTCATCTTTCTTGTTGATTTTCTGATGTGGAGGAAAATACTGCTTTTCAAAAGTAAAGGGCTTTTGAATTTGCAGACCATTTTATTTTTTTCTGTCTTTTCTGCTATCTTACAGAAATCATTTAAATAAGCTACATCTGTAATGGAAACTGCCAATCAGTGTAAAAGTAGTTTAACCACCAGTTTACAGAAATTTACAATCTACCAACCAAAGCTAAATATCCAGTTTAATGGAATTCAAGCTGTCTCATACTAAAATGGAAAGAAAGTGAGGGCTATTCACTGAGAAATAAAAAGTGAGTGTCTTGTGAGCTGAGTTACATATGATTATAAATCTGCTTTTCTGAAACTGACAAAGTCTGTGTGTCAATGCTGTGACACTGAGCATAGACATCGTAATAGCCCAGGTGTCGCAGGGAAATAATTCCTGCAGGGAGCAGTGTGAATGCTGTACCCTGTTTTCATAATGATGTCACTCTTGAATGCTCAGCTGTGATAACTGCATGTAGTGGTTTAGCTTTAGAAGATCTAATTTTCACTGACATTTTAAATATTTCATTGTCTCTTAAACCAAATGCATTTTTAAAAATTATTTTTCTTTATTGATTTTAGAGAGAGAGGAAGGGAGAGGGGGAGAGAGAGAGAGAGAGAAACATCGATTGGCTACCTCCTGCATACCCCCCACTGGCGATCAGGCCCACAACCTGGGCATGTGCCCTGACCAGGAATCAAACCAGCAACCCTTGGTGCATGGGTCGACGCTCAACCACTGAGCCACATCAGCAGGGCCCAAATGCATTTACAATATTCAAATAATCAAATGATTTTTCTACAAGTACCATACCCACTGCCACCACCACCAACCTCTCTGACTTTTTTCTATCACTGTTTTATTTTCTAAAGCAAGTACTGAGTTTGGTTAAAATATTTGGAGGTTGGGGGAAGGCTATGCTTGAAGCCTTGATGTGTGTATCCCTATGAATTCACATTAAGAATTCTCCAAAAGACACTGGTATAGGAGTAAAAACTTCAGAAGTCTGGCATAATATCTTTTACTTGTATTTGCATAAAAAATATACTATTCTGCAATAATAAAAAATTTAAGCTTTTGCCCAGATATGTTTGTCATTTTCTGGTAGAACTCTCAATTTTTTGGATTTACTTCAAATGTATTTAAAAGCAACTGACTTGATTTAACTGCTTTGAGAGTTCTGCTGCTGGGTCAAAACAAATGGAAATCCCTTTCCTCCTTTCTATCACGGCAGAATTTTAGGGATCAGAGCACATGGTTAGTGGGTAGGAATCCATTTCAAATTTACTGTAACGGAAACATTTTCATCTAATGTAGAGGCCCTTTTGATAATCTACTCAGGACAGTATCAAAAGGTTCTCAGCTCAATGATGCCAGAGTTATTTTTTAACAAGGTGGAGAGAGAAGTTCATATAAAGAATATGATTTTCTTATAGAACTCTAATGGGTTTACTCTGGAAAAAAATAATAAAGAATGTTTGCGTGTAGGACTTGCTTGCTCTTAGGAAAGTAGAAACCAGTCACAGTCTTGCTTCTGGCAATTTTGAACTATAGTTGGAACGATCGCCATTTTTCTACCTCTCTGTTCGCAATCAGATGAATCTTCAACCAGGAAAAGTCTGCGTTACTTTAGGATTTTCAAGAAGAGTTGAGCCCGGTCAGTGTGGCTCGCTGGTTGAGCATTGACCCATGCACCAAGAGGTCGCCGGTTCGATTCCTGGTCAGGACACATGCCCAGGTTGTGGGCTCAAACCCCATTGTGGAGCATGCAGGAGGCAGCCAATTGATGTTCTCTCTCATCAATGTTTCTATCTCTCTCCCTCTTCCTTCCTCTCTCTCTAAAATCAATAAAGAAAAAAAAAAAAAGAAGAGCTGAAAGTCAGAGGCACCCTTCCTGTGTGAGGAGTGATGTTTCCTGAATGAGCAAGGTGACATAGGGAGGGCAAAGAAGAAGAGCCCGTTGAATTAAGGCGGTGGAGAGGGCCATCCAAGTTAGATTATAGTGCGAATTCTGAGGCTGTATTCCTTCTTCCCTTTTCTTACAAGGAAACATGTTCATCGGTTAGTCCAACTCCTGCTCTGGAAAGCCGTAGGTGGCTTCCCTGACTGTTAAGCAGAGAAGCCTAACATCCCATGAGGCTCACCAAGCTGTCAGACAGGGAAGATGGTACCATGCCACGTCGACAACAGCACTCAGCTCCTGTTGATCTGATGAAGTCCAAGTGAGCCATGCGAGCCACTTAGGTGGACCACTCGGCAAGGTGAACTGCAGGCCAGCAGGCCAAGGCTCCAAACAGGATAGGCCGCCAGACCCGTTCTCCTTCCCTTCCCTTCCCAGTGACCTACACTGTACCATGGAAAAACCTGCCCTCCTAGCACCAGGCACAGATCAGAAAGGATCAAGGTTGTTTTCCTGGATTACCCCCTTCTTGCCTGGAAAATAGAAATACTACTTTTATCCTTAACATCTTTCTTCATCTCTTTGAGAGGTTAAATCTTTACGTAAACCTGGGTGAGAAAGTGTGAACTTAATTCCTTCTAAACTCTAGTTAATTTTTTTTCCTGTGCTCATTCTCTTCCTCTAATCTCATGTATTTTATTATAAAGAACATAAATCTTGGTGAAAGAGCATCTATTTTCACAAGTACACTATCCTATCTGCCTAACAAAGGAAAGCATAGTACCCCTTAGAAAATTTTTCATGAGGACTACTTTTTGTATAAAACTCCTCCTGAGACAATGGCTCCTTCAGCCACACCACAGACAAATCCAGGCCGTATGTGTACACACTCCCAGCATATAATGGCAACAAGACAGATGATTGGACCGTTCTCCCTTTCTAGATACACAAAACTATGGGTTCCAAGTAGCATTATTCATAAGTGTTCTATTTAAAACTGTGTTCTAAGTTCAAATAAGTAGAGTACATACTCATCAAACAAAGATAGAGGTATTTTAATGAAATATATATCTGATTCCTTAATATGCCAATATGTGGTGTGATGTTGCAAAAGAGACAAACAGTATGAAGTACTTCCCAAATGTATTTTACCCTAGAACCCTGTTTTAGTGTGGGGTGATGAAATATAGTTTATATCTATTAGCAACTGGAGAACACAGTAATGTTTAATAAAACCTTTGGGTAAAATAATCCTGGGAGAAGGATTGCTGCATGTGCATGTCTACTCCTGGGACAACAGAAAGATCTGACCCTGGTAAAGAAAAGAGTCCATAAAATGAAATAAGAATCAACCAGGTAAACTCTAGTGTACCAAGTTGCATTTTCATATGTTGTGAGAAATTAGCATAATCTGGCTGATTCTTTGGAGTCTGGAAATGCTTGACAATGTTAATAAGCAATGTTGCCAAAATGAGGATGGAACATGCTTTAGGTGCAGAGTATCAAGGGAAGTTACTAGTGAGGACAATTATTACTGCTGGATAAGATGAGTGAAATACAAGTTCTGCTTCAAACCTCAAATCATGCCTGATGACCATGATAAATACTGTAGGAAAGACCAGAGATTTTTCCAAAGATGGACACAGAAGAAGCAGGCGTGGACTTAGCAGTCAGGACAAGAAGATCCTGGATGAAAAGCCAGGGTCCTCCAACAAGCCTCTCAGCTGAAACCAGACAGCCAACTTTGTATAGGAGCTCTACTGCACATGACCTACTCTGGGAGGAGGCATGGCAGGGGATCTCTTGGGTATGGCTGGGCTGAGGCTGGGTAGATCAACCCTCTCCGAAAGGATTCAAGAACTGGGAGATGCTCAGTTGGCCCCTGTAGAAACCCCAGCATCTGACATTTCTAGTTACCTAGAGAGTAATGGCCAATTCATTACCTAATCTGATCTACACTAGGGCTTGAGCAAGGGGCAGTGGCCACAAGTCTGTTGTGGAGAGATCTTTCCACATTTCTATTTGGGGGCTTAATAAAATAGAACCTGACTTCCTACAAAAGAAGTAATTGGTTATTTAATAACTAACAGGTGACACTAAACTTATACATACATTTTTTTTAATCCAGAGGGAAATAAAAAGTTAAATACATTTTCAATAGGTACTATGCCCCCAATAATTATTTGCAATGTTAACAAGAAACATATTTCCCTTAAATTTACTTTTCCCTCTATACATATTTTCTCCTACTAATCAATCTATAGGCATATATGTAATTGAAGAAACAGCCATCCTTTCAGCCATATATGAACACATTAAAACTACAAAGCTCAACATGCCAATGAATATGAAAGCACAATGCTGTAACAGTATAATAATCAGTAAAGGACAGTAACATCAACTGAGAGCCTGAGCAATTAACGCTTGAATAACCTGTGCAAACTCTGAGAACTAACATGAGCAGCTTCACTTTATAACTTTTTTTCTTATAAATTTCAAATCTTTCACATCTTTTTAGTAGCCTGACAAACTAAATAGAAATATTTTAATGTTATGGAGCATCTGGAGCACAGAGAGACTAAATAAAACTTAGTTACAAACCAGGTGAGTCAGAAGCAACCAAAAAATTTTTTTTTAATTAGTAAATAAAAGGTAATAATGGGTGGCAGAGCCTGGCCAGCTGTTCACCAAACACTTGGCCTTTTCCTCTTGGGCACAGCGTGGAACTACATTTCCCAGCCTCCTTTGCTAGGAGTGGGGACCTGAGGCAGAGTCTTACAGAAGGGAATGCAGGAAGAAACACTGCATACCACTCCCAGGGCTAGCCTATAAAACCCCTGTATGACCATCTCCATTCTCATTTCACATCACCCAGCTGAATGGAGAAGGCCCCCAGGTCACAGATAGAAAAAACACAAACAGCAAGAGGCACAGTGTTATTGTTTTACACACTTGAAATTTGAGGACTTTTCATAACTCCATAATTTTTCATAAATTAGCCTACCCTAATACAGAAAAATGTTTATAATATTTTTAATCAAAATGTCTGTTTCAAACCACAGCCTCCCTTTTGCAGCTAATGATTCAGGGTTACTCCTATCTTGCCTAATTTTGACATCCTCATAGACTGAAAGGGAAGACTGATTGCTTCAGTGCTGTTGGCCTCTCATAGGACATGACCTTGGTCTTGGTATAGAACAACCCAGGACCCTAGAAATTACTGAAAGCCTACCATAAAGGCTTGCACACTGCTGTTCGATTCTTAATTCTGGGGATACTGAAAATGTGTAATGTAAAAAAAAAAAAAAACCCTTAAGCAATAGGTGCTTTTTCTTTTTCTCTTCTCTTTTACAGAGTAACATTTTAATATCATTTTCATTATTTTTCTGTGTAAATATGGTTTTAGACTTGCCTGTTTTATTTTTAAAATATATGACTTTCTTGAAATGTATAAAGAGAAACCAGTTAACATCAAAACACTAATGAATGTATAGTATTCAAATATGGAAAGTTAGCTTGACCTTACATCTGTTAGATTGATCTTATTAAAAAGACAAGAAATCACAAGTATTGGTGAGGACTTAAAAAAAGGAAACACTTGTGCACTGTTGGTGAGAATGTAAACTGGTTCCACCCTTGTGGAAAACAGCACAGAGTTTCCTCAAAATATTTCAAATAGAACTACCATATAATCCAGCCATCCCACTTCTAGGTATTTATCCAAAAGAAACAAAAACACTAACTTGAAAATATATATACCCCTTTGTTCATTGAAGTATTATTTACAATAGCCAAGACATGGAAGCAACCCATGTCCATCAAGAGAAAAATGGATAAAGAAAATGTGGTATGTGTTACATTTCAGATTCTGAAACACACACACACACACATTCTGAAATATTGTTCAGCCGTAAAAAAATAAAATCTTGCCATTTGTGACAACATGGATGGACCTCAAGGACATTACACTAAGTGAAATAAATCAGACAGAAAAAGACAAATAATGGGCGATCTCATTTATATGTGAAATCTTAAAACACCAACAACAAAAGCTTTGAACTGCATAACCCTGTGACTTTGCCTGTCAATGTCAGAAACTGCAAGTATTGGGCCCAGTTTCCAGACCAAGGGTTTCCATTCCTAATATCCCTACTTATCTCAAACATCTATTTTACTCAGCATTCCCCCACCCCCTACATTGCTTCTAAGTTGCTCCCTTTCATTCTCAATACATCACCAAAATAAATTAGTATTGGTCTTCATTTCTGTGTAACACCCTCTTCTTGCTGTCTAGTAGGCTTTGTGCTTTCTCCCACATCAGATTTTGCTTTTTAGAGGTGTGAAAGCCAGTTTTGAGACTATAAATGAAAATATATTTAAATAGACTATAACAGTTTCAAACATGAGAAAATGTAATTTTTGTGATAATGGGATAAAATTGGGGGCCGGACAACCAAGCACAAAAATATTTTGAGCACTCCTTGTGGTACAGTCACTGAACTTTTCTTCAGCAAATGATAGCCCCTTTATTTTCTGTAAACACCTTTCTGTGTGCACCTGTTCCCATGGGACAGATAGCCCTGCTGTTCTCAGTGACGTGGTGTAATTCTGTGGGTCTGGAAAACAACATGCGTGAAGGACGTCCGCATAAAGCAGGTTGAAAACATGCCACAGAAAGCTCTTTTCTCAAATGTGCTTTCTCACAGGAGGCTGATAGTTGCTCTTCAGCAACAAGTTACTACTTTCTTTCTTAAGAGCCTTCGGATCACTCAGGCAGCCGTCAGTAACTAGACCCAGAACTCTCTCACAGACCCCGATGGAAAACAATTACAGCCTTTATTTGTAACTGGGAGTTTTACATTTTGGCCACCTTCACCCATTTCACTCACCCTCCACCTTGCACCTCTGATAACCACCAATCCGCTCTCTGTACCTATGAGTTTGAGGTTTTTGTTTGTATGTTTTAAGATATCACATACAAATGAGATCATACAATATTTGTCTTTTTCTGACTTATTTCACTTAGCATAATGCCCTGGTGGTGCATCTATGTTGCCACAGAGTGCAAGAAATCATTTTTTATGGATGAATAATATTCCATTGTATACACACACACACACACACACACACACACACACACACCCCACATTTTCTTTACCCATTCATCTAGTGATGGACACTTGGGTTGCTTGCATGTCAAGGCTATTGTAAGTAATGCACTAAGGCACCCAGCTGAGGTACGAGGAATGTAATTTTATCCGCATCCACTCACCTAGTGAAGCAGTCTGGCATACTTACATCCCTAAGGAGGGAGCTGGAAATTGTGAGTTTGATACACACATATACATGTGTACACACATACACACACAATTGTGCTAGGCAAGCCATACTTGTGTGGGGATCCATCCTCCGAGGTGAACTATTTTCCAACTTTCACAAAGGATCATCAAGGCCAGCAGAGGCCTTAACACTTGGTAAGAGGCCCTGAGCTTCTTCTGATGCCCAAATTCTAGGGTTAGCATGGGTGCAGTGCAGGTGTAATTGGCTATGCTGCAACAATTTGAAAAACACTGAAATTAGTCACTTAGATACGAGTTCTGTTTCCCATTCCATCACCACTAACCACTCCGAGCCTCAGCCTCTCATCAACAACACAGACGCTCCCATAAAGGGTGGCATATGCCTCAAAGGAGATGAAATACTCACATCATAAGCGGTAAAGTACGATGGACTTTAATACATAGATGAAAAAGGAGAAGTCAACTTGGAAGAGTAAAAACAGCATTTACTTGGATACTATTTATGAGTAAATAGAGTAATATTTTTTCCCCACTAAAAAGATAAAAAGCTGGAGCAAAGCAAAAGCTTTTAATTCCACACATCCCCCACACTTCAAAGATTCAAAACCAGAAGCTGATTTATCAGTAGTCTTAAAGAATATTTGACGCTAGCCCCGGCCAGTGTGGTTCAGTGGTCAGAGTGCCAACCTGCTCACCAAAGGGTCAGGGCATCAATTCCTGGTCACAGGCACATACCCGAGTTGCAGGTTGGATCTCTGGCCCAAGTCAGTCCTGCAGGAGGTGACCAATCGATGTATCTCACATCAACGTTTCTCTCTTTCTCTCTCTCCCCCTTTCTCCCTCCCTTCCACTCTCTCTAAAAATTAATGGAAAAAAATGTCCTCAGGTGAGGATTAACAACAACAACAAAGGAACATTTGATGCTAGAAAAGACTCTGGTTAAGTTAAAATGTTTCCTTCTTATAGGGTCTCATATCATGTATAACATATTAAACTTAATAACCTCTTGAGAAAAAGAACAATGAAGAAAAGACAACAGAAAGGAATTTAGAAGATGTGGGATAGCCTCTGATCATCTCAGTGAACACAGACTCCGCTGGGGGCAGCTGTTCTCAATTCCAATGTACTTTTCTGAGTGTAAGCACCTCACCCAGATGAGGGAAGATTTAAAGCTGCACAAGGCAGCTACTTATCTGATGCTCAAAAAACCAATGATATATTCAAAGCTTTGGCCAAAAACCATTTCTGTTGGACTTGGTGCTGCAATGTGTGAGGGAACTGAAGACTATTCCAGAGTAATATTTATTGTATTTTAATTACACCTTTCCCATTTTAGAATTTAAATCATACGTAAAATTTGACTCCACTCTGTTATTTTAAAGAATTCTAAAACCTATTGGAACAACATCCTAATGAATCTTTCCTGGTTCTAACCTTGGTTCCTTCCAACTGAACCTTTAAGAGCCACCAAAGTGATCGTTCTAAAGTGAAATTCAGACCATCCGTCTCCCCTGATTAAAATCTTTCCCAATGAAGTTTTATTAGTAAGAGTATGCCAAGTTATTTAGTCTGGCGTACAAGTCCCCCCTTGACTTGCCCTCTAACTGTTCATTTTCATCTCATCACACCAACCATTCCAAACTCACTGAATGCTCCAGCCAAACTGAACAGCTTATCATCTGCTCTAGACAACAACTGTTTACACATGTTCTGTATGCCTGCACTAACTTCCCAGCTTCCTTTGTGCCTGCAACACTGTTATTTGCCTTTCAAAACTCAGCTCCGGTGTTACCTTGCTTACGAAGTCCTCCACAAGTCCTCCAAAAATTTAATTTTTTCTCTAATCTGTACTTCATTTATACTTTTGCAGACTTGTATTCTAGCATTTTTAGCTCTGTACTCTACCTTTACTAGACTGTTCGTTTCTTAAAAGTCAGCACTGATGCCCTGGCCAGTTTGGCTCAGCGGTTAGGGCGTCGCCTGCGGACCAGAGAGACCGGGGTTCAGTTCCTGCTAAGGGCATGTACCTCAGTTGCAGTTTGTCCCTGGCCCTGGTTGGGTCGTGCGGGTGGCACGTCGATGTTTCTCTCTCTCTCTCTTTCTCTCTCTCCCTCTCACTCTATCTGAACAAAGAATGAAAAAATGTCCCCGGGTGAGGATAAAAAAAAAAAAAAAAGTGAGCACTGTCACGTACTTTTCCAGTGCCTGGTACAACGCTCAATTCATTGAAGGCGCTCCATAAATTGTTTATAAATGAATCAATAAAGTGCCATGGCATTAGCTTCTCCCTTCGCATTCCAGTGCCAACTAAAAACCATTTTCCTCTCCCCTAAATTCAGAATACAGATGCTTGTTCTCACTCTTGAGTCAAGACTGTCCATAAATTCTCTCTGAAACCTAAACCTTGTCAAGGAGATTTACTAATTCTCTGGAACTAATTGTAGTATTGGCTGATCTGTATTTGACATCTTTCGTTGTAGGAACAGACTTTGCAGTCTAAGTGGCTCCCGACAACCAAATGCACTTCTCTCACATTGAAGGAGAGATGCAGATGGGCTGCAGGACTGATGTGGGTGGACAGGAAAGCGGTCTGCTCCATCTCTCTCCTGTTGCAGGTATTAGGCAGAAGGGCAGCCCTTATCTGGAGTGTTCTGTTCTCTCCTGAATAAGCCACGATAAAGAGATAAAAAGCAACTACACAATCACACTCAGTTTCTGCTTAAATCTATTCAACATTCACTGGAGAAGCAGGTCATCTGTCAAGCATGAAAAACTCTCTGACATGGAAGGAAACAGATTATTGGTCACAATAATATAATCTACTAGGGAATTCTTATAACATGTCATCCCTTCCACTGCAATTCGATCAGATCACAAGACATCAACTGACCATGCAAGTAAAACTAACCAATTTCTTGGCCCCCAAATCTCCAACTGGCCCCACCAGTGTGTAGAAGGAATAGGCCAGTATTAGAGCACAATGCCTAAGGCACATTCTTCTGTCTGATTATGGAGGACATGGCATCAAACCTAATGGAAAAGAAAGTACCAGGAAACGCAAGTTTATAAGTTCTCAACAAGGAGGGTTTTTATATTTTTTCTTTACATATATTTGACCTCAATAACTATCAATAAAATTGACAATAATCTATATCAAGTGGTCTCCTCTTGACAGTACATATTGTGCAAAAGCTTTAATTTTAAAACACTGTGTTTTCATATAATTGAAACAAATAAAATGGGCTCAGTTGCACTTGTGTATTGAGAATGCTGATTGTCCCCCTGTCCTTGCAAAAGGAAAAAGGGCACCAAGACACAATATTTCTAAAAGTCACTTAACCAGTTCAGTAGAGCATTACTGTAATCCCAGTATCTTTTTATTTAGCTAAAAAGTCTTTATTCCTATGTAAATATTATCCATATCAACAAAATCCAATTAAAATTACTATGTATCAAACAAACTCATTATGATAAAGAACTCCCACTCACTAAATCACACATTTTAATCACACTTCTAGAATAAAACAACAAAGGAGAAAGATACTGGCCATCTAAGCCTGAATGACAAGGGTCATCACATCTAATGGTCAATTCTGAGAGGGTATACAATCTGTATTTTTATTAAATATGTCAATTTGTTGGTATTTAAACCTGAAGTTGTCCTTCTTTACTATATAACATAATCAACAAATTTAGCAAACCCTCCTATGTCACAAGGGAGACTTCCCCCTTGATGATATCCCAGGAATATTGTATTAAGGCTCAGGCACTTTTGGTTATGAAAATAGCAGATTATCTGTTATTACATGTATTTCTACATATTTTTAGAATTTACAGCCTATCTGATTCAAAGTATGTGCACTCCTCCTGTGGGCTACACCTGCTGGCTTGGCGCAAAGGTGTGCTGTTCTCACTCTCTCATCTCCTCATCCATCTTAACTAGTTTTATACCCTACTATCAGGGTGAGCAGGAAAAAAGGAAGAAATAATATCTATTTATGTGAATGTCCGTGAAAAGTCCGCTTTCTTCTTTATATTGTTATCGCCATTCAACTAGACTCAGTGACACTTAATCACAAGCAACTACCCCAAGCAAGATTTAGTGTCTTCAGGATGAACTATAATCCTTCCAAGGCGTCCTCCCAAACACCCACACCTTAGCCTCACAAAGCATCCCTGTGGCATGTGCACTTCCTTGTTCTGCTGTTGTGTTGAGCCCCAGCCACACCACTGCTACTGCCTCATTTACCACCTATAGCCCCACACAGTGCAATTCATCGCTCATAGCCCTTCAGACCAAGAATTCAAGGGGCAGTCTCTACACCCTCACCGCCTGGCTTTTGTCACATCTACTGCTCTGGTATCTTTCCCCAGTGCTTTTTCTCTGGTTCCAGGTAAGAGGCATATGGACAAGTCCGTTAGCCAAGTAGACGTGCAACAGAGGAAAGAGCCCAGTCTTCCTTTCTGGCAGACACAAATTTTATAACAGTTCTATTCCCACCCTGTTCCTTTATCTTTGGCAAAGAGAACCAATAGTGCACCCTTCTTCCTTTCCCAAAAGGGAGAGAAAGGAACGGGTGTTGACTTCTTTGAACTGTTTACTCCATAAAAGTGATCTGTCTTACCTCCAAGTACTTATTCTTTGTTTCCCATGGTTTAAAAATAAATATGTTAGCTTATTGTACAACAAAGGCATCATCAACTCACTACAAAAACTTGGCCACCTTTAAAACAGCATTTGGAGAATTTAATAACTGCTTTCATCAGGCACTTCCACTGTAATCCCTAAACAATGTGGTAATTTAAGTGAATAAATAAGCTCTCCACAAGTGATTTATATCATACTGTTATGTGACAGTCACCTGAAATAGAAACATTTCATAAAAATCAAATGTGAATTTAAATATACACAGTGTACACTGGACATGTACACTCTTTTGGCAACAGAGCTACTTTTCCACAATGTTTAAATTTTCTATGGCTTCTTAAATTCCTCTTGCAATTTGGTTCCAAATGCAAGGTCAGGTTTATCAATAACATGACTTCGGTACAATAATTGCACATTCAGAGAAAAGTAATGATACCATTGAAATAGCAATTAGAATTTGCTGCTTCTTGGGTATTCCCACAGATTCTGTTATCCTCAAAAGCTGCCAGGCAATCCTATGAAAAGGAAAACAATTAGTGGCTAGACATATAATTGTAATAGAATATGAGGCATGTCTCTATTCAGTAGTAGTAACATAAAGCATGTGTCTGTATCACAGAGCCTTGTCCAATCAAGAAGGTGACTGCAGGACAGGGAGCCGTTCATCACTGCCATGATCTGCAGTAACAAATGAAGTGCCCAGAGGCCACGGTTTTAGAGACACTCAGAATGGGGCATAACAACAGATTTATAGTCACTCTTCTAACCTTTAAATCAGTGCTTGATTACTCAAAGCTCTGCAGAAAGTATATATAGAATATTCAAAAAGCATTTAGGAATTTTCACAGCAGAAAAATCCATGCATACTTTTAAACAGAAACAATATTCAGACCCACATTTCAATGAGAACATGTTCATGCATAACACAGTGACAGTAGTATGTCCTAAAAACATTCTCTGTGCACTAAGTTGTTTTATTTTCTAATTTCCACTGGAATTAAATGCTGATCATTTTCCTGAATCACAGCTCTTAATAGTGAGCCTAGAAGCCACTGTCAGCATAGTTATTGCCCTATGATCTCTCAAGAAAAATGGGTATACCCAGAATATACACACGTGGAAGCATTTCTGTTAGATCTGAGTAGAGTTCAGTAATAAAACAAATAAACAAATCTACCAAACGAGACCACATGCTCAAGGAGTGCTCAGGAAAATCTTCACCCCGTGTTTTCTTTATGACCTGCACATGGGAGGCTCAGTGTCCCAACCTCCCCAGTGCTAACCCTCAGAACTTGACAGCAGCTCAGGCAGAAAAGTCAAAGCACCATACATAGGTTATGTGTTAGAGTTTATCCAAGGTCTGGGGTCATGGGCATTAATGTACTTTACATCAGTCTTTGAAATACCTTTAAAAAAACACAGACCCTTTGTTCAGTCTTCCACATAGGAAATTGTTCTTAGCATTTTCAATCATGGTTCTAATGTGGCTCTTTTTAAAAATAAACTCTATTGAGTGATAAGTAACTTTCTAGTCTGCCCCACCCCCAGTCTGTCAGTTTTTGATTTATAAATTTTGAAGTTCTGTTATTAATGAATTTAGATTTATGTCTAACAAACTGTCCCTTTCATCATCATGAAACATCACACTTCATTGTATGTAATACTTTTTGTCTTAAAATCTACTGTGTCTGGTAGTAATTCAGTTATTTTAGTTTACTCAGATTTTCAGGGGGGACCCTGAGGGGGAGAAAGAAGTCAAGGATCTCCTGGGAGTCTGACTTGCCATGGAGAGAAGTTACTGCGCAGGGTCTGGTATATACTACATACAGGATGTGTTCTTACATGATGTTCTCCTGTAATGAATTGGTTTGAAAGAAGAGATAGTGAAGAAAGATGTTCTGTACTGCTTTTTGGATATTTAGAGATACATGCATGTTTTCCTTCCTTCTGATTACAACCAGAGTGTGACAAAGTAATTACCTAGATACAAGAAGAAACGGAAGTGCTAAGAGTGATGACATAGGGAAGTTTTGTTACAGCATTTTTATCATCTTCTGATTATCAATTTCAAGATTTTAAAAGAAATAAAAATACACAGAATAGTCACGTAAAAATCACCAACAATTGCAGAGCATGGGTAGAGTGGGTGCTTTTTGTCTTTGTCACTCCCAAAACTCTCTGGCATCTGGAAGAGAAGCCAACATACTGTGTATTGAAAAAAAAAATTATAGTATTAGAAATTAAACCAAATTGAACTATATGCTACTTTCACAAAATGCCCATTGTCCCAAGTACTTTAAACTAGGAACTTAACAGAAATGTCTAAATTCTATCATTATCAACTTCAATTTCTACTTCTCTATGAAAAAAGCACTATAATCATCCTTTGGTCACCTATATGACTTTTCATCTCCCTTATAATTGATTTTTCAATACCACAAGCACATGTCACCTCACTTCTGTATCTTTGACACTAAATATGGTGTTTTGATGACAAGGTTTTCATAAACTATTGCTAAACATAAATGCGTATCTTTCCTCATCCCATCCTTCCTAAGGATCTGACAAAATACTATTGCTTAAAATTATGTGCTCTGGACTACCGACCTTGAACACATTTAGAAATTTTTTTTACTGGTTATAGCTTAGTTAATCTTAAAATCATCCTAGAAGTAAAATGGTCTGGAGTGTTGTTTATGATTATTTTGAATGGTAATGTTCACCACCCTATTCCAATCTCACTTAGGTGACAGGTCTTGCTGGATTCTATGCGGTGAAAGGAAAAAATGAAAAAAACCCAACACTATTTAAGGTGTTAAAGATTTGTAAGACATCTCAGAACAAACTCAAATTCAGCATCCACCTAATGATAATTATCATTACATATTTTTTAAATGCTTGTATCACACTGAAGATTTAATGGAATCTCAGTAGGCAGGGCTCTGCTTATAGTAATTCCCCAAAAATCTTTCTAACTATAAACATTTATTGCATCACTATATTTACTGACAAAACTTGTTTACCTCATACTAAGACATCTACATGATTTGTGTGTGTGTTGGCCAATGGGTAGAAAGTTTCGTTTATGCTAGATGATTTAGTTCTATGGATCTGTGTTTGCATATATCCAAACTCATGAAATTGTACACACTAAATATGTGCAGATTTCTGTATATCAATTATGCCTCAATAGAGGTGTTAAAAATAATTTGTGTATTCCTCAAAATGTAAATACTTTCAGAAGATATTTCATAAACAATTTATGTAGCATTGTTGGAGATGCTGGTAAACTATAAATCATGACACATTTCACTCAACAGAACTCTGAAAATTAATTCAATGATTTTAGAAATCTATTTAGAAGACTCATACTTTTCTCTAATATCTTTAATGTTTGTTGTGTTGTGTCTGAGTTTTAGATACATACGCTCACACATTTACCTTAAATCGTTTACCTCCACTTCCAACAGTACCATTGTATTGCACAATAAATGAAATTACTGTAGCAATGAACAGAGAGCTGAAGTGATCAGGCTCATTAACATGGATCAGTATTCTAAACGATTTTCTTTCCAGAACACTTTTATTCAGGGGTGGGGAAAAGTAAGTGTACAGAACTATTTCTGACATGTTCCTAGGGAAAGCAGAAGTAGAAAAAAATGTGTTTTATGCTAAAAAGGAGAGTTAAAATAACGAATAAGCTACATGGTAAATACACAGAATCTAGCAACAGTGAATTTACAACTGCCTAACACTTCAGACTATATCTATAAGGGACAGGAGATTGAACTTGGAATTTGGGAGTTTTCAGCCAAGGACTTCCTGGGGGTTTACTGAGTGATTCTGCTCCTTGTCCATTATCTGGGGTCACTAATATGACTATGTTGAGTGTGACTGGGGCAAACTCAGTTATACATATATATTTGTCTCTCCCTCCCTCCACATGACTTCTCTTTTCTCTTCCCCCACAGGCCCTTCCATGTGGCCTGAACTTCCTTAAGGCGTGGAGACTGTATTTCATAGCACTGCAGCACAACCACGGTGAGCATCCAGTGATGTCCTCAAACTGATGTTTACATTGTCAAAGTCTGGTTTGCGTGTGGATTAATAAACTAATATCTAAAGATACACTGCACTTTCTAAAATGCAAGCACAATGCTAATGCATGTCATGACATGGTAAGACATTTCCTAAGTTATCTCATTTACTCTGATCCATTGAAAGTTTACTGGAGTGCCTATATTTTAAAATATTTTTATTGTGGTAAAATATAATATATATAACATAAAATTTGTCATTTTTACTATTTTTAAGTGTACAATTCAGTGTCATTAATTGCATGCGCAATGAATTATAACCATCACCATAATCTATTTCCAAAACTTTTCATCACCCCAAACAGATACTCTGTAACCAAGTAAACAATAACTCCACATTTCCTCCTGCTCCCAGGTTACCGCTAACCTCCTTTCTGTCTATAAACTAGCCCATTCTAGACATTTCATATAAGTGGAATCGTACAACATGCGTCCTTCTGTGTCTAATTTACTTCTCTTAGCATAATGTTTTCAAGGTTTCTCCATGTTGCAGCATGTATCAGCACTTAATTCTTTTTTATGGATGAATAAAATTTTATTGTGTATATTTACCACACTGTGTTTAACCACACTTTTCGGCTACAGTGAATAATGCTGCAGTGAACCTGGTGTACATGTAACTGCTTAAGTGACTCTTTATTTTTTTTTTTTTAATCCTCACCCGAGGACATTTTTTTGCATTTATCTTCAGATAGAGCAGGAGGGAGAGGGAGGAAGAGAGAGAGAGAAACATCAATGTGAGAGAGACACATCGAGTGGTTGCCACCCACACGACCCCAACCAGGCCGGGCCAAACTGCAGCTGAGGTATGTGCCCTTAGTGGGAACTGAACCCGGGACTCTCTGGTCCATGGGCTGACACTCTAACCACTGAGCCAAACCAGCCAGGGCTCATTCTATGGGGCATATACCTAGTAGATTTTCCAGGTCAAAGGGTAATTCTGTTTAACTTTGGAAGTGGAGTGACTATTTTATATCATATACATGACTAGGTACTAAAATCCATTAGTCTTTCCACTTAAATATATTTGAATATAAGTTTCATGTGTTTTGTTTTTCATTTTAAAATGAAAAACATTTGTTTGTACTTTTCATCCATACAAATACACTCAGCCATAGATGTTTTCTGCTGTACTTTGTTTTTTACTTATTTGCTTATTTACATATTTTATTATTCAGTTGAGAATACATACATATATATTTCATTTAATTTGACTATCTTCCTCCATCCCCCAAAGTGGCTGATGTGCTTATGATACCTTTTACCTCCATCCATTCCTAAAACTAACCTGCCTTCCCCCCGGCCACCTGCTGCATCCAACCACATAAGCTCTCTAAAGAGGAAAGCAGTTTTGATACTCAAGTTATCGCAACTGAAATGAGGTCTCTCATGACTAAAATAAAACAATAGCAGTATTTTACTATTCATTAAAAGAAAAGGAAGACTATTTTTAAACTCAGTTTTAAAATATTTACTAGTTTTTAATTTTTCTATATTGCTCTCAAATAGCTGGAAGCCACCACCGCTTGGTTATTGATAAATGCAAGCAAATGGCAAACAAATGAATTTCTTTATAAAGAGCAAAGCAGAAAACTCAGAAGACAAAATCTATTTCTATTTTATATGTACTTATTTTTATTAACATGTGTGCTGAGTGCTTATGTTTTTATAGAGACATAAATCATGTAGAGTAACTCGGCAATAACCAATTAAGTTCATCTGTATATGCTAACATTGAATCAAACCATGTTTCATCCGGAGCTTCTGGACTTCCAGCACTGTACATCTGAACATTCCTCCAGCCTTGAACTTGGAATGTTAAACTCATTATGGCTCTCAACTGTTTGGCAATTCCTAGGATCAGGGGAAATGCCATGGGAGACTGATTGGGGAGCAGGAAGGCAATGAATCAGCAGGGCAAATCCATATGCCAAATACACAGTCACTCTCAGCCACCCAAGACTGAGACATTCAGGCAAAGTGTTAGGGGACAATAGATTTTTTTTTTGGCTCTGTTACATCTTAAGAGACATCTTAATGAAAGGGAAATGATTAATGAGCAGCCAAGCAAGACCTCTGCTAGGATTAATAAATGGGAAACCTCTATCACCAACCCCATCTAAGGAGGCACCGATCATAACTTGTCATCTTAATAACACTTTAATGCCAGCTCCAGATTCATTGCATTTTTATGGAAATTTAAATCATGCCCAAGTGTGGAACACCTCCAATAATGAGCATGAAATTGCAAAGAGATTTTGATTAACACCAGCTACTGAAGAACTAGAAATGTTTCATGGGGAGCTGAGGGCCTTCACACACTCTTTTGGGGTCTTTTAATGACATAAGTTCTGTTACTATATTTACAGTAGGTGTGTACATTAGGATTGTATCTATGAACATTGCTTTTTTTTACGAAGACTTAAGACAGACGTTTTTTCTCACTATGAACAGTTCCCGTCACGGAGCATGCAAAGGAGCTTTATTCAGCAGTAACTTCACACAGAAATTTTCTATTCACAACTCTCCTCCTACAGCTGCACCAAGTAGATACAGCACAAACCTTCTCAACTTGATTATAGAAGCCAAGAGAAAGACAGACTATGGTAGTCCTACTTCAGAAACCACATCAGAATGTGCACTTCAGATAACTTCAGAACCTGGCCTCCAAATTATATGACTGGGACACACACCAATATGGTATTCCCAAAGAAGTTACATCACACAGACACTTTGAGACAGTGTAAGTCATGAAATTCTCAATGTTTTGCAATGCAACAGTGTCAGAAAGGTACACAAGGCTTGTGGGCGTCTCTGACGCAGAATGGATACCACCCACTCCACAGGTGACAGAATCTAGGAAAGAGTTTCAGTGATGTTTAGAGGGCAATAATACTTTTTCCCTACTTTCAGCATAAATATATAGGAACCTTGCCAATACATTGTTAAAACTGTACTAACCTTGGATTTATGTTTAGGTAATTTTCAAATGAAAAGATTAAGGAATTAACTTTAAAACTGAAATAGCCACTATTCTAACTTCTTAGTCACTATTATACATATATAACACTTATGCATTATTAAATAATTTACCCTGTCAATTAAAGGGCCAGAAATACTTCTATTTAATGGAATAAATGTCAGGTGCAAGGGCACAAATCATCTCTTCCATTGTTCCAGCAATACTATCATCACGACTCGACCCCACACTCAAGCCACACCAAACCTCTTCCTTCTTCATCACCTCTCATTATTTATTGCATGCTTGCATGAATCCACTTACTGATTTAATTTTAAATTATGTGCATATACTTTTGCAAGGCTAAAGGCAGAAATGACCACTATCATCATTTACAATGTGCCATCCAATTGAAATGTTTCCACATATTTTTGCACATGCATTTTTCTTTCTTTGGCATATCCCTTCCTTTCTCTCCTGCCTGAATTACCTCTACTCATCATTGTCATCCAGCTAATGCAGGGACTTTCTTTGAAGCCTTCCTTCATTCATCCTCCAAGAAGTACTAAATTTTCTCTCTTCAATACTCTCAGTACTTCTTGTACATGACTCTGTACCTACTAGTGGGACATATTTGTTTACATATTTATCTATCTCTCACCAGACTGTGAACTTCATATGGACAGGAACCATGGTTAATTCATCATAGTGCTTGGAGTATAGTCAGTATTCAAAACACCAATTGGTTTGATAAATGAATGATCTGGAATGAAGAAGCTTCTTTCGTTTACCATCTTTCCCAAAAATGTTGAGCATCTGTTCTGTTTCTACATATACCATTCCTCCCCATAGGTACATATTTAACTTACCTTGATATGGGAAAAGAATTTATAAATTGTGAAAAATATCACCAAAGAAAGATAGATTTTACTATAGAAATATGAAGAAAATATCACCAAAATTTTGAGATAAATGGTAAGTGAAAAAGTTGTCTTCATTGAAGCTAAATATCTAACATCACTATTAATCATTAGGTCAATCAGTGGAATGTCCACTAAAATAATAATAAGATAGAATCCATCTTCTGAATATTTTTTTATTCAGTGCCATGGAGAATGTAGCCAAGTGGATACTTACACACACAACTGGTGCGGCACACTTTCTGCAGAGCTGGGGTGAAGAAATATCAGCCACTTTATGTCCTCAGACTCTTTTCCACTTGCCATTGAATGTATCTTTGTAAGTTATCCATAAGTGGAAAGGACATGAAAAAATCCAATAGGGCTTTATTATTTAACAATGTTTTAAATTCTTTAAAATATTTTCAATGATAATACAGGGAGGGGCAAAAGTAGGTTTACAGTTGTTTGTATGGAATACAATAAATAATAATACAAGAATAAAATCTCTTTCACATACTTACAACTGTAAACCTACTTTTGCCCCACCCCATATAACCAATGGTTATCAAAAGGGGATTCTCTGTTTCTGAGCCACAGAAAGTTAAACTATTTCCTTTTCCCTGAAATGGTGCATGCCACCATTAAAAAAGATCTTCTAGCAGTTCAAGAAGAAAAAAATCTCTTTGGAGACTGACCAGTTAGTTCTTTAGCTTCTTTGTGACATCAAAGAAGCAAGTGAAATTATTAAATTCTCTTTGTTGCCAATTATTTACTTTCTAGTTGTACAGAAATTAATTGATCTTGGGTAAAAGACCAACATTCTGTGTTGAACTGTGCCCCCCGTCCCCCAAAAAATATGTTGAAATTCTAAAGCTAGTACCTATGAATGTGACCTTATTTGGAAATAGGGTCTTTGCAGATGAAATAAAGTTAGGATGAGGCCAGTAGAGTGGTCTATAATACAATATGACTGGTATCTTTAAAAGAACAAAACAGAAAGAAAAGAATCATGAGCAATAACAATATGAGTAGATCATCTGTTGAACAAAGTAGCTCATCCAGCTGATACCAGTTAATGACATCATTAGTACTAACCTCTCTCTTTGTATGTCCATATTGTAACCACATTCAGCTGTCCTAATAAAACCTTCCCCTTAACAATAGAATACAGTACTTATATTTTCTGCAAAGATTTAAGTTGTGGTTAGAGTTGAGTTGTAATCTAACAAACATCAGTTGACTGTAATTGCTAGTAACAACTCGTGGTAATACTTGTTTCCCTTTGGACAGTAAAACATTCACTAAATGCCAGCAATATGTGTGTTTACCTGTTGTTTTAATGAAATGCAAAGAAAATCATAAATTCGAGGCCCTATATAAATCCTAAGAGAAATTGGTCATAACACAAATAACACCATAGTAATTCTTTAAAAAGGCATTATGATAATAAATTATCGGATAGAAAAGGTATTTTGTTATAATGGAACACAGCTTTTATATGAATTCCTGGCATTGAATAATTTTGGTAAACTAGTTTATTCTGCTGATATGTTAGTCAATTAACTACTATCATTCATGTTTTAATAAAAGTCTTGCTGTAGTAGACCTAAGTAAGGAATAACTTTGGCTGGGTTTGGATGAACTCAGCTAAAGTCATTAGCATTCAACACTAGAAAATTAATTTGGATAAGAATCTCTTCTCACTGTACACATTCTAGGAAAGCAATCCCATCTACCGCAACTGCCTCAGTCTTCATCTGTGTTTGTGATTTTTAAATCCATTTGCTAGCCTATAAGTTGCTCTTGGATTTTAGACTTTATAGCCAATTGCATACTGGAAATGTCCATGTATAGATCTAATAATTCAAAACTAAATACATCAACTATACCCTCCCACTCAACCCCACCATCACTGCTTCTTTCCTGTTCCCTGTTCCAGTGAACGGAATACCCTCTATGCAGAAACCAGGACCTACCCTTCCTGTTAACAGCCTTCATTCAAGTAAGCAAAGTCTTGAGGGTTTTACATATTTATTTATTTTTTTACACAGAATAAGAAATTTTATTATCTCAAATGCTGGTGCATGACCAATAACAAGCTTAATTAGAGGCGGAGACAGAGGGAAACTTCAGAAATATCTGGATAGATTTAAAACCTTTAAAGGTTGGTGGCATAATTGTTCATAAAGTCTTTTTTAAATGTAAGACCTTCCTGCCCTGGCCGGTTTGGCTCAGCGGTTAGAGCGTCGGCCGGCGGACCAGAGAGACTGGGGTTCGGTTCCCACTAAGGGCACGCACCTCGGTTGCAGTTTGTCCCTGACCGCAGCCACTTGATGTGTCTCTCTCATGTCCATGTTTCTCTCTCTCTCTTCCTCCCTCTCTCCTTCCCACTCTATCTGAAGATAAATGCAAAAATGTCCTCAAATGAGGATAAAAAATAAATAAATGTAGGACCTTCCTTTTACTTGAAAATTTTTCACTTAACAGTTCTTTAGTTATGAAGTTCAACCAGTCTTCTCCCTGAAAAGTTAAGTGAAAAATGGAGAGCAAGTAAAACAGGAAATTTCTCTAGGATATGAAGGTATTAGAAATAGTTTGTTTGCATTTTCACATACATTTTAGTATCTGAATTTGAGAATTTACTACAGATTTCTTCTTTTTTTTTTAAATCCTTACCCAAGGATATATTTTATTCCATTTATCTTCAGATACAGTGAAAGGGAGAGAGGGAGGGAGAGAGGGAGGGAGATAGGAAGGGAGAGAGAGGGGGGGAGGGAGGGAGAGAGAGGGAGAGGGAGGAAGAGAGAGAGAGAATCATCGATGTGAGAGAGACACACTGACTAGTTGCCACCCGCACGACCGGACCAGGGCTGGGGATGAACTGCAACTGAGGTACATGTCCTTGACCAGAATCGAATCCGTGACTCTTTGGTCCTCGGGCCAATGCTCTAACTGCTGAGCCAAACTGGCCAGGGCTTCATTTTTTACCTAAAAAATTGTCAAGATAATGAATTTTCTTGAATTACAGATCACAGTAGCTTTATAAATGACCAAGATACATGTACAAATAAAATTTCAGATGCCTTAGCAAACATGTTAAGATATAGTACACATGATACATATTTCTTTTGGGGTATGCTTATACTTCTGAGATACTAAGAATATTCCATTTATCACACTAAAAATTTAGCCTCTGATAACTATAGCTTGGACAGATCACAAAGTGGAATCACCAAAGTTTTTTCAATAGTCTTTCTGTCCAAATAACTCAAAGTCATCTGGTGTCCTAAGTTAGATACGTTACTTTTTCTCATGTTATTAGTATCAGTGGGCTCTTTTACTGGCAGTTCGTCTTGGTCACGATTATTCTTACAAAACCAGTCCTTACAATGAATATGGAAGTAATTTTCCCCAATGCAAAGAAAATAATCTGGATCAATAACAAAGTCAAAGCCATAGGTATTTCAGCATAGACAGGTTTCAACAGACCTAAGATCCTTTTTCTTTAACAGTTTTTTTTTTTTCTTTTTCACAACTGTGTAGTCAATGCCTTATTCTGTTCTGCAAAACAACAACAAAAATTGTTTTGAAGATCAAGTTTTTCATTGGCACAGAACTATTTGGAATAAACCCAAGAGACAGTGGAATGCTGGGTCTCTCAAGTAGTTTCCTCCTCTTTTAACTGCATTTAAGTACTCTCTAGCAATAACCTCATCACAGTCGAGTTCTTCAGTTAGACAATTGACAACCATAACTGAAACAAGCTCTTCAATAAACGCCAACTGGTCAAACAGGGTCTTCTCATAATGCATCTGAAAACTGCCACCCAGGGCTGCTTCTCCTGCTCTGGGTGTTCTCAAAAACATCTTGTTGACTTCTTCAAGGGCCACTGATACTCTGTAGCCTGCACCACTCAGCTGTTCCTCCTCTGGACAGCTGCAGTCGTCCCCCCAGTCATCAAATTCCTCGCCCTCGTCCTTGATCCCGAAGTCAGGGCCAGTGATTAGGCCTGGCTGCTCCCTCAGGGTAGGCCGGTTAGCAAGGCTTCGGTCCCCTTCTGGGTCCACCATAGGCTGGACCCCTTCTCCTCCACTGGGCCTTCCTCCTGGAGCTGTGGCAGGGCCCGGTTGCAGGAATGCTTCGGGGATGGCTCCTGCTTCCCGCTGCCTACCTCCGTCTGCAGAAGGCCCCTGTCGCCAGGCATCATGTCCACCTGAAAGTCACTGCTCTCTTCATACAGCCTGGACAGCTGTATTTCATGCATTTCCGACATTGTACCAGTGGCTCAACCTCTTGCAAGGCGTTTTCCTTGAGGGTTTTATTTAACATACATCTCTCCAGCTCTTCTTTTTCTCTCTGTTACTCCTATTAATTAGTTAGTCCCCAGCCTCATCACTGCAGTTCTGGCTTACTGCAACAGTCGTGTAACTGATCTCCTGGCTTCCACTTCTGCACATCTATAATTCACTGCCACATCCTGACTTACCTAAAGCAAAAGTAACAGGTCAGTCCCTCTTAGAAGCTCTCAGAAGCCTTCATCATTGACCACACGATAAAATTAGAACTCTTCCCTGAGACTTACAGGCCCTTCACAGTCCAGCTCTCTGATGAACTCTTCAGTCACCTCCACCGTCATTTCCCTCCCATTCTCCCTTTGCTCCTACACCGCCACTCACCCTACCATTGGTTCTCCTTACAACACAGGATTTGGTTTTGTTTGGCTTCTTCCTCTAAGCCTCCGCACATACTCTTTCCTTTGCAAGAAATTGTCTTCCCCCACTACTCTTTCCCTAGTTAGCTCCTATTCTTTCTTCTAATTTAGCTAAGATATGTCTATCACACTTCTTCTTCCAAGAAGTCTTCTCTGACTGTCAGCAACTCCATCTGTGCCCTCGTCACAGTTCCCTAATTATATTGTAAATGCCCATTTATCACCTTTACTCCCTACTGTGGGAGAGCTCTGTGTCTGACAAGATTCTGTTTCCTTGACTTTATCATCTCTAACCCATGAAGGAGTACATGGTAGAATTTTTTAACAGATTTAAATTTAGTATTTAATGTTCACATACTGGCATTAATTTCTCAGCAGTCCAAGGGCCATCCTGTGATTATACCCAAAGTAAGTGATTCTAGACCTCTGAATAGTGAATGAATGTCTTCTCCAAGCAGCTCAACAGACTTAAAGGGAGCCTTCAAACTTCTACAGCAGCCCTAGCTGCAGAGCTGGGAAGCAAAGGGGAAATTCCACACATACGGCCTCTGAAGGCATACCTGTGTGTGCTCCTTGTACAGTTCCTTTCATCCACAACAGGATCATCTGCCACTATGTGTCTCTCTTAAGGAATGGCCCTATAAAGATTCACAACTTCATTTTTTAAAAGACACATTATTGTTTCTCAAATAAAGATAATCTATGGATGAAAACTATATTTCAAAATAAACACAATCAGTTTGATTCTGTGTTACCATAACAGCTGCCAGTACCCACTGAAAACAGCTGGTTCCATTTCGTTGAGGGCTCATTGGCAGTAACATAGATAAACATCTTTAGTTAGCCTCCTCATGATTACAGTTTTCACTGGGATCCCAGACAATCACTCTAATAAACTTAACTGCCAAAGTTGACACGTCCTCCCACCTTCCTCCACTCCGCTAAATTCTTCCCAAGCTACTCCTGGTTTCCTCTCAAGATTAGATACATAGAAAGATAGCTGATAGGTAGGTAGGTGGGAGGGTGGGTGGGTGGATGGATGGATGGATAAATGGACAGCCATACATACAGACATATAGGACAGGATAGAAAAATGGTAGGTAAATAACAAAAGTAAAATAAATAAATAAATAAAGCAGAGAAACTGGTAAAATGACACATCTCATGATACAAATTACTTGAGAAAATACTTTTGAACTACTTCAAAATGTTACTGGGCTCACTTCATTTTGTGACTGCCAGTATGAGGTGCAATGACTCACAGTTACCTTGTTCCTTTCCAGACAAATGATAGTATTGTGTACACTATACTGAGAAATACCCAGACTGTATAGTACATTGACATAAAGATTTCCAAGACAATATTTATAGTTTATATAAATATTTATAGGAGATTATGGGCATAGATTTCTGGATGTCACAACTATAATTTAAATACTATATTGTTAATCATGGTGAAATATTACATATTATACAACAAAACACCACCAGAGAATAGGCAAGTGGAAACAGACATCTCCCTTTGGTATCATGTTTAAGACCTTGCAGAGAATAACAGATTCTGAGTGGCAATTTGAAATTCTCCTGTACAGACAGTCATCTGAATGGTTTTGTCCTTTACCTTATCAACAGCAACTTCCATGCCATCGCTGATTAAGGCAACGCAGTAGAATGCTAGCGGTAGGTGGGGTTCCCTGCCTGTCTGCGCTGACGGACCCTTCCTGGCTCTGTGTAATCTCACTCTCAGTATCCAGAGTGCTAACTCAAACTAGTCTTTTAGCGAATGACACATATATACTAAGAAATTCTCAAATATTATCACATTTAATCTTCACAACCTGGAAAGTATTATTCCCATTTTACAGATCAGGAAACAGAGGCTTAGACAGATTAAATATCTTCCCCAGCACAACACAGAGAGTAAGTGATGGGACACAGATCAAGACATTTCTTTCTGACTCCACATCTCAGTTTCCTTCTACAGGACAATCTTAGCTGCAGGAGCTTCTGGAAAGCAGAAGCTTCTGGAATAAGGGAGTTGAAGCAAGGAGCGCTACACTAGAACTGCCAAAGTCCAGTCAAAGACCTGCTATCTAGGAAGCAGCCAGTAACCAAGTGTTCTAAGAGGACATCTTTATTAACAGCTATCCATTTCTAAAAGGACGTAGTTGCTTCCATTGCAGAAGCCTTGGCCACAATCTGCTGATAGACACTGTGATCCTCCGGGTACAATGACCACTTGCAGATGCCACAGTGGCCTATCTGTAAACACAGGGCATCGGTTGCCCTTGGGATAACTTCCAGACACTTCAGTGATTGTAGTTTTGTATAATTATAACCTCTTTTGGTTTTTTTTTACTGGGAATAAGATCCAAAGAGTTCCTTAAGCTGCCATTTTGAAATCTACAGTCCTCATCTATTTTTTATTCAAAGTTTTAATAATATTTTGTATAGAAATATCAATTTTTCAGAGTAATTGTTTTCAGATCATTTTTATTAAATTTTATTACAATTTCCATGGGATAAAATGCACAGAACTAAAATGTTTGGAATAATAAGTTTTGATAGCTGTATCACACCTGTGTAACCACCACACGAAATCAAATACAAATAATCATCATCACCCTGGGAAGTTCCCTCAAGCCCCCACCCTGGCAAGGCATGGTCCCTGCTCCCACACTCCACCTCCTCCAAACTAAAATGTGTTCTTCTACCCCGTCCAAACTAAAATACTCTTTTCTATCAGTCGCCACAGGTTAGTATGGAATTGATTGCTTTTGCTCAGCAATATATCTGTAAAATTTGTCCAAGTTGTTACATTCGCAGCAATATTTTAATCTGACTTTTTCGAAATTTATTGGAGAGAAAATGAACTTCATGTTGTTACTCACAGAACAATAACTATTCTTTGGTAAGTTTACCAATTATTCTTTTTCAGTGAACTAGAAGCATCTATATTTGACTAACTGGATATTTCCAAAGCACAAAAACGGCATCAATACAGGAATAATAGGCCAGTTATTGGCATCAACTGTGCTTATCAGACTAAAGTTTGAAAAACATTCAGACTTCGCTAAATCCTTTAGTTTAGAATATTCAGCTAGGCACTTACTTTTCTACTTTATAAGAAACCAGTGCTGACTCTAATGCAACACTGAGCATGAATTTGCCTCTGCCACTAGAAAACAGTGATCAGAAGCATTACACTGTACCCACACAGATACATTCTAAGCACTGAGTTCTATGACCTGCAGAAAGATGTATTTCTCCCATCACATGCTGCAGTCATCCACCCACAATTCCCACTATAACATATGTGTTTTTAAATACAAAGTATTAAGAAGCACAGAAAACTCCATTTCCCTTAAATCAACCAAGGACACTTTAAGACCTTGACTACCACAGTAGCATTGGCATAAGTAACTGAAATGCATCGGTGTGATAATGTAAAATATGTCAAGAGTTACAGAGAGGATCATCCCCTTGATATATGTTGTCCTTTAGGTATAAAACTATCAAGAGCAAGTTGATATAAAGCCCAGTGGCTACTGTAAGGTATGCATATACTATTTCTCATTTTTTAAAGTAGCGAAATATATTTTAAAGCAAGTGTACTGCTAAGGATTCAGAAGTTCAGCTCAGGCTTGAATCCTTTGTTGAGCATCATGGTAGAATCACAGTGTTTGACTGCAAAGGACCCTAGTTTTCTAAATGCCTCATTATACTGATGAATAAATGGAGTCCTCAAGAACATGCTGCTGGTCAAGGGCAGAGCCTACAGCCGAACTCTTGTGATCCTAAATCCTCTGTTTTTGCCATGATAACATACATATTGCTTTCCTCTGAAAATCCTCGTACAACTACTCATGCCTACAAAGCTTATGTTGATCCTTACTCCTATTTCTTTTCTTTTTTTAAATTTATTTTTTATTGTTGAAAAATCACAGATGTTCCCCCATTTTTCCCCCATCGAACCCCTCTTTCCTGCTCCCACCCACCTCCTGCTTTCCCCAAACTAATGTCTGTGTCCATTGGTTGTGCATCCTATTTCTTTTCAAATTATATAACACTGTCCTAGACTTTTTTTCAGTTAGAGCATTACAGGTAAAACCCTTCTCAGAGGAAAACAAGACAGCATTTCTTGTTGAGCTCAAAACAATAAAATTGTAAACTCTCCAGCCCATTACTATCCTTCACAGTCCTAGCCAATGCTATTTCTGAGAATACAATCTTATGGTGCAGAGAAAAAAAAAGGTGGGGGGGGATAAGGAATGGAGAGTTCAAAGAACTATCACTAGAGATAGTCAACTGTTCGCTTGTCCCTGCTGATCCAGAGATGGACTGGAGCCAGTGCACTGAATGTCAACACCAACTCTATGGGGCAAGGCTCCTGTCTTCACTGCCCTACTGCTGCCAAAGCTAAGATCATACCGTGGCTTTAACAGTATAAATAAAGTTTCTTATATGTATGCCAGAGACTCTGGGATTCCAGAGGAGTCTAGAGAATATATACAAGACCCCTGTCCCAGACTGGAGATTCAATATCTTTCTGAATTTTTATTTTTATTTATTTTTTTCTTTATTAATTTTAGAGAGAGAGGAATGGAGAGGGAGAGAGAGCTAGAAACATCAATAAGAGAGAACATCGATTGGCCGCCTCCTGTATGCCCCCCACTGGGGATCAGGTCCACAACCTGGGCATATGCCCTGACCGGGCATCGAACCTGTGACCTCTGGGTGCATGGGTCGATGCTCAACCACTGAGCCACACTGGCCAGGCTGAGTTTTTATTTTTATTTTGTGCCATCTTGGTAATAGTGACCACCTCACAAAGGCTCATGTTTATTAATGTGTTCTTCTGCCTCTATGTATTGTCAAGAGCCTGACTTTCAACTAGGATCCCTAGTTTTTAAGGAGCTCTGAGTTCGCATCTCCTGTGTACTACATACTTCTTAGACTGGCAGTAATAGATTGTATCAACTTGGAACGCAAAGAACAAATCCATGATTATACTACATTCAAGCAACACAACAAAGTCACCTACTTTGCCATTGAAAAATTCAACTTCAACAAATTATTACATGCTCATCTGTGGATTCTACGATTCAACAAAACTATGGCTTATATTCCTCACAAATACAACAGCTTTTCAAATCTTTATAAGGCAGGATGCTCTTTTAATCTGCTCTAAATAAAGCAGACATTTACTGAGTGTGTACTCTAGGGCCAGAGCTACAGCCAGGAATTACCATACAAAATCACAAGCTAAAGAGGCAAAGCAAGTCTGTTGAAACAATCTAAGATACAGATCTGTGCTATTAGCCATAACTGATTTCATAAAATTATTTTCAAATAAAAGAATCATGCCAAATTAAAGGCTGTGAGGATAAAATCTTATAATATCAGAAGAGAGAAATTACATTAACAATGAGAGCACAAACCAATGTAGAAAATAAATGTCTTCCAGACATTCAATACAATTAAAATAATTGTTTTGTTTTGTTTTGTAAATCCTCACTCAAGGATATTTTCCCATTGATTTTTAGATAGAGTGGAAGTGAGGGAGTGGCAGAGAGAGAGAGAGAGAAACATCAATGTGAGAGAGACACATCGATTGGTTGCCTAATGCAGGACCCTGACAGGGGCTAGGGATCGAACCTGCAACCCAGGCACCAGGCCCGTGCCCTTGACTGGGATTTGAACCCAGACCCTTCAATCAGCAGGTCAATGCCCTAACCCTGAGCCAAACTGGTCAGAGCTCAAAATAAAATTTTTGAAGTCAATATGAAAAATTAAATTTTGTTGAAAATGGCATTTTCTAGAATAGATTGAGCCAGCAGCCACTGTAAACTATATTTTAAGAAAGAAGAGAGACAAGTTTTCTTTAATGCTTATTTTATATTAGACCTTTATTGTTGTACTGCTCTTTTGCACTCAGATAATTTTCAGTATTTGTCTAAACAAAAACATTGTCTTCACGTGGATCCATCTGACTTGACAGCTTAATCCTTTTCACCATAACAATCAAGCTGGAGCTTGATTTCACCACTTACGTGAAAATTGTTTTCCTAATGGGAAAATGCATCAAAACTGTGTCAATGTAATTTTTGTGCAGTCATTTAACAATGCAAAGTTCAACACCAATCCTGTACTTTGCAAAATTCCTCTGCAAATTGTTTCTTAGGACACCATTCTGTTTTTGTTTTTTACTTATTTGACTGGTTAGGGTTTCCCCTCCCCCCATTTTTGTTTTGTTTTACTACCTATTATCTTGTTAGTCCATTTTAGAAATCTGGCTATTTAATGCAAAGATGAGCCCTTGATAATGGGAAGACAAATGCCACAACTTATGTTTAATGTTTTCTTTTTGAAAATAACAGTTTATACTGTCATATATCATATTTTAGGTATCTGACAGCTTCCAGAGAAAATCAAAAGCATCATCACAAACTCAAATTTTACATTTTCCTAATTGTACATCAAGTTAGGCATGCATGTGCCCTATTCTCTAAAATATAATTTTAAAATAATGAATAGGAAAGGATCTCATTAATCAGCTAATAGTTTGAGTATTATTAAACAATTGCATATCAAGGGAAATTTTTACAGAAACAACAAGTACTCTAGAGATTGTATGACAAAGGCGGCCAGGGCTAACTGAGATTAAGTGGCCCACAGTTATTTATGAGAAATATTAAATTCTTAATAAGGTTTCACAAACCCCAATAGATTCATTAAATTAAAAGAAACCAATTCCACCTTATGGGTACTTCCCTGAGCCATAAGAGAGAGTTCATTTTAACATCCTAACAAGATATTTGAAAGTCTTCATGCTATGACTTCTTATCCCAACACTGTTTTTCAAATTGAAGGGATAAAAACTATAACAAAAAGACATTTTGCTCAGTTACTTCAATGTTAATAGAGGGAAAACGGTTCCTCATCTTAAAGGAAGATGGCTTTACATAGAGTTACATGCAGTCATGTCTGGAAAATGTTCACCAACCAGATTCAAGGGGCATGAGGGAGCCCTTGATTTGCAGTATTTGCTCATTTCCATGGAGTGAATATTCCCAGCAGGGCCAATGGCTCACTAATGTGACTCTGCTGAGTGAGAAGTCAGGAAGAGATGAGCAGTATCCCACTATTGCACTATATTTCCATCACACAATAGATGTAAATAACTTCAAGAACACAGATGGTAATAAAATGTAGTAAAATGAGTAAGTGATTATCTAGAGTCCTTATTAACTTTGTTCCTAATATCATTTATGGCAAATATAACTACCACCATGTAACCTTATATTGCACTGATTGTTATAAAATTAGTCCCAGTGAAGTTCCCAAAAATGACTGTGATTCACCTTGCTTAGGTCAGGAGCCCACCCCTAAATCAATCCTGTGGATAAGGAGAGGCTTTCTAGCTAACAGAACGAATAGCATCACCCTCCGTATTCGGGTACTTGAACTTTGAGGAGAAGCCAGCCATAAAGCACGAAATCGGGAGTTTCCTATGAAGCATGGGAGCTTTGTAACTCAGAGAAAGGAAAGAGCATGATGGGCAGGTAAAAATGCAATGCCAAAGATGATTTATATTATAAATAATTTTTGTCTCTCTCATTGCCCTCTGCCAGTTTGTATCACATTGTTAGGCTCTGAGTGACTTAAGGGTCACAGAATGACTCGTACTTTCTCCCAAATCTCTTGTATTTCTTGATAGAAGGTAATACGGTAACCATAGCTTTCTAATAAGAATAAGCATACCAATAAAATGTTTCTTTTCCTGATAAACGGTAGTTTGACTTTTTGTTTTCTACCTTACCCATTATCAGCCTTTTAATTATTTGCTTTCTGTACAAATACCCTACAGCTTAAACATAAATGAATGTAGAGGGGTTATTGGGTGATTTGTAGTCCTTGTATGAGTCACTTGATTGACAATTTGTTTTCTCTGCTATTTTCTGGACAATTTCAAACACACAGACGAGATTGTCAGAAGCACTTAGTGTCCTTTCTCTTCCCTGGCATAGTTGCTAAGCTGCTGCTCCTTGTTTTACATTAATGTGGCTTTCTTGTTGGAAAGTTTTCATGTGGGTCATCACTGGAGGTGCCACCGCCTTTCCATGGCAGCCTGGTAAAGTGTCCTAGAATGCCTTGTTACTCAGTCACAACCAAAGAGGTAATATGACGTGGGCATCTCTTATAATTCCATTGACCAAGATTCATAGTTTGGCACATCCTTAATGATATAACCTTTGACAGGACTGAAAGCCATTCATTATACAATTTTAAACTTATGTCTCAACACTGGATCACAATGCTTGTAGTGGCTGTAATTAATAGTAGTCTTATAGTTATGTTGAAAGTAAGAATTCTAATAGATTGTATTATATACAAGATAATTATAACAAAAAGTGTTAAATAAAAACAGCAAAGTGTCAAAAAAAGAAAGAAAAACAATGTATGCATTAAAGAATATTTGTGTATTAAAAGTAATTGAGCCCTGGCCAGTGTGGCTCAGTTGGCTGGGCATCATCCCTTGCACTGAAAGGCTGCAGGCTCATGCCTGGGTTTCAGGCTTGATCCCAGGTAGAGGGTATGCAAGAGGGAGCCAATCAATGTTTCACTCTCACGTCAATGTTTCTCTCTCTCTCTCCCTCTCCCTTTCTCTCTCTCTAAAAGCCAATAAAAAGAATCTTTTTAAAAAATGCATTACTTTGCTCTGGCTGGTTTTGCTCAGTGGTTAGAGCATCGGCCCGTGGACCAGAGAGTCCCAGATTTAGTTCCCGCTAAGGGCATGTACCTTGGTTGCAGTTTGTCCCCGGCCCTGGTTGGTGTCGTGTGGGTGGCGACCAGTCGATATGTCTCTCTCACATCGATGTTTCTCTCTCTCTCTTCCTCCCTCTCTCCCTCCCATTCTATCTGAAGATAAATGCAAAAATGTCCTCAGGTGAGGAAAAAATAAAATAAATTAAAATAAAATAAAAATGCATTACTTTGATCAATGTACATAAAACTATATTGCAAATTTTTAATTAAATGTGTTGGTGTTGTATTGGTTATTAAGATTATGTAGTTTCAAGTATACAATTGTATGATATATGATCTGTATATTGCATTGTGTGATCACTACCCAAAGTCAAATCTTGGTCATATATATGACCCCCTTTGCCCTTTACTTCTACCACCCCTTCCCTCAATTCCTAATAGTGATTAACATTTCTTCATTGTTAACAACTTTTAATATTATAATATTTTTTTAATTATTTAAGATTTTCAGAAAAGCTGCAGAGTACAGACAGTTCACAGATGCCACCTGTGCAGTTTCACGACGTTTTCCTGTAGGGAAGGGTTCAGAGTTGAAAAGTTGGACACAGACCTGCACAAGGGGGATGACAGGAGCCTGATACAGCAGAGACCAGATGGTGCCTCCCAGTCCTCAGAGGCCAGGCTAACTCAGTTTTACCGTGAGAGGCAAGGTACTTTCACACTCACTGTAAAATCGGTCAGAAGGGATGGAGGACCCCGAGATACTTAATGGAATCTGATGTCACCAAGTATGTGAGGATCCAACGAGGGTACAGATCTACTTGCATCATCAAAAGAAATCAAAGATGGTCATGAAGATGAAGGCACTTACCCCAGTAAAAGATTTTGCCCAGTGTACATACCAGAGCAGTTTTCAGACTTGAACCCACTGACTAGGAGACCCCGGTTCCTCAGGAAGAAGAAGCCAGCAAATCCACGGTAAATATTTATTACGATACTGCCCCCAGTCCTTCCTCAAAGAGACCTGTGGTCATTTACTTAGGAAACTGTGCACCTTGGGAAGACAAATATCCAAACATGTTGAGGACTGTTGAATACAGGATTCAAACTGATATTTATACATTGGTGTACAGATCTAAACCCAGGCAGCCTGTTCCACGGTGGTCTGCTCTTAACCATTAGCCCACACAGTCCTTTGTCAAATGAGAAAAGAAAGCTCTCTCATTTCTTGCCCTTATCTTCACCTCTTGTTTTATCTCCTTCCTAAGAAATACTTTTTTTTTCTTTCTTTCTTTCTTTCTTTTTTTTGCATCTTACTGTTGTTCAATTTGATCCTGGATTAAATGGATGTGTGTAGAGGTAAGGAAATTAGCAGTTTTGGGTAATGATCTTGGTTCAAGCACTGTGCTGGGTCTTTTGAAGACATTTTATTATTTATACCTCATATTATAGAAGCAATCTAAGTGTGATCAATAGTTGAATGAATAAAGATGTGATACACACACACACACACAGAATAATACTCTGCCATAAAAAATGTAATCTTGCCATTTGTGACATGGTTAAACTTGAGGGTATTATGCTAACTGATATTTGGCTTTCTCTCAGACAGAGAAAGCATATCATATGATTTCACTTGTATATGGAATCTAAAAAACAAAACAACTAAACAAACAATTCAAAACCCAGACTCAGATGCAGAGAACAGATTGGTTGTTGTCAAAGGCAAGGGAGGGTGGGGGATGAATTGATTGAAAGGAAACAAAGGGTACAAACTTCCAGTCATAAAATAAGTCATGGGATGTAATGTACAGCATGGGTAATATAGTCAATAATATTGTATTAATTTTGTACGTTGTCCGATCGTAACCAGACTTATTGTGGTGATTATTTTGCAATGTATACAAAGGCCGAGTCACTGTATTGTACATTATAAAACTACTATATTTTGTGTCTATTATTGTGCAATGAGAATAGGTGTTATGTGCCTTTGTGTATTTAGGGCCCTTTAATTCAGTTGTGGAGAAAAATCAGTTTCATGCTACATACTTTCTGCCCAACTTGCTTGGAAGAAAGGTGCTCAGCTATTCTTTTTGCCAAGGTTTTGATGTATAAAAAACTGGAAGGATTCTTCTTTAAAATAAGAAACACTGGGTTCATTTTTAAACTAACTTAAATAGCTGCTTACCAATTATATAAAGTTATTGGAAATACGCTAATTATACCAGGAAGAACTGCGATATGCATGAAGACATTTATTAGCCATTTACCTGATCCTAGTTTGTGCTCTACTCGGATCTCTTCAGGTTTAAGAGCCTCTGCTGCCCTGACAGGAATGTATCCAACCGTACAGTCTCAGAATAGGTCTCGGGTCATTAAAGGGAGAAGCCCTTACTCTAGCAAGTTTTCTGTGTGTTCTCTACTCTGTTTCCAGTAAAGCTAAAGAATATGCATAAACACAATTTTGTTCATATGGGAGCTTTTTTTATTAGTGTTATTAAGTTCTCTAATTATAACCTCTTTAGGCTCTATGAGCTTTTTAAAAAAATTCTCTTCTGCAATTTGCGTTATTGTTATAACAAGTTGAAAATTAATCATGACACAATGTATAATCTCCCTTCTGTTAATTAAAAAACAAACCAGTTTCATGAAAACAGCTCTTCGCTGAAAAACTCATCCAATATTTATACTAATTATCCTTTGCTTCTTTTAAAACTAGAGAAAATCACATGCAATAAAGAGCAAAAAAGTATACATTTTCAATTTTTACTTTTTATGCTTATGTTTTTAAATTAGTTCAAAATGTTACAATAAAATTTTATTTACAGGAGGAAAAATCTTGGAGGAAGAAGTAATTTTTAAGTGCAGGTCTTTAAGACTGAATAGGATTTTAGAGATGGAGATGAGAAAACAGCTTTTAGAAAGATGATTATGATGAGTTGCTATTTACTGATTACCTACTTTGTTCCAGTATTAGTGTTTGCTTTTCCCCTATAATTTCAGTATATTTATATTTTTAGAACACCAAAGTTAGGTGAAATTATATCCATTTTACTCATTAGGAAACTAAGCTTGTGATATGATAAGAAACTACCAGAGGATCACCAATCATGTATTTGAATTGTACACATAACAGGCAAAGATTTAATGCAGAGCTACCTAAGAGGAAGACAGTGTTTTTCCACCGTGAAACATGAGATCACGGTCACCAGTTTCTGGTACAGTCATTTTCTAATTTTTGGCAAGGGATAGACATTGTGCAATAGTGATATAAAATCTCCATTTTAAATACGTGTTTTTAAATATAAATGTGACTCTATTTTCTTTTAAAAATTATATAAACAGGGACATAGGTGAATGCAGATATGGTCAAACTTGCGATGGTGATACTCAACTCAAGAAGTCTGGGTTGCATTTCAATGCGATGCCATTCAAAACATCCCAGACCCCTTGCCATCCAGTGTTCTACACTAATCATAGTTTTATGACAGCCTGAGGTAGTGCCTGGCCTCTGAGAACGAGGCACTTCAGCATCACAGTCAACTTCACTACAGCATTTACTCCTGACTCTCCTTGATAGAAGCAAATCCTTTGAAGAACTGAATGTGTCCTGTTTATAAATCATTGTTTAGGATGCTACAGCACATTTCAAAGAAATCAAGCTCTGTCCTATCGTTTGGTATTTCTGTGGACTCTGAAATTTTAATCACTTTTTGGAGACCCAGCCTTCAGGGGAGAGACACTATATTATTCTGCACTTCAACAGTGTTCTGAATCATGGAATCAGCAGAGATCATGGACTTTAGATCATAGGTGTTCATCATTAAAAAGATATATAAAAGAAAAATAGATGATTTTCTTCATGAAAAGGAGGCTGTGAACGGTTTTGATAAGTATGATACTAAAATATCAATTGACCTCCACATACTACTTTGGATAAGCTACTGGAACCTATATCAGACCTACTCAAAAAAATCAAAATAGGACTTTAGGCCTTCCTAGGGCTACTCAGTTTTTGGTAAAGTTGTTTCTACCAAATGCAAAAACTGCTGGGTCTTTTCACTGCCAACTAAGAAATATACTCTATGGCTCTGAATGCACCAATGTGCAGCATTTTCTAAATTATAGAGTATAAAGTTATTCATTATAAGCACAATAACTCCACTATCACCTATGGGGTATGCTTGTTGAGTACCTAAGGTATCACCTGTACAAATCAGCTCTCTCAGACTGAATATTTGCACCTGAATGTCACCTAAAAGTGACATTCCTTAGTCATAAATTGGTCTGAGATATCAATCTTATATGGCACCTTCAGATTCAATGAAGCAAAAATTCAACAAAGTGTGGCATTTCTTCCCTAGATACAGTGAGTACCACAGTAAACCCTTATGTAATGGCTGAGCTATACAAACATGACATCCCTGAGGCCAACCCGATTGTGTAACATAGGACGTTCAGAAACCACTAAGAAGATCGGAGGGAAATTGATGATATAATCTAAAAAAATAAAATAATTTCCATCTCTAAGTGACTGTTTCATAATAATTTGCAAAGAGTACTGTCATGAGCTTAAATGGATGAGACAACCTTTCTGTCTGTCTTCCCTTATTTCATGACAAGTCTTCAGTGATTGAATCTGAATAACAGTTGGAGATGGACATGTCACTGGTATTTAATGAGACCTAAAAAAGTAAAGATGTTCTTTTATCAAGAACTAAAATTGTCATTTATAATAATCATCTTACTATAAAAAAACATGTTCAAGTCAAATTTTTAATAATTTTCCATAGTCCACTGTTGTCATAAAATATTTTAATTACTCTGGAACACAATATGAAGGTAATATAGTGTCATGATTTCTGGGAACTTACTACCTTGAATCTCAATTCAGTGTGCAAATTTGTTTTTTCTCATTAAATGATCCCGGAAACATCTTTAACCAATATTACTAATTTAATTGGTCTCATAGTTTGTACCAATCTCTTCATTATAACAAGAATAATAAGATACGAAATACAAATTGTAATTAAAACTATCAAAAGTATTTTTTATTAAAAAAAATTTTTTTAATCCTCCCCTGAGGATATTTTTCCATTTATATTCAGATAGAATGGGAGGGAGGGAGAAAAAGAGGGAGGGAGGGAGAAAAAGAGAGAGGGAGGGGGAGAGAGAGAGAGAGAAGGAGAGAGAGACATCGATGTGAGAGAGACACATCAACTGGTTGCCTCCCGCACGACCCGACCAGGGCTGGGGATGAACAGCAACTGAGGTACGTGCCCTTGCCTGGAATCGAACCCGAGACTCATTGGTCTGTGGGCCGACGCTCTAACTGCTGAGCCAAACCGGCCCGGGCAAAAGTATGTATGTATGTATGTATGTATATATTTATTTTTAAACAATCTGAAACTTAACAGAAAATGTGTAAGAGCACCTTAAAACATTTATACTATTTGAGTGTGAGCTGTTGACATGATGCTACTCTTCCCCAAACACGTCAGTGTGTGTTCCTTACATATGAAGACAGTCTTCAGCATAATCCAACATGGAAACTGAAAAAAGTAAATTAACATATAGGACTGCTACTCAGTCCTTTACTTTGCATCCTATCAGGAGTCTCAGGATTTAAACTTCTCCATTATTGACAATGTTCACTTTGACAAATAATTAAAATAGTGTTTGCCAGGCTGCTCTACTAAAAAGTCATGCTTTCCCTTTGTAACAGGTAAGTGCTTTGTTGGAAGTTATTTTGAGACCATGTAAAAATCCTATTCGTATCCCAAAGTTCAATGTCTTTGTTTATAACAATATGAGCACAGGATACCTATGCCATGATCCATTACTGTCGTTATTGGAGAGTCCAAGTTTTCCAGATTTGACCCTGGGAAACCCCATCAAAGCTGGTTCCTATGTACATTTAACATGTACCCATTACTTTTCTTAACATTTCTTTACGGTACAAAAAGAAGTTCCAGTCTCACCTGATACTTTCCCTGTTCCAATCCTGGCATTTCTTTATGGAACCATCTCCCATCTTTTGGGCAGCCGCTGTCATTACTTTCATACATACTGCAACACCAAAGTGCGTCGCCACTTACTATTTGGCTCTAAGTACTTACTTCCTTTCAGAGCAAATTATTTTACATCTTTGCCAACAGTTGGTATTGTCAGACTTTTGGATTTCTTCCATACAAATAAGTGTGTAATGATATTTCACTGCTGTTTTCATTTGAATTTCTCTAATGATAAATAATGTTGAGCATCTTTTAATAAGCATAATATTTACTGTACATATGTATTCTTTGAAGTCTGTTAAAACCCTTTGGCCATTTCTATAAATTGTGCTGTTTATTTCCTTATTTTTGAGTTTTAAGAGTTCTTCATACATTCTGGTTATGTATGAATCCTTCAACAGAGAGCCGATTTACAAATCTTTGCATAGTCTGTTGTTTGTCACTTCAATCTCAGTGTCTTTTTCAGAGCAAAAGTTTTTAATTTTGATAAAGTCCAATCACCTTTTTTTCCTCTCTCAGGGAAAACACATTTTGGTTTTGTGTCTCAGATGAATCTTCAGTTATGTCCTGGGGGCACAGGGTTTGCTGCTCTTCTCTGAGACTAAGGCTTTCATTTCACAAGGAAGTGGGGACCCCAGCACTTTCTCACAGTGCTGGCTGCTCCTCTTCTCCCAGACTCTACCGTGGAGACTAGGCCTTCCATTGTCCCCCACCCCACCTCCAACCTTTCTTGTGAGTACCTTAGAAGTTCATGGAGAAGATCCTGAGAATGAGTACAAATTGCCCTCTTGTCTGTGGAAAGAGGGAGGGGTTATCCTCTCACTATATTCCACATTCAGCCTTTAGCAATTTGTTGTCAAGTTTAACCGCATTCTTGCTCCTAAGGTGCCCAGCATCTCATCCTCCCATTCTACGCACAGTTGAGGTTGTGGTGTAAGGTACAGTGCTGTCTGGGTTCTATAACCTTAGAGGGACCTGTTTTTCATTAGATATCTGGTAATGTGCTTGTCCTAGGACTTCAGCTCTCTTATGGGTACAAAAAAAGTTACAATTTTTTAGTTTATTTACTTTGTTCTTGTGTTTGGTTGACAATGATACACTTTTTCCAGTTTTCTATATCCCAGGCAGAAGCAGAACTCTGGATAACTTTTAAATTGTTTTTGCATTAAAAACTCAGAGGCTCTGAACAGACATTTTTCCAAAATAAAAACTCAATAATAAATTCTTCAAATGATTAACTAAACTTGCTATGTGTGCATTTGTGTGTGTGTGTGTGTGTGTGTGTGTGTGTGTGACTCACATACATGAAAGTGAAAAGAGGTAAGTTGCCATTTTATTCTAATAAGTAAAGTTACAAAGAAGTTAATGAAGATATTAAAAACTCTAGTGTGACAATTTATTACACAATTTAGCCTAATTTCATAGTTGATTTATACACTGGCATTTTATATTAGATGCCAGTGAACATAATGAGATATAAAATTACAGGACTGTATAAAGCTTGTAAAGAAGACAAGAATATATATCAAATGGAATTTACTGTTCAGGGAAGTTTCTGATTACCTGTACTTTACCCTGGGTTATTAAAGATCAACGATTTCAAAAATAATCTGAAAATAGTCTGGGGAATCCCATCTCTGCTGTCTCTATGGGCTAAATGAACAAATATCAATACTTTATGAATTTGGCTCTTCAAACAGTTCACAGTGCTTTTGGTATTTTACCTCATAATACAAATTTTATAGCCTTGCCCAAGCCAACTACCAAAATAATGTTTCCCTCCAGCAATAAATGTAATAAAAACTAGCCCAAAACCCCTAAAGAAATCAAAAGGAACCAAATTATGGTGTCATCTTCACTGAAAATGCAGCCAAGGACACCATCCACACACTGCAAACTGCTGATGTGCCCATTAGGAAACCTGCTAGAAAGACTGACCTGTCGGGACGGGACGGGGCGGGGGCGGGGGTGGGGGTGAGAGGGTGGTGCGCCCAGGCTCCGAGGTGCAGACCACAGGGATGTGGACAGGCGTGCTAGTGGTGTCTGCAGTCATTCATCACTCGGAGGGGTGGGATCCAAGCCATGCTTAGAGTGGTATCTTGGTGTAATATTAATACATTCCCCTTTGGCTAAAATACGTTTTTCATCAGATCTATTCTGGGAACTTGACCATCTCCAGGTTTTTGCGGGAAATGTGGGGTGGGGGGGGGGGAATGAACATCCTGTCCAGTCACCAAGAACTTTAAACCTAAAATGACATGAACACATGGAAAGTATTCTGATTTGTTTAGGGTTATGCAGCAATGTATCCAGGATGACGTGGATCCAGGCGCAATATTCTCACCAAATTCCCAGAAAATGGAATTTTTTTTTTTTTGGCCTCTTAAATTACACAGACAGAATTCATGAGATTTGCCCTGTCTTGTTTTTCTGCTTTAGTTCCTATCAATCCCGTGCTTCTCCCTCTCCTTCAAGAAGAATAAAAATTTCTCCTTTTGTCTAAGTCTGTTATCTTTTCCAAACTTTCCCACATTTCAAACCCTCCTTACAGTCCATCAGTAAACTCATCACTAACCCTAACTGGTCTTTCCTTACCAGGTGTGCACACTCCTGTCCACTGTGTCTTCTTCAGTTGTTGTTCTTTCTAGAAAGAAAAAATGTTTTTGTTTTTTTGGTTTTTCTCCCAGTGCCACAGATCCTTGTATGTCTACCTCCTTTGCATATCTATCCAAAGATCCTGAAGTTTGAAACTGGAATGACACGTTGATTGCATCATTGCTGGGCAGTCTTCACGAAAACTTCCCTGGAAGTTAAAGAGTTAAGTACCAGAGGGAAAGGTAGCAATTGTGGAGGCCAAGACTCAGTGACTCAGTTTGCTCTGGTTGAACATTAGATACTAGTCATTTTTTACTCAAACCAAATTATTTCAATCTGTTTATTACATTACTCATGAAATAAACTTACTCAGAAAGCTTGGTGTTGACCGGTTAGGCTATCGTGGCTTCAGATCCCACCTGCAGAAAGCCCTGAGCCCATGCTGTAACAGCACCAGGATGTCACTCCATGTCTCTGCCAACCTGCCTTCAAGCATACTCTGTCCAACTCGGTTCCCATCCATGGTCACATTTCAAACATATCACATGACTTTTGAGTCATTTGAAGGGATCAAAATCCATGTTCAACAAGATTCATATTCAGGTATTTTAAAAATGCATCCATTCTAAATCAGAACTTTAATCTCGTTTTCAATCGAAAGGTTTCCTCCTCCAATACACCCCTGTACCATTAATCTGGGTCTATAGTGGGAGAGGTAAAATATGTTCTTTCATTTTTACTTGACCCCCCACCTCACCCTATTTTCTGGGTTTTCTAGAGCCTGTGAGAAGTTTAGAGAAACAGGGACATTTTATATTTGCATTTCTCTCTTCCTGCCTCACACTGGCTGACGTCTAGTGTCCCTCTGTATGGCAGGCATAAAAACGTAGGCTTTTCTGCACAGCATAGTGTTCCCTGCAGGCCCTGTGGGGCTTGGCCTGTCACATTTTTTAAATATGGCCCGTTACAGTTGGGCTGCAGTCCTGTCATTCATCCCTCCTCAATCCATGCTTCCCACAGTCCTCAATACAACCTTTACTCTTCATCCCGTCCTCTGATTCCAGTGGCTTTTCTTATGGCATTTCTTTGTTTATTAATGTTTGTGATTCTCCCATGTAAAAAAAAAAAAGTGTGCTAAAGATAAACACTGGCATAAACACTAAAGACCAAATACTGGCATAGTCTAAAGAATTAAAAATTAGTTATTCGGGGGTATATCATTAAGTATCTCCACAGTTGATCAGACGCACCTCCTTTCCTACCTTACCAAAGCATTTTATTAATGTCCATTTGCAAGACATCTAGAAATAAGACTGAAGTCTCCATCTCCTTTTCATATAAATCTATTCTTCCAGGATACTGAGAATGCTAACAACGTCAAAAAGTTTCTTTTTTGACAATATCAGATGTAAATACAGAGCCACAGATTCCCTTTACCTAGGTAAATTTCCTCTGCTTGTCATTTTTAAATTTTTTACTTTGTAAAGGACTAGCTAAGAACCTGAATGTCAGTTCTGTTCAGAATAATGAATTTAAAATCGCCAGTGACAGACGCTCCTTATTGTCTGTTTATACAGGAAAAGGTAATAGAGGGCAGTGGATCTCACAGACCTGACATGGAAGCTTTTCATCACTGCAGATCCAAAACACAGCAGAAAGCAAAAATGCCACATAATTCACACTTAGGCTAACACAGGCCACAGCAAGAGGAAGCAAAGTCTATGCATAAAATTTTTTCTACTTAAAATACATCTTTGCACATGATGGAGTTTGCCTGAAGTGCCACACGCCACAGAACTAGGTAAGTACACACAGATTCTATTTGCATAGTACACTGGATACACTTTAACAAATATTTAGCTTTGCATAGCCTATTTGTTTATAAAATACCTACCCCCTTCTAAGAGAAGGCTGTCTTGAAGAAGGGGATGTGGTCCAAGGCTGCCTCTAGGGAAGTCTCACATAGGGAAACCGGAGTGTACCAACCCTTCCCCCAACCTGCACCATTCCCTATGTGTGAGGCCAGTTGAAACAAACATCAGACACAGTCTTGAAAAAATAAACACATGCCTACATACACAGAAAACCCTGGGTGTTTCCTGGAATTCCCTGTACCGTTCGTTTGCTCCTCTCAGTTAACTCCCCAAACTTCTGCACTGTGTCTTTTCACTCCAGGATGAGGACCTGAACAGAAAACACCCCCCACGCCTTTTGCCCTTCGATCTGGTCAGAACACTGAGAGCCCAGATGGATATTGGAGGGAAGAATAGGGCAGAGGGATAAAAGGGTAGTCATGGTATTTATTCTCCAGCTCCCTCTATGAGAGGTCACTCTGGATTGACGATACCCTCTACCCCAACTGAAGGTCACAACTTTTCTCAAGTTGGCTCCTCCACAAAGCTGTCTTCCTCCAAGTTATAGAAACCACTCCCTTCCCTCGTTTCTGCCGGTCAAAAGATAACAGCTGGTATTGGCCCCAGGATATGACCTTCCATCACTTCTTAAAATATGCCCTTTATTAAACCATTCTTGAATGATGTAATTTGGAGTGTGTCACTGTTTCCTTCTGGAACCCTGGCTGAATGGCATGAGGGTGGACAATACACCTGCTTCATTCTCCACCATACACTGAGTGGCTTGCATAATGTATGACAAGGGCACATGATAAACAATTCAAAAAAGGAGAGAAGAAGGGTGGGACGGAGGGAAAGAGGGAGAGAAGGAGGGAATCTGCCTACAGGATAGATTTCTATTCCTTCCTTTGGTGATTATCTGGGAGGGGCCTGTATGCTAATTATAGCGAGTCTCTGTCTCAGGTCTCCCCTCCAACATCTGAGGTGGACTCTTTAAAAAAACTGATTTATCTGTTTTGATTTGAGATGTCCTAACAATTCACTCTCTGTATAGCAGTCAGGTTGATTTCTCTAAAAATGCATGTCTCACCCAGCAGCTCCCAGCTGCTCACAGGCTTACAGATCAAGCTCAAACTTCTGAAAGTGGCACATAAAACTTGCCGTCTCTACCTCCTACCATCTTCTTTAGACTCATCTATCATTTTGACAGCTCAAATATCCTAAAGACGCTCCACTCTGACGATAATCTGGCATGTCCCCTCCAAAATAAAGAACTTTCAGCAGAATGGAGACCTGTTCTCAGACCAGATACATTCCGGAAGCATGCAGAGAGAAAATATTCTAAGAGTAGGTTAGTGATCATGGAAAAAAATGAGTAAAATATTCATCGAAGGACAAAGTTCAAAACTCCCTTGTCTTACACTTTAGTTCCCTGTTTCCCATCCCCTACAGAAATCGGACATTCGATATTTTTAAGTAATATTAAAATTTGGGATCAATCAGAGATTTTGTAGTTATTGCTTCAACATAAACATGATTGAAAGGGGAATGTATTAGAAAATTGTCAGGTAAATCAGAGATCAGGGAGAATAACAAAAGCTCTAAATTGGGTAAAAGGACGAAAGCAGAGACTCTGCTAAGGTGGAGAAAGGTGATGCTGCTACACATTGTCAGCAGGTCGCCACCACTGGACTGCAGGAACTCCATTTCTTCCTCCCTCTCTTTTCTCTGTCCGTTAATTATGTGAAGAGCATCAGGACATACACCTAAGGTTTTGACAATGGGGAAGGCGTAGTTTTCTAAAAGGAAATTAAGTGCTATTATGAACAGAATGGAGACTAGATGCTGAGGGAAGGATACAAAGCCACTGTGTGAAGCAGAAAATGCCACTGAAGTTAGATTGTCATTTTTTAAAACTTAGGAAAAAAATTTAAAAGTACACGTATTAGTGAGTAAGAGAGATAATGATGGACTTTTAAATGCAGGCCATAGAAATAAATGAAGTATGATGGACTAACATAATATTTTTAAATGTGTTTTGGATCACAATATTCCATTCATCTATATCTAAGTTACTACACCAAACTAAAAGTAAAAACTCCCTTAAATATTTCAATGTATCATTTAATGATTTGTTTGTAATCTAAAATAGACAGTTTAACATTTTTAAGGATTTTCCTTCGACTGAAATATTTTAAGTCTTCTTTCCCCTTTCCCCCTCTGTGAGAACCTGTGTCAGTGGAGGAACACAGCTAATCCAAGGGGAAACTCAATACAATAAACAGATTTGATACACCCAACAAATATCACATTATAGGAACTGTTCAGAAAAGCAATCAATCAATAGAGTAGGATGCACTTATTCTGTGTTCCATCGTGATGTGCAAAGTAAACACCATGCTTTGTGTTGTCATTTCCCTTGGCTTGCGGAACATAATTACAGAATTATCGGCTGTCTGCCCAGGATGGATGTCTAATCTCAAAAGAAGCTGATCGCACACAGCTTGTCCCATTTGTTTTGGTCCGCTTTAATATCAAGTGCAATGACTGCTGGTTTGACACAATTTTAGCACAGAGATTATAAGATTATACCTAGTTATATATCACCCATGGAAGGAAAATTCACTGTTTCTACTACACCAGCCTTTTCCCATCTGCCTTCAATATTTAGAGCCTTCTAAGGAAAGGAGGCATCAAAGTCATAAGGCCCCATCAGTAAAAATACAATAAAGCAGCCACATATTTTCATATATATAAGCCCCTCATCTGTTGGTTGCATTTAGGATTCTCTTGGTTATACACCAACTCATACAAATTTAAGTCAAAAGGCAGTTGTTTAGTGCAGCAATTTTCAACCGGTATGCCGCAGAGTTTTCAAAGCATACAACACCTGACTATTTAGTCAGGGGCACTGACCTCTTTTCCCTTAGATTGTCAAATTTTAAAAAATGACAACAGCCAACACAATAACAGACATCCAGTATAAATGAATCAAAATTATACCTATTTTTGGGGGGTCATATCGGCAAAAAATAAATTTTTTGGTGTGCCCAGAATTTCAGTAATTAGTTTGTGTGTGCCATGAGATGAAAAAGGTTGAAAATCGTTGGGTTAGTGCAACACAATATTGAGTATGACTTTGCACTTTATCATGAAATTGATGACTGGCACCCCAGATGAAAACTGGAGGCCTCCGACATTCTCCATTTTAATAAGATTCCGCCAAATGTTAGTGAATGTTGCAGGTGAAAATTTCCAGAAAGCAGACCCTGAGACACAGTTTAGAGTCTGAGATGTTTATCAAGGAGCACCACGAGGATGAACAGTGTGGAAGGGAAGGGGAGGGATCAGCACTGAGAAGAGAAAGAGGCCAAACTGCGGTCTAGGTCAGACAGCCTCACCAGAGCCCAGGAATCATTTGGAGCTGAAGGCACCCTTCAGAGGTGTCCTGCTTTGGGACAAAACCAACGGGCTTTTATCTCCTGCCTCCATCAGCCGCCAGGTGTGAACTGACCCTGGAAGGACATGCCTCTTGGTGAGACAGCTCTGTGGTTGACACAATCACTCAACAGGGGGCGACTATTTGCTACAGCACCTGAGGTAGCAAGTCCTTCCTCAAAGAGGGATCTGGGTGGCACACACTCCTGTCCACGCAGACCCCCACGCACCACTGAGATCCACCTCTGCATGTACGCGCAGGGAACAGACCTTCAGGAACCTCGTGAGCCTCACTTCTCCAAAGGAATGAACTAGTAGGTAGAAGCTGCCGCCCCGTCCACAGCTGATGCTGATCTTCACAGTCCTCCACTCCCCAGGCCAGATGTCGCTGCTACCACCTCTGCTGGTCTCAGGGGCTCACTGGATGCCATGACCCAAACTCCCATCCCAGAGGGGACTGGGCCTCAAGTCAGTATGCCATTTTCAGGCTGGAGTTGCCATTACTGTTCATTAGTAAAAATGGGGCAATGGGCTGACTTAACAGAATAAAACAGACTCAGGGGCTAAAACGGAGATTTTTCTCACTGTTCTGGAAGCCAGAAGTCTGAAATCAAGACCCAGCAGGGTTGGTTTATGATGCCTCTCTCCCTGGCCTGCAGATGGCCGCCTTCTCACCATGCCCACAGGGCCTTTCCTCTGCACGTCAAAGAGCACTGCGTTCTCTCTCCCTCCTCTTAAAAGATGCCAGTCTTATTGGATTAGGGCTCCTCTCTATGACCTCATTTTATCTTATTACCTCTTTAAGGGCCCTATCTCCAAATGAAGTCACATTGGACATCAGGGCTTCAACATACTAATTTGGAGGGGGAGACAATTCAATTCATAACAAGGAACACCAAGCATGCCTAAGTAGCTCACCTTGGTTCCTGAAGTATTGCCCCCGCCCCAACACTGGGTCAGGATCCTGCCAAGGTCGTATCTCCACTGTTAGTCTCAAAACACAAAAGTTCAAAGTGCCCAACGGGATCCTAGTAAGAGTGTGCTCACTTTGGGGACCAGGACATCTAACCCTGCACTGTCTAGATTTGCAGGGACAGGAAGCATGCACCCCGACACAGGTCAGTATAAATAACAGCACCTGAGATCACTCCTGTTCACTCTGGTTCTCACAAAGATAAACACAGTTGACTGCCCTGGTTGGTTCAGCTCAGCAGTTAGAGCGTCGACCCACAGGTTCATTCCAGTCAAGGGCACATACCCGGGTTGCAGGTTCAGTTCCCAGCCCCAGTTGGGGCATGTGTGGGAGGCAACCAGTTGATGTGTCTCTCTCACACTGATGACTCATATTCTCTCTCTCTCTCTCTCTCTCTCTCTCTCTCTCCCCACACACACAACCCTCTCCCCATCCCTTCCCCTCACTTCCTTCCACTCTATCTTAAAAAAACAACAACAACAGAAAAATATCCTCAGGGGAAGATTAACAATAAATAAATAAATAAATAAATAAATAAATAAATAAATAAATAAATAAATAACACAATTGAGCTATGGCTAAAGTAGTGAAAAGAGATTTTATTCAGATAGTAAGGGAGAGAGGTGAGCTCCATTCCAATGTGTGCAGAGGTGAGCATGAGGCAGGGGGGAGATTATGTATATAAAACATACATTTTAAAGTTTTGCTCAACATGAATTAGTTATCAATATTATTGTGTTTGCATTTCCATAACAGATATTTGGGTAAGAAATTTTATCTGTGGCTTTGTGACAGAACCAAGCTAACTGGGTCCTGTGTACAATTGTCACTATAACACTGTTCACGAACACTAAGACGAAAAATAGTAACATTGTAATCAATGTGAATTGTATGACGTCTCTCTGCCAAGTGTTTACATAAATTACTTCTTTAATCTTCACAAACTTCCTAGTATGTAGCTACTATATATAGTATCATATATTATAGTATTATAAAATAGTATAGTGTTTTATATATATTATATATATAATTTTTTTTTATTCTAGGAAATAAGGAAGGAAACAGGCCCAACATTTATTTTAAAAATAAACACATACCTGCATATTTCAAACTGTGCAGTCCTGAGATACATTAAACATTTCTCTAATGACCATTATATTCTACAATACAAATTCAAGTACCTAAATAATAGATTTTTCACAAAGTTCATCATATATTCTCTCACTGAGAAAAACAATGAACTTTTGAGGAATTGTTAAATGATTTAGCTGTAAAAGAATAGGATTTATTGCCCACTGAAGCTAACTGCTTGGTGGAATTTACTCAGTCTGCCTTCATCTCACAGGAAGAGAAATAAAATCCACACGTCTGCTATTGTCCTGCAGTGCTAGTGAGTGTCATTCGAAACCGTCCTCTTACTACAGGGAGGCTGAATGCAGGGACTTGCGTCAACCATTACACTCAAGTACGCGAGAGGAGAAAAGGGGAAGGCAAGACATGTGGGTACAGAATGGTATATTGTCCCAGCCTGCATCACTCCGACCGGAGGTCACGCATCTCCTGAACCACAGCACAAACATTAATACATTGTGGGATATAGTTCCCAGTTCAACTTAAGTACTTGCCTAAAGTGGATTCCACTGTCTTTAAAATCCCCTGAACTAAATAAAGCAAAGCGCTCTAACTTTTGGTTGTATTCACGTTGTCACATTGCCATCTTGTGGCTGTCGTTGGTAGAAGAGGAAATATACCCCAGGCCTGTCTGCTTTGACCCTGGGGAATAAAGGCATGGTATCATCTCAGCCCTCAGGAGAGGCGGAAAACGCCTTGTTGCACTGACTGGCAGCTCTGGGATCAGAAAGAATACAGTAGAATTTCTATATAACGTGGCAGTGTGATTGCTGAGTGGGAAAGGCATCTTCTAAATTAAGAATAAAGTAAGTGGAAACTAAATTAAAAGCTGCAACAGTCTTGGTACAAAACACCATAGAGTTCTCCAGAGAAGGACAATGAGGTTATTTTCTCAGGAGCCTGTACTCTTTTCTCCGACTTGGACAGCTACAGAATGGATGCTTCCCAGGGGCACAGACGATTGGACTCCCGATTCAAGCAGCTTCAGACCAAGCTGAAAGCAGAAGCTACTCTAAACAGTCTCCCGGCTTGGTTGATTTAAAAGCCCCCCAAAGACCTGCGTCAAAACAATATAATTCCCATGCCCTCTGTTGCCCTAAATTACCAACCCTATTGCATTTTGAGTTGTTTTTTTTGTTCCTAAGAAAAATCTTCATTTTAAACATAAATGGCATAACCTAGTATGGCTGCATATTAACATCTAAATACATTTGCCTGTGGATTCATTAATTCATCAAAATTTGCCAACTTTAATATTGGGATCTAAAAGGAAAAGCATGGATTCTGTAAAGCACAAGTTGGTCTTTTGTTTGTTTTTCTAGAATATTCCAGAGCAGGGAAGTTTTCAAAAGAAAGATGATCTATCTGGGTGACCCAGCAAGCAGTTCCTGCTAAGTTAGTGGTGGGAAACGGGGTGGGGAGGTGTTAATAATGGTTCAGGGAGCCTGGGAGGAGGAAAAGGGAACAAAGAGCAGGGCAGGGCATTTAAAGGAAAGTCACAGGATCTGGAAGACTGCATGTCATACTGCCGTTGTTTGAGACTGCTCCGCAATCTGACCCATCACTGTCTGTGACACTCCAGGAATACTGGATAGAAAGCAAACAGCAGTTCCCAAGACGCTGCTGTTATGACCAGAATGACAACCTCAGGCTGAAGAGACTCTAAGACCTCCAGCGTACCTGGTGGAGCCGCTCCAAGTGAGCTCACCAAAAGCACAGATTAGCTGCACCACACATGATATTTATTTCCAAAAGCCCATTTATCATGAGAGATTCTACTGATTAATAACTTCAAGGCAAGAAAAAGGTCTTCCTTTTCTGCACCAGCTGGTCATCAAACCGTGGGAAAGACCTGAACTGTTTATTAGGTTTGAAGTGTCATTTTTTCATTTCCTTTAAATTTTTACATTTCCACTCATCTTGAAAAGGTTATATTGTCTTACTACAGTCTCCTAGTGATTTGAGACACGTGGATTTTCATAAACAACAAAAATACATGTTTCTACCTCCACCTCAGTAAATGATTACTATCCCTTCTATTTGTTGTCTACTATTAAGAGATATGTAGTTATTATTATAATTTGGGGAACACTCAGGCCTTGTACACGGGGGGCAAAGGTAGGTTTACAGTTGTAATGTGTGAAACAGTTTGTTCTTGTACTGTTATTTACTATTGAATTATTTTCCATGTGAATAACTGTGAACCTCCCTTTGTCCCACCCTGTAGGTATGGATGCCCACTTCAGAAGTTAGCAGAGTTATCACCTCTTCTTCGATAATGTCCTACACTTTTATCAGTATGGTAATTGTCTGACAGTGGTCAGCATATCACTAGAGACATTTAGAAATGAAATTATAAAATTGACTTGCTTTTGAAATTGAAGAGAAATTATCTTATTATCAATAGGAATTCTAGTCATCTCAAATATCAATCCTCTGAAGAAAAATTGTTTTAGATAATCCTTGTAAAGACAAATATCATTACAGAAATTTTTGGCTTAAGGAAATTGAAAATAATCTATAAAGAGGAGACATTCTAGGAAGTTGAAACAGCGGTTCCAGTCTCAACTGATATCTTTATTTGGGTACAATATTTAGTTAAAGGAATACACTTTGAAAAGTGAGACCAAGGGGCCAATTGTAATATTTACATTACAAAAATGTACAAGATACCAGGTTAGGTCAAACTTTAAGACGCATGTTTCTGTCATTGTGCTGCAGAGGCCCCAGACGGAGCCCACCTCATGTCCTTTGCTGGGACTCAGAGTTGGCCAGGCATGACAGATGTCCACTGGAGAAGGTCTGAAAGTGGGTAAGTTTTGTGGCCTGAGCTGATCTTCCTCAGCTGAAGGGAAAGAGATGCATGAAGTCTTAGCCTCTTCCCAGAATGAAATCTGAGCCAAATGGCAAAAGAGGCTGTAGGCGGATAACTGAGCTATATTCTTGACACACTAGACTTGGTTCTAGTCCTTGACGAAGACTATGTAAACTTGAATCACAAAATCAATATTCTCTCCAGTTCTGCTTATACTCATCATCGCTCTAGGGGCTGTAGCACCCACCACTCTGAGTCCCAACTTGGCAAGTATCAGCATCTAGGTTCTGGCACTGACTGGTATTGTTAAGGTGGGCATCAGCTATAGTGAGAGACACATACCTATGCTTTTCACAGCCAACAGCTGGAGCTGCAGAGGAAGAATGTGGCCTTTTGCATCCCCTGCCCTCTCCGCTTCTGGTGGTTTGGCATGGATAGTATGATGAAGAGTGAGGCTTCTAACATATAACAGCAGCCTTTAGCTAAACTCACAACTGAGAAGGTCATTTCTCTGGCTTGGAATTCCACGTATTTCAAAGCCATAGCCGTTCCCTTCCTAGCTGCCCCACACATGCACAGAGCAGTACTAGTAGGTTACTCACCTGAAGGCTTTACCAAGAGAAGAGTGAGTCCTGCAAAGCAGCACAGCCTGTATGCCGGTCTCCTTATGCAAACTTATTTCGACTTCAGAATCTTTTGCTGCTGACGTGTATTAATTTGAAAGCATGCACTTAATTTTGTGAAAATCAGCTGAGCTCACAGTTGAGCTCTGAAAAAATTACACATTTGGTATGACAGTGCAATGTTAATTAATTGGTTAATGACTATAGAACACCGATAACATTCATTTCTCTGAACACTTGCAGGGTTTTCTTCAATTCGTTTTACTACCACCTATTTTGCATTTGGAACTTCCATTTACCATAAGAGGAAAGATGTGAACACTAACATGAATAGACCTCAATAACAGGAATATATACATCTACAGTTGCCCTAGACAATAATGAGCTTGAGGCTGCTAGTGTTCTGGCTCCATTCAGGGCCTGGTTACTGATGACAACATTCTTCGAGCCATACGATAGACAGATCTGAAAAAAGTCACTCTGAAAATTCTTAGCTGGCTCAGGAAATTCTAAAAATACATGAAAGTCTAACTGTAATCCTGGTGTCTTGCTTGTCATGCTGCCTTAATTGGGTTCGCGAGAAAAGAGATAGTAAAGGGTGAAGAATAAAGCCGAGGTTGAATAGGAAGACAACTCCACAAGTGGGAGAAACTTGACCTTGACCACAGATAACCACTAAAATGGCATGCAAAGGCAGGTGTGGTTGAAGGTTAAGACTGAATTTACCTACCCCAGTGGAAAGCTGCAGAAAGCTATGATGTTGTCATTCTCAACTCTGGTCTGAGAGAACAGTCTCCTACTCCCGTCCACCATCCCCTCAACCCAAGTTCAAGGGGGCCGCCACATCTTTTCAAATTCCATACGGACTAACTGGCACAACCACTTTTATTTTCCAAATTTTACTCAAGTTATATTGTATTTCAGTATGAACCATTCAACCAAATAATTCAGAGAATTAAAAAGAATCTAAGCTTCTAAATTGTCTTATAGACTATCAAACATATGACTAAGAGAAGTAGAAATTGCATTCCATTATGATATAAAAGCAGAAATATCTGTTCATTCCCATCTAATATAAAAAAGTAACTTTTCCTATTACCAATTAGATTTTACTATCTTTTAGATAATATATTTCCCTTGTTATTGAGAGTCAATATCAAAGTCACAGTCATTTGTAGTTTTGAAGACATGTAGTCACTGAAATTAAAAATACAAGCTTTTTTAAAATTCTGCGGCAATATCTCTCTCCATCATTGTTCTTTGTCATTCTCATATTTTCTTTGCAAAGATCACAACTTCACTTTCCACCTGCAAAACTGCATTTAACTGAGCTCCACTAAGATGTAAATAACTTTATATTTTTCCTTTCTACTGTGTCATTAAAATTAGAAGGTGAAGGAATTAAGAAGTACAAATTGGGTGAACCTCAAAGGGAAGGGGGGGCAGGAAGAGACAAACCAAAGAACTAATATGTAGGTATGCATAACCAATGGACTCAGATGATAGTGTGGGGAAGGCAGGAATGGGGAGGAGGGGGTTAATGGGGGGGGGGAAGGAGGGACCATATGTAATACATTCAACAATAAAGATAAGTTTTAAAAAAAAGTAGAGATTTCATATAAATCTCCACTGAAAATCTTCACTGCAGTTTAGTTTTTTAATTTGTTGGTGATAGAAAGTGGTGCCTTTGCATTATTATCAAAAATATATTTTATTTTGGCCCAGCCAGTGTGGCTCAGTGGTTGAGCATTGACCCATGCACCAAGAGGTTGCAGGTTCGATTCCCGCTCAGGGCACATGCCCAGGTTGTGGGCCTGATCCCCAGTGGGGGGCATACAGGAAGCAGCCAATTGATGTTCTCTCTCATTGATGTTTCTATCTCTCTCTCCCTCTCCCTTCCTCTCTCTCTAAAAATCAATTTTAAAAAATCTTTAAAAAAATATTTATATATATATTTTTTATTTTGTGTGTGGGGTGTGTGTGTTGAAATAAACCCTGCTTTATTCAGAAAGCAAAACGTTAAGAATCAGTCCTAGTTTAAAACCCCATTTGCACATCTTTGAAACCAGAAGCAGGACATCCCTAAGCCACACCATCTACCACCAGTGTCCTTGACTGACAGAAACCTGGATGAGGGAACTGATCAATCTTCATTGTCCTGCTCAACACTTAGCATGCCAAGAACCCAACCTGGGCTTGAGAGAGAAGCAATGGGTCTGGAGAACCTTATGCTCTTTAAAGTATCTGAGGAGGGAGGGGGGCAAGGCTGAGGTCCCTCCTCCCACCTGGTCTCCATGGCTATCACCAAGGTGTCACTTATAATGCTGGTTACTCAGAAGGTCAGTCATGAGGTGTGGTGGATAAGGGGATGCCAAGATGGAGGCATGGAATTGCATGAAGATTACAGGTAGGGAAGAGGGTGTAGGCTTGGCCAGGACTCTGGGCAAAGGCAGAACGCTTGCTCCTTCTATTCCCAACGCCCTTCAGTTTGCTTTCTTGTGAGGCAAAAATAGGAAGCCTCTCCATTGCAGGGATCAACAGGCTTTTAATTCATGCTGGCCATCTGAAATGATCTTGGAAAAATATTAAAAGTAAGGAAGAGTATTCCTTTAATCAGCTCCATCATCTTTTCCTATGTACTCATTTATCAGAGTTTCTTCATTGTTCTGGTTTATATTTTACTTTAATATTTTTAAACATTTATTGAACTTTTCTTTGTGGCCTAGTATCTAATATTTAGTTGGGGTAAATATCCATAAATAAGTGAAAATTTGTATTGACTACAGCACATAAAATGCATTACACATCTATTGATTCTACTTTTTTTTTTTTCCTTCAAAAATGCAAACAATGAATCCACAGGGTGCTTCTACTTTTTTGCTGAATTATTTATATCAGTTAATTAAATAAAAATTAATTTGGTGCTATTATATAGTGGGTCCTTATTTTAATTTTATCTACATGACCAGTCACAGATTCAACATTTTTATTTAGTCTCCCTATATAATTATATATATTTGTATAATTTTTTTCTTTTGCTTATATAAATTTTTGTTTTCTATATTTTGATTTTATATTATTCAGCATTAGGACTTCTGTTTGTTGTCACACAATGATTATTGTTATTGCATTTTGTTATTTGTTATCCATGCTTTCCTTAATTTTATTTTAATTGAATTCAGTTCATTATATCTTTCATTGTTATCTAATGTTTTTTCAAGATCTCTAGATTGAGCCCTGGCTGGGCAGCTCAGGTGGTTAGAGCATCGTCGTGATACGCCCAGTTTTTGTGTTTGATCCAGGGCACGTACAAGTAGCAATCAATGAATGTATAAATAAGCAGAACAACATATCAATGTCTCTCTCTCTTTCTCCCCCTTTCCTCTCTTTCTAAAAATCAATCAATAAAAAAATATGTTTTAAAAAAAGATCTCTATCTTGCAAATGCCATGATGTTGAATTACATTTGTTTCATACAATCAAGTCTGAGATTCTTTACCATTAAGCAAAAAAGTCTGAACTTCTTATTCTTTTTGCCATAATCATTATAGTAGGATTGATTTTAGTTTTCCTATTTAATATATTCTACTTCCATGTTCTCGACCCTTTTTAAAAATTTTGTCCTGAAGGTATACACTAGAACATATTTATATAGTTTTTGTTATTATTTACAAAGCAAATATCCTAGTTTTCTTTACTAAGGATTATTTTAAAACACAATTCACAAATATTTTGATAAGTTGCATATGTGTGATAATCTAATAAGAAAAATGACTTTTAATTTAGTTTTATTAAGGGCACTATAAAGAATTAAACTGCTGCCCAGCTGGTGTGGCTCAGTGGGTTGAGCATCATCCCATGCACTGAGAGATTCCAGTTGGATTCCCAGTCAGGGCACATGCCCGGGTTGTGGGCTCAATCCCCAGTAGGGGGCGTGCAGGAGTCAGCCAACTGATGTTTCTCTCTCTCTCCCTTCCTCTCTCTCTGAAAAATCAATAAAAACATATTTAACAAAAAGAATTAGACTGCTTTATCTAATATAACAGAGAGATGTCATGAAAAATACTGTGTTAAATTCAGGTCAAGTAGATTTACGAGTGTGTGATTGACCTTATTGTGGCTCATTATTCACAGAAAATAATTCCGTTGCAATAGCAAAAACCATGAGCATTAGCATTGTAAAGAACTCTACCTTCCCAATTTCCTTGTGTTTATCATGATTCTTGACATGTAAGTTCATCTGTTTAGTCAAGATATTGGACATAGATCTATTGCTCCTTCTTGATTCCCCATTTATATTCTGTTTCTCTCTCACAATTGCCATGTTCCTGTTACTGCTCTGTTTCTATCTTGATTAGGCAGCTGTTGCTAAACTATCTTAATTCTCACATTCATCCTACACAAAGGAAATCAAAAGTGTTTTGAACTTTATTTCAAGAATTTATACCACTTATAGTCTTATGGTATAGATGCCTACCTTTTTCAAAAGTGCAAATACTCTTTCCACTGTTAAAATAAAAAACAAATGAAGAAAAGCCTTGAAAATTCCCTGAGCAGACAAAACCAATTTATTCATACATACAAGCAAAGCTTATTTAGCTTATTCTGCAAGACTGCCTTGACCTGGGTCATTTCTTGTTTATGCCTTTGGAAATCATATGCAAAACTTAAACTGCTTCCCAAGATTGATATGGGGTAACCACTAACCAATTTCCTTTCATTCAAAAAAATTACTATGATAACCAATCACTATGAAGAATAAATTGTCACTGCTTTCTCACTATATGAGCTACTTTATAACAATCAACCCCTGAGCCTCCTGCCATGTTTCCGCTTGAGTGCTCCCGGTTCGTGAAGGGTCTTTCGGTGTGTGCACAATAAACTTTTACTAATTACTACTTCAGTGATTCATTGGTTTTACTTCGGTTATTTCTGAATTTTTGACACCACGTCCTCCAAAATGTATGTCTTAAAAATATCATTGTGAGACTTCTACCTCTAACTGTAGGGGATGAAATTGTATCATACCAACCTTCCCAATAAAAACAAAGATAATATAGATAAAATGCTTAACATGAGAAACCTATCTAATTGTATTAACCAATGTCACCCAATAAATTTAATTAAAAATTAAATATAAAGTTAAATAAAACTCTACATTATTTTTTTAAATCTCTTTGACAACATCAAGGGCCTACAAAGGCAGGCGAGGCTTGAAGTTTTAAGATTATATATGGTAGACTGATTTCAAAACTGTCTCCCGTTTCCCACGCCTCCGACTACCTTGCAGTCTGACTCCGTAAATCCTCCTGTCTAAAGATGGAAGCTCTCCCCACACCGCTTTTGTATAGGTGGACTGCAACTAAGGACGTGCTGTGCCAGTTGCAAACCCAATCAGCAAGAAATTTGTGAAGTTTCCTTCCTTGTCTCATGGATTCCACGTGTGGAGTGGATGAGACACATGTAACATGAGAACAGCGAGCATGCCCAGGCTTACACCCACCGACCTTCCCGTAACTGTCGGTACCCGTAACTGATTTAAACAATCGAGAAAACCCAGCTGAAACAAAAGTCCTCAACGGAGTCCAGTCTGAATCATAAACCTACAGAATCACAAGGAAATGAATGTGTGTCATCTGAACCTACTGGTTTTTAGAGGGTTCACAGCCATGGTTAAGTAGTACAATCCTGGGAGAAAGAAAAGTACAAACTGTTTTCACTGCTTTCCAGTGAAACTATCTTTCAACAACAAAGGAAAATGAAGACACTCTTAGACAAAGGACAATGAAAGACTTACACTGAAGAGGGCTCTGCGTCGCTTTGCGCCTCCTCCGCGCACCTCCAGGTGAAGCACCCGCAGCCTTGGTCCCTGCACCGATCTGCGGCTCACAGCGCTGCCTGCGCACCGCCCTTTTCCTACCTGGAGGTGTTCCTCAAAGGCTCTCGCCAGTCGCCTGTCCTCCCGCCTCTCCCGGGCCAACGGCGTGGGCATCTTCCCTCGCAGTCGCTATTGCGCTGCCACGTAGCCTCCTCGGCCGCGGGCGTCCCACGGGCCGGACTTGAGCCACGCAGCTGCGCGCACCGAGGCTTCGGAGATCATCCACACCCACAAGGAGCAGCTGCGGGACCTCTAAGCCGGCCCCTGTGTTCATCAAGTTGCACCAGCTGGAGACAGAACATTAAAGGTGGCCTCTGAGAAAACCTACCAAAAAGGTGAAAGTTTTGAAAGAATATTGGAGAGGGCAGTAATATCTACTAAGAAAACCGAGAAATCAAATGTAGAAGAAAGCACCATTTCAAGCCAAAAAATATATAATTATGTTGCTTAAAAATAAGTTAATGCTTAAGAGAGAATAATATGCAGTTGATTTGTTAAATAACCTATTCCTGAACCCAAACACCTGTTACCACTTCTTCAAGGCTTCAGTCTCCTATTTAGCACTGAATATTTATTTTCTCTAATATGAAAGCCACACTTTCTAATGGAGCAAACTGTGGTCCTAGCAATCACAGAGGGGTTCTTTATCCAAGAAAGCTTTCTCCCCAAAGCTCAGGCTGCAGGGCAGTCGGTTCAAGTATAGGGGGGGATAAACTAAGGTACTACGTCTGTGATCATTGTCATTTGCTGTGAATTGAAATTAAAACCTATGTTCACTAACTATACCCAGCTATATGACCTCACTTGATATTTACAACAAAAAAATCACTGCCAAAGATAAACCAGTGGTCCATACCCAATGCCACGCGGATAGAACTGTTTCACAAATGACAGGTGCCTGTTTTGATGGTCATTTTCACTCTGCCCACCCACCCTCAATTCCATATATTCTTTTCTTCCATTCAGGAAAAAACAAAAAGACTGGTTTAGTATTCCTCCCTTTTAAACACATTTAGGTTCTTCTCAGAAGAACTTGCCCCTTTTACCTCTCTTTGCTCAGTAGGTTAAATTAGATGCATTTTGACCATTTCTATGATTCATGTAAAGACTTCCCCCTGACCATTTCATATCCTTGCAATTCTGCAGGTTTAAAAAAAAAAAAGTGGCAGTGATAAATAAAATAATGATAAAAGTCCCTAGATTTTAGACTTTCAGCTTATTCAAATGCATTTAATGGAGGGAGGGGGGGCTACTTCATTAGAGATGTAGCTTTTCACCTTAACTTTAGAAGAATAGTCATAGTTATCCCAAGCGGTGATTAAGCTGACATAGATTTAGTAGTATAAGCTAGAAGAGGTGAGCAGCTGTATGGATGGAAAAAACCAAGGTCTCACTTTTCTATCAGTCCATTTGTGGTGATAAGAACTGGCTTTTTCATGTCCTTACACTGAGACAGAACCCACATATTCCCCTGCCCACGAGTCTAAGCCCTCAAGAGGCCTTGTTTTCACCCTCCTATGCCTTTTAAGAGTGCTAATAAGTATAGATTATTTTATCATCAGGACACAGTTTTACTGCCCAAAAGTAAAAGAAGTTGTGCTGGTCAATCAATACCACCATCAGGTATAAAAAAGAAATATTTCTTTTCTAAAGGCATCTTGCCCAGGAGTTTTCCATTACTGCATGATTGGTGGGTTCTCCCTTCCCTCCTAAAGGAAGAGACACCCAGACCAGAGAAGACGCACCCATGCTCCTACCCACATGCTAGGAAGTAGATTCTAAGCACTAACTTCTCATGTGCCCAGCTGTGCAGCAGCTGCATTGCCCAGTCTGCCACGTGTGCCAAGTTTAATGCAGGATTAATTCTCTGTCAGAGTCACTTCACCAGAGCTAAACAGCTGCCATGTTCCTGCCAGACATCTCTATTAAGAGCTCTGTGGTGACAAGGATGTGATGCTTTTACTGAACTTCCTTATCCTAGCACCTGCTTCAGTGGTTAAGGAACTTGAAAGATACTTTTCTATTCTTCCTCTTCCTTTCCATCCCTGTCTTTACTCCTCAGACTTACTGTAACAAATTAGTAAAATAGGAATTAAAAGTCACATGAATCCAACCAGAGGGGGGAAAAATGGCTAAAAGGAATTCTTCAAACACAAAGTAAATGATTAAAAAAAAGAATCTTGGAGCATGAGGAAAGAAATAAAACTGGAAAGAGCAGAAATATGGGTACATGAAAGAAACTATCTTTATTCTCATGAGTTTTCTTATATTATAGTTTTTAAATGTTAGCAGATCAAACCACACAAAATATAAAAAGTATAATATCTTCACCTGGATTTTATTCCAAGGATTAGAGGTAGTTAATATTTACAATGTTAATCAATGTATTATCTCATTAGAGTATTCAAAATCATATAATTATGTCAATAAATGTAAGAATCATTTAACAAAATTCATTTATGACAAAAACTGTTATCAAAGTATGGAAAGAAATAGTTTATTTATATATAAAGAGTTCTATTAAGCCAACAACAAATCATATTTAACGATTTAATGGTGACCTTTTGAGAGCTTGCCTCCTGAAATTGTGAATGAGACTTCTCTGACCACTATTATTCCTTTCACTCAATATTATACTGAAGGATCTAGACTATGTAATAATACAAAAACCAAACAAACAAACATAATAACTTGTCATTGATTGTATGCACTTAGAAAAATCCAAGACTCTACAGATAATTTAAATTTTTAAATGGCATAAGCTTAAAATAGTATGAAACTATCAAATATCTAGGAAACAAAACAAGATCTCTAAGACCTCTACACATAAAGTTACAAACCATCAATGAGTAGAGTTAAGACATAATTAAATGAAAAGATTAAACATTTGTAAATCAGAATACTCAATATTGTAAAGATATTATGTCTCTTAATTAATTTATGGATTCAGTGCCACCCCAAAGTCCAAGCAATTTGTTTTATGAAAATTTACATGCTGATTCTCAAATACCTATAATAAGGCAAAGAAGTGTGGACACCTAAGACAGTCTTGAAGAACACACTTTGGTAAGACTACAGTAATTAAGACTATATAGTACTAGTGCAAATAGAACAATGGAACAGAATATGTCATCCAGAAAGAACCATATACAGATAAAGCCTGACTTATAGCAAAGTTGGTGTGAAGAATAATAAAAACACACAACTTTCTAGTACGTTTTGCTGAATTTATTTGATAACCATAAAGAAAAGAAATGAATTGATTGCTATTTCACAACACACACAAACACACACACGAATCGGTGTTCTATGTTTTTATCTTGAGGGTGACTATATGCGTGTGTTCACTTTGGAAAAAATGATTATACTTTACACTCATGATTTGTCCACTTTTCTCCATGTATGTTATACTTCATATTATACTATACTAAAAAGTATTTTCTAAAAAAATATTCTTTATAGATCTCTTTTGTAGATTGATGGCATTAAAAGCCTATCTGTATCCTTGCCTTTTGCTCTGAAATTCTGTTGATCCCACCTGTGTTAGTCTGCTAGGACTGCAATATCTAAATACCACAGACTGGGTGGCTTCAAATAATTGAAATTTATTTCTCACAGTTGTGGAGGCTGGAATTCCAAGACCAAGGTGTTGGCAGGTTTGCTTTTCCCTGAGGCCTCTCTCCTTGGCTTGCAGGTGGCTGTCTTCTCACTGTGTCCTTACAAGACCTTTTCCTCTGTGTGCATCCCTGGTGTCTCTTTCTCTTCTTATAAATAAATGAGTAATCCTGGATTAGGATCTCACCCTAAGACCTCATTTAACCTTAATTATCTCTTTAAGGCCCTATCTTCCAATACAGTCACATCAGCGGTTAGGTTTCAACATATGAATTTTGAAGGGACACAATTCAGTCTATAACATCAACAACTCTGATTTTGGGGCCAGGACATGTGACTTGCTTTATCAAATAGGATATAAAAAATATGATGCAGAGCCATGAGCCTGGATTCAGGAATAAGGATATAGCAATGAGAAAGTAGCAAGTCATCAACAACACATCTTTCCAAGAATATAATGAAGAGTCTCAGTGATTCGGCTCAGAAAACACACACACACACACTATGGTCCTATAAACAAAAATGAAAAAAAAAGAAAAGTACAAGGAGAAAGGACAAACAGTGATATACATACTCATATGCCCTCCTCAAGGCTTTGGCCCAGGTTAGAGTCGGGAGTAGTAAGTCGGATAGTCTGGAAGCAGTGTTAAGGTCAGAGGGGCTTGGGAATCTGAAAAGAAATCACTCTGTAGGCTGACCAACACCATCTTGCAGACAACTATGTTAAGGTAGGGAACACCATATCAAGTCAATAAATATCAATTAAGCAAATGCCATACACTTAGATCTGTGCTAAACATTTTTTCAAGTATATGAAAGATAAAACATTCTCCCTGCTTTCAAGGAACGCACAATTGTTTTGGAGAAAAAAGACATCAGTACTACAAATAATAGACGCAGATGGTCATATTTAGAAGTCATATCATCAGTTATAAGGAAACAGTGCCCGTGTTTTTGCTGCACAGTATTGTGATGCAAAACTTGCTGGAAGATTAAGCTTGATATTTGAAAAGGAACACCCTGCCAAAAATCTTGCTGCAATATGTTCCAGAGTACATTTGTACATAAATATTTCATTGTCAAAATGTCAATAAAGCCAAATGCCACACAGACTTCCAGTCTCCATTCTATGAGGCAACACATTTATAGTTATGAAAATGAGTTCACATTAACCACTAAATAAGTGTATGTCTAGTATCTTCTTAAGGAACCCATTAGACAGGCGGAAATTAAGTCAATTAGTGATGCGTGATCTCCACCCCTCTGAATGGTTTTGTTGACCTTATAATTGATTTAGGTTTTAGAGGGATCACTGGTTTATATGTTATCATGTTTCCACGTGGCCTCAGGCCAAGAATTCCGATCTGCAGGCCATTTCTCCCCCTTTCTTGTGTGATTTTAAAGCCAAGGGTACAAAATGTACTTGGTGTTTTGCTTTCTGTAATTGAGATATAGACTTGCTGAAGGGGTTGAGTTCAGGGCACATTTCATTACACATTATAAAACACTTAACCATTTCAATTATATCCAGTCAGGCAGCAATATTCAAAAATGATTTTAGTAAAATCTCATTCCTGTTCTTCCAAATAAGCAATGCTTTTCATCTAAAGTCATGTTTTACAAAGTAGAGTCAAGACTTTCCACGGACGTGTAAGTTTTTGCCAAGGCTCTGAGGCAGGCCTGTATCTTGAATTTGTTAACAATTCATAATCTTTCCATCCCCATCATTTCTTTCTTTGCTTCCATAAAGATCTTTATCGTTTTGTTTTTTCCAGTTTCTCCTGCTCTCTCCTTCAAGTATTGGTATTGCCCTTCCGTCTTCTCTCTCTCTCCTTCCTCCTGGCCCTTCTTTGTTCTTCCCTCACTCCCTCATACACACCCACAGCATGCTTTTCTTCCTTTCTCTCTAAACCATAGAGAAACCGGAGCCTGGCTTCAAGAAGTGTGTTCCTCCCAGACAGTGCCACCTTCCAGGCGAGAGGGAGCTATTCATGAACAAACAATGACCTTCTGCAGCAGCAGGAGCTGCCGTTCTCCAGATAATCTGTGGTGCACAGGTCTGAGCCCTAGGAACAAGCCTGCCAATGATAGCGCCTCATTCCTCAGTCCACGCACAGCCGAGTGTGGGGTAAGGTGCACAGACCAGCTAAATGGAATCCTTCCCTGGTGAATTTTCTGTTGATGTTGATGGAAAAGACCTTCTTCCTCTCAGGATATGCATAAAAAGGACAAACCCCCAGTGATGCTCAAGGCCATCCCTTTTATCCAGTCGAAGAGGCCTGAGGGAATGAAGGTGGCACTCTGAGAAAATAAATGATGAATGCAAAGAGAAAACCCTTATTGCATACATTTCCTCACCTGAGTCTATGAAGACAACAGGGAGTTCCTGCTTTCAAAATCTATTTCATCACATCTCCTCCAGGGATTTTTTTTTCCTTATTAATAAATCTTTTTCTTTTATGTAATTTTAATTATTTTGCTGTGTTTATTAGAGACGAATTGTGTTTGTTACTTGTAATTTAAAAAGTCCTAATCAATATTACTTTTTATTTCTATCTCATTTCTTAACAAGATCTTCTGATTCCATTTTTAAGTTGCAAGGTATGATGGCTAATTTTATGTTTAACTTGACTAAGCCACAGGGTGCCTAGATATACAGCTAAACATTATTTCTGAGTGTGCGTGTGAGGCTGTTTCTGGAAGAGATTAGCATTTGCATCTACAAACTGGTAAAGCAGATTGCCCTCCCCAAGGTAGGTGTGGTCACTCAATCCATTGAGGACTTCAATAGAACAAAAAGGCAAAGAAAAGAAATCTCTCTCACCCTGGCCGGTTTGGCTCAGTGATTAGAGCTTCGGCCCGGGGACTAGAGTTTGGTTTGGTTCCTGCTAAGGGCACGTACCTCAGTTGCAGTTTGTCCCCGGCCCCGGTTGGGGTCATGTGGGTGACAACCAGTTGATGTGTCTCTCTCACATCGATGTTTCTCTCTCTCTCTTCCTCCCTCTCTCCCTCCCACTCTATCTAAAGATAAATGCAAAAGTGTCCTCGGGTGAGGATTAAAAAGAAAAAGAAATCTCTCTCTCTCTCTCTCTCTCTCTCTCTCTCTCTCTCTCTCTCTCTCTCCCCGACTGTTCCAGCTAGAATATTGGTCATTTCCTGCCCTCAGACTGGCACTCATACCATTGGTGCTCCCAATCTCAGTCCTTTAGACGCAGACTGGAACTATGCCACTAGCTTTCCTGTTCTCCGGCTTGCAGACAGTGGATTTTATATGTTTATATATATATATATTCATGTATTCTCTTCTTTTGTTCCTTTTCTCTGGAGAATACTGATTAATATACAAAGTTATAAGGAAATGTTCACATGTACACATTTTTGGTAGAGGTAAAATTGAACATGACATCTATAAAAAATGATTTGCCTTGTTCCTATTGGCTCATACCTGTCCACCACAGATTGTCCGGACAATAGGAACTCCTTCTGCTGCAAAAGTATCATTATTCATTCATTTGTCAATATTAATCAGAATGTAAATGTACTCAATCTTTGTCCTGGCAATTTCATTTCTAGTAATTCATCCTGTAGATGTGCTCACCATTTAGTGGAATAACATAGACATGGGAATATATATCTATCAGTATTGTTAATAATAGAAAAATATTAAAAATAGTCTAATCAAACAAATATTGGTCAAGAGTGGATTATTTAATTTGTAGTATGTCGTTGCTGTGACATATAACACAATATTAAAAATAATGAAACAAACATACATAAGTGATATGAGGTAATATCCAAGATATGTTGAACAAGAAAGTTCCATAATAAAGTGTATAAATGTCACTATTTGTTTAAATAAAAATTGCACATACTCTCATATTCACATACACAGCTATTACACAGATACCATCACTATGAAATAAAATTTTTCTAACAAATAATGACACAATGCTTACTTACAAAATTTCTATATTTTTCTAAAGACTTCTTCACTTTCCATAATAAATTATTATTGGATTACTTTGATGGTGAAATTTTCTTGTGCGTTAAATAATATAAAACAAAATATTATCCCATACGACTGTCAGCTGATTTCTCAAAAGAAACTTTGTAGGCCAGAAAGGAGTGGCAAGGCATATTCAAAGTGATGGAAAGCAACAACCTACAACTAAGATTACTCTATCCTGCAAAGCTATCATTTAGAATCGATGGACATAGAAAGAGTTTCCCAGACAAGAAAAAGCTAAAGGAGTTCATCACCACCAAACCAGTATTATATGAAATATTGACGAGTCTTCTTGAAGGTGAAGAAGAAAAAAAATATGAACAATAAAATGGCAATTAATACATATCTATCAACAGTTGAATCTACAAACAAACTGAGCAAGCAGAACAGAAACAGACTCATAGATACAAAGAAATATTTGTTGGTTGTCTGATGGGAGGGGTTGGGGGATGGGTGAAAAAGGTGAAGGGATTAAGAAGTACAAGTTGGGTGTTAGACTGATAAACCTCAAAGGGAAGGGGGGGGCAGGAAGAAATAAACCAAAGAATTTATATGCATATATGCATAACCAGTGAACACAGACAATAGTGTGGGGAAGGCAGGAGGGGAGCAGAAGAAGGGGGTCAATGGGGGAAAAATGGGGGGACATCTGTAATACAGTCAACAATAAAGATAAATTTGAAAAGAAGAAAATCAATCAATAAATAAAATTTTTTTAAGAAAAAGTAAATATTAAAGTGAAATAAAATAATTTTCAAATAAATACTACTGGATGAATGAAGAGTACAGTACCTTGCTATAAAAAAGATGATTATAGACCTGGCTGGTTTGGCTCAGTGGTTAGAGCATTGGCCCACGGATCCAAAAGTCCCAAGTTGGATTCTGGTCAAGGGCACATACCTCAGTTGCAGTTTGGTCCCCATCCCTGGTTGGGGTCATGTGGGAGGGAGCCAATTGATGTGTCTCTCTCACATCAATGTTTCTCTCTCTCTCTTTCTCTCTCCCTCCCACTCTATCTGAAGATAAATGTAAAAATATCCTCTAAAAAAATAAAAGATGATTATAAACAATTTCATAATTGGAAATAATATTAAGATATCATGTTAAACTGGTTACTCTTTGTAGTACTATGGATGAAAAAAGGGGTCATATACTAAACCTGACAAGCTCAGCGAGGCCTGCATGGCAGACTCTACAAACTCAGAGGCTGAAAGGAACCACATAGGATGGTCTGAATATAAAAATTCCTAACTAAAAGCAAGTCATGGCTTGTAGTCACTTCCTAGGCCTGTAAAGTGACAAAGGTCAATCTTTAACTTAAGTGAGCCTAAGATGTCTTTTTGCATGTAAGTTGCCATACCTCTGAAATGTCAGAGTCATCTCCTTTTCCAGACCCCTCAGGCCACACAACCACTGCACCAGAGCAGGAGACCACAGAACCCCTCACTGTTATCTTGTTCCCCCAGTGCTGTCTCTATGTGTTGTAAATGTTCATTATTAACCATCCTGTACCCACTAATGTAAAAGAAGTATGTGTCCCTCCGTTTGTTTGTTTTGTTTTTTTCATTGATGTGAGACAGAAACATCAATCTACTGCCTCCTGCATACCTCTTACTGGGGATTGAGCCCTCAACCTGGGCATGTGCCCTGACTGGGAATTGAACCGGGACCTTTCAGCCCCTGGGACAATGCTCAGTCCACTGAGCCACACTGACCAGGCCTCCATTTTATTTTTTCATCCAGTCTCAGAGATTACTCCGCTTTGCTTTTTCCCCCACCTCCCTAATCTACCACCAGCGAAATTCACGTGACCTTCGTTATGTCTCCTGATTTTATTCTAATGTATAAAATAAGCTACAAAACGGCCATTCTCTGCAGCATTTTCTCAATCCATTGAGATTTTGCTTCCTGGCGATTGTAGTCAGTTTGGCTCAGATAAACTCAGAAATTCTTTACAAGTTTAGATGTTTTTTACATTGACAATAACAACCATGGGGATGAGCTATTCGAATAATAAAATGCCCTCCTCTTTAGTTTGTAAAGCAAAATATGTCCTCATTTTTCATAAATGTTATTGATGCTATTTTGTTACCTGCAATTTAGCTCTTATTACACTTTGTTTTTCAGTTTTATTTCTTTCACGGCTGCTTGCCTCCCATTTTCTAGTCTAAGAAGGTCAAGGAGCAATATATGAGAAGTCAAGTAGTTTTAAATGAAAGACATCATTTATGATTATAGGAGGAAATTAAGTGGAGAAAGAAAGTCAGAGTGCTTCGCCCAGTGCTCTCAGAGTGGACCGCACACCTGGAGGGAGATGAGAATGGCCAGGACATTTGCAGAAGCTGTCCTTCATTGATTTCTTCACCACTGCCTGGGGCCAGACATCAGAATGATTCACCTGAACAATCCAAAACCTCTTCAGAGATGTAGTAAAAAGAGCTTGGTAGTTCTCACCACCCTGACCCGTTTCCAGTGGAGAGACGGATCACTCTGGATACACCGGAATGTGTGAGCGTGTGAGTGTGTGAGCAGATGGGATCACAACTGATACTGCCATTGGAAGGGGGCCTGTGATATCAGAGCTCTTCATGAAATGCAGATATTACACACTAGATTTAATTGTGTGAAGCTACAGTCCTTACAGTGGAAAAGTTACTCTAAATAAGTAAAAATGTATTAATTGAATGTATAGATTGATATTGGGTGGCAACCTCTTTGGGAGCTTCCCAGGTGTAAGCTAAAATCAGCCCCATGCTCAGGGGCAGGGCAAGACCGAGGGAAAAGGCAGACCCCTCCAGGTTGGTAGGTGGCTGGTTTAACAAGTAAGGGAATTGATGAGGCAGATTTATGCACCCATCTGCCAAGTCCTAAAAAGTTTATGTAGAGGCCTTAACTGAGTTTAGTCACATACCCAGTCCAGGTAGTCTCATCACCACATTCCTATCCCAAGGCTGTGTCCTTGGCAGCTCTAGGGTGGGGAAGGCAGGGGAGGGTGGGGAAGGCAGGGGAGGGCGGGGAAGGCAGGGGAGCAGCCATTCCAAGCGCAGGGGAGAGAGTGGGGAGCCTCCCATTGCTCCAGCCCAGTTTGGGAGTCAAACCAGCCTTCACGTCTTCTCACCTGAATGATCTTCCCCACAACTGAGTGCCCGTAGTACTTCACATCAACTTTAAAGTGGTATCCCACCTTTGCATCTTTCTTGTCATATCTAAGTTCAGAGGCCTTGTCTTCCTAAATGTAATATAAATGAAGTAATATTTCTTCCACTCAACTCTACAACTTAAATCAAGTTACTTTGGACACTGAAAAGGATCACTGCATGGAATTTTTCTCATCTCCTACTAGGACTTGTAGTAGAGTCTGTAATGCCCCAAACCTTTCAATCTAAAGTTATTTAAGTTGTCAAAACAATCTTGCATCCTGAGTTCTCATACGTAAAACGTCAGAAGTTAATAAATGCCAGCACAAATGACCCTGTCCCCTCCAGGTGCATTTTCCTGCCTCTGCCTCACTCCTACGTCTTCCCCTCAGTTAGCAGAGTTACTTGAAGCTCTCATGGTGAATTACCTGAATTGGGCTGATACTACTGTCACGCTCAGGTGAGAGGCAATGAGCTCTGGGAGAGTGCAGTAGCAGTGCAAGAACTGAGAGTGGAAATCAAATGCAGGGTATATTTTGGAAAATTGAGATGAGTTTATTGATCATGATTTGGTTGTAAAATAGAAAGCATTTATTGAGACTAAGGGACGATCAGGTTCTTGGTGAAGAGGGGTTTAGGATAATACAATTTGAGAGAGAGCACTGTTAGACAAGTACAAAAAGTCAAGCAAGCGTTTATAGTTATTGCGTTCAGGAGCACGATGAGTGCTTGCGATACGAAGTGGGAATTACAAGTATACAGATGATATCTGAAGCTGTGAGATTGGATCAGATCATGCAGGATGTGAGTATAAATAGATAAAGAAAGATGCAGGGATGAGCTCCAAGGGCTCCAATATTTAGTGATTCGGGAGAGGAGAAGAACCCAGAACAAGAATCTGAAAAGTAGCTACTAGTGAAGTAAGAGGAAAGTGTGCAGGGTTCTGAAGAAGGTTGTAGCCCAGAAGTCAAATAAAGAAAATATGTTTAAAAGGTGATAGAGATCAATGGTGTTAAATGTCATTAAGAGCTCCAGAAAAAGAATACTGTGGATTGTTCACTGAGTTTGAAAGATGAGATCACAAAACACTTATCCAGGAGAATTTGAATGCAGTAGTAGACATGAAATTCTGATTGGAGAGGGTTGAGGAGAGAATAGGAAGTGAGTATGGGGAGAGAATGATATTTAAGTCTTTGGGGGACTTTTGCTATAAAAGGGGTCATGCAACAGGAGCTGAAGGACCGTGTGACTCTAAAAGGATTATTTTAATGGGACATTTAAAAAAGAGAATGTAGACCAAAATAATAGTGAAGCAACTAGGTGTGCAGATTTGCAAATGGGAAGATAAGGTAGTTTTCTTTGGATTGCTCAGGAAAATCAGAGATAAAATAGTTCAGATTAGGAGTAGAAAGAGTGAGTAGAGGTTAGTAGTGAGATGGGAATGAGGGAAATAGATTTTCTTGGAAGTAAGAGAGTGATGCTCTGCCCACTATTCTATCACTATGGTTGAGGGATCCGTGCACCTGCCCAAGTCTTGCTACCATGTGACCAGTGCATACCCTCCACTCAACATCTAGAACCTCCTGCAATTAGCCTACCTTCACTTGATCCCATACTGAGTAATAATTATGGTCACACGAGATTTATGGTCACAATTTAAAAATAAGACCCATAAGTTGGATATTTTCCCCCAGCTACATTCAGCTGCTTGAGTGCAGGTACTGAGTAGATAGAAATTGGATGTAACACGGTTGGTGTTTTGCTAGATAAGTACAACTGATAGAAGAGCTGGGGAGTTAGGTGGTCCTCTGTTCCAGGGCCTCTTGTTTAGTCATCACCAATATTCCCTGCTGTCCTTGCAACTCCCTACATGTGTATACGCACACGCACCAAATGAGCACACAATTTAGGGGTCATAATAATTCCCATAAGTTTGCTTGACATTAGCCCTAGTTGTGTACAACCCTCCCCAAATTTTGAAATCATTTTAAGTTGAACCTTCATGAAGAAGACCCACACACAACATTTGGCTGACAAACTGAAATAGCTCTTGATCAGCTCATGGAAATCTTGGAAACATGAATCACCATAGCAGTCACTAATTCAAAGGATTGGGATCAAGAGAATTGTAACAGTTACAATTTCAATCGTACAAACAAATACTGAGTGAATGATTTATGATGTGAAAATGATGACCGAACCTTACCCCCATTAATAATAATACAAAGAGCAGTGGATCCACTTTGGTAGGAGGTAGAGTAACATGTAAATAAGTATGTTTGGTGGGAAAATATAAAGTACGGATTTTAAAAATATTAATTCTACACACTATTCCTAAAAATTCCACTGTTAAAGCTGACTATGTTTAGCTAAAGAGATAATACAAAATTATTTGGCTTAGACCTAATATCTGTGAATGTTTGTTTTGATCCTCACTGTAGTATAAAATTATAGTGAAAACATAAGTACATACTGTGTCCACTAGAAATACCTCATTCAGATAGTTCCTAGTTCTGATTCATAAACAGGCGTGAATAAAGATATTTACTATCTTCTCATCGCTGAAGTCCATTACATTGTTCTATACAAATTACTCTAAATGTAGTTGAATATTCACTTCCAATTTGTATGGCATTATGTAATTTAGAGTTGATAGATAGAAATAGAGATAATATATATATCCAAATGTGTAAGAATAGAAAGAAAGGAGCTGATAGAACTCCATGTGTGGTAGAAACACAATTTGAACATTCCACATGGTTGCTAATATCATAATATTAATCTTAAAATGTCTTTCTGATTTATTTTCCAGTTATCTAGATCATTCATGACTATGGTGTTTCACTTAATTTATTTGAGAAAAAGAATTCAAATGAGTATTTCAGCATTACTGGGGAAAACGTAGCAATCTACTCAAGTGCCTAGTTATTGGTATTTATTTACACAAGGAAAATAAAAGCAGGCCGTGTGTAACAAGTGCAATGTTTGTTAAGTATTTCCTGATTTACATTCTCCTCTTTGTGAGCTAGTTTCTCCCTCCCAACCCCTTCCTGCCACTGGCACCTCAGGACAGGAAACAGGGTAAATACCACAACAGGAAGGTGACATTGACTTAAGCGAACATCTAGCAGACAGGAAGATAATGTCTCCCCACCCCCACCCCATGTCCCCAGAGATGTTAAATAGAGAAGACAGGAAGGTGGGGAGAGAGGGCAAACAACATCCTCATTTTTCTTTCTGGAAAATTCCTGCTGGGACTGGTAGGTCTAGAGAGTAGGAGAGAGGGTGAGGACAGTGACATGTTTCCCCAGGACACTCTGGGAAGGCTACAGGCCCGGGCATGAATCAACAAACCTCTGTGAAAGCCCAGGTATTCAAGGTGTTAGGTTTTGTGGCATATATCATTTCTGTCGCAACTACTTAGCTCTGCCCTTGAAGTATGAAAGCAGCCACAGACAGCACACAAAGGAATAAGTGTGGCTGAGCTCCAATAAAACTTTCTTTACAGTATCAGGTGACAGCAGTATTTGCCCTACGGACAGTAGTTTGCTTTCCCCGGCTCTAGGGAAAGACTTTCATGTGGTCCTATTCAACAAGGCCTGTCAGGATCCCACAGTGCTGGAGCACAGGATCCCACAGGACCGGAGGACAGGATCCCACAGTGCTGAAGGACAGGATCCCACAGTGCTGGAGGACAGGATCCCACAGTGCGGGAGGACAGGATCCCACAGTACTGGAGGACAGGATCCCACAGTGCTGGAGGACAGGATCCCACAGTGCTGGAGGACAGGATCCCACAGTGCTGGAGGACAGGATCCCACAGTGCTGGAGGACCAGGATCCCACAGTGCTGGAGGACCGGATCCCACAGTGCTGCAGGACAGGATCCCTCAGTGCTGGAGGACAGGATCCCACAGTGCTGGAGCACAGGATCCCATAGTGCTGGAGGACAGGATCCCACAGTACTGCAGGACAGACGTAGCTGGAGAGCGAGCCTGAGGTCGCCCCTCCACTGTGGAAGCTGTGGAGAGGGGTCAATAGTTTCTCTGTACCCTGGCAGAGACACAGTGGCTCGTCAGGAGTGTGAGGGATTGGGATCAAGAGAATGCTGTGTGTAGGGACTTCACGACTGGTGGCAAAGGTGGGAAGCATGCACTCCAAGAGCAAATGTCAGCATGATGCCCTATTAAGTTAATTCATTAAACAAGGAGGCCATTAGACCGAGGTGGTGCTAGTGCCGGCGGCCTATGTAAGCAAACCGAAACCTAAGCCTGTAAATCCTCAAGGCTACAGAACTGAAGCATAAGGAAAACAGATCACAGACACCCAGCTAGGCTTTAGCTAGAGCCCATCAGGAATTTTCTTATCTGGCCTCTGCCTTTTGTCTGTAAAATCTCTCCCCAGTTCCTGCTGGTGGAGCATCCTAACCACTTCCTGTTTGACACTGCCTGATTGGAATCCATTTTTGCTCAAATAAACTCTTAAAAAGGTTAACATGCCTTATCTTTTTCGTTTCTGTTTGAGTTTATATTGTAAGAGCACAAACATCATGAATCACCAGAGCAGTCACTAATTCAAGGCATACACAGCAAGTCACTCCACAGCAGAAACCAGACAAAATCACCTGACGCCACAGACTTCATCTCCTGACACCACCGGGCGATCACACAGGCCCCACATCATACCTACCAGATGGCACCCTGACAAACAGCTTGGGATGAGGAAATTTTTTTTTGGAAATATTGAATCATGCCCAAAATAATTAGTTACCAAGTTACCTAAATTGAAACTGTTTACATTGCTGAATTTGAATGGGTTTACTGTATTGTAAATTCATTTGCTGAAGTGGGGGTGGGAGGACATAACTTGGTTCTCCCCTACAAGGTCAAAGCATTGTATGGAAAGTCAGATAGATTACAGAAAGTAAAGAAACATTTTTATTTGAACAGATACGTATCAAAAAATAAATTCTCAACCCCATTATATGATTTTACATAGTATTTCTTCTTTTTAAAAAAATATTTTTTTCTTTATTGATTTTAGAGAGAGGAAAGGGGAGAGAGCGAGAGAAAGATCAATTGGCCGCCTCTTGCATGCCCCCCCGCCCTCCCTCCACTGGGGATAAGGCCCACAGCCTGGGCATGTGCCTTGACCGGGAATCGAACCGGTGATCTCTTGGTGCATGGGTTGACACTCAACCACTGAGCCACACTGGCCGGGCTACATAGTATTTCTTATTCCTAGAAAATGTATTTTGTGAAGGAAGGATGGTAGTACAATGCCTATCCTTACAATTCTGTGCCCTTTCTATGTGTCAAGATAGAAAACAAAAATAAAATCTCATGCAACTTTTAACCTTTAAGTCAAAGATTAACGCAAGGATTAGACACCAGTAGGAAGAGAAAAACCAAAAAAAATAATGCAGTCCCATAGAATAAAATAAAATTTTCAAATAGCTGGATGTATTTGTGAGGTTAGGAATTTGTTTCACTTTCTCTTAACGTTAGCTTCTCCACTTCCAAATTTCAAATGATAAAATGCAAACTTGAGAATACTAGGAATGATCAAAAGGGGTTTTGAAGCATGTGACTTCAAAGATGGATGACGTTAAAATGAGAGAGAAAATTTGATTTGGTTAAAGTAGCGTCCCCACACTCAGTAGGCCTGTCCTTGCTGTTGTGACCTTTGCATGCTACCCACTGCACAAAGAAAACACTGTGCTCTTGCTTTTCAATCAAGTAAGACTTGTCCTTGCTCCTAACGGCTATCCCATGCCATCTTTGTGCCACGGTGATGTCATGGAAGAAAATGCACAGTTGATTCCCATTATTCTGAAGGCAATCTTTCTCTAATTATTTGCTGATGGGCCAGTTTCTAAAATATTATAACTGAAGATAGAAATTAAGCTCCATTTCCCCAGATAACTCTTGCGACACATCAGTGACAGATAAGCAGCGAGAATCTAGAAGTATGGCAATACTTTATAACTAGAATGTTGTTCAATTTTTTTCATTAATTTTAAAGCTTTTCTATTAGAATGGTCCTTTAAAGATTGAATAATGATATCAAGGACATTCCAGAAACCCCATGTTCTATTTTTTTATAATAATAAAGTTTTTGCAAAGACCCCCTGCTATTTTTCTACTTAACTTTTTTGCTCCATGAAGAGAAGCCTCATTCCTTTATTATTTTTTTTTCTTTACTGATTTTAGAGAGAGAGAAAGGGAGAGGGAGAGAGAGATAGAAACATCGGTGAGAGAGAACATAGATTGGCTGCCTCCTGCATGCCCCCACTAGGGATCTGGCCCACAACCTGGGCATATGCCCCGACCAGGAACCGAATCAGCGACCTCCTGGTGCATGGGTCGATGCCCAACCACTGAGCCACACCGGCCAGGCAGAAACCTCATTCTTGAAAGCAGTGATTCCAACTGGATTCCTCTAAGCATCAGAATACTGTGACAATGGAAAGAACAAACGCCTGCATTTCTAAAGTCACAGATAACTAACAGTATATAAAAGAGCAGGGCCAAATATTCAGAACAAAGAAGAACACAATATTATTATGGTAATCATTATTACAAAGAATTAATACCATATTTTTATGAGAAGGATATCATCTCTAATCATTTAAATCCACACTTGTTTCCCGTGATTTCACTGTATTTCGAGGTTAGATGAGTGGCACACAAGCGCCCAGGTTCTGATCCATGGCTACTTCTAAATCCTTCAAATCTCACCATTAAACAAAGAGTAATGACTGCATTTAAGGGCCACTTTTTAACTCTGATTTCTCTTCCTATTGCATAAATCTTTTGCCACTAGGAACTCCTTTTATTTAAGGACATAGTTAATTAAAAATAAAAGAAGACTCTTAATTGAGAACTCTATTTCTTAATATTTATTCCTTTTAACTACCTAATTCCACAGAATATAAAGTATCTAATCATGAAAAAATGAAGACAAATCATCAGACCTTTCTTTTCAAGTTTTGTATTTGGAATTTTCAAGCAACTCTGTCATCAGGAATAGGAAAACAGGCCAATGTATTGGTACTCTATAATTTATTCTTCTCCAATCCAAGGCTGTAACCAGATCTTCAGTATTTCCTTGCTGAGAGAGTTTTGCAGAACAAGAAAACAAAATCTTGCAGCCAAGTCTTTTCTCTGTCCTTTGAAAACCATTAGTCTAATGAAGAGATTATTTTAAGTGTGATGAAGGAGGGGAAAAAGAACCAAATCTTCCAGAGGGTTATGAAAACTCAATATTGGGAAATAGGATATTGGGACGTAAAGCAAAGGAAAAAGGAGTAAAAGTAACACAACTTTCTTTCAAGGACAACAATCCTGCATAGTATCTCTAAGTATTTTTCAACACTCTCCAGCTCTTCTTATTTACTGGCAGTGATAAAAGCCAAGAGAAGGGATGGGGAAGGTGGACGAAAGGTCCATGGAGATTAGAGGAGGATGGAGCGGCACCAGGAGGGGCACACAGCTCCTTTTCCATCCTAAATTCCCTGACTGTGCCAGTGCTGGGCTAGGAACCGTTGATGCAACAACTTCATTTCTGATTTATTTTGTGAAGAGAGGTAAAAGTTTAAAAACATAAATATTGATTACACTTGATGTATTTTATACTGCTCTTGCAGTTTATCTATGAGGAAAAAAAGTCAAATGTTGTTACATAATCTAGATAATTTCCTGTACTCTTCTACTCACTGGGGGTTTCTGCTAGTATACAGTAAATTTTATGATGCATGATATTATTTCTAAGTATTGAAACATTTCCTGGACTATGCTGCTTAGTTAGAGAGCTGTTCAGAAGATTGATTTACTGGGTCCAAGGCTGCCTCCAAAAAGACACCTTTTGTGTGTGTTGTGTGCAAGGAAGGAAGAGTGAGGTCTTCATATTACTGTGTCTACATAGCTCCAAAGTGTATTTTTCATTCATTTTATAGACTGTTTGAATAACAGTCATTTAACCTTCTCAAATCTCCATTTCCTCATCTACTAAACCCTCCCCAATAGGTGGCATGGACTAAAGGAGTTACTTCATGTGAAGACAGCTGCATTGGTTTCAGGAACATAGCAGGTTCTTAACATATCTAAACGTTGTTGATTTATTAAGTGCCAACGATGACATAAGTGATTGGGATGGACGTTCTCTACCCTAAATTTCTGAGGCGCATTCATGACTAGGTCAATAGCAGAACTTAAAGTACGACCAATAAACGTATTACATATTAGCATTCTGTACCTGGCATGCCTCCTGCCTGAGCCACGGGAGCCTCTCTGCCAGGAGCCCAGACCTCTTTCAGCAATGTCTGTTGTACAGGAGATTTAAAGTCATCTGGGCGAGACATCTGTGTCAGGCACCCCGGATCAAGTTCCAGTGTGCTTCTCTTCTCCCCGCTCATGATGCTCCATCATCATTTTAGCCATGACCTTTCTTTATTGCTTAGGGACAAATTTCTAACAGGTCATAGATAAGCCACATTGAAAACAGCAAGCTCATACTAAACATGCCATGAAGCAAAATGACTGGCAGATAATGCCCTGGTAGGGAAAGAAGGTGGAAAGGGGACCCATTCACTAGATTTATATGACAAGAAATGCAATTTGTATGATTTGTTTAAGGCAGGGATTTCCACATCTTCCTTTAAAAAAAAGGGCAATATGATGAAAAGAATTGTATGTTTTATGCTCGCCCTGTGAGGACACTTTGAAATTTCTTTTCATTTTCTGACAGATGTTTTGAAAGTGTGTCTCTGATATTTTCATAAATCAATAGCTGAGTATATAAAATTGTGATTATGTAGCTTCTGAAAAATGACCCAACACCCTTTTTTAGATGACTAACTTGAATATTTTCAGTCTGTATACTTCATATATTTTAAATGTTAGTTTTAAAATTTTTTTTCTTTATTGATTTTAGAGAGAGGAAGGGAGAGGGAGATAGAAACATCGATGAGAGAGAACATCAATCGGCCGCCTCCTGCATGCCCCCTACTGGGGATCAGGCCCACAACCTGGTCATGTGCCCTGATCGGGAATCGAACTGGTGACCTCTTGGTGCATGGGTCGACGCTCAACCACTGAGCCACACCGGCGGGGCTAAATGTTAGTTTTAAATAGTAGTTTATTTTTATTTTTTTATTATTTTTTATTTTTTATCCTCACCCGAGGACATTTTTCCATTTTTTTTTTTTGCTCAGATAGAGTGACAGGGAGGAGAGAGAGGAAGAGAGAGAGAGAGAAACATCGATGTGAAAGGAACACATCGAGTGGCTGCCTCCCGCACGACCAACCAGGGCCAGGGACAAATTGCAACCGAGGTACGTGCCCTTAGCGGGAACCGAACCCGGGTCTCTCTGGACCGCAGGCCGACGCTCCAACTGCTGAGCCAAACCGGCCAGGGCATAAAAAAATGATAAGCAGTCAGCTTCCTGGCACTCCCAGCCTGCTCCGTACCTAGGTCAGAACTGCTCCCGTGGCCAGAGGATTCCTGGACGCCAGCAGGTATGGCAGCTATCTGTGAGTAGCCTCTGTGGGACAAGCTGAGGACATGTGGCTGGGCATCATCAATATCTTAGTATAGTAAGGAACGCTAGAATCCCAAAGATGTAAGATGATTTGAATCTGTGTGACTCAGAAGCGAGCAATAGACTCAGTAGAGTCAGGAAGAAGAGCAATGTATAGACTCTAAAGCCAGTGTTGGTAGCACTGGGCGTGTGAAGCTAATGGGACCATCAGAAACGTGTGTTTGGAACTCGAGAACTGACATGGGTGACCCTGCAACAGCAGAAACAAGAAGACTGGGAACAGGAAAAAGATCAACATCTAGGAGGCAAGAAGAATAGACCACCTCCCCCCAAAAGAAAAAGCTTTAAGGCTGAAGAAGAACTAGATGGTATTAAATTGTTGTATTTATTGGCATTAAACTAACAGGATTACGCTAGTTTTGCAATATTGGAATAATTTATCCAAGATAATTTGCCTCTAATATTAATTTGGAGACATACCAAAAGTTTATAGAATATTCGGTTTTGCAATATTAAGTTTCATCCATCACTGATTTAAGAGTGGCTATACAAGAAAATGTATAGATTAATAATCACCAAAGGAGACATTCCCCAAAACCTCAGTTTTTAATATTGCTGAATACATTTTTCTTTTATTTCCAGAAACATTACTCTCAGGAAAGTCTGAAAACAAACGTTCAAAAACTGAAATCAAAACCAGGTTTTATTTTAGTTAATTCACTGTGATCAAAAACAAGGTATTTTGTTGAAAGCTAGTTTATAACCTTAGTTATTGTATTCATTATCACATACCCCATAATAACACAATCATTTGGTCAAATGATTTTCCCTTGCCTTTGATAAAAATGTTATTCTAATTTTTTGTAATTTAGCAATAACCTAAAATAACACAGCCACTGCAAAGAGAGCCATTTCTGGGATAGCAAGGGTAGCTCCTCTAATCGGTGTCATACTTCCGGTCCCAGTGCTAGCATTTCTGTGACTAGAGAAAATATGATGCAATAAAAGCATGTCAGAAATTTACTAGCGAGAGGAAAGAGGAAAAAAAAGACAGTGAGGTGTTTTTTTTTTAGGAGATTCCTTAGGCTTATTTCCTCTCATGGTAGTATCTTAGCAGTGTAATGAACTGTTCCCTTATGATTAGTTTAATATTAAAGCCTCTGGTATCTAGATATTAAACAAACTCAGTGATGATTTTAATAGATTATTTCTCATTTTCTCAGCCACATAGCTTAAATGCTGCCTCTCAGTAGCAGAGAAAGAATGATTACTTTGATTTTCACAGTGCTTTACTGTTACTTACACACAGATTTTTGAACAAAGATCTTTGGAGCCCATAACTATTAAGGCACATATTGAACTAAAATGTATCCCATATGAATGACCCAGAGCTTGCCTTTCTGATCAACTCCTGATTATTTTCATGCTATAAGCTGCCACTATTTAGTTTTCAATAAAAAAAAAGTAAGGTTGTGCTTCTAAGCATAAAAATGAAGTATTCTATTCCCATGTATTTCTATTACTCTAGTCAAGAAACTTCCAAAACTCAGGAGTTGACTACTTCTTTGAGGAAAAAAGACCAGGGATCAAACCCACAACGTGGGTATGTGCCCTGATCAGGAATCTAACCCGAAACACTTCAGTGCACGGGAAGATGCTCCAGCCAACCGAGCCACACTGGCCAGGGCATAAATGATTAATTATTTCCATTTGCAACAACATGGATGGATCTTGAGAGTATGATGCTAAGTGAAATAAGTCAGAAAGAAAAGGACAAGAACCATATGAGTGCACTCATAGGTGGGCTATAAAACAGAGCAACAAATGAACAAACAAACTCACAGACACAGACAGCAGTGTGGTGGTTCCCAGAGGGGAAGGGGGCCGGGGAGGACGAAGAGGGTAAGAGGGGTTAAATACATGGTAACAAAAGAAGACTAGACTTTGGGTGGTGAGCACACAATGCAATGCATCATAGAACTGTACACCTGAAACATACATAACGTCATTGTGGGGCCCAAAATGAGTCACTTCAAGATGTGTCTCTGTGGTGTGCACATTGTTTTGAGCTAAAGGCAACTTTAGCCTCAAGCTCAAGAGAAACTTCGTCCCCTCCCTTTAACTAACTAGAAAAGCTTGAATTAGTGTCCTTGCCCAAAAGAAATTATCAGAGCAAACTTCTGTTTACTAAACCTCTAATCTTCTTATCATCCTGTGATCACCTTTTGAAGTCCCCAAGGGGCTTTTCTAAAATATCAATCTCAGATCTATGAAGTTGAATGACATGGCTTCAAACTTATTGAAAACTGTTTATCTTCTTAGAATTTTTATGTTCTAAAATCATTTCATGTCCTAAAATATCAATTCTACCAGATAGACCATATTTTATACTACCATGTAAGAGTATTTAGTTTCCTGGTCACTGGTAGACTCATCAAATTCATCCTCTATGTCTGACCAGAAGTGCATTCAATCCTATTTAAAGATATTGGTCTGCCATATTATATTTTAAATTATGGAAAGAATAGTAAATTAACTATGATATTCATACATTAGAATTATAAAGGTTGTTTAAAAACTTGGTGAGATTTATCTAGAGGAACACTGACTATGCCCATGATATAGTGCATGAAAAGGGGACTTCTATATAACACAATTGCATTTTCCAGTTTTGTAAAACTAAATAGACAAATAACTGACTAAAGAAGAAAACTCTCTTTGTGAATGTGTGTGTGTGTGTGTGTGTGTGTGTGTGTGTGTGCAGAAAAAAAAAAGGAAGCCCATATGTACTGTTACTCTAGTTAATTAGGGGAGTGAGATCCTGAGGGGATGGAAAGATTGATAAAGGAAAGATGAAGAGATGGAGGATATTTGAGTTCTTTCAATAGTCATGTAATGTTATAATTTTAACTAACACAGAAAAATATCAATAAAGTACAATCTCCCAAAAGAAAAGTTTCAGAACCTCACTTGCACATGATTCCTGTCATACAAATTTTAACAGGAAAAATTTTTCATCATAATTTAACCATATTTCTTCTTTGTCAGTCATTTAAAAAAACAAACAAATAAAAAACCTTCTTTCATAAGGCTATGGAATAGGATGAGACACTGAAATTTAGGTGCTGAATTTGACTCTGGCAAACCACAAACTCTGAGTTTGCTAAAATAATATTAAAAATAGTTATACATATCCTTGGTACTAACACTGTCATTTTCTGGCACCCCACATAATCCTGCTAGATTGCTCTTTGTATCTAGAGAGAACTTTTTTTTTTTTTTTTTAATAGAGCGGGAGGGAGAGAAGGAGGAAGACAGAGAAACATTGATGTGAGAGAGACACATCGACTGGCTGCCACCCACACGACCCCAACCGGGGCTGGGGACAAACTGCAACCGAGGTACGTGCCCTCAGCGGGAACTGAACCCAGGACTCTCTGGTCCGTGGGCCAACGCTCTAACCGCTGAGCCAAACCAGCCAGGGCGAAAATTTTTTTTTTTTTTAATCCTCACCCAAGGATATTTTTCTATTTATCTTCAGATAGAGTGGGAGGGAGGGAGAGAGAGAGAGACACATATCTATGTGAGAGAGACATCATGAGAGAGACACATTGACTGGTTGCCTCCTGCACAACCCCGACCAGGGCCAGGGATGAACCTCAACCGAGGTACGTGCCCTTCACTGGAATTGAACCCGCAACTCTTTGGTCCGAAAGCTGATGCTCTAACCACTGAGCCAAACCGGCCAGGGCTAGAAAGAACTCTTTTAAAGGAATGTGATACCTGCCTTCTAAGTTTTAAAAGGTTATGGTAATGTTATGGCATTCAAACCATTTCAACATATTAAAAAATGGGCCCTGGCTGGGTAGCTCAGTTAGTTAGAGCATTGTCCTGGTATTCCAAGGTTGCAGATTTGATGTAGTTCAGGCCACACACAAGAGCAATGAATGAATGCATAAATAAGTGGAATAACAAATCTCTCTCTCTCTCTCAAGTCAATAAAAAAGTGAAATTCTGTAAGTATAAATCTATAATAATCATAATTTGTTTGTAATGTTTAAATCAAGTCAAAGCATGAAAGAGTACAAACTTTGTGTCTAGGCTCACATTCTGAAAATAAAGCCTAAAAGCTTGGGAAATATGATTAAAAACAGAATCCCCTCCCAAGAGAAAGAAGTTACAAGAGTTCTAAAGGAAATGCTCTAAGAAAGGGAGAAAGAGAATTCTCTTCCCTTATTTTCCACAGGGAGAATCAAGCCTCTTATTTTAAATCTGTATTTTCCTCATGCCATAATAAACTCATGAAGGCCCTGTGGAATATTTTTAAATATTTAAGAAAACACAGTAACACTGGGTATCTGTTGTACTCTGCATAAACTGTCAGCTTCAGGAATTCAGTCTCAACATCTGACTGTACTATGAGTGTTCCTTTAGATGATGTCGTATCTTTGAAAAGCTGGTTTTCCAGCAATCACTATGACAAAAAGCAAGTACCTGTGGAAATCACTGTGGGACAGGAGACAAGGATGGCAGTGTCCGCTCTGATTCTAAGGTTGGCAGAGTCGTGTAAATACCCAAGCAGTACACACATCAGTAACTGTAATTATTTAACAATTAAATAAAAATATAATTTCTTTCAAGTTATGTGTGTTCTTTTTAAAAATAACTATCAACTTTTAAAAAATACATATTTATTAAATTTTTGGACCTATCTAGTTAATAAACACACTTGTTAACCATTTCTTTGGGTCTAGATGTGGCATAAAAATGTTACTGAGACACTAAATTTGCTGTGAACTAAGAACGTTTGGGAACCCCGGGACCAGTACCTAATCTCTGCAAAACCACTAGGCAACACAGCAGTGCAGCAAACTCACCTCATTCTGTGCCTCTTTTCTCTATAACTTTAATGATTGAAAGGGATTTGCTCTCTTCCACCCTCTAAGAGTTATTCATTAAAATGGAAATGATTCTAAGACAGTCTTTTTATCTAGAACAGATCAGAGATAGCACCAAATTTAGGTTTGTTTCCACTCCCTATCCCCAGAGTCCACAGATGTCTTGTCATAGGACTCATAAAGCCTATTATTCATATTTATATGAGCATGAGAATTAATAAAAAAATTACTTTCCACAAAAATGGAGACATCTACCCAGTAGAGGGCTAGAATTCCCGGGCCTAGCAATTCACTGAAAGTTGGGAAAATTCTCTGACTGTAACACATAGAAACTTCATGTCTTTAACACAACCTTTTGTCTTTTCTTTCCTTTTGATTCAAACTGGCCTCATGCAGAACCCTGACCCTCCTTCCTCCTCCCTGCAGGACCACTGCCTTAGGCATTAAGCCCTCAGGACAATGAGGTTCTGATCAGCATCAAATAACCTTAGCAACAAGGCCTCTGGTCCGTTGACCCAGAGACAGAGTTTCAGTCAAACTAGAGGTAACATCTAGGCCTCAGTGTGTTTCAGTTCCGGGATCAGAAAAGCTCGAAACCAGATGAAGTGATACCATGGCTGACACCAACCACCCCTACCCGAGCACTGACCTATCAGTACAGACCACGACCCTGACCATGACCCTAACTCCCTTAGTCACCACGATCACTGGTTTTCCCCTACCTAAACGTCCCCTAGAAGCCATGGGGGAGCCAGGTCTTTGAGCATGAGCAGACCTGTCTCTGGGCATGGGCCACTTCCTGAAATACACCTTTCCTTTCTTTTTTCTTTCTTTCTTTTTTTTTTAATCCTTACCAGAGGACATTTTTTCATTTTTTGTTCAGATAGAGTGGGAAGGAGAGAGAGGAAGAGAGAGAGAGAGAAACATCGACGCGAAAGGGACACATCCAGTGGCTGCCTCCCGCACGACCAACCAGGGCTGGGGACAAATTGCAACCGAGGTACGTGTCCCTAGCGGGAACCGAACCTGGGTCTCTCTGGACCGCAGGCCGACGCTCTAACCGCTGAGCCAAACCGGCCAAGGCTACACCTTTCCTTTCTTGGCTGCAAGCCCCTGTTCAGGTCTTACAGGGCTTTGATGCACGCAGGCAAACGGACCTCTTTAGTCTAGTAATATGGCGACACCTTTCTTTAGCAATTAAACAGTTATTAAGGAATACATCCAGCAGTTTCATGACCAGTGAAGAGGATGTGACATGGGAAAAATCTCCAGGTAGATAAGCTTAGCCTGTTGCATCTCCATTCTTTAAGGAGTCGTGCATATCGATTGCGTATCTGCAACGTAGCGAATTACCTAAGCATTAAGGAGAAAAGAATAGGAAAGAAAGAGAGGAAGGGAGAAAGAAGCTAACCTGCAAGCCATGTGTCTGTGTTCTCTGATAAAGACTGGATTCGAGAACCATGGCCAAAGAAGGCCATTCACTTTAACTAGAATAAAACACAATAGCAATGTAATTTTCTTAATCTCCAGTATGACTTTCCTTCAGTGCATTACATTTCTATACCTCATTTCTTTTGTCTCATTTCATGTGTTCTATTATAGTGGCTTTAATATGCTTACTTCCCAATCTCTTATTGGCCCACATTCAAACCACTTACTGTAGGTAATTAGCTTCCGCGTGTCTGAGCCCATGTGATCGCTGCCGGTTCTGTTCACAGCAGAGTATTTTATGCCTCGTCTTCTTCACTGCGAATGTAAAAGAGTCAAAAGCGGATCAATGTCTGTTAAGGACACTGTGGCTTAGCTTTTCACAGTTTCTAGCAACTAATTGCTCTATTATACTCTTTTGATTAAAAACGCAAATCCATTGACAGATGTACTGTCTAATTATAAAGTAATGGGATAAGTCACACAAAAACTTAAGAAGGGCTATTATATTACAGACCCCATAAATCCAAAAGCAAATACCAAGAACCACAAAGATATGCTCTATAAAATGTGCTCAGAGAGACTTGATGGCAAATTAGAATGAAGTAGAAGCATTTGCATCCCCTTGACCAAGACAGCCCTAACTTCCCCTCAGTTGGAAGAAACCTTGAAAAAGCCTCTTGCAGACTCTGGGCCCTGACCTCCCTTTACTTAGAACATTTACTTTAGAAACCTGGTCCTTTCTCTGCCCCTTTGAGATGTAAATGTTTTTAAAAGCTTCTCAGGAATGTCTTTCTCAAGCACTTGGGTACCATTCCTTTGAAATGTAGTTGTCAAGGAATACAGCACCCCTTTCCCCAAGCCCTTCATTTCTGTGGAAGGACAGGAGCCCAACTTCAGCGGGTTCCTTGATATGCAATGTAAAATTACCTCCTGTCATGAAGATAAGAGAAAGTTTACTTTTATTTTGGTCAAAGCCAGTTGGAAAACACAGTTGGCCTATGATGTCCTCCTCTCCCCACCTCTTTAAAAAAAAAAAAAAGAAAAATACTGCTTTTTGTTTCTGTGGAGTTCAGTTCAGACTGAGTTCTGGTCTCTCTTGAATAAAGTCTTCTTACCTATTTAAATTTGCCCAGCGTAGTTTTTGTTTTGACACCCTAATGCCTGATAAAATTATTTTTAAAATATGCAAAACTATTTTATTTCATGGCTTTCCCCTGTTGACTGGCTGAGTGCTGTGGAGCTGGAAAAGACGGATTCAAGAGACGAAGGATTTCCATTTTGAGTTTATATCAGCAAGTGATTCATATTTCAGATTACAAAATTATCATACTTTCATGAAAGAAATGTTTGGAAATTAAAAAATAAGCCCCCAAATTAAATTTAGTATTTTATCATTCTTGATTTTCCTTTAATTCAATTGTTTCTTAACAATATATACACATAATAGAGAAATAAAAATTCGGTCCACATCTAGACATGGGTTTCTCTTCTTTCGGTTTTCATGTAGTGCAACCCAATACATCGTTACTGAAGAAATGCAAAAGTATGTTTCTATGTTATCCTTTCCTTGAAAACATTTGTTGGGATTTATAGGATTGCTGATGGCCTTAGCATGCAAAGGCAGAGGGAGTCTGGAAGTCAGCTGGGCACAGCCATTAACCAAATGGAGAAAACAAGAGAAGGAGGAGGCCCCCTTGGAGCGGTGGGGCAGGCAGGGAGATGGTGAGCTCAGCAGCTGGCAAACGGAGTTTACGACGACTGTGAGGTAGCTCAAGGGGGTGTCCACTGCGCATACGCCTCAATCCGGGGAGGCAGATTAGGGCTGGAGTTGGTGTTTAGAAGACATTAGGGGAGTGAGCGAATTTTTTGGAGAAGGGAGAGCCTTGAATACGTTAGATGTGAAAGAAGAAGGGAGAAGAGATTCATGTATTCTACAGAACAGAGGGAAATTGAACAAGGTCCCTAGAAAGATGGTCGGAAGGATTCAGAGCGGAACGGAGGGACTACCTTGGTAGATTACCTTCCGAAGGGAAGGGCCTCTTTTCCACTGAGATGGTATGAAAAAGAGATAAATGTTCATTTGTAAAGAGGGTGTAAAGAGATGGAAATAGAAGCAGAAGAGAGTCCTAGTTAATGTCTTTCTCTTTCCTGTAAAGCAAAAAGCAGTATCACCTGTGGAAATGAGGTTAGGATACACACTCGGGGCTTAAATGCCTGTTCCACAGAGCGAGCTCTGACTACACCAGTTTGGGCATAAAGCTGTGCAAGTCATCTGTGACCAGGCATTGCTCTGTAACAACCCCTCAGTCCATCACTTCCTAAACCACGGACACAGCCGTCATTTTCCTGCATAAAAGTTCCAGACAGAGTTGTTGAGTCGCCCCACTGTGCATTCAAATTTCTTTCTTTTTTTAAATCCTCACCCGAGGATATTTTTCCATTTATCTTCAGAGAGAGTGGGAGGGAGGGAGGAAGAGAGGGGGAGAAGGGGAAAGAGAGACAGAGAGAGAGAGGGAAACATCGATGTGAGAGAGACACATTGACTGGTTGCCTCTTGCACCATCCGGACCAAGGCCAGTGATGAACCGCAATGCTTGACCAGGATCGAACCTGCGGCTCTTTGGTCCGAGGCCGACGCTCTAACTGCTGAGCCAAACCGGCCAGGGCTCCATATTATATTTCTTTACAGATTTATTCACTGGAAGCACCGAATTGGAAGGGGTGGTGTGAGGGTAGGGTCTGTAGTTCTGTATTATCAGTTCTGTGCTTGACACCAAATTCCTCTACAAAAAAAGCCTGGTGATAAAATGGAACTATACTTTAATTGATTAACCATGATTCTATTTACAAAAGTCCATGAGACCCTGAAGAATAAAGCATGAAGGCCTCTTCCTGGCCCCCATGTGCACAATTTTTGGAGCTCAAACAGTTCCTGGAATTAAGTAAAAGGCTAATAAATGTTTCTAGAAGCTGAATGTTTTGATTTTTATTTAAATCTTGAATTATTTTACTGTGAACTCTTCACATGCTTAGCTCTATTTTACCAATTAGATGCTAAGTTTTTGAGGACATTAACTCTAGGCACAGCGCTGCATATTAAAGCCCCAACTGGATTAAAAAGAAACTTTGAGACAGTTTTGTAAGAAAGCTACAGAACATTATGCATTTCCTGGCTAGGCAAAAAGGGTTTGAGAATTACAAACACCCATATATAATAAGTGAGAATATATTATCTATATCCTCAGATTCATTTTTTTAAATTATATTTTCAGGTGGTCTTATAGATACTGATGGCAGGAAATCCCAGTGTAGGAGTAAAAAATGTTAATAATTTTAGTATGCACAGAATTCATGCTTGTCAAAAGAGAGACAACCTGGTCAAAATTTAGAAATTTATTATTTTTGGTATTTCCTATGCTTTATAAGGATCAAAAACTTAAAAAAAATTTAAATTATTTTTAAAATCAAATACCGTTAAAGGAAGATCATTTAAATAGCTATTTGGTGTTTAAAATAAAATATAGACTATCTAAAATTCACTCTTGGCCAACATCTGTAAAGAAAACCAGTGAAATCAGAAATATGTGTCATTCTATTTTCAAGTGAAAAAAAAAAAGTGAAAGTTACACCTGCAAATAATTCTCATTAGTTACTAAATAGTTTCTCTTCTAACTGGAAATCCTCTCCATTACCTGCAATGAGAAAAGAATTCTAGAAAAATCACTAGAAGGATGGGAAAAATGATAATAAAAAATGCAAATGAAATTTTTATCAAGAAAAGGTTCTGTAAGCAAAGCACCTTTACTGCGGTAGTAAAAACAACACCGCCACCTGCTGGTAAAATATAAATTGCAAACTAGGAAATATGGAAGGATTTCAATTTAACTCTCTTGTGACTAGCACATTTTTATATCTAGTGACTCAAATTTGCTTACTAACTATAACTCATGAAATATAACTTTTAGGATTGAAAGAGATATTGCATAATCTTCATAATTAAATTTGTGGGTTTTTTTGTTTATTTTTCTTTGAAATCTATGTACTTATCCTCAGCACATGCCAGTGGAAAAAAGAAAAAGCCCAGGCTTTGGAACCACAGATACTTGGGTTCAAGTTCTAGCTCGGACACTAGCTTTTTGGCCTTGAAAACTTAATTTTCTAGGGCTTTAGTTGTCTCTCGTGTAAAATAACTGTTAGTATTGCAGAGAGTATAAAATGTGTAATACATCTAACACATTTCCTCATACTCAATAGATATGTGATAACTGATATTTTCAATAAGCAATAACAGCCTCATTTTTCACTAGAATTATTTGATCTTTGCTATATATTTTTTAAAATGTTTTCATGAGCAGTGTTAGCCAACAAGGTTTGCTGTTTGTAATTTTTAGACCTTCAAATTGCTTGTCAAAAACATAATTATCATTACACCTTTTACTTACACGTATAAAAGGAAAACCAATGGACTGACTTAATCTAACCCAGGCAAAAGTGGGACATATATAAGACAAGAAAAAGAGGAGAAGGAAAAAAAATAGATATATTTGATACAGTGATTTATTTTTTCCTTTCCTTGGGTAAGCTTCTGTTTTGCTGACAACTAGCAAAGAAACTAGTCCAAGTACTCTGTCACTGGGAAGCCAGATGGGTCAGTTGTTTTCATATTCTTTGGAACATCTCAAGAATATAGTTGAGGAATACGAGCCAGGATGTCTGTTTTATGTCTGTCAGTGTGTTAAGCATCTCCACTTAGTTATGTCAAATCTGTTTCATTTTCCTTTACCAGAGTTTCTCACATTATCACCACATGGTGCATACACTCAACCCTGTCCTTGGATCTCTTCATGAAATATCCTGTAGCGAGTGATGTCCACATTAGTATGGAAATGGCTCACCAATGCACAAAAAGAAGGAACTTATCAAGTGTGAATCCCTATAAGTTTTTATTTCCGAAAGGAAGAGCCTTGGGAAAAATTTAAAAACAGGTAAATTTCTCTCCATTGCTTTCCAACTTTTTAGTACTCTTTCTTTCCCAATTCATGCTTTCACATTTTCAGAAGTCCCCAAAGTAACCCCATTATTCCTTTTCTATCCTCTGCTTTCAAACCAAACTTTTATTGTCTTAGAGATCAAATTAGAAATAAGACTTAATTAAATCACTCACATCTGATTCACAACATTCACCTAAACTTCTTCAATTTGTTAGTTTCTGTTTAGCAGTTGCTAACCCTGATTTTGCTTTAGAATCACCTAGGAGATTTTTAACAAGTGAATTTAATTGGTCCTGGATGGGGTTGAACAGCTGACTTCAATTTCAGGCATTGTTAATCACTCAACCCAAACTCTAGTTAATGATTTTTAAAAAGTTAAAGAATAACTTTTCTCACAGGTTAGAGAGAAAACATATACTAAAATCAGTGTTATTTCCTCTGAATAAGTAAAAGGATACAAAGATAGTAATGTAACTAAAAAAGGTGGAACTCATGTAAACAACTTTATCCCATTGCTGCCTTCAAGTACATTCTGTAGGATCTATTAACTCCACTCCCTTGACAACATTCTTGGCTAGATTCCATACCTATGAGGCCACTTTTTAAGTATCAGAAAGATCACAGTTCCCTCATGCCCCCCAATTAGAACTGACTTGTAGAAAAGCACCCTATTAAAGGAGGGTTAATAAACTCACTAGTCCTCATCGGAATTCTCCTGCAGGGGAGCGGCAGAGAGGCAAGAACCTGACCCCACCAGGCCTACATAACTTTCTCCTAATACTGGCTGGCCTCCATCCCTTCTTTCTGGCAGGCCTCTAAAAAAGCTGGCTTAATTCTGGGGTACATCTGTAGGTCCTTCTGAAATGATCGGTTCCCAGACAGTTGATGCTCCCTTGAGTTGATTTTTTACACACCTACTCACATTAGTTCCTGCCTCTACAGATGCTCTTCCCTTGACGATGGGATTACATCCCAATGAACCCATCCTTGACTGAAGATACCGTTAAGTCGAAAATGCATTTAATACACCTAACCTACTGAACATCATAGCTTAGCCCAGCCTACCTTAAACATGCTCAGAACACTTACGTTAGCCTACAGTTGGGCAAAAGCATCTAACACAAAGCCTGTTTTATTTTTAAAAGTGTTGAATATCTCTTGTAATTTAGTGCATGTCGCACTGAAAGGGAAAAACAGTGGTTGTATGAGTACTCACCACTAGCGTACACAGCCGCGAGCACACTGAGCCTCGAGAATGTTTGAAGTATTGAACTAAACAAAAACTGCTGGCAACGCAGTCCCCTGGGGAGCAGCAGCGGTTACCCTGCTGGTTGCCTGGATGGCTGGGACCTGCCGCTGCTCCTGCTGCCCAGCATCGTGACAGCATCACACTGCCTATCCCTGCCCTGGGAAAAGATCAAAGTTCAAAGTATGGTTTCTACGGAAGGTTTATTGCTTTCTCATCGTCATAAAATTGAAAAGTCATCAGTCAAACCATTGAAAGTCAAGGGCCCTCTGTAGGACCTCAGAGCAGGCAGCTCTTTGGGGCACAGTCCCACCAAGACTGCTCAAGAAGGCCCCATTTCCTGGCATCGCAGGGCAGGGAAAGTCTTGTCTTCAGGTAAGTGCAGCTCCTCCTCTAAGGCTTCCTGTCTGTATTTGTGCTCCCTCGGCATAAGCCAGGAACCCAAGTCCGTGTTCCTTTCCTACCTCAATGTATTGGGGTACATACTCCATTCTGATGGGACTGAACTCAGCAAACATCCAATTAGGGAGGTGATACCAACCTCCTTTCTGAGAAACATCCTTATCACTGGCATGATTCCCAGCAATGTTTTGTTTTTTAAAACAGTTTCTAATATTATTTCTTCTTTACAAATCAAGTCTATTGGCGTATAATTTGCTTATAGTAAAATGCATCATTTTAATATACAGTTCAATTGAAAAAAAAAAAAAAAGACGCTAGCATTGCCACCGCAGTAAATAGTTCTGCCATGCTCTTTTGCAGATGTGGTATTAACTATTTCTTCAATGCTAATTTCCTAGGTTAGATAATTATTCAATGGACACGTAAAATGTTAACATTAGGGAAAGCTGAGTAAAGCTTATAAAAAAAAAAAATTGCATGTACTATTTTAAAAACTTTTTACCAGTCTAAATCTGCTACAAAACAAAGGTTTTAAAAGTCAGAAGTCCAGCTGGTGTGGCTCAGTGGTTGAGCATCGACCCATGCACCAAGAGGCCGCCAGTTCAATTCCCACTCAGGACACATGCCCAGGTTGTGGGCTCGATCCCCAGTGGGGACATGCAGGAGGTGGCCAATCGATGTTCTCTCTCATCGATGTTGCTATCTCTCTCTCCCTCTCCCTTCCTCTCTCTCTAAAATCAATAAAAAGGAAAAAATAAATAAAATAAAAAAGTCAGATAAGCTAAATAAAAATTAGGATGTCAATTACTGAGGATAATTTTTATAACGTAAATTTATTTTAGCCAAAACACTAAAATGTTCTGATCTGATGTACTGATTCGGTTTTTAAAAATACGGTCTTATATTTATTTTTCGTCACTCACATATATTGTATAAGTTAATGTTTATTGTTTGGGACACAAAAAGGCTGAAGGAACTCGAATGTGTTGTGGTGAGAGAGGAGATGACACCACGTCTCAAATTAATGTCAAATCTGATCTCTTTACAAAATACTGTCCTGGGCATGGCTCCATTGGTTGGCATGTCGACTTGTGGGCCAAAAGGTCACCAGTTTGATTTCCAGTCAGGGCACATGTCCAGGTTGCAGGTTCGGTTCCCAGTCAGGGTATGTATGGGAGGCAAGTGATTGATGTTTCTCTCTCTCAAATCAATGAAAACATATTTTAAAAATATTGTACTATTTGGATAACCTAAGATGAATAAATATAACCTTTCCAAAGCATTACTTTTGCCATCAGATATTTCACAACTAATCATCTGTAACATGTATGCTACTCATAAATTTTATATATCCATCTTTCATATATGGAAACTATTGTGTGAAGAATTTTAGTATATATTTTATAATGTATATGGTTTATATTAAATTAAATACACTTGTTGAGATACCACAAATCACCAGATTTACTAAATCACATTCACCAAGTTCATAAGTACAGAGTTTTCCCTCTCCCAACCATCGTATATGCATGTATTCATAAACAGACAAATCATATTTCAAAATCTGTACCATTTAATAAGGTCAAACATTTAAAATAAACTAGTATAAAAGTCTGATTTTAAGAAAGGCGTGTATATATTTTGCATAATTGTTTACAATAAAAAAATCTTGAAAGAAAATAGAACTAAAATTTTATTTATATTTTCCTCCAATTTACATAGCTAAACCAACTGTATACTTTTCTCTCCCTGTATAAGAGTTTTACATTTGGATTTTCTATAGTAAGGAAATTCAAATGTTAAAATAAAAATTTTAAGGCATATACCATCCATTGCACACAAAAAATCACTAGAGGTCAACTTAAAAATCATTACCAATTGTGAAAAATATATATTATGAAAATTTTTTCTTTTAAACATAATCTAGGTGAATCCAAAAGTATAAACAATGTTTATAAATTACAGTAGTGTCTATATTGCCCTATCCTGAAAGGAGGTATTCTTGGTAAATACGTATTTTATAAATAAGAGACTGACTTCCTTCAAGTACCAAAATTATTTTCACTTTAACCGTTATTAAAAAGTTTGTAGAATGTATCATAAAATTGACTACACAGTATACAATAAAACTCCTGAAAACTAAAAATCATTATGAATGCCAATTATTTAGTGACTTGTTTATCAAACTATTTTTAAGTATGGGGTGATTTTATCTTCTCTTCAGTGGCCTTTGACAAACATGTTTTCACAGTCACTGTTTCCTCTCTATCACATCATCTCTCAAAGATGATTGTTTCACATCAACTATCAATGAATTCCTGGGAATTTGCCATTATTTTACATCTAGAAAATGTTTGTATTAAATTCCTTGCTTCCACATATAGACACAGAAAGCCTAAACTGTCCCTTAGCCTCAGCTCCAACAGGAGCCAGCATTTAAAATGTGTCTGGCTGGATGATTCTGAATCGAGGTATCAGATGTTTCTTCCCTGCCTACCTGCACTGTGTCTCCTTGGTTGCTATGAACTTCCTGCTTCCCAAATACCTGGTTTTTGGCTTACCCTCCTGGCCTCAACCTCTGGTTTTTGTATGTTCCTGGTTTACACTTGTCTTCTCTCTGATTCCTGACACACTGCTCCTCTAATTCTTTAATATTCAAATGTGCTTGCTTGCCTAATTCACTCCTTCTTGCATTTCAATTTGTAAATACTACTAGATTCTTAAATCGTCATTGGCCACAGATTAGCATGAAACAATCTCTTAAAGTCTGTGAATTACTAGTGCTTCTGATCCTGGTTTCCTACCAGGCTTTTACTCAGTCTGTCATTCTGATCACAGTGTATATATAACACACTGTTTGTAAAAAAGCTAACCTTATTATATTAGTAACCTTATTTCATAAAACATTCCAAGTGGGTATGAATCAACACTTTCCTTAACCAGTAAAATTCCTGACCAGGCAGATGTTATTTTTGATGATGTTCGCTGATCTACTTTCTCCACATTCTGAGCAAAGTTGGCTGAAGTCTGACCTGAATAAATGGAGTGTTGTAATGTTATCAGACATGTGAAATAGTTTATCTTTCAAATAAATGCATCAGTTAAAGAGTAGAGTTTGTTTTAATCAACAATAATAGTGCATACATACTGTAAGCAAAGCACTATTTTAGGTACTATAACGAATATACTCAGTAATCAGTTTTTTAAATGATAAAAACTAAAATACTGAGCATGTAAACATTGATCAATAGTTCATTAATAAATCTCTTCAAAGAAAACCAATAAAATGTACCTAAGTAATTAAAAAATATATATATATTTTTGTGTCTAATTGGCACTTTTCTTTGTGAAGGCTGGTACTTTCCCCTGGAAGCTATGTAACAGAATAACACTATCACAGATTCATATTTAGAGGTAAGTGTCAAAAATCAGCAGTATCAGCAAATTATCTCCTGGATTTCTTGAGTTAAAGTGAAAATATGTATATACAATGCTGATATTTCTAAATTCATTATATACTGGGACATAAAGAGGATAATTAACCTATGTTCTAATAGTTCTGTAACTTTCTGGGATAAATAAAGGACAGATTAGATATGTAAATTTAAAAACAAATTATATTATTTACCTGGTTTTAAATTCAACGGTTTTCAATAATAATTTTTTAAAACCACACTTAAATTTAATTAATTTTTTACACAATAAATTTTAACTAATCATTAGTCTTTTTTTTTTCTAGTTTAGTTTATCAGCTGGGAATTTCATACCAAGACAACGAGACAAGTGTGTGTATGTGTGTGTGGCTTTTGGTGGGGCTTTGAAGGCACAGGTGTGTTTCTTACATTAAAATAAAACAAATGAGTCTATACATGTATGCCATACATATACAGAAAACACATTTAATTATAAAACCATCAATTTTTTAAATGACTGTCCATAGTGAGCAGACAATGCTGCGATGGCAATGTACATTCTTAAACGGAGGCCAGTTCTCCCGCTGTAAAACACTCTCCTTTTCTATTTCATCTTTCAGTTCCTGCTTTGCTGAGGTCCCGTTCCACTGAAACAGTCGTCAAAACTGCATTCGAATTTTGAAATGACACATCTGTGTCTAATGGTGGCGGTTTATACAAAAAGACTGCAAGCCCATTGAAGAAAACAGTGATAACTTTACAAGTAACACCTAAAGACAAAAAGAAACATAAATCATGCATTTGGGCCTTTAATTATTACAAAAATCAATTCTCATTGAGAAAGTCTTTACAACTAGAAATTCACTACATTAAAAAGAACTATATAGGCATTATAGTTTTATGTTTTACATTTTCTAAACTTTAGGAAGAAAGGTGATATTCTCAAAAAATGTGTATACATTTCAATAAACTAGCCTGTATTTTCTTTCTAAACAACAAAAATATACAATATTTATTTTATTCTTGGTTATAATTGTACATTCTTATAAAGTGTTATATAGAATTAAATAAATCCATGTTCCATTTCTAATTTTATTAATACAATACCATATCTATAAAAAATTATAAGCAACCAAAAGTCAGTGACAAAGGAAAACAGCTTTTACAACATCCTTGAACCAAAGTTGCATAATTTTCATGTTCATGATGGAAATAACTCTAAAAATACAAAAGCTTAGGAGTTCTTAGGAGAAAGCCTCTAGGAGAATATATCACATTCAATACTCAACCAAATGTACTTTTAAGTATCAACTAAAAGTATGAAAAACCAAGATTCACGTCACAAGCTTGGATTTGTTTTCAAAGAACTCAGACTTTGAGCTCAGCTACATGAAGGGAAGCTAGTTCTGGCTACCGCACAGCATTTAAGTTCCAGTTGAATAAGCTAAATGGCCTTACAATGTAGTTTTTACACTGCAGCTACTTTGTGTTAATCATTAATATGATACTCAAAATGTGTATCTGAAAAACAGGAATGAGAGAAGTGTTTCCAGATTTATAGAAAGATTAATTACAGTACTACTGTTACAATGTTTTTGAAAAATGTAAAGGTCTATATGTAGGGCAGGGGGGATTCTCACATTCATCATGGTAGGAAAAGGAATAATTCATTATCGGTATCTTTTGGTGAAAGAGTACAAACATAATCAATTAAATTTTTAAACATAAAAACACACTGAATAAAAAATGTTTTTTAGCAGGTAAAAGTGGTAAGGTTATATTTGCCTATTCTAATCAATATTTACTCTTCCTTTTTTTATTTCTGTATTTATTTCTTCCGTGGATATTTTATTACTCTGTCATCATAAATTCAGACAGCACACTGTGGGTTTAAACACATGTAAGAGCAATAAGCTATCTTGATACATGTGCCAAAATAATTGCGAACACAATTGCAATGTAAATCACACATTATGTAAAAAATATGTTCTATCTAGGATTTCTCTTTTAAAATATTCTAATATCTTAGGGTGTTTTAAAATGTTTATCTTGGTGGGAGATGGGAGGAGGGTGTCAATAGGGGGAAAATAAATAAATAAAATAAAATGAAATGTTTATCTTATGAACTAGATGCATTGCTCTGTTTCTTTAATGTTAATTTTCATTTATTGCTTAACCAAGACCATATAAAACAGACTGCCAAAGGCAAACAAGGTTAATATCATGGCTAATCGTCTAAACCTATAAGCCTCAGAGCCAAAGGACACTTCCCTACCGCAGCTCTGTGTGCTTTCCAAGGCCCAGATACCTAGATGAAATCATTCCAGAGTTCCTTAGAATTCTCCTTCAGTTTTTGTTAGACTTCCCCAAAAAAGTTTGAGAGCAGTTGTTAAAAGAAAATTAAATGATGTGTGATGTAATGAAAGCTACAATGTTATTCTCTTCTATTTTGGCTGAGTCTTGCAGATGGTCAAGCCTTTCATAGCCAGGTCAAGCCTTTCATAGCCGGCTGAGGCCGGATCTCTGCTTCAGGACTACAGGATAGCCCAACAGTGCGGACTGAACATTTCAAAATCTAAGTAACATTTTTTTTTTCTCTTGACATCATCGATTTACTCTAAAGTTATATTAAGAAGTCACTACTTACTTATAGCCACTAGCATATAGGCCATCCTGATGTTATCATAACTCCAGCAAGCTCCTTTAATTCCACATTCATTAATATCCCAGAGAACACATGTGCTGTCTATTGTGACACCAAAAATAATTGGTCCAGGTATTGAGCCTAGAGGAATTACATGTGAAAAACACATGGGTAAAGATGATAGTTTCTAGTTACAGATATTTATGCCCATAATTATACTTATATTTCATATAAATAAGAATAGGTATTAATCTGTCCATTTTCAAATCAATCAGTTCATGTGCAAGTAATAAGGATATAAAGGAACATAGGCAAAAATTCTAATAATTATACAAAATTATATATTTCTAATCAATTAAAAATTATTTTAATGAAAATCTCTGGCATACATTGCATTAACATTTAGTTCAGTGAATATTTTAATTCACTACTTTTCTAATTTAATAAGTGATATACAAATACTACATCTTGAATATTGGAAAACAATTTCTTCAACAGCAACTATGTACTTTTCTACTGCATTTCAATGAATTACTTTCTTGGCACATATCATAAATGAATAAATCAATAATACTAATGAAAAAAAATAACCAAGTTACTAATGAATTAAGAAAAATGGCATACCTAATAATCGAAGCATCATGAATTGTATTCCCAGTGCTAGAGACCGCTGCCTTTGATTAACACACCTGGAGATAGTGAATACACATGAGGCCAAAGGGTACAGTACATTCACTCTTTGCACAAATTCATTTTTATACCAGGAAGGCATTTCTAGATTAAAGTCAATTTGATGCACATGAAAGAAACAACCTATTTGCAACAGTTCAAACTTTCTAGAATTAAAAAAGGCGAAAAATACTTTCTGAACTAAAATACTGAAAATAACATTAAAAAGAGTCAAATAAATTTTAACAAATATAATGAATATATATGAAGTTTAACAAATGTAAAGGAGAAAGGACATTCATTAACAAGACCTATTTTTGACTACCGCTTAATTCACATGTCACATGACTTAAGTCTCAAGCAAATAATTCTTACTCTCTTGCTTACTTTGAGACAGAAATCATACTTAAGGGGTAAGAAGACAAATTTGAGACAATGAAAGCAGTTGCTGAGGCTCAGTCTGATTTAACAATAATTCTTTAAGTAATGACTGTCAAATGTGAATAAGACATGATGCTGGGATAAAAGAGATCACCTAGACTTTAAAAAAAAAATTTGCAGTTGAAGGGTGACATCATTTTTTTCAAAATACATTTTTAAAAAGCATATTCTCTATTGTCTAAATAACTCCAATGTCCATGTAGAAAAATGTTAACAGACTCTTCAATGTTTTCAGACAGTCTCTAAAACTTCCATTCATCAAAAAATATGTGAAAGGGTAAGTATCAAGGAACAAAAAGTGAAAAGAGCAAAAGCCAGAGTTTGCTAGGAAAGAAACAGAAAAGTTGATGAGCTTCTGGACAAGAAGATAGGAAATACTTTTACAAAGCAATGCAGGAGGAAGAGCAACTAAAAGCACAAACCCTGTGAAGAGCCAGGGGGCAGCCAGCTTGTCATCTATCAGCACTGTTTACAGGAAGGTTTACTATCACAGCAGATAGATACGCATGCAGCCTGATTCTGACACACGTGCAGTGCATTGTATTTCCATCCTACTCAAATACAAATGAACCTATTTCCCGCTTACAACTGAAGCCTCATGAAAGAAGCAGAGAAACTAAACAAGCATGTAGCAGTGGGCCATGTTGGGACACTTTCACATACATGACCTCATTTAAATTCATACATCTGGGGTTCAATGAAGTAGCAATTTTTAAAAGCATCAAACTAATGATCTTGTAAAAGGGAATTGGTGTTGGAACCAATGATCAATATAAACCTCAAATGAACCTGAATCATTTTTTTCTTCATTCAACATGTTGTCTTAGGGATGGCAATTCTCAAAATAAATGCATACCTTAGGATGGACACAGTTACAGGTGTACCAGCCATAAAGGTAAAAACAATTGTAGCAAAGAAAATGCCAAGGAATATGGGCAAATTTGTACATCGAGTTTCACATTTTCCAGCTTTAGCTTCAAAACTAAAACTTGCAGGAGGTGTTATTTCTGTTTTCATTTCAATACAGGAACAGTTGTAATATACCTAGAATATTAGACATAAAAAGTGTTCATCTTAAAAACATGTTTTATCATTGTAAATTAGGTGCTCTTTAGACATGCTTCCCTCATGCAGCCTTTCCATACACAACAAATAATGCTGAGGAAGAGTAATTAACCCTAAGCAAGAAGCCATATTGATGAAGCAGAGTCATCTCTATTTGACTTTTGAGTCCATTACTTCAACTTGTAACCTACTGACTCAGGATATATAAAAAACAAAAATTGATAAGAATATAACAATTACGTTATCACACACATTCTAGGCTGCTTTGAATTGATTATAATTGTTCAAATAATTTTCCTGCTCACTTTCTCCATTTCCATTATAGGACACAAAAAATTATGTATAGTGACAATCTCACCATTACACTAGTTTAAAAAAACAAACCATAATTGTAATAAGTGCTTCAGTAACATTAACTAATATGTCACAAGAGTTTGGGGGGAAATTGCTGCTTCCAACTAAACCTTTTTACTATAATTTATTGGACTAGTTTGAATTGCTTTATCAAAAGCAAACTGTCTCCCTCTTAAGATGACATATTTATGAATATCAAAAACTAGAAGTTATTACATTATCCAGGAGGCTATTTTATATATAAATAACATATTGCCTATTTAATATATATACATATAAATTAGGAAGATGAAATGTTGGAAGGCAACATGTCAAAAAAAATCACAAGTATCACTTTTGTATGAAAAAATTCAGATATTTTAAGTTAGGCATAATTATTTTTTAAAGGATTTTTATATCTCAACTCCATCCTTGCTATAAATCTTTATACACATTTAAGGGCTCAATAAAGTAAGAGCAGAGCCAGAGAAGTTAAAGGGAAGTGGTGCTTTTATTATTCTCAAGTCAGAGACTTTTTATTTTTTATCTTTATTGATTTTAGAGAGAAGGGAGAGGGAGAGATAGAAACATCGATGGGAGAGACCATCGATAGGCTACCTCCTGCATGCCCCACACTGGGGATCAGGCCCACAACCTGGGCATGTGCCCTGACTGGGAATCGAACCTGTGACCTCCTGGTACACGGGTCAATGCTCAACCACTGAGCCACACAGGCCAGGTTCAAGTCAGAGACTTTTTTTGGATGCTAAAGGTATTCTATGGCCACCAGTACTGATTCAGGACACCCAAACATGCAGATGACACCCCCAAAATGGACTATTTTATACTCAGCAATCAGATGTATCAAATAAAGAAAAAAAGGTAGCCTTTAAAAGTTTTTAGAAAGAAAACTGAGAACAGTTTTTTTCTGCCTTGATGAAACTTTACAACTCTTTTATATAAAAAAGTATACATTTGCTTAAATATAGTTGCTGTTAGTCAGCACCTGTTTTTATATTTTGGGTCACTGATGTGAAATATAAAACTAATATTTCTGTGAACAAATGTGCACAGGTATTTATTACATTATTATCAATGCATTTGCCTACCTGAAATATTCTATAAGAAAAAAAATTCCAAAAAAATTTAGTTGTTACATGGAATAGTTGGACATAAAAAAGCCAGAACAACTAGAAAATTTGAAAGTCAAAATAACTTGCTTTTCCTAAACAACCCCTAGAAGACAATTTAATGTTTAAAATGCCAATTAGAGTATTTGGTGAAAGAAAATATAAATATCAAATTAATTATATCAAAATAAGCAATATCATTTCAAGTATGTTCTGGGTATTAGATTTTTATTATTATTTACTTATTTATTTTTGGTTTGTTTGTGCAGGATAATATTTGTATCTATGTTTTACTAGTAAGTAAAACCATTCCAACAACTTAACTTCCATGTCATAATCTTCTAATTAGAGTTAGTTAATAGCACTGATTGATCACATTTTACATACAGGAAGATTCTACCTACTTATCTACCTCTCAAAGAAATAGTTACCTTCCAGGTAGTTCCGTTTCTACAATATGCATCGTGCTCTTTATAACTGACACAAACATCTAATTTTCTAAACCTGTTTTGAAACTGAAGCAATCCCAGATGTCTACCAGTTTGAAGGTATGGTAACCCTCAGTTTGGGAATTGCAAAAATATTCCTGATGTCATTAATTAATTTTTACAGGCACTTTATGGTAGTGATCTAATTAGTTTTATTCCAAGGATTAAAAGTGCACTTAGTCATGTCTATCAGGTCTACTATGACTCCCCACAGACTTTTTTTTCTGAGGTATTTTTCAATGTTCTTAGATGATCATTTAAAAATCTGTAAGCTAGGTAATATGAAAAAAATGTACATTGTTTTCCACATTCTGGTTTATCCCCAATAGGAAGATCAAATCCTACTCTATTGAGATAAATGTTTAATGTGTTTATTATACAAAAAATTATTAAACATATGCATATATATGCACAAACATAGATTTATGTGTGTACATTAGATATATAAATGTATATAACCACACACACATATACATACATGTATGTTAGTTTTAAAAGAAATCTGAAGTAATTTTATAGATTATTTCAAATAATTATTTCACCTTACTTATATAGAAATCTTTTCTTGCAATCTAAAATTTATCTTTATATAGAAAAAGAAATGCTATTTCACTAGCCCATATTTCAAATATTCAAGATTGTGTTGTTCTGTCATCTTATTCATTGTGCTCTCCTCTATCACAGTATATATTTCTCTTAGGTCTTTCTAGTGTTATCACATTATATAGTAATACCTACCATATGATATAGTATTAGTAAGGTGAATATTATTTGTTTCCAAGGCTCTTAAATTTAGCTAAGATGAAATCTTTAGATTGTAGATGTATTACCATAAAATTCTATTGGATTCTCTTAAAACGATTTAGCTGTATTTTAAAAAAAAGAAAAAAATCTAGCCTGGCCTGTGTGGCTCAGTGGTTCAGTGTTGACCCATGCACCAAGAGGTCGCTGGTTCAATTCCCAATCAGGGCACATGCCCAGGTTGTGGGCCAAATCCCCAGTGGGGGGCATGCAGGAGGTGGCCAATTGATGTTCTCTCTCATCAATGTTTCTCTTTCTCCCTCTCCATTCCACTCTCTCTAAAATCAATAAACAGGGGGGAAAATCTAGGTAAACTTATATGCATTCTAATCCAGAATTAAAAGTAAATTTGTATTTAAGAATGAGTTAATGATTTGGATGTTTTTTAATGAATCCATGGTGCATCAGAAAAAGCAACAAATATTTACGATGTTTCTACTATGTACACTGCAATTAGCAAGAACAGGAAAAGTTCCCTGACTTTAAGGGAGGTGTATAGTTGAGAAAAAAATAAAAACAGTGCAAAAGGTAAATAATATTCCACTGCTATAATAGAAACAATGTGACAAAGATGTATGTGACTGCCAAGTTAATTTTTCGACAACTGCATCTGAGGCATAAAAGACGACTTTCTCTGTTGGAGTGGTCAGGTTTTGGGGTTTGGTTTTGTTTTGGTTTTAAGGTAAGAACATGTACCATGAGATCCACCCTCTTAACGAATCCTAAGTGTACAATACAAAATTGTTGACATGTCGGTACAATGTTGCACAGCACATCTCTGAAGCTTATTCATCTTACGTGACTGAAACCTTCTGCCTGGCTTCCGAACAGAGGAAGTGGGCCAAGAAGTAGAGGACAGGCATTGCGTAACTCCATTAGAGGGATCAGGAAGGCCATTCATAAATACACAAACACACTGCCTCATTCAGGTAAAGCAGCAGACACAAGTTACCTCTGGATGTCTTTTTGAAACAGAACTTTTACAACCTGCAAAGCAGGGAGAAAAATATTGGACTCCGTCTCTGCCACAGACAGGATAATAATGGGACCGCATGCAGTTACAATTGGCATTGCAAGGATTGGTCAAGTTTCCCAGGTCTCCTGTCCTGTCAACAAGAAATGAAAGATGTTATGACATTTAATGAACAGTTCGGAAGCCCTGTTCTATCTTTCCATTAGTCATTTATTCACTCACTCAGCATATATGTAATTACTAAATAAATAAAACAAAATGTCTGCCTCTTCACATACAGCTTAACTTCTTGTGGAAAAGAGAAGCAGTTGAAACAAGTTGTATAATATGTCTGTCAGTGAGAAGAAAAATAGGCAGCGTAAGCAAACGTAGTTTCTCATTTGATACCGGAAAACTCTTTATTTGGGGGGAGGGGGCAAGTTCTGAAGACTCTAGGATGTTCAGCAGCAGCCCTGGCCTCTACCCACTGGATGCCAGTAGCACCCCCTTAGTTGTGACAACCAAAATGTCTCCAGACATTGCCAAATTTTCCAGGAGTGCAGGAACATTTTAAACCTGGAAGGATGAACAAAATCATGGTGTTCAACATATTCATTTTATCTACAGGAAAACTGAAGCCCGGAGAGATTAATTTAGTACTTCTCTTTCTTTGCCAAATAGAATACTCCTGGTTCCCAGGCTCAGGGTTGTTCCATGCTGCCTCTTAATAGGAGGCAATGCTTTTGATAATATACAGGGTTACCCTAAGCAAAGATACTTCTCTAATTCTTATCTATTCATTGATTCAGCCAAAGTATATCGAGCAAGTGCTGGGCCCTATGCTAGGTATTGGGAATACCAAGCTGAGTAAGATATTCACTGTCCTCAAAGATTTCAACCCACGAGTAGTGATGGACACATAATTATACAAAATCTGTTAAGTGTGGTTATAAATACATGCAAAATGCATTATAGAAGCACTGGGGAATGACACTTAAAACAAGCCAACATTTAGATAAGAGGATCTGATGGAGCTACTGTATGAGATGAGTCCTACAGGATAAGTAAGAGTTAGCTGGGTAAATGGAGGAGGTAAAGGGTACTTCAGAGAAGCTGGTACAAAGGCATAAAGATGAGAAGCATCACCCTACACAGAAAAATGTAAATGATGTCTGAGGCAGAGAGTGACAGGAAATACAGGTGAAAAGGAAGGGCCCTGTTACAAACAATAAGCTTTAACCTATTTTGAAAAGACAAAATATTTTTTAGACTGGAAAGTGACATAGTCAAAAGGCCATTTTAAAGAAATAATCCTGAGTTATACAGAGGATGAATTTTAAGGAAGAGGACCAGTTACAATACCCCAGACAATGAGTTATGATAATGTATAGGAGAACTAAAATAAAACACTTGATTAAAGCAAAGAGATTGGAGAAATATTTTCGATGTAGAATCATTAAGTTTTGTGATTGATTGATTGAAGATGGAAACAGGATGGAAGGGTCAAGAGTGACTCCTAGTGTCTAACTTGGCATTTTGGCAGAGAACTAGTTTGGGGGATGAGATGTATGGTTTTATACATATTGAGAGCAAGAGTCCCCACTTTGGTGAAGAAATCTGACCTGGAGCTAAACCTCTTAATATCCATTTGTATACACATGTAGAGATGAACTTAGCTGCAACATGTAGCTGAAACCAGGAGAATGATCAGATCAACTATATAACGAATGTCGCATGAGGAGAGTGCAGAGGTCTGGGACATCCATTCATTTCATGAATACACAGTGAGCTCCAATTACCTGCTAGACCCAAAGTGGCAGGAATATATCTAAAAGAAAGAAAGAGGCAGAGATAGAAAGAGAAAGGGGGAAAAGGAGGAAGTGAAAGGAAAGAAAGGAGGGAGGGAGAGATAAAAATCTGAAACCATGAACCTAACTTCCTTGTGCTGGGGGTCAAAAACAGTAAATGAGTGCTTTCTCTAAGTATTAGAAGATAATAATCTGCTGTGTTGGAAAATATTTAAGGAGTAGGTGGAGAACAAGAAGTTCACAAAAGAAATAGATTAAAAGATAGAAAACAAACTGGAAACAAATCAGTGGGGAGTTTGAAGGAAAGAATGGTCAAAGAGAAAATTTTAAATAACCCGTCAACCTGCCTCGAGTCTCTTCTGCTTCTGATCTACTCCACAGGCTGTTGCTAGATTTCTTTATCATGCATGATTCTATTCACAAAAATAAGCATTATAGTCCTTCTCCATCAACAACGGGTTTAAATACAAATACAGAAATAAAGGGAATACAGAAAAACTACCCTTGAAACTCTAGAAATAGCCTCTACACAATAATTTTTAATTTAAATTTTCCAATGTGTAAGTCTCATAGTATTGATAAATAATTACTGAGAACATGAAAGTTTACAACAGTATAATGCAAACTATAGTAGCAACAAAAAAAATATAGCATACATTCCAATTATCAAGGGTTGGACACTTTAACCTATATATTTTATAAAACTTACTTCATGAAGTAAAGGGGAACCTATTATTAGAAAAATAGCGACTTCCGGTCAAGATGGCGGCGTAGGTAAACGCGGTATCGCGTCCTCCCACAACCACATCAAAGTTACAACTAAACTACAGAACAACCATCATTCAAAACCGCCTGAAAGCAAGCTGAATGGAAGTCCTACAACTACGAAATTAAAGAAGAAGCTGCATCGAGACTGGTAGGAGGGGCGGAGGCGCGACAGGCTGGTCCCACACCCACGTGTGGCAGATAAAAATTGGGATACCTCGGCTGGGAAGGTCCTCCCAGAGGGCTGAGTGGTCCCCGTCCCACACCAGGTGCCCAGCTCAGGGTCCCAGTGCCAGGAAGAGAAGTCCCCATAACTTCTGGCTGTAAAACCAGCGGGAACTGAGGCTGAGGCGGTTGGAGCCCCCGCAGCTCCTCTTAAAGGGCCCGTGCTCGGACTTACTCGGACTCCCACCCTCCAGGCTCCAGCGTGGGGGAGGCAGCCTGAAAGGCACCAGAGTCATATGGGGAAGAACTGAGCTGTTTGGCATTGGAGCAAGGGCTGGAGAGGCAGCTTTCTCCTGGACAGACGTGCTAACAGAGGCTTTTGTTCCTTTGGTGAGCCCTTCCTGAGCTGGCAGACACCACCGGGGACTCCAGCAACCTGGCTCACACTGTTGGCCCCACCCTGGTGATTCCCTGAGGCCCCGCCCCACCCAACTTCCAGGCCCACCCAAGCTGTTGCCAGTTGCTTCACCATAGGATTGGCCTGTCTTGGAGCCTGCTTCAGCTTTTCCTAAAATCATTCAAACAAGCAGCATCTGGTCTCAGCTAGCCCTATACCTCTCGCTAAGTAATACATAGGAACAAACAGAGGGAGGCAGCCAAAATGAGGAGACAAAGAAACAGGTCCCAAATGAAAGAACAAAACAAAACTCCAGGAAAAGAACTAAGTGAAATGGAGTTAAGCAACCTAACAGATGCTGAGTTCAAAATACTGCTTATAAGGATGCTCAAAGGACTTAGTGAGAACCTCAGTGAACTTAGAGAGGGCCTCAAGAGCATAAAAAAGGACCAGTCAGAAATGAAGGAGGCACTAACTGAAATAAAGAGTAGTTTACACAGATTCAATAGTAGAGTAGGTAAATCCAAGAAGCAAACCATCGATTTGGAATATAAGGAAGCAAAAAACACCCAATCAGAACAGCAAAAAGAAAAAAGAATCCAAAGAAATGAGGATAGTGTAAGGAGCCTCTGGGACAACTTCAAGCATGCCAACATTCGCATCTTGGGGGTGCCAGAAGGAGAAGAGAGAGAACAAGAAATCGAAAACCTATTTGAAACAATAATAGCAGAAAACTTCCCTAACTTGGTGAAGGAAACAGACATACAAGTCCAGGAAGCACAGAGAGTCCCAAACAAGATGAACCCCAAGAGGCCCACACCAAGACACATCATCATCAAAATGCAAAAGGTTCAAGACAAAGAGAGAATCTTAAAAGCAGCAAGAGAAAAGCAGTTTGTTACCTACAAGGGAGTTCCCATAAGACTGTCAGCAGATTTCTCAAAAGAAACTTTGCAGGCCAGAAGGGAGTGGCAAGAAATATTCACAGTGATGAAAAGCAAGAACCTACAACCAAGATTACTCTATCCTGCAAAGCTGTCATTTAGAATCGATGGCCATATAAAGAGTTTCCCAGACAAGGAAAAGCTAAAGGAGTTCATCACCACCAAACCATTATTATATGAAATGTTGAAGGGTCTTCTTGAAGAAAAAGATAAAAAAATATGAACAAACAAAATGGCAATAAATACATATCTATCAACAATTGAATCTACAAACAAAATGAACAAGAATAACAGAAACATTCTCATAGATACAGAGAACTTTTGTTGGTTACCAGACGGGTAGGGGCTGGGGGGAGGGGTGAAAAAGGTGAAGGGATTAAGAAGTATAAATTGGTTGTTAGACTGACAAACCTCAAAGGGAAGGGGGGTTGGGGGGTGAGAAGAAATAAACCAAAGAACTTATATGTATATATGCATAACTAATGGACACAGACAACAGTGTGGGGAAAAGCAAGAGGGGGGCGGAAATGGGGAGGAGGGGGGCAATGGGGGAAAAATGAGGAACATCTGTAATACATTCAACAATAAAATTAAAAAAAAAAAGAAAAATAGCTAATGCTTGAAGTTTATTAAATTGCCTTAATATATACACATTATTTTTTAAAAAATATGTTTTTATTGATTTCAGAGAGAGGAAGGGAGAGGGAAAGAGATAGAAACATCAATCGGCTGCCTCCTGCACACCCCCTACTAGGGATTGAGCCAGAAACCCCGGCATGTGCCCTGACTGGAAACTGAACCAGCGACCTCTTTGTGCATAGGACCACGTTCAACCAGCTGAGCCACATGGGCCGGGCTGGATATACTGTTAAATGCGGCTTTAAACGAACTTATCAAAAAGCCTAGTTCATTCATTTATAACCAAAGAGCTCTTTTTAACCCACCTGTGCTATGTGGGTAAGGGCAAAGGCTCATTGCCCCCTTCTGCTAGAACACCTACATCTTCATAACCTCTTCTCCCACTCACTCATGAGGTATTTTTAAAATTTCTTAGCCTTTTCTTTCCATATACTTTGCCTTATACATGTTTCTTGGATGAGACTGTTTTGATTAAGTTGTCCATGATATGGACATTTAAAACTGCAGGTTACAGAGCTAAAATTAAGAATTTGGGGCACAGGGAAAACAATGATCTGACAACGTCACATCTCCTCTGTGACAGCAAAGTCTATCTCTACCTATATTGATATCTACACACACACACACACACATTAGTGTGCGTGTGCATATACTCACTTTCAGTGTTCTCCATCATTAATGTGTATATACATTAAACACCATCTCTGTGCCCCAGCTCTTGATGACCAACCCCCTTCGTTCACCTCAAACTGACACCATCTCACTTGCGTTCCCTTCTGATTAGACTAAGGACAGCTTGTCTGGTACTAACTCTTATTTAAAGTAGAAAATACCAAAGGGGCTCACATCTACATAACTTGTTTGTCAAGGTGATACATTAGTGTTCAATTACCCAGAACTTTCGGTTCTTCTAAAAGGAACATACAAAAAAAAAAGTGGTTTCTTGGGATAGGTTTGGGTGAAATTCATAGGCATGAAAGCCAGGTCTGCCCAACTTTCCTCTCGCTGTCTTTCAATAGCCCCAGATATGTTTCTCCTGTTACCAGACACATGACCTGAATCCATCCAAACAGGTCCCTGAACCTAGTCTTCACTTTCTAGCATTTATTGGCTTAACATATTCCCTGTACCTTATCCTCTTCTAAAATCTTTACCTTTCAAAACTCTTCACATCCTTAAAGGGTATTTAATGCCCATTTTTCTATTATGCCATGAAGCCTTTCCTGAATCTAGTCAAAGGAAACTGAAAAGCTCTCTTTTTGAGTTCCATAGCCCTTTGTGTGTCTCTCTTTACCAAATGCATTGTTCATTCACTGTTTTGTTCCCCAATTCCTTCTGCTACACTGAAAACTTCTTTAGAGTATGGATTTTTGCCATAAAGTTCTGCCAGAGGAAGCAGTTAACAAATTCTGAACACATGTAAAGGAGCTGAATTAAACATGGCTTTAAAATGCTCCAGATCTCACCTGGCCGGTGTGGCTCAGTGGTTGAGCATCGACCCAGGCACCAAGAGGTTGCTGGTTTGATTCCCGGTCAGGACACATGCCCAGGTTGTGGGCCTGATCCCCAGTGGGGGCATGCAGGAGGCGGCCAATCATGTTCTCTCTTATCAACTTTTCTATCTCTCTCTCCTTCTCCTTTCCTCTCTCAAATCAATAAAGGGAAAAAAAAAAAATAATGCTCCGTATCTCATTAATGTAAAAGAATGACAGACATGAACAGCAACTACAAATCATAACTGTTAGTGGCAAACTTGTCCAAAGTATATTTTCATTAGGTTATCTGAATGCCATATTACACAAAATCCTGGACTCCCTGACCTGAAGTGCCATGTCCCTCAACAGCCTCAAACACAGGTAACGAAACAGAGCAGCACTGCGGGCTGTAAAATACCCAGCCATCAACTCCTCCCTGAGCCCTGCTCAGGGCCTAGGATTTCAGAGGAAACAAACAAGGCAAACACAGATAAAAGAGTTATAGGCAGAGACATGTTTACAGATCAGAAGGATAAGAAGTCATTTATTCCTCTACAGTAAACATGAACTTCTAACATAGATACAGCAATGATTAGTATCACCTAGGACTAGCTTCATTTTAATGTCTCTCCTAGCCTATTTTCAACTCACCTCACACAAGAATTTCACCATAGGGGGGCATCCATCCCCATTTTTTAAATTTTAAATCAATAGAAACATATAATGTGAAATTCTCCCTAAGATGTGAATCCCTTCAGGGCAAAGATTCTGCTATATTAAACCTTTGTATCCTCGAACATAGTACCCAAGCATCATACCCAATACAGAATAGTTGCTCTCTGAATAAATACCCAACTTTTAATAAGATGTCAATTACTTAAACTAAAAAAAAAAAAAAAAAAAGCACCTCTTCTTACATAGTCCTTCCGATTAAAAAAACAACAGCCAGCCTCTCATCATTTTATCGTATGCTTGGAAATACACACAGTTTATTACTCTAATATTAATATCAAAAAGCACTGAAATATATTTACCCATTATATAATTCAGACACTCCAGCAAATGGCTCGTTTTCACAGCTGGCATAAATAAATACAAAACTCAGCACCAATGCAATTAAAGATGTGAGCAAAGCAAACTTCATCGTGTTTTTACACGTCATTTTGAATTTTGAAACAAGAACACCACCTAAAATCTGACCAAGCGCAGCTCCAGGAATTAAAATAGCCCCTAGTGAAAAAGAAGACGTAGTGAAGAAACATACACATAAACTCAGTAAGTCATTCCAACAATTGGAAACCATCAAAAACAAGCAGCAAATTGGTTTTAACATGTGAATGCATTCATGATTAGACACAAATAAAGAAATGATTTTGTAGTTATATTAAGAAATTAATAAAATTAATGTTATGAATATTAACATTAATACATATTCTCTTTAGCTATTCAGCCTCTGTATCTCTCAAGATCATACAGAAGATTGTTTGATGTCAGAAAATCAGAAACTTTTATCAACATCAGTATAAAGTTTAAATTTCAACGACTCGGTTATCCAAAATTAAATGCTATTCTATTAAACATTGAATATGGGACAGTAAAATTATTAGAGTAAGTTAGAACAAAGAAAATGTTTTACCTCCAAGGGTAGCTGCAAAGCTGGATGACAATCCAAATTGATTTTCTATAAATTTAGGTAAAAATGTAGCAAACCCAGTAGTAACTAAGGCTTCTGAAGAAGTTGATAGAACCAAACACATAAAGACAGTATTCCTCATCAAATTCTAAAGAAAAAAATACAGTTCACCAAATGAATAACTATGATCATACTGCAAAACACAGCATCAGAATGGCAACTTTTTAATAAAAACCACATTAATTATCCATAACATTTCAGCTTTTCCTCCAGCATAGAAGTATAAATATGGATTAAATAGCTTTGTATATAGAATGTTTTGAATGACTGTGCCTGTCATATGCAAGGGACCAGAAAATTGAGATAAAAATCCACTTGGAAAGCCTACCTTCCCCAGTCTTACTATAAATCTCCAAATAATAAATCTGCCTCTTATTTGACTTTTTTATTGTGTTCCAAATTCCTATGTCCAGTAAATGAACAACTTGACTGTGAGCACAGATGAGAATGGTCTTTACATATTGAACTTGTAGTACTGTTCCATGAGTACAGGACTCGGCAGTTCAGAACCTTAGATAGGCATAGAGTTGTCATTTTCAAAAGGTATTTATATTTCTAGACTTCTCAGAATGTTATTAATCTATCAGAAGGGAGCCTAGAGATTTATTTCAATATATTTAACCATAAAATGAAAAACAAAGTATTGTTCTGGAATATTAAATGCAAAAAAAGTCATAAAACCAACCACAACACACACACACACACACACACACACCTGTGCACACGCACGAACACGAGTCAGAGGCAGATGATCTTAGGAAAAGTAAATAATTTCTAATCTTGAAAAGGTAAAACTAACTCTTTTATGTGCAAAACTTTTATGATGCTGAATAGAATGTTTTTCTGCTGAGTTCAAAAGAACAGACCATAATACTTTTGTTTCTTTAACCTCAAATTCAAACCAAGTAACCACGAACTGCCACTTCCTTCACAAGGCAAATATATTGGTTTGGCATTCTCAAATATATATGCACAATTCAGTGATAGGTGATGGGTCCGTCACATAAAGGAAATGGCATGAAATGATGGGCTGTAGTGCTAATGAGAAAGCAGTGAATATCGATATTGCCGGTAAGATAACTCATGTTCTTTCAACCATTCTACTCTGTAACAGTTTTCATTTAGTCAAAGCTCAATAAAATTAAATCTGGAGAGTTGTTTATAAAAGCTAGAATAATAGTAAATAGGCAACCAACACTGCATTGTGGAAATATCTGTATGTGTGTACATATATGTATATATGTAATGTATACATATATCTACATATGCATGTGTGAGGGTGTGTGTGTAGACTGTGTTGTTTTACCTTTAGAGCAGCTGGAAAATCTTTAAAACTTTTTCCAAAATTCTCATCTGTATGTTCTAAGGAACTATTACTCTGATGAGTCTGGGAAGTTTTTCCACCTTGAATTTTTGCTGTACCTAAAAAAATAGTAAATGTACTTGCTCTATCACTTCATTCTTCTTCTTTTCTTTTTGGTTAATCCTCACCTGAGGATATTTTTCCATTGATTTTTTTTTTTTTTTTAGACAGAGTGGAAGGGAGGAAGACAGAGAGAGAGAGAGAGAAATATCGATGCGAGACACATCGATCGGTTGCCTCCCGTACAAGCCCAACTGGGGCCAAGGACAGAAACCACCACCCAGCCCTGTGCCCTTGACGGGGAACCAAACTTGTGACCCTTCAGTCCACAGGCCAGAGCTCTAACCACTGAGAAAAACTGGCCAGGGCTTCATTCCTCATTTTTAAAAAATGCTTACTTTTTCATTAGCACACAAGTCTACAAGTATATAAATTCCACAACATGAGAAGCCAGTTCCTCTCTTTGTAAAAAAAAAAAAAAAACCTGTATAAATATCCATGTCTGCAATTTGGCTATCCAGAGAGCTAATATTATTATCATTAATTAAGGAAGTTCCAACCAGTCTAAAACTTAAGATGAGATAATTTTGCTCTAATTCATATTTATTCTCTTTGAAATCTCTCTTAAATTTTATTTCTTCTGTTCAAATGCTTCTGTTTCTCATCCTCTATACATTAAACAAAGTATTTTGAGGTTTCTTTTCCTTTACTCTCTTTAATTCTAACATACTTTGTAGATGAAACAATATTTATCATCTATTACCAGGTCCCTTTGATTTTTAATAATGGTTCTGTGAAAACAACCTGAGAAAACAGTCAAAATATGGATTCACAAGTTGGATGGTCCAAGGTAGAAAAAAAAAAGCAATGTTCCACCTGCTTCTACTCTGCCAACATTTATTTTGCCCATTTCCAAATGGTAATCATCTATACTGTTTTATATAATACAAACAATACCTGAACCTAGAGAAAAATACATATATATATATACACACACAAAAATACATATATATATATATATATATATATATATATATATATATATGAACTCCGACTCCATGATTATACAGAAGCAAAATCTCAGAGAGAAAAATATGGGTATTCTCTTCTATTTTCTGTTTTGGACAGATTGTCTAGGATTGGAATATAGTGGAAATGAGCATACTACTGCATGACTTTGGTGACAACTGAAAGAAAAGCACTTGTACTTTCAATAACAAATAATAAACACCAATGATTTAAGGCAGACTGGCTCTTGAAGTTAGTGACTAACTGAATACAAACTGATAGTTTAAAAGATATTGTATCTTATATATATAAAGCAGGGTTCCAGATAACACATAAGAAACAAATTTAGCAAGGAGTGAATATGTGTAGTTTGACTGATAATAAATTAAAAATAAAGGAAACACCATGAATACTAAGATTGCTACCCAATATTTCCTAGAATAGAGAAAGCTATTCAAAAGTTTGCATAGGCAGACAATTGAGATTCTATAAAATAAACCATGAATTTTCTAGGGTTCTTACCAATCATATAGAAAGCAACACTTGATTGGACTAAAACTCCCTAGTTTTAAAGAAAACATTTTTACCTGGTAAATGTTTTGGAAAGCAAGAAAAAGGTATTATCAAACACCACGCAAAGAGCCAAGCCATAAGAAATCCAATCCACCATGCCCCCAGCCATCGGGGATCATCCTCATCGATATCAGTGCTATATGACAGAAAAACAGAAGGTCAAAGTCAACTCTGTCCTGTTCATTAAAACTCAGTTATGATAATTCTACACTTTATAATTCAAGTGCATTTATAGAGGAATATTGTTACAATATCCAAATTTTTAAGGGGAGCCATTTTGATGAATCAGACAACGGATAGCAGGAATAAATGAGAGCTATAAGAATAATGGTTTGTAATGTATTTCAGAATGGCAAATAAGACATAAAAGTTTCAAATATTTAACACTAAATATAAGTATGTTGAATATCTGAAAGCATACACAGAACTTCTGAACATTCTTTGTCTAACTTTGGCTATGTTTTCATTCTCTATTATATTAAATACACCTCACAGCGTATCATTTGATCTATGTGAAAAGTCCACACCCTGTGCTTCAATTATAGCCTTCATTTAAATGTAACTGTCTTCTTAAAGTGATTTATTAAGTTTTTTATAATGGTTTTCATATTTTGTAACAATAGGCTCTTCCCCAAAACACACCACTCCCACAACTTATGCAATTCTCCACTGAAATTAAAATATCCTTTCTTAAAATCCAGCTCTCTGCTTCAAGGGTTTCCTCTGACACCTTTTTATAAGTCTCTAAAAGATTAACCCAGCATTAGCAGCTCAAAGGACAAATCACATACCCATGACCACATGTTCACTGCTCACAGTCATGCAAAGGAGTGTGTAGTTATAATTCCCAGTGGTAAAATGAGAAAACATGGCTTCAAAAGTCACTAACTTCTCAATTCAGGAAAAGATGAAGGTAACTCAGTAGTTAAGAGGGATTTTGGAACAAAAAAGATGAACTTTGATTCATGTCTTGGCCACTTACCTAGCTGTGTGTATCAACTATTTTATAGAATTATTAAGAGGATTAAATGAAAATGGCATGTAAAATAAGGTAGCACACAAGACCTATTTTGTGTAGAACATAATATCAGATAAATAAACATTACCTGTTACTATCCTCCACTGTCAGTTATTAAAACAACACAGCTGTGATCTCTAAGATATCATCAGAGCTACTACAGAACTTAGTCTGAGAAATACTTCAAGCCAGCTGCCTCCAGCTAAATCTACTAAAATCATAACTAATTTTTATTAAATTCTTCTTCTGAACAATGCATGGGATCTTATATGTGCATTTAAAAAAATTATACCAGGTGACTTTTAAACATCCTTATTTATGAATAAATGTTTTACACTAAGATGGTATGACATTAACTCCTAAAGCAATGCAACCAAAATATTATATAAAAATTGTGTGCATTCAATTTTGTTTCCTGAAAAATTCTCATGCTATACTGAGGAAATGCTGTGAAAATGTTCTATGATGTTAACATTATAATAATGAAATAAATTTAAATAAAAGGAAAATAGATATTGCCTTGCCTTTGTCCCAAACCAACATCAATGTACATGGTTAACAGCTGTCCTCCCAACACATAGCCAATAGCAGGGCCTAATATTGACATAGAATAGCCAATTCCTAGAATAAGGACAAAGACATGGAATATGGTCATCTGTACAACTTTGCTTTGCATGTCTAACAACAGTAAAGAAACACAAATATTTTACTGTAGAAAAATCAAAATGGTTAGAATTACAGGAAAATTACACATATTTTCACTAAAAACATGCCATGTGAACGGTAGCACTTGTAAAATACAGGAGTTTAAAATATATAATTCAATTTAAAAGTTGTTAGACTACAATAATAATTGCAATAAACCCAATAATTATAAATCCCTAAGGATTATATCGTTAACTGGTGGCAAGGGTAGTGTACTGACTATCATCCTTATGGATGGAGAATGTTAATTATTGTTTACAGTTCTTATGGAAAATATGTGAAATGATAAGCCTTTTCCCCTCTGCATACACTCCAAAAGCATTCTTTATTTTGTACTACAGCAGCTGATAAAAACCTGGATCTGGTCATTAGTCCATTTCTTAAAACTAAGCAATTCATTTAAACATTTGCTTTTAGTGAATCTACCATTTTCACTTGCAGCAGAATTAAACTGATCTTATTTCTCTCAGATAATTAAAAATTCATCATATATAACTTTTTAATTTTGTAAATTAAGCCTTCACCAAACTCTGAATCTGTGGGCACCCAGACCATGGGCTTCCCAGACTCCGGGCCTTTAAGAGATAAATTTCTGTTGTTTATAAGCCAAGCAGTCTTTGGTATTCTATTATAGCAGTCCAAATGGACTAAGACAGTCCCCTATATTAGAATAATAAATTGATAAAGTGAAAATTCATGTGCAAATAAATTACACATTAATTGGCTGCAGGGCCATGGATAGTTGAGCATCAGGGAAGGAATTCAAGAGAAACTTACTCTACCAAAAATTAGATCACAAAGGGAAAAAAAAAAGGTTACCTATCAAGAGGGTTATCTGAAGTGGAAAACTCCATAGAGTTTCTAGGTACCATCGTGTGGTTTCTTTTACTGAGACGTTAGTCAACAGGATGCAGTAACTCACATAGAATGGCAGAGCTCAATTTCCACACCCTGTGAAAATCAGCCTGGAATTCAAGTCTACTGCTTGGACAGTACTTCCAGGAAGGCTGGCATGCCCAGTACAAGAAATAGAGCTGGAAGTTCAACAAAACTCATAACTGCATTCAACTGAAGACATGACATGTCAGTAAATGATAAAACAAAAAGAGTAATATTGCATATATCTCATGGAAACTCCTATGAAATTAGGAGGTTAAATAAGCATGTTATGCTTTACTTATAAATAAACAAGCAATAAGATGAAATGATACTGAGACATTTATATTACAGAGCAAACTTACCTATATAGAGAGAAGATTTGTGTGTAGGCACAGAATCATCAATAAAGGCTGTTCCCAGGGTATAGAGAGGAGTTCCTCCTGTTCCCAGCAGCAGCTGTCCAAAAATGAAGACATACAGGAAGCTGGAAAGTGAAGAACTTGAAGAGGTACAACTGGTTCTATTCCTTGCTATTAAGCAAGTATCTTTAGAGGAAAAAAAATAAAATTGTGAATATAAAGAAATTCAGAGAAAGACAAGTACTTATATGTTAGATTTCACTTCTATGTGGAATCTAATGAACAAAATAAATTAACAAACAAAACAGAAACAGAGAACAGACTGACAACTGTCAGAGGAGAAGGAGGTTGGATAACCTGGTGGAAAAGGTGAAGGGATTAAGAAAACCTCATGGACACAGACAACAGTATGGTGATTTCCAAAGGAAAAAGGGGGTGGAGGGAGGTAGAAGAGAGTAAAAGGGGGATAAATGGTGATGGATGAACACTTGACTCAGGGTGATGAATACACACACAGTACAATATGCAGATGATATATTATAGAATGGTACACCTGAAACTTACAGAATTTTATTAACCAATGTCACCACAATAAATTTAATTAATAAATAAGTGAGCACAGAAGAAACCCATAAAAAAAGAAATTCAGTTAGTAATTTAAATATTTATCTTTACAAATTATACCTGCCTAACAGTAACCTTCTTTATTTCTTCCAATCACTTGACTTTGATTGTACTTAGCTATTTTAAACTACATATATTACGAAAGAAAATGTATGAACTATCACCATGTTAAAATTCAGAAAATATAAAACAAAAGTGAGAAACAATAAGAACCGAAATTCACACATTTTCAAGTAAACTAATGTAAACACAATTGAGACAAGTGGTGCGAAGTCATAAATACAGCATGCCCACCATACTGAATTTATCAATCAACATCTCAAACACATTGGAAAAGTGTACTTGGGTAATAAAATATTTTGGCCAAAACAGTAATTCTTAATATTCACCACAAAGTAGTAATATTTGGAAGTTATGTCTAGTACTTTTTTACAGCTCAAACTATTTTATGAACTTTATTTTTTGAAGCAATCTAGGTATGGGTCTACAGATATTCTTTTGACTATCATCAAAGGAAAATGGTTCTCTTTAAAATTTTATTAAAATCTTCTTTAAAATCACACTCAAAATCTAGGTATTACAGTAAATCCATTATCTCCTAAACTCATCTGCTAATGTTAATGAACATAGAAGCTTGTTAAAAATATATTCCGCCCGCTCCCTGTTACTCTGGTGTAATAGCCAGTAATTTGTATTTTAACGATGGCCTCAGCTAATTCTATTTTCATTTCCTTAATATCAGATCAAGACTTATTATTTTCTGGTTGATGAAATAAGTAAGGTCCCCAAAGCACCAATCCTTATGATTCTTTAACTAGTTCATACCCATCAAATATTCAGATGTAAATTTTATACATAAAATATATTTTTTAATTTAAAATATCTTATAATATTGCACATATTCATGTTATAAGAGGTTGATGAATATCTTGGCAGGTAGTTTGTTTATAACTGGCCTAAGTATGAATATCTTGGCAGGTAGTTTGTTTATAACTGGCCTAAGTCTGTATTATTTGTGTTACCTTCCTGTCAGACATTTGAATTTTAACTCCTGGTTTCAATATTCAATTTCTCAGAGGTAGCAGATTAGACTGACAATCTTATTATTAGGGGGACCGGAAAGTAATGTTGTGTTTTTACGACATTAATTCAAACAGCTAAATTTTTAACAAGTTTTTATTTTTAATCAATGCTGTAATCACCCTTGTTATCAACAACCTTTTGCCATCTAGTGTGCAAATTTTCAATGCCGGATCGACAAAAATCAATTGGTTTTTGAGCAAAATATCTGGAGATGGCATTTTGGACATCATCCAAATTGTCAAATTTTTTGCCACTTAGAAAATGTTGTAGTGATCAGAGTAAATAGAAATCCGATGGTGCAATATCAGGCGAGTATGGTGGGTGAGGCAATACCTCCCACCTCAATTCATTAATTTTTTCCAGGGTTCATCTTGCGCAGTGCGGTCTTGCATTATCGTGTTGCAGAATAACGCCTTTTCTGGTGACAATCGCTGGGCACTTTTCAATTAAAGATTGATTTACTCGATCCAATTGTTCACAGTAAAGGTCTGCATTCAGTTTGTCCAGGTTTCAGCACTTCAAAATGAACGACCCCACGAATACTCCACCAAACACACAAAAGTGCCTTTTTGGGGTGTAAACCTGCCTTAGCTGTACTTCGTGGCGATTCCTTCGGAGAGAGCCACTGCCTTTTGCGTTTTGGATTATCACAGAGGACCCATTTTTCATCTCCAGTGATCAAGTGATCAAAAAACACTTCTGTATTGTGTCGCTGAAGCAATAAGTTGCATGTGTTGGACCGGTCAGCTTTGTTTTCTTCGGACAGATTATGCAGGACCCAAACACCTGCTCTGCTTACTTTACCAATCTGCTGCAGATGTTCTTGGATGGTCGACCAAGGTTGGTTAAGAGTGTTTGACAGTTCCTCTATTGTCTGACACGGATTTGCTTCCACTTCCACCCTTAACATGTCATTGTCTAAAGTTGTTGGTCTTCCTGATCAATACGAGTCAGAAAGATCAAAATTACCAGATTTGAACTTAGAACACCACCTTTGGCATTTACAAACGTCTAATGCACATGGATAAACATTGCAAATGTTTTTGGTAGCAACTGTTGCGTTACTACCCTTGTGAAACTCAAAAAGCATACAGTGCTGGCCGGATATGTACCTCTTCTGGTATTTGGCTGGCCATTTCACTATAAATTGCAAAAAAAACACTAAGATTTAATTATTTATGAGTAAACAAGTCACTCTAACCTTAAAATGTCTTTGGCACGATTCTGAAGTACACAATGAGCTGATAAATGACAACCGAATATCAAAATGCGCAGAAACGACATTACTTTCCGGTCCCCCTAATATTTGCTATACTACAAAATGGAACCTGTGTATTTCTTCTTTATTATTTTTTCTTATTTCTTTATTACAATGGGTAAATTGCCTTTTTTATAATAGGTAAATATCTTTTTGTAGTAATATGGTAGACATTTTCATTACATGAGTATTCTGCAGGGTTTTGGTGTGTGTGTGTTGTTTTTTCCCAGAGGAAGTAATCCATGAGTTTCCACATGCTTTTTAAAATAAATTTTAAATAGCACAGAAGAATGTCAATAGAAAAAACAAAACTGTCCCTTATCCCTTGCCTGCCTCCACTTTATGTTCTCCCATGTAACTTAGATGGAGGTAATTTTTATCATTTTACAGGCATTCTTCTCACATATTAATGTTTTATATCCATTTATTTTATTTTTTTTAATTGATTTTTTAGAAAGAGAGAGAGAAGAGAGAGAAACATTGGTTGCCTCCCACATGCACCCTGATGGGGAACTGAACCCACAACCTGGATATGTGCCCACACCAGGAATCAAACCGGTGACCCTTCAGTGCACAAAATGATGCTCAACCAGCTGAGCCACACTGGCCAGGGCTCCATGTACTTTTTTTACACTAGAATGATCATTCTGTTGGATTAACCAAGGAGCCTACCTTTTATAACACTGCCTATGCGTGGGTTTATGTCTGGGCGCTCAGTTTTGTGTCACTGGTGTTTGCAGTCCCTCTCTAGCACAAATCTCTTGTAATTATTTCAGGTGCTTCAGTTTTGAGGGTATCAATACCTCAGCCTGGTGCTAACCCATTTTACAGTACTGTGTGAAAGGCTCTGTTACAGTTAGCATCTTATTTTATCATTTTCCCCAATAAACAAGGCCCACTATCTACTTAGGAAAACGATTGTCTAATATATTAATCTGTCTGTATTATTTCTATTGATTTTCTTAGAATTGGTAAGAAATGACATATCAAGACAGAAAGGCATAGACGAATATTAAATGCATATTGCTAAGTAAAAGAATCCAATCTGAAAAGTATACATACTTTGATTCCAAGTACATAACCATTTGGAAAGGCAAAACCATAGTGATAGTGAGGATTAACAAAAAAAAAAAGAGCTATAGGATGAAATGCAGAAAAAGGATCTAACTGTAATACATATGTATGAAATTATCTCATTAAAGAGGGTGGGGGCAAAGGTGCTGACCTAAGAAATGTATGCAGTCTGCAAGGCTACAGACAAAAGGAACTGTACATAACCACCGTATTCTAGATGATAAAGTTATTTCCCATTCTTTAACTAAAGAGCCTCTAGGAGAAATGGTTGATTCTAGGACTGGGGCAAGAAATATACAGATGATCCTGGATCACCGCATAGTGGCAGCAAGTAAAAATGTGCTCAAAACAAACACATAAAACCCCATAATGATGGAGGTTTGTCAAAGGGACACATGAGCCAAGGGAAAGACTCTGGTAGCCAAAGCTGGAATAATTTGAGCAACAAAATAAAGAAGCTATGGATTCTAACCTAAAGTATTATCTATCTATCTATCTATCTATCTATCTATCTATCTATCTATTTATTTATATATCTCCACACTGAAAAATAAACGATTAGATAAATTAATATTCCACCCTCAAAGAGGTAAAGCATAACACCCTACTTCTAAAGTGTGGGTGCAATACTGACTTTCTTCCAAAGTGAAGTATGGAAAGTGAGAACAAAAAGAGTGACTTCACAGTGGATTAACCTGAAAAACACCACTTCAGCCAGATGATCAAGATCATCAAGAATGATAAGTGATGTTGATAGCACATACCCTTGATATGTAATGAAAATGGCATTTTGCCTGTGTGATCCTCTCCTCAAAAATTCATAACCCCAGTCTAATCACCAGAAAAACACCAGGCAAGTCCCAGTTGAAGGATATTCTACATCTGACTAGTGCTCCTCAAAACTGCCAAGGTCATAAAAAAAAAAGAAAGAGAAAAATCTGAGCAATCATCACAGCCAAGAGGAGTCAATTGAGCATGACAACCAAATGTAATACAGTATTCTGGATCAGATCCTGGAACAGAAAAAGAACATCAGCTAAAAATTAAGGAGCCCTGGCCGGTGTTGCTCAGTGGTTAGAGCATCGGCCAGTACACCAGAGGGTCACAGGTTCGATTCCCAGTCAAGGGTACCTACGGCACCTACGTGAGTTGCAGGTTCAATCCCTGGCCTTGGTTGGGGTTTGCGTTGACCACTAATGTGTCTCTCTCATATCAATATTTCTCTCTCTCTCTCTCCCCCACCCTCCTTTCCACTCTCTCAAAATAAATAAATAAATATCAATGGAAAAAATATCCTAAAGTGAGGATTAACCAAAAAAAAATAAATAAATAAGAATAAGAATAAGAAAATCTGAATAAAGTGTGGACTTCAGCTAATAAGTACAAACATTAAGAGATGATGTATTAGCCCTGGCCAGTTTGGCTCAGCGGTTAGAGCTTCGGGCCGTGGACTGGAGAGTCCTAGGTTCGGTTCCCGTGAAGGGCATGTACCTTGGTTGCAGTTTGTCCCCGGCCCCGGTTGGGGTCGTGTGGGTGGCAACCACTCGATGTGTCTCTCTCACGTCGATGTTTCTCTCTCTCACTTCCTCCTTCTCTCCCTACTACTCTATCTGAAGATAAATGCAAAAAACAAAAAGTGTCCTCAGGAAGAGATGATGTATTAATATTAGTTCATTAATCATAAGAAACAAAGCATACAAAGTAAGATGTTAATAGGGAGAAATGGAAACTATATACTATCTTCACAATTTTTCTATAAATCTAAAATTGTTCTAAAAATCAAGTTTATTAAAATTGTTTAAAGTATAGAATAAAACAACCTAGTTGTGGGCTCAATCCCCAGTAGAGGGTATGCAGGAGACAACCAATGGATGTTTCTCTCTCACATTGATGTTCCTATCTCTCTTTCCCTTCCTCTCTCTCTAAAAATCAATAAAAACATTAAAAAAAAATCCAACAACATATTAAAAAATACAGGACTTTTTTATTTATTTATTTTTTATCCTCACTGGAGGACATTTTTGCATTTATCTTCAGATAGAGTGGGAGGGAGAGAGGGAGGAAGAGAGAGAGAAAAATATCGATGTGAGAGAGACACATCGAGTGGTCGCCACCCACACAACCCCAACCGGGGCTGGGGACAAACTGCAACCGAGGTACATGCCCTTCTCGGGAACCGAACCCAGGACTCTCTGGTCCACGGGCCGATGTTCTAACCGCTGAGCCAAACCGGCCAGGGCAATAAGGACTCTTTTAAAAAGCACATTGGAAAATCTAAGAAAATTTAACATATTGAATCTAATTAGGAAAAAATTGATCACTTTCATATATTTTAGACATTTGATAAATGTCAACACCAAATCATATTATCAACATAAAACAGAAATAGATATTTAATTAATATGATCACATATATGAGTAGATAAGTATGCCTACATCTCCATATATACATGTGTAAACATATTTACTGCTAAAAACAGGAGTAACACAGGGAAATTTGGGATTACAAAATCGAAACCTCTGCAACTTTTCAATAATGTATTAGAGGGAAAGAAAAAGGAACTAGTGACTTACAAACTGGAAATCAAGAGGTAAAGCTATCTTGATTTATTATCGTCTTTCTGGAACATTGAAAGCAATCAAATGAAAAACTACTAAATTCAAGAAGAGAATTTACAAAAGTAGTAAAATATAAAATTAACATACAAAAAAATCAGTAGGCTTTATATGCATAAGTTAAATGATGTCAGGGGTGAAAAAAAACAATATATAGTAGGAAAAATAAACTGATGCACTCAGAAATAAATGTGAGCATCCTACATGAAGATTCCAGTTTCCCTAGCATCACAGAGAAGCCAGTGAAGTGGGCCAAAACAAGGAACAGTGTGTCATAGGCAAGGTGCCAGAGAAAGACTAAATTTGAACAGAAATCTTTGCATGTGGAGAAAATGCAGAAGCGTGACTCATAAGGAAAATCCATGTCAACAGAGAGTATCCCTGCCTGTCCAGAACAGGGCTCTAGTCCATCTCCTACATGACTATTGTGTTATGGATTACTCCCAAATAGTTCCCCAAAATTCCCCATCCTAATTCCTGAGACTGTGGGTATGAAAACATCACACCTTTGGTATGGTACAGTGGCAAAAGGGATTCTGCAGAGTAATTTAAGGTTAGTACTCAGTTGACTTTGAACTAGTCAGAAGGATTAGCTGGTTGTGCTCCACCTAGTCACATGAGCCCTTTAAAACGAAGAAGGAAAAGCAAATGACATGGCAAATAGTCTCCAGAAATATGTCACCATGATGTAGACTTACAAATTATCCTATTGCCATACTTTTAAAAAACTAATAGAAGCAACTGTTCCTCAAAAGCTGAAAACAGAGATTTAATAAGATCATGAATGTGGTGAGATTAGAGAAGGAAAAAAAATGGGCTGAAAGAACTCAGGAAAGACATGAAATAAAATGAAAACTACTACTGCAGAAATGAAAGACAGCAGAATGGACAAAAGAGAGAAAAGACACAGAATTACAAGGACGGACACAAGAGGCTTGAGAAATATGAACAATATTAAATGAATAAATACTAAGACTTAAGAGATTACAGAGAAAATTACAGAAATGAGATCCAGACAAACAAAATTAAACATATGTAAAATCAATCAAAATATTAAAAATATATGTATTCAAAGGTAAAACTTAGGAAACTTTCCTGAAGTAAATGAAGACTGATCTATAATTTAAAAGGGCATAGAGCATCCCAGAAAATTTTGTTACAGGACTTTCAACAATAAGACATCCCTTTGTAAAGTTACTGGATTTTCAAGATGAAGACAGACTTCTCTGAACAGTCAGGGAAAGTCACTTTGTGCAGACAGAAATGAAAAGCACTTAGCTGACACCAGACTTCTTCACAGCAACATCAGTCCCATAAAGACAGTAAAGGAATGGCCAAAGTAATCAGTGAAAGGTACACGACTCACAAAGGTTATGTTCCAACTGTCATTTAAACATAAAGGCAAAAGACAAGTATTTAAATATATTTAAAATGTCATGAAATCAGCCTTTCCTGGAAAACAAACAACAACAAAAAACCACTAACTAGAGGGAGCATTTCAGAGATGCTATGGGGACCTGAAGACCGTTCCCCATAAGTAACATTAAATAATGTGTTACATTGCATCTGTTAAAAACATCTTTATAAAATAGCTAGATTTACCTATTATGTAAGTTCTGTGGTATTATTTTTTGAGGAAACAAATTGAATGTAGAATTTCAACTTTTAATGGGAAATAAAATGCTTGGAAAAAAATAGTACTTGCAAAACTAACTTATAAGCACGTGATTTGACAAGATAACACAAGAGGGAGCTCCTCTGCTGTTTATGAACATGGAGCACAGCTAATAAAATTAAGGCTTAGAACTTCAGTTAGTGGACACACTAATGACCTGTCTGGCCCACTAACATGGGCAGGAACCACAGACAAAAGGGCAAAATAAAATCTACATAGCAGAATGCTTAGTAGCTAAATATCAAGCTCAGCTCAACCCTCTTCCCTACTCAAAGGCCCTGAGCCTGCTCCTCCTCAGGCATATTTGCCTTCAAAACCTGGAAATTTTAAAAGGGACAGTTTTCCTCTGGGCTCATCCTGCTGCCTGCACATGACAGGATGCTGCAGTCTGAGATCCAAGTCCACACCTCCAGCCACAGTTTTCTGATAGTATTTTCAGAAGTATCCATACCTCCTGAGAAGCAGAATAGTTTTCTGGGGAATCAGGTCTGCCTAATTACCTACATCAGGTACTCTGGGGTGGCTAACTTCAAACAAAAACAGCCTCTTTCTCCCTTCTCAGGGAGTGACTATAAGTTTCTTCCCCTGGTTCTCCTTCCCATCTCCTAACCACAGCCCTGAAGAAGAAAGAGCTGTTGCTTTTGTTTGAACTTGACCATTCCCAAGTCCACATAGCATCTTCTGGCCTGGACAGTGTAGCTCATCCCTACATCCTTCTCCAATAACCTGTGTTCACCTAACCTGTTAGCAATCCTTCAAAAACCTTTCTTACAAAACTTCCAAGAAAAAAAAAATTATCTTTGCATTTCAGTGTCTGTGATGTGGGTTCCTCTATGTACAGGACTCAGCACAGTGCCCTACCTTCTAGGCCTAAGGGCAGCTGATGGTAGAACTGAGAAAGCAAGAAAAATACTCTTCCTGAGGGTCAGGAGCAACCGTGAAGTCCAGATTTCCCTTGTCTGCAAACTGACATAGGAACAAGAGATGAGCCAGGTAGGAGCAGGGACTTCTTGAGCATCTGCTGTTCCTAAAAATAGAAAGGGTGGATGGGAAGAGGTTGCACGAGGAATCTCAAAAACACTTCAGGACCCTATCTTTGAAGGAACTAAAAAGATGAGAGCTTTTGCCTGTGTAACCAACCTGCCTGGGATGCTAGCCTGATCATTCACCCCTTATGGGAACCTAACTGAGTCAACAAAGTGATTTTCAAAAGGAGTAGCACAGCATCCATACAAAGACAGTGTAAGAAGAAAGAGCAATGTACTTTTATTAAGATTAGGACACTGACCACAGAAATATTTTCATGGAGCAGATGAAAAGTGTGAACACATATTGCACCATGAAACAAAGCAATTACTTATATTGGGGAAAACAGCAAAGCAGAAATGAAATAACTTAGAAAAGAAACGGTGAGACAAAGATTACACATGCACTGGCAGAACTTAGGAAAGATGCAAGAAGGAAAAATTGAAGCCCCATAGAAATAAAAATAAAACTGGGGCATAAAGGTGAACAGACTGAAAAACACAGTAACAGGCATACAGTATAGAAAAGAAATGGATTCCAAGACGGCTGCAGAGTAGTTGGAAGCTACACTCACCTGCTCCCAGCCCCAAAGCAGATTTACAGCTAAATTATAAACCAAACAACCTGAATAACAAACAGAAGACTAACTGAACTGAAAGATTATAACCAAAGATTTACAGAAGAAACCACACGCAGACTGGTAAGGGTGGCGACATGGAAAGGGCTAGCCCCCGCACCCAGGTTACAGTGCCTGAAAAGCTGGAGAAATATTGTGGCTGTAAAACTCCCTTCCCCAGGAGCACAGGGTCACAACCCCATGCAGTGATCCCCAACCCAGAGCAACGAAGACAGGAAGAGGATAGCATCTAGTGGTGCAAATCAGTGGGAATTCAGTCCACCTGTGAGACCCAGGTGCCACCTTCCCAGAAACAAACACTCCTATTGTTACAGCACCAGCTTCAGGAGTGCACTGACCAGTCTCGACTGCTGGCATGGCCACTCTGCCATACATGGGTCACGTGAAAGGGGTCTTCTAGCTGCACCCAGCATTTACTGTGGGGGCCCTCTTTTTCCAGGGAGGCCCCTGGTGGAGACAAAACTGGATTTGGAAAGAGGGCCAGTCTCCCCCAACTCAAGTGCACAGTGGCGCCCCTCCTCCCACCTGTTGAATCACATGGCGGGCCCTGTCCAGCTGAGTTCAGCACAGGGGGACCAGAGGACAGAGCTGAGCTGGGACTTTTAGACAGTGTCTCCTGGGGAAGCTTTTGTCCATGAACCAGACAGGTTGGGGCTGGGGCATGTGGCTACATCAAGGGCGTGGAAGCCACTCCTATATCCCCAGCAAGCTCAGCTTGCACTAACCAGAGAAAGGGAAGAAGTACCCACACCCTTCCTACAGGCGTGTGGGGAACAGTGGGGACTTGCTCAGTGCAGTCCTAGATACCCCATCCTGCTGGGCTCAGTTCCACAGGGTAGGAAGAGTGGCTCAGAGCTGGTACATTCAAGTGTGAGTCCCTGGGAGACTATTGTCTGAGACTGAGATGAAGTGCTTAGCCTCCTCCTGCAGGCTGGGCCAGCATCACCCCATGAGTCTGGGGCAGCTAAGCTTGCTCCTGCAGAGAGAATGGCTGGCTGCCCCCAACCTGAACATGCAGTGAGCCCCTTCAGGGGAAACTAGAGTTGGAGACTGGTAGCGACTGAGTTGTTTGGCTCTGGAGTAGGGGCCACTTTCCCCTCACTGAGTATCTGACTGCATGATCCCCACGTAGGGGGCCCACTAGCCCTGTCCTCCCAATCTCAGTTGCCTCGCCTTACAGAGATTGCAACCTATGCAAGGGGCTGCGGTTTGCGGCCAGCCTGGGCTCACTCTACAATCTTTCCTCAGAAGGCTCTGGAAAAAGACCAGGCAACCTCAGAGGGATGCAGAGTACCTGACAGGTGGAGGCAGACCTCAGGGAGCTTTGGTCCTTTTATAGATCGGCCTCCAGCTCTGAACTAAAGGAAGCTTACCCTTATACATAGATTGGCCCCTCCCCATGTACACTCAGGTCCAGTAGATGCAGTCGTAAACAGTGAACAGTGTGGTAGTTCCAGACAGGTAGCCCAAAGCTGGTTACACAAAATATCTGATATTGACCTGTACCTGAACCCTGCCCAAGTGGACCCAGAACCAACATAACCAGTGGTGGGCTTCAGACCATACCAGAGCTCAACCCAACTAACCACACAAGAGGCAAACCCAAAGGGGGATTCCAGCAGGCAACATACTCAGCTGGGAACAACTTTACTTTGGAGGGCAGCCCCTGCACAGTGTCCCATACATGGTGATGGAGGTTTACCCTTATAGTCAGCCAGCCTGAAGGGTTACCGCCACCCACAAAAGGGCCAACAGTGTTCAAGACTCAACTATAACAGGAAGGTACACTTAACTCACAAGAAACATTCCTGGGGAACAGAGCTCAGGTGATCTGATAGATTGTGCAACTGAGCCCAACAAACACTTCCATCATAAAGCCATCAGAAAAAGTTTGGGAGAAATAGCAGATTGACCTAACACACAAAGGCAAAATGGCAAGACAAAGAAATGTGCCCCAAATGAAAACAACAAGAGAAGACCCAGAAAAAAGAAATGAATAAATTGAAAACAACCAAAATACCAGATGTAGAGTTTAAAACAATGGTTATAAGGATGTGCAAGGACCTGAGGGGAAGAATGGCTGATCTCAGTGAGAACATAAACAGAGATAGTAAGCACTAAAAAATACATAGAAACCATAAAAAAGAACCAGTCAGAAATGAAGAATACAATATCTGAAATGAAGAATATATCAGAAGGAATCAACAGCAGGTTAGATAAAGCAGAGGATCAAATCAGCAACTTAGAAGTCAAGATAACAGTAAACAACACAGCAGAATATCAAAAAGAAAAAATAATTTTAAGAAAATGAGGAAAGTCTAAGAGACCTCTGGGGCAGTATCAAGCATAACAATACCCACATCATAGGGGAACCAGAAGGAAAAGAGAGAAAGCAAGGGATAGAGAACCTGTTTGAAGAAACAATGGCTGAAAACTTCCCTAACCCAGTGAAGAAAAAACTCACATAAGTTCATGAAGCACAGAGAGTCCCAATCAAGCTGTATCCAAAGAGACCCACTCCAAGACACATCACAGTTAAAATGACAAACATTAAAGACAAAGAAAGGCCCTGGCTGGTTTGGCTCAGCAGTTAAGTGCATCAGCATGAAGACTGAAGGGTCATGGGTTTGATTTCAATCAAGGGCACATACCTGGGTTGCAGGTTTGATTCCTGGCCTCAGTACAGGTTGTGCAGGAGGCAACCAATCAATGTGTCTCTCTCACATCTCTCTCTCTCTCTCTCTCTCTCTCTCTCTCACTCTCTCTCTCTCTCTCTCCCTCCCTCCCTTCCACTCTCTCTTAAAAAAAATCAATAAAAAAATATCCTCGGGTGAGGATTAACAACAACAACAACAAAAAGACAAAGAAAGGATCTTAAAAGCAGCAAGAGACAGAAAGTTACCTACAAGAGAGTTGCCATTAGACTGTCAGCTGATTTCTCAACAAAAACACTTCAGGCCAAAAGGGATTGGCATGAAGTACTAAAAGTCATGAAAAGCAAGGACCTGAACCCAATAATATTCTATCCAGCAAGGCTATCATTTAAAATCGAAGGTGAAATATAGAGTTTCCTACACAAAGAAAGGCTAAGGGAGTATATTACCACCTAACCAGCATTGCAAGAAATGTTAAAGGAGCTGCACTGAGAAAAAGAAGAAACTGAGAGATAGGGGAACATATGTATAAAGAAAAAAATGGCAATAAATAAATACCTATCAATAATAACCTTAAATGTAAATGGACTTAATGCTGTATTCAAAAGATAAAGGGTAGCTGAATGGGTAAGAAAATATGACCCATATTTATGCTGTCAACAAGAGACCCACCTCGGAACAAAAGATTCACATAAACTAAAAGTGAAGAGATGGGAAAAAAAATTCCATACAAATGGAAATAAAAAATAAGCTGGGGTAGCAATACTACTATCTGACCAAACAGACTTCAAAACAAGGCCATAAGAAGCGATAAAGAAAGTCACTACACTACATAACACTAAAAGGATCAATCCAACAAGAAAATATAACCCTTGTAAGCATATATGCACCCAACATAGGAGCACCTAAATATACATTTTTTAAAACTCTTGGAGGACTTTAAGGGAGATTGATAGCAATACAGTCAGAGTAGGGGATTTTTAACATCTCACTGACATCAATGGATAGATCTTACAGACAAAAAATCAACAAGAAAACAGTGACCTTAAATGACACAGTAGACTATATAGATTTAATTGATATTTACAGAACATTTCATCTCAAAGCAGTAGAATAGATATTCTTTTCAAGCGCACGTGGAACATTCTCAAAGATGGACCACATGTTAGGACACAAAATAAGTCTTAACAAATTCAAGCAGTGAAATCATATCAAGCATTTTCTCAGATCACAATAGCATGAAACTAGAATCAATTACAATAAAAAAACTCAAAAACATTCAAACACATGGAGGTTAAATTGCATGTTATTAAACAATGAATGGACTACCAATGAGATCAAGGAAGAAATCTAAAATTTCTTGGAAACAAATGAAAATGAACACACATTAACCCCAAATCTATGGGACAGAGTGAAAGCAGATCTGAGAGAGAAGTTCATAGCATTACAAGACTATCTCAAGAAACAAGACAAAGCTCAAATAAACAATCTAACCCTACAACTATAAGAATTAGAAAGAGAACAAGAAAAGTCCAGAGTAAGTAAAAGGAAGGAAATAATAAAGATCAGAGAAGAAATAAATGACATAGAGATTAAAAACACAATACTAAAGATCAATAGAACCTAGAGCTGGTTCTTTGAAAAGAGAAACAAGATTGATAAACCATTAGCCAGACTTATCAAGAAACAAAGAGAGTGGACTCAAACAAATAAAAGAACAAATAAAAGAGAAGTAACAACTGATATCCCCAAAATACAAAAAACTGTAAGAAAATACTATGAACAACAAAATAGGATAAGCTGGACAAAATGGATAAATTCCTAGAAATAGATAATCTTCCAAAACTCAATCAGGAAGAATCAGAAAAACTGAATAGGCTGAAAACTAATGAAATTGAAGCAGTAACAAAAAAAAAAAAAAAAAATTGCCAGCAAACAAAAGTCCTGGGCCTGATGGCTTCACAGGGGAGTTTTACCAAGCATTCAGAGAAGAACTAACACCTATCCTCCTCAAATTATTCCAAAATATTCAAGAGGAGGGAAGACTTTCAAGCTCTTTTTAGGAAGCCAGCATTATCCAAATATCAAAACCAGACAAAGATACCACAAAGAAAGAAAATTAGAAGCCAATATCCCTGATGAACATAGATACTAAAATCCTCAACAAAATATTAGCAAATCAGATGCAGCAATACATTTGAAAAGATCATATACCATGACCAAGAGGGATTTATTCTGCAGATGCAAGGTTGGCTCAATATTCACAAATCAGTAAACATGATACACTGCATAAAATAATGAAGGATAAAAATCGCATGATCATATCAACAGACGCAGAAAAAGCATTCAACAAAATCCAGCACCTTTTTATGATAAAAACTCTCAGCAAAATGGGAATAGAGGGATCATACCTCCCTCAACATAATAAAGGGCACCTTTGAGAAACCTACAGCTAACATCATACTCAATGGGAAAAACTAAAAGTGTTTCTCTTAAGATCTAGAACAAGGCAGGGATGTTCACTTTCACCACTTTTATTCAACATAATAATAGAAGTCCTAGCCACAGTGATCAAAAAAGAGGAAGAAACAAAAGGCAACCAAATTGGAAAGGAGAAAGTAAAACAGTCACTATTTGCAGATGACATGATACTGTACATAGAAAATCCTAAAGACTACACCAAAAACCTGTAGATTTAATAAATGAATTCGGCAATGCAGCAGAATACAAAACGAACATCCAGAAATCAATGACATTTTTATACACCAAAAATGAACTCTCAAAAAGAGAAACTAAAAAAAAAAAAAAAAAAAAAAAAAATCCCATTTACCATTGCAACAAAAAAATAAGATACCTGAGAATAAACTTAATCGTGGATGTAAAAGACCTGTACAAGGAAAACTATAGGACATTGAAAAAGGAAATAAAGGAAGATACAAACAAGTGAAAGCATATACCGTGCTCATGAATTGAAAAATTAACATCATTAAAATGTCCATACTACCCAAAGCAATCTACAGATTGAACACAATTCCTATTAAAATACCATAGGCATATTTCACAGATCTAGAACAAATATCCCAAAAAATGTATATGGAACCACAAAAGACCCTGAATAGCCTCAGAAATCTTGAGAAAGAAGAACAAAACTGGAGGAATCACAATACTGGATATCAAACTATACGACAAAGCCATTGTAATCAAAACAGCCTGGTACTGGCACAGGAACAGGCATATAGACCAATGTCACAAAGGAGGCAAGCACATACAATGGAGTAAAGATAGTCTCTTCAATAAATGGTGTAGGGAACATTGGAAAGGTACATGCAAAAAAAAAAAAAATGAAACTAGACCACCATAGGAAACTAGACCACCAACTTACACCATACAACAAAATAAACTCAAAATGAATAAAAGACTTAAACATAAGTCGTGAAACCTTAAAAGTCCTAAAAAAAAACAAACATAGGCAGTAAAATCTCAGACATCTCATCTCACATAGCCGGATTTTCACTGATACATCTCCAAAAACAAGCAAAATAAAGGAAAAATAAACCAATGGGATTACATCAAACTAAAAATCTTCTGCACAGCAAAAGAAACATCAATAAAATGAAAAGGGAACCCACTGCATGGGAGAACATATTCACCAGTGATACATCTGATAAGGGGTTAATTTCCAAAATATACAAAGAACTCATACAACTCAACACCAGGAAGATAAACAATCCAATTAAAGAATCAGCAAAGGACCTGAATAGATACTTCTCCAAAGAGGACATACAGATGGCCAATAGGCATATGAAAAAATGCTCAATGTCACTAATTATCAGAGAGAGAGATGCAAATTAAAACTATAATAAGGTATCACCTCACACCTGCCAGAATGGCTACCATCAATAAATCAACAAACAAGTGCTGGCAAGGATGTAGAGAAAAGGGTACTCTAGTACACTGCTGGTGGGAATGCAGACCGATACAGCCACTGTGGAAAACAGTATGGAGGTTTCTCAGAAAATTTAAAATGGAACTGTTGTTTGACCCAGCAATCCCACTTCTGGGAATATATCCTAAGAAGGCTGAAACACCAATCAGAAAGAATATATGCACCCCTGTGTTCGTAGCAATGTTATGTACAATAGCTAAGATCTGGAAACAGCCCAACTGCCCATCAGTAGATGAGTGGATAAAAAAGCTGTGATACATATACACAATGGAATACTATGCAGCTATTAAAAAGAAGGATCTTTTACCCTTTGTGACAGCATGGATGGGCCTGGAGAATATTATGCAAAGCAAAATAAGCCAGTTAGAGAAAGACAAATATCACACCATCTCACTAATATGTGAAATCTAATCAACAAAATAAACGGATGAGAGCAAAATGGAAACAGAAGCATGAATACATAGAACAGACTAGCCAGTGCCCGAGGGGAGTTAGGTAGGGATGACTGGATAAAGGAGGTGAAGGGGTTTGATAAAGAACATATATGCATACCCCATGGACATCGACAATAATTTGGTAAAGGCTAAGGAAGGGGGAGGCAGGGGAGGGTGGAGATTGGCAAAGGGGGTGGGGTGGGGAAAAGGGGACTCCTGCAACAATGTCAACATTAAAAATTTTTTTAATAAAAAAATAATAAATTCCAAGAAACAAACACAGGACTTTTTTCTTTTCTTCTTTATTGATTTTAGAGAGAGAGGAAGGGAAAGGGAGAGATAGAAACATCCATGAGAGAGAACATCGACCAGCCACCTCCTGCATGTCCCCCACTGGGGATCAGACCCACAACCTGGGCATGTGCCCTGACCAGGAATCAAACTGGTGACCTCCTGGTGCATGAGTCGACGCTCAATCACTGAGCTACACTGGCCAGGGTGTTTAACCCCCCATTTTTAAAAATGTGATTACTAAATGGTTTATTCACTGGATTCCTATAGTACATCAATGTTTCTCTGTCTCTCCCTTCCACTCTATCTAAAAATCAATGGAAAAATATCCTCAGGTAAGTATTATGCAAGGCGAAATAAGCCAGTTAGAGAAAGACAAGTATGTGATCTCACTTGTATGTGGAATCTAATGAACAAAATAAACTGATGAATATAATAGAACCAGAGGCATGAAAACATGGAACAGACTGACAAATCTCAGAGGGAAGGGGTGGGGGGCAGAGGAAAGAGATTAACCAAAGAATTTGGATGCATTTATGCATTACCCATGGACATAGAAAATAGGGTGGTTAAGGCCTGGGGTGGGAACTGGGTGGAGGGGAGCAATGGGGGAAAAGAAGGGGGGGAGGACATCTGTAATGCTCTCAACAATAAAGATAAATAAATAAATAAATAAATAAATAAATAAATAAAAAATAAATAAGCAAGCAATATTTCAACATGATGTTTTGAGTAGATACAATTAATCTGAGCTACATCAAATACATTTATTTTCTTATCTCATAAGAATACAATTCTGGAAACATATCTAATTAACACCCTTTCAAATATACTTTGAAAGTGGTTAGCTATACTTCGGGAGCATGTCAATATCAAGTGGCACCTACAAAAAAAATGTACCATATTGAAAGATTTTTAGTTGTTCATATTACTTTGTAACTATCATTGCCAATAACTAAACAAACCAAACAAGGTATTTTTTTTTACATTAGTATAGCCATTACTGAATTGTCGTGAACGTCATTATTATCCCTTGCTCCTATGTAATGAGCACTTACCAAACACTAGGACTGTCTTAGCACTGCTTGTGTACAATCTCCTATAAGGTAACGGTTACTATCATCATCGTGGTTTACAGTTGAATAAACCTGTCCAGGGTCACATAATAATACTATCATCCAGAGCTGAAGCAAGAGTGTAAGCTTAGTTCTGTCTGCTCCTGATTTCCCAATAGACTAATAGCATTAAAATTTAAGAAACAATGCATTAAAATACACACTGGCTAATTTGTGCATTTTTAAGAACACTAAGAAACTAGAATTTCCTCATTTCTTTCTTTCCACAAACCACATTTTAACCAACCTTTCTGAGGAAGCTACAAAAACTATTGCTTAATCTTACCTCCCCCAGACATTACATCTGGTCAGACACAGCTATGCCTAAGAGCCATTTGAATGCTCTGTCAAGCATTCCCTTTTGTTGTACACATTTAGGTAAATAAGAATAATCACTACTAATAGTCTATCAAAAAAAAAATCCTGCCTGGCCGGTTTGGCTCAGTGGTTACAGTGTTGGCCCATAGACCAAAGGGTCATGGGTTCGATTCCTGGTCAAGGGCACATACCTGGGTTGCAGGTTTGTCCCTGGCCCAGGTGGGGGTCCTGTGGGACGCAACTGATGGATGTGTCTCTCTCACATTGATGTTTGTTTCTCTTTCTCGCTCCCTCCCCCCCCTCCAGTCTATCTAAAAATCAATAGAAAAATATCCTCAGGTGAGGATTAACAAAAAATAAAATAAATTTTTTAAATCCTGACATTCAGCACCACTTTAGAAGTACAGTAGATATGAAATCAATATTTTAACAAGTAATGAAGACAAAACCAAAAGCTACTATTTCTGAATATGTTTCTCATTTTAGCTTCCTTTTTCACACTGTAAAATTTTCAGATCCCAAATCTTACCCAAAAAAAGATCATTTATGGTGAAAATATTTTACCTCTGATAACATAATTCTCCCCAAATTCAGTGGCCAAAAGAAGAGAAAATGCCCTGTTACTATTAGGCCAAGTTTATGGAAAATGTGAACAGAGAATCCCAAACTGCTTTTATCTGCCATGACCTACTCTTAATGCCTTCTGTGGAAGGACAAATCATCAGATTCCTAATATGCCTCCATCAAATGGATCCATTCATTCATTAATTCATTTGACAACTCAACATACATTTCCTGAGCACCTACTATATATCACATGCTGTTCTAGATGCTAACCACAATGAGGTTTCTAAATTCAACAAGAGCTTTCAAAATCACATACTTAAGCTGTAAGAGAGCACAGAAGGGATTTTACCAAAGCCTGTTCACTGAAACATTGATCTGGAAGACAAAACATGGACTAAAGCAAGGTAAAAGGAGACAAGCATAACAGCAGAGTCCCTTGGTCAATGAGTTCAGAACTCTGTATATCAATTACTCAGCCAAAGATTCACAAAATGCATTCACTTTTAGAGTGATGCAAGAAACACCTCTTTAAGTTTTTCCCCCAAACTCACTGAACCATAGAACAAATTTTAAACATATTCTTAATACCTTCAGAAACTAAGCTTTGCAGATCATACTTTGAGATATGCTGAGACATAGTTTCTTGGTCAAGGCGATAAATTTTTTTACCTTTCTGCAAAGTTTAACCATGAACAGAACTGAATTTGTGCTAACTTCTCATTGACACATGCTTTTCTGCTTATTTAACTCTGTGAGTTTCCTCTATTTCAGAAGTTTGGTCATTTGAATTTCAACAAAAGTGGCTACATAAAGGTACCTTGTATTTCATGATGGTTGTGAAACTCCTATTTTAAAGGAACATATAAAGCAATAATCCTGACATGAAAAGAAACCTCTCTCTCTATGCCCACAGTTGAAACCTTACAAAATAATTAAACACTAAACTGGACATGTGTTTCCCAAAATGAACTAATAAGATAACCTGGGTGATTTTTTTTAAATATAAATTCCCATCCAGCCGGTGTGGCTCAGTGGATGAGCATCGTGCACCAAGAGGTCACCAGTTCGATTCCTGGTCAGGGCACATGCCCAGGTTGTGGGCCCAGTCCCCAGTGCGGGGCATGCAGGAGGCAGCCGTTCGATGTTCTCTCTCATCGATGTTTCCATCTCTCCCTTCCTCTCTCTCTAAAATCAATAAAGAAAAAAAAAATTTATTGAAAAATATATATAGAAATTCCCAAGTCCTACTCCATACTTACTGAATAAGGATCCCCAGTGGGCATTAAATAAGGGTAACAACCACACAGGGTAATTCGTATTATCTAGGAACTTTGGGGAAGACTGCAATGCTCTGATATTAAAAATCGTGATAGCCCTGGCCAGGTGATTCAGTTGGTTGGAGTGTAGTCCCATACACCAAAAGGTTGTGGGTTCCATGCATGATCAGGGCACATACCTAGGTTGCAGGTTTGATCCCTGGTCGGGGTGCATATAGGAGACAACCGATCGACATTTCTCTCACATCCATCGATGTTTCTCTTTCTCTCTCTCTCCCTTCCTCTCTAAAAATCAATAAAAACGTATCTTCAAGTGAAGATTTCTTTTAAAAGTAACGATTATTTCTTCTGGAGCACTGACTAGCTCTAGCTCTTTTATTGTGTATATTAACTTTTCAAATTTTTCTAAATAATTTGTTTTATTATACCATTTTATCTTCTAACCTAAGAAATCATCTCTCCTCTTTATTCACTTCAATTATATGGACCCCGAGAAAGAAGACGCCTACAAGAAGGGCTCCTGGCTTAAATTTTAAAAATAACAACAAAACAAACACAGAGCCTGGAAGCCATTTCTAAACAGGGGCCTACGAAGTGAGAAGACGGCACTAAGCTGCCTTCCTCTTGCACTGAACAGCCTCCCTACACTGTGTTTCTGCCATCTGAGCCAGCCCTTGAGGAGTTCTTGGAATCCTGTTTCAACCAATGACTGAGGCTTCCATGTCCATCACAGCTACATCCCCATCAACATCTTCACCAACCAATCAGAGCAGCTCCATTCTGACCAATCAGGACAGTGCCTTTTGGACCATCAAACTAGAAGGATTTGGTATCATTTGCATGAGGATTAACATATCAAGGGACCAGGGGTGGAACTTCTGTCTACATAAGCTGAGGCAAGCCCACTTTCCCCTCCCACTGAACACTGAAGACTGAAGAATGCATTTCCCCAGCTGGAGCTAAAACACCAAAATGTCCTCCACCTGAGCAGAGCAGGGCAGACCAGACCAGACCAGACCAGCACAGAGCAGATCAGAACAGAGCTGCCTAGTGAAGAGGGGCCTGGCGACAGGGCCACCTCTCAGTCATGCTGTATCACAGCTGGGTTTTTCCACAGCCATGCTGTATGACCACAGAGCTGTTCTGCACGGAATAAAGTTTCCTTCTTCACTGCACCCCAAACTGGGGATTCCTGTTGGCGCCAATGACCATCACTTGACAGTTACAATAGAATTAAAACATAAGAAAAATAAAAGTGATTTTCATAAGAAGTAACATCAAGAAGGAAGAACATTCAGAGGCCAAGCAAAGTTAAAGCATCCTGTATTGAATCAGTAGTTGAAAAACGAAGATTCTCAGCCCTATCTTCGCCAAGCTAGGTAAGCATTCCATATTAACAACAACAAAAAATCCTTAAGGGTACAAGATAAAAGACAAAAGAGTAACTAAAAATTAAGTACAATCTTGAGTCCCACTCTAATCATTTTCCTCGTTTAACTTTTTTAAGTAGTCACCCTGAATAACCAAAGTCCTTTGGTGCAAAATTCTCCCTGAAATACCAATCTACATTAGAAATGCAGTGCTGAAGCAAATGAAAAGTGTTGAGAGCTACCTTTTTTTGAGAGAAAGGGATGGAAAAGAGAAACAAGAAAATAATACAACTTAAGAAAAGTTACCCAAATATTGGTCAATAAAGAAAAAGAGCTTTACTGGATTTAGTAATTACTCTCTACAATTCCTAAGTATTTACTAGTGACTAATGAGCTCCTGCCTAAAGTCTCAAAGAGAGAAAAGATGATTTTGCTTAACAACATTAAATTAACACTGATTCAAAAGGATTTAAACAGTGCTTGGATGAAAAGAAAGTGTCATGTGGTAAAGATTTATTACACTTTTTAAATATTTAAAAGTTTTATTAAAATATGTTGTGTTATGCTAATGTTATGTTAAAATACATCAAAAGTATCAAAAGGATTTACTTAAAAATGTATTATAATACTGTTTTATTTTTCAGGTTAACCTATGCAAAAATATAGCCTTTAGAAGCATTTACCTCTCTTAATTGTAATTTTTCCCCTTTTTTGTATCTAATAGCAACCATGATAAATGTTAACGATGATAAATCCCTTTGGTAAATGTTTTTATTTCCATTCAAAGTTAGATGATGACTTCCAATGCTTATATCTCCATAAAAGCTCCCCTTAAAAAATACTTTCCCAAACCTACTTAAATTTATTTTTTTACAGAATAGAAAATTCAAGCTATTTCCAAACACTTTCCTACCTTTTGCTAAGTAAGTCCTAACCTCCTTTTGTGTTCTTCTCATACCTGTGGAAATTATAATGCTCATGATATTTCACATTTTATTTTCTTCTACTTACCAACTATATTACATTCCTTTAATCTTTTCTTTCAGAGATTATCTCATCCAAACTGAGCCCTGACTTTGGTTTTCCTCAAATTCAAACAGAAACAACAAGAATAAACACACAGGGAATATGTTAGTTCTTTCCATGTCAGTTTCTAATTAAATTACATGTATGATTTTAATTAATAAAATAATTTCTTAATGTTATGTTATTTAGGTTATTTATGTAATGTTACTTAAGAAGACTGTATATTCCCTTGCTTCTAATTTCTTCAGAGGAAGTTTTCAACTAATTTGCTTCCTTTTCCCACATATAACTTCAGTTTTCTTCTACACTGAATAATTCAGATTTTGGGGTATAGGATCCCATATTTGTAAAAGTGGATTAATTCGCTTGAGAGATAAGTTATTATGTTTTAAAGAAAGCACAAACCATTGTAACTGGCTATTTAAAATTGGGGGAAAAGTGGTTTAAATCCATAAAAATATTTAAATTATTTGATAAGTTCAAAAACTTACTATAAGTAATAAACAAAAACATTAAACAATGTATAAAAACTAGTATTAGTTTTAGCTTTTGTTGACCATCTATGAAAGTCCTTCTGACATTATCTATGAAAAATTAGAATGAGGAAGCCCTTCAAACCCACTGTTTTCGAAAATTTCCAGGAATGAAGATTAAAGAATAACTTGCACATTTACACAAACATAGATGCTCAAAGATATAGATTACAACACTGGATATATAACATGTTCAAACTTAAGTTCTTCCACGTCTGAGTTCTTTTTTTTTTAAATTATTTTTTCTTTATTGACTTTAGAGAGAGAGGAAGGGAGAGGGAGAGACAGACAGAAACACTGATGAGAGAGAACATCGATTGGCTGCTTCCTGCATGCCCCACACTGGGGATGGGGCCCACAACTTGGGCATGTGCCCTGACTAGGAATCGAACCAACGACCTCTTGGTGCATGGGACAACGCTCAACCACTGAGCCACACCGGCGGGGCCAAACCCGAGTTCTTGATTCGTACTCCCAATTCTGTTCTACCTAGTTTTGCCATTCTAGGAAATGGCTCCAGTTGGTCATGGCAAATATGAAGGAGTCATTATTCATTCCTCCTTCACAATCATTCCACTAGAAAGTCCTATCTCCTTTTCCTTTAAAATACACTGAAAATCAGTCACTCCTCTAGATCTCCTCTGCTACCAACCCAGTCGCAATCACCTTTGTCTCACCTGGACTATGATAAAATCCTCCTGCGTGATTTCCTCCCACTCAATCTTGTCCCTCAGAACCACAGAAGCCTAAATGATCACTTTAAATAAGATCAAGCACTTCCTTGTGTGAAGCTCACTCACACTTTCCATTGCACGTAATGGAAAATCTAAGTCCTCATGCCGCTATCTGCCTCTCCAAGCTTATCTCATGCCATGTTCTCCCCTGTTTTGACCATGCTAGGCCAAAGTGACAGTCCTAAAACCTACCAAGCTCTTTCCTGCTCCAAGGCCCTTGATCATGTTTTTCTCCATCCTGGAAAGCATCTTTCAAGGCTGGCTCTTCATTATCCAGTTATTATCAAAATAGCCTTCCCTTTGCCACATTTTTCCCTTTTGTACACTATTACTTCATACTATCTGTTCCCTTCATACACTCACCTCAATCTTTTTTTCTTTTTTTTTTTTATTTCTCACCTGAAGATACTTTTCTATTTATCATTAGATAGAGTGGGAGGGAAGGAGAGAGAGAGAGACAGAAATGTCAATGTGACAGAGCCACATCAACTGGTTGTCTCCCGCATAACCCGACCAGGCCGGGGACAAACCACAACCAAGGTACCTGCCCCTTGACCAGAATCGAGCTCACTGATGCTCCAACCACTGAGCCAAACCGGCCAGGGACACTCACCTCAATCTTTATCTGGTTTATTTATTTTTATATTTCACACTAGTACATAAAATCAAGATGGCATTAACTGTTTCACTGCTATTTTCCCAGCAACATATATATTCATATCAATATTTATTATGTGAATGACAGACTAACATAAGGGCAACCTGAGTTTTTTGCTTTCATTTGCCACAGATAAGCTATCATTTAAATTAAGAGTATTAATTCAGAGTAAAAATTTGACAGATCAGCCAATACCTCTATCTGATCTACTTCAGCTAAAATAATTAAAAAATATCAGTAAGAATTTGGTGAAAATTTACACAGTATACAACAATGTACTAAAAGTTTATGATTTGGCTTCAGCAATCTTCTTGGCTTCAGCTCTAGCCACACACCTTAATTTGTGGCCATTTCCCTGTGGGACATATTGTTTAGATTGGCTGCAACTCAAGGTGCATATGGCAAGAGATGAAGTTAAGATTGCTGAGGACAGTCAGAGGTTCGTTATCAAAGTCTGTATACTATATGAACCAGTAGGGCATCTGACCAAATACAAGAGTGAGGAATTAGGTTCAGTACAAAGGTTACTTCCTACATGCTATAAACATAGTAATATTTTTGCTTTCATAGAATCAGTATCATGTTTCTTGTGTGACAGACTAAAATTAAGATTTCCCTCACTGTTAAAGATTTAAAAGGTGCTATACTAAAGTCTATGTGCCTTGCTCTTAAAACTACCCCAATGAAATTATGTGAAGTTGGCTTTATGAAATCTTGTCCAATCCTAGATAATGTACTAGAGTTAAAATAAGTATTCTTTCCACTAATAATACATTCTCCTTATTTCATTCATTCCATACTACACCACATTTCAAAGAAACATACCTTACTGGTCCATAAGCTTATATATTCTATTATTTCTGAATAAAGTATGCTTACATAATAAATGTACTCCTAAAATCATGTTGCATAATACATACTTTGTTACTGAAAATATTTTGTTGTTTATCATTGGGAAATTGGTCTTGGGAAATGTTCACACTTTAATATTAATTTTCAATATGAATTCCCACAAATATAATAATCTTAACTTTTAAAAAAAATAATGCCTAGCCCGGCCGGTGTGGCTCAGTGGATTGAGCATCATCCCATGGACTGAGAGGTCCAGGTTAGATTCCAGGTCAGGACACATGCTGGGGTTGCAAGTTCGATTTCCAGTAGGGGGCGTGCAGGAGGCAGCAGAAGCTGATAGATGTTTCTCTCTGACATCGATGTTTCTCTCTCTCTTTCCCTTCTACTCTCTCTAAAAATATCAATAAAAACATTTTTTAAAATGAATAAATAAAATAAAAATAATGCCTATATATCAGCAGTCCCCAGTTCTTTCTTTTTACTCTAAATAAATAAATAAAATAAAATAAAAATAATGCCTATATAGCAGCAGTCCCCAATTCTCCTTTCTTCTTACCCTAAGCCTTTTCTTCACTAGGCCCTGAAAACTTGATTTGGTAGCCCTTTGGTTTTATTCTATATTTGCTACTAAAACGCCAGGAAGGAAAACAGAAATGTTAAGGTCTACTTTTATTAGCACATTCCTCTGGTATTACCATAATTGTTTTTCCATCAAAAATTATTCTTTGAGGGGAAAAAAAAATCAGAAAAACAAATAATCAAATTTCTTTTTTGAGCCTCTGAATAGTGTTACTTCATCTAACTGGAGCAACATGTTAGATAACTCCTGAAGTTCTGTGCCTCTGCAGAACCATAGATCCTTCAATTCTTAGGAAAAGCTTCAGCTCTCCTATAAATTTCACCTCTTTTTATCTCAAATCAGGAATCAAGTCTGGGTGCTGAACTGTAAGCACAGCACATAATACCGCTAAGGGAAAAACTATAGATCTTTGAACTCCAGTGAGGTCACAACCTCAAAGGAAAACAGGTCATCACTTTTTGAGGAGGACTGTGTATAACATGGGGAATGAGTATCAGAGGATTAAAGTTTTAGAACCAGTAAAGTGATGGCTAAAGCACAATCGGTCTCTGTAATCTACTTCACACAATTCCCATCACAAAAAGCAGTCAACAGTGGAAGAAACCTTACCCTACTTACTTGTACAAGTGAGTTGCAATATATGGTTAATGGCCCAGTTTCACACTTCTTAAAGTGAAACAAACAAAAACACAACAGATACTTACCTTCAAAGGGGGACCCCAATTGGTATTTTCCACTAAAAAATTTTGGCAATGAAAATACAAGTGCTCCCAGTCCTATCATAAAGGATGCAAATGCAAGCCATCTTGGTTTGTGTCCTCTTTCACCAATATACGAAACAAATAAAGACAACAAACAGAATGCTATATCATAGCTTGATGATATCAGGCCCGTCAGTGAACTCTTCATTTCATAGCGCTTCTCAATAGTGGAAATGCTAATGTTGACTAGGCCATTTACCACAATACCTAAAAGAGAGAGAAAAAAAAATTATGGGCATTATTACAACTTTACCATATAGATTATGATTATTAGCACAATGTACTCAAGTTTTGCTTGTTTCTTTTGATATTTTTAAATGTACCAATTTTAAAAGACTCAAAGTTTCAAAGGAAGGCAACCTCAAACACACTTCCCTACAAAATCAATTTGCTTTTAAATTGTACATGTGTGAATTTTCAGGTGTTGAATAAAATTGATGCTTACCACTTCCTAAATTGTAGCTAAGCTCATTTTTCTTTACATGACAATCAAAAACTCAGACTGCTCAAGTCTCATGAGGCCAGTTTGCCAGAGTTTCCAAGTGTAGCATACTTTCACAGCCCTCACTTTTAAGAGTACAAAAAGTACAGCCGATTCCAGAGGTCATCTGAGTAATGCTCAATCACTTCCCAAGTTAGTCAATCCTTAAACATATTTTTATATAACAAGAGGCCCTTGATTTAGTCTTTGAAAGTTGAAATTGAGCTCTCAAGCCTCTTTTTTCTTCTAACACTCTTACAGACATTAAAGTTAAAGGACCTGGAGCAAAAGTAAACATAAAAGTATTGCTTCAACCACTGGGATTCTATATCACAGGCAAAGTAAATGAGAAAAAAAAAAAAACTTACACTTTATTTGCTTATTATAACTATGATGGAGGAATATAATGTAAACAAGGAAAAGCTGAAAATCCAATTTTGACTGATGACAAAAATATCCTGTCCAAATATCGATTAAATTTACAGTTTAAACATTACCATAAATTGAAAAGGCATCTGATCACATTACAAAGTTTTTAATTAGTTACCCCTTTTACTTAAGAGAATACCATGAATTGTTTTCATTTATTTATTAATAGAAAGAGTAAACACAAGCCATGATCTCTATAATTTCTTTAAATTTTGCTTTATCAAGACTATCACTGAGAATATATTTTAAGAAAATTGATATAGCAAGTTTTAAAAGTACTAATATACTTTTATGCCAGTTTAATAAGTTTATAGGTCCATTACAATTGCTAAGATTTCAATGTAAAATAAAGTTTCTAAAGTACCTAGGAATAACATGTTTATATGGAGAAAAAGTTATCTGAGAATATAAATTTTTCCTCACCAAAAATCAACTTCTCAGCATATTTGCCATAATGATTAAAAGTCAGTCATTAGAACTCTTTGCCTTTATAGTAAAACTTTTCGGAAAAAGTAAGTTCGTAAACTCTTGTGGAAGTATGGCACTTTAAGCCTATGAACCTCAATGCTAATTTTATGCTACAGAAGTTCCAAGAACTCTGCTTAAAAAAGAAAGAAAAAGAAAAAGAAATTCCATGAAATACTACATACTGTGTCTCTCTACTGTAAATGCTGGAAGACAGGAGGCACATTAGGAAATTAAGTTCTAGGAGAAATCCTGTTTATCTCTGAGAAATGTTGGGTTAAGTAAACTCACTTGACAGGTATTGGGGTTTCCCCTCAATTAAACACCTATTAATATATGATGAAAATGGTCTTTCCAAAGATCCTGTTTGAAAAACATGGTAATAAACTGGGGACCTCTGGGTAGATGCAGCTCCATGCTAAATATTTTTTAAGAGTGTCAATTATATTTGATAATAATTTTTATTTTATTTTATAAATTTTGTTTTCTTTATTGATTTCAGAGAGAGAGGAAGGGAGAAGGAGAGAGAGATAGAAACATCGATGAGAGAGAACATCGATCGGTCACCTCCTGCATGTCCCCCACTGGGGATTTAGCCCACAACCTGGGCATGTGTCCCAACCAGGAACCGAACCAGCGACGTCTTGGTGCATGGGTCAACGCTCAACCACTGAGCCACATCGGCCGGACGGTAATAATTTTTTAAATATGTTACATTAAATGTAAAATAGTATCTTCTGGAATAATACAGAAATTTCAGAATATGTTTTAAAATAAAACAAGAATTTTTTTTTACTTGTGTCCAACTTCTTTGAACTCTCCAATCTTCTGACACTGAGATGCTTCGCAATCACAGATTTTGGACAGCTAAGACCAAGAAATTGAGAGAAGGCGAACTTGGGTGGGGACAAGAAAGGTGGAAAAGGAAGTAACTCTAGCACAAGACTACCTTTAGTAGAAGAGCTGCAGTTAGCCCCACTTGCAATCAACAAATACTTAGCACCTAACTCCTGCAAAGCAAGGGACATGATGTTCCTTTGAGGCAGGGGAGCAGCAATAAGAACAGGAAGAATATATTTATATTATTCTTCTGTTAATCTTAGAAAAGAGTAATTTCCAACTCCTCCTCCAATGTTTCTTGGATAGCAATTCTTTCGACCAGTCCTTACTTGTCTCCTTACAAAATATTTTAAAACTATGATTTAAGTGATAAAAAATATGTACATATTATTAGTCTAATTAACCTTCAACATGCTCAGCAGCTTCTACCTTCACTATGCTTTCTTTCACGGGAGCCATTCTCCTGTATCCTACCACTCACTCCTCCAAACCAAGCTTCGTTTGAAAACTCCTGAGGGTAAAAACCTGGACTTTATCAGTAGTTCCCAAGGGAACATAAAAGAAATCCTTGAACAAGGCGGATACTGCAAACTCTTGAGTGTTTTAAAGACCTCACCCTTCAACAGCGCCTGAAGCTTTTACTGACTGGACTCCACCTGTGGCCGCGCAAAATCCAAACAAAATATACTCACAAAATATGAATGCTTAATATCTAACATATACTATACATATTCAACAAGCTTCTCCTTTGAGAACCACCCTACCCTCACAAATTTCTTAATCCGTTCCTAGAAACAGTAAAAAAATAAAATTAAAAAAATTCCTTCAATTGGAGATTTAGCAAAATGCATCTTTGTCATGTAGAATAATCCCCCAGGGCAACCCGTTCCCAGGGCGGTGTCGGTCTTCCCTGGAGGTATCTAGACTCTGCTACACTAAGGTAGGACAGCAAAGAGAAAAGGCTGCACATCAAGTTTTAAATCGTCTTAGCGATAAAGGAGAAGCTGAAAAGTGGAAGTCTGAACATAGCTGGTTAATGTGGGTGGGAGCGCCGGCGAGCCCGCGGCCGGGGCCGCCTCGCGGGGCACGTGGACCACCTAGCCTCCGCTCACCTGCCCTTCCCGCGGGGCCTCCGCGCCCCCCGCGCCCTCCGCGCGCCTCTCCGCACCCGCCGCACCCTCAGCGCACCTGCCCTTCCCGCGGGACGTCCGCGCCCCCCGCGCCCTCCGCGCGCCTCTCCGCACCCGCCGCACCCTCAGCGCACCTGCCCTTCCCGCGGGACGTCCGCGCCCCCCGCGCCCTCCGCGCACCTGCCCTTCCCGCGGGACGTCCGCGCCCTCCGCGCCCCCCGCGCCCTCCGCGCGCCTCTCCGCACCCGCCGCACCCGCCGCGCGCCTCTCCGCGCCCCCCGAGCCCTCCCCAGCCGGCGCTGGCCCTTACCCTGCGTGAGGGCCAAGAGGCAGTAGTGAAGCAGAAAGCCCGGGGGCGTGTTGCAGAGCTGGAAACACTGGGGTTGGAAGTTCCCCCATCCGCAGGGCCCCTCGAACTCCGACAGCGACTCTGCCCCGGACCGCTCTGGGCAGTCAGGGGGAGTTGCTGCAGGCAGAGGTGGCTCCCGCGACTTCTGGGGCTCCGGAGGCTCGAGTGGCTGCGAATTCCCTGCCTGGGAATCGGCGGACGAGGCAGAGACCTCGACGTGAGAGGGCGACACGGAGAAACGGCGCGGGGTGTCTGGGGAGTTGAGGAAAGCCGGGTTCTCGATGCCTCGGCCGCGCTTCATGGTCGGGAGGGGTTCTGCCGGCTCCGGCCCGTCGGAGCAGCGAGAAAACCAGGTCCGCTCTGGCTCCGCCCCTGGGCAGGTGGCAGCGCCCCCGTGCGGGAGGACTCCCGCCTCCCCGCCTTCCTCCCAAGCTGTCGCCGCGCGGCGGCTGGGACCCTCCTCCGGGAGCTCACCGCCTCCTGGCTGTGTAGCTGACGCTCCGCCAGGTCTCACCTGTGGCCGCTGGGCCAACCGGAATGCGCGGCGTGGGCGTGCGGCCCCGCACCGCCAGGTGAGGAGGCCGGGGCCCTGCGCTGGGCCCCCAGCCCGCCGCTCTCCTGCCTGGAGCCCAGGGACCAGCAACCAAATAGAGGTTGTGGGAGTCTAGTGACCATAAAGCTCCCCAGGGTGCTGGCGGGAAAGCCATAAATATAGTTGCAACAGGAGATCTTTCGAGAAAATATACTGCGGTTTTCTTCCGTAGCTGCTTACCAAATCAGGCTAGGTCTGGACTCGAAGAATCTAGCAGCCACCGGTACAATGCTTTAGATTGCATGAGCATCATGGTAAGACGTGTACCTGTCATTCTCCTTAAAAAATAAAAGGAAATCCCTGCCCACCTGACCCCTCATCACATCACAGCCACCTTTTTGGTTTTACTTCTCAAAACTGAAGGAATAGAAATTAAGAAACTTTAAGAGCATATATGTGATATTCTTTCTGCAGTATATTGCATATCTAAGATCAATAGTGTTCATAATGGTGTAAATAATTTCTACCTGTAGAATAAATAAGAAAAACCCTTTGAAGAACTGAACATCATTATATGGTAGTAGTTAGAATAGATTCATTCATTCATGGAAAAATATTTATTTCCTGCGTGCCAAACACTGTTCTAGGCCCTGGGGGTACAAGCCTGCATAAAAACTAACAAATACCCCTAGCTTTTGGTGCTTGCAATCTAATAAGAGACAGATAATAAGTAATAAATATATAATACATTTCACTGTGATCAGTGCTATGGGGAAAAATAAAGCAAGGGCAGGCTAGAAAGTGTGTGTTGAGGAAGGGGAAGAATACGATGCAATTTTCAATAGGGTGGTCAGGGAATGCCTCACTGAGAAGGTGACTTTTGAGCTAAGACCTGAAGGAGGTAAGGGAGGGAGCCTGGTATGTTGGAGAAATAGTGGCTGGGGTGGAATGAGATAGTTGGAGAGCAGGTAAAGGGGTGCAGCTGGGGTAGAGGAGAAGTGATTGGGGACAGACCAGACGTTGTAGGCCATTGTAGGACTGTAGCTTTTATTGTGAGTGCAGTAGGAAAATTTGTAGCCAAGGAGTGACATGATCCTGACATGATTAGGTTTTCAAAGGATCCATTCTCTCTCCCTTTCAAAGGATAGACTAATACATCCCAAAGTAATATATTTCAAACAACGATGTTTTAAAACTATATATCAAGATCTCAAAATGTTTCTTTCCCTAAATTAAGTGTTTATTCCAATAAGGAACATAATAAAGTATACATGTTTTCTTTTTCCTGGGTACTCAGAGCCACATATGCAAAGTTGTTATGCTTCGGAAGACTGTAGAGTGTTAAGGAACCTAATTCCTCAGATCTAATTACTGATTATAAAGTATTTCAAACCAGGCCTCAGATGTCACTGGATACTATACTGCTGTATTATATTGTTTTCAATACACTACTTTTAATATTTACAAATAAGAGCCCTTTTATTAAAAGTTACAGTAATTCAGTACATTTTAATTAACTCTACTATCAAGTTCTAGAGAAAATTTTCAAGCCTTGCTATCCTCATTTACCACCTGGCTGAAAAGCAAGCAAGAATTTATTGGCTGCAGCAAAAACACAGTCAGGACAGTGAAACTAGGAAGGGCATAGAAGGAGAGCCTAGGTTGGGCTGCCTTGGTTCACAGGAGTCAAAGAAAAGGGGGCCTTGGAGACAGGTTCAGGGGTTAGCCTGGGACAGCTGCTGCTGCCCATTGCTCCCCTGGTTGCAAGTCTTGTGGGGTCCTTAGGAATTTAGGAGATTCACGCCTGAGAGGGAAGAAAGGAGTTGGAGGAGGCCTGGGCATGCCCCTGGGAAGGAGAGCCCACTGGGACATTTGTTTTCAGGGTTTTTAAAGGCTGAGCACTGAGGGGAGGTCTTAGGGGAGAAACAATAGAATATTCATCAGCTTTATGCTGATGTATCAAAATGATATTTATTCTCTTAATTAGTGTGTTCTTGGGTGTAGTTGGCAAATGGCACTAATTGGATTTCTGTTATCTATCTCCCTGAGCAGGGCCATTTAAACTATCTACCCTCTGGTTGGGAAACAGAAGAGCAAACCATTTATTCTTGAGTGTTCTTGGTTTAGGGAAGATAGGATTCACCAGGTGGCTGCAAACTGCTGTTTAACTGTCTTAGTTTCTCTAGTCTGCTTGTCCTGGAATTTTCCTAGCTTCTTACTATTCTATAACACTATTAAGATCTAGAGAGAATTTTCAAGTCTTGCTATCTTCATTTAACACCTGGCTGATTGCCTGCCCAAGAAGCTACTTCTAGATTCAGTGCTAATACTTTTCTAATAGCAATGATTTGGTAGCATATGATGGTCATATCTAATGTAGCCTTTAACCCAGTGAAGAGAATATGGTGATAGAAAGGTTCCCTCTCCTCCTGAAATAAGATGTTTTTATTTATTCTAACTGTAGGCACCAGTTCAATTAAGATGGTTTAGAGAAATGGTTTTCAAACACTATTACTTCTTAATGAAATACACTAGAATTCAGAAGGAAGAAAAATACAAAATACACATAGTATAAGTACTATTTTGTGAAAATTTAGTTTCAATTACATATGCTCTATTTACTGAGTTGAGGTATTGAGATTTAAAAATACATATCTTATTTGAACAGACATAAACTGTTTCTTGTTCCCTCAAAGTCAAAAAAATCTAGACTGACCTAGAACATAGGGAAAGAGTATAAATAGGAAATAACTTTTCTTTTTACATATTTAAATAAAATTTATTGGCTTGACATTGGTTTCAAAATAACATTTTTAAATGTATGTTATATATCCCATTATTAATCCTTATAAGAGTAGTAGCTATTATTATCTACATTTTACATATTAAAGAGCAGATTAGTAACTTACCCAAAGTCATATTGCTAATAAATAGCCTGCCACATTTTAAGGATATGAAGTCAGTTCTCTCAGTGAGGTATCTTCCCTTACTGCATTATTTTTTTTTTAATTGCTACAATCTATCTCTGTTGGTCAGAATTATAGCATAGAAAGTCAAAGAGATCAAGATTCATATTTACCACAGTTTGATGAGGTTTGAAGACTAATTCTGCTCTGAATACCCCAGAGTTTTCAGATATCCGAATTAGGCTTAGTCTGTAATCCTCCTAGGCCTTCTATCAAAAAAAGTTTAGCCAGAAATAGACTTAGTGTCTACAGGTGTAAAAAGATATGATCACCATTTTATCTAGGAAATAAGAAGTAATTTAACCAATAAGCAAATTTCACTTTCATGAGAGGTAACTAAATACAGTCATGTTTTAGGGATGGGGGAGATGGAGGAGGGTATAGAGGGGACAGATGGTGATGGACAGAGACTTGACTTGAGGTGGTAAACACACAATACAGTGTACAGATGGTGTGTTGTACAATTGTGCACCTAAAATCTGTATAATTTTTTTAACCAGTGTCACCCCAATAAATTCAATTAAAAAAATTATAAGTTCACACCATACTATGAAAGTCAAAGTAGCATAATCATCATGCACTTACACCTATACTAAGGAGAAAGCTCTGTTCTTGCAGTGTTATAGAGTTTCGTTGAAAGACTAGCATAAGTACTCTTGCTTCATTTTAAATACAAATTGCTATTACTGAAAGTGTTATCAACACCACTTTCCTGTTCCCCTACATCCTTTATGCCGCAATGATGGAAGGAAGGAGGTTCAAGTTTGCAATGAAGCCAGAAAAGCAAAGCAAAACAAACAAACAAAAAAGACCTGATAGATTGTGTCAGTGATAATTCTATGGAATATTGCCATTTTTTATATTCTTTGGTCAATCTAGGCTAAATCTAGTGAGCATGGTCAAAATATAACACGTTGCCCTGGCCGGTTTGGCTCAGCAGTTAGAGTGTCGGCCTGCGGTCCAGAGAGACCCGGGTTCAGTTCCCGCTAAGGGCATGTACTTCGGTTGCAGTTTGTCCCCGGCCCTGGTTGGTCATGCAGGTGGCAGTCACTCGATGTGTCCCTTTCACGTCGATGTTTCTCTCTCTCTCTCTTCCTCTCTCTCCCTCCCACTCTGTCTGAACAAAAAATGAAAAAATGTCCTCAGGTGAGGATAAAATAAATAAATAAATAAATAAATATATAGCATGTTAAATTTAAGAAGATAATTAATAAATTGCTATTAATTTAGTGGGCTTCATTTGCTATATTTAAAAAATTTTTTTTTCTTTATTGATTTTAGAGAGAGAGGAAGGGAGAGATAGAAACATCAATGAGAGAAAGCACTGATTGGCTGCCTTCAGCACGTCCCCCAGCGGGGATTTGGCCCACAACCTGGATATGTGTCCTGACCAGGAATCAAACTGGCGACCTCTTGGTGCATGGGTCGATGCTCAACCACTGAGCCACACTGGCTGGGCTATTTGCTATATTTTTAAAGATAGAGAATGGGAGAAAGAACAGTATCCACATTTTATAATAAAGCTCCAGCGATGTGCACAGGAGCAGATGCCCCTGCCTATGGATATTCTCTGGGATGTACAGTAGGTAGGTCTTCCCAGTCAGGCACTGGATAAACCAAGGTAAAGTGGCTAAATGACAGCAGCTATCAAGATTCTCTCACTAACTCTTCTTGCTCTGATTCCATGCTTAAAAGCAATCTTATGATTATATTTCAGCCTTCCATGTAGATATACACCTATGGGATGAAAATGTACTTACAGGCCTATGTTGAGTACTTTATCATTTTTCTTTCTGTAGACTTTTAATATTGTATTAGTTCCCTTAGAGCTGCAGACTGGATGTGAATCCTTCACCAGTATAACACTATGAGGCTCATAGAATATTAAAACTAGAGGGATCTTGGAGAGAGCCTGAATGCAAAGGTGGCCAAGGGCAGATACTGTTGAGGTTAAATGAAACATGCCATAATTGAATGCTTGTCCCGCCTCTCCCCCTAGTGGCTACTTGCAGGTGCTCCTATCTCCCTTACATGCTACCTTCTCAGAGGCCTTCCTGGGCCACCCACCTAGCACCCTCTATAACATCACTGTAAGTTCATCTTCCACTTTTTACTAGATATATTTTTTTGTTTATCTGTTGTTGATCTGTCTCCAAGGAATGTAAACTACCTGAGAGCAGAGACTGTCAAACTTGTTCACGGCTGTATCCTCATAGTTGGAGCTCATAGTTGCAGTAGGTATGCCATAACTATTTCTTGAATAGACAGACGGATGGGTGGGTGGGTGGATGAATGGATGAGTAAATAAATGATTTCAAATATATCTTGTGAAAAAAAACAAAAAACCTAGTATTACAAATTTATTAATACCACTTGATCTCATATTACTAAATAAAAGCAATGAAGCAATCTAAGTGATCTTAATATTCTTCACTTTCCCATTTTAAATGCTCCACAAAATGCATAATTAGAAATAACAAATTATATATAAGAAAAAATATAATGCTGAACTAGATTATTTAAAATACTGTTTTGAATTGCAGTTGCAAAGATAGACATCTATATTGAAAAATTACAGCTACACTTTTTTTAGTCATATTAACCATAAATCATTAAGGAAGTATATCCATAAACATGGCAGATCATATTTTTTTAAAAAGAAAACAAGTAAACATTTAATACAGCAATCCCATAAGAAAACTAACCAAGTAGGTTATGAAAAATAAACTAGTATTAGTGTAAAATACTATATAGTATCTAGTTAAACTTTTCACTGATGTGTAATGGTTATTATAATGTATTCAAAACATTATAAACTCTATCAAAGCATACTATGATACAAACATCACAACTTTAAATATAGAGAGGAAAACATTGACGGACTTGTATAAGTATTGAGAAATGCTTTAAAAAAGTATTCTACTGTAAATTAGTAATTATTAATGTAGCCATTCCAGGTTTCTTTTCATAATGTACTGGGAGTGGGGAGAAGTCTAGTGTGAGTCTGAGGAAGCTAGCAGGCTGCTGTTAATTAGCAAAATAATTTATTTGTAAACACAAGTGAAAGCTTTCATGAACAGAGTTCAGAGTAGTAGACATAGGTAAAACAAAAACCCTTACATTTCTACTTTATAACTTCTGAAAGCTTTTAGAACATTCTCCTAAAGGACAAGGACAAAAGAATGCAGAAAAAGAAAACAAAAGGAACAAAAATGGATAAGACAAAAAGAAAACAAGCCATGAGGTGATGATTTAAACCTAACTATATTAATAATCACATCAAGTATAAATGTGGTAAACATTCCAATTAAAAGTAAAAGACTATCAGATCTGACATAAAATGTAAGAACCAATTAAATACTGCCTACAACAAACATACTTTAAATATAAGTGATAATAGTATAAAAGTGAAAAACTGAAAATGATATATTATGCTTACACTAATCAAAAGAAACCTGGAATGGCTACATTAATAACAGTTCAAATAAACTTCAGAGATAATGTATATATTATCTGGGATAAAGAGGGTTATTTCCTAATAATAAAGGGGTAAATGCATCAAGAGGACTTAAGTATCCTAAACAATTATGCACTTAAAAAAAAGTCAAATGCACAAAACAAAAACTACAAGGAAAAACAGAGAAATGCACAGAGATTTTAATACCTGCCTCTCAATTAGAGTATGGATGGTGATCAAAGCTTGAGTAGAGGTACAAGAAGAAGCCAGAATGTGTGCACTGAGAAGTTAATGGGAGATGAGACAAGACTATTTGGCTACATCAAGAAAGAAATATATAGTTGATGTTGGTTAAGGTTGCACAACTCTGACCATACTAGAAACCGTTGAGCTGTACACTTTAAATGGGTGAATCGTATGGTATGTGACTTGTATCTCAATAAAGCTGTTTTAAGAGAAAGAAAAAAATACAGGATGAGAGCTAATGTAGACAAGGACACAGGTAAGAGGAAGACTTGAACACACATGCTGAAAGGTAAAAGCCAATGCAAAGTGAGAGCATGAAGAGCCATGTTGTGAGGTTCCTGAGGAAAAGGAGAGGATGTCACCTGAGCACAGGGTTCGGAAGGGTACACAGGGTGGCCAGGCAGAGATGACGACAGGGCAGATGTAGATATGTTTATGGGTGAAGAGGGCTTGGCAGTTGAATGAGCTCCCACTAATGGCCTGTGGCTTGTATTTTCTCTGTGAAGTAAGACTCCTGAGAATGAAGAAATCCATCTTTTCTGCTTCCATCTCCAGCTGGGACCATTTGCTAAAAATGAGGGTTGGGGGTTGGTTCTGAAACAAAAATGTTTAAGACCCATTAAATTAAAACCATACAAAATGGAATAGACTGCCTCAGTAGATAATTTTCTATCACTGAAAGAGCTAGCTGGTCAGTTATCGGGGATATTATGGGAAGCATTCAAACTATATACATTTAGGTTGGCAATCACTGAAGCCTATTCCAAATAATGCTAAAACTCTGTAATCATCCATTAATTTCATAAAATACTGACAAAAATATAAATTTAGTTAAATTTGTTCATCAAACAACTAAACGGTGAATTAATTAGACTTCTATTGTCTTTCCACTAGACCACTTTCATTCATTCCCCTGATCTTATTCCCATAACTGGAACCTTATATTTTCCCCCAGGCCTGGGCCAGCCAAATAAACGGACTGTTCTAACTGGAATCATCCATGACTCACTAAGATGTTTGTTTGTTGTGACCACCTTTCTTTCTTAGCATTTTTGACTGAATAGACAACATACCTATTTACCCCACTCTTGTTTTCTTTTTATGTCTAAGGCATTTAAAGTACATGTTAGCAAAGAGAGAAAGATTCAGTTCTGAGATACGGCTGGAAAATAAGAAAAGAATGAAAATACTACGAACTTCTGAGGTCATTCATGGAGTGGAATGAGTTATAACACAGGAAGGTACATACAATTGTACATAAACAAATACTTTCCCAAGTAATGGACCTGAATATACAAGGTATATGCATGAATGCCACTCAAGACTGCCTAAAATAGTAAAATAAAACAATAAGTATAGTATGCTATAAGCATGAAAACACTGTAAGCCTAAACATTAATTAGTTACTATAATGTATGTCATAATATTCAAGCATCATTGTTGATGGCAAAGTTTTGGAATCAGTTACACATTCTTTTATTAATTTCCATGCTTCAGAAACTTATACCTATATTTCCTTGCCTCTCCCCCCCAAATAAAAGTCAAGAGTAAAGGCAAAAATCTTAAAGTGAAATTCAAGCAGTAAAATAAAATTGCCCACAGGATACTTACAATGACACCAGATAGTAGAGGCTGATCTGGAAAATGATTTCCCAACAGGCAATAAGTTTCAACCTGTGACTGTCCCAGATATAAACACTGAAGATAATTGCTATAGTTCTGAAACATTTCTGCATTTATTATATGAATATATAGAGAGAAGTGACATAATTATTATGGCTCCTGATTCTTATGTAGTAGGTATTGAAATGTTGTTGATTTTTGAATCCTGGAAAAGTAAAGTCCAGTACAGCTGTCTCTCCTGGGCAATTTGTTCAAAGACCCCCGCCCCCCTTGGATACCAAAATTTGCAGAAGCAGGAGTCTCTTATGTAAAATGGGGTAGTATCTCCCTGACCAGTGTGGCTCAGTGGATAGAGTGTCGGCCCATGCACTGAAGGGTCTCTGGTTTGATTCCCGTGCAAAGGCACATACCTGGGTTGCAGGTTCAATCCCCAGCCCAGTCAGGGCACATGCAGGAGGCAACCAGGAGGCAAGCAATTGATGCGTCTCTCTCACATCAATGTCCCCCCCTCCTCCACTCCCTCCCTTCCACTTTCTTAAAAATAAAATAAAATAAAATAAAAAATCAACGGAAAAATATCCTCAGGGGAGGATTAACTAAAAAAAATAAAACAAAAATAAAATGGGGTAGTATTTGCATAACCTATTTTTGCAGATAGGCTACAATAGGCCATGCTGACAGATTCATTACCATGGACTCAGTGTAATGCCTGATATGGGTGACATATTCAAGTTCTGCTTTTAGGAACATCCTGGGATTTTGTTTTTCAGAATATTTTCAGTCAGTGGTTGGTTGTATCTGTGGATGCAAAACTTATGGATATAGAGAGCTGACTGAATACCATTTTAGATGTTTTAAAAGAATAGACGTCATCATAAAGAGTAATTCAAAACTGGCATTGTCATATAATGCTCACTTCACATAAAGGGTATATGGAACTTCCTTGCACTATTGCAAGTTTTCTGTAATTTTGCAATTAGACCAAATTTTGTAAAAACAGATCTTGTCACTACCTTTTATAAAAGCCCTCCAGTGATTTCCACAGTACTTAGAATAAAATGATGTCCTTCCCATGGCCTATAAGGTCCTATCTATTTTAGCCTCTACCCACCACTGCAACATTATCTCATAACACTTTACCTCTTGCTGAATATACTTTAGTCATAAGGGTCGCCTATTTTCTTCACATGACATTCTCTTCTCTGCCTCCTGGCTCTTGGACTTGCTATTCTCTCTGCTTAGAATATTAAATCTAGGACCTAGTAAAGCTGACTTTTTCTCAGCCTTCAATCTCTGCATATATGTCATCTCAGGGAGGCTTTCTCTGACTTGATTGAAATATTCATTACACACACACACACACACACACACACACACACACACAATTACCTTGTTCTGATTACTTTCCTTATATTATCACAATTCACAAATATTTTCTTTACTTGTTAATTATTGTATTTCTCCTAAATCATTGTGGCTTTGTATTTCCAGTTCTAACATGATAAGGGTTCAATAAATATGTGTTGAATAAATCAATTTAAAAGAGAGCCACAAAAAAATAAAAATAAAAGAGAGCCACAGTATACTTATTTTTATAATAATCATTATGATAGCCACCATTTATTTTGGTGGTAACATGCTAAGTCCTTTATGTGTATTATTGTATTGTTACCTTACCTACCGCTGTATCCTTACCTTTCACAGTTTGATGGGCCGCTTCTGAAATGGCTCCAATGAGTCCCACCTCATTTACACCATTATGTCATCTCCTTCCCTTGTATATACTGGCTGGACCTAGTGACTTGTCTCTATCAAACAGGTTATGTGAAAAGTGCTGGGGTGGGATGATAAAAAAAAGATAGTAACTTGGCTGAAGTGAAGCGTGACATATACAACATTGAACAAATGATCAAGGTTAATAACACTGGCAATCTACTTTGACACCATGTCCCCATAATATGATGCAATGGAAAGGGGAAATCCTTTCTGTGTTATTCTTCCCATAATGCAAAACCTCCATATAATCATGAAAACATCAAAACAGACATAATTGAGGGACATTCTACAAAATAACTACCAGTTCTGAAAGATGTCAGGATCATGAAACACAAGGAAAGATTGAGGAATGATTACAGATCAAGGAGACTAAGGAGACAAGACAACTAAGTGCAATGTGACATCCTGAATTGAATCATGGAACAGAAGCACAGGGGTGGAAAAACTGGAGAGTTCTGAATAAAGTTGCAGCTTAGTTGTTGTTTTTGAGTTTTGAGATGTCCGTCCTGAGACTAGGCTATAGGAGAATGTGACGTCCATCTTGTTTGCATTTACTCCCTGGATCTTCTTACTTGCGATGCTGGTGAAGCAAGTTCCACAGGCAAGGACCTGAGAGTGGCCTCTGGTCAAAAGCCAGTGAGCCACTTAGGCCCTTGATCCAAATCCCTTGAGAAACTGAATCCTACCGACAACCATACAACCATCATATGATTGAGTTCAAAAGCAGACTCTATGTAAGACCTAAGATGATTGCAGCCACAGATGGCCCTTGGTTCCAGCCACAGCACCCAGGTAAACTGCACCCAGATCCCTGACCCACAGAAACTGGATGATATATGTTGTGTTAAACCCCTAAACTTTGGATTAATTTGTTACGTAGTCATAGATAGCGAAGACCCATGTTTCTATGCAATGATTATTCCTGTTTTTCCAGTGAGAAAAGTAGCTTAAAGTAGATAACTACCCCAAATTACATGATTGACAAAACACACTCAAACACTGGTGTCTCGAAGACAAAAAGTCTAAGGTTTTAATCACTGCATTATAATGTGTTCATACGGTCCCTTAAAATAGCAGTTATATTTCTTAATGAAATTATCCTAAATCAGAATAATGTTTTACAAAACATCTGAACCTATTGTCAAATAAATTTAAGAAAAAATATACCCCTTAATATGTAACGACATCAAAGTAAAACCATGGAGTTTTGGGGTGTTTTTTCCCATGATCCAAATGGATAATATTAAGCAATCCCACTTAGTGAGTTCTCTCCGCTCCTTTGAAGTATTTTTGGCAATTTACATTTAGTGGGCCCTGCAATGACAGATACAATCAGACATTCTACAAGATTCTGTAGTGTGTTCAAGGGATTTCAGGGCTGATCAAGGAAAAAGATATGACCATGAGGTAGCAGTAGCAGCGATGAGCTTTCTTTGGGCAACACTTTGACAAGTTTGCATGTGGGAGAAGTCCCTCACAGCAAGATAATATCCAGAGGCCAGAGCAAAAGGGAGCAGATAAGAAGCAATACCCAGAAGGGGAGGAGAGCAAGGGAATTCCGGGGTACTGGGAAGAGGAGACCAGAGACGTGTGCATGTCTAGATGATGTCACACAGCAGCTGAGCAGGGAGTGTGGGTCAGAGAGCCCTCAAAGGTCAGCAGCAGTTTGAGGCCTTTGGTAGCTACAGGGTTTATTTTATCTGTCGTTACCAGATGTTGAGCACAGATATGCAAAGCAGACAAGCTCAACATGGCTAAAAACGTATTTATTTGGGCTAGGTTGAAAATCACTGGATGTGAAAAAATTTTAGTTTGGCACCAGTAGTCTTTTGAGCCAAAAGATTCCAGAGGCTACTGTGAAGAAATAAACAACCTAGGGACCGACTCTGGTTCATTTATATCACAGATTTACACTCGAGTTCTAGAACTGACTTGAGTCAAATTGCAACAACTTGCCTTTAGAAACTACTAGGCTAGGATAAAATCATAACTTTTAATTCTTTGGCAGGTAGCTGCCAAAGAAGTATTTGTTCAGGCACAGAAGAGGCTCAAAGCTCCTTGATAAAAATGTTGGCGTCTTGCCAGCCATTACTGTAAACTCTGCCCCAGGCCTCTTAACTTGTTTAACTGCATCTTATTCTGCTACTGACCATTGTTCGTAAAGATCCTGTGGCCCTTTTCAATAACATACAGTCTTCATGTCAGGCACTAGCCACAGAGCACAATTTAGCATTGTAAATATTGTGTGCTAACACTGTAGACATGTGATAGTCTAAGCGTCGTTAGCCATAAAGGCGTCTAAATTCCATAAGCTCTGTCTTCAAATCAGAACTCCAGAAAGATTTTTACTGAGTTATGATTTGGTATCCTTATTTTTTTATGACAAACTATGTCACATTGCAGTAACAAATTACCACTCAAATTGTGGTGGCTTAACATAATAAAAATTTTATTTCTCGCTCAATGTTCAGCGAGGAATTGAGAGTTTGCTATGCTGTACATGCTCGCTCGGGCCCAGACTGACTGAGGGGCTACCATCTTCCACTTGTACCATCTGAACCATACAGACACAGCAGAAGAAAAGCATCTGACCTGAGAGTGACCCATTCCACTTCTGCTCACATTTCAATGGCCAGAATGAGTAACATCTAACTTCAAAGGGACTGGAAAAATGTAAGTGAGGAGAGTGAATAGAGTATTTGGTGAATGTTATCCCTGTGACAACACCAGTCTTACAAGTTTTTGATGAGTAATATAATGGATATATTCATTTCTTATTGCTGCTATAAGTCATACTCATGACTTAAAACAACACACATTTATTACCTTATAGTAGTGAAGGTCAGAAATCTAAAACTAAAACCAAGGTGTCAGCATTCTTCATTCCCTGGCTCATTGCCCTCTTCCTTCCATCTTCAAAGCAAGAAATGGGCAGTTGAGTGTTCCTCACACCACATCATGCTAACACTGGCTGTCCTGCTTCCTTCTTCCTCATTTCAGGATCTTTGTGATTATGTTTAATTTGATCATCCGGAATAAACCCTCTATTTTAAGGTCAGCTGATTAGAATCTTAATCCCATCTGCAAACTTCATTCTCATTTGCTGCATAACAACACTTCACAGGCTCATGAGATCAGGACATAGGCATTTTTGAGGGGCCATCATTCTGCCTACCAAGTAGGATATAAAAAACTTTTGTGCAGCTTTCACATACCTAATATTAAAGATAACGCATATTATGTTACACAATGACTTTTATATAAAATTCAAATTTAAAAAAGTATAAGAACTGATAAGTTTCCTTTTATCAGTTCATGGCAACAAAGTAACACATTATGTCTTCCTTTTAGTGTTAGAGACAAGGAAGAAGAAAAATAAACCCAGTAATACATTGCATACCCATTTCAGTATCAGTTTCCAGAACAAGTAAATCCTGTTTTCCTAGGTAGTCCTATAATTTATTTCTCCTTTAAAAAAAAAAGAAATGTTCCCTGTTGCTTCCAATACTTTTAGAATAAAAAAGTATGAAGAAGTACATTGATCAAAATATAGAATAATAATGTCAGCACTGCTGAATCAAAGAAAAATTGTAGAAATTTGGATGCCAAGTGAAAGGAAAAATAAATATTGAACATTATTCTGCAGAATACACTTATCCTTATATATTATTTACAACCACACAGAGATCAAGATATATATGAACTTGGAAGAAAGAATACTCAGAGGAATAACATAGAATCTCTTCCCTCAAGGAGCACAATATTTATTTGGAGTGACAAAACCATACCCATAAAGGCATAACCAGTTATACCTAGCATTAAATAAGCAGAAAAGTGTAGATCAATGCTATAAGAGTTATATCAGGAAGAAAAGACGGAAAAATGAGTAGTTACATGATAAAAGGTCTGATGGGACAAGAGTTTTTTAATAATAGATTTTATGTTTTAGAGCTGTGTTTTAGGTTCACAGCGAAAATGAGATACAGAAATATTCCATGTAAACCCTGGTCCCAGTCTTACACATGCATAGCTTCCTCAATTATCAACACCCCTCACCCCCAGCAGAGTGGTACATTTGATGCCATTGATGAAACTAAATTGACAAATCATTATTACTTCCGTTAGGTTTCAGTCTTGATGTAGCACTTTCCATGGTTTGGGACAAACTCATAATGACATGTATCCACATTAGAGCATACAGAGTACTTTCATTGCCCTAAGAAATATGTTTCTGCTTATGCCTCCCTTCCTCCCTCTTAACACCTGACAACTATTGATCTGTTTACTGTCTCCATAGTTTTTCCTCTTCCACAATGCTATATAGTTGGAATCATACAGTATGTAAACTCTTCAGATTATCTTCTTTCAGTAATAGGCATTTAAGTTTCCTGCATGTCTTTTCACGGCGTGATAGCTCATTTCTTTTTAGTACTAAAGAATATTCCATTCTCTAGATGGACTAATTTATTTATCCATTATCTGTGAAGGACATCATTTGCTTCCAAGTTTTAGCATTTATGAATAAATCTGTTCTAAACATCCAGGTGCCGATTTTTGTGTGGGTTTAAGTTTTCAGTTTCTTTTGATCAATGCCAAGGAGTGCGATTGCTGGATTTTATGTTAGGAATAAATAGTATTGAGAAAAACCACCAAACTGTCTTCCAAAATGCCGGCACCATTTAGCATTCCCACCAGCAATGAACGCGAGTTCCTGTGGCTTCACATTCTCACCAGGACTGGGTGTTGTCGGGGTTCCACATTGTTACCCTTCTAATGGTGTGTAGTGGTAGCTCACTGTTTGAATGTGCATGTCCTGAAGATGTGTGATGTGGAGCATCTTTTCATATGCTTAGTTGTCATCTGTATACCTTCTTTGTGAGATATCTGTTAAAATTTTTGGCTCATTTTCAAATTGGAATGTTTTCTTATTGTTGAGTTTTAAGAGTTTCTTTATACAGGCTGAGGTTTACAGTTGTTTGTATGGAAAATAATATGATAATTGATAAATAATAATACAAGAATAAACTCTGTGTTTCATGTACTCACAATCGTAAACCTACTTTTGCCCCACCCTCTATTTTGGATAGCAATCCTTTATCAGATGTGTCTTTTACAATCTTTTCTTCCAGTCTGTGGCTTGTCTTCTCATTACCTTTTGTGGAGCAGAAGTTTTTCATTTTAATTAAATCCAGTTTATCAATTATTTCGTTCATAGTTTATGCCTTTGATGTTTAATCTAAAAAGTTTTCACCATATTCAAGGTTATCTAGCTTTTCTCCTATGTTATTTTCTATGAGTTTTGTAGTTTTGCATTCTACATTTAGGTCTGTGATTCATTTCTAGTCAATTTTTGTGAAGGGTATAAAGTCTGTGTCTAGATTTATTTTTCTCATGTGAATATCCAGGTGTTCCAGCGCCATTAGTTGTAAACACCAATTTGTCAAAGATCAGTTGACTCTAGTTATGTAGATCTATTTCTGGACTCTCTATTCTGGTCTAGTGCCACACTGTCTTGATTACTGTAGCTTTATAGTAAGTCCTCAAGTCTGATAGCTTCAAACCTCCAACTTTTTACTTTTCCTTCAATATTTTGTTGGCTATTCTGAGTCTTTTGGCTCTCTCTATAAACTTTAGAATCATTAGGCTGGACAAAAATGACTAATAAAAACAGCTTATTGATCCCTCAAAAAATTATGTAAGATTTTAAAAAATAAATTCAGTCTCTTTGTTGGACAAAAATCTTTCAAATTAACAGATCACAAGGGAAAGAAGAGAAAAATTAAAAACAGCCTTGTTGGTGACATGGTTTGGAACTATCATTTTAAGTTAGTTAGTACTTGAATGTTCTAGTAGGGGGACTGTTGAAAGCCCTGCTCATACATGCAGTTAATAAGCACAGTCTCTCTTATCAAATACACTGCTAGTCCATAACTTGCATTTATAGATTATTTTAGGGTGGATTTTCATTTCAATGTGGGAAAACTTTACATTTTATCTTTTTAAATTCTAAAAAGCTATTTCCTGAGCACACATAATCTACATCTTATGTATATCAAATGTTTCCTAGTATACAGAGTTACATTAATATGCTGAAAAAGTAAAGAGTTGCCAAACCATACCCAATAATAAAATAAATACATATTTTGTATTCAGGCCTAAATGCTGTTTGTTAGATGCACACCTGCAAACAAAGACCAAGGGTGTAACCAGCACATCAGTCATGGAAAAAAAAATTCTATTCATTGTCTTTCCTGATGGCAAATGACCAACAATTTAGACTATACAGATTTGTCTTTTTTTTTTTTTTTTTTTTATCCTCACCTGAGGACATTTTTCCATTTTTTGTTCAGATAGAGTGGGAGGGAGAGAGAGGAAGAGACAGAGAGAGAGAAACATTGACGTGAAAGGGACACATCGAGTGGCTGCCTCCCACACGACCCAACCAGGGCCGGGGCCAAACTGCAACCGAGGTACATGCCCTTAGCGGGAACCGAACCCGGGTCTCTCTGGACCGCAGGCCGACGCCCTAACCACTGAGCCAAACTGGCCAGGGCCAGATTTGTCTTTCTTCTGCCCTACCTACCTCCTCCCAATGAACAAAATTCCCTGCGGTTTATGTGGGGAGAAATGTATAGGCCATAAGTGACTGCCATAGTCTTCTGCTTTTTGCACAAGAAAGTAACCACTGGCATTCATACCCAATTCTCCTTATATCCTTCTCTCTGAGCTGAAGTTTAAACATAAAGCTATTTTTCATAAAAATACTGAGAATCCCTGGGTCTAGCCTTGCCTACACAAAATAAAAGTACACGTTAAAAATAGTATATCACGACACCTAAACCACAGAAAAAACATCCTTCAGAACCACCTGAAATCGAGCTGAATGGAAGTCCTACAACTACAAAATTAAAGAAGCAGCCACATCCAGACTGGTAGGAGGGGGGCAGGCAGAGGGGCTGGTCCCACACCCATGTGTAGCAGATAAAAATGAGGAGGGACACCTCAGCTGGAAAGATCCTCTTTGAGGATTGAGCGGTCCCTGTCCCACACAAGGCTCCCAGCTCAGGGTTCCAGTGCCAGGAAGAGAAGTCCCCATAACTTCTAGCTGGAGAAACCAGTGGGAACTGAGGCTGAGGGAGATTGAAGCTGCTGGATCACCACGCAGCTCCTCTTAAAGAGCCCGCACACAGACTTACTCGGACCCGCTCCCTCTGAGCTAGGAGGGGAGGCAGCATGAAAGGTACCAGAGACATACAGGGAAGAACTGAGCCGTTTGGCCTCTGGATGAAGGCTAGAGAGGAAGCTTTCTTTCAGACAGACGTGCTGGCGGAGGCCTTTGTTCCTTTGGTGAGCCCTGTAGACGGGCACCATATTTGGGACTCCAGCAACCTGGCTCACACTGTTTGCCCCACCCTGGTGATTCCCTGAGGCCCTACCCCACCCAACTTTCGGGCCTACCCAAGCTATTTCCAAAGGCTTTACCAAAGGATTGGCCTGTCTTGGATCTTGCTTCAGATTTTCCTAAAATCTCTCAAACAAGCAGCATCTGGTCTCTGTGAGCCCCATACCGCTCATTAAGTGGCCCCAGGCCTGGCACAAGAAGCAGCCAGCCTTGGTTCACAACATGGTTTTGCCTGGGCACCTCCAAGCCCAGCACAAGAAGCAGCCATCTGCAGGTCGCTTTGTAGCTTATGCTGGGTAGCCCTGGGTAGAACACAGGCAGTGGCTGACCTTGCCCCAGTGGACAGCTTCAGACCATGTTGAAGCACCACCACCCAGCCACCTCCACAAGAGACACACTCAAGGAATGGACTCTGGAGGTACCAGAGCACTGCTGAAGTAAGTCTTGCTCTGTGTGGTGAGCCCCTGCACAGCTGATTATCCAAGGTAATCCAAGGTCGATGGTTAATGGGCACAGCCAGTCCTTGCAGCTGACCAGCCTGAGTAAAACGCTCCCACTGATGTGCCAACAGCAATCAAGACTCAATTACAACAGTAGGGTGTACAGTCCACACAAGGGGTGCACCTCGAGGGCCCAGGTGGGTGATCAGGGAGCTGTGCTACTGGACCCTACAGGACACCGACTACAACAGGCCACCCTAGGAAGCCTTGGAGACATAGCAACTCTACCTAATACATAGAAACAAACACAGCAAAACAGCCAAAATGAGGAGACAAAGAAACATGTCCCAAATGAAAGAACAGAACAAAACTCCAGGAAAAGAACTAAATGAAATGAAGATAAGCAATCTAACAGATGCAGAGTTCAAAACACTGCTTATAAGGACGCTCAATGGACTTAGTGAGGGCCTCAAGAGCACAATAAAGGACGAGTTAGAAATGAAGGGTGCACTATCTGAAATAAAGAATAATTTACAGGGAATTAAGAGTAAAGTAGAGTAGGTGAAGCCAAGAAGCAAACCATTGATATGGAATATAAGGAAGCAAAAAACACCAAATCAGAACAGCAAAAAGAAAAAAGAATCCAAAAAAATGAGGACAGTATAAAGAGCCTGTGGAACAACATCAAGTGTACCAACATTCGCAACATGGGAGTGCCAGAAAGAAAAGAAAGAGGGCAAAAAATTGAAAACCCATTTGGAAAAATAATGACAGAAAACTTCCCTAACCTGGTGAAGAAAACAGACATACAAGTCCAAGAAGCACAGAGAGTTCCTAACAAGATGAAGCCAAAGAGATCCACACTAAGACACATCATCATCTAAATGCCAAAAGTTAAAGACAAAGAGAGAATTTTAAAAGCACCAAAAGAAAAGCAGTTTGTTACCTACAACAGAGCTCCCATAAGGCTGTCAGCTGATTTCTCAAAAGAAACTTTGCAGTCCAGGAAGGAGTGGCAAGATGTATTTAAAATGATGAAAAGCAAGGACCTACAACCAAGATTACTCTATCCTACAAAGCTATCATTTAGAATCAAGGGTCATATAAAGAGTTTCCCAGACAAGAAAAAGCTAAAGGAGTTCATCACCACCAAACCAGTTATTATATGAAATGTTGACGGGTCTTCTTGAAGAAGTTAAAAAAAATATGAAAAATAAAATGGCAATAAATACATATCTATCAACAATTGAATCTACAAACAAAATGAGCAAGCAGAACAGAAACAGACATAGATACAGAGAACTTTTTGTTGGTTGCCAGATGGGAGGGGGTTGGGAGGATGGGTGAAAAAGATGAAGGGATTAAGAAGTACAAATTGGGCCCTGGCCGGTTTGGCTCAGGGGTTAGAGCGTCAGCCTGTGGTCCAGAGACCTGGGTTCGGTTCCCACTAAGGGCACATACCTGGGTTGCAATTTGTGCCCGGCCCTGGTTGGTCGTGCGGCAGACAGCCACTCGATGTGTCCTTTTCACGTCGATGTTTCTCTTTCTCTCTCTCTCTCTCTCTCTCTCTCTCTCTCTCTCTCTCTCTCTCTCCCTCCCACTCTATCTGAACAAAAAATGGAAAAATGTCCTCGGGTGAGGAAAAAAAAAGAGGTACAAATTGGTTTTTAGACTGATGAACCTCAAAGGGAAGGGGGGAGGGAGGAGGGGAAGAGAGAAACCAAAGAACTTATATGCAAATATGCATAACCAATAGACACAGACAACAGTGTAGGGAAAGCAGGAGGGGGGACAGGATTGGGGAGGAGTGGGGTCAAGGGGGGAAAAAAAGGGACATCTGTAATACATTCAACAATAAAGTTTAGTTTAAAAAATAGTATATCGCCCTGGCTGGTTTGGCTTAGTGGTTAGAGCGTCAGCCTGCGGACCAGAGTCCCGGGTTTGGTTCCCGCTAAGGGCACGTACCTCAGTTGCAGTTTGTCCCCGGCCCCAGTTGGGGTCATGTGGTGCCAACCAGTCAATGTGTCTCTCTCACGTTGATGTTTCTCTCTCTCTCTTCCCCCCTCTCACCCTCCTGGTGTATCTGAAGATAAATGCAAAAATGTCCTCGGGTGAGGATAAAAAAGTAGTATATCACAATAACCACTTTAGATAACTCATCACCATGTAACATACCTATATCAGATAAAAAGTAAGAGAAATTAATTAGTTGCAATATTTTATGGTAAGTGAAAAACAAAAATATATCTCATATTAATTTGTTTTATCCTCCATTGCCTTGGTTCCTATTACATGACTAATTAAACAGTAGTTTCATCTATCAGCTCATGACACAAGTTTAACTTACATACACTCCTTTGGAACACTTTTGCATAAATTGAGATAAATTGAGACACCCATTGCAATCTACTTAAAAATTATATGTGTTTGCTCTAATACCATCCTAAATGTTTACTACTGACAAAAAGGATTATATTTTTACTGACTTAAAAGTGATAAAATATGTTTGCAGAAATGGAAACTAGTCTTTTTTTTATCTCCAGTTTCAATGAAGAATAAAACTGGTTGTTGTTTTGTTTCATATTTTGAAAAGAAACTCTCATGTAAGCTTATTTTTTTTTCAGTAGTGCAGCAGTTTTAGGATTGGAACATTTCATAGTTTTTCTTTGTGATCCTCCTGACATCACTGAGTGTGGAGACATTTCTCCTGTGACATTTCTTATGTGAAGTCTATGACTGGTGGCAACAAATCTTTCCTACCACCTGCTTGGTCATTGTTTCCTCAGGGTTATTTGTAGCAATTTAAACAGATTAATGCCATTTAGAATCTTTCTTCTTGGTCAAACAATAATGAAGTGAAAAAGGAAAAAAGTCATAAAGGAAATAAAAAAAAATAAAGGCAACAAAGGCATGTGATAAGTGCATTTTTGTTCTAAAAATAATAAAGTTAAGGCAGGTTTATTGTTTGAATGTTATATATACAGTATATGTAATATAGAGTATATATAAAGTATTATATATTAATATATGATATATAATATACTAATATATAATATATATTATACATATTATATATACATATTATATATAATATACTAATATCATTAGTATATAATACTAATACAATTTTATATAATATAAATACTAATACTATTATATATATTATATATATAATACTATTATATATAATGGTATTAGTATATTATAGCATATATTATATATAATACACTAATATACTATCAGTTTCCTAGGGCTGGCATAACAAAGCAACAAACTGTGTGGCTTAAAACAACATAATTTATTCTTCTGGAGGCTAGCAGTCCAAAATCAAGGTATTAGCAGGGCCATGCTTCTGTCAGAGGCCATAGGGAAGAACTCTTCTTTTCCTCTTCCTAACTACAATCCTGGTGTTCCTTGGTTTAGGCAGTGGTTCTCAACCTTCCTAATGCCGCAACCCTTTAATACAGTTCCTCATGTTGTGGTGACCCCCAACCATAAAATTATTTGTTGCTACTACTTCATAACTGTAATTTTGCTACTGTTATGAATCGCCATCGGAAATATGTGTTTTCCGATGGTCTTAGGCAACCCCTGTGAAAGGGTTGTTCGACCCCCAAAGGGGTGGCGACCCACAGGTTGAGAACCTCTGGTTTAGAGACACATCACTCCCATCTCTGCCTTATTCTTCATGTGGTGCTCTCCCCTGTGTGTTCTGTGTCCATTCTTCTTATAAGGAGGGCCAGCCTAAGCCAATATGACCTCATATTAACTTGATTCCATCTCAAAATCCTATTTCCAAAGAAGGTCCCATTTAGAGGTACTAGGGGTTTGGACATGAACATACCTTTTAGGGGGACACAGTTCACATACGATGAACACATTTTTCACAACAGGCTTAAGCAGGAAGGGAAGGGGAGGAAGGCTGGAGCAAGTAGGAAAGTGTCTTTAAAAGGAAGTTTTTCGGATCTTAATTGCACACTTATTTTCTAAATCCCACGGAAGATTTTATACTTGTATTCAGCAATATATCATCTGAGAATCTCTAAAAAACAAACAAAAAAACAAAAACAGACGTTGGTTCCGATGACATTAAAAATCAGGTTGCTAGCTATTCCTTTGCTCAACAGTTTTTTGAAAGTTTATCACATAAAAAACAACAGAGTAATGAACAACCGAGTACTTATCTTCAAAGGTTCTAACCTAGAAAAGAGCCAGGCAGGTAAGCAATTACAACTCATTGTGTAACATGATCACACTGGCATTTTAAAAAGACTCCTTTCACCCTGGCTGGTTTGGCTCAGAGATTAGAGCATCGCCCTCGCACCAAAGAGTTGCAAGTTTGATTCCAGTCAAGGGCACCCACCTCGGTTGTGGTTCGGTCCTGGCCCTGGTGCCCTGGGGTCATGCAGGAGGCAATCGATGTGTCTCTCTCTCACTCATGTTTCTTTCTCTCTCTCTCTCTTCCCCTCCCTTATATCTGAAGATAAATAAAATAATATTATCAGGTGAGGATAAAAAGTTTTAAAAAGACTCCTTTCACAGAAGGGAGAGTGGGTTGGAAGAATAAAAGGCCAAGAGACCAGTGAGAAAGGTATCATGCTGATTATGCAACAGAACATAGGTTACAAAGGGTAGCTCATGAGGAAATGATTGCAAGGACAAAAAGAAGAGACACACAGAAGACTGCGGAGCTTGAGGAATTCTCTCAAGTTCCAGCCACCAAATCTGTAACATCACCTGCTGTTGCACCCATCCTTCCCATTGTTTCCTCTGTTGCCAAGGGAAAAGTCCTTTCTCTTTACTCAGCTAATCTTTCTTCCTGTGCTTTGGAATCCATCCTATCCCCTTCTGAGTAATCTAGCCTATTACTTGTATTCTAGCTCTTTGACTGTCATCTCTTCCTACTTGCTCCTTCTCACCAGCCTTTGAATGTGCTCAAGCTACCCATCATGGCACTAATAGCAACCACCACACATCTGCCACCTTCAACAAACCACAGGACTCTAGCCAACTACAGGCTTATGTCTTCTATTCACAGCTATACTTACAGAGGTTGTATATATTTAATGTGTCCTACTGCTCACCTCTAACACATTTCTTAATCTACTACCATTTGGCTTCTGCTCCTACAATTCCTCTGAGATTTCTCTCATCCTGGTTTCCAACAAACTCTTTGTTGCTAAAGCCGGTAGACATTTTCACTGCCTACTTCCCTTGACCTCTCAGCAACCTGTGGCAATTTTGACAACTCCCACTGATTTCTTCTTTCTTCTCCTTCTTAGTCTCTTCCTCTAGCCATTTCTTATGTGTTATGTTCTTCAAAATTCCTCAGTTTGTAGTAGGCTTTCTCTTCTTGGGCAAATTTATCTTTTTCCACAGGCCAAATAATTATTTTTATACTGACGGTCCTTAATCAGGACTCCAACTGACCTTCATATCTGTATTTTCAATGCCAAAAGGCATTTGGCTGCCTCATGGATACCTCAAAATTAATATGCCACAAACTGAATTTATATCTTCTTCTTTTTAAAAATTTATCTTTATTGTTGAAAGTATTACAGATGTCCCTCCACTTTCCCCCATTGATCCCCTCCTCCCCACTCCTGCCCCCACCCCAGCCTTCACCACACTATCCATATCTTCTAAATCTTCTATTCCTCCTATGTTCCACATATTAATAAATGGTAACTCTCTGTATCAAAACATACAAGCCAGCTCCAAGGACACCAAGTTTAATTTCTCTTTCACTCTCTCTCTCTCCCTATTTTTACCCCCCTCTCTCCCTGTCCTACCCCTCATCCCTCAACATTCACATTCTACCCTCAATCTCACTGTACTACTGCAGTCCTGGTCACTCTAACACTTAGCTCCTACAAATTTCTTCTTCTTAAAAGAATTACAATTTGTGCATGATATATGCCTCTCTCAAGCTGCCCATGGGACCTAGGGGAAGCTGACTGCATCTTCAGCTCCAAGTCTAGGACTTAATTAAACCATCCAATTATGCCAATTATATTCCCCTTGGTATTAATTAATTTAGGAGCTCAAATTTAAGTCAATCTGTTATTATTACCTTTGTAACTGTTATTGTTTCAAGGGTAGGCATGTAACCAAAAGTTGTCCACCAGACAGAAGGCAGGGAGTGTTTTTCTTCATTATGTTGAAATTTGAAAAAAGAGTTTTTCTCCTCCAATGAATGTATGTTATGAAGCATGTTAACTTTGCTGCTACAACTAATGTTTTATTCCCTTACACTTAATTATATTACAGATGTATATATTCATGAATAATAAAGTATTACAAGTTGTAAACATTTATATATTTAACCTGAAATTTGGCATTTTTTGTGCAAAAATTTTTTGGCAAGATTTATTTATTTTGATAGCTATACCTCAATTTTATTAACCTTCATAGTAGTATGGTTTTCATTATAAAAATGTAACACAGTGTATTTACACATCATCTTATTAATATTTATATTGTTTCCTTTATCTCCTAATACAAACCAAGGCTTCTATAAACATTTTGAACATATCTCTTTTTGGACATATGTAAGAATTTTCTAAGATGCATATTCCCAGGAATGGAATTTCTGAGCTACAGGATATACACTTTTAGTTTAGAAGATAAAATTGAGTGGCTATCTACAATGCTTGTGGCCACTGCACACTTCTGCCAGCTGTCTAGGAGCTCCTGTTTGCCCAAGCCCTCGACAAGAAATATTGTCATGCTTTCTTTAATTTTTGCAATTCTAATGAGTACAAAATGGCATTTTTTTCAATTTGTGTTTTCATGCTTACTTAATTAGGTCAAACATCTTTTCATATGATTATTGGGCAGTTGTGTTTCCTCCTCTGTAAAATATGCATTATTTTTCTATTAGGGGTTTGTCTTTTGCTGGTTAAATTTTAGAAGTTTCAATATTTATGTGTATTGATATATTCGGGATTGCCCTAAACCCAGGCAGGAAGTACCCCTGTCTTGGGGTCTGTGCTTTATGAAGCCTCACTCACACTGGCTTTACTCCAGTTTCTCTCTTTCCCACTGGGTGAGGAGTCCATGAGGCCACGGGGATGTGCCAGGAGTTCTAAGAACTTGGAAATTTCCTGATTCAGTAGCCCTAAACTTGCTTCCTCAACCCACACAGGCCTCTTCCTCTTCCCTAAATCCATCAGCTGGAGGTCATACTACACTGCTAGTGATATGGGCCCCTTGGCTAAGGCAACTAGATTCCATTTTTATGTAGGCCCTTTGGCTAAGGCGACTAAATGACTTCATTTTTATCATCAATAGACCTTCCTCGATATTCTTCCAATAATAGGTTAATTACCCCTAGAAGTAAAGGAATTTTGCCTAAGATTATAGTTGCCCCACATGTTGGGAGGCATTTGCAGTTTTCGAGTATCAGTATTTGCAGGCATTTGCAGGTACTTGTATGCCGATGAATAATGCTAATTTTGACTTCTGTAATTGCTGTCACTCACACTATTGTACTGGTCCCTGAAGGGGGGGGCAAAAAGGAGGAGGGGGTTTCTGTCTTTAAAATTGGACGAGCAAGAAGAATCTGTGCTGAGGATCTGGGGAAGCTGTACCCCCCCTCCAGCCCGCCGGTGTAATGAAGTGCTCCTTTAAAATTCGGCTGTGCATCTCTGGTTATCTCATGGACACGTTACAACATTTGGAGGCCCCAGTGAGATTCCCTGGTGTTTTGCTACACTAAGGGCTAGACACCTAGGATGGACAGTCTCTCCCTATCTGGCTGCCGGATGCCTATAGATATAAGGGGTGGAGCCCCCTGAGTTCCAGGGCCCCGAAGATCCTACTTGGCTTTCTGATGAGCGGCCGGGAAATGCCAAGACATCCCCAAAAAGATTAATGGAGACCTGGTAGAAACCTCTGGATGTGATTTCTGGGTGACTAGTCCATCTGGATGAGATGAGAGGGCCGGACGTGGTGCAGCCTCTCCTCTCCCAGGAATTCCCCCTAAAACGTTAGGTGGGGTTCAAATCTGGCAAATTCTGTTTCAAATCTGGACCTCCAACTGGGGCGGAAGGGGAGACTGATCACCGCCCAAGCGGCATAGGCGCCGCTCAGGATAGGGAATTTCTGGAAGGAAATTCAAATGGTGTGTGAGGGTGACTGTGTGAATGTAATTGTGTGTGAGTGACCATGCTCCCATGAGTGGAGTGGCCAGGCGGACAAAGCGAAAGTTTCTGTCTTGTGTGTCTTCCCTTGTTTTTGTCCTCGTTTGCCTCCCTACTGTGTCTCCCTTAACTTTGTTGCCATTGGTCTGATCATGGATAGTGGCCCTGCTGCTCGGATGGCCTCATTGGGTTGCAGTTGGGGCATTCTTGGAGAAGAATTTGAGGAAGGTTCTGATTAGGGCACAAATACTGGTAGTGAGCTCCAGACTGGGCCCCAAGAGAAACCTGGGCAAAGGTAGGGAAGTGCCTGTGAGGCAGAGATACAGCACAAGGCCCAGCTGGTGTGGCTCAGTGGTTGAATGTCAACCCATACACCAAGGGGTCACTGGTTCGGTTCCTGGACGTGGCACATGCCCAGGTTGTGAGCCAGGTCCCCAGTGAGGGGCCTGTAGGAGGCTAATAAGGTGGGGAAGCAAGGTATAGTAAAAGACTTGAGGAAAGCCAAGAAAGGCTATGTGTCCTTAAAGACTGCCCCACTGTCTTCTGCTACAGCTGTGATTAATATTTGTGCTTTGAAGGCCTGGAAAGAGCTCCCCACAAAAGGGTGTGTGTATGGGGAGAGGGGGGCATCAACCCCCTCGCCCTCTGGTCCCCTGTTGGGGCAGCTTGCACTGAGGCCAATGTTGTGTGCGTGGGACTGTGCCCTGCGGACAGATGCATGTCCCGGCAGTGACCCATGGGACACCGCAGCGTCTCCCGCCACTGCGCGGGCAAGAGAGACCGAGGGTGTGAGTTTTCGTGGCTGCAAGGGTCCCTTCAGGAGCTCCCTCAAGCCACACGGGGCTCACGGGGAAAAAAGGAAAAGTGCTATCAAAGGAAACACGGGGAGAGGGAGTATTGGGCTCCACAGATGGAGCTTATTGAGCACAGCTAATCACCCAAGCTCTCCCCGGAACAGAGCTCAGTTTGAATGGAAAGATTCTGAGGGCAACACTGGGTTTTTTAAATCCTATATTTTAGATCATTTGCCTGTTAATCTATGGAGACAGGATCCTGTCCTTCTGCCCCCTGTCACAGGAGTCGAGTCTCCCCAGGGCTCCTGGGCCCCTCTGCACGAGCAGCCTGGGCCGCTTTGTGCTTCCCACGGGACCATCTGGTGTGGAGAGCCCCTCATCCTGGGAAACGGGGGCCGCAGGCAGGGGCACAGGCACTTACCCAGAGGTCACAGGGGCCGCAGGGGTCTCAGGGTTCCCCGGAGAGGGTGATCCGGCTGCGAAAGGGGTGTGTTCCTTCAGTGCCAGCCAGGCGGCTCGTCTGCCATCTGCGGCATGGGGTTTGGCACCAGCAAGTTTCCAACAGGCTTCTCTGAACTTTGGGGAGTTGAAAATAGGGATCCTGGGTGCGGACGTGAAGTGCTCTTAGAGAGTTGAAAACCACTCTGCCCTGCACACGCTCCCTTTTCCTGCATCCTTTTGAAAACCTGAGGTCAGAGGAAATTTTCCAATCCCTCTACCCATGGTGGGACACAAATACTGCTGGGGGAGGACTTCCTTGGACACTTTTCACTGTGTTCTCCTGTTAGGCCTATAGGCCCAATTGGTTAAAAAGCTCAAAAGACATATAATAATAGGGACACCCTTGGGGAAAAACAGGATAAAAGAATAGCAAAGGTGGTAGTATCAGCCTTAAGGGAAACATGAAGAAGGGTCAGGATGGCAGACCTAGGTCCTAATTAGGAATAAAAAGGACAAGGACAAAGGCAGGTGTAGAAAAACAAAGTAAAATCTTTAACTTAAAAAAATGACAGGGCCAGGGCTCCTTCCAACTGAGCCCTCAGGAGCCAAGAATAACAAGACAATAGGGGACAAACGAGTTAGTTTTTTTGGTAGGTACTGGTGCAGCAGACTCAGTCCTGACCGAGCCAATGAGCCCCTAACCTACCCCTGGACTTCAAAGAGGACTATAGACTTTGGGAAAAAATACTGTCATCTTCTCCAGTGACTGTTCAATTACTGGCCACTGCCACTCCAGGCCATTGGCCATTGATCCTGCCAGCCTGCCTCCACATGATGACCCGGAGAAACCTCTATAAGACTGCTTGGAGGTAAATCAACATAGCGCAGATGGCCTTCCCAGACCTCAAAGATGTCCCACTGCCATCATCAGATGAGGTATTGTTCACGGATGGGAGCAGCTATGTCCAGGAAGGGATCAGTTATACTGGGGCAGCAGTAGTAACTCTGGACCCCATCATTTGGTCTCAGTCATTAAGCAGGGGAACTTCAGCCCAGAGGGCTGAACTCATAGCCCTGATCCAGACCCCATGCTGGGGAAAGGATAAATCAATAACCATCTATACAGACAGTAGGTATGCCTTTGCCACAGTACATGTGCATAGTGCCATTTATCGGGAACGAGGACTTCCGACCTCAGCCGGGAAAGATATTAAAAATAAGGAAGAAATTCTTGCCTTATTAGATGCAATTTGGTTCCCAAAGGCTGTAGCTATAGTACATTGTAAAGGGCATCAAAAGGAAAACTCCATAGAGGCACAGGGAAACCACGCTGCTGCTCAGGAAGCTCGGGAAGTGGCCCTAAAACCAGTGGGGAATGACCTGTCCAGATACAATAGGCCGGAAAATGACTTGGCGGAACAGAAGCAAGCCATTCAAGAACCAAACGGGTGATGGACTCTGTCTGATGGGAGGTTGTTGGTCCCAGAGGCTCTATGTCGGACTTTAGTCAACCAGCTGCACCAGACTACCTACTTAGTTACACCAAGCTTACTGAACTCCTGAGAGGCAGGTAATGTCCAGTAAGGTCACAGGGAAAGGGAGAAGGTGGAGGGAAGCAGGAATGTGTGGGTCTGAGTAGGGAAGAGGAGAAGAAAAGCTGGGGATGTGCAGACTGCAGATAGAATGAGCAAGCTCTCAGATTAATGTCAGGGGAAGGACTACGAAAGTCGCAGAGGGTCTATGCAAGTTAAAGAAGGATTGTGTAGAGGGAGAGCTTGCCCCTGGTAATGGAATAACAGTCTGGGATGTAGTAAAGGAAATAATAGGTTTAAGCTACTCCTGAATTGGATCAGACAATGGCCCCACCTTTATAGCAAAGAGATCACAGGATATCTCTTAAGGGTTAGATATAAATTGGAAGCTCAATTGTGCTTACTGCCCACAGAGTTCCGGGCAGGCAGAGCACATGAACAGGACCTTAAAGGAAACCTTAACCAAATTTACTTTAGAAACTGGTGAAAACTGGACCACTCTGCTCCCCCTTGCCCTCTTACAGTTCTTGCAGGCTCTGCAGTCTGCCCAGAAAGCTGTCCATAAACATGTCTGCGACACCCTCCCTGTGCCCACCTCGGACCCTGTGCACCCCTTCCAGCCTGGGGACACCATGTGGGTAAAGAAGTTCACCACCCAGGGACTAACTCCAGCCTGCAAGGGACTATACACTGTCATCCTGCCTGCATCAATGGAATCCCGATCTGGCTGCACCATTCCCCGCTGAGGGGGAAAAAGCAAAATAGACGGTTCAGGCTTCTCCAGATAAGACTCTTGCATTTATCAGGACATTGATTTTTCTGGTTATGACTATACAGAGGAATCCTTATAGACCTGGGCCCCAATGGAACTGGGAACTTAGAAATGGTCCTACAGGACAGGAGAGGATTAGACCTCTTATTTCTTAAGGAAGGAGGATTATGTGTTGCACTGGGAGAAAAATGCTGTTTTTATGCAAATAATTCAGGGATTATTCAAGAAAGTTTACCACTAGTTAGGAAAAATATCAAGGAACTAAAAAAGAAAAGGCAATCTGGAAATTGGTTTACATTATGTTTACTCCTAGCCTTTGGGCCATGTCTAATAAATGGCCTCATAAAAACTAAGTCAAGTCAAGGATTTGACTTGTCAGAAAAACAAGTGGAGAATGATCTGGGACCCTTGGCTAAGGCGACTAGATTCCATTTTTATGTAGGCCCCTTGGCTAAGGCGACTAAATTACTCCATTTTTATCAATAGACCTTCTTCAATATCCTTCCAATAATAGGTTAATTACCCCTAGAAGTGAAGTAATTTTGCCTAAGATTATAGGTGCCCCACGTGTTGGAAAGCATTTGCAGTTTCTGAGTATCAGTATTTGCAGGTATTTGTACGCCGATGAATAATGCTAATTTTGACTTCTGTAATCACTGTCACTCACACTATTGTACCGGTCCCCTGAAAGGGGGGGGGCAAAAAGGAGGAGAAGGGGGCTTCTGTCTTTAAAACCACATGAGCAAGAAGAATCTGTGCTGAGGATCTGGGGAAGCTGTACTCCCTCCCCCCCACACCCCCCAGCCCGCCTGTGTAATGAAGTGCTCCTTTACAATTCGGCTGTGCATCTCTGGTTATCTCGCGGACATGTTAAAACACTAGCATGCACATTCTTAGGCCCCAAGGGTGGCCAAGGGGCACCTGTTGGAAGGAAGTGGGGTTACCCTATAGAGCTTTGGGTATGAGCACCAATGTGTCCCTACACCCTTCACAGTGCTGGTAAAATCTAAGCCAACATTTCACTCTAAAGTAAAAAAAAGAATAGAAATTCAGGAAAAGTAAAAACAAAAAGCAAGGTAGTAGAAATTATTTAAAAACTATATCAATAATTATATTAGGGTATATGGCTTAACATTGCCTTTTAAAATACAGATATTATCCCATTGGATGGAAAAATGTAATTAAACTAAAAGACATAGGAAAAGTTAAAATATAGAAGAAGTTATCCCAGGCAAATAAAAAAAAAAAAACAGTAAAGTTATATTTTTGTAAGATATTGTAAAGCAAAAGAGAATTTAAAGCAAAGAATATTATGTGAATGAAAAAGCTGTCTTGCACCTGTATAAATATTAATATATATTTTTTATTGCTATTACTACTACCTTTTGAATCAGCCAAGTTTGCTCAGATTGAGCTAAATTTTTCTTTGTTCATGATTCCTCCCTGCCTCTTATACTGTACTTCTAAAATCATTTTATATTGGAGCAGATATAAATTACTTCTGTCTGCACAGGGTTCTCTCACCGTATGTGGGGGCAGACTGATGAACACACACTGATGCTATGCTCTATTTAAGAAATGTACTTCAATAAAAAATATTCAGAAAACTTCAAAATAAAATAGTAAGCATAGATATACAAGAAAATACAACTAAAAAGAAAGACGAGGTTACACAATTTTAATATTTGACAGGAAAATTTTAGAACAAAAGGCATTAAAAGCACTATAGAGTTATTAATATTTAAATAACCAGAAACGCAATGACTGCTTTTGTAAAGTAGAAATTACAGGAGGTTAAAGAAGAAATAGACGAACACTGAAAATACAAGACTTTATCATACTTCATGAGGCTGCATTCCCCCAGAAGCACATTCCAAGACAAGGATTTGAGTGCAAGTGGTTTATTTGGGAAGTGATTAGTAGGAGCACCAGAAGAGGAATGAAAAGTAAGATAGAGAATGAAGCAAAGAAGCCAAGAGATGGGGCACCAATGCACAGATTATCACACCTCTGGGAGACCATGTGAAACATGCCTCAGAGTTCTCTTGCCTGAGGGGCAAGAAATATTTTGTGTTTATTCCCCAATTCCCTTAAGGCTGAGGGCAACTCCTAGAGGAAATAATTCTTTGAAACTTCTGGCCTTCCCGTACTCATAGGCTGAAAGAAACCTCTAAGGTGGGAAGGCACAGAAGCTTGTAGTAGGATGCTCTGGGCATGTCCTAGAACAGTGAACACTAAGAAACCATGAGTAGTGCAGTTGACCCCATGCACAGCTCAGATTCCCTTGCGCTCCATGTTAGTTCACTTAAGTACCATCATTCCGTTTATTACCTGGCTTCGATATATGAGGGGACAAACAAATAATTAAGACACCAAGGAAGGAGGGATTGTGTAAAAGGTTAGGTCATGACTAGTCAGTCAATAGTGTCTGCTACTGACTCTCAGCAATCACTCACAAACTTCTTCCTACATATGCACCTTAACAATGCCAAAACTACATGAAGAAGAAACTCATGTCTTCTACATATAGAGACAATCCCAAAGTCTCATCATATTACTCCATCGAGCTCCAAGCCCAGAACTTCTGTGCTATGTTCTGACGTTATCACTAGATCTAAGTGTAGCTTGATGTATTGGCATATTACTTGATAGAAAACAAGTAACTCCTATATAAATAATCAAGAAAAATTGTATGAAATTTCATTTTTAAAATATGGAATAGATTCTGAAGTAGAGATTAAAAATACAGAATAGAGTCTGGCCGGTGTGGCTCAGTGGTTGAGCATCGACCCATGCACCCAGAGGATGCCAGTTCGATTCCCGGTCAGGACACATGCCCAGGTTGTGGGCCTGATCCCCAGTGGGGGACATGCAGGAGGTGGCTAATCGATGTTCCCTCTCATCGATGTTTCTATTTCTCTCTCCTTCTCCCTTTCTCTCTCTCTAAAACCAATAAAGGAAAAAAATTTTTCTTTTAAATACAGAATAGAAATATGGAGTAGATTTCCATATCCTCCTTCTCCTCCAGACACCACAGCTCCCTTCCCCACCCATGGGTGAGGGGGTGAATTAAGAGAGACTGAGACTCTAAAACATAGATGAATCATGTAAGATGATGGTGACATAGGAAGCTCGTGGACTCACATCCTCCATGGACACACCAAATACACAGCTACACGTGGAGACATTTCCTCTGAAATCCAGAAACCAGCTGAGCAAATCCTACAGATTAGGAGAACAGAAATATATACAAATCAAAATTGGTCTTGGCACCCCCTCAACTACTGAGAAGCATTATGACCCTGGCTGGTGTAGCTCAGTGGTTGGAGTGTCATCACATACAATGAAAGGTATCAGGTTTGATTCCCAGTCAGGGCACACACCCAGGTTACAGGTTCAATCCCTAGTCAGGGTGCATATGGGAGGAGATTGTTTCTCTCTCACATCGATGTTTCTCTCTTTCTCCCTCTCCCTTTCTCTCTCTGTCAAATCAATAAGAATATATCCTTGGGTAGAGATTAAAAAAAAAAAAAAAGAACAAAGAAGGCAGCTTAGACAATCACAAATATTTGTGAGATAACCAAGAGCTTGGGTTAGGCTGAAAGAAAAGGTACATTACCTACATAAGACCACTCTGTTAAGAATGGGATGTGGTTGTTTTATCTAATGTTCAGAAACCAACACAGAGAAAATAAAAGAAAATGAAGAAAAGGAGAAATATGTTCCAAACAAAAGAATAAGATAAACACCCAGAAATGGATCTTAATGAAATGTAAATAGATAAATGATTTACCTCATAAAGACTTTAAAATATGATCATAAAGATACACACTGAGGTCAGGAAAACAACCCATGAAGAAAGCAATAAATTTAATAAATTTTAAAAAGACAAAATATAATGAAGTTCCAAACAATAATCGCAGAACTGAAGAATACAATCACTGGACTGAAATTTCAGTAGAGGGGTCAACATTAGACTAGATTTCATTCACAACAGTATCAAAAACAATAAAATACTTAGGAATAAATTTATCCAAGGAAGTGAAAGATCTCTACACAGAAAATTGCAAGACATTGATGAAAGAAATCAGTGAAAACACAAATAAATAGAAAGGTTTCCCATGTTCATGCATTGGGAACATTAATATTGTTAATACGTCCACACTTCCCAAATCCATCTATAGATTCAATGCATTCTCTATCAAGATTCCACCAGCTTTTTTTTTTTTTTTTTTACAAAAGTACAAAAATCATCCTATAATTTATATGGAACCTCAAAGGACCCCAAATAGCCCAAGCAATCCTGAAAAAGAACAAAGCAGGAGGCATCATACTTTCTGATTTCAAGCTACATTATAAAGCTGTAGTAATCAGAAACAATATTGTACTGCCATAAAAACAGACACGTTGAGTGATGGAACATAAACAAGAGTCTAGAAAAAAAAAAGAAAAGAAAGAAAACTATGCATATACAAGACAACTAACATCTGACAAGGGAGCCAACAATACCCAGTGGAGAAAAGACAGACTCTTTAATAAAGAGTATTGGGAAAATTGGATATTCACATGTAAAAGAATGAAAGTAGGCCCTTATCTTACACCACTCTTGAAATTAACTCAAAATGGATTGAAAACTTAAATGTAAGACCAGAAATCATAAAACCTCTAGCAGAAAACATAGGAATAAAGCTCCTTGACGTGGGTCTTCGCAATGACTTTTTTTGGATATGGCACCTAAAACACCAGCAACAATATCACAAATAAAGTGGGACTGCATCAAACTAAAAAGATTCTGCACAGCAAAAGAAATGATCAAGACAATAAAAATAAAACCTATGGGATAGGAAAACATATTTGCAAATCATATACTTGATAAGGGCTTAATAGCCAACATATATAAGAAACTTACACAACTCAGTAGCAAAAAAGAAAAAAAAAATACGATTGAAAAATAGGCAGAGAGGATCTTAATAGACAGTTTCCAAAGAAGATTTTCAGTCCTGGCCAGTGTGGTTCAGTTGGTTGGGTGTTGTCCTGTGCACCAAAAGGCTGCAGATCAATTCCTGGTCAGGGCACATGCTTGAGTTTTGGGCTCGATCCCGAGTAGGGGGTGTGCAGGAGGCAGCTGATGGATGTTTCACTCTCACATTGATGTTTCTTTCTCTCTCTCTCTCTCTCTCTCACTCTAAAAATCAATAACAATGTATTTTTTTTAATAAGGGGGAGGGAAGAAATAAACCACAGAACTTATATGCATGTATGCGTAACCAACGGACATAGACAACAATGCTGGGAGGGGCGGGATCGGGAGGAGGGTATCAATGGGGGAGAAAGGTGAAACATCTATAACAAAAATAAATAAATAAATAAATACATTACATAAAATAAAAATAAGATATTCAAATGGCCAATCAGGACATGAAAAGGTGCTCATCATAACTTATTAGGGAAATGCAAATCAAAACCACAATCAAATTATCATCTCATGCCCAATAGAATGACCATCATCAAAAAGACAAGAGATAAATGCTGGCAAGGATGTAGCAAAAGGGAACCCTTGTGCACTGTTGGTGGAATTGTAAATTGGTATAGTTGCTATGGAAAACAGTATAGAGGTTGCTCAAAAATTTAAATATAGAACTACCATATGATCCATCTCAGGGAATACATCTGAAAGAAATGAATACACTATGTCAAAGAGATCTATACTGCCATGTTTCCATGTTCACAGCATCATTATTTATAATAGTGAAGACATGGAAACAACCTAAGTGTCCAACTGATGGACAAAAAATATACACACACACACACACAATGAAACACTATTCAGCAATAAAAGAGGACATTCTGCCATTTGCAATAATATGAATGGACCTTTGGGGCATTATGCTAAGTGAAATAAATCAAACAGAGAAAGACAAATACCGTATTATCTCACTTACATGTGGCATCCAAAACAAACAAACATTAAACCCAAAGTCATAGAAAAAGAGATCAGATTTGTAGTTACCAGAGGCAGGGGTTGGAGAACAGGGGAATAAGGTGAAGGTGTTCAAATATACAAACTTCCTGTTATACGATAAATAAGTACTGGAGATGTACAGTACAACATGATTATTATAATTAACACTGCTGTACAATATATCTGAAAATTAAGAGAGGAGATCCTAAGAGTTCTCATCACAAGGTAATATACATCTTCTTTTTTTTCTTTTAATCTACATGAAATGATGGATGTTAACTAAATGTGTTGTGGTAATCATTTCACAGTATATGTAAGGTAAGCCATTATGCTATATACCTTAAACGTATACAGTGCTGTGTGTCAATTATATCTTAATAAAATTGGGGAGAAATTAGAGTAGACTCTCAGTGCTGAAAGGGAAATATGCCATTAATCAATCAAAACTTGATACTTTTCTATTCTACATGAAAGATTACCTGCTTAATTTAAAGCAGGAAATCTTCAATCCAATATCAACAAGAATCCAGAAAAGGAAAAGCTTGAGGAACTAGAATTTTTATAGTAATTATTCTACAACCTTGGAGAAAACACTATTTGAAGAGCACAAATAAACTCTTATCAATTCTAAAACATAAGCATTTCTGCTAAAATATTATGTATCCATTCCTTTAAAATGTCCTTTTAGGCAAAATCAAGCACCAGAAATAACTAGGCTGAGGAAGAAAACATTGTAGAGGTAAACCACACAAAAACCTACGCAACACTGAAACCCGTCCTAACAAAAACAATGTCTTAATACATCTTAGCACAGCCAAATCCTCACTAGTATTTTCACCCAGCACCACAGTCCAACAATTGTAGGTTTAAATGCTGGCACTCACCTTCCTCCTTTGACATGTAGCTCCCGGAGGGCATGAATTCTCAAAGGTGCTATTGCATCACAAATTAAAAATCTGATATTTACTAATACTTGCAGCTTCTTCATCGGCACCTGCAGCTTCACTAGATACATGAACATTGTAGATAGCACAAAGATCCTTGATAACATTAAATCCTTCAAAACTGACTCCAAAAGCTAGGTACTTCTGTAGGATTTTTAGCTGTTTTTTATTTTTATTTTTTAAATTTTTATTAATATTCTTTTTTAAAAACTTATTTTCATTAATTTATTTTTGCTACAGATGTTTCTCCTTTTCCCCCCCATTGGCACCCTCCTCCCCATCCTCGCCACCCCATCCCCAGCTTTGTTGTCCATGACCATTGGTTTTGCATACATGTATATAAGTTCTGTGATTCATCTCTTCCCCCACCACCACCCCCTCCTCTGTGGTTGATCAGTCTGTACCGCACTTCTATGTCTCTGGGTCTATTTATTCATAAGTTTGTTTAGTTCATTATATTCTACAAATAAGTGAGATCATGTGATATTTGCTTTCTCTGCCTGGCTTGTTTCGCTTAGCATAATACTCTCCAGGTCCCTCCATGTCGTCTAAAAGGATGAAAGAGAGATCTTTCTTTCTTACTGTTGCATAGTATTTCATTGTGTATATATACCACTGCTTTTTTTATCCACTCATCTACTGATGGACACTTGGGCTGTTTCCAGATCTTAGCTATTATAAATAGTGCTGCTATGAACATAGGGGTACATACCTTCTTTCTGATTAGTGTTTCAGGCTTCTTAGGGTATATTCCTAGAAGTGGGATCACTGGGTCAAATGGCAGTTCAATTTTTTGAGGTAACACCATCATGTTTTCCATAGTGGCTGCACCAGTCTGCATTCCCACCAGCAGTGTACTAGAGTCCCCTTTTCTCCACACCCTGGCCAACACTTGTTTGATGATTTGTTGATGGCGGCCATTCTGACAGGTGTGAGGTGATACCTCATTGTTGTTTTAATTTGCATCTCTCTGATAATTAATGATGTTGAACATTTCTTCATATGTCTCTTAGCCATTTGTATGTCCTTTTTGGAGAGCTGTCTATTTAATTCCTCTGCCCATTTTTTAATTGGGTTCTTTGTCTTCCTTTTGTTGAGTTGTATGAGTACTCTATATATTTTGGAGAGTAACCCCTTATCTGATGTATCATTGGAAATTATGCTCTCCCATAGAGTGGGTTCCCTTTCCATTTTGATGATTGTTACTTTTGCTGTGCAGAAGCTTTTGAGTTTGATGTAGTCCCATTTGTTCATTTTTTTTTTCTGTTTCTGTTGCCTTAGGTGATTTATCAGTGAAGATTCTACTGCGTATGATGTCCGAAATTTTGTTGCCTACGTTTTCTTCTAGGATTTTTATGGATTCACGAGTCACATTTAAGTCTTTTATCCACTTTGAGTTTATTCTTGTGTATGGTGTAAGGTGATGGTCTAGTTTCATTTTTTTGCATGTAGCTGTCCAATTTTCCCAACACCATTTATTAAAGAGGCTGTCTTGACTCCACTATATGCTCTTGCCACCTTTGTCAAATATTAATTGAGCATATTGTCTTGGGTCAATTTCTGGGTTCTCTTAGCTGTTTTTTATTAAGACTTAATTTATTGCTAAGGTCTCCTCTTTAATAGTGAGAAAAGTTCTGATTGTTTCAAAAGCCACTAAATTGGTGTTAAGAAATGGAACATCTGGATTATACTTATATCATTTCTCTATTTACCAATCCTCTTTGAACTACTTTGTGACATACAAACTGCTGTATGTTCTGTTGTAGCAGAAAGTTATATTCAAATTTAAGGTCTTAATGCTACTCCCCAAATTATTATAATTTTAGTATACCTTTCCTGGCTTGTTTTCTTTAAAAAATACATATATAGAAAATACGTATTTATACATACATATGCATTACAAGCACCTTCAAAATGAATCTGAACGTTATTGTTTTACCTTATTTCCTGGTTATATAAATTTTCAAATACTATTTTTAAACAGTAGAATATTAAGAAAAGATATAAGTAACCTAAAACTATTAAACTTTAATTCCTCTAGAAATATCTATATTGTAAACTGATGTTTAAAATCCTATATACATTAAAACATATTAGAAAGGTTTCACAAGGAAGTACTTTATTATGAAAAGAAAGATTTCCATACATTTTTACTACTTAGGTAAACATTATGTGTGATTTTTCTTTTTGAATGCAGGAAACAGCAACACATTTTGTAGAATCTTTGAAGGAGAAAGATGACACTGATCCTCAGATGTTCTGCAATCCTGCTGGTTCAAACAGAGAAGAGTCAAGCAGTTAAGGAGAGTTTCACATAAAATCTATTGTATAGATTCACATAGATACATGTTGTACTTAAGAAGTGTATGTAGCATGATCTGAACACTCTCTGCTTTACATCTGTTTCTGCCATATATGGCCGCATATAGGTCAATGTCTACCCTTACACACAGTCATTGACTACTGGGAATAACAACGGAGAAATTTTGTCATTTGTTCCTTCTTTCAAGAGAATAAAAAACATTGGAGAGAAGTTTTTGTTTTATAACGACCTGATATTTATTCCAATATTTGGAAAATTGCTATCTAATCCGGATGGATGTACAAAGATATATGAAGTAATTATAACCAAAAAGTTTTTATTTAAAAAATTCCACAAATGGTTGACACATTTTCTACATCCAAACTTGAATATTTCTTCCCATGAAATAATTCTTATTAATCATAAATTAAATATAAAAGCACAAAAATGAACATCAAGTCAGGTATCAGGTAGTCTTTATCAAAAAAATTCAAGTCAAGATACAAGATAAAAAGAGAGGTATTATGTATCATACTGAATTTTATGTCTACTAAAATTAAAGGGCCATGGAAAATATGTATTGCAAACTGGCCAATTGACCAGAGAAATTTTCTAAGAAAACCTCTGCATGATCAAATAAAATGTTCATTTTTAAAAGTTTAAAATAGTTTTCTTTGGAAAATAAATATAACCTTAATTTAAAAGTTGTATTAGATGAACTAGATTGGCAAATTTAATTTTATTTTTAAAAATTATTGAGAAATAAACATCCACAATACAAGTGAAAAGTAGCAAAAATAAAACATATGAAGCCTAAATAAGCCAGTATAACCAAAGGCCAGCAACTAATATATAAGACATCATTGCAGTCAGAATTGACTTGTGTATTTTCCCATTTTCACTTCATCCTTTTCTTCAAAATATTATCATTCTATTGAAAGTATTAACTGTGCATATTAGAAAATCTTTTTAAAATTCAAAACACAAAGACTATATTATTATATTTGTTCTAAAAAGATAATAATAAAACATAGGATCATATGAATCATATTAATTTATTAAACTTGAAATTATATTTTAATTATTTTAAAAATTATTAACATAATAGACCACTGATGGACTGACCATGTATAATTCTTACACAATGATGTTCCAGTTATAAATCAGTTATTTTCTTCTATTTTACTTTTGAGTTCTTCACAGGGAGAGAGAAGATAGCACTATTTTTCTTTAGTAAACATTTGTATAGGAAATATGCAAGAGCAGTGAAGAAGATAGTGAATAGTTTGCAAGAGAAACCTAAAAAAAAAAAAATACAACCATCAGATGTGTCAGTTTATTTAAAACAAAAATGTTTGTGGAAAGAACGTCACTTACCCAAGAAAAGGTAGGTATATTTCATCTCTAAAGTTATCAATTTCCCAATTGTAGAATGTAATTAATGTTAGAAACATATCAGTTATTTAAAGATTTTTTTTAAACGCTTATAAAACCTTTCAAATTTCTTAAACATGGAGCCCAAGAGAAATTCAAGAAGTATTATTATTTCACAGAATGTATTAATTCAAAACCAGAAAAATGCACTTCCACCTTCAAAACTCAACTAGCAATAAGAACTGGAACCTGTTGAAGTCATTCCATGCAACTTTACTCGTCTTCAAATAGTTATCATTTTCCCAAAACAAACAGAAATAGTTTAGAAATGCTAATTGATTGTGTAGGGTTTTAAAATTCATTTTCATGTTTCAAGTTCCTGAAAATTAATATAGTACAAGCATTATTTAAAAGTACTTGAACTTTGTATGTACATAACCATGTTGATTAAAGTGAAAAAAATTTCAGAGCAACAATATCAATTATCAGACAATTTAAATTATAGTGGTTTCAAAAGATAAAATAGAAAAATTAATGAGTATATGTCATTTATAATGATACAAAATTTCATATATTTAATTACTATAGCCAAACACCATAAACAACCCAAATGTAACATGAACAAGAATAGATAAGCTGTAGTACATGCACAACAATTTTAAAAACACAATCTACTGCTATAGAATACCATGAATCTCCCAAAAGCATAACATTAAACAAACAGACAAAAACAAACAAAAGACCCCAGTATGTACTGTATTACATTTGCATAAATTTCTAGAACAGGCAAAAACAACATATTGTAATAAAAATGTGAAAGGTTTCTCTGTGGAGGAGGAAAATTGACTGGAAAGGAGCATAGGGGAAATTTCTATAGCTTATTTTGGGTGCTGGTTCCACAGGTGCATTTAATTACCAAAAGCCATCAAACGAATACTTAAGGTCTATATTATATAATTGTATATTGATTACAAAAAAGATCTCAATTTTTTTTAGATTGCTGCTTGATACATTCTTCACAAACCAAACACAGTGTAACCAGCTTCTGGATAAAGAACAAAACGTTGTCTACACCCCAGTAGCTTTCTTCATGTTTCTTCAAATTCACTAACCCAAAAAGGTTAGTATTGTTTGCTCTTGAAATATTTCCTAGCAGGTCAAAATTATGCAAGTGGAATTATACAGAGCATACTCATTCATGTCTAGTTTCTTTCAACATTATGTTTGTGTGATTCCCCCATATTTTATGTAGTTGTGCACTTTTTCTTTCATTGCTGTATAACATTCTATTGTTGACTTTATCACAATTTATTATCTATCCCATTCCATTGTTTATTGGCTTTTTGATTATCTAATTTTGTGAAATTTCTTTCAGGTCTTTTGTCAACATTTCTGTTATCTCTCCTTTGCTTGTTATTTGTGGGAGTTATTTATGTATTTTGGACATGAGTTCTTTTTCACCTTTTTACCTTTTTTACTGTCTTCTGCACTGCAGCTCTCTTTTCTACTTCTTAACTATTTATTTTGATCAGAATTTATTAGTTTTAATATAGTATGTTTTTTTTTTAACTTATTTTTATTGTTGAATGTATCACAGATATTTCTCAAGTTTTTCCCCCATTGACCCCCTCCTCCCCACTCCCGCCCCACCTCCTGCCTTTCCCCACACTGTGGTCTGTGTCCATTGGTTATGCATATATACATATAGGTTCTTTGGTTTATTTCTTCCCACCCCCCAACACCCCTTCCCTTTGAGGGTTGTCAGTCTAACAACCAATTTGTACTTAATCCCTTCACCTTTTTCACCCATTCCCCCAACCCCATCCCATCTGGCAACCAACTTAATGTTCCCTGTATCTACGAGAATGTTTCTGTTCTGCTTGTTCATTATTATTATTTTGTTTTGTAGATTCAATTGTCAATAGATATGTATACATTGCCATTTTGTTTGTTCATATTTTTTTTATCTTTTTCTTCAAGAAGACCCTTCAACATTTCATATAATAATGGTTTGGTGGTAATGAACTCCTTTAGCTTTTCCTTGTCTGGGAAACTCTTTATATGGCCATTGATTCTAAATGACAGCTTTGCAGGATAGAGTAATCTTCGTTGTAGATTCTTACTTTTCATCACTCTGAGTATTTCTTGCCACTCCCTTCTGGCGTGCAAAGTTTCTTTTGAGAAATCAGCTGACAGTCTTATGGGAACTCCCTTGTAGGTAGCTAACTGCTTTTCTCTGGGTGCTTTTAAAATTCTCTCTTTGCCTTGAACCTTTTGCATTTTGATAATGATGTGTCTTGGTGTGGGCCTCTTGGGATTCATCTTCTTTGGGACTCTCTGTGCTTCCTAGACTTGTATGTCTATTTCCTTCACCAAGTTAGGGAAGTTTTCTGCCATTATTGTTTCAAATAGGTTTTTGATTTCTTGTTCTCTCTCTTCTCCTTCTGGCACCCCCAAGATGAGAATGTTGGCACGCTTGAAGTTGTCCCAGAGGCTCATTACACTGTCCTCATTTTTTTGGATTCTTTTTCTTTTTGCTATTCTGATTGGGTGTTTTTTGCTTCCTTATATTCCAAATCGATGATTTCCTTCTTGGCTTTACCTACTCTACTATTGAATCTGTGTAAACTATTCTTTATTTCAGTTAGTGCCTCCTTCATTTCTGACTGGTCCTTTTTTATGCTCTTGAGGCCCTCACTAAGTTCACTGAGGTTCTCACTAAGTTCACTGAGCATCCTTATAAGCAGTATTTTGAACTCAGCATCTGTTAGGTTGCTTATCTCCATTTCACTTAGTTCTTTCCCTAGAGTTTTGTTCTGTTCTTTCATGTGGGACCTGTTTCTTTGTCTCCTTATTTTGGCTGCCTCCCTGTGTTTGTTTCTATGTATTACTTAACCAGAGGTATGGGGCTAGCTGAGACCAGATGCTGCTTGTTTGAAAGAATTTGGGAAAAGCTGAAGCAGGATCCAAGACAGGTCAATCCTATGGTAAAGCAACTGGCAACAGCTTGGGTGGGCCTGAAAGTTGGGTGGGGCGGGGCCTCAGGGAATCACCAGGGTGGGGCAAACAGTGTGAGTCAGGTTGCTGGAGTCCCAGATATGGCGGCTGTCTGCCAGCCCAGGGAAGGGCTCACCAAAGGAACAAAAGCGTCTGATTGCACATCTGTCCAGGAGAAAGATGCCTCTCCAGCCCTCGCTCCAATGCCAAACAACTCAGGTCTTCCTGATATGTCTCTGGTGCCTTTCAAGCTGCCTCCCAAATGCTGGAGCCCAGAGGGAGTAAGTCTGAGTAAGTCCCTGTGTGGCCCTTTAAGAGGAGCTGCCTGGGGCTCCAGCCAACTCAGCCTCCCTCAGCCTCAGTTCCCACTGGTTTTTCCAGCCAGAGTTATGGAGACTTCTCTTCCTGGCACTGGAACCCTGAGCTGGGCTCCTGGTGTGGGACAGGGACCCCTCAGTCCTCAGGGAGGACCTTCCCAGCCGAGGTGAACCCCCTGATTTTTATCTGCCACACGTAAGTGTGGGACCAGCCCGTCCACACCTCCGCCCTCCTACCAGTCTCGATGTGGCTGCTTCTTTAATTTCGTAGTTGTAGGACTTCCATTCAGCTCGATTTCAGGCGGTTTTGAATGATGGTTGTTCTGTAGTTTAGTTGTAACTTTGATGTGGTTGTGGGAAGACATGATACCACATTTACCTAGCCACCATCTTGACTGGAAGTCATGATTTTTCTTTTATAGTTAGTGCTTTTTGTATTCTGTTTATGAAATCTCTTCCTACGCCAAGGCCATGGAGATATTCTCTGGTTTTTCTCAAAAAACTTTATTGTTCTATCTTTTACATTTAGATATACAATGAATTTATTATTTATTTTTGTATATGATTTGAGTTAGGGATTAAGATATATATTTTTATATATGTATATATAAAATGAGCCCTTAGTTTTTCATTAAAGACCGTCTTTTTATCATTGCAGTGTCTCCTTTCTTTGCCATAAATCAGTTGAGTGTGCACACGTGGGTTTTTTTCTGGATTCTCTGTTCTGTTCCATTAGCATGATGACACTTGTATCACTACCCTACTGTATTAATTATTATAGCTTGATAGCAGGTTTTGATATCTGCTAGTATATAGCCTTCAATTTTGTTTCGTCTTCAATATTCTCCTAATAATTCTTGGCCCTTTGTCTTCCATATGAATTTCTATTTCCTTGCCATTAAAAAAAAAAAATTCCCTTCTCGGATTTTGTTTGTGATCACTCAATGCTACAATTTAGAAGTAGAATTTTCAAATTTTCCTCTGTAAACATATACATTTTTTCATTTATTTACATTTTAATGTCTCTTAAATAAAATTTGTAGCTGTCAGTATAAAAGTTTTATACCATTTTCAGTAGATTTTTTTCTTGGTACTTCATTTTTTATGTTATTGTATTTATTGTATTATTTTTGTATTTGGTTGTGCCTGGTATATGGAAAAAAAATTGATATTTGTATATTGATTGTGTATTAAGCAACCTTACCAAATTCAATGATTAATTCTAGTATATTGTATTTCTTGATAAGAATGCTAATAACAGGTATGTTCCCTTAATGAAAATGTGTTGAGTTACACATTTATAATATGTGCTCTTTACTGAATATATATGTAATATATATTTTAGTAAAAATTCTACCAAAAAATAAACAAATCCAATGAAGTGGTAAACATGGCGAGTTAAAAGAGGAAATATCTGCAAAACACATAAATCATCTGTCTAGTGCAATTAAAGAATGAGCTGATCCAGAATCATAGAAGTAGGAAACAGACTGACAAAACTCAGAGGGATGGGTGGTGGGAGGGGTGGGAGGGTTGGGAAGAGATAAACCAAAGAACTTATATGCATATATACACAACCAACATGGACATTATGCTGGGGGAGGCTGGAGGGGGGTGGGAGTGGGAAGGAGGGGATCAGTGGGGACAACCATAATACCTTCAACAATAAATAATAATAATAATAATAAATGTCTAAAAAAAATAAAGTCTTTTTTCATTTATACAAAAAAGAGAGCTGAATCCTTCATTTGAGGTAAAAGGTATGTAATGAGTCACTCTAATGAAAATAAGATTAAGAGAAAGATCAGAAGAATTTTCTTGCTACCAAAGGGAACTGGTGGATTGATATAACAAATGTTTAACTAGCTTTTTTTGAGTGATAAAACTTTTGGTCACAGCCTTCCTCCACAAGGGGAAATTTTTTGGACATAAAATGTACAAATAGAATTTTAGGATTTCAACAATAGACTAAAGTTCAGTGTGGGCTCCTAGGGTTCATGGATCCCTTTTGAATAAACCTTGCTCTGTAGCAGTGTGCATACAACTTCTTGTGACAATGGCAGTGTTCTGCATCTGTACCGGCCAATGGAGCATTCAAATGTGACCATTAAGCATGTGAAATTTAGCTATTGTTACTGTAAAACTGAATTTTTAATTGCATTTAATTCTATTTAGTTTAAATTCAAATAGCTATATGTGGTTAAGGTGTACCACATTGGCAGCGTAGCTCTGGAGTCACTTACTTGTCTTCTAAATTTACTGTAGTTAAAATCACCTAAGGTACTCTATTAAAAATGCACATACCTACCTATAATCCCTGGTATTCTAATTCAGGACCTTAGAACTTATATTTTTAGCAAACATGCAAAGTTTTCTGGTTCAAATGGTTCATTGAATACACTTTAAAATGTACTAGTTGACACGAAATTGTCATTAATGTATATTCCTATTACAGTTTCCTGTGTTTGCCTTCTCTTACTATAATTCCCTATGTTCTTTATTATTGTTATCTCCTTTTAGTAGCTCCTTAGCAGGATTTCTAGTAGTTTATCAACTTTCTCAATTATGTGCTGTGTTTGAAAATAGTTAAGCATGTTATAGTTCAATCTAAAATAAAATTTTAAAGGCATGGCAGTATTTTAAGAGGATTGACTTCCTTAAGAACAATGCCTGGTTTTGTTGAATTAGCTCTGAAAATGTTATTGTGACTTTTTAAATGTCATTTTTGACTTTTTAATACTTTTCTTCAATTTTACTTTATTCAGATTAAGTGTTGACTACGTTTGCTGGATCATTAATTTCTGAATTGAAAGGCATTGCTGTATACTATTTATCAAACAGATAATTGGTACTGTTAAATATAGTCTATCATTATGTAGTTATTTGGATTACTGAACCCACTTAGTAAAATCACAAAACATATAATAAGCACTTTAAAATATTTATCACATAAATAGCATCTATACAATAAAATCACTCGATGTTAATAAGATTAAGACTTCAGAAATTATGTAGTCCAAAATCCTCCTTTTACAGATGAATAAATTGAAATGCAGGAATCTAGTGAATTTTCCAAAGTAATACAAGCGTATCTATACTTTCCCAACATTTTGGCCATAGTTCACACCACCATAGCATCTCGATTCCCTATATTTCTTATTTGGTCAATAAATACTGAATGTTTGTTATGTGCCAACTACTGTTATATCATTGAGCATGAGACAATGTGAAATTTACATTTAAGTGGGGTGAAAGCATGTTGGTGCTCTTCAGTGCTGCAAAAAAATTTTTTTTTAATCATTCAGTTTTTACTGTGGAAATGGAAAGGGTCACAAGGTCAAACAACTTGGTTGTAAAAAGTGAGGCAAAAGTAGGTTTACAGTTGTGAGTACATGAAATACAGAGTTTATTCTTGTATTATTATTAATTATTGTATTATTTTCCATAGGAACAACTGTAAACCTACTTTTGCCCTACTTTGTATATGTATATAGGCAAAATTACTTCCCAAATTGAAATTCTAATAATTATTACTCTTTACTCAGGAAAAACCATAAAACAATTGTGTATTTAATGCAGTAACTCAAATACTTATATAAATTCTATTGTATTTTAGTTTCCGAAATATTTTCTATATAATAATGTAAGGCTTCTTTAATCATCAAAGTATCCATTTGTTCATCATTTATTATTACTGTCGTTTACTGCAAACAATCATAAGGTTCTAAAACAATTTTATCTCTCTACATTTCTTCAATAGATATCACTTACACATTGCTAAAAACAGGTGGGCCATTTTTGTCGTGTCATACAACCAACAATTCCCTGTGCTTCCACAGTGTTCACTATCCCGATAGGTACAAGAGCTTTCTCCTGCCATTTTAAAAGCGAATGGTCCAGGTATACTTCCTATGAAAAATACAGTGGTTGTAAATTCTCCATGAAAACACTATAGGTTGGTATCAGAATGGATTTTATCCTAAAATTAAACTTATACATATATATTTAGTCATCATCACTGTAAACATATCATTTAAAATTATCCAGGAATTGGTCCTGCCCGGGAAGCTCACTTGATTAGAGCATCATTCCTGGTCGGGGCACATACAAAAAGCAACTGATAAACACTTCAACAAATTGATCTCTCTCTCTCTCTCTCTCTCTCTCTCTCTCTCTCCCCCTCTCCCCCTCCTTGTCCCTTCCTCTCTCAAATGGATAAATAAAAAACTTAAAAATACAATAAAATTATCTAAGAATTCACTTATAGGTAGTATTGCTACTAACTAGAAAAAATGTTTTTCAAAAATCCTTATCCCCGTAAGTATTAAAATTTGGTAGATTTGCATCTTTTCAGAATGGTGTGCATGTTGTTATTTAGTTGACATCTCAAAACTTGTTAATTTTTTAATGAAAAATTTAAGAGAAAGTATTTCAAACAGAGATACTGAATATTGATTTTAAGAACTCAGTGTTCCTCCAAAAATTTCAAATTATGAAATTTTTAATCACTGGAAAATTAATTTCATTATCTAATGTGTATCTGTTATTTATTAATATCTTGAGAAAAATTAATTTAAAGTGTAGACACTTTGGTAAGTTCATAGTATCCCAGATTTAAATGACCTCATAGCCTCACAACAGTTGTGTGCTACTGCCTGAGGGAAGTCTCTACATACTCTCAGAGAGTCTCTCTTCAGCAACAATGTCACTTACAGTTACAATGAATGAAGTCACTTTTATTTTAAAGCCACCTCAAAGACATCAGAATCAGGTTCTCAGCACTAATATGTCTAATGATTGACCATATCTTCCTTAAGAAATGATCAGAGCCCTCATGCCTCACGACTCTTAATTCCTGCCAAAGATCACTATCCAACCCCAGAAATCCCTATCTCAGTGAGTGCTGGCATGCTGTTTATAATTGCTCAAGGTGAAAAATCCTAGGACTACTATGCATTTTTTCTATTTCCCACGATATTTTTCCAATCCATGAAAAATCTTTGTGACCCTAACTCCATACATATATTGACCGTGTTTATTTATGTCTCTACTACTACCCCCAGAATCCACTTTAATGTGACTATGACATATTTTAGCAGAAGCTTCCATTTTTATTTTCTCCACATTGTCTTCTATCAAGTATTTCTCCCTCCAGCAGCAGAGTTACCTTTTAAATGTAAATCAGATAATATCTATCCTTTGCTTAAAATTCTCTGATGGCAAAGCCCTGTCTACAGACAGTCTATATCTAAAACATCATCTTATTCTATCCGCTCCCATTAAAAAATGCATCAGTTTCACTAAGTTTCTTTCTGATGTGGAAAACTATGCAGTTTCTGTTTCTTATGCTCCCTCTTTCATTACAAATCTGTTCTTATCTAGTGGATCACTGTTCACCATTTAAAAAATCCTCCAATTTTTCCCAATTAAAGCTAAGTTTAACCCTACCTGCTGATATAGCTATAGAATAATTTCTCTTCACTCCATTTATCATATCTCTTTCAGTCTCCAATCCTGTCCGATCTTGTTTCCTTATCCCACTAATGTTTTCAATCAATTTGTTGAATCAGTGCCCTAATATAGTCATAATGTGGATTTGAAAGCTAGTTTTTGATATTTTAAGAAAGCCTGGAATACAGAGTGCATTACCCTCTGTGAAACTAATTTGTTTTTTGGGTAGAAATCCTTAAAAACATCAGATTCAGTGACTTTGGTGATGAAATGTTTAAAAGCACTAGTCTAGGTTACTGACTTTACAAATATGAAGCAATGTATAATTGCTATGCTTATATGTTGTATTTCAGCTTACTGAACCACTTATATGAACTTGATGAACATACTTCTGATCAAATAGATCATTTCTTCTAATTGAATATAATATTGATGTATATTTTATATGACAAGATGGGCTTTACATTAGGTATTATCTTTATACATTGTGTTGTCTCCTATATTCTGCAAAGCAGTTCCCCCATTCACTTGTTTTGTTTCAGTTTACCATTATTATTTATTTGAAATTATAAATGTACATGTAAACACATGTATACATGAAACTATGAACATTTCAATGTAATAAAAGATTTAAAAGTCCATACCGAAAATTCTCAAAATCACATAGATCATACCCAAGGCCAGAGAACGTTGTTTGTCAGATACAATCCTGCAAGCAAATTGCAATGATATCATTAAACATCATTATCGTTAGCTATAGAAAATATTTTCTAGGTTTGAGCTTAATTTTTTTTCCTGTTCATGAATTAGACTAAGAATCTTTGGCCAGTTAACAGGGTTTAATCTGCTTATATTAAAGAACTGCAACTCCTCCAATTTCTCCATATCCTGCCCCTTGACAACCAATTCCAAAGCTTTCGTTCTTCACAAGGAGGAAGCAATTATGGCTCAAACCCTCTGCCCCAGCCTCCTGGGGAAAAAAACCCCAAAAAACATAGCACTGGCTTTCCTGCTTCTCTTTCTTCATTCTGTGGTACACATCCATTGTTTTAGATTCTTCTTTTTGCCCCTGTGAGATCCACTCTCTACCTTTCTCTACCTTCTGTCTGCCCTGGAAGTTTCACCTAAATGGACTACAAAAATGTTGTTTTAATTTAGAATAATATAAAACTTAAGTAGCAAAATTCTGAAATTCTAAAAATTATGTTCCTTTGTTGATGATACTAATGTTTTCTCATAGTCAAATTGGCTAATATAGAAGTAAATATTCAATAAGTACCTATAACCAATGAGTAAACATTATAATTAGATCTGTGTTATAATTAACAATTTTCCTATATTTATGAAATTTCCAGGTCTGGTAAATTAAGTATTTAAATTTAATTTTAAGTCAAAGCTAAACTAAATGTGATATCTATAGACTATGCAAGTAAATTAGATAAAGAAATAAAAACATACATAAATTTAGACAATGTAATAATTTACATATATATGAATTTTCCATGTTGTAAAGTTAATTTAATTAATTACATAATTTGAACTAAATGTGACATCTATAGGCTTTATGCAAATATATTCATTAAAATAGAGAAAACACACATGAATTTTGACAATGTAACAATTTCCCCTCTAGAAGTTGCTACCCTGAAACAAAAGAGTAAATCATTTATTACAATATTGTAAAATCTTCCTAAAATTGACTTTTTATATATTAAAAGACAATTATTATGAGTAATAATATACATACCGAAGCACGATCAGTACGTTTGGTATACCAGAAAAACTAGCAAATACCATCGTCGAAAAGATAAAAACAACAAACAAAGGTAATTTATAGCACTTTGCATCACATTTCCCAGGTCTAGCATCAATAAAATCGCCTTGTTCATCTGAGGTTGTTAATCCTTCATTAATGCAAGAACAATTGAAATATGTCTGTGAAAATTAAGATAGAAAATGATCTTTTACAAATATAGCTATAAATCAAAAATTCATTATTGTAAAATAAAAATTAAATCAATAACTACATAGAGACTAGCCAGTTTTATCAGGAAATCCTCCTACATTCAATCTGCCAGTCATCATTTAGAAATAGAACTTTAATTATAAGTACAACCTATTTTACCTAACAAAGATTCATGTGTTTGTATGTGTGTGTGTGTAATTATAGTTACTTAGAAAAAGTTCTATTAATTTGAGAAATTCCACCAAAAACATTTACATCTAATTGTACAAATAATTTTTGCAGAGCTGTATAAATCGAGGGCAATTAAGGATAATGTAATAAATAAAATTGAACTTTAGCTAGGATTTGAAATATGGACAGTTACCCCACTGTGGAAGGTTTGGTGACCATACTGCAAAGATAAGACTTTAATTTGTATGTAATATGGAAGGGCTATTATCTGTTAGGCAGAGTGGGCATTGTTTAGGAACCCAGATGCATTAAAGCTACATAAAAATGTTGTAACTTTAGTGTCTTTTAAGAGGAAAAAAATGAATATAATAATAATGAATCCAGCCTGGTCATATTTGTCTTCATACTAAGGCAGTTGTACATTAAAGTTTTTAATTAATTAATTTCATTTCATTTGCTTATAAAGGCAAAGTGTCTAGGGCCAATGAAAGTCACAATATAGCCCTAAATGGGAGCCAATGAAAATTTGGGGTAGTGGTTGTAGGGTTGATAATTCAAGAAAAATGAATAAGTGATATTTTCTAAGAACTAAACAGAGTTTGAAGATACAGAGACCAGTTAGCAATTTATTAATCTATTGAAAAGATTCTAAGTTTAAAAAATTATCATAAATTCAATAGAAATATGGAACTAGGTTACTAGTGAAAGTATAAGAGGAAACAAAGATGGCTTGAATCTGAGTGATTCATAAAACAATGGTCAAAAAACATCTCAGTTTGTTTGCGGGAGTTAACAAGTAGTTACTGAATATGCTAAAAACAAACAAACAAACAAACAGAAATAACCAAATATCCAAACTTCAACTTATCCATTCCACTGCATTTTTTTAGTGCCTATGTAGTAAACATAATTCTAGGTGTTGCTAAAACATATTAAACAATACAATGAAAATACGGGGTTGTAGGGCTGAACTTATCATGATCAGTGACTACCTCAATGACTCAGTGAAAACTGAGCAGAGATTTGAAGAAGGTAAGGGAGGGAGCCATTGGTTATTTGAAAAAACTATATTCAAAGTAGGAAAACAAAAACAAAAAGAGAGATTGAAAAGCCTTGAAGCCGGAGCTTGCTTGATAAATTCAAAGAAAAGCAAGGAGAAAAATGTGGCTGGAGCAGAACATGAAATAAACTAAGAAAATAAAATTGAAGTATGAGGGAAGATTAGATTACACAGAAACTGGTAAACAATTACAAGACAATTTAAGAACTTTGATTTTAAATTTTAGTAATGTGAAACCATTGGAGGGATAGATGTATAAATGACACTTTAAAAGATCACTTGCCTGCTATATTGAGACTACTGGTCTACGAAGGTAAAGATGAAAGTAGAGCCCTGGCCGGTTTGGCTCAGCGGTTAGAGCATCAGACTGCGGTCCAGAGAGACCCGGGTTCGGTTCCCGCTAGGGGCATGTACCTCGGTTGCAGTTTGTCCCTGGCCCTGGTTGGTCGTGCGGGTGGCAGCCACTCGATGTGTCCCTTTCACGTCGATGTTTCTCTCTCTCTCTCTCTTCCCCTCTCTCCCTCCCACTCTATCTGAACAAAAAAAAAAAAATGAAAAAAAATGTCCTCAGATGAGGATTAAAAAAAAAAAAAAAAGATGAAAGCAGAGAAAACAGCTAAAAAGCACTTTGTTCATTGTCTTGAACAAAGTGCAAGACAATGGTGATTGGGACTAGGGTAAATGTCAGAGGAAATGATGAAGATAGCTAGATCCAGCATTTATTTTGAAAGTAGATTTGAAAGGATTTTCTGAAGGATCTTAGGGTAGAAATTGTTATCAAAAGGAGAAAGTCATGTGGAGGCTTCCCTGAAAGAAACTAAGACCTTCAGTGAAAAGTCAATTTGGAGGTCAGATGAAAGATATCTAATACAACAAATGTTTGCAGGCTATAGAACTTAGGCCCACTAAGGGCAAAAGTGAAAATATGAAGGTTTAGTGAACAGATTATAGAATCACAAGATATCAGGCTCTGGAAGGATCAAAGAACTGTGGAATTATATTCAAAGAGATATAACCAAAATGCCAAAAGTTATATCAAAATGAACTAATAAAATATATTTAATTCAAATAATAAAAAAGAAAGATCTAAACTCACCATATCAATAATTATAATAAATTTCAGGACTCTAAAAACTAATTAAAAGAAAGAGGTTAACAAAATATAGAAGAAAAAGCAAAACCACATTATATGCTGGCTACAGGAGACACTTTAAACATAAAGACACAAATATTTAAAAAATAAAATGACAGAAATAAGATGCACCATGGAAACAGTCAGCAAGAGAAAGCTAGATTGACCATTTAATACATAAAATGTAATATATTACTTAAAGACAAGAATATTACAAGACATGGAAAGGGACAACTTATAAAGATAAAAGGAACAATTCATCAAGACGATGTGACAATTATCAATGTTTATGCACATAATAAGAGAGCCTGAAAATACATGAAGCCAAATAATAATTATATTAGGAGATAATTTTCATACACAATGTTCAGGACTTAATATAACATTATAAGGCTTGCAAACTGACAAGAATAATTATCTTAAAATTAAGAGAAGAACAAATATAAGTAATCTCATAGTTGATTAAGATAGTGGACTTAATAGCAGGAACTTTAAAATAACTGATTAATATTTTTCACAAAATGAAGGGTAAAATGGATAAAATATCTTAAATGATGTGACATTTAACAGGATTTGGATTCTACAAAAACATAAATGTTAGAACTGAAAACTACAATGAGTAAACTTAAAACTTCAGTTAATGGGTTAATACACAACAGAGTATAGAGAATAAGACAGGTCAACAGAACGTGTCTACATTTAAACAAACAGATGAAAGGAGATGAAAAATAGAGAAAAGAACAAAAGAGTATTCAACACAGTGGAAAGGTCTATATGTAGTCTGTGGTAGGCAGAATTGTAAGATGGTACCTACAATTCACCTTGCCCACCCCCCTCATTGTATAAAGCCTGCATAGTACCTAGGACTGTGAATTGTTGGATTTTACAGCCCTTGCTAAGTTACATTATATGGCATAGTTGACTTTAAGAAAGAGAGGGTAAACGTCATCAAATTAGGTAAGCCTTACAGCGGTTCTCAACCTGTGGGTCACAACCCCTTTGGCGGTCGAACGACCCTTTCACAGGGGTTGCCTAAGACATAACAGTAGCAAAATTACAGTTATGAAGTAGTAACGAAAATAATTTTATGGTTGGGGGTCACCACAACATGAGCAACTGTATTAAAGGGTCGCGGCATTAGGAAGGTTGAGAACCACTGCCTTAAAAGTTACTGAGCTTTTTCTGAAGTCAGAGATTCAAAGCATGTGATAAGGGAGATTTTCTGTTGCTACCCTTGGAAATGGAGGGAGTCAAAGAATGGCGGTGCCTCAAAGAGGTAAAATTGGACCTAGCAGACAGCTAGCAAGTAAACAGGGACCTCATTTTTTACAGTCCAAAGGAACTGAATTGGCCAATAATCCAAATGAGCTAGTAAGTAGATTCTTTCCCAGAACCACCCTGATTTCAGCCTATGAGACTCAGAGCAGAGGAACTTGAAATGCCATATCTGGACTTCCGAACTTAGAACTGTTAGCTAATAAATGGGTATTATCTAAAGACATAAGATGTTGGTGATTTGTTACAGAGCAATAGTAAATTAATGTATGCCAGCCCCCACCCCCTAAAAAGAAAAGAGAGTGAGGGAGAAATAATAGCTGAGAATTTTCCAACTGATAGACATAAATCTACAGACTAAAGATGTTTATGAAACCCAAGCAAAATAAATATAATGAAAACCATATCTAGGCACATTAAAGTAAAACTGCTGAAAATCAAAGACAGAGAAAATCCTAAAAGCAGCCAGAGATAAAGAAAAATATAATGACATCTTTCAAATGTAAATATGGAATTCCATACCCAGTGAAAACAGTTTTTTGTTTTTGTTTTTTCAGAAACAAAGGTGAAATATGTTTCTTCAAGAAGAAAGAAAATAATCTCATATGGAAGCATAGAAATGAAAGGAAAAGAGTAGGTAAATATAAGTGCATATTGACTATACAAAATAACAATAATAATATATATCATGTGATGAAGCTCAGAGGGGAGGGGGAAGGGAGGGCGAGAAGAGATAAACCAAAGAACTTACATGCATATAAGCATAACCAGCCCTGGCCGGTTTGGCTCAGCGGTTAGAGCGTCGGCCTGCGGTCCAGAGAGACCCGGGTTCGGTTCCCGCTAAGGGCATGTACTTCGGTTGCAGTTTGTCCCCGGCCCTGGTTGGTCGTGCGGGTGGCAGCCACTCGATGTGTCACTTTCACATCGATGTTTCTCTCTCTCTCTCTTCCTCTCTCTCCCTCCCACTCTATCTGAACAAAAAATGAAAAAATGTCCTCGGGTGAGGATAAAAAAAAAAAAAAAAAAGCATAACCAATGGGCACAGACAATAGTGGAGTAAAGGTCTGGGTGGGGGGTGGGAGCAGGGTGGAGGGGATCAATGGGGGGAAAAAGGGAGACATCTGTAATACTCTCAACAATAAAGATAATTTAAAAAGATAAAATATATAAAATAAAATATATGACAAAAATAACACGAAGGTGGGAGGTAAGTAAAGGAAGTTAAAATATTCTAAGGATGTTTCAACTGAAAGAGACCCTGAAGCCTGGCTTCTTGTAATCCTAATGCTTTGGATGAGATTGACTTCCCCCTCTATAGATAATTAGAATGAGGCTCCTGTTGGACTGAGCAGCCTTTAGAAGAAGCTCCCTCATCCTTTTATTTTATCATGAAAGCTATATCCGCTGCTGAAAAGAACTGGTCCCAACGACAAGATGAAGAAGAAAAACCCAAGTTTTCTTTTATATCTATATAAGGAAATTTGAAGATCTTTGGTGGCATGATAAGAAGAATACATATGTATCTCAATGAGATAAAACTGCTCAGGAATATTATCAATATGAAGAGGGTATATCTATTTTTAGTTTTAGTAAAGCTCTAATTTTCTACAGAAACATAGAATATTCAGAAGTATACTATTTCCTACAATTCCTCTTGCAAACATTTGCTTATGTGTAATTACAGAGCATCCAATTCTAACTCATGTTGACCCTGATCATGTTTTGAAAATGAACATTTAATCAGAATTATTTCAAAGTTGACATATTTTCATTAAAAGAAAAATACTTTCCAGAGGGAATTAACACCATTTAGATACTTGATCATTTTTTATATACAGTGTTTTTTTAAATTTAATTTTTATTTTGTTAAAAATTACTTTTATTGGTATCAATTCTTTGCCATTTGAAACTAATGCAAATTTTATCCATTAATCAGCTGCATCTATATCAAATTACGCTAATCATAGCTTCTGCTTTGGTTAGATTTCTATCAGAGCCATTATTTCTATCAAGGTTAACTGTCCTGGGTAATTATTAAGAGATCTAATTTTTGTCAAAAATATTTTATTCTGGACTTCCGATCAAGATGGTGGCATAAAGGCAGTATTGCCTCCTCCCACGATCACATCAAAATTACAACTAAACTACAGCACAACCATCATTCAGAACCACCTGAAAATGAGCTAAATGGAAGTCCTACAACTAGGAAATTAAAGAATCAACCATACCGAGACTGGTAGGAGGGGCGGAGGCACTGATGGCCTGGTCCCACACCCACGTGTGGTGGATAAAAATCAGGAGGACACCTCGGCTGGAATGGTCTTCTCTGAGGAGTGAAGGGTCCCTGTCCCACACCAGGCGCCCAGCTCAGGGTTCCAGTGCCAGGAAGAGAAGTCCCCATAACTTCTGTCAGGAAAAACCAGCGGGAACTGAGGCTGAGGGAGGCTGAGTTGGCAGGAGCCCCAGGTAGCTCCTGTTAAAGGGCCCATGCACGGACATACTTGGACCCGCTCCCTCTGAGCTAGGAGAGAAGGCAGCTTGAAAGGCACCAGAGACATACAGGGGAAAACTGAGACGTTTGGCCTCTGGACGAGGGCTGGAGAGGCAGCTTTCTCTCAGACAGGCGTGCTGGCGGAGGCCTTTGTTCCTTTGTTGAGCCCTGTAGATGGGCACCATATCCAGCAACCTGGCTTACACTGTTTGCCCCACCCTGGTGATTCCCTGAGGCCCTGCCCCACCCAACTTTCAAGCCCACCTAAGCTATTTCCAAAGACTTTACCAAAGGATTGGCCTGTCTTGGATCCTGCTTCAGATTTTCCTAATATCTCTCAAACAGGCAGCATCTGTTCTCTGTGAGCCCCATACCTCTCATTAAGTGGCTCCAGGCCTGGCACTAGACACAGCCAGCCTTGGTTCACAACTTGGCTTTGCCTAGGCACCTCCAAGTCTGGTACAAGAAGCACCCATGGGCAGACAGATTTGTAGTTTATGCCTGGTGGCCCCAGATAGAAGACAGGAAGTGGCTGCCCCAGAGCCAGCACACCCAGTGGACAGCTTCAGACCACATCAAAACACCACCACCCAACCACCTCCACAAGTGACACACTCAGTGAGTGGACTCAGTGGGTACCAGAGCCCTGACGAAGTAAGTCTTGCTCTGTGTGGTGGGCCCCCGCTCAGCTGATCCTCCAAGGTAGTCAGAGACCAGTGGTCTGTGAGCACAGCCTGTCCTTCAGCTGATCAGCCTGAGTAAATCACTCCCATTGACATGCCAACAGCAATCAAGACTCAATTACAACAGAAGAGTGTACAGTCCACACAAGGGATGCACCTTGAGGACCGAGCTGGGGTGATCAGGGAGGCTGTGCCACTGGATCCTGCAGGACATCTACAACAATAGGCCACCCTACGAAGCCTAGGAGACATAGCAACTCTACCTAATACATAGAAACAATCACAGGGAAGCAGCCAAAATGAGGAGACAAAGAAACATGCCCCAAATGAAAGAAAAGAACAAAACTCCAGGAAAAGAATTAAACAATATGAAGATAAGCAACCAATCAGATACAGGGTTCTCAAGGAACTTAGTGAGACCTTTAAGGAACGTTTAGCAAGAATATCAAAACATAAAAAAGAACCTGTCAGAAATGAAGGATGCACTAACTGAAATAAAGAATAATTTACAGGGAATCAATAGTAGAGTAGGTAAAGCCAAGAAGCAAACCATCGATTTGGAATATAAAGAAGCAAAAAACACCCAATCAGAACAGGAAAAAGAAAAAAGAATCCAAAAAAATGAGGACAGTGTAAGGAGCCTCTGGGACAACTTCAAGCATGCCAACATTTGCATCATAGGGGTGCCAGAAGGAGAAGAGAGACAGCAAGAAATTGAAAACCTATTTGAAAAAATAATGACAGAAAACGTCTCTAACTTGGTGAAGGAAATAGACATACAAGTCCAGGAAGCACAGAGTGTCCCAAACAAAATGAACCCAAAGAAGACCACACCAAGACACAACATCATCAAAATGCCAAAGGTTAAAAACAGAGAATCTTAAAAACAAGAGAAAAGCAGTTAGTTACCTACAAAGGCGCTCCCATTAGACTGTCAGCTGATTTCTCAAAAGAAACTTTGCAGGCCAGAAAGCAGTGGCTAGAGATATTCAAGGTGATGAAAAGCAATGACATACAACCAAGATTACTCTATCCTGAAAAGCTATTATTTAGAACCAATGGACATATTAAGAGTTTCCCAGAGGAGAAAAAGCTAAAGGAGATCATCAACACCAAACCAGTATTATATGAAATGTTGAATGGTCTTCTTGAAGGAGAAGAAGAACAAAAATATGAACAATAAAATGGTAATAAATACATATCTATCAACAATTGAATCTACAAACAAAATGAGCAAGCAGAATAGAAACAGACATAGATACAGAGAACTTTTAGTTGCTTGCCAGATGGGTGGGGGCTGGAGGGATGGGTGAAAAAGATGAAGGAATTAAGAAGTATAAATTGGCCCTGGGCGGTTTGGCTCAGCGGCTAGAGCACCAGCCTTCGGACCAGAGAGTCCCGGGTTCAGTTCCCGCTAAGGGCACGTACCTCGGTTGCAGTTTGTCCCCTCCCTGGTTGGGGTCGTGTGGGTGGCAACCAGTCGATGTTTCTCTCTCTCTCTTCTCCCTCTCTCCCTCATGCTCTATCTTAAGATAATGCAAGAGTGTCCTCAGGTGAGGATAAAAAAAAAAAAAGAAGAAGTATAAATTGGTTGTTAGACTGATGAACCTCAAAGGGGGGGGTGGGGACAGGATGAGATGAACCAAAGAAATTCTATGCATATATGCCTAAACAATGGACACTGATAGTAGTGTGGGGAGGGCAGGAGGGGGGCAGAATTGGGGAAGAGGGGGTCAATGGGGAAAAAAAGGGAGACATCTGTAATACATTCAACAATAAAGATGAGTTTAAAATATATATATATATATATATATATATATATATATTTTTTTTTTTTTTTATGAGAGCATTTAAGAGCTTGCTCCCCAGCATGTGTTGTCAGTCTGGCTCAAATAAACTCATGAAAATTCTCAAAAAATATTTTATTCTTCTTTCAATGTTTATTTAGTATCAAAGGTTTTTTCACAGTTTAACTATTTTGTTGATTATTTCTATCACTGTTATTAATTATGAATTAATTATTCCTTAGAAAAAACTAGAAAATTATTTTCTAGTTATTCTATTTTTATGAAATAGAAACAAAATCCCTAATCGGAATTTCCCCCCAAAAAAGGAGTTGGAGCTATATAGTGGATAGCTGTTTTAGCCCTCGAATATCATATTGAATCAAAACACCAAGGTCAAACAGTTCTGTTTTATACTGTGATGACAACATGAGCATTTACAAATCATTTACTTATGTCAAACAAAAATAGAGGAGAGGAAGTAAGTAGGAATATAAAATAAGATTTTCTATAAATTAATAAATTGTTGAAGATGGGTAATTGACATATAGGAGTTCATTATGTTTTTCTATTAAAAGAAGGGAAACACAGAATTTTTAAAGCCCGAGTTACTACTTCTGTGCCACTTAAAAGGGAGAAGCTGAAGTTACAGTCCATTATTTAGTAAAAAGCTCATTTAGGATATAAGAAAATTAACCTAGAGTCAATCAAGTAGCTGAGTGGTCAACTGCTCTACATAACAAAAAAATTTGTCTGGAGGTTGGTAAAAGCCCAGGCAAATAAGGACTTCTGATAATAATGGCCCCCAAAATGAGCACATAGGCGAATTTTAAAATGAGACCTGATTCGTGTTGATATCAAAGGACAGAGATAACATATGTTCAATTTTAAATTATTTGCATTGCTGCCATAATGTAAACATCATCCACAAGTTCAACCTCTTTCTGAAGAGGAAGAGGCATAATTAAAAATAATTACCTTTTGATCATTTTCTGTTTTAGAATATTTACAGCCTGCAAAACAGGGAGAAAAATATCCAATATCATCTCTTCCACATACAGCAGAATAAAATGAAGAACATTTACAATGAGAATTGCAAGGAGCTGTCAAGTTTCCCACCTTCCCTGATCTGTAATAAAAGAGATTGAATATAATTATAAAGCCGTTGTATATTTATTAATGTACACATCAAGATATCAATGAGATCCATAAAAATATTAAAATAATTTCTTTTTAACAGCTTTAAGGTATAATTGATATACAATAAACTGTAATGTTTAAAGTTTATAGCTTGAAATTTTTTATACTTACACACTTGTGAAACCACCATCACAATCCTGGTAACAATCAACACCCCCAAAAGTTTTCTCATGCTCTTTTGTAATTCCTCCACCCCCTGGCATCTGCTGATCTACTTTCTGTCACTATCATTAGTTTGAATTTCATAGCATTTTGTGAAATGGCATAACGTAGTATGTGTACTTTCTTTGTCAGGCTCCTTTCATGTAGCTGATCCTTATGTGGTCTTTGTATGGTTATATGTTCCCATGTCTCTTGAGTCAATGTTAAGGAGTAGAATGTTTGGATAACATGGTGGGTGTTCACTGAACTTTTTAAGAAAGTGTCAGTTTTCCACTATGGTCGCATTATTTTACAATCCCACCAGCAGTGTACAAGAGTTTCAGTTGCTTTCTGCATTCCTCGTCAACACTTGGTATGATCAATCTTTTTAATTTTACACATTCTAACAGGGATATAAGAGTTTTATATTATGGTTTTTAATATGAATTTCCCTAATGACTAGTGATGTTGCACATCCTTTATCATATTTATCCTTAAGTATTTTTTCTTGATTCAAATGCTAATGATATTTTTGTTTAATATAAATTTCCAGTTATTAGTAAGTAGTATATAGAAATACCATAGATTCCTGTATATTGATCTTTTCGTCTACACTATTTTTTCTTGATACTATTGTTAACAGTATTATTTTTAATATTAATTTCTGCTCATTTGTAAGTAGTTAATAGAAATAACATAGATTTTCTTATGTTGATCTTGCAAAATTCATTTTATTCGTTATAGTGGTTTATTTAATTTTCTATATAGACAAGAGTGTTATGTTCAAATAAACACAGGTTTACTTCCACCTTTCCTATCTGGATGCCTTTTATTTCTTTTTCTTACAGTAATGGTCAGATACTCCAGTACAATATAGAAGTTAATATAGAAGTCTTCCAAGTAAACATCCTTATTGTATTCCTGGTCATTCAGTGGTTCATCGTTGTCTTAGTCTGCTCAGCCTGTTATAACAAAATATAATCAACTGGGTGGCTTAAACAACAGACATTATGTCTTATAGTTCTGGAAGCTAAGTCCAAGCTCAAGGTGCAGACAGCTATGGTGTCTGGTGTAGGCTTTCTTCCGGATTGAAGACCACCACCTTCTCAGTGTCCCCTCACATGGTGAATGATGGAAGGCTCTGGTCTCTTCCTCTTCTTCTATGGTCACTAATCCTATTGTGGTGAGGGGGAGCATCTACCCTTATGATCTCACCTGAATTGAATTATGTCCTAAAGGCTCCACCTCCTAATACTATTGCATTGGGTTTTAGGGCTTCAACGCATGAATTTGGTGTCACCCTCATCTTCGGCCCTTTGTATATAAAATATTTTTCCACCTCTTGCTGCTTTTAAGATCTTTTCTTTACAATTATTTTGAGCAATTTGATTATTATGAACCATGGTGTAATATTCTTGTTTCTTGTAGTGAAGGTTTGCTGGTTTTAAGTCTGCAGATTTATAGTTTACATCATCTTTTAAATTTTGGACACAATTTCGTTAAATATTTTCTTTCCCCAAGCCTCTTCAGCTACACATATAGCTGTCTTGGTTCATTTTTATTAATGTATTTTTCTCTGTGTATCCTCTTGGGAGGTTTTTATCACTATTGCTTTCAAGTTCACTAATGTTCTGCCATGTCTAATTTATCATAACCTCATATAGAGTATTTTTCTCACACATTCTAGTTTTCACTTTTATATGTGCAATTTGGATTTTAAAAATATTTCTACTTAACTTTTTGGACATATGGTACACTGGTATAACAACTGTGTTAAGGTCCTTTTCTGATAATTTTAACATGTGTCATTTATGGGTCAGTTTTCAGCAACTGATTAAGCTCCTCATAATGGGTTGCATTTTCTGCTTTTTGGAATTCTTTATAATTTTTTGGGGGGGGGATTTGGCCTTGTAAATTTTACCATTTTAGATACTGGATATTTTGGTGTTTTTAGGAATATCCTTAAGCTTGGTTCTGGAATGCAGCTAATTTACTTGGAAACACTTAATCTTTTTGGGGTCTTGCCTCTAAGATTTGATAGGCAGAGCCAGAGTAGTGCTTAGTTTACAGTCAATATTACCCACTACTGAGGCAAGATCCTTCAGTATACCTTGTACTCTGTGATTTTTGAAGTTTTCTACTCTGACTAGTGAGAACAGATAATATTCCCAGTCCTCTGTGAGTGGTGGGCTGTTTTTTACTAATTCTTTTAGTAGCCTTAGACTCAGATACTCTCCTCACATATGTTAATTTGTATTCTACTGTATATTTGAGGCGGATCCTCTGAACAAATGTCTTCAGGTACACTATCCTGTGAATTTTACCTATATTAATCTTTCTGGACTCTAAGCTCATCACCTGAACTCAGGGAGTCTGCCAGAATCTGTCCCCAATCCCTGTGACATGACCTCGAAACTCTCTTAAGACAGTAAGCTATAAGAATTGTAGGGCTCACCTAGAATGTTCCCCATTTCCCATGTATCACTATCCTTCCCTGACTGATTCCTCTGTCTTAAAAAACCATTGTTTCCATTTTTGTCAAATTTTTGGTTATTTTTGTTAGGAAGGGAAATTTATTATCCCATCTTGGCTGGAAAGTACAGGACAATTTCTAAATATAAATTCAGAATGAAATCAAAGGGTCTTAATTTACACTGTTTATCATTTGAAAAAGTGGTTATATTTCAAAATCATTTTAAGGCTATATTTTGATTTATAAACTATAAATTTGAACCAACAGAGGCAGCAAAACTAAGCCTGCATAATCAAAATGAATACATTTATTGAATGTCTAAGAACTCACAAAATTAGTAAGAAGCCTAGAGAAATAGATCCTATAAATGACCAAGAAGCACCATCCCCCCCCCAAAAAAAAAATTAAGCAAGATTACATCATAGGACTAATCTTCTTAGCAAGATGCCCCCTACCCCAATGCCCTTCTACTCCCAGGACCTGATGCATTTGCAGTACTCTCAGCTTTGCATGGGATGTTGCAGTAATCTCTGACTGACCACGAGCTTTTGTGTTATTTTCTCAAAATCAAAATCTGGAGGAAGCAATCCAATCAGCTGAGCCTAAATCATATCCTTGTTGATGTCAGGAAGATGAGGAAAGTATAATTTCCCTTTGATTGATTTAGAGGGAGGCAAGACCCTGACTCACATGTGCACTGAACGAGCCTCAAATAGAAAAGATGATGCTAGGCATCAAAAGGACAATTTTTCAAATACATTGTTGGATTTAATTTGTTAACATTTTGTTGAGGCTATTGCATGTAAGTTTAGTATCCATTGTTTTGCATTGTCTTTCATTTTGCTATCAGAGTAATATTGGCCTTATAAAATGATATAATGAGTATTCCCTCCTGTTCTATTTTCCAGAGGATATAGTGTAGAATCACTGTTACTTCTTTAAATGTTTGGTAGATTTCTCCAGTGAAATCATCAGGGCTAGATGTTCTAGTGGGAGTTTATAAATTCTGGATTCAATTTCTTAAACAGCTTTGTTGTAGCTATTCTAATTATCTACTTCATATTGGGTGTTTTTGTTTGTTTGTTTGTTTGTTTTCAGTTTTTGCTTTTCAGGGACTAGTCCATATTATCTGTCAAATTTATCTGTGCAGAGTTGTTTGGAATAGTTCCATATTATCCTTTGAATATCTATGGGGATAGTTTTACTACCTGTTCCATTCCTGATAATGGTAATTTGGGTGTGCTCTGCTTTTTTCTGTGACAGTCTTGCTAGTGATGTGTCAATTTTATTGATCAAAGAACCAAGTTTTTGTTTCATTAATTTTTTACTTGTTTATTATTTGCTTCCTTTGGGCTTATTTTGCTCTTCCTTTTCTAAATTCTTGATGTGGGAGTTTAGATTATAGATTTGAGACTCTTCATATTTGCTATGGTATGTTTTTAGTACTGTAAATTTCTTCCCAAATACTGTTTTAGTTGTATCCTGCAGTTGTGATATGTGGTATTTTCATTTTCATTCATATCCATGTATTTTTCCTTAATTTGTCTTCAGGCTTCCTCTTTGACCCATACATTATTTAGAAGTGAGTTACTGAGTTTCCAAGTGTTTGGAGATTTTCCTATTATCTTTCTAGTATCGATTATAGTTTGATTCCACTGGGTAGAAAACACACTCTGTATAGTTTCAGTTCTTTTAAACTTTCGAGGTTTGTTTTACAGTCCAAAATATGGTCTATTTTGCTGAATATTCCGTTTGTACTAAAAAAGAGTATCCATTCTGCTGCTGTTGACTGGAGAGTTCCACAAAACAGTTTAGTTCAAGTTGGTTGCTTATGTTATTTATTTCTTTATTCTCCCTTGAGAGGGTAGTGATTAAGTTTCCAAGTGCATTTCTGGATTTGCACTTGGAAAAGGATCTTCTTTTCCTTCCAGTTGTACTAGCTTTTCCTTCTTATATCTTGAGGTTCTGTGGTTACCTGCATACCTAGAATTGTTTGTGCTTCTTGATGAATTGACCAGTTTGTCATTTTGCTATGTCTCTTTATCCCTGTACATTTCTTGGTTCTGATGTCTGATATTAATACACTCCTTCTAGCTTTCTTTAGTGTAGTGTTTGTTTGTTATAACTTTTCTCATCTTTTTTTACTTTTAAACTATATGTTATTATTTGTTTTAGGTTTCATGTAGACTAAATTTAGTTGTGGTTTATTTATTTATCCAATCTGAAAATTGCTGACTTCAGATAAGTAGGTTTAGACTAGGGATCGATGAATATTTTCTGTAAAGGGCTAGCAAATATTTTAGGTTTTATAAACCTTGTACTTTCTGTTGTATATTCTTCATCCTTTTCTGACTAGTAGTCTTTATTATTTAGAACTGTTTTAGGTTTACAGAATAATTGAGCATATAGAGTTAACATATACTTCTTCCTCTAAACACAGTTTCACCTATTATTAATATGTTGCTTTAGTGTGGTACATTTTTAAAATAATTGATGAACCAACGGTTTTTCCTTTTCAGAATGTCATATATATAGTCCTTCATACTGACTTCTTATACTTAGCAATATATATTTGAGGTTCCTGCATGCTTTTTTGTGGCTTGATAGCTCAATTCTTTTTATCACTGTATAATATTCCATGTATGAATATACTGCAGTTTATCCATTCATCTAATAAAGGGTATGTTGGCTGTTTCCAGTTTTTTTGTGGGTTTTTGCTTTGTTTTTTTTAGAGAAAAAGGAAGGGAAAGGGAGAGAGAAAGAGAAACACTGATGTGAGAGAGGAACATCAATCGGTTGCCTCCTGCACGCCCCCTACTGGGGATTGAGCCCACAACCTGGGCATGTGCCCTGACCAGAAATAAAACTAGCAACCTTTTGGTGCATAGCACACCAACCAACCAAATGAGCCACACTGTCCAGGGCACAGTTTTTACAATTATGAATGAAGCTGCTATAAAAGTGTATTAGCAGGTTTTTGTGTGAACATATGTTTTCAACTCATTTGGGTAAATACCTAATAGCAAGATTATTAGGTACCAAAGTCACTTACCATTTTACATTATCAGGAGCAGTGAATGAGAGTACTTGTTACTTTACACACTCTCTAGCATTTAGTTTTGTCAGTGTTTTTTTTGTTGTTGTTGTTTGTTTGTTTGTTTGTTTTTAATTTTAGCCATTCCAATGTGTTATGGCATCTCATTTTGTTTTAATTTGAAATTCCCTAATATCATATGATACTTGGCATATTTTCATATGTGTATAATCATATATATATCTTCTTTAGTGAGGTGTCTGTTCAGATCTTTTGGTCATTTTTTATTGGGTCGTTTATTTGAAAATTAATGAGTTTTAAAAGTTCTTTGACTATTTTAGATATGTCCTCTATCAGATATATATCATTCTCCCGTTTTGTGGCTTATCTTTTAATGCTATTCACTGTGTCTTTCACAGAGAAAGGTATTGATTTTAATAAAGTCCAACATATTTCTTTTTCTTTCATCCATCTTCTTTTAGTGTTGTATTTACAATGTCATCACCAAATCTAAGGTTACCTAGATTTTATTCTATGTTATCATCTAGAAGTTTTACAGTTTTGTGTTTTACATTTAGGTCTATGATTCATTTTAATTTTTTGTGAAAGGTTTAAGTTCTGTGTCTAGATCTTTCCTTCCTTCCTTCCTTCCTTCCTTCCTTCCTTCCTTCCTTCCTTCCTTCCTTCCTCCCTCCCTGGTTTAAGTTCTGTGTCTAGATCTTTCCTTCCTTCCTTCCTTCCTTCCTTCCTTCCTTCCTTCCTTCCTTCCTTCCTCCCTCCTTCCCTCCCTCCCTCCCTCCCTGCCTGCCTTCCTTCCTCCCTCCCTGCCTTCCTGACTCACTGCCTTCCTTCCCTTTTTTTGCATGTAAATTTTCAGTTACTCCAGAACCATTTGTTGAAAAGACTATCCTCATCCTGATCTAAAAGGTGACATAGGAGCCTCCTGAACTCATCTCCTCCCACGGATACACTGAATCTACAGCTACACATGGAGAAATTCCCTCTGAAAGAAATACAGGAACTAGCTGAGTGACTCCTACACATTGGGCAAATAAGAAAATATCCACAACACCCACATTGAAATAGGTAGAAAAAGCTGAGACACACTCTCACCTTAAACCCCACCCCCAGCATAGTGCCATAAAATTGAGAAGGAGCTGCCCAGCCAGTGTGGCTCAGTGGCTGAACGTCGACCCCTGCACCAAGAGGTCGCCAGTTCGATTCCCGGTCAGGACACATGCCTGGGTTGTGGGCCCAATCCTTAGTGGGGGGTGTGCAGGAGGTGGCCAATCAATGTTTTTATCTCTCTCTCCCTCTCCCTTCCTCTTTTAATTGGGAAGGAGCTTCCAACTCCCAACTTCTTCCTGAGAAGCAAAGGGTTTGAAACTCACATCTAGTACACCAACTTTTAAGACTCACAGCACAGGAATGGGCCCCCTGAACACCAACCTCTGAAAGCCAATGGGGCCTGTGTCCAGAGACCCATACCACTATCGTAAACAAAGGAACACTTCCTAATGGACACTAACCCTCAGAGCCCCCGTGTCTATAACCCCCCAGAGCTCAGTACAGAAGCAGCAGACCAAAATAACACAGAGGTAGCAGGCAAAAATAGCCCATCTCTCAGCATTTTCCTGAAAGAGGCCTACTTGCATACTTTAAGAGATACTGCCTGAGAGTAAGGCCCCTAAATTAGCAGGCATCTAGGGGTTGCTGCAATCCTCCGGAGACCAGGAAAGTCAGCAGACACCACCTCTACCTTCTCACTCAAGCCTGCTCCAGATTGTCAATATCTCCCTGGAAGGAGCCTATACTTACGCTGGTACCCCCAGCTTTTGCAGCTGCCGCCCAAGGGATGGGCATTTAGATGCCCGACTCTGATGGCAGAGGGGCTTGCATTTGTGAGTTCCACAGGTCTGTAAATAGAGACGTTATTAACAAGCACAGGAGCAACCCCCACAGCTGTACAGTTTGGCCCAGCACACAGGAAGTAGGCAAAAAAGCCCATCTCTTAGTTTCTCCACAGAAGTGTCCTAACTACATTCTGGTACCTAGGAATCCAGTTTCCAATCAGCATGCATCTAGGTGCTGAGTGCAATACTCTCCTCCTCTGGGACACTGACAGACCTTGGCATACCGTCAGCCACTGAGAGCCACGGAAAACAAAGGTGCTTGCATAACCGCACCGGTTTGAGAGACAACCAAAAGCTCAGATCTGGCTGAATAATAAGATTAACCTAGTTATTATAATTATAGACAAGGATATAGTTATAGAAAAGGTTCATCTAGTTAATATGGTTATTAAAATAAATATAATTACATTAATTTGTTAATGGATATACAAGGTAAAAATATGTAAACTGTAATATCAAAAACAAAATGTGAGCTTTAGTATGTGTTTAAGGTTAAATTGTTATCAACTTAAAATGACCTCATATAAAAGTAAGACATTTTATGTAAGCTTCATGGTAACCACAAAGCAAAAATGTATAGTAAATATATAAAGGGTAAAAAGAAGCAAATCTAAGTATGCCAATAAAGAAAATAATTAAATCACAAAGAAAGAGCAAGAGAAGAAGAAAGGATCACAGGAATTACAAAATAGCCATAAAACAATGAACAAAATGGCAATAAATGCATACGTATCAATAATTATTTTAAATGTAAATGGATGGAGTTCTCTAATCAAAACACATAGAATATCTGAATAAAAATATATTTTAAAAGACCCATCTATATACTGTATACAAGAGATTCACTTCAGATGTAAGGACACGTACGGACTGAAAGTGAAGGGATGGAAAAAGACACTCCATGCAAATATTAGAAAGCTGGGGTAGCTATGCTTTTATCAGACAAAATAGACTTTAAGACAAAGACTATAGTAAGAAACAAAGAAGGTTATTTTATAATGAAAAGGGATCAACCCAAGAAGAGAATATAACATTTGTAAATATTTATACACTCAACATAAGAGCACCTAAATACATAAGGCAAATATTAACAGACCTTAAGAGATAAATAAATAGTAATACAATAACACTGGAGTACTTTAATACCCCAATATCAGCAATGAACAAATTATTCAGACAGAATATCTATTAAGAAGAAGAAAAAAAAAAAAACATTGAACTTAAACTACATGTTATTCCAGATGGACTTAACAGACATTTATAAGACAACAACAACAAAATATGTATTTTTCTCAAGTGCACATGTAACAGTCTCCAGGACAGATGATATGTTAGACCACAAAACAAATGTTAATAAATTTAAGAAGGCTAGAATCATATCAAACATCTTTCTAACCACAAGGGTATAAAATTAGAAATCAATTACAAGAAAAATGAAAACTTCACAAATCTGTGAAGATTAAACAACATGCTACTGAACAACCAATGGTTCATAAAAGAAATAAAAAAATACCTTGAGATAAATGAAAATGGAAATATAATGTACCAAAACCTATGGGATGCAGCACAGGCAATTCTACGAGAGAAGTTCATAGTAATAAATGCTTACATTAAGAAAAAAGATCTCAAACAACGTAACTTTATACCTCAAATAACTAAAAGAAGTAGAAATTAAGCCCAAAGTTAGTAGAAGGAAGGACCAAAAGATCAGAGTGAAAATGAATGAAACAGAGATTAACAAAATAAAAAAGATCAATGAAACTACAAGCTGATTTTTTGAAATGGAAAACAAAATAGACAAAACCGTAGCTAGACTTGCCAAGAAAAAAAAGAGAGAAATTATAAATGAAAAAGGAGACCTAACAACTGATACAACCAAAAGATAGATGTTATAAGAAACAATCATATGTCATCAAATTGTTTTATCCGTCCTTGCTTTCATCTGTGCCTCTTTTTCTGCCTTCTCGGGTTTTAATGCAGTATTTTACAAGATTCCATCTTTTCTCCTCTGTTAGCACAGCAATTACACTTCTTTTTAAAAATATTTGCATTGTTTCTCTACAATTTCCAATGTACATTTACAAGTAATTTAAATTTATTTTCAAACAACACTATACCACTTTATGGGTAGTGCATTCCTAATTCCTCCCTCCGGGCTCATAAGAATGCTGTCACTCATTTCATTATCCATAAACTATAATCACTGAACACCTTATTGCCATTATTATTTTTGGTAGAGTGCTGGCTGATCACATCAATCCATTTAGAGACCAAATTAACTCCTGGCTAGGCTACAGTACTTTAGAAAGGCCCCCACTACTTGGTCTCAGCCTTTCAGACCTACAGAGAACATGTGGTCACCGAAGTGCCTCTCCCTAGCACATTCGGACCTCCCCAGCATATTAATTTCTTATGTAAAGAGCATTACAATGCTTTTGAAATGTTTCTGTTTTTTACAAGATTCTGCTTGATTTCAGCCTCTTAGCTTCCCAATTCAGCAAATGTACCCAGTGAAACCCTAGCAGAGTGTTATCTTATTCGTCCAGCTCTCTCTTCTCTCTAATTTTTGTCTCTTTAGACTCACAGGTCTGTCCAAAATTTATGCTGAGTCTTGTCATTTTATTAGATGTCTTTTGCCCAGATCCTTTGTCCAAACTCTCAGTTTCTTACCAATGTCCAGAATTAGCAAATATCCTGGGGGTGGGGGGTGCTGCAGGAGGTTGTTCCTCCTCTCAAAGGTTTGCCTTTCTCAGGATTTTGGCTTTTAAATTCCTAGTTGCCTAAGCAGCCTTTAAACAAATCTTTTAAAACTTTATTCAGCCTTTCTAGTTATCCTCAGTGGGAGCATAAGCGACTCCATTGTAGCTGGAAGTGGAAGTCTTATTTTCTTTACTGGTTTTACTTGTTCGGTTCTTTGGTTTCCAATTCTAGTTCTGTTTCCCTGTATTTAACATCAATTTCGGCCCAGTTCTTTGAATTTTTGCATGTTTAGCTTAAAGGAGACCTTACTCATGCATACTTTCAGATGTACTTCGGTTCCATTCTTTGATGTCATTAAGAAGGCAGACATACCAATTCAGGAACACAAAGTGAGACTCGCTTTGTACGGACTGTACTGTCTACATATTGCTAGCCACTTCAGTACAGAATTCTTCATGTAGGTTCGGAATCACTTCAATGTGGTTTTCCTTTAGTACTTTATGAATGCATAAGCAATCCTACAACAAGCTATCATTATTATATTTCTGCTCTTAATATGAAAGGTAAAACTATGCTTTATAGTTCTTTTATATGCTCAATAATTCCAAGAATGGTAAAGATATAAGAGTTGCAGGATAAATACTCACTAATTGACTAAGAAATACATTGTTAGGTTTGGATGTAAATATCTAATACACAATATTATATTTACCCGCTATAATCTTCATTGATCCCAGCAAATGGTGTTGGATTACAGTGTACAAAAATTGAAAATAAAACCAGTAGAAGTGATATAGCAGATGTAACAATTACAAATCTCATAAGGCCTTTAAAATACATATGTAACTTGGAAACAATGATACCTCCCAGAAACTGGCCAATGGCAGCTCCTGGAATTAAAACAAGTCCTAAAAGACAAAAGGAAGAAGAGAAAACACAATTAAAAATAATCAACTAAATATAGTACAGAAAATTCATACATTGATGCAATCCCCTCTGCTCTGAGAGAGAAAATTTGAAGGCATGATAAACATTGCAACAAACCTGAACCTTAAGATTAATACAAATTTGTGAGTGGGGCTGAAGCTATAGCCCTAATGTACTTTAGGGCAGAGCTGGTAAATTTTGCTTCTATGTAGAAATGACACCTAAGATAAACGCAAAACTTAATTCATACAAAATAGAAGAGGAGAACTGTCTTACTGAGAGCTATTCTTGGATAACTGCTTAGATTTATGGTTTATAGCAAGACGCAGGCCCATAGTGACAAGAGTTTACAGAGATTCGTTACCAAGAATTACACCATTGCTTCTGTGAATTCATGTGCAGTATCAACAAAGTGGGACTCCAGAATAGCCATTAGGAGATACAGTTCCTTTGCCATGAAGCCTAAGGGATTAGAAAGAGTAAGCACAAGAAGGAGGAAAAAGAGGAGGAGAAGTCTAGTTAGAAAATACTCAATCAGATGAAGCTAACATAGTAATTTCATACACTGATGTAATCTCCTCTGCACCAAACATAGAAACAGGAAAATAGGAAAAGAAATATAAGGTAAAAACACACCAAAAATCCCATTAACAACAGATTAAATTTACATCATAGAATTGTCTGACAGACTTGTAAATAATGAATGCTCAAAAAGATTAATGATAGTGTAACCTCCATAAAATCATAAGAGAAAGTAATGAAAAATAAGAGCAGGTGAATAAAAAAAAGAACAAACAAGAAACCTGGATATTTAAAAATAGAATTGTTAAAATAAAAACTCTAGTCCTAGACTAGAGACATTTGAAAGTGAATTAAAAAATTGGAAGAAAGCATTATGTTATTCATCTAGTATGTAATTTTTAAAAAATGAGCAAAAGGACAATAACCAAAATAAGCACTTAAAAGACAATGAGTACAGTGGGAAATTTTGATATACATGACCTCAGCAAGATGATGAAGGTTAAAATCAAAAGTAGTATAGTATGGTGATAGTGTATACCCTTGATATGATGTGATAAAAATGGTACATTATGTCTGCAGTCTTCCTTTCAAAATCCACAACTCCGGTCTAATCATGAGAAAAACATTAGACAATTTCCAGTTGAGGAACATTCTGAAAAATACATGACTAGCACTCCTCAAAACAGTCAAAGTCATCAAAAACAAGAGAAGATGGAGAAGCTGTCATAACCAAGAGGAGCCTAAGGGGATGTGAGAACTATTATAATGTGGTGTTCTGATTGAGATCCTGGAACAAAAACAGGATATTATGTGAAAGCTAAGGAAATCTAAACAAAATGTCAACTTTAGTGAGTAACAGTGTATTAATATTGGTTCATTAATTCTAACCAATATATCATGCTAACGTAAGATATTAACAAAAGGGAACCTAGGTATACATATTTAGAAATTCTGTACTCCCTTCAATTTCTTTCTGTAAACACAAAACAAGTCAAAAAATAAAGTTTGCTTTAAAAGACAGTGACATTAGGCCATGGCCGGTTTGGCTCAGCGGTTGGAGCGTCAGCCTGCGGTCCAGAGAGACCCGGGTTCGGTTGTCGCTAAGGGCACGTACCTCGGTTGCAGTTTGTCCCCGGCCCTGGTTGGGTCGTGCGGGAGGTAGCCACTCGATGTGTCCCTTTCACATCGATGTTTCTCTCTCTCTCTCTCCCTCCCACTCTATCTGAACAAAAAATGTCCTCGGTAGAGGATAAAAAAAAAAAGACAGTGATATTAGGATAAGAAGCTCCACAAAATGTTTTACAGGAGTCATAACAAATATAATGCAAGGTATATCAGAAAAACAATATTTGAAAAATTGTAACTGAGAATGAGATATTTCCATAATTAAAGAAATATTAGTCCTGGGAATAAAAGTACACTTCAATTACTGAGGAGTAAAAAAATAAATAATTAAATCCATTTTGCACATAAAGAAATAAGCTAGGGAAATTCATAACATCAACACTAAAGTGAATATTATAATAGCTGCCAGAGAGCATGTTACTTGCAACAAAACTATAATTATAGCTAGTTTTTAAAAAGATAAAATTAATAACCTAGACCAAACACATAGGAATGTGCACACACATGCTCTTGAAAAGCAGGGGTAGAGAATTGGTAGTTAAAATATCCTAAAACAAACAAGGGAGATAAAATGAATAAAAATGAGTCCATTGAGAGAAGATAGGATAATAAGAGAAAAAAGAAGAAAAAAAGGATAATAAACAACAACAAAAATACAAATAAGTTAAAAATTACTTAAATAAATTAGAATTCACAATACTAAATAAATAAAATTAAACTATTAAAAAGACATTATCAAATTGGATATTTTTAAAAAGTAAAGTTTGAAAATAAAGTCATGAAAACAAACATGAATCATGAAAATAGGTCATGGCAATGTATAAAATAAATATTACAAAAACTGCCCAGATTTCAAGAAATTAAAAATCCATAAACACATAGAAAAAGAAACAACCATCAAAATGGAAAGAGAACCCGCTGTATGGGAGAGCATAATCGCCAATGATCATCACCAATGATCACTAATCATCACAGAGATGCAAATTAAAGCAATGATGAGGTATCACCTCACACCTGCCAGAATGGCTGCCATCAACAAAGCATCAAACAACAAGTGCTGGCCAGGGTGTGGAGAAAAGGGGACTCTAGTACACTGCTGGTGGCAATGCAGACTGGTGCAGTCACTATGGAAAACAGTATGGTGTTTCCTCAAAAAATTCAAAATTGAACTGCCATTTAACCCAGTGATCCCACTTCTAGGAACATATCCTAAGAAGACTGAAACACCAATCAGAAAGAATATATGTACCCCCATGTTCATAGCAGCACTATTTACAATAGCTAAGATCTGGAAACAGCCCAAGTGTCCATCAATAGATGAGTGGATAAAAAAGCAGTGGTACATATATACAATGGAATACTATGCAGCTGTAAGAAAGATCTCTTATCCTTTGAGACAACATGGACGAAACTTGAGAGTATTATTCGAAGCGAAAAAAGCCAATCAGAGAAAGACAAATACCACATGATCTCACTTATTTGTGGAATATAATGAACAAGGTGGGCTAATGAACAAAATAAACCCAGAGACATAGAAAGCAGTATGGTTCAGATTGACAAACCTCAGAGTAGGGGGGTGGGGGTGATGGATAAGATGAACCAAAGAACTTATATGCATGTATGCATAACCAGTGGACATAGACAACAATACTAGGGGGGGCAGGGGAGTGGGATGGGGAGGAGGGGAGTGGGATGGGGAGGAGGGGGTGAAGGGAGTAAAAGGAGAAATATCTGTAACAATAATAAATTAACAATCTTATAAAAAAATCCATAAACAAAGTAGTATTTTAACTCAGCTTTCTCAAAACAGACTTAGCTATTGAAGATATTGGGAATATTGATTTGAATAGTTATTTTAAAAGAGACACAAAAGCATACATTTAGCAACTAAAAATCTCTTCTCAGTAATTCCTCGGTTAAATAAGAATGTGATGATGAAAATTAAAAATACTTAGAACTGAACAATAATAAAATTATATTTGAATGTATGAGATGATACTAAAGAAAATCTGTAAATAATGATACATCCATTATAAGGTTGTTAGGAGATTCAAGTGACTTACTATTTAAGTGCTTAGAACATTATCTAGTCACAGAGTAAACATTAAATGAATGTTTGTTAAAAGGTAGTCATTTACAGACAGATTCACTTATTAGAAAGCAAAAAAGTACAGAGTAGGGGCAACATTTATCAAGAAAATTGAGAACTGGAATTGAATCAAGAGACTTCAAAGGGTAAGCAAATAAGCCTGCAGGTAAGGAAGTTAAGAAGAAGCAAACCACATTTTACCCTGGAATCACAGAAGTTAAGGGCAGTCGGTACCAACAAAAACAAGAGTGAGGTAGAGTTAAAAACAAGAGAATTGAATGGCAGCCTGTATAAAATGTTTGATCCTCAAAATTCCTATTCCCACCTACATGCCACATGACTGGCCAAGAAGAAGAACCTAGATTTATTCACTTTCAACTTGATAACTGTAGATTTGAAAAAACCAAGCACATTTCTAAGCAAAAAACTGAGAACCCAATTCAGGTAAAAAATACTGGCTGTAAGGCTTATTGTCTTAGGCCAGCAATTTTCAACTGTATGCCATGGCACACTGGGGTGCTGCAAGAATGTTTAAAACGTGCAATACCTGACTATTTAGTCAGGGGCACTGACTTCTTTTCACTTAGATTTTCAAATACAAAAATGACAGCAACCAACACAATAGCCATCCAGTGTGAATGAATCAAAATTATACCTACTTACATTGGTCAGCTGCCTCCTGCATGCCTCACACTGAGGATCCAGCCCGAAACCCAGGCATGTGCCCTGACCGGGAATTGAACCAGGACCTCTCAGTCCATGAGATAACGCTCAATCCACTGAGCCACACCAGCTGAGCAGATTATTTGCCTTTTTATTATTGTCAAATATTTTTACCTATTTGCACACAAATCTCTTGTGGGATATTTTTATAAAAAAATATATATTGTCACTTCTGGTCAAGATGGCGGCGCAGGTAAACGCAGTATCGCGTCCTCCCACAACCACATCAAAGTTACAACTAAATTACAGAACAACCATCATTCAAAACCGCCTGAAATCAAGCTGAATGGAAGTCCTACAACTACGAAATTGAAGAAGCAGCCACACTGAGACTGGTAGGAGGGGCGGAGGCGCGATGGGCTGCTCCCACACCCACGTGTGGCGGATAAAAATTAGGAGGACACCTCGGCTGGGAAGGTCCTCCCTGAGGACTGAGGCGTCCCTGTCCCACACCAGGCGCCCAGCTCAGGGTTCCAGTGCCAGGAAGAGAATCCCCATCACTTCTGGCTGGAAAACCCAGCGGGAACTGAGGCTGGGGTGGCTGGAGCCCCCAGCAGCTCCTCTTAAAGGGCCCACACACAGACTTACTCAGACTCGCTCCCTCCAGGCTCCAGCATTTGGGAGGCAGCTTGAAAGGCACCAGAGTCATATGGGGAAGAACTGATCTGTTTGGCATTGAGGTGAGGGCTGGAGAGGCAGCTTTCTCCTGGATAGACGTACTATCAGAGGCTTTTGTTCCTTTGGTGAGCCCTTCCCTGGGCTGGCAGACAGCCTCCATATCTGGGACTCTAGCTACCTGGCTCACACTGTTTGCCCCGCCCTGGTGATTCCCTGAGGCCCCTCCCCACCCAACTTTCAGGTCCACCCAAGCTGTTGCCAGTTACTTTACCATAGCATTGGCCTGTCTTGGATCCTGCTTCAGCTTTTCCCAAATTCTTTCAAACAAGCAGCATCTGGTCTCAGCTAGCCCCATACCTCTCGCTAAGTAATACATAGAAACAAACACAGGGAGGCAGCCAACATGAGGAGACAAAGAAACAGGTGCCAAATAAAAGAACAGAACAAAACTCCAGGAAAAGAACTAAGTGAAATGGAGTTAAGCAACCTAACAGATGCAGAGTTCAAAATACTGCTTATAAGCAAGCTCAATAGACTTAGTGAGAACCTCAGTGAACTTAGTGAGGGCCTCAAGAGCATAAAAAAGGACCAGTCAGAAATGAAGGATGCACTAACTGAAATAAAGAATAGTTTACACAGATTCAATAGTAGAGTAGGTAAAGCCAAGAAGGAAACCATCGATTTGGAATACAAGGAAGCAAAAAACACCCAATCAGAACAGCAAAAAGAAAAAAGAATCCAAAAAAAGGAGGATAGTGTATGGAGCCTCTGGGACAACTTCAAGCGTGCCAACATTCTTATCTTGGGGGTGCCAGAAGGAGAAGAGAGAGAACAAGAAATCAAAAACCTATTTGAAACAATAATGGCAGAAAACTTCCCGAACTTTGTGAAGGAAACAGACATACAATTCCAGGAAGCATAGAGAGTCCCAAACAAGATGAACCCCAAGAGGCCCACACCAAGACACATCATCATCAAAATGCAAAAGGTTCAAGACAAAGAGAATCTTAAAAGCAGCAGGAGAAAAGCAGTTAGTTACCCACAGGGGCGTTCCCATAAGACTGTCAGCTGATTTCTCAAAAGAAACTTTGCAGGCCAGAAGGGAGTGGCAAGAAATATTCAGAGTGATGAAAAGTAAGAACCTACAACCAAGATTACTCTATCCTGCAAAGCTATCATTTAGAATCGATGGCCATATAATGAGTTTCCCAGACAAGGAAAAGCTAAAGGAGTTCATCACCACCAAACCATTATTATATGAAATGTTGAAGAGTCTTCTTGAAGAAAAAGATAAAAAAATACGAACAAACAAAATGGCAATAAATACATATCTATCAACAATTGAATCTACAAACAAAACGAACAAGCAGAACAGAAACATTCTCATAGATACAGAGAACTTTTGTTGGTTACCAGATGGGTGGGAGCTGGGGGGATGGGTGAAAAAGGTGAAGGGATTAAGAAGTACAAATTGGTTGTTAGACTGACAAACCTCAAAGGGAAGGGGGGTTGGGGGGTGGGAAGAAATAAACCAAAGAACTTATATGTATATATGCATAACCAATGGACACAGACAACAGTGTGGGGAAAGGCAGGAGGGGAGCAGGAATGGGGAGGAGGGGGGCAATGGGGGAAAAATGAGGAACATCTGTAATACATTCAACAATAACGATAAGTTAAAAAAATATATATTGTCTTGCTTGCATTTTCATTTATGCTGACATTTGATAAGCTGAAATTCCCACTTTCAATGTAAAACGACTTATTTTACTTTATGGTTATGTGATTTATGTCCTATTTTTAAAATATGTGTCTTTCCTAGGCCATAAAGATCTTTTCCTATGCCTTATTGTAAAAAGCTTTATCATTTTATCATTCACCTTTAGATCTATAATCCATCTAGAATTTGTATTTGTGTATGAAGTGAGGTAGAGGCCAAGATTTATCTTTTTTCATAAGCATATCTAATTGACCTAATATCACTAATATCTAATTAACTCAATTTTTTGTTTTATATATTTTAAAGCTATGTTGTTGAGGGCATACACATGTATAATTATATTACCTAACTCACTGGTTGACTCTTCTGACATTATAAATGATCTTTCTTTATACTAAGTAATGCCTCTTGCTTTGAAGAATACTATATTTAAAATTACTATAGTTACACCACCTTTTGTTTTGGCTCTTACTCACATAATACAACTTTTTACATTCTTTGACTTTCAACTTTTCATATTTAAGGGGTGTCTCTTACAAGTAACATAGTGGATTCTCCCTGTCAATCTGACAATGTTTATTTATATACACACAATTACTACTCTATTTATTGGGCAATAATTCTCCATTATCTTCTGATGCTGTATATTCTGCAAGCAGAAGCTCTGACTACTCTTTATTCTATCTTTTCAAGGATCTTTGTAAAGTGAACAGCCTTGGATAATATAGTGTCCTCCTTGAGAGCAAAGGCAAGTTTGCTTACAGTTTTGGAAGACAGAAATAGTGTCCCCTGTGGAACTAAGAGAAAACATGCTTACTGTCAAGTAAAATAAAAGTAACATCTCCCTCTAGATCAAAAAGCAAGCATGATTATGTCCGGCCCGTGAGGCTCAGCGGTTGAGCGTTGACCCATGTACCAAGAGGTTGCTGGTTCAATTCCTGGTCAGGACACATGCCCAGGTTGTGGGCCCGATCCCTAGTCAAGGGGTATGCAGGAGGTGGCCAATCAATGTTCTCTCTCATTGATGTTTCTATCTCTCTCTCCCTCTCACTTCCTCTCTCTCTAAAATCAATAAAGAAAAAAAAAAGAAGAGCTGAAAGTCAGAGGCACCTTTCCTGTGTGAGGAGTGACGTTTCCTGAATGAGCGAGGTGACATTATCCTGTGTGACTGGGACTCAGAAAACTCATAAACACACATACACACACACACACACGGAAATACTCTAGCTACTGCTATTTTTGTGAGTCAGAAACTTTCTTTCATCTCTGACTAAGGAGTTTTATGTCTTCTGCTAGCATCCATGAAATTATATTAGACTAATTTGTTAGCTTTCAATTAGAGTAAAACTCAAACCCTTCACAGATCTTAGAACTTATGGTGACAAAGATGGAATGCTGACAGAGACATAGCTTTATGAAAGATGAAGAATGACAGCCTCATAGACCAAGTAAGAGGATTTGACAGAAGTACTGAGAATCAGTAGTGAACATGCTAAATATTGTCTTTTTTTTTAATCCTCACACGAGGACATTTTCCACTTTTGTTCAGATAGAGTGGGAGGGAGAGAGAGAGAAACATCAACGTGAGAGATACACATCGACTGGTTGCTTCCCGCACGACCCCGACCTGTGCTGGGGACGAACCACAACCAAGGTACATGCCCTTGAACAGAATCGAACCTGAGACTCATCAGTCCGTGGGCCAACACTCTTACCACTGAGTCAAACTGGCCAGGGCTGATTATTGTCTGTTAATGATGAAGAATTGGAAAGGTGGCTGCATGCTGAAGTAGACTTAAAGACAGAACCACAGAAGGTACCATGGTATGCATTAACTCTCCTCTAGGCAGATTTGTTAGACTTCCTAACAAATCTGACCATCAGCCTCTGATTTGCCCCGTGGTAACAGCTACTACTAAGATACATCCTGGTTGGACAGAGGATTCCTCCTGATTTCAGACAACAGTTACAGAGATGTACAACTATACTGAGTGTGAAAGGAGGAAAATTTATAACCACTATGGACATAAAGTGGTGACTAATTCGAAGTTTAGCTGACTTGTTTGGTTGATGATGGAGTAGAGTGCATAATTCCTTGTTAAGGTAAAATGGCAATAGCTGGGCTGTCTGCAGGCTGTAATGAAATTTATGGCACAGACTGATGGTATTTGATATGCTGTCCTGGACATTGACAAATCCTTCTTTTCTATCCTATTAGAACCCAAAGACAAAGACCAATTCTCATTCATGCTGTAAGGCCACAAATATGCATTTGCAATGCTCCCTAGGGGGTACCTAAACTCCTCTGCCATTTACTACAAGAGGTGGGTCAGCATTTGTTGTGATGACCACTACCCTCTGATGCCCAAAGCTTTCACTAATAGATGATATGCAGTTGGCTGGAGGGTCAGAAGTGTAATGGCTATGACTTTGGTGTTATCGCACCTGCATCAGTAAGGGTAACAGATGAAGCCTAACAAAGTCGGGAAGATAGGTTCACAATACCCAATCCTTCTGGCACTTAAGGAAAAATAGTTTTCTCCCTTCCCCCCAACCAAAAGGCAGCCTAGCATCACTTTGGGCTCTGAGTATTGGAGACATAGTTGACTCACTTGGACATTCTACTCGGTCTTTTACATCAGTTAACCCGCAGGGTGTGTAATCCGCAGACCTATACTGGAAGCTAATAAGCTAGCTGTGACACACTCCCTACAGAGTAGCACAAACCTAATGACCCATTTGAACTACAAGTCTCCACGGCTGACAATTTTGTGTGTTAGAGCCTCTGAAAAAGGGAGGCAGCCTCCACTCAAAAGTATATTAACTCCCTGAAACAGCTACCTTTGAAAAGCAACTCTTGGTTTACTACTGGCCTCCTGTCAAAACTGAAGCCCTGACCAATGGAGGCTTTGCTATTTTCATTTTGGGATGGATCAACTCAGACTCATAACTATTTGACAAGCCTTCTTTGTCAACTGGAAGAGGTAATATTTAAGCCACAGGTTATGTTCATAAGAGATTTTCAAGTGCTTAAAGAGACACCTCCAATAGATCAGACAGCTCTCAGAAGACTGGAAATCTCTATTAAATAAAGCTATTCTTGGTTACTCAGGGGAAATTTCTGGAGGGATAACTCACACATTATTTACACGCACTCTTAGGGCAGTTATCTCTACAATAAGAGTAATCCCATTAGAAAAGGTGATATAAAAATGTGTCCTTGACATTAGCTGAACTAATCAATGACACCACATCATCCCTGGAAAGCAGTCTGGTCAGCCTGTCACTGATCCAGCATTGTTATTTATGGATGACAGAATTGCCCAAAACTTCATCCTTGCAGGCCAAGGTAGAGTATATGCAATAGCTAATACCATCTATCAAACCTGGATTAATACCTCAGGCTAAGTGGAAAGGTCAATACAGAAACTCACAGAAAAAGCCATCTTGCTTTCTAAGGTAGACCCTAAGGGCCAAGGGATTTATTTAGCTGGCTGGGTCCAGGCCCTTGCCTGCATGGTTGCGGACAATATTGCAGGTAGCCTTATCCTGTTGCCTAGAGTCCTGTTGATAATCAGTTTTAATTAAATATTATATAAAACAAGTTGAATAAATTTAGTCCCAATCTTTGTTTATTAGATTAATCATGCTGGCAATAAATGTGTTATACTCATAGAAAAATTTGTCATTATGGCTCTTGAAACTGTGTCATGTTTTTGGTTTTGTACTATTTGCAGTCTGACAAAGATTTGCCCTCTATCACAAAATCTACGCAGGAATGGGGGGATAAATATTTTTGCGCATCTTAACGTTTGTTTTTTATTTGGCCCACATGCTTTATGTTCTTTCTTTCCTTTCCGGCTTTTTTTACTATTAATCAAATTTTTCCAAATTTATATACTTTTCACTCTTCTTTTACTGGTTATCGTAAACATCACAGCATCCATCCTTGATTTGCTTACAGCATAAAAGAAATGATTACATAACCAATTTCCCATTCATGGTAGCCCCTGAAAACCTCTAATTCTATTTGTAGCCTCTTTTGGAGAGCCAGTTGTCAATAACTGGTGAAACTGAAGATATACACAGTAGCAATACCCCTTCAATGTCTAAACCTAGGTCAACTTTTACAAATGTGCACAAGGAGGCATGTACACGTGCATTTGTTAGTTTACTGTCTGAAAGAGAGGAAACCTTGGAGGCAATTAATGATAGTGGATAAATAAACAGTGGTATGTTCATAAAACAGAATCCTGTAGCACAATTAAAATGCATTAAATAAATAGAGATCAATATGAATCTGACTAACATAATTTCAGATGAAAGTAATAGAAGAATATGTACAAAATGATACATGAAGTTTAGAAATAGACTGTATATGGATGGGAACATAAGCACTGAAAATGCACACACCTGTCGAAAGAATACACTCTATCTTTAGAAGAGTGGTTACCTATGGGGAGGTAGAAAAAGATGGGATAAGAGGGGGTTGCAGAAGTCTCACAAGGATTTATGTGTTTAAAAAAACTGATGCAATAAGGGCAATTTACTCATTTTAAAAATTGGAGCAAATGGTATTTAGGTATTTAAAATCTGAGAAAATACTGTTATTCCTCTACTTTCTCCTTTTGGAAATATTTTATAAATACATATAAAAAACTTTACATAAAAATTTCAAAATGAGTACAATGAGAAGAAAAGTTACCTGAAAGTGTAGTTGCCTCACTAGGTGTTAATATAAACTGATTTTCTATATATTTAGGCAAAAATTCAGTAGCTCCAATTGTTAGTAAAGATTCTGAAGATCTGGTCAGAGCTAGGCATAAAAACAGAGGAGTCTTCAAGAGAATCTGAAATAGAAATAAGTTACATATGGATTATTTTATTTTGTTAGCCAAAGAACAGATATCCCCACTTACATGTTAATAAGCAATCCACAAAAAGTTAGCCTTTCTCAATGTAAACTGAAAGAAAAAACAAAAAACTGTGTGTGTGTGTGTGTGTGTGTGTGTGTGTGTATCCAAACAGAAATTTAAAATTCACCAATATACACATACCATGAAAGACATGTAGGTTTGAGCCATTTTTACTTGTAATTTGATCTCCATACCACCTGTAATATTTATTTGTGACTGGCAGTTTGCCAGTACGATTAAGAAAAAATAGATATATTAACTAGGTGTTTAGAATTTCCCTTAACTAAATTTTTTTGTTAGCAAATACTTAAAAAAATTTTTTTTTTCTTTATTGGTTTTAGAGAGCGAGGAAGGTAGAGGGAAAGAAAGATTGAAACATCAATGAGAGAGAACATGGATTGGCCGCCTCTTGCATACCCCCCACAGGGAATTTGGCCCACAACCTAGGCATGTGCCCTGACTGGAAATTGAACTGGCGACCTCTGGGGCATGGGTTGATGCTCAACCACTGAGGACAATGGCCGGGCTCTTAGCAAATATTTTTATTTAACTACAAAATAGACAAAGAAAATTAAATAGCACTAAATGAAAATCACTAGGATTGCAGTCAAGATTCCGTAATATTTTAGTCCTGGGATTTCCACATACTAAAAAGTGGAGTCGTTTAAATTCTGCATTTTATCCAATTAACAATGGGTAGAGGACCTGAACAGACACTTCTCCCAAGAAGACATACAAATGGCCAACAGATATATGAAAAGAGGTTCAATTTCACTAGTTATTAGGAAAATGCAAATCAAAACTACAATGAGATACCACCTCATACCTGTTATCACAAGACCAGAGATAACAAGTGTTGGAGAGGTAGTGCAGATAAGGGAACCCTCATTCACTGCTGGTGGGAATGTAGACTGGTATAGCCACTATGGAAAATAGTATGGTAGTTCCTCAAAAATTTAAGAATAGAGTTATTATGTGACCTAGCAATCCCTCTTATGGATGGATATCTACCCGAAAAACTTGAAAATTTTTATTCACAAAGATATATGAACCTCTACATACATTGCAGAACTGTTAATGGTGTCCAAAACATGGAAACAACCAAAGGGTCCTTCAGTAGATGACTGGATAAAGAAGATGTGGTAAATACATACAATGAAATACTACTCAGCCATAAGAAAAGATGAAATACTGCCATTTGTGACAACATGGATGGACATTGAGAAAATTATGCCAAGCAAGCTAAGAACCATATGATTCACTCATATGTGGGATATAAAACTGAGACTCATAGACACAGACAATAGTATGGTGGTTCCAGAGTGAAGGGGGTGGTGGGGTAGTAAAGGGTAAAGAGGGTCAAATATATGATAACAGAAGATGATTTGACTTTGGGTGGTAGGTACACAATACGATATACAAATCATATATTATAGAAATCTACACTTGAAACCTATATAAACTTACTAACCAATATCACCCTAATAAATTTAATTTAAAAAATAAAGTATATTCTGCATTTCAGTGAATTTTTTGAACTTATTCAGAAACCTTACTAGGAAGTATAATGATGGTTTACTATTACTTATTATGCTATTACACCATACACAATAATTAATATAACTATAGATTACATTAAAATATTAACTTTCAAAGTAATCTCTGCATTTCCTGGATATGTATATATCTTGGGAAATATTTACCGGTGTTTCATGTTTGCATATTTTAAAATTAACTTAATATTTCTTTATCCAGCCCTAAACACTGTTTTTAAAACCTAACATATTCTGTATATTCACTAATTTGTGTTCTGAGTGCTATTTAACTTTACATAGCATAATACCACCATATTTATCTACTCCCATAGAGGTAAATGCTTAGGCTGACTTCAACATCCTATTGTCACAAACAAGGCTACATTAAACATTCCTGTGCATGTACCCTTAAGGACCTAGGAAACAGTGTTTGGAAGTATATATCACAGAAAGAATTTCTAGAGCATTAGAATTAGATGGAATACTTTATTCCATTATCTCAAGACTTTTTCTCCAGAGCGTATCAGTTTATATTCCCACTATAATGTAGGAGACTTGTGTTTTCTTCCGGTAGTAGCTTATACTTTCTAAAATTCATCAGAGCAATACTTCCAGATTTTTTCCACATCTCCTTCCAGATTTACCACTACCCTATCAAGAGACATTGAACATGAAAAGGTCTTTATGACTGCCTCAACAAAGCAAGTACAGTCCTGCGCCACTCAAATATGGGGATATGTTCTAATTTGTCAAGGGATTTGGTCATTATGCAAATATCGGAGAGCATTTATACAAACCTAGGTGGTATAGCCTACTACACACTTAAGCTGTATGGTATAGCCTATCCTTTTAGGCTACAAGCCTGTGCAAAACAGCAGAAGACTTAATCAAACACAAGATAAAATGAGGCAACCAAAAGACGAGGTAAACGCAAGACATACGAGGCTGCCGTTGGCATAACATAGCATACTGTTTTACAGCAAAATTTTTTAATAGACAAAAGCAGTACTCTCACAAATAATAAAAAAAAATATAGTATAGTAAATACATAAATCAGTAGCACAGTCATTTATTATCATTATCAAATACTAGGTACTGTACATAATTGTATGTGCTATATTTTTATACCACTGGCAGCACAGTGGGTTTGTTTACACCAGCATCCCAACAAACACATGAGAAATGCACTGTACTATGACATTACAATGGCTATGACATTACTAGGCAATATGAATTTTTCAGCTCCACTATCATCTTACAGGACCACCATCGTATATGCAGTCCATCTTTGACCAAAACATCTTTATGCAGCACGTGACTGTAATGATGCATGACTTCTGAAGTTGGGTCATAAAAGGACAATATTACTTCTGCTGGGAACACTCATTCTCTCAGGACTCTGGCTTATTACTCAGTCACCATATTGTGAGAAAGCCCAGAACAGATGAAAAGGCCATGTGTGGGTGGTCTAGCAAACAACCAGTATCAAAAGCCAATATTTGAGAGAAGAAGCTTGTGGATGATCCCAATTCCCAGACTTAGATCACTCCAGTTGACAAGTAGAGCTGAGAGGAACAAATCTTGTCCAAACTGAAGATTCATGATTAAAACAGATGTTCTATTATTTTAAGCCACTAAATTTTGGGGTAGTTTGTCATGTAAAAATAACTAGTACAGCCCACATAATCTCAGATACTTAATACTGTTAGCTGGCTTTCGAAATTTTGCCATGCTGACAAATATAAAGTAGTATAACAATGTTTTATTTTGTGTTTCTCTAATTTCAAAAGTCACTGAGCACTTCTTATAATTCTTAGCTAGGATTCTTTTGTGTGTGTAAACTGCCTATTTATATTTCTATTAGACTTTCTTAAATTCTGGTGTAGATTTTCTAAGAATTCTTTGTTTATTCTAAATAGTAATCGCTTGATAGATTTAGATATCTTGTCACCTACCTCTATGTCACAAGACATTTCTTTCATTTATAACATGAACTATGTCTGACCAATGTGGCTCAGTGGTTGAGCGTTGACCCATGCACCAAGAGGTCGCCAATTCGATTCCCGGTCAGGGTACATGCCCAAGTTTTGGGCCCAATCCCCAGTGGGGGGCATGCAGAAGTCAGCCAATCGATTTTCTCGCTCATCAATGTTTCTCTCTCTCCTTCTCACTTTCTCTCTCTCTAAAATCAATAAAGGAAAAAAAAATTTATAACATGAACTATGTTTTCTTCTAACCACATTTCATTAACCTAGACGTCACCTTTGTGCATTATATGAAGTACATATCCAACTTTATTTCTCCATATAGAGAAACAAATTTGTCATTGCATCTACTGAACAATTACCCTTATAGTGTTTCTTCTATCATATAGCACATTTTTATATGTATTAATCTATTAGGAGTATATTCTTCTGTTCCACTAGTCTATTTATCTATACTGAGGAAATGCTACACTGTTTTTACTTCTATGGCTTTGTAGCCTGTCTTAATATGTACTAAGACCAATGCTCTTTGTTTTCCCTATGCATAACCTTATTCTGCCATAATCATTTTAGAATCAATTTGCCATTTACTAAAAAAATAAAATTCTTGCCATAGTATTTATTAAATTGCATTGAATTCACAGATTATTTGAGAAAGAAATCATATATGAAAGTTGTCATTTCATCCATTAATATGGTATATCTTTCAACTTATCCTAGCCTTCTCGAACAGTTACATAAATTTTTCCATTTATTCATGAAGTCTTGAGCAACTCTGTTAAAATAGTTCCTGAATTATTTATAGTTTTGTGATTCCTTTTAACTTTATTATCTAATTTTAAAAATAGATGATTCTTGTTGAATATTTTTATTTGAATATTTGTTTTTTAATTTTATATTTATCTCATGTTGTGCATTCAGATATTGTTCAATTAATGGATTATAGCTCTTTTATAGTTCTTTCTATTTCACAACTATTAATTTATTCATAATTATTGAGAATTGAATATTAAGCACAGTTCTTACTCCAATGAAAGTTACAGCAGTATTCCATGATTCTATAGGAAATGGCAGTCTCATTAGATATAACTGTCAGAACAAGAAACAAAAACATCTAATTTTTGTCTTGGCTTTGCAACTGATTTTTGAAACAACAAACAAATCACAATCTCCACATATCTCACTTATGGGAAGTTTCATATAAAAGTAGACAGAGCAATGGCATTAGAAAGACATACACATGATACTCTTATATTCTTAACCTCAATTTAGCCGTGTGTGTGCATGTGTGTGTCCAAACGTGTCTGGAAAGTTTGCTCATCCTCTTTAAATTACTGGTTCATCATCTGTAAAATAGAAATGATAATATCTATATTCTGGTGATTATGAGAATTTAATACATGTAATAATTTAATACAACTTCTGGCACATAGAAGATGTCCAGTAAAGAATAAGCATCATTTTCATGATTTATTTTTTTTAAAAGAGGGTCACAATAGGTTAATAGATTTGTTGTTTGCAAATTTTAGTAAAAATTGAATCATTTGAAGGACATAAAACACAGATTGCCAGGTCCCACGTCCAGAGTTTCTGATTCAGTAGGTTTGGAGTGGGGTGCAAGAATTTGCATTTCTAACAAATTCTCAGATGATGATGATGATGATGATGATGATGATGATGATGTTGGTCTGGAAAAAACACACTGAGATGTGCTGCACTGGATAATGTTTGTGTTTAGGCTCTTTGGGATTAAAATGAACAGACTCATTGGTTAATTCAGTTGATGTGACTTATGTTACAAAGGAAAGTAACAAAGCTAAAACATTTTTTCAATGCTGAACAATTCATAAAGAAACAGAACATCGTTCAGTATAAAGCAGCAGCTTATCTTGTCTGTGCAACAGTGGGAATTTCACTGCTTGGTCTTGATTGCTTTAAAGGCTCATGAGGTTCACCTTCCTTCCATCAGTTTATTGTGTCTATGTCTACTTCTATTATAGCTGCTGACTATTCTCTCTCCATTTGCTTCTCTATCTCAAAGGCCTTTCTCATTCATTTTGTCAATTTAGCGAAGCTGTGTTGTTTGAGTTTCCCTCTCTTTCTCCTATTTATATTCTCCTAAGAAAGAAGACTTGACTAAATTAGTCAATTTATAGCAAGGCATTCCTATTGGCCATTGTTGTCAAGATACCATATTTAATTGGTTTTTAGGAAATCTAAAGATTGTGCCCAGGTGGTGTGGCTCAGTGGTTGAGCATACACCCATGCACCAAGAGGTCACCAGTTTGATTCCAGGTCAGGGCACATGCCCAGGTTGTGAGCCCAATCCCCAATGGGGGCATGCAGGAGGTGGCCAATCGATGTTTTCTCTCATTGATGTTTCTATCTCTCTTTCCCTCTTCCTTCTTCTCTCTCTAAAAGCAACAAAGAAAAAAAATTTTTTTTAAAGATTGCTCTCTTGAAATCAAGTGCTGATCCCAGACCTAGAGCATGGCAACTACTGCACAAGGAAACACTTCTAGGCACTTTTTCAGAAAGCATATACCTTGTTCATGGATTGGAAGAATTAACATCATTAAAATGTCCATACTACCCAAAGCAATCTATAGATTCAATACAATCCCCATTAAAATACCAACGACTTATTTCACAGAACTAGAACAATTACTTCTAAAGTTCATATAGAACCTAAAAAGACCCTGAATAGCCACAGCAATCTTGAAAAAGAAGGACAAAGTAGGAGGCATCACAGTATTGGATATCAGGTTATACTACAAAGCCACTGTAATCAATACAGCCTGGTACTGGCACAAGAACAGGCGTATAGATCTATGGAACAGAACAGAGAACCCAGAAATTGACCCAAGACATTATGCTCAATTAATATTTGACAAAGGTGGCAAGAGCATAGAAATGGAGAAAAGATACCCCCTTTAATAAATGGTGCTAGGAAAACTGGACAGCTACATGCAAAAAAATGAAGCTAGACCAATAACTTACATCATACACAAGAATAAACTCAAAATGGATAAAAGACTTAAATGTGACTCTTAAATCCATAGAAGAAAATGTATGCAACAAAATTTCAGACATCACACGCAGCAGAATTTTCACTGATACATCACCTAAGGCAACAGAAACAAAGGAAAAAATGAACACATGGGACTACATCAAACTCAAAAGCTTCTGCACAGCAAAAGAAACAAGCATCAAAATGGAAAGGGAACCCACTATATGGGAGCGCATAACTGCCAATGATACACCAGATAAGGGGTTAATCTCCAAAATATATAGAGTGCTCATACAACTCAACAAAAGGAAGACAAAGAACCCAATTAAAAAATGGGCAGAGGACCTAAATAGACACCTTTCCAAATAGGACATACAAATGGCCAAGAGACATATGAAGAAATGCTCAAGGTCACTAATTATCAGAGAGATGCAAATTAAAACAACAATGAGGTATCACCTCACACCTGTCAGAATGGCTGCCATCAACAAAGCATCAAACAACAAGTGCTGGCCAGGATGTGGAGAAAAGGGGACTCTAGTACACTGCTGGTGGCAACGCAGACTGGTGCAGCCACTATGGAAAACAGTATGGTGTTTCCTCAAAAAATTCAAAATTGAACTGCCATTTGACCCAGTGATCCCACTTCTAGGAATATACCCTAAGAAGACTGAAACACCAATCAGAAAGAATATATGTACCCCTATGTTCATAGCAGCACTATTTAGAATCAATAAGATCTGGAAACAGCCCAATTGTCCATCAATAGATGAGTGGATAAAAAAGCAGTGGTACATATACACAATGCAATACTATGCAGCTGTAAGAAAAAGAGACCTCTTATCCTTTGAGAGGACATGGAGGGACCTGGAGAGTATTATGCTAAGCGAAACAAGCCAGGCAGAGAAAGACAAATATCACATGATCTCACTTATTTGTGGAATATAATGAACAAAACAAACTGATGAACAAAATAGACCCAGAGACATAGAAGTAGGGTACAGTCTGACAAACTTCAGGAGAGGGCGTGGGGGTGGGGGGAGATAAACCACAGAACTTATATGCATGTATGCGTAACCAATGGACATAGACAACAATGCTGGGGATGGGGTGAGGGAAGGGGGATGGGGAGGAGGGTGTCAATGGGGGGAAAAGGAGAAACATCTGTAACAAAAATAAATTAATAAAAATATTTTTAAAATTAAATTAAAATAAAATAAAATCTTTTCACTCTCCTTTAAAAAAAAACATTTTTAGGATGAAAAAAAAAAAAAAAAGAATAAAATCTGAAGATCTTACCATGTGCCACTAGGACTTTCATTAACAAACCCAAATCTTTGCTGACTCAGTCAAGGGCTTTCCACATGAGCCTTTGGGCTTGTTATTTAATTAATGACCATTCTTCACGTGGCTATTCCTCCTCATGGTTTAAGCTCCCCATTTAAATGTTCCCTGTTCTGTGAAGCCTTCTTTCCCCCACATCTAAAGTAGGTTTCACATAGAAATTTCTCTACTGAGTTATTAATCAATTGTTGCTAATCTGTTTATTTGTTTTTTAATCTGAGACCCACACAACAGCATAAACTCCATTAAAGCATGAGTGTTAGTTACTATTGTATTTTCAATACCTAGCACAGTGATACTGCGCAATAAAAAAGATGAATAAGTAAAACTAAAATAACAAACTTAAATTGTATTACCATGTGCCAGTCACTGTTCCAAGCACCTTACATATATTAACACATTTAATTCTAAGCATATATATAAGGTATATATTATTATTATTATTTTATAGAGTAAAAACTAAGGCATATAAAATAATAATGTCCCCCAAATTATTTAAGGACCATTTTAAATGGTGGGTTTAACAATTCTTAAATTGCTCTCACTTAGAAATTAGGTGGGTATGGTTCGATCAGGTTGTAATAAAAAAACTTTTTAAAAGAATAACTAGTTATTCCTCTTAAATTATACACCAATTCTTATTTGATAAACTGGAAATAACAACTTTGCAAATTAGTGTTTACATAAAGCCCAGGGGGGCTTACAGCAAGGCAACCTCACTTTTGAGGATTGTTTTTCTTTTGGCTGCCTCTGGCAATGTGCTGGGATTATTGCAAAGTTATTTATGGTTTTCCTAACCTTCCTTCTCCCTGGGACAGGCACCTACTATGCACTAAATGTACAAGCCAATGACATGTGCAGAATCTACTCTGTAACTGTGCTTTCAGTTAGGGCAAGTAGAAAGATTTCTGATAAACTAGATCAGTGATTCTCCAATTGTAGTTCTAATTTCCAGAGTTTTTAAATGACTGTTGAAATTTTTCCTAGTCTCAACCACTGTGTTTTGGAGGTGAAGATTTTCCAAGCTCCTCACTATAACATTCTAGAAGTCACACCTTCTTAAAAGTTTTAAAAGAATTAAGATATCTTCTAGTTATCGACTCAGACAAGTATCAGTCAGAAGTCTAAGACTGTTAACAAGGCATTCTATTTTTCTGGTATCATGATAATCATCATAGCACTCTTTTCCAAGAGAGAGGTATTAGAATTGGCTTGATTTGGTTTCTTCTATGGCAGTTATCTTTAAAAGACTAAAAGCATTCATGTTTAAATTTTCTGAAAAGTGTTTTTAACAATTGTATCTTGATTTTTAACAATATCAAAGGGGTTATACCTAATTTATTTCTGTATACTTAAAATATACACATGAAATATTTTGGTAAAAGTTAAAATTAAATAAAAATATGAATAAAATATAATCCATTACTAGAAAGGTTTCATGATTTGATAAAAAGATAAAACACCTTTGTGTTTGAATGAAAACGAGTAAAAAAAATGTTTGATTTTATACAACATATCTATTCATTTTAAAAAGAATTAGACTAATACAATAAAAAGCATTATGTATATATTTATCCATATATACATGTTATGTTATGCTATAATATTTTGCACAAATATCTATGAAAGCATTAAAAGAAAAACTCATTAAGGTAAGATCTGACAAAGAGTTTTTTTTTCCAATGGAGAAGAGAAAGAACATTTGAAATACAGAGATTAGCATTTAAAAGGTACAGAACTGTAAAAGTACCTCACGTATCCATGAAAAAGCAAGTAGCTGGAATGTGGGGGAGATAGGGATACAATTCTGAAATGAGGTAGGAAAATTCAGTTGATGCCATTGTGAAGGGTATTCAAAGTCCCACTAAAATACTGTGAAATTCATCTACCAAGTAATCTGGAAAATGACTTGATAAAATCTGCATGTGAGAAATGTAAGTCTACATGCAAACTAAAGGATAAAATTGTGAACAGAAGAGAAAACAATTTGAATGTAGAAGCATTGTTTAGATGTTGCGTGTTTTTAACCCCACTATGTCGATATTGTATGCCTGCTTCTCACCTAGAGAAACAGTTCTTCTCCATTTGACATGAGATTAGATATTTTCAATAAAATACGATGTTTGTGAGAATATTTGTTAACTTCCAGAGTTCTCTTCTAAGTCATTTAAACATAATAAGAAGATTTATAATGTTAATACCTGTATTTCAGCAGGAAAAAAAATAAACACAAAATAATATAAAAGAAATAGAAGAAGGAAACTACTTAGTACCAGTCTCTGACACTAGTCAAGTTCTTGGCAATGCTTTTTATCTGGGTCTTATTTTCCATTATCCATAAAATGAAGAGGTTAATTAAGACTTCAAATGTTCCACTCAGATTTAAGTTGAACACTTTATGGTTATTTTCTTACATCCACTATTAGAAAACTGTACAAGTCAACTTAATTGGCTTGTTCATGTAAAATATTTTACTTTACCCAAACAGAAGCAAATAAATCTTTGATACTAGTTCCAAATTCCCGATCTTTATACACGCTATCTAACAAATGAGGCATCTTCTGTTTCCCAGCTTTTATCCTTGCTGAACCTATAAGTTAACAAGCAAAAGAGTTTTATGACATGTTCAAATAACTAAAACACATACATAAACATACATACACATCCTAATAAACCTAGTTTGCTTGGAATGTCAAGTGAGCTATTTTTGAACAAGCTAAAGTCAATCTAATTAAATAAAAGGTAAATTCTTCTAACAATGTTGTCCTAAAGAATCTTATGTTATAATGAAAGTTGTCTGTGTCTGTACTGTGTAATAGCTTAGCCATTAAACACTTGAAATGTAGCTCCTATGACTGAGTAGATGGATTTCTAATTTAATTTAGTTTAAAATTTAAATAGCCACATGTGCCAAGTTACTACAGTATTTGACAGCAGAGTCCTGAAATATAAGAGTCACCTTTAATGTTACTAAAATGGTTTGTGCCAATGTAATGCATTGCCATTAAAAGAATTTTTGATTTCTCTAATGTTACATGTATTTGTTAGTGTTTTTAAAAGAGTTTCAATAGTTATTATTTTATCTTAAAACAATTCTATGAGGTAGTACATATATTAAATAATGTGCTTAGATGTAAATGTGCTTCCTTCTTTAAGAAAACTTATGAAGTGTAGACATAAAGCATTTTTAAAAATAAATGACAAGGAACAAAAATATGTGTAAATGGAAGTCTGGTACAAAAATAAAATGTTATCTGGCCACATGAAGCTTCATTTGTTCGAATAATACTCATATTTGTTGAAGTAATATTTATATTTGTTCAAATAATAATCACATATTTCTGTATCTTCATGACAGAGAGAAATGTAGTTCAAGCATATTCTGAGAATGGAGGAGGAGGCTGGGATGAGGAACCTACTGTACTTTAATTTAATTAATTGTATCATGATAGTCACCTTTCATATGCTGTGGAAAGCATGAAAGTGGTATTAATGTGGACCATGCAATAACTGAGACACAAACAAAACGAATCCACCAGGTCTGCAGCCAGTGTTCATGCTGGTTTCCAGTATTATGACGGTGTCCAACGCTTTAATAGAGAAAAATGAAATATTTCAAGTTTGTGTATTTTATTATAAACAAAACCATAATCAAAAGAGAAAGAAAAAGAGAGAGAAATGAAACATTTTTCTGTTACTGCGTCCCTGTTGCTTGTTTTGCTGAGAGTATGTGGTTGTGAGTCCTTCAATTACACAGTTCCCTTTTGTCCTGTAGAATCGTAAATGTTTTCCCTTTCCTTCTCCCCTGTCCACTCAGGTGATTCTTTGAAGAGGAATTCTTTGATCTTTTTAAACTTTTTTCTCTAACATAAGCTATGCACTTGGAAGACTATCCCTTTAAATCTCACCTCTCTTGAAAATCATTCCTACCCCTTTAAATCATGCACCTAGACCTTTAGTGAAAACCTCCACTTTAAGTTGCACAACTAATCCTCTAAATCACATTTATTATAAAATATCTTTCCTATGGTCCCTTCTCTGAACTCTCAGACTAAGAGTGAATTACCCTTCCAGTGGTCTACCTAATCTTCCTTCGGACCCTTTATTAGCCATTATCTTTTCTCTGACCTGCAATTTTTCCTGTTCCACCTTTGTAAACCACAAAGCCTCACAGTGGGCAGAGTGGGATGGGAATGTGAAGGATCCTGTGCTGGGATTTTTTAAATTTTCTCTTTTCATTCACATTTATTTTACAATTTCAGCATTCTTTGTCTTCAGTAATACTGGGGCTGTGATTTGTGTGGAGAATTTTCAGAATTGTGAAGTTATTTTGTATCATTTAGAGAGGAGATTTAGGGAAGTTGATTACTACACAGCTGCCATTGTCTTCCATTTCACACACATTAACACCTTGTCCAACCAGCCATGGTGGGGAAATGCCCACATCCCCAGCAACCACAGTTCTGGAGGTGCTAGTTTCTCTCACAGGTGACTCTACTGCCAACAGACACCTGATCAGTAGCTTACTTCCAGGCCTGTTCTCTCACAGAATGTGGAGAATACCAGTTTTATTGACGGGCCAACTCCTTCCCCATTGCTACATTATTCAGGGATACCAGCCCCAAAGTGCAATGACACAGGGTTGCAATCTTGATTTCCATTATCCAGTAGGCACAGGCTATGCCTAGAAAGTTTTGATTCCAGATTGCCACTAGAGGTACAAATTTCCTCGTTGTTTATAATTTCCAGAAGTGTTCTTTTTTTAGCTTTTGAACCTAGCTATATATTCTAACTATATGCATTTTATTACAAATAATATGATTATTACATTTGTGTAATTGAGTACCTAAAAATTCAGAAAAATGAACTTAAAAAACTACAAGTATAAGCAATGAATTTAATAGAATAACATATACATAAGACAAACTTAGAAATCAACATTTCCTCCTACTAAAAATAAATGATTAGTAAAGGTAATAATACACAGATTCCATGCACAACATGAAATCAGTGAAAATACATAAAATCAGTAGGAATAAGCTAAATAGGATATCTTCAATAAATAAAATCATAAAATTTTAGTGAAGGGCATAAAAGAAATGCAGAGAAAATAGAGCAACATACCATATTCATACATGGAAAGAAAACAGTTATTCCCATTTTGACAAATAAATGCAAGTATTTCAAATCAAAATGCTTTGATTGTAACCTGCGGTTATCAAATTTATCTGGAAAATAATTTTGCAAAATCAGTCCCTGATTTTTTTTTTTATCCTTGCTCGAGGACATTTTTGCATTCATCTTCAGATAGAGCAGGGGAGAGAGAGAGGGAAGGAGAGAGAGAAACATCTATGTGAGAGAGACACATCGAGTGGTTGCCAGTCACACGACCCCAACCGCGGCAGGGGACAAACTGCAACCAAGGAATGTGTCCTTAGTGGAAACCGAACCTGGGACTCTCTGGTCCGCAGGCTGACCTTCTAACCACTGAGCCAAACTGGGCAGGGCACAGTCCCTGATTTTTAATGAATAATAATGAACAGGGACTTATTCATCCAAATATCAAATTATATGATAAAGTTTTTTATTAGTAGTTAGTAGTAACTACTACTACTACTAGTAAAGTTTTTTTATTTAGTAGTTATATATAGTTAACTTAGTTATTTTACTTATTTAGTTATTAAAACATTGTAGTATTGGCATTAGGTACAACAATATATCAGAAAATGGATTAGATAGATGAGAGGAAAAAACTCATTTACATGAAAATTTAATTTATGATAAAGATGGTATTTAATCATTAAAAAATAAATTAATTTTTAAAAATGAAATGATCCAAAGTATCACTAGTACAATTAGATATCCCTTTGAGAGAAAAATAGAATCTTGGCCCATGTCTCATATTATATGCAAAAATAAATTGAAATTGAAAGTTAAAGTTAAACACAACAAAAACCAGACAAGGACACTAGGAAAATAGAAAATTACAGGCAAATATCCCTGATGAAGCTAGACACAGAATCCTCAACAGGGTATTAGCAGACCTAATGTTTACTGTTTAAACAAAACATTAAAAGGATCATACACCGTAATAAAGTGGGATTTATTCCAGAAATGCAAGCATGGGTCAACGTCCAAAATCAATGTGATATACCACATTAACAAAATAAAAGATAAAAATCATAGGATCATGTTAATTGATGTCGAAAAGCATTTGACAAAATCCAAAATCCATTCATGATAAAAACTCTCAACAAAAGTAGGTATAGATGAAACATACTCAACATAATAAAGGCCGTATGTGACAAGTTCATAGCTAACATTATATTCAATGGCAAAAAATGGAACCTTTTCCTCTAAGATCAAGAATAAAACCAGAATGCCCAATCTCTGCACTTTTCTTCAACACAGCACTGGAAGTACTAGACAAAGTGATTAGGTAAAAAACAGAAAAGAAGAAGGGAAGGGAGGGGAGGGGAGGGGAGGGGAGGGGAGGGGAGGGAACAGATAAATGGCATCCAAATCAGAAAGAAGTAAAATTATCTCTGTTTGAAGATGATATAATACTATATATAGAAACCCCTAAAGACTCCACAAGAAAACTGTTAATGGCACCAAACCATGACACCATTCTATTAAACCAGCTATATCTGGATAATGAGGGCACCAGTAAGACCAGTGAATTCTGGAGTTATTATACTGTCACACTTCCTTTGTCTTATCACATGTTCCTTAGTTAGAGACCATATTGTGTGAGAATTCACAGGGATGAATATGGCATCTCTAAGTCTTTGAATGGTGGTGCTAGCAGAATCACTGTAGGCAGATGTTGTGGATTGAAAGTGTGTGTACCACCAAATTCATATGTTGAGATACTAACCCCTAATGTATTGGAGGGAGGGGTCATTGGGAGGTGATTGAATCATGAAAATGGAGCACATATAAATGTGATTAATGATCTTATAAAAGAGAGCCCAGCATGGCCAGTGTGGCTCAGTGGTTGAGCATCGACCCATGCACCAAGAGGTCACCAGTTTGATTCCCGGTCAGGGCACATGCCCAGGTTGTGACCCCATACTCAGTGGGGGGCATGTAGGAGGTGGCCAATCGATGTTTCTCTCTCCCTCTCCCTTCCTCTCTCTCTGAGATCAATAAAGAAAAAAAAGAAAAAAGAAACTATATTAGAAAAAAATTAAAATTTAAAAAAATGTATTAAAAAAGAAAGGAGAGAGCCCAGAGAGCTTTCTTGCCCCTTCAGCCATGTAAGGACATAGGGAGAAGTTGGCTGTCCATGAACCAGGAAGCAGGACCTAATCAGACGTCACATTTAATGACACCTGGATCTTGGACTTCCAAGCTTCCAGAACTGTGAGAAATAAATTTCTGTTGTTTATAAACCCAATCTATATTTTTGTTATAGTAGCCTGAAAGGACTAAGATAGAGAAGAAAAATTCTTGCCTAGGATATGTATCTTTTCCTGTGAAAACAAATCTCCTCTTGGTTAAAAGAGAGCCTGTATAATCACACTTTTGACAGCTTGTCTCCCAATGAATGTTCCATATAAGGGACTCACAGTTGACCTCTACTGTTGAGAAGTTGAATACTCATTAATAGTAATACACATTTGCTGATAAATATTCATGATGAGAAATTGTCCTTAGTGTGAGTAAGTACATGTGATTGCACTCACACAAAGTCACCATTAATGTCACCACGGTCACTTTTCACATGGGCTTTCTGAGGAAGAACCAGTGTAATTAAAAAAGAGAGAGAAGCTGACTGAAATAAACAGGAGGGGTCATTTTGTCCAACTGATTAAAGCATATACTTCTTCCAAACTATATATCCTCTTCATGAGCCAGTTCCCAGAGGTCCACCCACATATTCTACTTGTTATTTAGTTTCTAATCTTGTTCTAAATCTCTGGCTACCCAACTATAAATCAGTATACATTTATACCTCAGGCCATTCATCCTTCTATGCTAAGTGGACAAGCAGTCTAAAGTTCTACTCACTAGGATTTCCCTTATTTCAAGGCCACTGTTGAGTGGAGCCATAATGTAATGACCATCCTCTTTCCTCATCTCATGACAGGACTTAATATTCATACATTCACATGTTTCCTTTTCCCTGGGAATGTTCTCTAGTATTGTTAAAATAAGTCATATGACCCAGAAGTCTTAAAAGCACTTTTGTCACCTGAATGATTAAATACTTCAATTCCTTATTTTTCTAGTCTTTCCCTCCCCTGGACTTAATCTCATTCCACAACCTGTGATTATTTTAGTAACTATGTCCAATGTACCCCCGGCAAGGAGATTATTTGTGCATTTAAATATGCAACCTAGTTCTGAAATCCTATTGTTACTTCTGATAGTATTTTTAGTATCAGTGAGGATACTGGTTGGAAATACATGGTACACACATACTAGATCATTTGAAGAGAGACTTACGAAAGTATTTCTAGTGGGGTGGACAGAGTTTAGGAAAATGAACAAGGCATATAACAAAATTCTGGGGCTAAGAACAGTACCAAGTGGAACTTTACATAATAAACGGAGAGGGCAGCCTAAAAGCAGCCATGGCCTTTAGAATAGTGACACAGCCAATGTGGATACTATGCCCTCAGGAAAGGAGCTGGGAGGATAAATGCCTGAGCCTAAATATGTTCCTGCCTTCTCATCTGCCATTGTCTATCACTGGCCAAATACAAATAAAATCCAGAGTTTAGGGGATTATGTTAAGGTTTTCAATACAGGTCAGTCTCCTGGGGTAGAAAAGACATTAGAGAAGGTTTCAGAAAGATGAAGAGGGAACTTACAGAGTCAAACAAAATATATGAAACACACAGTTTATTCTCTAATGCCTTATATATCCCTCTTGATGACATTTGTCTGGCAGCTACCAAACCTTCACACTAGTCTGGTTAGAACCCAGATGAGCTAGCAGGAGAGCTAGCAGCAGAACTTCCAGGTAGTATATCTAGAAAAATATAACTGTGAAATTACTTGGCTAGTTGGCAATAAATAAGAGGAAATAGTCGGCTTCTGTATTTCATTTTTAATTAGTTCTACCTTTATATAAACCCAGAGTTTCAGAAATGGAGGGCAGACCTCTCTGTTTTCTTATAGTGGCAGAATATCAGAAAATCTCCTTCATTAACTCTATCATATCAATAAGAGAACTAAAGAAAGCAAGGTGAAGTCACTTAGGTGCTACTTCCCAATACATAATTAAACACAGCTTTAAAAATGCATATTTATATAACAGAAGGAAGCAAATAATAATGATTAGAGTAGATACTTAAGAAATATAGAATAGAAAACCAATAGAAAAAAATCAACAAATAAATTGATTTGATTTAAATCAACAAAATTTAAAAATCCTTAGCTAAACTAGAAAAAAAGAGAGAAGACTCAAATAACAGAAATGAAAGAGACATTATAACTGATGCCACAGAAATAAAAAGAATTATAAGAAACTACTATGAACAATTTCATGCCAACAAACTGGATAACCTAGAAGAAACAGATAAATTTCTAGAAGAATAAAACCTATCAAGACTGAATCATGAAGAAATAAATATCTGAACAGACATGTAACTAGGAGATTACATCATTAATCAAAAACCTCCCAACAAAGAAAAATCTCAGGACCAGATGGCTTCACTGGAGAATACTACCAAACATTTAAAGAAAAATTAACACCACTCTTTCTCAAACATTTCCAAAAATTTACAGAGGAAGGAACACCGCCATACTCATTCTACGAGACCAGCATTATCAACCTGGTAACAAAATCAGACAAAGATACTACAAAAGAAGAAAACTACAGGCTAATATCCCTGATGAATAGTGATGCAAAAATCATAAACAAAATACTAGCAAAGTGAATTCAACTACATATTAAAAAGATTATATATCATAAACCACAGAACTTATATGCATGTACGCATAACTGATGGACATGGACAACAAAGCTGGGGATGGTGTAGGGGGGATGGGGAGGAGGATGTCAATGGGGGAAAAAGGAGAAACATCTGTAACAAAAATAAATTAATAAAACAAAACAAAAGAAAAAAAAGATTATATATCATGACCAAGTGAGATTTACTCCTGGAATGAAAGGATGGCTCAATATATGAAAAGCAACTAATCGAGTACACCACATTAGTAGAATGCAGGACAAAAACCACATGATCATTTCAATTGATACAGAAAAAGTATTCGACAAAGTTCAATACCCTTTTATTATCAAAGCACTCAACAAACTGGGAAGGAAATTACCCCAACATAATAAAAGCAATATACAAAGAGCTCACCCCTAACATCACTCTCAATGGTGAAAAACTGAACTCTCTCTCTGAAATCAGGAACGATTCAAAGATGCCAATTTTAACCACTTCTATTCAACATAATATTGGAAATTCTAGCCAGAATATTAGGCATAAAAAGAAATAAAAAGCATCCAAATTGGAGAAAAAAAAGTAAATATATCTCTGTTTGCAGATGACATAAATCTTATATTTAGAAAATCCAAAGGATTCCACACAAAAACCTATTAGAACTGATAAATGAATACGACAGATTTGGGACATAAAAATTCAACACAAAAATCAAGTGTGTTTCTATGTACTAACAATAACAATGTGTGAAAGCTGAAAAATTTGTATTCTGAATAATACAAAACATTGCTGGAAAAAAAGAGATGTAAACAAATGGAAAAACATTCATGTTAATAGATTTGAAGACATAATATTGTTAAAATGCCCTTATTACCCAAAGTAATCTATAGGTTCAATGCAATCACTATCGAAATATTAATGAAAAATTTTGCAGAAAATGAAAAAAAATTCTACAAATTTATATGGAATTTCAAAGGACCCCAAATAGCTAAAACAATCTATATTAAAAACAAAGTTGCAGGCATCACAGTTCTTGATTGCAAAATATATTACAAAGCTACACTAAACAAAAACAGTATGGTACTGTTATAAAAATATATAGACTATGTAATAGAATAATGAGCCTAGAAATAAACTCTTATAAATATAATCAAATGATGTTTGACAAGGGTGACAAGAACATACAATGGAGAAAGGATAGTCTCTTCAACAAATGGTGCTTGAAAAGCTAGATACCTACATGCAAAATAATGAAGTTGAACCCTTATGACATATACAAAAAATAACTCAAAATGGATTAAAGATCTGAACATCAGACTAAAAACAAAACATAGAGGGAAAGCTTCATGACATTTGATTTAGCAATGATTTCTTGATATGACAGCAAAATCACAAGGGAAAATAACAAAATTAAGACAAATGGAACTATATTGAACTTAAAAACTACACAGCACTTCTCTGATGATTAGTGACATTGAACATCTTTTCATATGTCTATTGGCCATCTGTATGTCTTCTCTCGAAAAGTGTTTATTCAGGTCCTTTGCCCATGTTTTAGCTGGATTGTTTGTTTTATTGATGTTGAGTTGTATAAATTCTTTATAACTATTGGATATTAACCCCTTATCAGATGTATTATTGGCAAGTATGTTCTCCCATTCAGTGGGTTGTCTTTTCAATTTGTTGATGGTTTCCTTTGCTGTGAAAAAGCTTTTTAGTTTGATGTAGTCCCATTTGTTTATTTTTTCTTTTTATTCCCTTGCCTAAGAAAATATGTGAGAAAAAATATTGCTACAAGAAATGTCCAAACCCAAAAAACAATGTACAGGTGATGTATTATGGAGTTGTACACTTGAAACCTGTATAATTTTATTAACCAATGTTATCCCAATAGATTCAATAAAAAATAAAATAAATAAAAACTACACAGCGAAGAAAACAATCAAGAGAGTGAAAAGGCAAACTGTGGAATGGAAGAAAATATTTGCAATTGTGTGTCTGATAAGTGGCTAATATCCAGAATATATTTTTAAAACTTCTTTAATTCAACAACAACAAAATCTGATTTTAAAATGGGCAAAAAACTTGAATACACATTTCTCCAAAGAAAACATACAGATGGCCAACAAGTATATGAAAAGATGTGCAATATCATTAATCATTAGGGAAATGAAAATAAAACCACAATAAAATATCAATGTATACCTCTTAGGATGGCTGTTACCAAGAAACAAAACAAAACAGAAAATAACAAGTATTGGCAAAGATGTTGAGAAATTGGAAACCTCGTGCACTACTGGATGGAATGTAAAATGGTGCAGCTACTATGGATAATAGTATGGAAGTTCCTTAAAAAGAAAAAAGAAAAATCACATTTCTGCCCTGTCCGGTGTGGTTCAGACGGTTGGAGTGTCCTCCAGTACACCAAAAGGCCCAGGTTCGATTCCTCGTCAGGACATATACCTAGGTTGCAGGTTCGATCCTGATTGGGCACATTCAAGACACAACCAATGGATGTTTCTCTCTCATAGAGATGTTTCTCTCTCGCGCTCTCTTTCCATCCTCTCTCTAAAAAAAAAAAAAAAAAAATCAATAAGCATATCCTCAGGTGAGGATTTTTTAAAAATCTCATTTCTGGTATATACCCAAAAGGATTAAAAATAGAATCTCAAAGAGATATTTGCACACCTATGTACATTACACAATTATTCACAATAGCCACAAGTTGGAATTAAACCAAATGTCCATTGACAGAAGAATGGATAAAGAAAATGTGATATATATACATGCAATGCAATATTATTTAGCTTTTAAAAAGAAGAAAATACTGTCATATGCTACAATATAGATGAACCTTAAGGACATTATGCTAAGTGAAATAAGTCAGTCACAGAAAAGAAAAATACTGCTTAATTCCACTTATATGAGATACCTAAAGTAGTCAAACTCTTAGAAACAGAAAGTAGCATGGTGACTGCCAGGGGCTGGGGTGAAAGGGAAAAAGAGAAATTGTTGTTTAGTGGATGCAGAGATTCAGTTTAGCAAGATAAAAAAGTTCTAGATACCTGTTGCACAACAGTGTGAATATAATTAAGACTACCGTACTGTACAGTTAAGAATGGTTAGGATGATAGTTTATGTTACATGGTTTTTACCACAATTAAAAAAAAACTAGATTCAGAATTACTAGTGAGGTTGTCATTATAAATGGTGTTTTTAAAATCATACTTCAAGCATTGACAGTGAAAATGTACATTTTAGATGTATTCAAACGTACATATATATGTGCGTATCAGCCACATTTACATACATTTTTAAACTATGGTTATTAAAAATTAAATGTATATATATAAGCTAAAGTATCTATCCAATAAATATTTTACACAATGTAGACAAAAAAAGAAAGAAAATGGCTTACCTTTCATTAGAAGGATGGTTCTCAGAGGTCTTAATTAGGGGTGCTCCTATCGCATAACCCAAAGCATATCCAATTGTTACTGAAGCATCCATAAAACCTATAAAATACATATTGAACATCAAACTACCATATAAGCCAGCTTTGTCACAAGATATTAAAAGTCACGTCATTAAAATGGATTTCCTTTGAAAGCTTCATAGGTTACTTTATTAATCAGGGTTCTCCAGAGAAACAGAACAAATAGGATTTACGTGTGTGTGTGTGAGAGAGTGAAATGATTTCTGAACTATATTTTATTCACAGGCAACTATCTCCTGGTTTTCTGATCAATATCTCTTAGTAGGAAAGGTTTTTTTTTTCCACTTTTTTCTTTATTATTTTATTGTTACACTATTACAAATAAGATATTTAGAGAGCGAGGGTTTAAGGAATTGGTTTATGCAATTGCGGGGCTGGCAAGTCGAAATTTGTATGACAGGCTGGCAGGTTGAAAATCCACATAAGAGTCAATGTTACAGTCTTAAGTCTATAAGTCTGAAGTCCATAGGGCAGGATAGCTGGCTAGAAAAACTCAGGCAGAATTTCTCTCTGTTACTGGAGATAGATTTCCTTCTTTGGGAAACCTCAGTCTTTATTCTAAAGGGCTTCAACTGATTGGATGAGGTTCACCCACATTATGGAGGGTAATCTGCTTTACTCAAAGTCTACTGATTGTAAATGTTAGTCACATCTGAAAAATATCACAGAAACATCTAGACTTGACCAAACAGCTGGTTGCCATTACACATAAAATTAACATCATACATATTATCCAATGTATGTATTAGAGAAACTCAGATAATTTAATTATATAATTCACTGTACCTTATTTAATATATATATTCAATATAGTATAAATAAATATATGTATATTTAATATAAATTCAATATACCTTATTTCACTTTAATTTGTGGTACTAAAACAAGATTATACTTTATAATGATACATTATCGTCACCTTTGCATCTTTTATCTTAGCTGCCAGAGTGGCAACAAGTGACAATAAAGTAGGCTTCTCTCTGCAGTGTATAGATGTGTGTGTTAATTGCTATTCAGTAGAACTAAAAGTAAAACAAACTTATTTGTTTTTATCCTCAGCTAAGACTAGGTAAATCACTGCAAACATTATTTTCTAAAAGCAAACATATATGTGAATATCATCTATTTTAGTTTACTGGCATGACTTCCCTTACCTCTGGTGGAAAAAATATTATTTTGATGTAAAATGCTATTTTCTTTTAAGTCACCTTGACAATAAGTATAGAAAAATAACTTTTACTTTTTCAAAAATTATAGTTAGATAACACTGTACAAATAGATTATCTACAAGGACTAGAAGCTATTGCAATATAAGGAAGTACAGATTATTCTGAGATACACACCAGGGTTACTTATTATAGGATACATTAGCATAAAACACTGTAAATTAAGGATACTACACTGTAGTTAATTAAATAGCATATAATTTCTCTACTTGAAGAGATGAACAAGATTGTTTGCATTAACTTCAAAATATCAGAGCCTCCCAAAAAGACTAAGTAAGTTAATGTATGCAAAGAACTTAGTATAATGATGACCATTTAGCACCACACTGAATCTAGTACTGAAGAGACATAAAATAATGTTTCTTTCCCCCTATGGACATGATGGCAGCAACTTTCCACACATACCCCCAAAGTTTAAACATACCACTAATCAAGAAATTGAATCTGGTAATTTTGTCTTTTTCTTCTAGAGGAATGAACTACAGCCTATATAATTTGATATGACATATTGTGTGTGTGTGTGTGTGTGTGTGTGTGTGTGTGTGTGTGTGTATGGGAAAAGTATAGTTTTTATTACTTAAGAATGCATTTTTCTTATTGTTCTACATCTTTTCAGGTAGCCTTCTGATGACTTGTCTACAATTCCAAATCTCAAGCAGCTCTTCAGAATTAAGTTGCTCAATGTGATTTTGAAGTTAAGCATACCAATTACCATTTATTACAATGTTATTATAAGAGCCAAAAATTAGCATTTGTATTTCAGTTTAGATTGCACACCAAAATATAGAAGCTTAATAAAAATTCAGATTGGGTAAATCATATTAGAAAAAAAAAACTTGCCTAGATAAATACCAACTGTGTGTATGCCAACATTGTCATCAAGAAAGCTTATTACAAGGACATAAAGAGGCACTCCTGCTATTCCCTGCACAGTCTGCCCAAGGATGAAGAAAAATACATATGTTGGGTGGGATGGTAAGGATTTCATGCAAGCTTTGATAGTCTTCTGTTCTTCGCAAATATCTTTTGAAAAGATAATTTTAATTTTTTGTTAAATGAGTCAAAACTTAAACATACAACAAATATACAGTATTTTTATGAAATATTTCACCTTTTCAAGCTATTTCCACCATTTACTTTTTTCCTTTAGTTAAGATTTCATTTACATTGAATGTAGTAGTTCTACAATCAATCATTGTGCTTTCAGAAAAATACAATGATAAAAGAATCTAGTAATTTTGTGGGAATACTGAACAAGATGCAAAGATTATAAACCAAATAAAAATGCAAATGTATGACTATATATTTATATATACACACGTATTGGCATAGGTAAATATGCATATCTTAAATTTGTCATCTGGTAACTCTGACTTTTGACCTAGGATAAAAGTATCTCTAATATTAGTTTTAGATTGTCTGAATTATTCAATCAAGATTACCTTCGGAGTTCTGTTCTATATCCACTTCATCAGCACTCTTCACAATAAGTTTGTGTCACTCTGATTAAATAATTTCTCATTTTATACCCACTAACTTCTAGAATATAGGTTCATAAGGACCAGACATTTTACCAGTGATTTTCAACTGCTGTGCCATAAGAATTTTTAAAATGTGCAGTACCTGATTACTTACTTAGGGGTACTGACCTCTTTTCCCTTAGATTGTCAAATTTAAAAAATGACAACAGCCAACACAGCAATAGTTGTCCAGTGTGAATGAATAAAAATTATATCTATTTTTTGTCAGATTGGCAAAAATTATATTTTTTGGAGCGCCACAGAATTTTAGTAATTAGTTTACATGTGGCATGAGATGACAAAGGCTGAAATAATCACTGTATTATACAATAAAACTTTTTGTTAGTCATTATATAATAATCTACTAAATTTTAAATTTCTTTAGGGGACAGTTTATTTTAAGCATTTTTTATTCACATGGTGGTAAAACAACAGTAAATAAATGTTTGCTGGAATTACATTTGTTATTAGCTTGGTAGACACAAACAATGATATTAGATCATTCTGATTGTGTACATTGGATTGGAATTTAACAAATGCTCTGAAAATATTATTGTGAAAAATTGGTTATTGTGTAGTTTGCAAAATAGTACACTAATGAAAAATTTCAGCTGGTTCAGTATTCATATGGAATATTTGAATCCATGTTAAATAGGAGGAGGTCTCTAAAATTGTGATCCAAACTACTTGATGATTTAATTTCATGTAGACATATCAGTATCAATGAGATATTTCCAACACTCTGGCCTCTTAGTTCCTTGCACTGCTTTCCTCCCATGTACTTGTACTCCACTTACCTTAGTTACCGAATATAAACTTTCAAAAACAATGAACTACAAAACTTCCTTAATTGCAATTTCAAGTATCCTACAAACATCTTTACCTTTCTAGCTCACTCCTCCTAGTAACCCAATCGCAACAATCCCTAAAACCCACCAGGACCTATGCAATCCATTGGTCCTGCTTTACACTCTCCCAAAGTCCCCTTTCTATCCTTACTTCTCTTAATCATAAAAATTTTAAATCCCTTTCTCTCTTTTATATCACGCAACCCCTCAGGAAAATTGTAACCCTAGTCAAACTCTTCTCCTTACTCTACACCTATACTTTCAAAGCTGAATGTGGCCACAGGAAAACACACAGTCATGCAAATCTCACTTTGAATTCATGATTATTAAACTCAAGGAGGTCCTTCACCCTCCTGATAATCAAATATGTTCCTAGTCTACTACTCTTGCCTTCTCCTAGGAAATTCAACTTGTCTCCCTTTTCCAAGGGATCACAGTCCTGATATTCCTGCTGCCCAATATTCAAAAGTAAATATTTTCCACCAATAGGATAAAACTCATCTTTTAGCAACCTTCTTCATGTTAAAAAAAATCCTTTCTTTGGACTATAATTTCAAGAACAGACAGTACTACAGACCCTGGTGACAGTTCAAAAAGTATAACAAGTACAGAGTTTTAATTATATTAAATAACATGAATTACATTGCTGGCGTGGTGAAATCATTTCATTGCAGTGTTTAAGGTGAAAGCCATGTTAAAGTGGGTTGAAAAAAAGAATATGTGGTAAAGTCAGAAAGTATGGACATGTCTTTCAAAAAATTTGTCAAAGAAAAGGAGGAGGTTTTGCAAAGTGATAAAAAGAGGACTGCGAGTTATATCTATTGTTGTTTTTGTTTTTTTAAGACTGGGAAGAACTTGAGCACAGTTAGGTGCCAATGAGTAGGACCAGGAAAGAGGAAGACTTTGCAGAAGGAGGAAGAAGATTGCCATGGGAATTCAGTTTCCAACTACGCCAGAGAGAACAGGATGTTTAGCAGGAGCGTAGCTCTTCCATTTTCGCAGGAAGAAGCAAAGAATGTGAACGTGAAAATATAGGTGGAACTGTAGTTGCTATGGTAAGAAATTAAGGCAATTTTCTCTTATGGCATGTATTTTCTATCCAACACAGACAGAAGATGAGTTCAGTGAGGTACTACAGACTGAATATTTTTATCCACCCCACAACCAAATTCATATGTTGAAATCCCAGTGTCCCAATGTGATGGTATTTGGAGATGGGGCTTTGGGAAATAATTAAGTCATGAAAGTAGAGTCCTCATAAATGGGATTGGCGCTTTTATAAGAAGAGACACTAGAGAGCTTGCTCTCCCTCTCTTTTTCTCTCTTTGCTATAGCAATATGAGCACATAAGCAAGAAGAGGGTCCTTACCAGGCACTAAATTGTCTGGCACTCAGATCTTGAACTCCCAGCCTGCAGAGCTGTGAGAAATACATTTCTGTTATTTAAGCCATCCAGTCTATACTATTTTTGTTATAGCAGCCCAAACTAACTAAAACAAGAGGAAAGTCTAAAATCCTTGTTATGAATTCTGGAAGAGAGTAGACTAAAAAAGAAAAAGAAAAGAAATGTCAGGGGAGTGGATCCATTTAAGAACATAATGAGGTTGCGAGTAACAAATTCATTGTGGGACTAAGCTGTCCTCTTGTGTGATTTTTCTCTAAAACACTTATCACCAGCCCAGGAAAGACATATGGTTGGATCAAAAATTTTCCAGCTAGGAACAAGAAAGGAAAATGGACCAGAAATCTTAGAATTATGATTAGAGTATGTTTGAAATACTCTAGTATTTCATATGAAGGAACATAAAATAAACTAGAAATGAAAGAAAGTGACAACAAAGAGAATCTGATAAAGGAAGAAAGTAGATGTCATAGACTGAAGGTTCCAACAGAAGAACTGCTGTTTTTAGTTGAGTTGGAAGAATTAGTGGGTATAATCGAAGAGTGCAATAATAGATATTTAGGAAGTTCTCAGTAAAGTGACATTTCACTGCAACCATGGGTATGTTGGGAGGTCAAATGAATGTAAAGATCTAGAACTAAAGATCAGAGTGTGATACACATGCTTTTCACAAACTAGTGGAGAAAATTCAGTCTTAACTGCTAAAGGATTTGGTGGAGTATGATATCTACTGTTGGTTGGGGCATAGGGCCAGAAGATCAACTTGTCATGAATATGGAAAACTTTGATGGGATGGAGGAAGCAGAGAAAGGGAGTGGAAGGTAGTGGTAAATGGACTGTTCTAAAGAGAACATTGAAATTCTATATACACACACACACACACACACACACACAGGTGTGAACATAGAGTAGAAAATTGGTTATGTAAGAAATAAACATTTAAACAAAGTAAGTAATATATCTGCATAGATAGGTGTATGAAATGAGCACTTGACTCACTTGACTGCAAGACTATTTCTGCTTCTCTAATACCAAGCAGAGGGTCACCAAGTAAATACACTAAATAGGTGTTGCATGTTCCTAATCAGAAGCAGAAAATAAAATATGTAGAATCAAGATGACATAAAGAAGACACAAAGGAAAAAAGACTGTACTATTTCTACTCAAGAAGCATTTCTCTAATGTCTCAAGCAATGCTTCCTAACTTTTCATCCTTTCATCCTTTCTGACCAGGATAAGGTAAAGGGAAAAAGAGAAATGATGTTTTTCATTTTCAAGTGTTTTTCTCTTCTTTCCATAAATCATCTTCTAGTTCAATAAGCTGTCCATTCTACAAAAAAAATATTATAAATACATTCTACAAATTAATAAATATATTTATTTGAAATATTCATATTCTGCAAATATTAGATACATTATAAATGTATGTACATAGTATATAATTGATATATTGATATGACATATATCAGTATATCATTTAATATATAAAATTTATAGTATATAAGTATGTTAATTATATTAAAATACTATGTAAATTATTATATTTAATATGAATTAGTTTTATTTATATGGTAAATACACAATCTAAACATACATTTTAAACATCATAAGCTTATACACACACACACACAAAACACACACACACATACACCCTCATGCCTTTTTCCATATGTCTTGCTAAATCCCAGTTTAAAGTTGTCAAAATGGGTAAATGCATTCTAACACTTTTAAAAGCTTATTCAAAAGAACGTTATGAATATGGTCAGAAATAGTGCTATAAAACTTCAAACAGCCTTTATCTATAGGGAGTAGCAAAAAGGTTGTGGGATAAATTTTTTTAAATGAAGAAAGTGAAGAAACCACCAATTGCTTTAGATTCAAAATCTATGTCAAAGGGCAGTTCCCATTTTGAAGTGGTAAGAGTAGCTGGAAAATGTCTGACTTGTCTTTTTGTGTGGGTGTAAGTTTTTTATACTTATATTTGTGCTTGTGTGTATGTGTTTTGAAGTCAGAATAAATGGAATAGTTAAAGCATATTGTGGAAGACATAAGGAACTAAAATTCTCAAGAGACACATATAAAAATTGATAAAAGAAAAACAATTTCACAATGATTATCAAAAAATATCCTTTCTTCTTCCTAGGCCCATCTCTTACATGAAAGGGTATGTGATCATGACAAGATGAGAGAATGGTTATATGTTACTAGGGAGCTACAATTAATTGGCTTAATAAACTTGATCATATAAATAGATATAGATGTATGTGTGTATGGACAGACATACCACAGTCTATTTTAAGTTCCTAGAGGCAGTGATTTAAATGAATAATTATTTGATGAATGACCGTATCATTTAAATCTTACCTTCAGTTTCTAAGATCAGATGAGAAGATTCACCATAAAAATATGGAAAAGCAAATAAAAGTGATCCAAATCCTACTAAAAAGGAGGAAACTATAATCCATCTTAGTATGTTTCCTCTCCCTCCATAGTATGATATAAACACTACTACCAGGCAAGATGAAATATCATAACTTGATGACACCATCATACTCTGAATGCTTTCCAGATGATGGTTCCTCCGGAATGCTTCAATGCTCACATCTACAAGACCAAACACAATACCTAAAATGTAAAAAAAAAAATAAAGTAATAATATGCATTTTAAGAGACAAAATAAATCACTATTATAAACATTGCAAAACAAAACTTAATTTACAGTGATTTAAATTAATTTCACCTTATTCTGAATGTTTAAGATTTATAAGTACATAATGATTCCTTTTCTAAAATACTAATAGGCTTTAACCTCTATGAAATATTTGCCAATGGATTTATTGTAGCTTTTTAAAATGCTATTTTCATGCCCCGCCAGTGTGGTTCAGTGGATTGATCATCATCCCATGGACTGAGAGGTCCTGGTTTGATTCCTAGTCAGGGCACATGCCCGGACTGTGGGCTCAATCCCCAGTAAGGGGCTTGCAGAAGGCAGCCGATCAGTGTTTCTCCCTCACATCAATGTTTTTCTCTCTCTCTCTCCCTTCCACTTTCTCTCTAAAAAATCAATAAAAACATTAAAAAAAATACTATATTCAAGAGTAATTTACTGAAGAATACAATCTTTTTAATGATCTGAGTAGTAATATTTATTTTGATGTATCATTTAAATTATAGAGTGAATAAGTAACAATCTACCATCTGGAACAGAAACTTAAACATTATCAAAATAGTTGAAGTCCAACAGTACTCCCCAAACACATTCTACTCTCTCCTTCCATAACCTATATCTTATACTTGGTTCACCATTTCCTAGACTCCTTAACAATTTTTTTGACAATGTATACATTCTTGAACAATACAGAGTATTGCTTGTCATGTTCTTGAACATCAAATAAATAGTATCATATATGTCCCTTTCCATCATTTAACATCCAACTGGGAAAAAATAATCATACTAAATGTGTGAAACGAAAAGGAATTGGCATAGAAGTTATTACAAAGCAATTTGTTGGATTGGAAAGGGAAAGCAATTACTAATAAAAACTGAAGATATCTATGCTACCAAAGTTCCTGGAGCATGGGCAGCTGCAGGGGGTTGCACTCACTACCTCTTTTGCAGGAAGCCAGGACCCACATTCCTACTAATGCTGAGAGCTAGCTCACAATCACCTGCTGCTCCTGCTGCTGTTCCAGTTGCCAGAGTCAGAGCCCATGAGCACTATGGTGCTGAATCATCCAGCGTTGCTGCTGATGGAGCTGCATTAATTACTGACCATAAATCCTGGAGCCTTCCCAACTCCAGGATTGATGCCTGCTGCCAAAAAATATCACCAGAAACAGGAAGCAGGGAAAAAAAAGGCTTTGCTCCTTTTTCAAATCTACTGCCACAGCTTCTCACTGGTAACACCTAAGTGAGGCCAGCTGGAAGGAAATCTGGGAAATGTAGTTTACAGGCTGCCAATCTCCTTGTAAACAGGAATAGTTCAGAAGGGGAACAATACAGTTTATGGCCGACAGACAACTTGCAAAATTCACCCTTTAGACTGCTCAGGATACATTTTCACAGTTCTCCCCTTATTTAAACGGCCATACCAAATTAATAGCAATATTATCATGTATCTTCCCAAATGTTTCAATTACTCTTACAAAGACTTTCTTATTTGTTCCCAAAAAAAGGGAGACACACTCCAATCAGTCACCATATCCAACTCAAGGAAGTGTTAATCCTTCTAGTTCAATCACAAACACCATTGGGTGTTCTTTAATATAAAAACTAAATTGCAAAGGTAAAAATGGTATAGAAAGTTATAAAAGATATAAATAAATAATTAAGCAGCCCGCTGGTGTGGCTCAGTGGTTGAGCATCAACCCATGCACCAAGAGGTCACCCATCGATTCCCAGTCAGGGCACATGTCCAGGTTGCAGGCCAATCCCCAGTGGGAGGCGTGCAGGAGGCAGCCAATCAACGTTCTCTCTCATTGATGTTGCTATCTCTCTCCCTCTCCCTTCCTCTCTAAAATCAAAAGAGAATTTTTTTTCCTTTATTGATTTTAGAGAGAGAGGAAGGAAGAGGGAGAGAGAGATAGAAACATTGATGAGAGAGAACATTGACTGGCCACCTCCTGCATGCCCCCCACTGGGGATCGGGCCCACAACATGAGCATGTGTCCTTACCAGGAATCGAACCAGCAACCTCTTGGTGCATGGGTCTATGTTCAACCACTGAGCCACACTGGCTGGACAAGAAAAATATTTTAAATAATTATAATAATAATAATTAAGCAAACATATCATAGACCTAACTAAAGTTGTGAGGGAATTGTATAGCTAAAGACACCATTAATCTGATTTAGAACCACAACAATTTAACAGACCGAGAGCAACAGGAAACAAGATAACTTTGCTGCATCCAGGAAAATAATTTTTTTCCAACTCTCATTTTAGATGTGGCCCAGAAGGATAATTGCCAAGGCAATAAATGTCTTCTCAGTAACAGTGTCCATCTCTGGGGTTGGGGTATTAAATCCCCTTCTAATTCAGGAATATTCTTTCTGTAACCTAGAGGTCAAGTTGAAAAGTCATCGCTCACTATACACATTTATAAAATAGTGAGAGAAAGAAAATGCAAAAAAATAAAAAATTGGAATACACACACACAAATGTATACGTTTGTGTGTGTACACGTGAAACAAACAGAAAAAAATACATAGTTGCTACAATTTTTATTTCTCTAAATGGTTATGAGATACAGGTAATATTAATAAACTTCTTTCCTATGCACTTCCTCTTCTACCTCTTGATCTCACATAACATGTATAGGTTATTTCTAAGTACACACTTCACCCTATAGGACAGCACCCCATACTTTTTGATTGCTCTCTCCTAGCTGGAGCCCTATCTGAGTCTTCAGTAGAACATTATAATTATCTATAAGGCCAAGAGTTTCTGGTTATTGAGATATGTAGTAAGATCAATGAATTCCATTAGCATGAACTCTCTATACTTCTTTTGCTATAAAATGAATTCCTTCATTAAAAGCAATAAGATAATAAATAAGATGATCATGATGGTGTATAAGACATTCATTAACTTCAAGTAGAGTTGTTTTGGCAGAACCATGGAGATAAAAGAACCCATATCCAAAACAAATACTTATTTCAGTGAGAAGAAATTATTGCCCAGTCCATAATAAAAGCAGATGATGTAAACAATCCAAGGTAGTAGATTAATTTTACTAGGGAATGGAGCCATTTCCTGAATTGTGTTCACTTTTCCTGGTTCGTAAGACAGGCACTCAGTAGTGCAATAGCCAGATCAGCTCTGGTGAAGATAAATGCATGCATTCAGCTCTTGTATAACCTCCATCCTTGATGCACTGTCATTATAAACATGAGCCCACTGAACAAGATGTACAATGGCTGGGAAAAGAGGCTGGCTAATATTCACAGGATGGTTATCCATCTACCTCATTATTGAGAGCTTCCTTTGCGATGAATTTCTTTGATGAACATTTGCATTGGCTAACTCTGACCATTCAGATACACATACCACTTACCCAGCCCTCCTAGTCACCAAATGGTCAACCCATTAGGCAATGGCAGCATGGTTTCTAGGAAATACAGACAATCGAATTTTACTGCTCAATGTTCTGTCCACTGGAAGGATTTTCCTTTTCCTCTACTTTTCAGGGACTCCCCCGAGTAGGACTATAATGTTACCATAGCATACTTACACCTTCAAAAACCACAGGCTCCAAAGACTGTGTTTCTCTCTTAGTCGTAAATAGTACAAATGAAGAAACTTTCCTTCATTTTGCAAGAGGTAGCCCTGCACACTACAAGCCAAGTGGTCCCTAGAGACATCCTTAAAGTGGCAGGCAAATTTTTGGTGTATAAGACATTTTCTCCCAGCGCAGACTTTATGTTAGTCACTCTGAGAAGCCTGAGATCTGATTCTAGTTATGAATCAGGTAAAAATAAGGGGTGATGGGATGGGTCATGAGGGCAATAAGCATTCCCTTAAGTCAGGTGAGGTAAATTCAGTGTCTTCAAGCAGGGAATTGTTTTTTCTTCAGTCATAGGAGGAAAGGTTGCTCCTACTGGAAAAGGAGATTTGGGATTTCAGGGTGGATGGTTCTCAGATTCACTGAATTCCACCCAGTTCTCAGGGTCCACGCCTCCCCAATCAACACCCCAACTCTCACATAAGTGATCTAGTGAATCTGTGAATTCAACTTGTGTTGTAACTCTACAACCATGAATCAGGGTTGGTACTATTCAAAATATGCAGTATGTGACTAAAAGTGATGAGATTCTCTTATAACCATCAGAGAAGCTCACACATTTTCTAATTATGCCCTAATCTTATATTATTTCTGTAAATGTCCCAGTACAGTCAGAAGCAGTCAGTCAGTCAACTCCAGAATCTAGTTTAAAGCTCCACCATAGAAGTCAATTGCAGAAGCTATTGTTCTTCCAAAGAATTGCCTTCAATGAGAACTTTATCTCAGGCAACATTTTAAATAACTTTTTGTCACTACATGCCATGAATTCCAGTGTACCATTTTCTACAAGCACAAATATTCTTGTTTTTGTTGCTTTCAAGCCCAGTTAGGTCAGATAACCAAATCCAGATTCCCATCTTTGAGGGATGGTTTGAGTTTTTCTTCTTGGTTCAATGCTTGCTATAGAGTATTATATCAAAAATTATATGATTTTTATAATTTATAGACAAATTAGATTTATTACATTGGTGAAGCTAAAAGTTTAGTAAAAAACTTTTCAAACATCATTATATTTATATCTCATAACGTTTTCAAAAGGAATATTATTTTTGATACATACTTTAACCAATTTTTACTTTAACCAATTACTTATCTCTAATAAAATGTTAATATTTTTCTGAAGAATATATATTTTAATATGATCCTATTTCTAACTGTTCTCATGAAATTAGCTGCAATTCATCAAAATTATTTTTATAGGTTTGCACCAAAGGGTTGACTCAGCAAGCCTTGATTGCACAAAAAAGACCTGTCTTCAAGACTGACCTTTGGTTGTCTTCTCAGAAATGACTGAGTCCTTGAATATTCTGCCTGATAAGAGTGCTTGTATATGCCTGAAGCCATGGGCCACACAGTACCAGTTGGATCAGATACTAACAAGGTGATATAAGGTGAACATCTGTTGTTGTATGCCTCAGGCCTTTGAGCATGCTGTACAGGTTTGATTAGCTTATGCTAACAATACATTTATGGTGAATGCCTTTTTTTGTTTTGTGTGGGGCAGGGAGGGGAATAGAGTCTGAGTACCTGAAGTCAGTCAGTCATACAGATGCTACATGCCTACATGACTGACCCTCCCCCTAAAACTCTTGGACACCAAGGCTCATGTGAGCTTCCTTGGTTGGCAATTCTTTGCATGCATTATCATACATTATTACTGGAAGAATTAAGCATGTCCATATGTCCCCACTGGGAAAACACACATGGAAGCTTGGGCTTGGTTTCACTTAGACTTTATCCCATGTGTCTTTTCCCTTTGCTGATTTTAATCTGTATCCATTCACTCTAAGAAGTCATAACCATAAGTATAACATTTTTCTCTGAGTCCTCAGTCCTAGTGAATCATCCTGTCTGAGTGAGGTTTTCAGGACCTCCAACATAATAGCCAATAAATGTGAGGTTTTTTAAGGCCTCCAAATGACTCTTCACTGTAGTTTATGATGTTTTAATTGAGAAAACAATTTCTACAAATCTGTATCTAAGAAAATACTACTAAATAATGTTTCAGTTCTGTTTTTGTACAGAAATATTTCAGCCAAAATCATTCAGAGAATCTTTTTTTTTTGGCAAATACTTTATAAAACTCTTCAAAGAAGTTGTCTTCATTTATTATTATTTTAAATGTTTTGCCAAAGTTAAACATGCAAAGCCATGGGCCTCCTTAATTTTATTCCAATATATGAAAATAAATCAATGTAATTCACTGTATTAAGATTTTTAAAAAAGGACAAAAACCACATGAACACCAGAATGCAGAAAATTTTTTTTTACAAAATCTGACACACTTCCATAATAAAAATACTCAGTGAACTAGAAATAGAAGGCAACTTCCTCAAACTGATAAAGTATACACAGAGTGTGGCAAAAGTAGATTTATAGTTGTAAGTACATGAAATACCGAATTTATACTTGTATTATTATTTATTAATTATTGTATTATTTTCCATACAAACAACTATAAACCTATTTTTGCCCAACCCTGTATTTGAAAATTCAAAAACATAATTCTAAAGTTAATAATAGACTTACCATATGACCCAGCCATTCCACTCCTAGGTATAAATCCCAGAGAAACAAAAATATATGTTCACACAAAAACTTACACACCGTTCCAGCTCTACATGCAAGAAGCATGGAAGTCACCACTCTGTCCTAACAACTAACAAACTGAACAGACTAAAAAATTAACAACTCTTCTTGAAAGAAACAGGGCAAACTTGATGAGATTGTGAATTCAACTGTCATTTTAACTCATCAACCCATACATTTAAATTTTGTGTTTTATTCCTAGAAATATCAGCTCTATGGTTAAAAAAAAGAGAGAGAGAGAGAGCGAGAGAGAGAGAGAGAGAGCGAGCTAGAGAGCTTACTTTATGGCTTTGATGGGAGTTTTTAAATTCTCAGACCAAGACTTGAGCTGAGAGTTGAAACCTGAGTTTGCCATTTCTCTTCATAAGTGCTTAAGGGCATTAAAAAGATTCCATCCAACACCACAGTCCTTATAGTCATCATTACTACCAAAGTACAGCAGCCACTTGGGCTTTCAAGGTATATGCTTCAATGGATACTTCATCCCAATCAAACATGGTGACAGCTTGATGAATTATAATGCCACTGCATGCCAAGAATTACTATCTATTTCCCATTGGCAAAGAGCTCAGCACTTCACTCAAGATTAAAGGCATAATAAAACCAATCCTAAAATCCCATCTTTATGAGTATATATTTTGGGACTACTCCTGATACCAGTTCCATAATAGTCTGGATCCAATCAGGAGAGAGATACTACACAGTAGTTTGAACAAGGACAGTTTGATATAAAGAATTATTAACACCTGGCCAGTGTGGCTCAGTGGTTGAGCATCGACCCATGCACCAAGTGGTTGCTGGTTCAATTCCTGGTCAGGGCACATGCCCAGGTTGTGGGCAAAATCCCCAGCGGGGGACATGCAGGAGTTGGCCAATCAATGTTCTCTCTCATCAATGTTTCCATCTCTCTCTCCCTCTCTAAAATCCTTCCCCTCTCTCTAAAATTAATAAAAAATAAAATAAAATAAAAATAATTAGTAGCTGTAACAGGATTAAAGTAACAAGGAATTAGCTAGTAAGAAGAAAAGAGAATGCTAAGGAATATAGAAATAGCCACTTCCCCTAAAGTGGCTACAAGGAATAGCCACTTCCCCTAAAGTGGCTACAAGGAATAGCCACTTCCCCTAAAGCTGAGATAGAACACTCAAGGGCTAAAATCCAGAACTTATTGAAGAGGGCGCAACAAAATTTTGGTAAATTGAATCTAGCAACATATACAAAAGGTAACAATTGAGTAATAAGGGTTCCCCTTAGGAATGCAAGGTTGGTTAAATATCCAAAAATAAAAGAATGCAATATATAATATTAATGAAATAAATAAGAAAAATCATATAAGTCTCAGGAAATACAGGAAAAAAGAAAACAACTGATAAAATTCAACACCAATTCATGATAAAAATTCTTAACCAACTAAGAATAAAAGGGCGTCTACAAAAACCCCTATAGTGAACATATTTAATTGTGAAAAGCTAAATTATTTCTACCTTAAACAAGAAAAAAATAAGTGAACTTCTCTTCTTGAATTTCTATTCAACATTGTATTGGAGGTCCTAACTAGTGTAACAAAAGGAAAAAGAAAGAAAGGAGGAAAGAAAGAAAGAAAGAAAGAAAGAAAGAAAGAAAGAAAGAAAGAAAGAAAGAAAGAAAGAAAGAAAGAAAGAAAGAAAGGAAGGAAGGAAGGAAGGAAGGAAGGAAGGAAGGAAGGAAGGAAGGAAGGAAGGAAGGAAAGAGAGAGAGAGAAAGAAAGAAAGAAAGAAAGAAGGAAGGAAGGAAGGAAGGAAGGAAGGAAGGAAGGAAGGAAGGAAGGAAGGAAGGAATACAGATTGGAAAGAAAGAAGAAAAACTGTCCTGATTCATAGATGACCTGATCATGTATGTAAAAAATCCCAAGGAATCTGCCAAAGACCCCAGAACTAATAAGTTAATTCACCAAATTTGCAGGATACAAGGCCCAAATATATAAAGAGTTATATACCATGATCAGGCATCAAACACTTAACAGTGTTAAGATGTCAATTTTCGCCAAATCTATAGAATCAAAGAAATCCCAATTAAAATCCCAGTACGCTTTTATAGAAATCAAAAACTTAGTTCTAAAATTAATGTGGAAAGGGCAAAGTATCTAGAATAGCCAAAACAACTTTTATAAAGAACAAAATCAGAAGAACACCTGATTTCAATACATATAATAAAACCACGGTTACCAATGCAATATAATATTTGCATAAGTATAGACATATTAGGTCAATAGAACAGAACATAAAAGCTACTGACTCAGAAAATGATCAGAATTTCAACAAAAGTGCCAAAATAATGCGATGGGATAAAAGACAGTCTTTTCAATAACGCTGGAATAAAGATTCTATATGGAAAAAAATGAACTTTGACCCTTTGCATACACACACAAAAAATCTTTCAAAATGGATCAGAGACCTAAACATAAAAGATAAACTATAAAACTTCTAGAAGACAACAAAGCAGAAAATCTTCATGACACTGACTTTGGCAATACTTTTTTGATAGAAACAAAAGGTAATAAACCATTTAAAATTAACAAATTGGACTTCAACAAAACTGAATCCCCCTTTTTCATCAAAATGATCAGGTAAGTAAATGAAAAGACAAACCAAAAATTGGAGGGAGAATTGGGAGGGAGAGAGGTAGACAGGCAGGCAGGCACACATGGTGTGAGTCTGGTCATAAAGAAACATCCAACATACCTAAGTTGAAGTTCAACATAAGGAATGAAAAGTCCACACACTTTAAGACTTGCATGGCCATAAGACTTGGAATGGAGTGGAGGGAGGAGGGATGAGGAAGTTTTGCAGATTAAAGAAGTCTAAAATATGACAACTAAATGCAAACATGTGTTCCTGGATAGAATTTTGGGCTGACAAAAAAAGGAGACCCTATTGGGACAGTTGGCAACATCTGAGTGGGGTCATCAATTCATGGTTTGATGGTAGTGTGCACCGACAGTCCTGACCGGGAGGGTGCATGGTGGTTATATAGGATATTGTCCTCACTTTGGGAAGGTGCACACCGGAGTATTTAACAGTCATGGAGCACCATGTCTGAAAAAAATCAGTATGTATAGGGAAAGAAAAGGTGAAGGAACAACACATGTGGTAAATGTAAACAACTGGGTGAAGGGGACTCAGGAATCCTTTGCATGGCCTTTGCACCCTTTCCTTATGTTAGAAATTATTTCAAAATTGTTTAAAATGTAACAATAAATATATCAACTGATAAATACATAGGTGAAGAGATATACCATTATTATGAATGCAAGACTCAATATTATACCTAAGCCAAGCTAATGACCTATATGAAGTTAATTATTAAGTAGTAGAGCTAAACATTCACTGTCAACCACTTGTTCAAAAACCTTCAATGGCTCCTCATTACCTACATAATAAGGAAGTTATATTAAGTTAGAAAATGCCTACAAAGCACCTCACTCATCACCCAGTACATTAGTGGGAAGTAAACACCTTCTAGTATCCTGGTATTTAAAGACCTTCATAATGTGGCCACAATTTGTGTTTTCCTTCTTTTTATTATTTATGTATTCAATACATATTTAGTGAGTGTCTTTTCTGCCTCAATCAATATATTAGTTCATGGGGGGGGCAATAAATATAATTACCCTTTTTGGTGCCTAGGTAAAAACCATTATCCAGCCAAACCTGTCACTCACCATTCTGAAACAAGGCTTTCCTGTATCTGAGTATTTGTTTATCAAAAGATTCCATTCATTTTCTTATTCAATAAATATTCCTTAACTACATCCCCAGCTATCAGAACTGGACCTATTTATCAAGGGATAATTCAAATGCCTCTTCCTCAGAGAAACTTCTGGGATGATCTCAAGAAAAATAAACTGATGACTATTTACTTGTTCCTCTCATCTGATTCTAATTACATTTCACCTTTTTTATTGCACTTATTTTGACATAGCATTTTAGAGCAAAAAAGAGATCATGTTTGGCAAACTCCAATGCCAGCAATGTATACAGGCTAGTAAAGAATCTAGGTGTGCCCAGCTGCTGTGGCTCAGTGGTAAGCATCAACCCATGCATCAGGAGGTCACTGGTTCGATTCCCCGTCAGGGCACATGCTGGGGATGTGGGCCCAATGCCCAGTGGAGAGGCATGCAGGAAGCGGCCAATGTTCTCTATCATCGATGTTTCTCTCTCTCTCTCCCTTTCCCTTCCTCTCTAAACTCAATAAAGAAAAAAAAGAAGAAGAATAATCTAGGTGCAATGGGAGTAATGAGGGACTTGGCCAAGTAGGGAATGCATACCCCTCTGAAGGCATTCAAATGCACATTCTTCAAACTGTGTGGGCAAAGATAAACACCTCCAAGTTGAGCTTCTCTTATACAGATTGTTTGATGCCCCACTCGAGCTTCTCATTCACACTTGAGGAAACACGATCCAAGGCAGGAAATGGCTTGGCCAGTGTGTCTCAAAATAGCAGAAACAACCTGGTACTCACAGATACTGTTTTCAGCTTTATTTAATCCCCCAAGTAATTCAACCCTGAGCTGCTCAGGGTTGGTGACCAAACAACAGTAAGGGTTCAACGCTACTCTCTCCAGGTGGGTATCTGGAGGCCAGGCCCCTATCACCCACACTGGGAGGGGTAACTATGACAGGAGCCAGAACCCATGGTGGCAGCCCGTTTAATCAGTTTTTATCAGTCATACCTTGACAACGTTAGAGAGGACAGCTGCCTCAAGCTGGACCACCATCCCTCTCTTGCCTCCCCCACCTAGACAACCACTGGGTGGCGCCCTGCTGCGCTCACCCCCACCTCAGCCCCTTAGGCTCACCCTGAGACAGCAGCAGGATGCAGAAGACAACTACAAAGCAGCGCATGTTATTAAAACGCTGACAGCTGGGAATAACAATACAGCCCAAGCCAAAGGGCTCCTCCAGATTTTCATCCTGTTCACCAGGCGTCTTGGTACTGGGGGGGATGGCCCCAACTTTCTTTCTTTTCTTTTTTTGGAAATTGCGGGACTTGGTCGGGCTAACTGAAACACCTCTCACATGCCTGGGTTTTTTCTTCGCCTTCCTGGCCTCTCTGTGCTGTGGTCTCTTGGTAGGCTGAGCCTGCTGGGCAGGAGCCTGTGGGGCCTGGGGCTGCGGGACCTGGGACTGTGGGGCCTGGGACTGCAGGGCCGGGGACTGCACCTCTACTCTGGCGTCCTGCATGGCTGGGCAGGCTGGGGCAGGCTCACGCTGGGCTGCACCAGGGGGTGGCCGGTCGCCCTGGGGGCAGTGCGGCTTGCGCCACCTGCTCCAACTGACCAGCCCGCGGGCGTGGACGGCAGGCAACTGGCGCCTGCAGCCCGAGTGTCCAGAGGGACCGTTCTTTTGTTCCTTGGAGGTTCCGAAGCAAACGGCCCTGTCGGGAGGCTGACAGTTGCCTCTGAGAGAACTTCCGGGGCGATTTCCTCTTTGCTTCCACGTGGGGAAGGGGGAGGGAAAGGGCTCCTACTACTGGACTCCGATCACTGCTAACACACAGGAAGCACGCCGCTACGCTAACGGACGTCTTCCCGTTAGGAAGCAAGGAAAGAGAAATGTGCAATGATGGGCCCCTGTCCCCCCAGACCCCCCAGACTTACTTGATTGTAGTGTTTTTACAACTGAATAATCTCACTAGAAACAATCTAAAAACTGTTGAAAAGGGAGGAGAAATCAGAAGACATGGAAAAGACACTTCTACCACATTTAGAGAAACCAACGAAGGTCTTAAACAGTGTTCCAGTGAATGCTCCTAAGTAAAGTGTTTTACACATAAAAATTATTGTCCTAGAAACTCTATTTCTAGCCAAGAACAGAAAGGATTATTATTTTTCTCCCTAAATAAAGGGATGGGACCTAGAATGTAATTTACTTTCCCAGGTGCAAAAATCTTCACTGAAAATAAAAAATGTAGGAGAATATTTACAGCATATGAAATGTGTGTGTTGTTTATATGAAAATGTAACTTCCTATTGGTCTTTTTTTCTTAGGCAAAGTATAAGTTATTCAGGCCATGTAGTGGGAAGGGGGACTTTCCAGGACAATTGAAACTTCTTCCCTCCCACGGATTAGCCGTTGTGTTAAACACACACACACACACACACACACACACAATCCAGCTCTTCAACAAGTTTTTGTGCTGCTAGAAAGTACTGGGGCTGGTAGACCGGAGGGGGGGAAAAATCACGGAGAAGAGCTTGGGAGAAGGATCCCACAGACTTCAACACTGACCTGAGGCCTGAACCTGCCTCAACAGAGCTCCTATGCCCATCAGTGAGTGGAAATGTCATTTCACCTACACTAAGAGACCTAATTTGTCAAATATATGGTCACTACATAAGAAGGAAAATGCTTTAGTTTTCCCATGTTCTTTTCCTACTTAACTAGGAGGCCCCCCACCCCCATTGCTTCAATGACATTAATCCGCATAAAGGAAACAAAATTTCTAGGAGGCAGGAAAGTGGGAGGACTCTTATTCTTATGCTTTGGTGCCAGACTGGGCACAGCCTGAGACCAGAGGGGAAAAGACAGCTCTGTTCAAAATAAATGGTACTAGGGTTTTTGCTTCTACTCAGAATATAGAGCCAAGTAGAATGTTACCCCCACTCTAATAACAATAATCAAAAAAGAAAAGGCCCGGCTGTCTTGGCTCAGTGGTTGAGCATTGACCCTTTGCACCAAGAGGTCACTGGTTCGATTCCAGTCAGGGCACATGCCCAGGCTGTGGGCCCAATCCCCAGTCAGGGGCATGCAGGAGGCGGTCAATCAATGTTCTCTCTGATCGATGTTTCTCTCTCTCTCCCTCTCCCTTCCTCTCTCTCTAAAACTCAATAAAGGAAAAAAAATTTTTTTAAAGAAAAGAAAAGAAAGCTGAGGAATATAAAATACTATCATCTTTTCTGCCCATTAGAGAGCTCTATTTCCAAAGCAACAAGGTAAATTGATTCCAAAGGCTAATCCCTCAGAAAACAGATAGGACATGCAAACTGTTTCACCTTTGGCATAGCATAGGAGGAGGTAGCAACCATAAAAGAAGATAGGAAGAAAACTCCTGAAATTGCAATGAATCCTTAAAGGCCCCGTGAGAGCTAACATACAGTTTAGAAACACTAGGAACCTCAGAAACAAGGGGAATCCTTGCCTTTGACAGGGAAAGAGCAGCCTCCTTAATAAAGAATGTATTTGGTGCCCTGGCCGATGTGCCTCAGTTGGGTGAGTGTCATGCCATGTACTGAAAGGTTGCCAGTTTGATTCCAGGTCAGGGCACATACCCAGGTTATGGGTTCAATCCCCCATTGGGGTGCACACAGGAGGCAACCAATGTTTCTCTCTCACATCAATATTTCTCTCTCTCTCCTCCCTTCCTCTCTCTCTAAAAATCAATAAAAACATATATATATATATATATATATATTTTTTTTTTTTTTTAAGAATGTATTTAGTGGTGATAGGCTGCCACTGAAGGAGAAGCAGGAAGGTTTGCTCTCTCACCCTCCTATCCCCAATGCTGTGTTCCTGACCCTTTTGGTATGCAAAACAAAAGCAGTTCTGCTTCTGGTATTGGGGCAGGAAATTCTCCTGCCCCCTCATCGTTGGCAAAGATTAGCTGTTATAGGGAGAGGGACAGAGCAAAAGCCATTTGCCATTGAGGGAGGAGCAGGAAACCACACTGTCTTGCGGTCCATTCAAAGGTTAGTTACCACCAGAGGTAAGGGTAGAAATAAAAAAATATCTGCCTAAGAGGGGAAGCAGGAATGTCTTTCCTTCCCAAGAACTACCACCGAAACTCAAAATCCAACCCTTGAAGCTCAGAAACTCAGGGCCTAAGAATGAGGCTGGACCACAAGAACCTGTCCCCTACTTCCATTATGAGCTTTGCATGAGTAAAAAGCAATACACTCCACCATATAAGTGGATCAAAACAGCAGAAAGAAACCCCAACTGTGGTACAGACACACTGCACCTGCTGCAAGCTGAGGGTAGAATAGTGACCATGACAGAAAAAAATAAAGGAAAAACCATCAAGCACTCAAGTTTTCACACAAAACACAAGGTAGCTGCAGAACCCATAGAAGAATATAAGCCTTTGGTGCACTGAAAATAAATATAACAAAAACAAACCCAAATCCAACTCTATTTCTGTTGACATTGACAAACCTACACTAATAGCCAGATAAAAGACTCATCACTTCTAGGTGTAAATACTTCAGTCTCCAATATTCTTTTATATAAAATGTGTGAAATTTAGTAATGAATGATATAAGATACATAATTTAGGTACTAGAGAGAGAACATGAGGTAGAATTATTTGAAGATATAATGGTCACAAATTTCATAAGACCAATGAAATATGTAGAACTACATATGCAAAACTCTCAGAAAAATCCAAGCACTATAAATACAATAAAAATATAAAATACAAAAACAAACCTAAATATAACATAGTCATGCTACTAAAAATCAAAACTAAATGGAATAGTTAGAAGGAAGTCAGAGAAAACACAAATATAACATGTAGAGAAACAAGTTTTATATATATATCTAGTATGTGGTAAGATAGATGTTTAAAATGTGAAACAAAACTCTCCAGCCAAGAATTCTGTATCTAGCACAGTATCTTTCAAAAATGGCTCAAGCTCTGGCCAGTGTGGCTTAATGGTTAGGGTGTTGGCCTGCACACTGGAGGATGGCGGGTGCGATTCCTGGTCAAGGGCACATACTTGAGTTGCAGGTTTGATCCCCAGGCCCAGTCAGGGTGCATGTGGGAGGCAACCAATTGATGTGTCTCTCTCACACTGATGTTTCTCTCTCTCTTTCTCTCTCTCTCTCTCTCTCTCTCTCTCTCTCTCTCTCTCTCTCTCTATCCCTCCCTTCCATTGTATCTAAAAAAAAAAAAATCAATGGTAAAAATATCCTCAGTGACAATTAACAACAATAAAAATGGGCCAAGAACTATGAAAAATCTTCAACAAAATACTAGCAAAACAAACCCAACAACATATAAAAAGAATTATATTTTATGACTAAGTGAGATTTATTCCAGGAATGCAAGGTTGGTTTAACATCTGAAGATCAATTAATGTAATACATCATATTAATAAAAGACAAAGTCCACACAATCATTTTAATTGATACAGAAAAAGCATTTGAAATATTTATTACCTTTGTATGATGAAAACGAAATTCAAGAAATTAAGACTAAATGGGAATGTCCTCAAATTAATAAATGGAAAACTGAAAAGTGAAAAACTTCCACATCACATTTAAAATGGTGAAAGACTGCCCTGGCCGGTTTGGCTCAGCGGTTAGAGTGTCGGCCTGCGGACCAGAGAGTCCTGGGTTCGGTTCCTGCTAGGGGTACATACCTCGGTTGCAGTTTGTCCCCGCCCAGGTTGGGGCTGTGTGTGTGGCAACCAGTCGATGTGTCTCTCTCACATCGATGTTTCTCTCTCTCTCTTCCTCCCTGTCTCCCTCCTGCTCTATCAAAAATGAATAAATAAATAAATAAAATAAAATGGTGAAAGACTGATTGCTTCCCTCCCTTAGTTCAAGAACAAAACAAAGATGTCTAATTCTGTCACTTTTATTCATTATTGTAATGACCGTTTGCTATACACTAAATGTCTGTGTCCTCCCCACAAATTCATATATTGAGCTCCTAAACCCCAATAGGATGGTATTTGAAGGTTGGACATTTGGGAGGTGATTAGGTCATGAGGGCAGAGCCCTCATGAAAGGGATTAGTGACCTTATAAAAGAGATCCCAGAGAATGACCTCTAGGGAGGTAAAAGAGTCATCTTAGAAGTTCTCATCATAAGAAAAAAAAATTTAACTTATTGTAATCATTTTGCTATATATACATATATCAAATCATTATGTTGTACACATAAAACTAATACAATGTTATATGTCAACTATATCTATAAAACTGCATGAGGTGGGGTAAAAGAAATAATACAAAGTCTGTACAAACTCTTCTAGAAAATAGAAGAGCAAAAAACAGTACAGTAACTGCAGAAAAAGAGAGAGAGAGAGAGAGAGAAACAAGCTATTACCTCTCTGGTCAGGTGGCTCAGTTGGTTGGAGCATGGTCCCGAACACCAAAAGGTTGCGGATTCAATCCCCAGTCTGGGTGTATATGGGAAGCAACTAACACATGTTTCTCTCTCTCTCTCTCTCTCTCTCTCTCTCTCTCTCTCTCTCTCTCTCTCTCTCTCTCTCAAATAAAAAGCAATAAAAACATGTTCTCAGTTGGGGATTAAAATATATATATAGCTGTTCCTACATGTGTCCATAATACTGTGTAAGAAAATAAATCCAAGAGTTCTCAGAGTTATATTACTAATATTTCCAGACTATAAGGATAATTGAATGTAGAATGAAACTGTTTACATGTAAATATTTCACTTTAATAACTCAATAAAATTCTGTTCTTGCAGAAAACTATGGAGTGAAGATGGCATATAATTTTCCCTAGTCCAATGTATTAAAATTTTTTAACCACACCGACAATAAAAACTATATTTTATACTGTGACTCAGTGCATACATATACACCCATAATGTATATGTTTGTATATTTATGTATATGTATGTGTGTGTATGATTGAAACATACACACAGACACACACACACACACACACACACACACACACAATAATAACTGGCTAATGTTAGTTTAGAGATGGTTAGCAGTTGAGAACTTGTACAAAGGAAATCATAAATGAAAAACACAGCCCTAGAATATTTTTTTTTTCTCCTAAGGATTTCTTAATCAAATGATTCAACAAACTAATTGATGTTCTGCAGACTTGAAACTACTACAACACAGTATACGCTCTAGACACAATTTCCCTTTAGGTTTTAGGTTATGACAACTAAATTAGTATTTTTAGACAGCAATTTTTAACTTCATAGTGTTCTCTTTGCATATTTTATTAAATTTTTTTTAACTTCCTTATCTTTCAAAGTTTTTGTCAATGTTGTTCATGACAGGTAGATAGACTTTTATTAAACATCTAATGGGAATTTTTGAATAACTGTAAGGTGCTGAAAGGGAAGTTAATGTGTTGCAGAAACACTTCAAATACCTGTTGATACATTATTCGTGCAAAAGATAGCTGTGGTGACAAAACCAGGTCCTAAAGTATTATGGAAATAATGCAGGTTCTATGATGGCAAGAAAGGCTTCTAGCACAGTGCAGGTGGCAGGATAGGTATCTAGTAAATCACTATTTGTGCTATGAAGCTATCGGATACATTTTAATATTCAATCTTTTGAGCAGTTAAAAGTTCATTCTCCTACTTTTCAAATATCCTTCAGGACTGTGCTCTTTTCTTTTCTTTACCTCTTCCTCTGAAAGTAATAACTGGCCAATGTTAGTTTAAAGATGGTTCGTAGTTGAGAACCTGTAAAAAGCAAATAGTAAATGGGAGCTTATTGACAAACGTTCCTGGTGAAATACTGACTACCAATTTAATTTCTTGCTTTCTTGATCCATTGCATGTATTTGGAGAGATATTTACTAATAAATGTTAGTCATACAATCAATATTGTGTTGGCTCATAATTTGTTGGAACCTCATAAGTCTCAGCAAATTTCCAACAATTCCAGTCTACTTCAGCTCACCAACTAAACCAGAAATACATATAACCTTGACTCCATATTTAAAAAACTTTTGATGCATATAAAAATCTCAATACCAGCTCACGTCAGGCCAATTAATTCAGAATCGCTCGTTTGTGAGATTCAAGAATTACGATTTTTAAAATTCCCCAGTGATTCCAATATACAGCCAAGTTGCCCTCCCTCTCTCCTTCCCTTTCTTCTTCCCTCTGCCTTTTCTGGATCATTTTTTCATTTGAAAATAATAATCTTTGGAGAACGCTCTAGCCATTCAGCTCCAGAAGCTCAAGATGAGTTCAGTGACTATGCAAATTACTTTGAGATGTCAAATTTCTCTTTATTGTATCAAAATTCCCATGTAGATTTTTTTTGGTTAAGCAACATTCTCCTTTCCCTAACAGGTGGTGTAGCATAGATCACAGGCTAGTCCCTAAAGGGAATTCTTCAGTTAAACTAAAATTTAAACGCAAAAATCTTACTCTTGGTTCAGTGAGATTCGAGGTTATCTAGTTAGACCTTTCTCATCTTTCTTCATTTTGAGAATAAACACCATTTTACTTTCCATCCTTCATAATTTTTTCCAAGTTGTAAAGGTACAGTTTTGAATTAAGATATTTTTTGGCCCTGGCCAGTTTGGCTCAGCGGTTAGAGCGTCGGCCTGCGGTCCCGAGAGACCTGGGTTCGGTTCCCGCTAAGGACATGTACTTCGGTTGCAGTTTGTCCCCAGCCCTGGTTGGTCGTGCGGGTGGCAGCCACTCGATGTGTCCCTTTCATGTCGATGTTTCTCTCTCTCTCTCTCTCTTCTTCTCTCTCCCTCCCACTCTATCTGAACAAAAAAATGAAAAAATGTCCTTGGGTGAGGATAAGAAAAAAAGAAAAGATATTTTTTGTACTTGTACTTTTTTTCAGGTAATATCTGATCATTTCCTCAGATTTCACATTTGATTCCAAAAAATTGTTCTCTATGATTTCAAGTGTGTCATAATGATGTTGAGCATACTCAAAAAGAGTCAGGAAGCTTAGGCTAGAAATAAATGTCAAAAATTTGTTCAAGGGTCTTGGGGTTTACAAACTACAAACACACCTAAGCAGTACTAAGAGTGTTCCAAAGGAAAAAGAAAAGTCTGAGAGTTTATAGTAAAAAGTACATTCTTGAGAAGAATCAGTTCTGCATTCACAGCCCCAGGATTGGTGGTCCAAGACAGCAGTCACCAGATGTCTGGTGGTCTAGACAAGGGAATGCTTTCTTCTTGAGGTTATTCAGATGACTAACGGAAGATCTGATCTACGTCCAGGCATTAACACACAACACACTGAAGTGCATCCAAGTACTGACACAGGACTGAGCAGTTTCAAGGCGTAAGTTCCCAGAGCCAGTTAAAACAAGGATTATCATTTCTCTCTGCCTCAACTCACTTGAAGTTAATAATTTAGCAGCTTGACCACTGTGACTCCATTTTATTTGTTCACTTTATTTCTCAATGGTAAATTATAAAAGTAAATACCACCAATTAGGGATATTCATATAGAACATTAATAGTGGTTACCATGCAAGTAAAACTGGTTTCTCTTGAGAGGGAAGGATTTTTCGCTAGTGATTTGGAAGCTCTTTCCCTGTGATTAAGAGCATGTTTTTATTGTAGAGTCTTGGCTTACAAACATAGGCTTTTAAAAACAGGAAACCTGTCCGTGAGTTTGTACAGAGAATTGTACATTTGGGCAAAAGCCTATTTCATGTTTCTGTGTAATTTTTTTTCTAACATTTATTACACAACAAATTAAGTGGAACCTTGAAAACAAGCTAAAAGAAACATTTAAGAATCAAACCAGTCTGTTCTTCATCCCCTTCAAATCTCAAACTAGATTACATAATAGTAAGTAAATGTCAAAATCTTTAAATAAAGATAATAAGTGCTTCAACTAAATATGCCACATTGTATTCAAACAATATATTTAATCTAGTAGAATGTAGTTACTACAAATGCAAAATGTACCACATTTGGAATCAGAGACCTAGCTCAAGATTCACCTCCCATATTTATCAACCAAATGTCTTTGACAAGTCATGTAAACTCTCTCAATTCAAGAAACCTTATTTATAAAATGGAGATTCTCCCTACCCTATTTCATATGGTTGTCATGCAGGTGACGAAATGAATGAAAATGAATTAAAACTACAAAATATATAATTTCTTATTTAAAATAAAGTAAATTTTAAAATAATTTAAATTTAAAAATAAAAACTATGTTAATAAAATAACCATAGCTCTTTTCTCCAATGTTTACTGCTTGCATTTACTTCTAGTTTAAAATAGATCATTATTTACCACACTAATCTCCTAGAAGGTAAACTGCTTTGTTAGTTACAATATGTCTCCATTTCTAGAATCTAGGATAACTTGTTAGATTTTCAAAATTGAAAAAAAAGGAGGAAGTGAAAAAGAAAAGTGCAATTTGTTGTGTGCTTACTCTCTATCACTCCCCATCCTAGATATTTAACATTTTACTTAGTGTTTCAGATACACTGGCCCAGGTAAGTCAAGGCCCTTGCTTAGAATAATATACTGATAAGGAGGGAGGTGGGAATTCCATGCTTGGTTCAATTCAGGGCTTCTTGACCAAGGACAGTTTTGTCTCCCGGGGGTCATTTAGCAATGTCTGGAGACACTTTTATTTGTCACAACTCTGGATAAGGGGTAGGATGCTGCTACACATCCTACGATGCACAGGACCAGCACCCACAATAAAGAATTATCCAGCCCTAAGTGCCAATATTGCCAAGGTTGAAAAGCTCTGGTCAGATTTGAAAGCTCATCCTCATTTGACTATGTAATACTGAAAATGAAAGTCGTTTCTAAGTTCAACTATTCCCAATATTCAGCTGTCACATATGTACCAACTTCAATCTAAGGTATATTCTCCCTGTGGTCTGAGTGTAACTGGGAAGCTCCCTTTAAGATCCCACTAAGTTATCTTTTCATTCAAGCAATAAAGGAGATTCCTGTGCAAACCCATCCAAGAGAAGGGACTCAGGGTCAGAGAACAGGGATGATTCTGAAAAAGAGGGTAGCTGTATTACTCAGATTAGGCCCTGGCCTCTTCTCCCTCACCCACACCAACTATCACTGTGTCCCAGCGAGAGGAATGCAGTGTAATGCTAAAGGAGCTTTTTCATGAAACTCTCTTTAAGGCCCTGGGAAACTCTAAAATTGAATAATATCAAAGAGAGGAAAGAATACTATTCCCATTTGGAGTTACTTCTTCAAACATGATGTGGTTATAAGAATAAGAGCAGTATTATACCGCAACTTAAGTTGGATTTCAGATAGGACTTCATATTTTGAAGCAGATCATATGTCACTTAATAGTGTTAGAGGATTTGTAGCTTCGAAATATTTTTATGGCACTTTGGCAGCCAACAATAACTCTAGAGCTAGAGAAGAGCAAAGACCCATCTTTTTGTATTACTTGACTCTATGTATGGCACCAAAATGTACTCAGTCTTGGTCAGAAATCATAATTGTCATTCTTAATTTCTTCATCTTCTTAACTCCTTGGGCATTCTCGGATCCAGTAATGGGAGAGAATTTCCATTACTGCAGTCTATTTACCTGTTTTATTCACTAAGATACTATGTAATGTTTTATTTGAATAAGAGATCCTATAGTTCAATAACTATTTGGAAACCTGTGACTTTTATCATTAAATCTGCAAGGCTCTTCATGCTCTGACTGCTGTCTTTGACTGGCTTTTCTATGACCACCTTGGTCTTCACATTCCAGCTATATTCAGTTCATTATGACTCTTCTAAACCCTCATGCTACCATTTCTCTTTGACAATACTAATCTTCATAAAGCAAGCATCTCATTGTATTTGTGTGTATACATATATATGTTTATGTACTAAACTGCACCAAACTGAGGGCATGGTACTTAGCACTTTTGAAGAATTCAATTAGTACTGATTATTATCTAACTTAATCATTCAATCAATTAAAATGTGAACATTACATGATCTCTGATAAACCAAAGCATACAACCCATGGAAAGTACTAGTAATAATTTGGGAAATTTTTTTTTTATCCTCACCCGAGGACATTTTTGCATTTATTTTCAGATAGAGCAGGAGGGCGAGAGGGAGGAAGAGAGAGAGAGAAGCATCCATGTGAGAGAGACACATCGACTGGCCGCAACCCACAAGACCGCAACCGGGGCCAGGGACAAACTGCAAACGAGGTACGTGCCCTTAGGAGGAACCGAACCTGGCACTCTCTGGTCTGCTGAGCCAAACCAGTCAGAGCTAATTTGGGAAATTTTTAAAGAAGCTTATTTGAGCATATTACTGAGGTGAAGATAAAACCAGGGAAATATTTTCCTCAGATTGGTTTACCCTGAGAAAACTAAGCAAGAGAAAAAAAGAACATTCTATGAACCAAAGATTTTACAAGAACTATTTTTAGCTATCAATATTAGATTTCTGATCTATAATAACATTTTACCTTATTAATATCTACACATTTCTAAATTCTGAGCTGCATGGCTTTCTTGGGTAGCGCTAGTACTTTACCAAGGAAATTGAGAGATAATCTTCCTTCTGATTTTGATTTGTTCCTTACTGACCTTTCTCTTCCTTCCAGGGTTATTTGAGTAACTCTTTACCCTAGAAGACAACTACATGACCACGCAGTCATATTTTATTTTTTTATTCTTTTATTTATTTATTTGCATTTATCTTCAGTTAGAGCAGGAGGGAGAGAGAGAGCAACATCGATGTGAGAGAGACACATCGAGTGGCTGCCACCCACATGATCCCAACTGGAGCTGGGGACAAACTGCAACTGAGGCACATGCCGTTAATAGCAGTGGTTCTCAACCTTCCTTATGCCGCGACCCTTTAATACAGTTCCTCGTGTTGTGGTGACCCCCAACCATAAAATTATTTTTGTTGCTATTTCATAAGTGTGATTTTGCTACTGTTATGTCTTAGGCAACCCCTGTGAAAGGGTCATTCAACCCCCAAAGGGGTCGAGACCAACAGGTTGAGAACCGCTATCATAGGGAAACCAGAAGGAAAAGAGAGAAAGCAAGGGATAGAGAACCTGTTTGAAGAAACAATGGCTGAAAACTTCCCTAACCTAGTGAAGAAAAAACTTATACAAGTTCATGAAGCACAGAGAATCCCAATCAACATGTACCCAAAGAGACCCACTTCAAGACACATCACAATTAAAATGACAAACATTAAAGACAAAGAAAAGCCCTGGCTGGTTTGGCTCAGCAGTTAAGAACATCAGCATGAAGACTGAAGGGTTGTGGGTTTCATGTCAATCAAGGGCATATACTTGGGTTGCAGGTTTGATTCCTGGCCTCAGTAGGGGTTGTGCAGGAGGCAACCAATCAATGTGTCTCTCTCACATCGATGTTTCTCTCTCTGTCTCTCCCTCTCTCTCTCCTTCCCTCCCTCCCTTCCACTCTCTCGTAAAAAAAAAAAAAATCAATAAAAACATATCCTCGGGTGACGATTAACAACAACAACAAAAAAAACAAAGAAAGGATCTTAAAAGCAGCAAGAGAGAAAGAAAGTTTCCTACAAAAGAGTTCCCATTAGACTGTTAGCTGGTTTCTCAACAGAAACACTTTAGGCCAAAAGGATTGGCATGAAGTACTAAAAGTCATGAAAAGCAAGGACCTGAACCTAATAATATTCTATCCAGCAAGGCTATCATTTAAAATTGAAGGTGAAATATAGAGTTTCCTACACAAAGAAAGGCTAAGGGAGTATATTACCATCAAACAAACCAGCATTGCAAGAAATGTTGAAGGAGCTGCATTGAGAAAAAGAAGAAACTGAGAGATAGGGGAACATACGTATAAAGAAAAAAATGGCAATAAATAAATACCTATCAATAATAACCTTAAATGTAAATAGACTGAATGCTGTATTCAAAGGACAAAGGGTAGCTGAATGGGTAAGAAAATATGACCTATATTTATGCTGTCAACAAGAGACCCACCTCAGAACAGAAGATTCACACAGACTAAAAGTGAAGACATGGGAAAAAAGATTCCATACAAATGGAAACAAAAAAATAAGCTGGGGTAGCAATACTACTATCTGACCAAACAGACTTCAAAACAAGGCCATAAGAAGAGATAAAGAAAGTCACTACACTACATAACACTAAAAGGACCAATCCAACAAGAAAATATAACCCTTGTAAGCATATATGCACCCAACATAGGAGCACCTAAATATACATTTTTTAAAAGTCTTGGAGGACTTTAAGGGAGATTGATAGCAATACAGTCAGAGTAGGGGACTTTTAACATCCCACTGACATCAATGGATAGATCTTACAGACAAAAAAATCAACAAGAAAACAGTGATCTTAAATGACACAGTAGATTATATAGATTTAATGGATATTTACAGAACATTTCATCTCAAAGCAGTAGAATAGACATTCTTTTCAAGCGCACATGGAACATTCTCAAAGATGGACCACATGTTAGGACACAAAATAAGTCTTAACAAATTCAAGCAGTGAAATCATATCAAGCATTTTCTCAGATCACAATAGCATGAAACTAGAATCAATTACAATAAAAAAACTCAAAAACATTCATACACATGGAGGCTAAATTGCATGTTATTAAACAATGAATGGACTACCAATGAGATCAAGGAAGAAATCTAAAACTTCTTGGAAACAAATGAAAATGAACACACATTAACTCCAAATCTATGGGACAGAGTGAAAGCAGACCTGAGAGGGAAGTAAGCATTACAAGACTATGTCAAGAAACAAGACAAAGCTCAAATAAACAATCTAGCCCTACAACTATAAGAATTAGAAAGAGAACAACAAGAAAAGTCCAAAGTAAAAGGAAGGAAATAATAAAGATCAGAGAAGAAATAAATGACAGAGAGACTAAAAAAAAAAAAATACTAAAGATCAACAGAACCTAGAGCTGGTTCTTTGAAAAGAGAAAAAAGATTGATAAACCTTGAGCCAAACTTATCAAGAAATAAAGAGAGTGGACTCAAACAAATAAAAGCACAAATAAAAGAGAAGTAACAACAGATATCCCAGAAATACAAAAAATTGTAAGAAAATACTATGAACAACAAAATAGGATAAACTGGGCAAAATGGATAAATTCCTAGAAATATATAATCTTCCAAAACTCAATCAGGAAGAATCAGAAAAACTGAATAGGCTGAAAACTAATGAAATTGAAGCAGTAACAAAAAAAAAAAAAAAAAAAAAACTGCCAGAAAACAAAAGTCCTGGGCCTGATGGCTTCACAGGGGAGTTTTACCAAGCATTCAGAGAAGAACTAACACCTATCCCCCTCAAATTATTCCAAAATATTCAAGAGGAGGGAAGACTTTCAAGCTCTTTTTAGGAAGCCAGCATTATCCTAATATCAAAACCAGACAAAGATACCACAAAGAAAGAAAATTAGAAGACAATATCCCTGATGAACATAGATACTAAAATCCTCAACAAAATATTAGCAAATCAGATGCAGCAATACATTTAAAAAGATCATATACCATGACCAAGAGGGATTTATTCTGCAGATGCAAGGTTGGCTCAATATTCACAAATCAATAAACATGATATATTGCATAAAATAATGAAGGATAAAAATCACATGATTATATCAATAGACACAGAAAATGCATTCAACAAAATCCAGCACCTTTTTATGATAAAAACTCTCAGCAAAGGGGGAATAGAGGGATCATACCTCCCTCAACATAATAAAGGGCACATTTGTGAAACCTACAACTAACATCATACTCAATGGGCAAAACTAAAGTGTTTCCCTTAAGATCTGGAACAAGGCAGGGATGTTCACTTTCACCACTCTTATTCAACATAGTACTAGAAGTCCTAGCCACAGTGATCAGAAAAGAGGAAGAAATAAAAGTTAACCAAATTGGAAAAGAGGAAGTAAAACTGTCACTATTTGCAGATGACATGATATTGTATATAGAAAATCCTAAACACTACACCAAAAACCTGTAGATTTAATAAATGAATTCGGCAATGTAGCAGGAAACAAAACTAACATCCAGAAATCAATGACATTTTTATACACCAAAAATGAACTCTCAAAAAGAGAAACTAAAAAAAAAAAAAAAAAAAAAAAATCCCATTTACCATTGCAACAAAAAATAAGATACCTGGGAATAAACTTAATCATGGATGTAAAAGACCTGTACTAGGAATACTATAGGACATTGAAAAAAGAAATAAAGGAAGATACCAACAAGTGCAAGCATATACCATGTTCATGAATTGAAAAATAATTTTTTTTTTTTTTTTTTTTTAGGTATTTAGCTTGGTAACATGTCTTTATTTTTATTTATTTATTTATTTATTTATTTATTTATTTATTTATTTTTGTTACAGATGTTTCTCCTTTTTTCCCCATTGACACCCTCCTCCCCATCCCCCCACCCTGTCCCCAGCTTTGTTGTCCATGTCCATCACTTATGCATACATGCGCATAAGTTCTGTGGTTCATCTCTTCCCTCCCCACACCCCCTCTTCTGAGGGGTGTCAGTTTATACCTTACTTCCACATCTCTGGGTCTACCCTGTTCCTCAGACTGTTATGTTCATTATATTCCACAAATAAGTGAGATCATGTGATATTTGTCTTTCTCTGCTTGGCTTGTTTCGCTTAGGATAATACTCTCGAGGTCCCTCCATGTCGTCTCAAAGGATAAGAGATCTTTCTTTCTTACAGCTGCATTATACTCCATTGTGTATATGTACCACAGCTTTTTTATCCATTCATCCACTGATGGACACTTGGGCTGTTTCCAGATCTTAGCTATTGTAAACAGTGCTGCTATGAACATGGGGGTACATGTATTTTTTCTGATTGGTGTTTCAGGCTTCTTAGGATATATTCCTAGAAGTGGGATCACTGGGTCAAATGGCAATTCAATTTTTAATTTTTTGAGGTAACACCATAGTGTTTTCCACAGTGGCTGCACCAGTCTGCATTCCCACCAGCAGTGTACTAGAGTCCCCTTTTCTCCACACCCTCGCCAACATTTGTTGTTTGATGATTTGTTGATGGCGGCCATTCTGACAGGTGTGAGGTGATACCTCATTGTTGTTTTAATTTGCATCTCTCTGATGATTAATGATGTTGAGCATTTCTTCATATGTCTCTTAGCCATTTGTATGTCCTGTTCGGAGAGGTGTCTATTTAGTTCCTCTGCCCATTTTTTAATTGGGTTCTTTATCTTCCTTTTGTTGAGATGTATGAGCACTCTGTATATTTTGGAAATTAACCCCTTATCTGATGTATCATTGGCAATTATGCTCTCCCATACAGTGGGTTCCCTATCTGTTTTGATGGTTGTTTCTTTTTCTGCGCAGAAGCTTTTGAGTTTGATGTAGTCCCATGTGTTCATTTTTTCCTTTGTTTCTGTTGCATTAGTTGATGTATCAGTGAAGATTCTACTGAGTATGATGTCCGAAATTTTGTTGCCTATATTTTCTTCTAGGATTTTTATGGATTCACGAGTCACATTTAAGTCTTTTATCCATTTTGAGTTTATTCTTGTGTGTGGTGTAAGTTGATGGTCTAGCTTCATTTTTTTGCATGTAGCTGTCCAATTTTCCCAACACCATTTATTAAAGAGGCTGTCTTTACTCCATTGTATGCTCTTGCCACCTTTGTCAAATATTAATTGAGCATAATGTCTTGGGTCAATTTCCGGGTTCTCTGTTCTGTTCCACTGGTCTATATGCCTGTTCTTGTGCCAGTACCAGGCTGTTTTGATTACAGTAGCTTTGTAGTATAAGCTGATATCCGGTATTGTGATCCCACCTACTTTGTCCTTCTTTTTCAAGATTGCTGTGGCTATTTGGGGTCTTTTTTTGTTCCATATGAACTTTTGAAATATTTGTTCTAGTTCTGTGAAATATGTCACTGGTATTTTGATGGGGATTGCATTGAATCTATAGATTACTTTGGGTAATATGGACACTTTAATGATGTTAATTCTTCCAATCCATGAACAAGGTATGTGCTTCCACTTTTTTATATCTTCCCCTATTTCTTTTTTCAATGTCCTGTAGTTTTCTGCAAATAGGTCCTTTACTTCTTTGGTTAAGTTTATTCCTAGGTATCTTAATTTTTTTGCTGCAATGGTAAATGGAATTGTTTTTTTAGTTTCTCTTTCCGTGAGTTCATCATTGGTGTATAAGAATGCCGTTGATTTCTTGACGTTAATTTTGTATCCTGCTACTTTGCCAAATTCATTTATTAAGTCTAGTAGATTTTTGATGGAGTCTTTAGGGTTTTCTATATATAATATCATATCGTCTACGAATAATGACAGTTTCACTTCCTCCTTTCTAATTTGGATTCCTTTTGTTTTTTCTTCACGTCTGATTGCTGTGGCTAAGACTTCCAGTACTATGTTAAATAAGAGTGGCGAAAGTGGGCATCCCTGTCTTGTTCCTGTTCTTAAGGGAAAAGTTTTTAGTTTTTGCCCATTGAGTATGATGTTGGCTGTACGTCTTTCATATATGGCCTTTATTATATCAAGATATGATCCCTCTACTCCCAAGTTGCTGAGCATTTTTATCAGAAATGGGTGCTGGATTTTGTCAAATGCTTTTTCAGCGTCTATTGATATGATCATGTGGTTTTTATCTTTCATTTTGTTTATGTGGTGTATCACATTTATTGATTTGCGAATGTTGAACCAGCCTTGCATCCCTGGGATGAATCCCACTTGGTCATGGTGAATAATTTTTTTGATGTATTGCTGGATCCGATTTGCTAGTATTTTGTTTAGGATTTTGGCATCTATGTTCATCAGAGATATTGGCCTGTAGTTTTCTTTCTTTGTAGTGTCTTTTTCTGGTTTTGGAATTAGAATTATGCTAGCCTCATAAAACGAGTTTGGAAGTCTTCCTTCTTCTTGAATTTTTTGAAATAGTTTGAGGAGAATGGGTGTTAGTTCTTCTTTGAGTGTTCGGTAAAAATCCCCCGTGAAGCCATCCGGGCCTGGGCTTTTGTTTGCTGGGAGAGTCTTGATTACATCTTCAATTTCCTTAGCTGTTATTGGTCTGTTCAAGTTTTCTATCTCTTCCCGGTCCAGTTTTGGGACACTATGTGTTTCTAGAAATTTGTCCATTTTGCTTAGATTGTCGAATTTGTTGCCATAAAAATGTTCATAGTATTTGCTAATGATCCTTTGTATTTCTGTTGTGTCAGTTGTTACTTCTCCTCTTTCATTTCTGATTTTGTGTATTTGGGTTCTGTCTCTTTGTTTCTTGGTGAGTCTAGCTAAGGGTCCATCAATCTTGTTTATCTTTTCAAAAAATCAGCTCTTTGTTTCATTGATCCTTTGAATTGTTTCTCTGGTCTCTATGTCGTTTACTTCTGCTCTGATCTTTACTATTTCCTTCCCTCTACTTGCTCTGGGGTTTTCTTTTTGTTTGCTTTCTAGTTCTTTAAGTTGTGAGGTTAGATAGTCTATTAGAAATTTTTCTTGTTTCTTGAGGTAGGCCTGTAGTGCTATGAACTTCCCTCTCAGAACTGCTTTCGCTGCATCCCATAGATTTTGTGTTGTTGTGTGTTCATTTTCATTGGTTTCCAGGAAGTTTTTAATTTCTTCCTTGATCTCCTCGGTAACCCATTCATTGTTTAATAACATGCTATTTAGCCTCCATGTATTCAAATGTCTTTGCATGTTCTTGTTGCAATTGATTTCTAGTTTCATGCCATTGTGATCTGAGAAGATGCTTGATATGATTTCAATCTTCTTGAACTTGTAGATACTTAGTTTGTGTCCTAAGATGTGGTCTATCTTTGAGAATATCCCATGTGCACTTGAGAAGAATGTTGGGTTGTAATTCTATAGTGTTGGGTTGTAATTCTCTGTAAATATCTATTAAATCCATTTGGTCTAGTGCTTCATTTAGAGTCTCTGTTTCCTTGTTAATTTTTTGTCTAGAGGATCTATCCAGTGATGTCAGCGGGGTGTTGAAGTCCCCTGCTATGATTGTATTGCTGTCAATTTCTCCTTTGAAGTCCTCCAGAAGATTTTTAATATATTTTGGTGCTCCTATATTTGGTGCATATATGTTTACAAAGGTTATATCTTCCTGTTGGATAGATCCTTTCAATATTATGTAGTGACCTTCTTTGTCTCTAGTAATGGCTTTCATTTTGAAATCTATTTTATCAGATATGAGTATTGCTACCCCAGCTTTTTTTTCCTTTCCATTTGCTTGGAAGATTTTTTTCCATCCCTTCACTTTCAGCCTATGTGAGTCTTTTGTTGTGAGGTGGGTCTCTTGTAAACAGCATATATATGGGTTATGCTTTCTTATCCAATCAGCTACTCTGTGTCTTTTTATCGGAGCATTCAATCCATTTACATTTAAGGTGATTATTGATATGTACTTATTTATTGCCATTTTTGTTCAGTATGGTTCTACTTTCCTTCCTATTTCTTCTACTAATTACAGCAGTCCTTTTAACATTTCTTGCAGTGCTGGTTTGGTGCTAATGTATTCCCTTAGCCTTTTTTTGTCTGAGAAGCTCTTTATTTGACCTTCTATTTTGAATGATAGCCTTGCTGGGTAGAGTAGTCTTGGATTCAGATCCTTGTTTTTCATGACCTTGATTACTTCATGCCATTCCCTTCTGGCCTGTAGTGTTTCTGTTGAGAAGTCAGCTGATAGCCTGATGGGGGTTCCTTTGTAGGTAACCTGTTGCTTTTCTCTTGCTGCCTTGAGGATTCTCTCTTTGTCTTTAATTTTTGGCATTTTAATTACTATGTGTCTTGGTGTGGGCCTGTTTGGGTTCTTCTTACTTGGGACTCTCTGTGCTTCTTGAACTTGAATACCTTCTTTCTTCACCAAATTAGGGAAGTTTTCTGTCATTATTTCTTCAAATATATTCTCTTACCCTGCTCATTTTCTTCTTCTTCAGGGACTCCAATTATGCGAATATTATTACGTTTCCAGTTGTCCCACAGTTCTCTTAAGCTGTCTTCCTGTTTTTTCATTGTTTTTTCCTTTTGGTTTTCTGATTGGTTGATTTTTTTCTACCCTGTCTTCTAATTCACTGATCCGGTCCTCAGCTTCCTCTACTCTCCTGTTTAGTCCTTCCAATGTGTTCTTCATTTCTGCTATGTCATTCTTCATTTCTTCTTGCTGCTTCTTCATTTCCACTTGGTTGGTTTTCAGTGTTTCTATGTCTTTGCTCATGGTGTGGATGTCTTTACTCAAGGTGTTGATGTCCTTACTCATGCTGTTGAGCTTCCTCAAGATCATGGCTCTGAATTCTAGCTCTGTTAACTTGCTTAACTCCGTTTCATTTATCTCATCTTCGGTAGAGGTCTCTTGTTCTTTCATTTGGGCTCTGTTTCTTTGTTTCCCCATTTTGGCTATCTCAGTGGTTTTTGGAGCCTGCCAAATTTTCCTGTGGATGTTGGTGTTCTGTTGTTTTTGGATCCCTCTACTGGGTTTGGATGAGCATGGGAGGACCCACGTTAAACACCACCCTGGAGTCTTACTTTCCAGGGTATATTTGCAAGCCCAGCAAAGGTTAAGTTATCCTCTAGCTTTTTGACTACAGGCTATTAGTTGTGGTTGCTTGAAGAGCTTTGGGTTTTCAGTTGAATGAAAACCTCCCTCAGATGTTCAGCGTGAGAGGATTTCCAGGGGGTAGGGCAGATGCTAGTAGTTAATGAGCCTCAGTTTGCATTTCAATTGCCCACTAGGGTGTGGCTGGATCTCTGAGGGAGGGGCTGCCGCCTCTCCCCAGAGCCCTGGGATGAAGTAAGACGACCAGGCCACAGTCCTGTGTGGCCACAACTCAGCAAAAGCTCTGAGCGCCCTCCAAATCCCGGGTGTCCCCACACAGTTCCGGTCCAGTCCGCCCTCCCTCTGCCGGAGCCCAGGTGAGTGGCTGCGGCTATTTTAGCGCTCTGTCTGGGCTCTGCGCTGTGGAGCCGGCTCGGGCTTTAACCCCGAGGGCGGGCGCTGCTCACGGCTAAGGCCGCTGCTGTCCGTGGGCTCCCAGTCCCCCTCTTGCACCTCCGCAGTCCTACCAGGGTCGAGTCAGTGTCCCTCGTTGTATGGTCCTCGCGAGCTGCTTTTCTGTTGCTTTTTCCCAACAATTTGTCTTTATTTTCGTTGTAATTCCAGTTTGGTCCTGGGATATGGTCTGTGTAGCTTCCATTCACTCCGCCGCCATTTTGGAATCTGATAGAAAAATAAACTTCATTAAAATGTCCATGCTACCCAAAGCAATCTACAGATTGAACACAATCCCTATTAAAATACCATAGGCATATTTCACAGATCTAGAGCAAATATCCCCAAAATGTATATGGAACCACAAAAGACCCCGAATAGCCTCAGAAATCTTGAGAAAGAAGAACAAAATTGGAGGAATCACAATACTGGATATCAAACTATACGACAAAGCTATTGTAATCAAAAGACCCTGGTACTGGCACAAGAACAGGCATATAGACCAATGTCACAAAGGAGGCAAGCACATACAATGGAGTAAAGATAGTCTCTTCAATAAATGGTGCTGGGATCATTGGAAATGTACATGCAAAAAAAAAAAAAAATGAAACTAGACCACCAACTTACACCATACAACAGAATAAACTCAAAATGAATAAAAGACTTAAACATAAGTCGAGAAACCATAAAAGTCCTAGAAAAAAACATAGGCAGTAAAATCTCAGACATCTCCTCTCACATAGCAAGATGTTCACTGATACATCTCCTAGATCAAGGGAAGTAAAGGAAAAATAAACAAATGGAACTACATCAAACTAAAAATCTTCTGCACAGCAAAAGAAACCATCAATAAAATGAAAAGGGAACCCACTGCATGGGAGAACATATTCACCAGTGATACATCTGATAAGGGGTTAATTTCCAAAATATACAAAGAACTCATACAACTCAACACCAGGAAGATAAACAATCCAATTAAAGAATCAGCAAGGACCTGAATAGATACTTCACCAAACAGGACATACAGATGGCCAATAGGCATATGAAAAAATGCTCAATGTCACTAATTATCAGAGAGAGAGATGCAAATTAAAAATAAGGTATCACCTCACACATGCCAGAATGGCTACCATCAATAAATCAACAAACAAGTGCTGGCAAGGATGTAGAGAAAAGGGTACTCTAGTACACTGCTGGTGGGAATGCAGACTGGTACAGCCACTGTGGAAAACAGTATGGAGGTTTCTCAGAAAATTTAAAATGGAACTGTTGTTTGACCCAGCAATCCCACTTCTGGAAATATATCCTAAAAAGGCTGAAACACCAATCAGAAAGAATATATGCACCCCTGTGGTCATAGCAACATTATGTACATTAGCTAAATCTGGAAACAGCCCAAATGCCCATCAGTAGATGAGTGGATAAAAAGGCTGTGATACATATACACAATGGAATACTATGCGGCTATTAAAAAGAAAGATCTCTTACCCTTTGTGACAGCATGGATGGGCCCGGAGAGTATTATGCAAAGTGAAATAAGCCAGTTAGAGAAAGACAAATATCACATGATCTCACTAATATGTGGAATCTAATCAACAAAATAAATGGATGAGAGTAAAATGGAAACAGAAGCATGAATACATGGAACAGACTAGCCAGTGCCCGAGGGGAGTTGAGTGGGGATGACTGGATAAAGGAGGTGAAGGGGTTCGATAAAGAATATATATGCATACCTCATGGACATGGACAATAATTTGGTAAAGGCCAAGGAAGGGGGAGGCAGGGGAGGGTGGAGATTGGCAAAGGGGGTGGGGTGGGGAAAAGGGGACTCCTGCAATAATGTCAACATTAAAATTTTTTTTAATAAAAAAATACTAAATTCCAAGAAACAATTACTTACAGGACCTTTTTATTATTATTATTGATTTTAGAGAGAGAGGAAGGAAGAGGGATAGATAGAAACATTGATGAGAGAGAACATCGACCGGCCACCTCCTGCATGTCCCCCACTGGGGATCAGGCCCACAACCTGGGCATGTGCCCTGACCAGGAATCGAACCAGTGACCTCTTGGTGCATGAGTCGACACTCAATCACTGAGCCACACTGGCCAGGGTGTTTAACCCCCCTTATTTAAAAATGTGATTACTAAATGGTTTATTCACTGGATTCTTATAGTACCTCCATGTTTCTCTCTCTCTCCCTTCCACTCTATCTAAAAATCAATGGAAGAATACCCTCTGGTAAGTATTATGCAAAGCGAAATAAGCCAGTTAGAGAAAGACAAGTATCATGTGATCTCACTTATATGTGGAATCTAATGAACAAAATAAACTGATGAATAAAATAGAACCAGAGGCATGAAAACATGGAACAGACTGACAAATCTCGGATGGAAGGGGTGGGGGGCGGAGGAAAGAGATTAACCAAAGAATTTGTATGCATATATGCATTACCCATGGACATAGAAAATAGGGTGGTTAAGGCCGGGGGGGGGGGGACTGGGTGGAGGGGAGCAATGGGGAAAAAGAAGGGGGGGAATCTGTATACTCTCAACAATAAAAATAAATAAATAAATAAATACGCAATATTTCGACATGATGTTTTGAGTGGATACAATTAATCAGAGCTACATCAAATACATTTATTTTCTTACCTCATAAGAATACAATTCTGGAAACATATCTAATTAACATCCTTTCAAATATACTTTGAAAGTGGTTAGCTATACTTTGGGAGTATGTCAATATCAAGTGGCACCTAAAAAAAAAAAGTACCATATTGAAAGATTTTTAGTTGTTCATATTACTTTGTAACTGTCATTGCCAATAACTAAAAAAACCAAACAAGGCAGTTTTTTTATATTAGTGTAGCCATTACTGAATTGTCATGAATATCATTATCCCTTGCTCCTATGTAATGAGCATTTACCAAACACTAGGACTGTCTTAGCACTGCTTGTGTATAATCTCTTATAAGGTAACAGTTATTATCATCATCGTGGTTTACAGTTGAATAAACCTGTCCAGGGTCACATAATAATACTATCATCCAGTGCTGAAGCAAGAGTGTAAGCTCAGTTCTGCCTGCTCCTGATTTCCCAATAGACTAATAGCATTAAATTTAAGAAAAAATGCATTAAAACACACACTGGCTAATTTGTGCATTTTTAAGAACACGAAGAAAATAAAATGTTCTCATTTCTTTCTTTCCACAAACCATATTTTAACCAACCTTTCACAAAAAGCATTGCTTAATCTTTATCTCCCACAGACATTACATCTGGTCAGACACAGCTATGCCTAAGAGCCATTTGAATGCTCTGTCAAGCATTCCTTTTTGTTGTATATATTAAGGTAAATAAGAATAATTACTACTAATAGTCTATCAAAAAAAAAATCCTGCCTGGCCAGTTTGGCTCAGTGGTTACAGTGTCAGCCCACAGACCAAAGGGTCACAGGTTCGATTCCCAGTCAAGGGCACATACCTGGGTTTGTCCCTGGCCCAGGCGGGGGTCCTGCAGGAAGCAACTGATCGATGTGTCTCTCTCACATTGATGTTTGTTTCTCTCTCTCTCTCTCTCCCCCCCTCCCTACCAGTCTATCTAAAAATCAATAGAAAAATATCCTCAGGTGAGAATTAACAAAAAATAAAATAAATTTTTTTAAATCCAGACATTTAGCACCACTTTAGAAGCATAGTAGATATGAAATCAATATTTTAACAAGTAATGAAGACAAAAACCAAAAGTTACTATTTCTGAATATGCTTCTCATTTTAGCTTCCTTTTTCACACTGTAAAATTTTCAGGTCCCAAATCTTACCCAAAAAAAAGATCATTTATGGCAAAAATATTTTGCCTCTGGTAACATAATTTTCCCCAAATTCAGTGGCCAAAAGAAGAGAAAATGCCCTGTTACTTTAGGCCAAGTTTATGAAAAATGTGAACACAGAATCCCAAACTGCTTTTATCTGCCATGACCTACTCTTAATGCCTTCTGTGGAAGGACAAATCATCAGATTCCTAATATGCCTCCATTGAATGGATTCATTCATTAATTCATTTGACAACTCAACATACATTTCCTGAGCACCTACTATATATCACATGCTGTTCTAGGTGCTAACCATAATGAGGTTTCTAAATTCAACAAGAGCTTTCAAAATCACATACTTAAGCTGTAAGAGAGCACAGAAGGGATTTTACCAAAGCCTGTTCACTGAAACATTGATCTGGAAGAAAAAACATGGACTAAAGCAAGGTAAAAGGAGACAAGCATAACAGCAGAGTCCCTTGGTCAATGAGTTCAGAACTCTGTATATCAATTACTCAGCCAAAGATTCACAAAATGCATTCACTTTTAGAGTGATGCAAGAAACACCTCTTTAAGTTTTTCCCCCAAACTCACTGAACCATAGAACAAATTTTAAACATATTCTTAATACCTTCAGAAACTATGCTTTGCAGGTCATATTTTGGGATATGCTGAGACATAGTTTCTTGGTCAAGGCCATAAATTTTTTTACCTTTTTTACCTTTCTGCAAAGTTTAACCGTGAACAGAACTGGATTTGTGCTAACTTCTCATTGACACATGCCTTTCTGCTCATTTATCTCTATTTGAGTGTCTTCTATTTCAGAAGTTTGGTCATTTGAATTTCAACAAAAGTGGCTACATAAAAGTACTTTGTATTTCATGATGGTTGTGAAACTCCCATTTTAAAGGAACATATAAAGCAATAATCCTGACATGAAAAGAAACCTCTCTCTCTATGCCCACAGTTGAAACCTTACAAAATAATTAAACACTAAACTGGACATGTGTTTCCCAAAATGAACTAATAAGATAACCTGGGTGATTTTTTAAAAATATAAATTCCCATCCAGCCAGTGTGGCTCAGTGGTTGAGCGTCGTGCACCAAGAGGTCACCAGTTCGATTCCTGGTCAGGGCACATGCCCAGGTTGTGGGCCCAGTCCCCAGTGCGGGGCATGCAGGAGGTAGCCGATCGATGTTCTCTCTCATCAATGTTTCCATCTCTCCCTATTTCTCCCTTCCTCTCTCTCTAAAATCAATAAAGATTGATTGTGGGTTCCACGCACGATCAGGGCACATACCTAGGTTGCAGGTTTGATCCCTGGTCGGGGTGCATATGGGAGGCAACCGATCGACGTTTCTCTCTTACATCCATCAATGTTTCTCTTTCTCTCTGTCTCCCTTCCTCTCTAAATATCAATAAAAACATACTTTGAGTGAAGATTTGTTTAAAAAGTTGCAATTACCTCTTCTGGAGCACAGACTAGTTCCAGCTCTTTTATTTTGTACATTAACTTTTTTAACCTTTCTGAATAATTTATTTTATTATACCATTTTATCTTCTAACCTAATAAATCATCTCTCCTCTTTATTCACTTCAATTATATGGACCCCGTGAAAGAAGACGCCTACAAGAAGGGCTCCTGGCAATAACAACAAAACAAACACAGAGCCTGGAAACCATTTCTAAACAGGGGCCTACAAAGTGAGAAGACTGCACTAAGCTGCCTTTTTCTTGCACTGAACAGCCTCCCTACACTGTGTTTCTGCCATCTGAGCCAGCCCTTGAGGAGTTCTTGGAATCCTGTTTCAACCAATGACTGAGGCTGCCATGTCCATCATAGCTACATCCCCATCAACATCTTCACCAACCAATCAGAGCAGCTCCATTCTGACCAATCAGGACAGTGCCTTTTGGACCATCAAACTAGAAGGATTTGGTATCACTTGCATGAGGATCAACATATCAAGGGACCAGGGGTGGAACTTCTGTCTACATAAGCTGAGGCAAGCCCAATTTCCCCTCCCACTGAACACTGAAGACTGAAGAATGCATTTCCCCAGCTGGAGCTGAAACACCAAAATGTCCTCCACCTGAGCAGAGCAGGGCAGACCAGACCAGACCAGACCAGCACAGAGCAGATCAGAACAGAGCTGCCTAATAAAGAGGGGCCTGGCCCCAGGGCCACCTCTCAGTCATGCTGCATCACAACTGGGTTTTTCCACAGCTATGCTGTATGACCACAGAGATGTTTTGCATGGAATAAAGTTTCCTTCTTCACTGCACCCCAAACTGGGGATTCCTGTTGGAGCCAATGACCATCACTTGACAGTTACAATAGAATTAAAACATAAGAAAAATAAAAGTGATTTTCATAAGAAGTAATATCAAGAAGGAAGAACATTCAGAGGCCAAGCAAAGTTAAAGCATCCTGTATTGAATCAGTAGTCAAAAAACGAATATTCTCAGCCCTGTCTTCACCAAGCTAGGTAAGCATTCCATAACAACAACAACAAAAAATCCTTAAGGGTACAAGATAAAAGACAAAAGAGTAACTAAAAATTAAGTACAATTTTGAGTCCCACTCTAATCATTTTCCTCGTTTAACTTTTTTAAGTAGTCACCCTGAATAACCAAAGTCCTTTGGTGCAAAATTCTCCCTGAAATACCAATCTACATTAGAAATGCAGTTCTGAAGCAAATGAAAAGTGTTGAGAGCTACCTTTTTTTGAGAGAAAGGGATGGAAAAGAGAAACAAGAAAATAATACAACTTAAGAAAAGTTACCCAAATATTGGTCAATAAAGAAGAAGACCTTTACTGGATTTAGTAATTACTCTCTACAATTCCTAAGTATTTACTAATAACTAATGAGCTCCTGTCTAAAGTCCGAAAAAGAGAAAAGATTATTTTGTGCCGTCTCTCGGCCTGCCTGGATCAGTGCAATGCAGTGAAACTACAAGCACATGCTGCTTGGAGTGAGGGGGAGCTCTGCAAGGGAGCAAATGCTCCAGATCTTTGGACACAGTCCCATTTATTTGCAGTTTGGTTCCCCCAGGTTACAAGTGGATTTATGTAAATTATTTCCTTGAGATGGTGTCTCTGCAAACCATACAGCCTAGCTTTGTCTCTTGCATTTTAGGGCAGAAAGAGACTTTGAAACCAAAAGATAACAAACCCCTATTTACATGCAAAAGAAGCACTCAATGCACAGAGGCTGGCCAGGTTGCCGAGAATGCATTAACACAAGGTTGAGAGTGCATTAACACAAGGTTACAAAACGTCCATCTTCCAACCCCCCAACCCCACATCTCCTCCCTTTTTGTTTTCTTGAAATTGTGGGATTGCCACTGCTGCAGTGGTCAGGAGGGTCATCACTCATTTTTCAGTCTTCTGCATAGAGGACACCATTCACCAGAGTCCTCGGAGAACCATATCGAGTACCCAGGCTGGAAAGGGTGCATAGCGTCTGTGGTGGGCACAGGCAGGGCGTCACAGAAAAGTTTATGGACAGCTTTCTGGGTGGACTGCAGGGCCTGCAAGAACTGTAAGAGGGCAAGGGGGAGCAGAGTGGTCTAGTTTCTTCCGGTTTCTAAAGCAAATTTGGTTAAGTTTTCCTTTAAGGTCCTGTCTTCCTGCAATAATTATGTCCCTTTCTTTTATCCTTTCTTATGTTTTTACTTCCTCTGCATAATATTTCTTTTAACTTGCACAGACCCTCTGTGACTTTCCTAGTCCTTTCCCTGACATAAACCTGAGAGCTTGCTCAATCTATCTGCTGTCTGCCATTGCCCAGTTTTCCTTCTTCTCCTCCCTACTCAGACCCACACATTCCTGCTTCCCTCTGCCTTCTCCCTTTCCCTGTGACTTTACTGGACATAACCTGTCTCTCAGTTCAGTAAGCTTGGTGTAACCTACGTGGGTAGTCTGGTGCAGCTGGTTGACTAAAGTCCGACCTAGAGCCTCTGGGACTAACAATTTCCCATCAGGCAGTGTCCATCATACATTGATTCTTGGGTGGCTTGCTTCTGTTCAGGCAAGTCATTTTCTGACCTAATGTATTGGAGAGGCCCCACTTGTTATAGGGCTGAATCCCAAGCTTTCTGATCTGCAGCAGATTTCCCTTGCCCCATCAGAGAGCCTGGATTAGGGCTATGAGTCCAGGCCGTTGGGCTGAAGTTCCCCTACTTAATGACTGAGACCAAATGACATGGTCCAGAGTTATTACTGCTGCGCCAGCATACCTGATTTCTTTCTGGACATAGCCGCTCCTGTCCATGAACAATACCTCTTCTGTTGATGGCAGTGGAACATCCTTGAGGTCTGGGTGGGCCATCTGCACTATGTCGATTACCTCCAGGTAGTCCTGTGGAGGTTTCTCTGGGTCATCATGCAGGAGGCAGGCTGGCAGACTTGATGGCCAACGTCTTGTAGAACTTGATGTGGAGCTGGCCTGGAGTGGCAGTGGCCAGTAATTGAGCAGTCACTGGAGAAGATCATGTCCGAGTAGGGGGTATGGGCACTCCAGCATGACCAGAAATGAATGAGTCACAATATTTCTCCCAAGGTCCATAGTCCTCTTTGAAGTCTAGGGGTACGTTAGGGGCCCACTGGCCCAGTCAGGACTGAGTCTGCTGCACCAGTATCTATCAGGAAACTAACTAGTTTGTCCCCTATTGTCTTGTAGAGGGCTCAGTTGGAAGGAGCCCTGGTTCTGTCATTTTTCCAAGTTAAAGATTTTACCTTGTTCCTCTGCACCTGACTTTGCCCTAGTCTGTTCTATCCCTAATCGGGACCTAGGCCTGCCTTCCTGACTCTTCCTAGGGTGATCCTTTTCCATGGGCCCTGTTTCCCTTAAGGCTGCTATTACCACCTTTGCTATTACAACCAATTGGGCCAATAGGCCTAACAGGAGAACACGGTGAAAGTGTCCAAGAAAGCACTCCCCCTGGCAGTATTTGGGTCCCACCATGGGCAGAGGGATGGGAAATCTCCTCTGACCCCAGGTTTTCAAAAGGACGCAGGAAAGGGGAGCATTGTCCTAGTGTGCATGTTTACGCAGGGCAGAATATTTTTCAACTCTCCAGGAGCACTTCGCGCCCACACCTGGGATCCCTATTTTCAACTCCCCAAAGTTCAGAGAAGCCTGTTGGAAACTTGCTGCTTCCAAACCTGGGGCGGCGGACAGATGAGCCGCCCAGGCTGGCACTGAAGGAACACACCCCTTCCATGGCCTGACTGCCATCCCTGGGGAGCTCTGTGGCCCCTGCGGACCCCAGGTGAGTGCTTGTGCGCCTGCCCATCCACCACCCCCATTTCCCAGGACAAGGGGCTCTCCACACCGGACCCCAGTCCTGAAGCGTGGCGTCATGCAGGACACACAGAGCAGCGCATCAGCAGGGACAGCCCCTGAAACACAAATTACTCTGTTAACTGCCTGTAGCAACAGAGCTACAAAATCTTGATATGGCTCTTCAGGTCCCTGTCTGAAGGATGTAAGATCTAGCAAATTTTTCCCTTTTGTTGGGAGCTCTTTCCAGGCCTTCAAAGCACAGATATTAATCACAGCAGTAGCAGAAGACAGTGGGGGAGTCTTTAAGGACTCGTAGCCTTTCTTGGCTTTCCTCAAGTCTTTCACTACACCTTGCTTCCCTTCTTTTTTAGCTTCCTGCACAAGATCAAGGCAATCTCTAATTAAGGCTCAAAGAGTAAATGTTTGAGCCAGAAATTTGTTCAGTCCTTTTGCTGTATCTCTGCCTCGCAGGCACTGCCCTACCTTTGCTCAGGTTTTTGTTGGGGCCCACTACCAGTATATGTGCCCTGATCAGAACCTTCCTGAAATCTTTGTCTAAGAAAGTTTCAATATGTAACCCAATGAGGTCTTCTGGGCACTAGGGCTGCTATCCATGATTAGATTAACCATAACAAAGTTGAGGGAGACACAGTAGGGAGGTAGGTGAGGACAAAAATAAAGGGAACACACACAAGACAGAAACTTTCGCTTTGTCCACCTGGCCGCTCCCCCCGCAGGTTAGGACTGGCACAGGCTCAGTACAGTCATTCACACACCATTTGAATTTCCTTCCAGAAATTTTCTATCCTGGGCAGTGCCTATGCCGCTTGGGAGGTGATCAGTTTCCCCTTCCACCCCAGTGGCTGGTCTGAATGAACAGAATCTGCCAGAGTTGAACCGGAATTTGCCAGATTTAAATCCCACCTAACATCTTAGGGGGATTCCCAGGAGAGGAGAGGCTGTGCTGCATCTGGCCTTCTCACTCTCACCCAGATAGACCGGTCGCCCAGAACACACCTCCAGAGGATGGAAATGGTCTCCTTTAATCTTTTGGGGGATGTCTTGGCATCTCCCAGCCCCTCGTCGGTAGCCCAAGTAGGATCTTCAGGGCCCTGGAACTCAGGGGGTGCCTCCCCTCAGATCTCTAGGGGTCCGGTGCCCGGATTGGGAGAGGCTGCCTGTCCTAGGCATCTAGCCCTTGGTGTAGCAAAACACCAGGAATCTCGGTGGAGCCTCCAAATGTTGTATCTGCTGCTGCAGGGCTCAATAATATAGGCAAGCAGCATAAAATACCTACCCTAGATTGGGTGGAGATTATAGATAAGTAAGCCAAAAAATAAAAAATATTCTCTGGGGTAAGAGAAGCCCCCATTCTAGTTAGTATTTTCTCAGAATGTTGTTGCAACTGCTTAAGGTTTCCCCAGGAAACCCTAGAAAGGGTTTGAGAGGGGCCCTGGGACCAAGTCCGGGACCGAGTGTGAGTTTTACAATCAGTGTCTAAGGTTAGCTGTGCCATCTGAGGAGACAGGTTGAAGGGCAGGTCCTTCCTGTTCATGGTAAGGTTTTATCCACCAAGCCGCCAGACACTTGGGACCTGTAGGAGACAAAATACAAGCATATCCCCGCCCCCAAGTCAGTAACTCTGCAGGACCTTGCCATTCAGGTCCTTGCTGTGGATCTCTGTACCAGACTAAAGACTTGGGCCCTGTGGCAGAAGACTTTTGTTGAAAATGTTGTTCCGCAGCTGTAGTGCCAAAGCTATCTCGATTTTAAAAAATTAAGGTATAGATTGCCAGAGAAAGCTGATTTACAGGGGGTTCACCTATACTACCCCCTTTTTGTTTTCTATTTAATAATTTTAAAGTAGCATGAGCACGTTCAACAATAGCTTGTCCTTGTGTTAAAGGTCTGGGGAGCATGGAATGAGATCGAATATGAGTTATAAAAATAGGATGATTCTGTTGGTCTATTAAAGCTTGGAGAGACAAAAATAAGGTTAATAGATATTGATCAGTTAAAGGCTTAATAAAGGCTAGTTCTATTCTTTGTAACACTTTAACTACATACTGTGAATCACTGACTATATTTAAGGGCTCTTCTGTAAAATGTTGAAGAACTAATATTGCAGCCCATAATTCAGCACACTGAGTTGACCCAGGCTCAATGCTGCTGATATTTTTCCATTCCTCATTTTCTTTCCAGGCTACTCCTGCTTTGTGAGATTTACCTGATCCATCAATGAATACAGTTCTAGCCCCAGGGAATGGGATATTACTGATTTTTTGCACCAAGTTAAGGGGTAACTGAGGAATATTTTGCAAGAATTTATTTGCTGGAAGAGAGTAATTAATTTCTCCAATGAAATCTGCTAGAGCTGAGATTCCAAAATGGAGTGAATGGAAGCTACACAGATTATCTCCCGGGACCAAACTGGAATTACAACTAAAATAAAGACAAATCATTGGGAAAAAGTAACAGAAAAGCAGCTTGCAAGGACCATACAACCAGGGACACTGAATCAATCCTAGTAGGATTGCGGAGGTGTGAGAGGGGGGCTGGGAGCCCATGGACAGCAGCAGTCTTAGCTGTGAGCACCGCCTTCGGGGATAAGGCCCAAGCCAGCTCCACAGTGCAGAGGGCCAGGACAGAGTGCTAAAATAGCCACAGCCACTCACCTTGGGCTCTGGCAGAGGGAGGGCGGACTGGACTAGAACTGTGTAGGGAAACTCAGGATTTGGAGTGCGCTCAGAGCTTTTGCTGAGTTGCGGCCATGCAGGATGGTGGCCATCTTACTCCTTCCTAAGGCTCTGGGGAGAGGTGGCAGACCCTGCCTCAGAGATTCAGCCACAACCAGGTGGGCCATTGAAATGCAAATTGAGGCTCATTAACTACCAGCATCTGCCCCAAACTCAGGAAATCCTCTCACGCTGAACACCTGAGGGAAGTTTTCATTCAACTGAGAACCCAAGGCTCTTTAAGTAACCACGACTAATAGTCTCTAGACTAATAGCACCTAGGCAAAAAGCTAGAGGTTAATTTAACCTTTTCTAGTCTTGCAAAACTACTCAGGACAAAAAGACTCGACAGCGTTGTTTAACGTGGGTACTCCCACATTCATCCAAACCCACTAGAGGGAGCCACAAAGAGCGGAACACCAACATCAACAGGGAATATTTGTCAGGCTCCAAAACCCACTGAAATAGCCAAAATGGTGAAACAAAGAAACAGATCCCATATGAAAAAACAAGAGACCTCTACCAAATATGAGATAAATGAAATGGAGTTAAGCAAGTTAAAAGAATTAGAATTCAGAGCCATGATCTTGAGAAAGCTCAACAGCATGAGTAAGGACGTCAACACCATAAGCAAAGACATAAAAACATTGAAAATCAACCATTTGGCAAGGAAGAAGCGCCAAGAAGAAATGAAAAATGACATAGAAAAAATGAAAAACACATTGGAAGGACTAAACAGCAGAGTAGAGGAAGCTGAGGACCGGATCAGTGAATTAGAAGACAGGGTAGAAAAATTCAACCAATCAGAAAACCAAAAGGAAAAAAAAGGAAAAAAACAGGAAGACAGCTTAACAGAACTGTGGGACAACTTGAAACGTAATAATATTCGCATCATAGGAGTCCCCAAAGAAGAAGAAAATGAGAAAGGGTTAGAGAATATATTTGAAGAAATAGTGACAGAAAATTTCCCTAATTTGGTGAAGGAAGAAGGCATTCAAGTTCAAGAAGGACAGAGAGTCCCAAGTAAGAAGAACCCAAACAGGCCGACACCAAGACACATAGTAATTAAAATGCCAAAAATTAAAGACAAAGAGAGAATCCTAAAGGCAGCAAGAGATAAGCAACAGGTTACCTACAAAGGAACCCCATAAGGCTATCAGCTGACTTCTCAGTAGAACACTACAGGCCAGAAGAGAATGGCATGAAATAATCAAGGTCATGAAAAACAAGGATCTGAATCCAAGACTACTCTACCCAGCAAGGCTATCATTCAAAATAGAAGGTCAAATAAAGAGTTTCCCAGACAAAAAGAGGCTAAGGGAATACATTAGCACCAAACTAGCACTGCAAGAAATTTTACAAGGACTGCTGTCATTAGTAGAAGAAATAGGAAGGAAAATAAAACCACACTAAAGAAAAATGGCAATAAATAAGTACGTATCAATAATCACCTTAAATGTAAATGGATTGAATGCTCCGATAAAAAGACACAGAGTAGCGGATTGGATAAGAAAGCATGACCCATATATATGTTGTTTACAAGAGACCCACCTCACAACCAAAGACTCACACAGATTGAAAGTGAAGGGATGGAAAAAAATCTTCCAAGCAAACAGAAAGGAAAAAAAAATGGGGTAGCAATACTCATATCTGATAAAATAGATTTCAAAATGAAGGCCATAACTAGAGACAAAGAACATCACCACATAATATTGAAAGGATCTATTCAACAGGAAGACATAACCTTGTTAAACATATATGCACCCAATGTAGGAGCACCAAAATATATTAAAAATCTTCTGGAGGACTTCAAAGGAGAAATCGACAACAATACAATCATAGCAGGGGATTTCAACACCTCGCTGACATCACTGGATAGATCATCCAGACAAAAAATTAACAAGGAAACAGAGACTCTAAATGAAGCACTAGACCAAATAGATTTAATAGATATTTACAGAGAATTACACCCCAAAACTACACAATTCACATTCTTCTCAAGTGCACATGGGACATTCTCAAAGATGGACCACATGTTAGGACACAAACTAAGTATCTACAAGTTCAAGAAGACTGAAATCATATCAAGCATCTTCTCAGATCACAATGGCATGAAACTAGAAATCAATTGCAACAAGAACATGCAAAAACATTTGAACACATGGAGGCTAAATAGCATGATATTAAACAATGAATGGGTTACCGAGGAGATCAAGGAAGAAATTAAAAACTTCCTGGAAACCAATGAAAATGAACACACAACACCGCAAAATCTATGGGATGCAGCGAAAGCAGTTCTGAGAGGGAAGTTCATAGCACTCCAGGCCTACCTCAAGAAACAAGAAAAATTTCTAACAGACTATCTAACCTCACAACTTAAAGAACTAGAAAGCAAACAAAAAGAAAACCCCAGAGCAAGTAGAAGGAAGGAAATAATAAAGATCAGAGCAGAAATAAAGACATAGAGACCAGAAAAATAATTCAAAGTATCAATGAAACAAAGAGCTGGTTTTTTGAAAAGATAAACAAGACTGATGGACCCTTAGCTAGACTCACCAAGAAACAAAGAGAGAGAACCCAAATACACAAAATCAGAAATGAAAGAGGAGAAGTAACAACTGACACCACAGAAATATAAAGGATCGTTAACAAATACTATGAACATTTATATGGCAACAAATTTGACAATCTAAGCAAAATGGACAAATTTCTAGAAACACATAGTGTCCCAAAACTGGACCGGGAAGAGAGAGAAAACTTGAACAGACCAATAACAGCTAAGGAAATTGAAGAGGTAATCAAGACTCTCCCAGCAAACAAAAGCCCAGGCCCGGACAGCTTCATGGGGGAGATTTACTGAACATTCAAAGAAGAACTAACACCCATTCTCCTCAAACTATTTCAAAAAATTCAAGAAGAAGGAAGACTTCCAAACTCGTTTTATGAGGCCAGCATAATTCTAATTCCAAAACCAGAAAAAGACACTACAAAGAAAGAAAACTACAGGCCAATATTCCTGATGAACACAGATGCCAAAATCCTAAACAAAATACTAGCTAATCGAATCCAGCAATACATCAAAAAAATTATTCACCATGACCAAGTGGGATTCATCCCAGGGATGCAAGGCTGGTTCAATATTTGCAAATCAATAAATGTCATACACCACATAAACAAAATGAAAGACAAAAACCACATGATCATATCAATAGACGCTGAAAAAGCATTCAACAAAATCCAGCACCCACTTCTGATAAAAACACTCAACAATTTGGGAATAGAGGGATCATATCTTGATATAATAAAGGCCATATATGAAAGACCTACAGCCAACATCATACTCAATGGGCTAACACTAAAAACATTTCCCTTAAGAACAGGAAAAAGACAGGGATGCCCACTTTCGCCATTCTTATTTAACATAGTACTGGAAGTCTTAGCCACAGCAATCAGACGAGAAGAAAAAATAAAAGGAATCCAAATTGGAAAGGAGGAAGCGAAACTGTCATTATTTGAAGATGACATGATATTATACATAGAAAACCCTAAAGACTCCATCAAAACTCTACTAGACTTAATAAATGAATTTGGCAAAGTAGCAGGATACAATATTAATGTCAAGAAATCGATGGCATTCTGATACACCAATGATGAACTCACAGAAAGAAAAACTAAAAAAACAATCTCATTTACCATCATGGCAAAAAAATTAAGATACCTAGGAATAAACTTAAAGAAGTAAAGGACCTATTTGCAGAAAACTACAGGACATTGAAAAAAGAAATAGAAGAAGATATAAAAAAGTGGAAGCACATACCTTGTTCATGGATTGGAAGAATTAACATCATTAAAATGTCCATACTACCCAAAGCAATCTATAGATTCAATGCAATCCCCACCAAAACACCAGTGACATATTTCACAGAACTAGAACAAATACTTCAAAAGTTCATATGGTAACAAAAAGACCCCGAATAGTCACAGCAATCTTGAAAAGGAAAAACAAAGTAGATGGGATCACAATACCGGATATCAGCTTATACTACAAAGCTACTGTAATCAAAACAGCCTGGTACTGGCACAAGAACAGGCATATAAACCAGTGGAACAGGACAGAGAATCCAGAAACTGACCCAAGATATTAAGCTCAATTAATATTTGACAAAGGTGGCAAGAGCATACAATGGAGTAAAGACAGCCTCTTTAATAAATGGTGTTGGGAAAATTGGACAGCTACATGCAAAAACATGAAATTAGACCATCCACTTACACCATACACAAGAATAAACTCAAAATGGATAAAAGACTTAAATGTGACTCGTGAAGCCATAAAAATCCTAGAAGAAAATGTAGGCAACAAAATTTCAGACATCATATGCAGCAGAATCTTCACTGATACATCACCTAAGGAAACAGAAACAAAGGAAAAAATGAACACATGGGACTACATCAAACTCAAAAGCTTCTGCACAGCAAAGGAAACAATCATCAAAACGGAAAGGGAACCCAGTGTATGAGAGAGCACAATTTCCCATGATACATCAGATAAGGGGTTAATCTCTAAAATATATAGAGTGCTCATACAACTCAACAAAAGGAAGACAAAGAACCCAATTAAAAAATGGGCAGAGGAATTAAATAGACACCTCTCCAAAAAGGGACATACAAATGGCTAAGAGACATATGAAGAAATGCTCAACATCGCTAATCATCAGAGAGATGCAAATTAAAACAACACTGAGGTATCACCTCACACCTGTCAAAATGGCCGCCATCAACAAATCATCAAACAAGTGTTGGTGAGGGTGTGGAGAAAAGGGGAATCTAGTACACTGCTGGTGGGAATGCAGACTGGTGCAGCCATTTTCGAAAACACTATGGTGTTACCTCAAAAAGTTAAAAATTGAACTGCCATTTGACCCAGTGATCCCACTTCTAGGAATATACCCTAAGAAGCCTGAGACACCAATCAGAAAGAATACATGTACCCCCATGTTCATAGCAGCACTATTTACAATAGCTAAGATCTGGAAACAGCCCAAGTGTCCATCAGTGGATGAATGGATAAAAAAGCTGTGGTACATATACACAATGGAGTATAATGCAGCTGTAAGAAAGAAAGATCTCTTATCCTTTGAGACGACATGGAGGGACTTTGAGAGTATTATTCTAAGCAAAACAAGCCAAGCAGAGAAATACAAATATCACATGATCTCACTTATTTGTGGAATATCATGAACATAACAGTCTGAGGAACAGGGTAGACCCAGAGATGTAGAAGTAGGGTACAGACTGACAACCCTCAGAAGAGGGGGTTGGGGGGAGGGAAGAAATAAACCACAGAACTTATAGCATGTATGCATAACTGATGGACATGGACAACAAAGCTGGGGACGGGGTGGGGGGATGGGGAGGAGGGTGTCAATAGGGAAAAAAAGGAGAAACATCTGTAAAAATAATAAATTAATAAATAAATAAAAAACGATAAAAAAAAAAAAAGAAATCTGCTAAAGCTATTTGAAAGTCTATTGCCTGGGAATTCAAAGTGGTAAATTGTCAATGGAGGGTACAGAAAAAGCGAATTTCTATCTGTAAGAACCAAAGTGATAGTGAAAAAACAATCTTTCTGGTGTTAATAGCCACAGTCCAGAGAACATCACATTGACCAGTGCTCCCAAACCCTGCATTCCCTCTTATTGTGGAGTTGGCTCCAGGAACCCAGTAGGGCAACAAAGGAGTTGAGCTATTCAGGTTCCTGGTGTTAATACATGAAAGCCCACAGCCTTAAGCATTACTTTAATCTCTCCTTCGAAATCTGAGTCAATTACCCCTGGCATCACTTATAATCCTTTCATTGTTAAACTAGACCTTCCAATCACTAAACCTACTTTCCCCTCTGGTAAGGGGCCATATACTCCTATAGGAACTAAACAAATATAATTAGACTCCTTAAGGGTTAATTCTGTGGTGGTGATAAGATCCAGGCAGGCACTTCCTGCTCAGAGGTCTCCAACCTTCCGTTTGAACTTCCACGTGGTGAATTGGGCCAGCTTCAACACTGTTTTTACTAGCACTGTCCAATCTCAGGAAGTCATCAGATAACTACCAGCTATTCCCTTCAACATTCCTATAGTAAAGAAACTTTGCAAACTATTCTCCTTTATGCTTTGCCTGAATTCTTTCAAAACCTGATAGGGCAAACATTCTTGCACAGATTGTTGACCTGGCTGTATTATAGCTGGGAAAGCCCCAAGGTTGCCCGCTTTCCTGGCCTCTATAAGACAGTCCTCCACTGCTGGGTGTGGTGAGGCTAAGAAATCCTCCACAAAAGGTGGAGGAGGGGGAGGGGAACATTCCTCCTTTGTCGACCATGCGGGAGCAGTCGACCATGCGGGAGCTCCGTTGTTTCCTCCGAAGGGGAGGTTGGAGCTGTTGCACTGCTGGGACTGACCTCCTTAGTTAGGGGCTGCAATGCTATAAATACCAGTTGCCATAAAAGAAGGGTTGAGGTAGAAATTTTACACCCTCAATCTTTGCGCACACTAAAAGTTTCCCCTACTTTGAACCACATGTCAGAATCCAATGTGCCCTCTTTAGGGAACCACGGGCAGAACTCCTGTAGTCCCTCAGAAGCTGCAAGAGCTTCCACTCTGATATGGAGCACTGAGCCGCATTCAGCAGCAGTTGTAAGACTCACACATAAAGTCACTGATCTTTAGACAATCCTGACCCCATGCTGTCTTACTGGAAACCCCTCAGGACACTAGATATGCTGGCAGCTATCCCAAGCTGGGTGCCACTGGCTCGAGAAAACTCTTTCTTGAGTGAAGTTTACTTTGGATCCAGATCGCTACTTCCCTTTCGCATACCGTTACTTTGCTGGTCACGTCAAATCTTGCTGCTGCATACCCGAGTCACGTCGGGGAGGTCACCACTTGCCATCTCTTGGCCTGCTGGGATCGGTGAAACTCAATGAAACTACAAGCACACGCTGCTTGGAGTGAGGGGGAGCTTTGCAAGCGAGCAAATGCTCCAGATCTTTGGACACAGTCCCATTTATTTGCAGTTTGGTTCCCCCAGGTTACAAGTGGATTTATGTGAATTATTTCCTTGAGATGGCATCTCTGCAAACCATACAGCATAGCTTTGTCTCTTGCATTTTAGGGCAGAAAGAGACTTTGAAGCCAAAAGATAACAAACCCCTATTTACATGCAAAAGAAGCACTCAATGCACAGAGGCTGGCCAGGTTGCCAAGAATGCATTAACACAAGGTTGAGAGTGCATTAACACAAGGTTACAAAACGTCCATCTTCCAACCCCTCATCCCCACAATTTTGCTTAACAACATTAAATTAACACTCATCCAAAAGGAATTAAACAGTGCTTGGATGAAAAGAAAGTGTCATGTGGTAAAGATTTATTATACTTTTTAAATATTTAAAAGTTTTATTAAAATATGTTGTGTTATGCTAATGTTATGTTAAAATACATCAAAAGTATCAAAAGGATTTACTTAAAAATGTATTATAATACTGTTTAATTTTTCAGGTTAACATACACAAAAATATAGCCTTTAGAAGCATTTATCTTTCTTAATTTTAATTCTTCTCCTTTTTGTATCTAATAGCAATGATAAAAGCATCCCTTTGATAGATATTTTTATCTCCATTCAATCTTAGATAATGACTTCCAATGCTTATATCTCCATAAAATCTCCCCTTAAAAATACTTTCCCAAACCTACTTAAATTTACTTTTTTATAGAATAGAAAATTAAAGCTATTTCCAAACACTTTCCTACATTTTGCTAAGTAAGTCCTAACCTCCTTTTGTGTTCTTCTCATACCTGTGGAAATTATAATGCTCATGATATTTCACATTTTATTTTCTTCTACTTACCAACTATATTACATTCCTTTAATCTTTACTTTCAGAGATTATCTCATCCAAACTGAGCCCTGACTTTAGTTTTCCTCAAATTCAAACAGAAACAACAAGAACAAATAAACACACAAGGAATATGTTAGCTCTTTCCATGTCAGTTTCTAATTAAATTACATGTATGATTTTAATTAATAAAATAATTTCTTAATGTTATGTTATTTAGGTTATTTATGCAATGTTACTTAAGAAGACTGTACATTCCCTTGCTTCTAATTTCTTCATAGGAAGTGTTCAACTAATTTGCTTCCTTTCCCCACATATAATTTCAGTTTTCTTCTACACTGAATAATTCAGATTTTGGGGTATAGGATCCCATATTTGCAAAAGTGGATTAATTCACTTGAGAGACAAGTTATTATGTTTTAAAGAAAGCACAAACCATTGTAACTGGCTATTTAAAATTGGGGGAAAAGTGGTTTAAATCCGTAAAAATATTTAAATTATTTGATAAGTTCAAAAACTTGCTATGAGTAATAAACAAAAACATTAAACAATGCATAAAAACTAGTATTAGTTTTAGCTGTTGTTGACCATCTATGAAACCACTATTAAGTCACTTTACCTCTTGTCCTAAGGTTCTACATTGCAAAATAAAGGATTTACAATGTCTAACACTCCTTATGTTTCTAAATGTATGAGTTCCATTAGATATGTAATGCAGTTTCAGTCCTGAGTTTTGTACCTTTTATATTGTTAACACCTACAAATACACACAAACACACCACAGCAATATTTCTATTAAAAAATTTTTTTAGGAAAAAAAAGATGTAAAATTCAAAATAGCAACTGGGCATTTGCATATACTATTGACTGTGGGAGAGAGCTATATTCCTTCCTACAAGTCCTTGTGACATTATCTATGAAAAATTAGAATGAGGAAGCCCTTCAAACCCACTGTTTTAGAAAATTTCCAGGAATGAAGATTAAAGAATAACTTGCACATTTACACAAACATATATGCTCAAAGATATAGATTATAACACTGGATATATAACATGTTCAAACTTAAGTTCTTCCAAATCTGAGATCTTTTTTTTTTTTAATATTTTTTTCTTTATTGATTTTAGAGAGAGAGGAAGGGAGAGGGAGAGACAGACAGAAACATAGATGAGAGAGAACACCGATTGGCTGCCTCCTGCATGCCCCCCACTGGGGATGGGGCCCACAAGTTGGGCATGTGCCCTGACTAGGAATCGAACCAACGACCTCTTGGTGCATGGGACAACGCTCAACCACTGAGCCACACCGGCGTGGCCAAACCCGAATTCTTGATTCGTACTCCCAATTCTGTTCTACCTAGTTTTGCCATTCTAGGAAATGGCTCCAGTTGGTCATGGCAAATATGAAGGAGTCATTATTCATTCCTCCTTCACAATCATTCCACTAGAAAGTCCTATCTCCTTTTCCTTTAAAATACACTGAAAATCAGTCACTCCTCTAGATCTCTTCTGCTACCAACCCAGTCGCAATCACCTTTGTCTCACCTGGACTATGATAAAATCCTCCTGCGTGATTTCCTCCCACTCAGTCTTGTCCCTCAGAACCACAGAAGCCTAAATGATCACTTTAAATAAGATCAAGCATTTCCCCATGTAAGGCTCACTCACACTTTTCATTGCACGTAATGGAAAAATCTAAGTCCTCATGCCGCTACCTGCCTCTCCAAGCTTATCTCATGCCATGTTCTCCCCTGTTTTGACCATGCTAGGCCAAAGTGACAGTCCTAAAACCTACCAAGCTCTTTCCTGCTCCAAGGCCCTTGATCTTTTTTTCTCCATCCTGGAAAGTGTCTTTCAAGGCTGGCTCCTCATTATCCAGTTATTATCAAAATAGCCTTCCCTTTGCCACATATTTTCCCTTTTGTACACTATTACTTCATACTATCTGTTCCCTTCATACACTCACCTCATTTTTTTTCTTTTTTTTTTTATTCCTCACCTGAGGATACTTCTCTATTTATCATTAGATAGAGTGGGAGGGAAGGAAAGAGAGAGAGACAGAGAGAAATGTCAATGTGACAGAGCCACATCAACTGGTTGTCTCCCGCATAACCCGACCGGGCCGGGGACGAACCACAACCAAGGTACCTGCCCCTTGACCAGAATCGAGCTCACCGATGCTCCAACCCTGAGCCAAACCGGCCAGGGCCACTCACCTCAATCTTTATCTGGTTTATTTATTTTTATATTTCACACTAGTACATAAAATCAAGATGGCATTAACTGTTTCACTGCTATTTTCCCAGCAACATATATATTCATATCAATATTTATTATATGAATGACAGACTAACATAAGGGTAACCTGAGTTTTTTGCTTTCATTTGCCACAGATAAGCTATCATTTAAATTAAGAGTATTAATTCAGAGTAAAAACTTTACAGATCAGACAATACCTCTATCTGATCTACTTCAGCTAAAATAATTTTAAAATATCAGTAAGAATTTGGTGAAAATTTACACAGTATACAACAATGTACTAAAAGTTTATGATTTGGCTTCAGCAATCTTCTTGGCTTCAGCTCTAGCCACACACCTTAATTTGTGGCCATTTCCCTGTGGGACATATTGTTCAGATTGGCTGCAACTCAAGGTGCATATGGCAAGAGATGAAGTTAAGAAGATTGCTGAGGACAGTCAGAGGTTCGTTATCAAAGTCTGTATACTATATGAACAAGTAGGGCATCTGACCAAATACAAGAGTGAGGAATTAGGTTCAGTACAAAGGTTACTTCCTACATGCTATAAACATAGTAATATTTTTGCTATCATAGAATCAGTATCATGTTTCTTGTGTGACAGACTAAAATTAAGATTTCCCTTACTGTTAAAGATTTAAAAGGTGTTGTGCTAAAGCCTATGTGCCTTGCTCTTAAAACTACCCCAATGAAATTATGTGAAGTTGGCTTTATGAAATCTTGTCCAATCCTACATAATGTACTAGAGTCACAATAAGTATTCTTTCCACTAATAACACATTCTCCTTATTTCATTCATTCCAAACTATACCACATTTTTGAAAACATACCCTAGCCCTGGCCAGTTTTGCTCAGTGGTTAGAGCATCAGCCTACGGTCCAGAGAGACCTGGGTTCGGTTCCTGCTAAGGGCACGTGCTTCGATTGCAGTTTGTCCCCGGCCCTGGTTGGGTTGTGCAGGTGGCAGCCATTCGATCTGTCTCTCTTGCAATCGATGTTTCTCTCTCTCTCTCTTCGTCTCCCTCCCTCCCACTCTATCTGAACAAAAAATGGAAAACTGTCCTTGGGTGAGGATTAAAAAAAAAATTGTACAATAAAAAACATACCCTATTGGTCCATATGCTTATATATTCTATTATTTCCGAATAAAGTATGCTTACATAATAAGTGTACTCCTAAAATCATGTTGCATAATATATACTTTGTTACTAAAAATATGTTGCTGTTTATCATTGGGAAATTGGTCTTGGGAAATGTTAACACTTTAATATTAATTTTCAATATGAATTCTCACAAATACAATAATCTTAACTTTTTAAAAAAAATAATGCCTAGCCCGGCCAGTGTAGCTCAGTGGATTGAGCATCATCCCATGGACTGAGAGGTCCAGGTTAGATTCCCTGTCAGGACACATGCTGGGGTTGCAAGTTCAATTCCCAGTAGGGGGTGTGCAGGAGGCAAGAGAAGCTGACTGATGTTTCTCTCTGACATCAATGTTTCTATTTCTCTCCCCTTTCTACTCTCTCTAAAAAATATCATTAAAACATATTTTAAAATGAATGAATAAATAAATTAAATTAAATAAAAATGATGCCTATATGGCAGCAGTCTCCAATTCTCCTTTCTTCTTACTCTAAGCCTTTTCTTCACTTACCTAGACCCTGAAAAGTTGATTTGGTAGCCCTTTGGTTTTATTCTATATTTGCTACTAAAATTCCAGGAAGGGAAACAGAAATGTTAAGGTCTACTTTTATTAGCACTTTCCTCTGGTATTACCATAATCGTTTTTCCATTAAAATTTATTCTTTGAGGAGAAAAAAAATCAGAAAAACAAATAATCAAATTTCTTTTTTGAGCCTCTGAATAGTGCTACTTCATCTAACTGGAGCAACATGTTAGATAACTCCTGAAGTTCTGTGCCTCTGCAGAGCCATAGATCCTTCAATTCTTAGGAAAAGCTTCAGCTCTCCTATAAATTTCACCTCTCTTTATCTCAAATCAGGAATCAAGTCTGGGTGCTGAGCTGTAAGCACAGCACATAATACTGCTAAGGGAAAAACTATAGATCTTTGAACTCCAGTGAGGTCACAACCTCAAAGGAAAACAGGTCATCACTTTTTGAGGAGGACTGTGTATAACATGGGGAATGAGTATCAGAGGATTAAAATTTTAGAACCACTAAAGTGATGGCTAAAGCACAATCGGTCTCTGTAATCTACTTCACACAATTACCATCACAAAAAGCAGTCAACAGTGGAAGAGACCCTACTTACCTGTACAAGTGAGTTGCAATATATAGTTAATGGCCCAGTTTCACACTACTTCTTAAAGTGTGTCGGGAGTGGTGCCGCTGAAATGAAGACCTCCATGGTTTGACACAGTCCCTGAAGGAGTGAATTCACTGCACAGCAGGAATCACAAAGAACTGTGGCTGAAGACAAAGGCTAATAAGAAAAATAAAATTATAGGATAGCAACTGAAGGAGACTAATCTTTGCTTTCTCTATCTATCTGTCATCTGTCTGCTAGGAATCATTTTAGAAGTAACATGTAATAATGTAAATGTTAGAAAATACTGCAGAAAGAAAAGACAAGAAAGTAATACGAATTTAAGATAAGATTATAAAAGCTTAAGACGCAACCTTAGAGAAGGAGACAAGGTCAAGAGCAAGGAGGAAGGTACAGAAATCAGATTAGAGGGTGTGGGGAAGGAGAAAGTTAAATGAGACGATGCCTGGAGGGTTGCTAACAGTAAATCATGTTATGTAAATAATCTTGAAGGTTAAGAGTTGCATCTTTGTCATTGTCTGCCTAAAGAATGAAAATAGTTATTGGTTAATTATGCACTAATGCCTAAGAGCTGAAAAGAATGCATATACATACTTACATAAAGGTATAGGGAAAACAAAAAGAAGAAAATTACTATGTAACCTGCAGATATAAAAATAAAGATTCTGCTAGCCAGAGGAGGCAGAAAGAAGTAGCAGAAAGATCAAGCGCTTCTGTCTCACGTCTCCTCTCTCGCCGACTCCGTCCACACGTTTGGGAAATCCCTGGACCTGCCGAGGCTGGACTCCGGCAAAAGTGAAACAAACAAAAACATAACAGATACTTACCTTCAAAGGGGGACCCCAATTGGTATTTTCCACTAAAAAATTTTGGCAATGAAAATACAAGTGCTCCCAGTCCTATCATAAAGGATGCAAATGCAAGCCATCTTGGTTTGTGTCCTCTTTCACCAATATACGAAACAAATAAAGATAACAAACAAAATGCTATATCATAGCTTGATGATATCAGGCTTGCCAGTGAACTCTTCATTTCATAGCACTTCTCGATAGTGGAAATGCTAATGTTGACTAGGCCATTTACCACAATACCTAAAAGAGAGAAAAAAAATTATGGGTATTATTATAACTTTACCATATAGATTATGATTATTAGCACAATGTACTCAAGTTTTGCTTGTTTCTTTTGATATTTTTAAATGTACCAATTTTAAAAGACTCAAAGGAAGGCAACCCCAAACACACTTCCCTACAAAATCAATTTGCTTTTAAATTGTACATGTGTGAATTTTCAGGTGTTGAATAAAATTGATGCTTACCACTTCCTAAATTGTAGCTAAGTTCATGTTTCTTTATATGACAATCAAAAACTCAGACTGGTCAAGTCTCATGAGGCCAGTTTGCCAGAGTTTCCAAGTGTAGCACACTTTCACAGCCCTCACTTTTAAGAGTACAAAAAGTACAGCCGATTCCAGAGGTCATCTGAGTAATGCTCAATCGCTTTCCAAGTTAGTCAATCCTTAAACATATTTTCATATAACAAGAGGTCCTTGATTTAGTCTTTGAAAGTTGAAACTGAGCTCTCAAGCCTCTTTTTTCTTCTAACACTCTTGTAGACATTAAAGTTAAAGGACCTGGAGCAAAAGTGAACATAAATTAAAAGTATTACTTCAACCATTGGGATTCTATATCACAGGCAAAGTAAAATAGAAAAAAAAAACTTACACTTCATTTGCTTATTATAACTATGATAGAGGAATATAATGTAAACAAGGAAAAGCTGAAAATCCAATTTTGACTGATGACAAAAATATCCTGTCCAAATATCAATTAAATTTACAGTTTAAACATTACCATAAATTGAAAAGAAAAGGCAACTGATCAAATTACAACATTTTTAATTAGTTACGCCTTTTACTTAAGAGAATATCATGAATTGTTTTCATTTATTTATGAATAGAAAGAGTATACACAAGCCATGATCTCTATAATTTCTTTAAATTTTGCTTTATCAAGACTATCACTGGGAATATATTTTAAGAAAATTGATATAACAAGTTTTAAGAGGCCTAATATACTTTTATGCTAGTTTAATAAGTCTATAGATCAATTACAATTGCTAAGATTTCAATGTAAAATAAAGTTTCTAAAGTACCTAGAAATGACATGTTTATCCAAAGAAAAAGTTATCTAAGAATATGAATATTTCCTCACCAAAAATCAATTTCTCAACATATTTGCCATACTAATTAAAAGTCAGTCATTAGAACTCTTTGCCTTTATAGTAAAACTTTTCAGAAAAAGTAAATTTGTCAAGTCTTGTGGAAGTATGGCACTTTAAGCCTATGAACCTCAATGCGAATTTTATGCTACAGAAGTTCCAAGAACTCTGCTTAAAAAAAAAAAAAAAAGAAAAAGAAATTCCATGAAATACTACATACTGTGTCTCTCTATTGTAAATGCTAGAAGACAGGAGGCACATTAGGAAATTAAGTTCTAGGAGAAATTCTGTTTATCTCCGAGAAATGTTGGGTTAAGTAAACTCACTTGACAAGTATTGGGGTTTCCCCGCAATTAAACACCTATTAATATATGATGAAAATGGTCTTTCCAAGGATCATGTTTAAAAAACATGGTAATAAATTGGGGACCTCTGGGTAGATGCAGCTCCATGCTAAATATTTTTGAAGAGTGTCAATTATATTTGATAATTTTTAAAATATGTTACATTAAATGTAAAATAATATCTTCTGGAATAATATAGAAATTTCAGAATATGTTTTAAAATAAAACACAAGAATTTTTTTTTACTTGTGTCCAACTTCATTGAACTCTCCAATCTTCTGACACTGAGATGCTTCGCAATCACAGATTTTCGACAGCTAAGACCAAGAAATTGAGAGAAGGCGAACTTGGGTAGGGACAAGAAAGGTGGAAAAGGAAGTAACTCTAGCACAAGACTACCTTTAGTAGAAGAGCTGCAGTTAGCCCCGCTTGCAATCAACAAATACTTAGCACCTAACTCCTGCAAAGCAAGGGACATGATGTTCCTTTGAGGCAGGGGAGCAGCAATAAGAACAGGAAGAATATGTTTATATTATTCTTCTGTTAAATTTAGAAAAGAGTAATTTCCAACTCTTCCTCCAATGTTTCTTGGATAGCATTTCTTTCGACCAGTCCCTACTTGTCTCCTTACAAAATATATTAAAACTATGAATTAAGACTTCTGGTCAAGATGGCGGCATAGGTAAACGCGGTATCGCACCCTCCCACAACCACATCAAGGTCACAACTAAACTACCAAACAATCATAATTCAAAACCACCTGAAATCAAGCTGAATGGAAGTCCTACAACTACGAAATTAAAGAAGAAGCCACATGGAGACTGGTAGGATGGGCGGAGGCGCGATGGGCTGGTCCCACACCTGTGTGTGGTGGATAAAAATTAGGAGGATACCTCAGCTGGGAAGGTCCTCCCTGAGGAGTAAGAGGTCCCCATCCCACACCAGGCGCCCAGCTCAGGGTTCCAGTGCCAGGAAGAGAAGTCCCCATCACTTCTAGCTGGAAAAAACAGTAGGAAATGAGGCTGAGGCGGACTTGCTCAGACTGCACCCTCCAGGGTCCAGCAAGCGGGAGGCAGCTTGAATGTCACCAGAGACATATGGGAAAGAACTGAGTTGTTTGGCATTGGAGCGAGGGCTGGAGAGGAGGCAGCTTTCTCCTGGACTTATGTGCTATCAGAGGCTTTTGTTCCTTTGGTGAGCCCTTCCTTGGGCCGGCAGACTCTGCCATATCTGGGACTCCAGCAACCCGGCTCACACTGTTTGCCCTCCCTAGTGATTCCCTGAGACCCCGCCCCACCTAACTTTCAGGCCCACCCAAGCTGTTGCCAGTTGCTTTACCATAGGATTGGCTTCTCTTGGGTTCTGCTTCAGCTTTTCCTAAATTCTTTCAAACAAGCAGCATCTCGTCTCAGCTAGCGCCATGCCTCTCACTAAGTAATACATAGAAACAAATATAGGGAGGCTGCCAAAATGAGGAAACAAAGAAACAGGTAACAAATGAAAGAACAGAACAAAACTCCAGGAAAAGAACTAAGTGAAATGGAGTTAAGCAACCTAACAGATGCTGAGTTCAAAATACTGCTTATAAGGATGCTCAATGGACTTAGTGAGAACCTCAGTGAACTTAGTGAGGGCCTCAAGAGCATAAAAAAGGACCAGTCAGAAATGAAGGATGCACAGTTAGAAATGAAGGAGGCACTAACTGAAATAAAGAATAATTTACATAGATTCAATAGTAGAGTAGGTAAAGCCAAGAAGCAAACCATCGATTTGGAATATAAGGAAGCAAAAAACACCCAATCAGAACAGCAAAAAGAAAAAAGAATCCAAAAAAATGAGGATAGTGTAAGGAGCCTCTGGACAACTTCAAGCATGCCAACATTTGCATCTTGGGGGTGCCAGAAGGAGAAGAGAGAGAACAAGAAATTGAAAACCTATTTGAAACAATAATGACAGAAAACTTCCCTAACTTGGTGAAGGAAAGAGACATACAAGTCCAAGAAGCACAGACAGTCCCAAACAAAATGAACCCCAATAGGCTCACACCAAGACACATCATCATCAAAATGCAAAAGGTTCAAGACAAAGAGAGAATCTTAAAAGCAGCAAGAGAAAAGCAGTTAGTTACCTACAAGGGAGTTGCCTTAAGACTGTCAGCTGATTTCTCAAAAGAAACTTTGTAGGCCAGAAGTGGCAAGAAATATTCAGAGTGATGAAAAGCAAGAACCTACAACCAAGATTACTCTATCCTGCAAAGCTGTCATTTAGAACCGATGGCCATATAAGAGTTTCCCAGACAAGGAAAAGCCAGAGGAGTTCATCACCACCAAACCATTATTATATGAAATGTTGAAGGGTCTTCTTGAAGAAAAAGATAAAAAAATATGAAGAAACAAAATGGCAATAAATACATATCTATCAACAATTGAATCTACAAACAAAATGAACAAGCAGAACAGAAACATTCTCATAGATACAGAGAATTTTTGTTGGGTACCAGATGCGTGGGGGCTGGGAGGATGGGTGAAAAAGGTGAAAGGATTAAGAAGTACAAATTGGTTGTTAGATTGACAAACCTCAAAGGTAAAGGGGGTTGAGGATGGGAAGAAATAAACCAAAGAATTTATATGTATATATGCATAACTAATGGACACAGACAACAGTGTGGGGAAAGGCAGGAGGGGGGCGGGAATGGGGAGGAGGGAGCAATGGGGGAAAAATGAGGAACATCTGTAATACATTCAACAATAAAGATAAGTGAAAAAATAAAATAAAATATAATAAAAATCAGAAAAAATAAAAAAATAAAACTATGATTTAAGTGACATAAAATATGTACATATTATTAGTCTAATTAACCTTCAACATGCTCAGCAGCTTCTACCTTCACTATGCTTTCTTTCACAGGAGCCATTCTCCTGAATCCTACCACTCACTGCTCCAAACCAAGCTTCAGTTGCAAACTCCTGAGGGTAAAAACCTGGAGTTTATCAGTAGCTCCCAAGGGAACATAAAAGAAATCCTTGAACAAGGCGGATACTGCATAACTCTTGAGTGTTTTATTTTTTTTTTCCTTGCTTTTTATTTTTTTATTGTTTTTATTAATTTATTTTTGTTACAGATGTTTCTCCTTTTTTCCCCATTGACACCCTCCTCCCCCTCCCTCTACCCCTTCCCCAGCTTTGTTGTCCATGTCCATCAGTTATGCATACATGCCTATAAGTTCTGTGGTTTATCCCTTCCCTCCCCCCCCCCCTACTCTTGAGTGTTTTAAAGACCTCACCCTTCAACAGCGCCTGAAGTCTTTGCTAACTGACAAGGCTGTACAGCAAGTTTTAAATTATCTTAGCGATAAAGGAGAAGCTGAAAAGTGGAAGTCTGAACCTAGCTGGTTAATGTGGGTGGGAGCGCCGGCGAGCCTGCGGCCAGGGCCGCCTCTCAGGGCACCTGGACCACCTGGGTCTCCGCGCACCTGCCCTTCCCGCCGCTCCCCCCGCGCCCGCCGCGCCCTCCCCAGCGGGCGCTGGCCCTTACCCTGCGTGAGGGCCAAGAGGCAGTAGTGAAGTAGAAAGCCCGGGGGCGTGTTGCAGAGCTGGAAACACTGGGGTTGGAAGTTCCCCCATCCGCAGGGCCCCTCGAACTCCGACAGCGACTCTGCCCCGGACCGCTTTGGGCAGTCAGGGGGAGTTGCTGCAGGCAGAGGTGGCTCCCGCGACTTCTGGGGCTCCGGAGGCTCGAGTGGCTGCGAATTCCCTGCCTGGGAATCGGCGGACGAGGCAGAGACCTCGACGTGAGAGGGCGACACGGAGAAACGGCGCGGGGTGTCTGGGGAGTTGAGGAAAGCCGGGTTCTCCATGCCTCGGCCGCGCTTCATGGTCGAGAGGGGTTCTGCCGGCTCCGGCCCGTCGGAGCAGCGAGAAAACCAGGTCCGCTCTGGCTCCGCCCCTGGGCAGGTGGCAGCGCCCCCGTGCGGGAGGACTCCCGCCTCCCCGCCTTCCTCCCGAGCTGTCACCGCGCGGCGGCTGGGACCCTCCTCCGGGAGCTCACCGCCTCCTGGCTGTGTAGCTGGCGCTCCGCCAGGTCTCACCTGTGGCCGCTGGGCCAACCGGAATGCGCGGCGTGGGCGTGCGGCCCCGCACCGCCAGGTGAGGAGGCCGGGGCCCTGCGCTGGGCCCCCAGCCCGCCGCTCTCCTGCCTGGAGCCCAGGGACCAGCAACCAAATAGAGGTTGTGGGAGTTTAGTGACCATAAAGCTCCCCAGGGTGCTGGCGGGAAAGCCATAAACATAGTTGCAACAGGAGATCTTTCCAGAAAATATACTGCGGTTTTCTTCCGTAGCTGCTTACCAAACCAGGCTAGGTCTGGACTGGAAGAATCTAGCAGCCACCGGTACAATGCTTTAGATTCCATGAGCATCATGGTAAGACGTGTACCTGTCATTCTCCTTAAAAAATAAAAGGAAATCCCTGTCCGCCTGACCCCTCATCACATCACAGCCACCTTTTTGGTTTTACTTCTCAAAACTGAAGGAATAGAAATTAAGAAACTTTAAGAGCATATATGTGATATTCTTTCTGCAGTATATTGCATATCTAAGATCAATAGTGTTCATAATCGTGTAAATAATTTCTACCTGTAGAATAAATAAGAAAAACCCTTTGAAGAACTGAACATCATTATATGGTAGTAGTTAGAATAGATTCATTCATTCATGGAAAAATATTTATTTCCTGCATGCCAAACACTGTTCTAGGCCCTGGGGGTACAAGCCTGCATAAAAACTAACAAATACCCCTAGCTTTTGGTGCTTGCAATCTAATAAGAGACAGATAATAAGTAATAAATATATAATACATTTCACTGTGATCAGTGCTATGGGGAAAAATAAAGCAAGGACAGGCTAGAAAGTGTGTGTTGAGGAAGGGGAAGAATACGATGCAATTTTCAATTGGGTGGTCAGGGAAGGCCTCACTGAGAAGGTGACTTTTGAGCTAAGACCTGAAGGAGGTAAGGGAGGGAGCCTGGTATGTTGGAGAAATAGTGGCTGGGGTGGAATGAGATAGTTGGAGAGCAGGTAAAGGGGTGCAGCTGGGGTAGAGCAGAAGTGATTGGGGACAGACCAGACCTTGTAGGCCATTGTAGGACTGTAGCTTTTATTGTGAGTGCAGTAGGAAAATTTGTAGCCAAGGAGTGACATGATCCTGACATGATTAGGTTTTCAAAGGATCCATTCTCTCTCCCTTTCAAAGCATAGACTAATACATCCCAAAGTAATATATTTCAAACAACGATGTTTTAAAACTATATATCAAGATCTCAAAATGTTTCTTTCCCTAAATTAAGTGTTTATTCCACTAAGGAACATAATAAAGTATACATGTTTTCTTTTTCCTGGGTACTCAGAGCCACATATGCAAAGTTGTTATGCTTCGTAAGACTGTAGAGTGTTAAGGAACCTAATTCCTCAGATCTAATTACTGATTATAAAGTATTTCAAACCAGGCCTCAGATGTTGCTGGATACTATACTGCTGTATTATATTGTTTTCAATACACTACTATTAATATTTACAAATAAGAGAACTTTTATTAGAAGTTACAGTAATTCAGTACATTTTAATTAATCCTACTATCAAGTTCTAGAGAAAATTTTCAAGCCTTGCTATCCTCATTTACCATCTGGCTGAAAAGCAAGCAAGAATTTATTGGCTGCAGCAAAAACACAGTCAGGACAGTGAAACTAGGAAGGGCATAGAAGGAGAGCCTAGGTTGGGCTGCCTTGGTTCACAGGAGTCAAAGAAAAGGGGGCCTTGGAGACAGGTTCAGGGGTTAGCCTGGGACAGCTGCTGCTGTCCATTGCTCCCCTGGTTGCAAGTCTTGTGGGGTCCTTAGGAATTTAGGAGATTCACGCCTGAGAAGGAAGAAAGGAGTTGGAGGAGGCCTGGGCATGCTCCTGGGAAGGAGAGCCCACTGGGACATTTGTTTTCAGGGTTTTTAAAGGCTTGGCACTTAGGGGAGGTCTTAGGGGAGAATCAATAGAATATTCATCAGCTTTATGCTGATGTATCAAAATGATATTTATTCTCTTAATTTGTGTGTCCTTGGGTGTGGTTGGCAAATGGCACTAATTGGATTTCTGTTATCTATCTCCCTGAGCAGGGCCATTTAAACTATCTACCCTCTGGTTGGGGAGCAAACGAGTAAACCATTTATTCTTGAGTGTCCTTGGTTTAGGGAAGATAGGATTCACTAGGTGGCTGCAAACTGCTGTTTAACTGTCTTAGTTTCTCTAGTCTGCTTGTCCTGGAATTTTCCTAGCTTCTTACTATTCTATAGCACTATTAAGTTCTAGAGAGAATTTTCAAGTCTTGCTATCTTCATTTAACACCTGGCTGATTGCCTGCCCAAGAAGCTACTTCTAGATTCAGTGCTAATACTTCTCTAATAGCAATGATTTGGTAGCATATGATGGTCATATCCAGTGTAGCCTTTAACCCAGAGAAGAGAATATGGTGATAGAAAGTTTCCCTCTGCTCCTGAAATAAGATGTTTTTATTTATTCCAACTGTAGGCACCAATTCAATTAAGATGGTTTTGAGGAATGGTTTTCAAACACTATTACTTCTTAATGAAATACACTAGAATTCAGAAGGAAGAAAATATACAAAATACACATAGTGTAAGTACTATTTTGTGAAAATTTAGTTTCAATTACATATGCTCTATTTACTGAGTTGAGGTATTGAGATTAAAAATATATATCTTACTTTGAACAGACATATATCCTGTTTCTTGTTCCCTCACAGTTCAAAAAGGTCTAGACTGACCTAGAACATAGGGAAAGAGTATAAATAGGAAATAACTTTTGTTTTTACATATTTAAATAAAATTTATTGGCTTGACATTGGTTTTGAAATAACATTTTTAAGTGTATGTTATATATCCCATTATTAATCCTTATAAGAGTAGTAGCTATTATTATCTACATTTTACATATTAAAGAGCAGATTAGTAACTTACCCAACGTCATATTGCTAATAAATGGCCTGCCACATTTTAAGGACATGAAGTCAGTTCTCTCAGTGAGGTATTTTCTCTCACTGCATTTTTTCTTTTAATTGCTACAATCTATCTCTGTTGGTCAGAATTATAGCATAGAAAGTCTAAGAGATCCAGATTCATATTTACCACAGGTTGATGAGGTTTGAAGACTAATTCTGCTCTGAATACCCCAGAGTTTTCAGATACCCAAATTAGGCTTAGTATGTAATTCTCCTAGGCCTTCTATCAAAAAAAGTTTAGCCAGAAATAGACTTAGTGTCTACAGGTGTAAAAAGATATGATCACCATTTTATCTAGGAAATATGAAGTAATTTAACCAATATGCAAATTTTGCTTTCATGAGAGGTAACTAAATACAGTCATGTTTTAGGGATGGGGGGAGATGGAGGAGGGTATAGAGGGGACAGATGGTGATGGACAGAGACTTGACTTGAGGTGGTAAACACACAATACAGTGTACAGATGGTGTGTTGTACAATTGTGCACCTGAAACCTGTATAATTTTTTTAACCAGTGTCACCCCAATAAATTCAATTAGAAAAATTAAAAGTTCACACCATACTATGAAAGTCAAAGTAGCATAATCATCATGCACTTACACCTATACTAAGGAGAAAGCTCTGTTCTTGCAGTGTTATAGAGTTTCGTTGAAAGACTAGCATAAGTACTCTTGCTTCATTTTAAATACAAATTGCTATTACTGAAAGTATTATCAACACCACTTTCCTGTTCCCCTACATCCTTTATGCCGCAATGATGGAAGGAAGGAGGTTCAAGTTTGCAACGAAGCCAGAAAAGCAAAGCAAAACAAACAAAAAAGAACTGATAGATTTTGTCAGTGATAATTCTATGGAAAATTGCCATTTTTTATATTCTTTGGTCAATCTAGGCTAAATCTAGTGAGCATGGTCAAAATATAGCATGTTAAATTTCAGAAGATAATTAATAAATTGCTATTAATTTAGTGGACTTTATTTGCTAGATTTTTTAAATTTTTTTTTCTTTATTGATTTTAGAGAGAGAGGAAGGGAGAGAGAGATAGAAACATCAATGAGAGAGAGCACTGATTGGCCGCCTTCAGCATGCCCCTCTCCCCGCCCAGCGGGGATTTGGCCCACAACCTGGATACGTGTCCTGACCGGGAATCAAACTGGCGACCTCTTGGTGCATGGGTCGATGTTCCACCACTGAGCCACACTGGCTGGGCTATTTGCTATATTTTTAAAGATAGAGAATGGGAGAAAGAACAGTATCCACATTTTATAATAAAGCTCCAACGATGTGCACAGGAGCAGATGCCCCTGCCTATGGATATTCTCTGGGATGTACAGTAGGTAGGTCTTCCCAGTCAGGCACTGGATAAACCAAGGTAAAGTGGCTAAATGACAGCAGCTATCAAGATTCTCTCACTAACTCTTCTTGCTCTGATTCCATGCTTAAAAGCAATCTTATGATTATATTTCAGCCTTCCATGTAGATATACACCTATGGGATGAAAATGTACTTACAGGCCTATGTTGAGTACTTTATCATTTTTCTTTCTGTGGACTTTTAATATTGTATTAGTTCCCTTAGAGCTGCAGACTGGATGTGAATCCTTTACCAGTATAACACTATGAGGCTCATAGAATATTAAAACTAGAGGGATCTTGGAGAGAGCCTGAATGCAAAGGTGGCCAAGGGCAGATACTGTTGAGGTTAAATAAAACATGCCATAATTAAATGCTGGTCCCGCCTCTCCCCCTAGTGGCTACTTCCAGGTGCTCCTATCTCCCTTACATGCTACCTTCTCAGAGGCCTTCCTGGGCCACCCACCTAGCACCCTCTATAACATCACTGTAAGTTCGTCCTCCACTTTTTACTAGATGTATTTTTTTGTTTATCTGTTGTTGATCTGTCTCCAAGGAATGTAAACTACCTGAGAGCAGAGACTGTCAAACTTGTTCACGGCTGTATCCTCATAGTTGGAGCTCATAGTTGCAGTAGGTATGCCATAACTATTTCTTGAATAGACAGACGGATGGGTGGGTGGGTGGATGAATGGATGAGTAAATAAATGATTTCAAGTATATCTTGTGAAAAAAAAATCCTAGTATTACAAATTTATTAATACCACTTGATCTCATATTACTAAATAAAAGCAATGAAGCAATCTAAGTGATCTTAATATTCTTCACTTTCCCATTTTAAATGCTCCACAAAATGCATAATTAGAAATAACAAATTATATATAAGAAAAAATATAATGCTGAACTAGATTATTTAAAATACTGTTTTTTTTTGTTTTGTTTTGTTTTTAATAATTTATTTTATTATGAATTTGTTTTTGTTACAGATGTTTTTCCTTTTTTCCCCCCATTGACACCCTCCTCCCCCTCCCCTTCTCCTCCTCCCCATCCCTGTTGTCCATGTCCATTGGTTATGCACCCATGCACATAGGCTCTGTGATTTATCTCTTTCCCCCGCCTCCCCCCCCTCCTCTGAGGCCCGTCATCCCGTACTCCACTCTCCATGTCTCTGGGTCAATTTCGTTGTTCAGTTTGCTCAGTTCTCCTGTGTGTTGCCTGCTTCCTCCGTTGGTGGGGGGGTCGCCGGGCTCCCCCGTGGTGGGGGCGTCTCCCGGCTCCCCCACTCCGCCTGGGTTCCCCCATGGTGGCGGGGTCGCGGCACCCCCGCTCCGCCTGGGTTCCCCCGCGGTGGGGGCGTAAAATACTGTTTTGAATTGCAGTTGCAAAGATAGGCATCTATACTGAAAAATTACAGCTACACTTTTTTTAGTCATATTAACCATAAATCATTAAGGAAGTATATCCATAAACATGGCAGATCATAATTTTTTAAAAAGAAAACAAATAAACATTTAATACAGTAATCCCATAAGAAAACTAACCCAGTAGGTTATGAAAAATAAACTAGTATTAGTGTAAAATACTATATAGTATCTAGTTAAACTTTTCACTGATATGTAATAATTATTATAATTTATTCAAAACACTATAAACTCTATCAAAGCATACTATGATACAAACATCACAACTTTAAATATAGTGAGGAAAACATTGACGGACTTGTATAAGTATTGAGAAATGCTTTAAAAATTATTCTACTGTAAATTAGTAATTATTAATGTAGCCATTCCAGGTTTCTTTTCTTAATGTACTGGGAGTGGGGAGAAGTCTAGTGTGAGTCTGAGGAAGCTAGCAGGCTGCTGTTAATTAGCAAAATAATTTACTTGTAAACACACAAGTAAAAGCTTTCATGAACAGCGTTCAAAGTAGTAGACATAGGTAAAACAAAAACCCTTACATTTCTACTTTATAACTTCTGAAAGTTTTTAGAACATTCTCCTAAAGGACAAGGACAAAAGAATGCAGAAAAAGATAACAAAGGGAACAAAAATGGGTAAGACAAAAAGAAAACAAGTCATGAGGTGATGATTTAAACCTAACTATATTAATAATCACATCTAGTATAAATATGGTAAACATTCCAATTAAAAGTAAAAGACTATCAGATCTGACATAAAATGTAAGAACCAATTAAATACTGCCTACAACAAACATACTTTAAATATAAGTGATAATAGTATAAAAGTGAAAAACTGAAAATGATATATTATGCTTACACTAATCAAAAGAAACCTGGAATGGCTACATTAATAACAGTTCAAATAAACTTCAGAGATAATGTATATATTATCTGGGATAAAGAGGGTTATTTCCTAATAATAAAGGGGTAAATGCATCAAGAGGACTTAAGTATCCTAAACAATTATGCACTTAAAAAAAAAAAAGTCAAATACACAAAACAAAAACTACAAGGAAAAACAGAGAAATGCACAGAGATTTTAATACCTGCCTCTCAATTAGAGTATGAATGGTGATCAAAGCTTGAGTAGAGGTACAAGAAGAAGCCAGAATGTGTGCACTGAGAAGTTAATGGGAGATGAGACAAGACTATTTGGCTACATCAAGAAAGAAATATATAGTTGATGTTGGTTAAGGTTGCACAACTCTGACCATACTAGAAACCGTTGAGTTGTACACTTTAAATGGGTGAATCGTATGGTATGTGAGTTTTATCTCAATAAAGCTGTTTTAAGAGAAAGAAAAAAAATACAGGATGAGAGCTAATGTAGACAAGGACACAGGTAAGAGGAAGACTTGAACACACTTATATGCTGAAAGGTAAAAGCCAATGCAAAGTGAGAGCATGAAGAGCCATGTTGTGAGGTTCCTGAGGAAAAGGAGAGGATGTCACCTGAGCACAGGGTTCGGAAGGGAACACAGGGTGGCCAGGCAGAGATGACGACAGGACAGATGTAGATATGTTTATGGGTGAAGAGGGCTTGGCAGTTGAATGAGCTCCCACTAATGGCCTGTGGCTTGTATTTTCTCTGTGAGGTATGACTCCTGAGAATGAAGAAATCCATCTTTCCTGCTTCCATCTCCAGCTGGGACCATTTTCTAAAAATGAGGGTTCGGGGTTGGTTCTGAGACAAAAATGTTTAAGACCCATTAAATTAAAACCATACAAAATGGAATAGACTGCCTCAGTAGATAATTTTCTATCACTGAAAGAGCTAGCTGGTCAGTTATCGGGGATATTGTGGGAGGCATTCAAACTATATACATTTAGGTTGGCAATCACTGAAGCCTATTCCAAATAATGCTAAAACTCTGTAATCATCCATTAATTTCATAAAATACTGACAAAAATATAAATTTAGTTAAATTTGTTCATCAAACAACTAAACAGTGAATTAATTAGAATTCTATTGTCTTTCCACTAGACCACTTTCATTCATTCCCCTGATCTTATTCCCATAACTAGAAACCTTATATTTTCCCCCAGGCCTTGGCCAGCCAAATAAATGGACTGTTCTAACTGGAATCATCCATGACTCACTAAGATGTTTGTTTGTTGTGACCAACTTTCCTTCTTAGCATTTTTGACTGAATAGACAACACACCTATTTACCCCACTCTTGTTTTCTTTTTATGTCTTTAGGCATTTAAAGTACATGTTAGCAAAGAGAGAAAGATTCAGTTCTGAGATACAGCTGGAAAATAAGAAAAGAATGAAAATACTACGAACTTCTAAGGTCATTCATGGAGTGGAATGAGTTATAACACAGGAAGGTACATACAATTGTACATAAACAAATACTTTCCCAAGTAATGGACCTGAATATACAAGGTATATGCATGAATGCCACTCAAGACTGCCTAAAATAGTAAAATAAAACAATAAGTATAGTATGCTATAAGCATGAAAACACTGTAAGCATAAACATTAATTAGTTACTATAATGTATGTCATAATATTCAAGCATCATTGTTGATGGCAAAGTTTTGGAATCATTTACACATTCTTTTATTAATGTCCATGCTTCAGAAACTTATACCTATATTTCCTTGCCTCTCCCCCCCAAATAAAAGTCAAGAGTAAAGGCAAAAATCTTAAAGTGAAATTCAAGCAGTAAAATAAAATTGCCCACAGGATACTTACAATGACACCAGACAGTAGAGGCTGATCTGGAAAATGATTTCCCAACAGGCAATAAGTTTCAACCTGTGACTGTCCCAGATATAAACACTGAAGATAATTTCTATAGTTCTGAAACATTTCTGCATTTATTATATGAATATATAGAGAGAAATGACATAATTATTATGGCTCCTGGTTCTTATATAGTAGGTATAGAAATGTTGTTGATTTTTGAATCCTAGAAAAGTAAAGTCCAGTACAGCTGTCTCTCCGTATCACTGGGCAATTTGTTCAAAGACCCCCGCCCCCCTTGGATACCAAAATTTGCAGAAGCTGGAGTCTCTTATGTAAAATGGGGTAGTATCTCCCTGACCAGTGTGGCTCAGTGGATAGAGTGTCGGCCCATGCACTGAAGGGTCTCTGGTTTGATTCCCGTGCAAAGGCACATACCTGGGTTGCAGGTTCAATCCCCAGCCCAGTCAGGGCACATGCAGGAGGCAACCAGGAGGCAAGCAATTGATGCGGCTCTTTCACATCAATATCCCTCTCTCTCTCTCTCTCTCCCCCATCCCTCCCTTCCACTTTCTCTAAAAAATAAAAAAAAATAAAAAATCAATGGAAAAATATCCTCAGGGGAGGATTAACCAAAAAATAAAACAAAAATAAAATGGGGTAGTATTTGCATATAACCTATATTTGCAGATAGGCTACAATAGGCCATGCTGACAGATTCATTACCATGGACTCAGTGTAATGCCTGATATGGGTGACATATTCAAGTTTTGCTTTTAGGAACATCCTGGGATTTTCTTTTTCAGAATATTTTCAGTCAGTGGTTGGTTGAATCTGTGGATGCAAAACTTATGGATATGGAGGGCTGACTGAATACCATTTTAGATGTTTTAAAGAGAATAGACGTCATCATAAAGAGTAATTCAAAACTGGCATTGCCATATAATGCTCACTTCACATAAAGGGTATATGGAACTTCCTTGCACTATTGCAAGTTTTCTGTAATTTTGCAATTAGACCAAACTTTGTAAAAACAAATCTTGTCACTACCTTTTATAAAAGCCCTTTAGTGATTTCCGCTCCTCCTACCAGTCTTGATATGGCTTCTTTAATTTTGTAGTTGTAGAACTTCCATTCAGCTTGATTTCAGGCGGTTTTGAATGATGGTTGTTCTGTAGTTTAGTTGTAACTTTGATGTGGTTGTGGGAGGACGCGATGCTGCGTTTACCTACGCTGCCATCTTGACCGGAAGTCCAGGACAAGAGTTTTTTAATAATAGATTTTATGTTTTAGAGCTGCGTTTTAGGTTCACAGCGAAAATGAGATACAGAAATATTCCATGTAAACCCTGGTCCCAGTCTTACACATGCATAGCTTCCTCAATTATCAACACCCCTCACCCCCAGCAGAGTGGTACATTTGATGCCATTGATGAAACTAAATTGACAAATCATTATTACTTCCGTTAGGTTTCAGTCTTGATGTAGCACTTTCCATGGTTTGGGACAAACTCATAATGACATGTATCCACATTAGAGCATACAGAGTACTTTCATTGCCGTAAGAAATATCTGTTTCTGCTTATGCCTCCCTTCCTCCCTCTTAACACCTGACAACTATTGATCTGTTTACTGTCTCCACAGTTTTTCCTTTTCCACAATGCTATGTAGTTGGAATCATACAGTATGTAGTCTCTTCAGATTATCTTCTTTCAGTAATAGGCATTTAAGTTTCCTGCATGTCTTTTCATGGCGTGATAGCTCATTTCTTTTTAGTGCTAAAGAACATTCCATTCTCTAGATGGACTAATTTATTTATCCATTGTCTGTGAAGGACATCATTTGCTTCCAAGTTTTAGCAGTTATGAATAAATCTGCTCTAAACATACAGGTGCCGATTTTTGTGTGGGTTTAAGTTTTCAGTTTCTTTCGATCAATGCCAAGGAGTGCGATTGCTGGATTTTATGTTAGGAATAAATAGTTTTGAGAAAAACCACCAAACTGTCTTCCAAAATGCCGGCACCATTTAGCATTCCCACCAGCAATGAATGCGAGTTCCTGTGGCTTCACATTCTCACCAGGACTGGGTGTTGTCGGGGTTCCACATTGTTACCCTTCTAATGGTGTGTAGTGGTAGCTCACTGTTTGAATGTGCATGTCCTGAAGATGTGTGATGTGGAGCATCTTTTCATATGCTTAGTTGTCATCCGTATACCTTCTTTGTGAGATATCTGTTAAAATTTTTGGCTCATTTTCAAATTGGAATGTTCTCTTATTGCTGAGTTTTAAGAGTTTCTTTATACAGGCTGAGGTTTACAGTTGTTTGTATGGAAAATAATATGATAATTGATAAATAATAATACAAGAATAAACTCTGTGTTTCACGTACTCACAATCGTAAACCTGCTTTTGCCCCATCCTCTATTTTGGATAGCAATCCTTTATCAGATGTGTCTTTTACAATCTTTTCTTCCAGTCTGTCTGTGGCTTGTCTTCTCATTACCTTTTGTGGAGCAGAAGATTTCATTTTAATTAAATCCAGTTTATCAATTATTTCGTTCATAGTTTATGCCTTTGATGTTTAATCTAAAAAGTTATCACCATATTCAAGGTTATCTAGCTTTTCTCCTATGTTATTTTCTATGAGTTTTGTAGTTTTGCATTCTACATTTAGGTCTGTGATTCATTTCTAGTCAATTTTTGTGAAGGGTATAAAGTCTGTGTCTAGATTTATTTTTCTCATGTGAATATCCAGGTGTTCCAGTGCCATTAGTTGTAAACACCAATTTGTCAAAGATCAGTTGACTCTAGTTATGTAGATCTATTTCTGGACTCTCTATTCTGGTCTAGTACCACACTGTCTTGATTACTGTAGCTTTATAGTAAGTCCTCAAGTCTGATAGCTTCAAACCTCCAACTTTTTACTTTTCCTTCAATATTTTGTTGGCTATTCTGAGTCTTTTGGCTCTCTATAAACTTTAGAATCATTAGGCTGGACAAAAATGACTGATAAAAACAGCTTATTGATCCCTCAAAAAATTATGTAAGATTTTAAAAAATAAATTCAGTCTCTTTGTTGGGCAAAAAATCTTTCAAATTAACAGATCACAAGGGAAGGAAGAGAAAAATTAAAAACAGCCTTGTTGGTGACATGGTTTGGAACTATCATTTTAAGTTAGTTAGTACTTGAATGTTCTAGTAAGGGGACTGTTGAAAGCCATGCTCATACATGCAGTTAATAAGCACAGTCTCTCTTATCAAATACACTGCTAGTCCATAAGTTGCATTTATAGATTATTTTAGGGTGGATTTTCATTTCAATGTGGGAAAACTTTACATTTTATCTTTTTAAATTCTAAAAAGCTATTTCCTGAGCACACATAATCTACATCTTATGTATATCAAATGTTTCCTAGTATACAGAGTTACATTAATATGCTAAAAAAGTAAAGAATTGCCAAACCATACCCAATAATAAAATAAATACATATTTTATATTCGGGCCTAAATGCTGTTTGTTAGATACACACCTGCAAACAAAGACCAAGGGTGTAACCAGCACATCAGTCATGGAAAAAAAAAATTCTATTCATCGTCTCTCCTGGTGGCAAATGACCAACAATTTAGACTATACAGATTTGTGTTTCTTCTGCCCTACCTACCACCTCCCAATGAACAAAATTCCCTGTGGTTTATGTGGGGAGAAATGTATAGGCCATAAGTGACTGCCATAGTCTTCTGCTTTTTGCACAAGAAAGTAACCACTGGCATTCATACCCAATTCTCCTTATCTCCTTCTCTCTGAGCTGAAGTTTAAACATAAAGCTATTTTTCATAAAAAATACTGAGAATCCCTGGGTCTAGCCTTGCCTGCACAAAGCAGAAGTACACGTTAAAAATAGTATATCACGACACCTAAACTACAGAACAAACATCCTTCAGAACCATCTGAAATCGAGCTGAATGGAAGTCCTACAACTACAAAATTAAAGAAGCAGCCACATCCAGACTGCTAGGTGGGGGGCGGGTAGAGGGGCTGGTCCCACACCCATGTGTAGCAGATAAAAATGAGGAGGGACACCTCAGCTGGAAAGATCCTCCTTGAGGATTGAGGGGTCCCTGTCCCACACCAGGCTCCCAGCACAGGGTTTCAGTGCCAGGAAGAGAAGTCCCCATAACTTCTGGCTGTAAGAACCAGTGGGAATTGAGGCTGAGGGAGGCTGAGGCTGCTGGATCCCCATGCAGTTCCTCTTAAAGGGCCCGCCCACGGACTTACTCGGACCCGCTCCCTCTGACCTACAAGGGGAGGCAGCTTGAAAGGCACCAGAGACATACAAGAAAGAACTGAGCCGTTTGGCCTCTGGACGGGGGCTGGAGAAAAAGCTTTCTTTCAGACGTGCTGGCGGAGGCCTTTGTTCCTTTGGTGAGCCCTATAGATGGGCACCATACCTGGAACTCCAGCAACCTGGCTCACACTGTTTGCCCCACCCTGATGATTCCCTGAGGCACTGCCCCACCCAACTTTTGGACCCACCCAAGCTGTTTCCAAAGGCTTTACCAAAGGATTGGCCTGTCTTTGATCCTGCTTCAGATTTTCCTAATATCTCTCAAACAAGCAGCATCTGGTCTCTGTGAGCCCCATACCTCTCATTAAGTGGACCCAGGCCGGGCACAAGAAGTAGCCAGCCTTGGTTCACAACATGGCTTTGCCTGTGTACCTCCAAGCTCAGCACAAGAAGCAGCCATCTGAGGGTCGCTTTGTAGCTTATGCCGGGTGGCCCTGGGTAGAACACAGGCAGTGGCTGACCTTGCCCCAGAGCTAGCATACCCAGTGGACAGCTTCAGATCATGTTGAAGCACCACCACCCAGCCACCTCCACAAGAGACACACTCAAGGAATGGACTCTGGGGGTACCAGAGCACTGGTGAAGTAAGTCTTGCTCTGTGGTGAGCCCCTGCACAGCTGATTATCCAAGGTAATCCAAGGTCGGTGGTTAATGGGCACAGCCAGTCCTTGCAGCTGACCAGCCTGAGTAAAACCCTCCCATTGACATGCCAACAGCAATCAAGACTCAATTACAACAGTAAGGTGTACAGTCCACACAAGGGGTGCACCTCGAGGGCCCAGCTGGGTGATCAGGGAGCTGTGCCACTAGATCCTACAGGACACTGACTACAACAGGCCACCCTAGGAAGCCTTGGAGACATAGCAACTCTACCTAATACATAGAAACAAACACAGCAAAACAGCCAAAATGAGGAGACAAAGAAATATGTCCCAAATGAAAGAACAGAACTAAACTCCAGGAAAAGAACTAAATGAAATGAAGATAAGCAATCTAACAAATGCAGAGTTCAAAACACTGCTTATAAGGATGCTCAATGAACTCAGTGAAGGCCTCAAGAGCACAATAAAGGAACAGTTAGGAATAAAGGATGCACTATCTGAAATAAAGAATAATTTACAGGGAATCAAGAGTAAAGTAGAGTAGGTGAAGCCAAGAAGCAAACCATTGATTTGGAATATAAGGAAGCAAAAAACACCAAATCAGAACAGCAAAAAGAACAAAGAATCCAAAAAAATGAGGACAGTATAAAGAGCCTGTGGAACAACATCAAGTGTACCAACATTCGCAACATGGGAGTGCCAGAAAGAAAAGAGAGGGCAAAAAATTGAAAACCCATTTGGAAAAATAATGACAGAAAACTTCCCTAACCTGGTGAAGGAAACAGATATACAAGTCCAAGAAGCACAGAGAGTTCCTAACAAGATGAAGCCAAAGAGATCCACACTAAGACACATCATCATCAAAATGCCAAAATTAAAGACAAAGAGAGAATCTTAAAAGCACCAAAAGAAAAGCAGTTTGTTACCTACAACGGAACTCCCATAAGGCTGTCAGCTGATTTCTCAAAAGAAACTTTGCAGGCCAGGAAGGAGTGGCAAGACGTATTTAAAGTGATGAAAAGCAAGGACCTACAACCAAGATTACTCTATCCTACAAAGCTATCATTTAGAATCAAGGGCCATATAAAGAGTTTCCCAGACAAGAAAAAGCTAAAGGAGTTCATCACCACCAAACCAATTATTATATGAAATGTTGACGGGTCTTCTTGAAGAAGATAAAAAAAATATGAACAATAAAATGGCAATAAATACATATCTATCAACAATTGAATCTACAAACAAAATGAGCAAGCAGGACAGAAACAGACATAGATACAGAGAACTTTTTGTTGGTTGCCATATGGGAGGGGGTTGGGAGGATGGGTGAAAAAGATGAAGGGATTAAGAAGTACAAATTGGTTGTTAGACTGATGAACCTCAAAGGGAAGGGGGGAGGGAGAGGGGGAAGAGAGAAACCAAAGAACTTATATGCATATATACATAACCAATAGACACAGACAATAGTGTGGGGAAAGGAGGAGGGGGACAGGATTGGGGAGGATGGGGGTCAAGGGGGGAAAAAGAGGGACATCTGTAATACATTCAACAATAAAGTTTAGTTTAAAAAATAGTATTTCGCCCTGGCGGGTTTGGCTCAGTGGTTAGAGCATCAGCCTGCGGACCAGAGTCCTGGGTTCGGTTCCCACTAAGGGCATGTACTTCAGTTGCAGTTTGTCCCTGGCCCCAGTTGGGGTCGTGTGGTGGCAACCAGTCAATGTGTCTCTCTCACGTTGATGTTTCTCTCTCTCTCTCTTCCCCCCTCTCACCCTCCTGGTCTATCTGAAGTTAAATGCAAAAATGTCCTCAGGTGAGGATAAAAAAGTAGTATATCACAATAACCACTTTAGATAACTCATCACCATGTAACATACCTATATCAGATAAAAAGTAAGAGAAATTAACTAGTTGCAATATTTTATAGTAAGTGAAAAACAAAAACTGTATCTCATATTAATTTGTTTTATCCTCCATTGCCTTGGTTCTTATTACATGACTAATTAAACAGTAGTTTCATCTATCAGCTCATGACACAAGTTTAACTTACATACACTCTTTTGGAACACTTTTGCATAAATTGAGATAAATTGAGACACCCATTGCAATCTACTTAAAAATTATATGTGTTTGCTGTAATATCAGCCTAAATGTTTACTACTGACAAAAAAGGATTATATTTTTACTGACTTAAAAGTGATAAAATATGTTTGCAGAAATGGTAACTAGTCTTTTTGTTATCTCCAGTTTCAATGAAGAATAAAACCGGTTGTTGTTTTGTTTCATATTTTGAAAAGAAACTCCCGTGTAAGCTTTTTTTTTTTTTTTCAGTAGTGCAGCAGTTTTAGGATGGGAACATTTCATAGTTTTCTTTGTGATCTTCCTGACATCACTGAGAGTGGAGACATTTCTCCTGTGACATTTCTTATGTGAAGTCTATGACTGGCGGCAACAAATCTTTCCTACCACCTGCTTGGTCATTGTTTCCTGAGGGTTATTTGTAGCAATTTAAACAGATTAATGTCATTTAGAATCTTTCTTCTTGGTCAAACAATAATGAAGTGAAAAAGGAAAAAAGTCATAAAGGAAATAAAAAAAATAAACGCAACAAAGGCATGTGATAAGTGCATTTTTGTTCTAAAAATAATAAAGTTAAGGCATGTTTATTGTTTGAGTGTTATATATACAGTATATGTAATATAGAGTATATATAAAGTATTATATATTAATGTATAATATTATATATAATATACTAATTATATATAATACATATTATGCATATTATATATACATATTATATATAATATACTAATATTATTAGTATATAATACTAATACTATTATATATAATATAAATACTAATACTATTATATATAATATATGTAATATAATATTATTAGTATATTATAGTATATGTAATATATAATACACTAATATACTATCAGTTTCCTAGGGCTGGCATAACAAAGCAACAAACTGTGTGGCTTAAAACAACATAATTTATTCTTCTGGAGGCTAGCAGTCCAAAATCAAGGTATTAGCAGGGCCATGCTTCTGTCAGAGGCCATAGGGAAGAACTCTTCTTTTCCTCTTCCAAGCTACAATCCTGGTGTTCCTTGGTTTAGGCAGTGGTTCTCAACCTTCCTAATGCCACAACCCTTTAATACAGTTCCTCATGTTGTGGTGACCCCCAACCATAAAATTATTTTTGTTGCTACTTCATAACTGTAATTTTGCTACTGTTATGAATCGCCATCGAAATATGTGTTTTCCGATGGTCTTAGGTGACCCCTGTGAAAGGGTTGTTTGACCCCCAAAGGGGTGGCGACCCACAGGTTGAGAACCTCTGGTTTAGAGACACATCACTCCCATCTCTGCCTTATTCTTCATGTGGTGCTCTCCCCTGTGTGTTCTGTGTCCATTCCTCTTCTTATAAGGAGGGCCAGCCTAAGCCAATATGACCTCATATTAACTTGATTCCATCTCCAAAGATCCTTTTTCCAAAGAAGGTCCCATTTAGAGGTACTAGGGGTTTGGACATGAACATATCTTTTAGGGGGACACAGTTCACCTATGATGAACACATTTTGCACAACAGGCTTAAGCAGGAAGGGAAGGGGAGGAAGGCTGGAGCAAGTAGGGAAGTGTCTTTAAAAGGAAATTTTTCAGATCTGAATTGCACACTTATTTTCTTAATCCCACGGAAGATTTTATACTTGTATTCAGCAATATATCATCTGAGAATCTCTAAAAAAACAAAAACAAAAAAACAGACTTTGGTACCAACGGCATTAAAGATCAAGTTGCTAGCTATTCCTTTGCTCAACAGTTTTTTGAAAGTTTATCACATAAAACACAACAGACTAATGAACAACCCAGTACTTATCGTCAAAGGTTCTAACCTAGAAAAGAGGCAGGCAGGTAAGCAATTACACCTCATTGTGTAACATGATCACACTGGCATTTTAAAAAGACTCCTTTCACCCTGGCTGGTTTGGCTCAGAGAATAGAGCATCGTCCTCGCACCAAAGAGTTGCAAGTTTGATTCCAGTCAAGGGCACCCACTTCGGTTGTGGTTCAGTCCTGGCCCTGGGGCCCTCTCACATTCGATGTGTCTCTCTCACATTCATGTTTCTTTCTCTCTCTCTCTCTCCCCCTCCCTCCTTCCCTCCCATTCTATCTGAAGATAAATAAAAAAATATTATCAGGTGAGGATAAAAAATTTTTAAAAAGATTCCTTTCACAGAAGGGAGGAGAGTGGGTTGGAAGAATAAAAGGCCAAGAGACCAGTGAGAAAGGTATCATGCTCATTATGCAACAGAACATAGGTTACAAAGGGTAGCTCATGAGGAAATGATTGCAAGGACAAAAAGAAGAGACACACAGAAGACTGTAGAGCTTGAGGAATTCTCTCAAGTTCCAGCCACCAAATCTGTAACATCACCTGCTGTTGCACCCATCCTTCCCATTGTTTCCTCTGTTGCCAAGGGAAAAGTCCTTTCTCTTTACTCAGCTAATCTTTCTTCCTGTGCTTTGGAATCCATCCTATCCCCTTCTGAGTAATCTAGCCTATTACTTGTATTCTAGCTCTTTGACCATCATCTCTTCCTATTTGCTCCTTCTCACCAGCCTTTGAATGTGCTCAAGCTACCCATCATGGCACTAATAGCAACCACCACACATCTGCCACCTTCAACAAACCACAGGACTCTAGCCAACTACAGGCTTATGTCTTCTATTCACAGCTATACTTACAGAGGTTGTATATATTTAATGTGTCCTACTGCTCACCTCCAACACATTTCTTAATCTACTACCATTTGGCTTCTGCTCCTACAATTCCTCTGAGATTTCTCTCATCCTGGTTTCCAACAAACTCTTTGTTGCTAAAGCCGGTAGACATTTCACTGCCTACTTCCCTTGACCTCTCAGCAACCTGTGGCAATTTTGACGACTCCCATTGATTTCTTCTTTCTTCTCCTTCTTAGTCTCTTCCTCTAGCCATTTCTTATATGTTATGTTCTTCAAAATTCCTCAGTTTGTAGTAGGCTTTCTCTTCTTGGGCAAATTTATCTTTTTCCACAGGTCAAATAATTATTTTTATACTGACGGTCCTTAATTAGGACTCCAACTGACCTTCATATCTGTATTTTCAATGCCAAAAGGCATTTGGCTGCCTCATGGATACCTCAAAATTAATATGCCACAAACTGAATTTATATCTTCTTCTTTTTAAAAATTTATCTTTATTGTTGAAAGTATTACAGATGTCCCTCCTCTTTCCCCCATTGACCCCCTCCTCCCCACTCCTGCCCCCACCCCAGCCTTCACCACACTATCCATATCTTCTAAATCTTCTATTCCTCCTATGTTCCACGTATTAATAAATGGTAACTCTCTGTATCAAAACATACAAGCCAGCTCCAAGGACACCAAGTTTAATTTCTCTCCCACTCTCCCTCTCTCCCTATTTTTACCCCCTCTCTCCCTGTCTCACTCCTCATCCCTCAACATTCACATTCTACCCTCAATCTCACTGTACTACTGCAGTCCTGGTCACTCTAACACTTAGCTCCTACAAATTTCTTCTTCTTAAAAGAATTACAATTTCTGCATGATATATGCCTCTCCCAAGCTGCCCATGGGACCTAGGGGAAGCTGACTGCATCTTCAGCTCCAAGTCTAGGACTTAATTAAACCATCCAATTATGCCAATTATATTCCCCTTGGTATTAATTTAGGAGCTCAAATTTAAGTCAATCTGTTATTATTATCTTTGTAACTGTTATTGTTTCAAGAGTAGGCAAGTAACTAAAAGTTGTCCTACCAGACAGAAGGCAGGGAGTGTTTTTTTTTATTCTGTTGGAATTTGAAAAGAGAGTTTTTCTCCTCCCATGAATGTATGTCATGAAGCATGTTAGCTTTGCTGCTACAACTAATGTTTTATTCCCTTACACTTAATTATATTACAGATGTATATATTCATGAATAATAAAGTATTACAAGTTGTAAACATTTATATATTTAACCTGAAATTTGGCATTTTTTGTTAAAAAATTTTTTGGCAAGATTTATTTATTTTGATAGCTATACCTCAATTTTATTCATCTTCATAGTAGTATGGTTTTCATTATAAAAATGTAACACAGTGTATTTACACATCATCTTATTAATATTTATATTGTTTCCTTTATCTCCTAATACAAACCAAGGTTTCTATAAACATTTCGAACATGTCTCTTTTTGGACATATGTAAGAATTTTCTAAGATGCATATTCCCAGGAATGGAATTTCTGAGCTACAGGATATACACTTTTAGTTTAGAAGATAAAACTGAGTGGCTATCTACAACGCTTGTGGCCACTGCACACTTCTGCCAGCTATCTAGGAGCTCCTGTTTGCCCAAGCCCTCGACAAGAAATATTGTCATGCTTTCTTTAATTTTTGCAATTCTAATGAGTACAAAATGGCATTTTTTTTTCAATTTGTGTTTTCATGCTTACTTAATTAGGTCAAACATCTTTTCATATGATTATTGGGCAGTTGTGTTTCCTCTTCTGTAAAATGTGCATTATTTTCTATTAGTGGTTTGTTTTTTGCTGGTTAAATTTTAGAAGTTTTAATATTTATGTGTATTGATATATTCGGGATTGCCCTAAACCCAGGCAGGAAATACCCCTGTCTTGGGGTCTGTGCTTTATGAAGCCTCACTCAAGGTGGCTTTACTCCAGTTTCTCCCTTTCCCACTGGGTGAGGAGTCCATGAGGCCACGGGGATGTGCCAGGAGTTCTAAGAACTTGGAAATTTCCTGATTCAGTAGCCCTAAACTTGCTTCCTCAACCCACACAGGCCTCTTCCTCTTCCCTAAATCCATCAGCTGGAGGTCATACTACACTGCTAGTGATATGGGCCCCTTGGCTAAGGCAACTAGATTCCATTTCTATGTAGGCCCTTTGGCTAAGGCGACTAAATGACTTCATTTTTATCATCAATAGACCTTCCTCGATATTCTTCCAATAATAGGTTAATTACCCCTAGAAGTAAAGGAATTTTGCCTAAGATTATAGTTGCCCCACGTGTTGGGAGGCATTTGCAGTTTCCCAGTATAGGTATTTGTAGGTATTTGCAGGTACTTGTATGCCGATGAACAATGCTAATTTTGACTTCTGTAATCACTGTCACTCACACTATTGTACAGGTCCCCTGAAGGGGAGGGCAAAAGGAGGAGGAGGGGGCTTCTGTCTTTAAAATCCTAAGAGCAACAAGAATCTGTGCTGAGGATCTGGGGAAGCTGTAACCCCTCCCCCCCAGCCTGTCGGTGTAAAGAAGCTCTCCTTTACAATTAGGCTGTGAGTCTCTGGTTATCTCGCGGACATGTTAAAACACTAGCATGCACACTCTTAGGCCTCAAGGGTGGCCAAGGGGCACCTGTTGGAAGGAAGTGGGGGTTACCCTATAGAGCTTTGGGCATGAGCACCAATGTGTCCCTACACCCTTCACAGTGCTGGTAAAACCTAAGCCAACATTTCACTCTAAGGTTAAAAAAAAAGAATAGAAATTCAGGAAAAGTAAAAACAAAAAGCAAGGTAGTAGAAATTATTTAAAAACTATATCAATAATTATATTAGGGTATATGGCTTAATATTGCCTTTTAAAATACAGATATTATCCCATTGGATGGAAAAATGTAATTAAACTATAAAGACATAGGAAAAATTAAAAATAAAATATAGGAGAAGTTATCCCAGGCAAATAAAAAAATTAGTAAAGTTATATTATTGTAAGATATTGTAAGGCAAAAAAGAATTTAAAGCAAAGAATATTATGTGAATGAAAAAGCTGTCTTGCACCTGTATCAATATTAATATATATTTTTTATTGCTATTACTACTACCTTTTGAATCAGCCAAGTTTGCTCAGATTGAGCTAAATTTTTCTTTGTTCACGATTCTTTCCTGCCTCTTATACTGTACTTCTAAAATCATTTTATATTGGAGCAGATATAAATTACTTCTGTCTGCACAAGGTTCTCTCACCGCATGTGGGGGCAGACCGATGAACACACACCAATGCTATGCTCTATTTAAGAAACATACTTCAATCAAAAGATTCAGAAAACTTCAAAATAAAATAGTAAGCATAGATATACAAGAAAATACAACTAAAAAGAAAGACGAGGTTACACAATTTTAATATTTGACAGGAAAATTTTAAAACAAAAGTCATTAAAAGCACTACGGAGTTATTAATATTTATATAACGAGAAATGCAATGACTGCTTTTGTAAAGCAGAAATTACAGGAGGTTGAAGAAGAAATAGACGAAGACTGAAAATACAAGACTTTATCATACTTCATGAGGCTGCATTCCCCCAGAAGCACATCCCAAAACAAGGATTTGAGTGCAAGTGGTTTATTTGGGAAGTGATTAGTAGGAGTACCAGAAGAGGAATGAAAAGTAAGATAGGGAATGATGCAAAGAAGCCAAGAGATGGTGCACCAATACACAGATTATCACTCGTCTGGGAGAGGATGTGAAACATGCCTCAGAGTTCTCTTGCCTGAGGGGCAAGAAATATTTTGTGTTTATGCCCCAATTCTCTTAAGGCTGAGGGCAACTCCTAGAGGAAGTAATTCTTTGAAACTTCTGGCCTTCCCATACTCACAGTCTGAAATAAACCTCTAAGGTGGGAAGGCACAGAAGCTTGTAGTAGGATGCTCTGGGCATGCCCTAGAACAGTGAACACTCAGAAACTATGAGTAGTGCAGTTGACCCCATGCACAGCTCAGATTCCCTTGCGCTCCATGTTAGTTCACTTAAGTACCATCATTCCGTTTATTACCTGGCTTCGATATATGAGGGGACAAACAAATAATTAAGACACCAAGGAAGGAGGGATTGTGTAAAAGGTTAGGTCATGACTAGTCAGTCAATAGTGTCTGCTACTGACTCTCAGCAATCACTCACAAACTTCTTCCTACATATGCACCTTAACAATGCCAAAACTACATGAAGAAGAAACTCATGTCTTCTACATATAGAGACAATCCCAAAGTCTCATCATATTACTCCATTGAGCTCCAAGCCCAGAACTTCTGTGCTATGTTCTGACGTTATCACTATATCTAAGTGTAGCTTGATGTATTGGCATATTACTTGATAGAAAACAAATAACTCCTATATAAATAATCAAGAAAAATTGTTTTAAATTTCATTTTTAAAATATGGAATAGATTCTGAAGTACAGATTAAAAATACAGAATAGAGTCCGGCCGGTGTGGCTCAGTGGTTGAGCATCGACCCATTCACCCAGAGGTCGCCAGTTTGATTCCCGGTCAGGACACATGCCCAAGTTGTGGGCCTGATCCCCAGTGGGGGACATGCAGGAGGTGGCCAATCGATGTTCCCTCTCATTGATGTTTCTATTTCTCTCTCCTTCTCCCTTCCTCTCTCTCTAAAATCAATAAAGGGAAAAAAAATTCTTTTAAATAAAGAATAGAAATATGGAGTAGATTTCCATATCCTCCTTCCCCTTCAGAATCCACAGCTCCCTTCCCCACCCATGGGTGAGGGGGTGAATTAAGAGAGACTGAGACTCTAAAACATAGATGGATCATGTAAGATGATGGTGACATAGGAAGCTCGTGGACTCACATCCTCCATGGACACACCAAATACACAGCTACACGTGGAGACATTTCCTCTGAAATCCAGAAACCAGCTGAGCAAATCCTACAGATTAAGAGAACAGAAATATATACAAATCAAAATTGGTCTTGGCATACCCTCAACTTCTGAGAAGCATTAAGACCCTGGCCGGTGTGGCTCAGTGGTTGGAGTGTCATCACATACACTGAAAGGTATCAGGTTTGATTCCCAGTCAGGGCATACACCCAGGTTACAGGTTCAATCCCTAGTCAGGGTACACATGGGAGGAGATTGTTTCTCTCTCACATCGATGTTTCTCTCTTTCTCCCTCTCCCTTTCTCTCTCTGTCAAATTAATAAGAATATATCCTTAGGTAGAGATTAAAAAAAAAAAAAAAAAAGAACAAAGAAGGCAGCTTGGACAATCACAAATATTTGTGAGATAACCAAGAGCCTGGGTTAGGCTGAAAGAAAAGGTACATTACCTACATAAGACCACTCTGTTAAGAATGGGATGTGGTTGTTTTATCTAATGTTCAGAAACCAATACAGAGAAAATGAAGAAAAAGACAAATATGTTCCAAACAAAAGAGAAAGATAAACATCCAGAAATGGATCTTAATGAAATGTAGATAGATAAATGATTTACCTCATAAAGACTTTAATATATGATCATAAAGATACACACTGAGGTCAGGAAAACAACCCATGAAGAAAGCAATAAATTTAATAAATGTTAAAAAGACAAAATGTAATGAAGTTCCAAGCAATAATCGCAGAACTGAAGAATACAATCACTGGACTGAAATTCCAGTAGAGGGTTCAATATTAGACTAGATTTCATTCACAACAGTATCAAAAACAATAAAATACTTAGGAATAAATTTATCCAAGGAAGTGAAAGATCTCTACACAGAAAATTGCAAGACATTGATGAAAGAAATCAATGAAAACACAAATAAATAGAAAGCTTTCCCATGTTCATGCATTGGGAACATTAATATTGTTAAAACGTCCATACTTCCCAAATCCATCTATAGATTCAATGCATTCTCTATCAAGATTCCACCAACTTTTTTTTTTTTTTTTTTTTTTTACAAAAGTACAAAAACCATCCTATAATTTATATGGAACCTCAAAGGACCCCAAATAGCCCAAGCAATCCTGAAAAAGAACAAAGCAGGAAGCATCATACTTTCTGATTTCAAGCTACATTATAAAGCTGTAGCAATCAGAAACAATATTGTACTGGCATAGAAACAGACACGTTGAGTGATGGAACACAAACAATAGTCTAGAAAAAAAAGAAAAGAAAGAAAACTATGCATATACAAGACAACTAACATCTGACAAGGGAGCCAACAATACCCAGTGGAGAAAAGACAGTCTCTTTAATAAAGAGTGCTGGGAAAATTGGATATTCACATGTAAAAGAATGAAAGTAGGCCCTTATCTTACACCACTCTTGAAATGAACTCAAAATGAATTAAAAATTTAAATGTAAGACCAGAAATCATAAAACCTCTAGCAGAAAACATAGGAATAAAGCTCCTTGACGTGGGTCTTCGCAATGATTTTTTTGGATATGGCACCTAAAACACCAGCAACAATATCACAAATAAAGTGGGACTGCATCAAACTAAAAAGATTCTGCACAGCAAAAGAAATGATCAAGACAACAAAAATAAAACCTATGGGATAGGAAAACATATTTACAAATCATATACTTGATAAGGGCTTAATAACCAACATATATAAGAAACTTACACAACTTAGTAGCAAAAAAGAAAAAAAAAATACTATTGAAAAATAGGCAGAGAGGATCTTAATAGATAGTTTCCAAAGAAGATTTTCAGTCCTGGCCAGTGTGGTTCAGTTGGTTGGGTGTTGTCCTGTGCACCAAAAGGCTGCAGATCGATTCCTGGTCAGGGCACATGCTTGAGTTTTGGGCTCGATCCCGAGTAGGGGGTGTGCAGGAGGCAGCCGATGGATGTTTTACTCTCACATTGATGTTTCTTTCTCTCTCGCGCGCGCGCGCTCTCTCACTCTAAAAATCAATCACAATGTATTTTTTTTTAAATAAGGGGGGAGGGAAGAAATAAACCACAGAACTTATATGCATGTATGCGTAACCAACGGACATAGACAACAATGCTGGGAGGGGCGGGATTGGGAGGAGGGTGTCAATGGGGGAGAAAGGTGAAACATCTATAACAAAAATAAATAAATAAATACATTACATAAAATTAAAATAAGATATTCAAATGGACAATCAGGACATGAAAAGGTGCTCATCATAACTTATTAGGAAAATGCAAATCAAAGCCACAATCAAATTATCATCTCATGCCAAGTAGAATGACCATCATCAAAAAGACAAGAGATAAATGCTGGCAAGGATGTAGAAAAAGGGAACCCTTGTGCACTGTTGGTGGAATTGTAAATTGGTATAGTTGCTTTGGAAAACAGTATAGAGATTGCTCAAAAATTTAAATATAGAACTACCATATGATCCATCTCAGGGAATACATCTGAAAGAAATGAATACACTATGTCAAAGAGATCTATACTGCCATGTTTCCATGTTCATAGTATCATTATTTATAACAGTCAAGACATGGAAACAACCTAAGTGTCCAACTGATGGACAAAGAATATACACACACACACAAAATGAAACACTATTCAGCAATAAAAAAGGACATTCTGCCATTTGCAATAATATGAATGGACCTTTGGGGCATTATGCCAAGTGAAATAAATCAAACAGAGAAAGACAAATACCGTATTATCTCACTTACATGTGGCATCCAAAACAAACAAACATTAAACCCAAAGTCATAGAAAAAGAGATCAGATTTGTAGTTACCAGAGGCAGGGGTTGGAGAACAGGGGAATAAGGTGAAGGTGTTCAAATATACAAACTTCCTGTTATACGATAAATAAGTACTGGAGATGTACAGTATAACATGATTATTATAGTTAACACTGCTGTACAATATATCTGAAAATTAAGAGAGGAGATCCTAAGAGTTCTCATCACAAGGTAATATACATCTTTTTTTTTTTTCTTTTAATCTACATGAAATGATGGATGTTAACTAAATGTGTTGTGGTAATCATTTCACAGTATATGTAAGGTAAGCCATTATGCTATATACCTTAAAAGTATACAGTGCTGTGTGTCAATTATATCTTAATAAAATCGGGGAGAAATTAGAGTAGACTCTCAGTGCTGAAAGGGAAATATGCCATTAATCAATCAAAACTTGATACTTTTCTATTCTACATGAAAGATTACCTGCTTAATTTAAAGCAGGAAATCTTCAATCCAATATAAACAAGAATCCAGAAAAGGAAAAGCTTGAGGAACTAGAATTTTTATAGTAATTATTCTACAACCTTGGAGAAAACACTATTTGAAGAGCACAAATAAACTCTTATCAATTCTAAAACATAAGCATTTCTGCTAAAATATTATGTATCCATTCCTTTAAAATGTCCTTTTAGGCAAAATCAAGCACCAGAAATAACTAGGCTGAGGAAGAAAACATTGTAGAGGTAAACCACACAAAAACCTATGCAACACTGAAACCCGTCCTAACAAAAACAATGTCTTAACACATCTTAGCCAAATCCTCACTAGTATTTTCACCCAGCACCACAGTCCAACAATTGTAGGTTTAAATGTTGGCGCTCACCTTCCTCCTTTGACATGTAGCTCCCGGAGGGCATGAATTCTCAAAGGTGCTATTGCATCACAAATTAAAAATCTGATATTTACTAATACTTGCAGCTTCTTCATCGGCACCTGCAGCTTCACTAGATACATGAACATTGTAGATAGCACAAAGATCCTTGATAACATTAAATCCTTCAAAACTGACTCCAAAAGCTAGGTACTTCTGTAGGATTTTTAGCTGTTTTTCCTTTTTCCTTTTTTTTAAATTTTTATTATTTTTTTTAAAAAACTTATTTTCATTAATTTATTTTTGCTACAGATGTTTCTCCTTTTTCCCCCATTGACACCCTCCTCCCCACCCCATCCCCAGCTTTGTTGTCCATGACCATTGGTTATGCATACATGTATATAAGTTCTGTGATTCATCTCTTCCCCCCCACCACCCCCTCCTCTGTGGTTGATCAGTCTGTACCCCACTTCTATGTCTCTGGGTCTATTTATTCATTAGTTTGTTTAGTTCATTATATTCCACAAATAAGTGAGATCATGTGGTATTGTCTTTCTCTGCCTGGCTTGTTTCACTTAGCATAATATTCTCCAGGTCCCTCCATGTCATCTAAAAGGATAAGAGATCTTTCTTTCTTACAGTTGCATAGTATTTCATTGTGTATATATACCACTGCTTTTTTTTATCCACTCATCTACTGATAAACACTTAGGCTGTTACCAGATCTTAGCTATTATAAATAGTGCTGCTATGAACCTAGGGGTACATACCTTCTTTCTGATTAGTGTTTCAGGCTTCTTAGGGTATATTCCTAGAAGTGGGATCACTGGGTCAAATGGCAGTTCAATTTTTTGAGGTAACACCATCATGTTTTCCATAGTGGCTGCACCAGTCTGCATTCCCACCAGCAGTGTACTAGAGTCCCCTTTTCTCCACACCCTGGCCAACACTTGTTGTTTGATGATTTGTTGATGGCGGCCATTCTGACAGGTGTGAGGTGATACCTCATTGTTGTTTTAATTTGCATCTCTCTGATAATTAATGATGTCGAACATTTGTTCATATGTCTCTTAGCCATTTGTATGTCCTGTTTGGAGAAGTGTTTCTTTAGTTCCTCCGCCCATTTTTTAACTGGGTTCTTTGTCTTCCTTTTGTTGAGTTGTATGAGCACTCTATATATTTTGGAGATTAACCCCTTATCTGATGTATCATTGGAAATTATGCTCTCCCATAGAGTAGGTTCCCTTTCCATTTTGATGATTGTTACTTTTGCTGTGCAGAAGCTTTTGAGTTTGATGTAGTCCCATGTGTTCATTTTTTTTCTGTTTCTGTTGCCTTAGGTGATTTATCAGTGAAGATTCTACTACATATGATGTCTGAAATTTTGTTGCCTATGTTTTCTTCTAGGATTTTTATGGATTCACGAGTCACATTTAAGTCTTTTGTCCACTTTGAGTTTATTCTTGTGTATGGTGTAAGTTGATAGTCTAGTTTCATTTTTTTGCATGTAGCTGTCCAATTTTCCCACCATCATTTATTAAAGAGGCTGTCTTGACTCCACTATATGCTCTTACCATCTTTGTCAAATATTAATTGAGCATATTGTCTTGGGTCAATTTCTGGGTTCTCTTAGCTGTTTTTTATTAAGACTTAATTTATTGCTAAGTTCTCCTTTTTAATAGTGAGAAAGTTCTGATTGTTTCAAAAGCCACTAAATTGGTGTTAAGAAATGGAACATCTGGATTATACTTCTATCATTTCTCTATTTACCAATCCTCTTTGAACTACTTTGTGACATACAAAATGCTATATGTTCTGTTGTAGCAGAAAGTTATATTCAAATTTAAAGTCTTAATGCTACTCCTCAAATTATTATAATTTTAGTAGACCTTTGCTGGCTTGTTTTCTTTAAAAAATACATATATAGAAAATATGTATTTATACATACAAATGCATTACAAGCACCTTCAAAATGAATCTGAACGTTATTGTTTTACCTTATTTCCTGGTTATATAAATTTTCAAATACTATTTTTAAACAGTAGAATATTAAGAAAAGATATAAGTAACCTAAAACTATTAAACTTCAATTCCTCTAGAAATATCTATATTGTAAACTGATGTTTAAAATCCTATATACATTAAAACATATTAGAAAGGTTTCACAAGGAAGTACTTTATTATGAAAAGAAAGATTTCCATACATTTTTACTACTTAGGTAAACATTATGTGTGATTTTTCTTTTTGAATGCAGGAAACAGCAACACATTTTGTAGAATCTTTGAAGGAGAAAGATGACACTGATCCTCAGATGTTCTGCAATCCTGCTGGTTCAAACAGAGAAGAGTCAAGCAGTTAAGAAGAGTTTCACATAAAATCTATTGTATAGATTCACATAGATACATGTTGTACTTAAGAAGTGTATGTAGCATGATCTGAACACTGTCTGCTTTACATCTGTTCCTGCCATATATGGCCGCATATAGGGCAATGTCTACACTTACACAGAGTCATTGACTACTGTGAATAACAACGGAGAAATTTTGTCATTTGTTCCTTCTCTCAAGAGAATAAAAAACATCGGAGAGAAGTTTTTGTTTTATAACGACCTGATATTTATTCCAATATTTGGAAAATTGCTATCTAATCTGGATGGATGTACAAAGATATATGAAGTAATTATAACCAAAAAGTTTTTATTTAAAAAATTCCACAAATGGTTGACACATTTTCTACATCCAAACTTGAATATTTCTTCCCATGAAATAATTATTATTAATCATAAATTAAATATAAAAGCACAAAAATGGACATCAAGTCATGTATCAGGTAGTCTTTATCAATAAAATTCAATTCAAGATACAAGATAAAACAAGAGGTATTAAAAAAAAAAAAAGAGAGGTATTATGTATCATACTGAATTTTATGTCTACTAAAATTAAAGGGCCATGGAAAATATGTATTGCAAACTGGCCAATTGACCAGAGAAATTTTCTAAGAAAACATCTGCATGATCAAATAAAATGTTCATTTTTAAAAGTTTAAAATAGTTTTCTTTGGAAAATAAATATAACCTTAATTTAAAAGTTTTATTAGATGGACTAGATTGGCAAATTATATTTTATTTTAAAAAATTATTGAGAAATAATCACTAATCATCAGAGAGATGCAAATTAAAACAACAATGAGGTATCACCTCACACCTGCCAGAATGGTCACCATCAACAAATAATCAAACAACAAGTGATGGCGAGGGTGTGGAGAAAAGGGGACTCTAGTACACTGCTGGTGGGAATGCAGACTGGTGCAGCCACTATGGAAAACACTATGGTGTTACCTCAAAAAGTTAAAAATTGAACTGCCATTTGACCCAGTGATCCCACTTCTAGGAATATACCCTAAGAAGCCTGAAACACCAATCAGAAATAATACATGTACCCCCATGTTCATAGCAACACTATTTACAATAGCTAAGATCTGGAAACAGCCCAAGTGTCCATCAGTGGATGAATGGATAAAAAAGCAGTGGTACATATACACAATGGAGTACTATGCAGCTGTAAGAAAGAAAGATCTCTTATCCTTTGAGACGACATGGAGGGACCTGGAGAGTATTATCCTAAGTGAAACAAGCCAAGCAGAGAAAGACAAATATCACATGATCTCACTTATTTGTGGAATATAATGAACATAACAGTCTGAGGAACAGGGTAGACCCAGAGATGTGGAAGTAGGGTATAGACTGACACCCCTCAGAAGAGGGGGTGGGGGGGAGGGAAGAGATAAACCACAGAACTTATGCGCATATATGCATAACTGATGGACATGGACAACAAAGCTGGGGACGGGGTGGGGGGATGGGGAGGAGGGTGCAATGGGGAAAAAAGGAGAAACATCTGTAACAAAAATAAATTAATAAAAAAAAAAGAAAAAAAATTATTGAGAAATAAACATCCACAATACAAGTGAAAAGTAGCAAAAATAAAACATGAAGCCTAAATAAGCCAGTATAACCAAAGGCCAGTAACTAATATATAAGACATCATTGCAATCAGAATTGACTTGTGTATTTTCCCATTTTCACTTCATCCTTTTCTTCAAAATATTATCATTCTATTGAAAGTATTAACTGTGCATATTAGAAAATCTTTTTAAAATTCAAAACACAAAGACTATATTATTATATTTGTTCTAAAAAGATAATAATAAAACATAGGATCATATGAATCATATTAATTTATTAAACTTGAAATTATATTATAATTATTTTTAAAATTATTAACATAATAGACCACTGATGGACTGACCATGTATAATTCTTACACAATGATGTTCCAGTTATGAATCAGTTATTTTCTTCTTTTTTACTTTTGAGTTCTTCACAGGGAGAGAGAAGATAACAATATTTTCCTTTAGTAAACATTTGTATAGGAAAAATGCAATAGCAGTGAACAAGATAGTGAATAGTTTGCACAAGAAACCTAAAAAAAAAACAAATACAACCATCAGATGTGTCAGTTTAATTAAAACAAAAATGTTTGTGGAAAGAACGTCACTTATCAAAGAAAAGGTAGGTATATTTCATCTCTAAAGTTATCAGTTTCTCAATTGTAGAATGTAATTAATGTTATAAACATATCAGTTATTTAAACATTTTTTTAAATGCTTACAAAACCTTTTAAATTTCTTAAACATGGAGCCCAAGAGAAATTCAAGAAGTATTATTATTTCACAGAATGTATTAATTCAAAACCAGAAAAATGCACTTCCACCTTCAAAACTCAACTAGCAATAAGAACTGGAATCTGTTGAAGTCATTCCATGCAACTTTACTCGTCTTGAAATAGTTATCATTTTCCCAAAACAAACAGAATTAGTTTAGAAATGCTAATTGATTGTGTAGGGTTTTAAAATTCATTTTCATGTTTCAAGTTCCTGAAAATTAATATAGTACAAGCATTATTTAAAAGTACTTGAACTTTGTATATACATAACCATGTTGATTAAAGTGAAAAATATTTCAGAGCAACAATATCAATTATCAGACAATTTAAATTATAGTGGTTTCAAAAGATAAAATAGAAAAATTAATGAGTATATGTCATTTATAATGATACAATATTTCATATATTTAATTACTATAGCCAAACACCATAAACAACCCAAATGTAACATGAACAAGAATAGATAAGCTGTAGTACATGCACAACAATTTTAAAAACACAATCTACTGCTATAGAATACCATGAATCTCCCAAAAGCATAACATTAAGCAAACAGAGAAAAACAAACAAAAGACCCCAGTATATACTGTATTACATTTGCATAAATTTCTAGAACAGGCAAAAACAACATATTGTAATAAAAATGTGAAAGGTTTCTCTGTGGAGGAGGAAAATTGACTGGAAAGGAGCATAGGGGAAATTTCTATAGCTTATTTTGGGTGCTGGTTCCACAGGTGCATTTAATTACCAAAAGCCATCAAAAGAATACTTAAGGTCTATATTATATAATTGTATATTGATTACAAAAAAGATCTCAGTTTTTTTTAGATTGCTGCTTGATACATTCTTCACAAACCAAACACAGTGTAACCAGCTTCTGGATAAAGAACAAAACATTGTCTACACCCCAGTAGCTTTCTTCATGTTTCTTCAAATTCACTAACCCAAAAAGGTTAGTATTGTTTGCTCTTGAAATATTTCCTAGCAGGTCAAAATTATGCAAGTGGAATTATACAGAGCATACTCATTCATGTCTAGTTTCTTTCTTTCAACATTATGTTTGTGTGATTCACCCATATTTTATGTAGTTGTGTACTTTTTCTTTCATTGCTGTATAACATTCTATTGTTGATTTTATCACAATTTATTATCTATCCCATTCCATTGTTTATTGGCTTTTTGATTATCTAATTTTGTGAAATTTCTTTCAGGTCTTTTGTCAACATTTCTGTTATCTCTCCTTTGCTTGTTATTTGTGGGAGTTATTTATATATTTTGGACATGATTTCTTTTTCACCTTTTTACCTTTTTTACTGTCTTCTGCACTGCAGCTCTCTTTTCTACTTCTTAACTATTTATTTTGATCAGAATTTATTAGTTTTAATATACTATGTTTTTCTTTTTTTTTTAACTTATCTTTATTGTTGAATGTATCACAGATATTTCTCAAGTTTTTCCCCCATTGACCCCCTCCTCCCCACTCCCGCCCAACCTCCTACCTTTCCCAACACTGTTGTCTGTGTCCATTGGTTATGCATATATACATATAGGTTCTTTGGTTTATTTCTTCCCACCCTCCAACACCCCTTCCCTTTGAGGTTTGTCAGTCTAACAACCAATTTGTATTTCTTAATCCCTTCACCTTTTTCACCCATTCCTCCAACCCCCCTCCCATCTGGCAACCAACAAAATGTTCTCTGTATCTATGAGAACATTTCTGTTCTGCCTTTTCTTTTTTTTTGTAGATTCAATTGTCAATAGATATGTATTCATTGTCATTTTGTTTGTTCACATTTTTTATCTTTTTCTTCAAGAAGACACTTCAAAATTTAATAATGGTTTGGTGGTGATGAACTCCTTTAGATTTTCCTTATCTGGGAATCTCTTTATATGGCCTTCGGTTCTAAATGACAGCTTTGCAGGTTAGAGTAATCTTGGTTGTAGGTTCTTGCTTTTTAGCACTCTGAATATTTCTTGCCACTCCCTTCTGGCCTGCAAAGTTTCTTTTGAGAAATCAGCTGACAGTCTTATGGGAACTCCCTTGTAGGTAACTAACTGTTTTTTCTCTTGCTGCTTTTAAGATTCTCTCTTTGTCTTGAACCTTTTGCATTTTGATGATGATGTGTCTTGGTGTGGGCCTCTTGGGGTTCATTTTGTTTGGGACTCTCTGTGCTCCCTGGACTTGTATGTCTGTTTCCTTCACCAAGTTAGGGAAGTTTTCTGCCATTATTGTTTCAAATAGGTTTTCGATTTCTTGTTCTCTCTCTTCTCCTTCTGGCACCCCCAAGATGCGAATGTTGGCACGCTTGAAGTTGTCCCAGAGGCTCCTTACACTATCCTCATGTTTTTGGATTCTTTTTTCTTTTTGCTGTTCTGATTGGGTGTTTTTTGCTTCCTTATATTCCAAATCGATGGTTTGCTTCTTGGCTTTACCTACTTTAGTATGGAATCTGTGTGAATTATTCTTTATTTATGTTAGTGCCCCTTTCATTTCTGACTGGTCCTTTTTTATGCTCTTGAGGCCCCCATTAAGTTCACTGAGGTTCTCACTAAGTTCATTTGGCATCCTTATAAGCAATGTTTTTTGTTTTTGGTTTTGGTTTTTTAAATTTTTTTCCCTTTTATTGATTTTAGAGAGAGAAGTGAGAGGGAGAGAGAGATAGAAACATCAATGAGAGAGAACATCAATTGGCCACCTCTTGCGTGCCCCCCAATGGGGATCAGGCTCACAACTGGGGCATGTGTTTCAACCGGGAATCGAGCCGGTGATCTCTTGGTGCAGGGGTCGACACTCAGTCACTGAGCCACACCAGCCGGACATAAGCAATGTTTTGAACTCAGCATCTGTTAGGTTGCTTATCTCCATTTTGCTTAGTTCTTTTCCTGGAGTTTTGTTCTGTTCTTTCATTTGGGACCTGATTCTTTGTCTCCTCATTTTGGCTGCCTCCCTGTGTTTGTTTCTATGGATTACTTAACGAGAGGTATGGGGCTAGCTGAGACCAGATGCTGCTTGTTTGAAAGAATTTTGGAAAACAAGAAGCAGGATCCAAGACAGGCCAATCCTATGGTAAAGCCTTTGGAAACAGCTTGGGTGGGCCTGAAAGTTGGGTGGGGCAGGGCCTCAGGGAATCACCAGGGCGGGGCCAACAGTGTGAGCCAGGTTGCTGGAGTCCCAGATATGGCGGCTGTCTGCCGGCCCAGGGAAGGGCTCACCAAAGGAACAAAGGCCTCTGATAGCACATCTGTCCAGGAGAAAGCTGCTTCTCCAGCCCTCACTCTAATGCCAAACAACTCAGTTCTTCCCAATATGTCTCTGGTGCCTTTCAAGCTGCCTCCCCAATGCTGGAGCCCAGAGGGAGTAAGTCTGAGTAAGTCCCTGTGTGGCCTTTTAAGAGGAGCTGCCTGGGGCTCCAGCCAACTCAGCCTCCCTCAGCCTCAGTTCCCACTGGTTTTTCCAGCCAGAAGTTATGGAGACTTCTCTTCCTGGCACTGGAACCCTGAGCTGGGCTCCTGGTGTGGGATGGAGACCCCTCACTCCTCAGGGAGGACCTTCCCAGCTGAGTTGAACCCCCTGATTATTATCCACCACACGTGGGTGTGGGACTAGCCCGTCCGCACCTCCACCCCTCCTACCAGTTTCGATGTGGCTGCTTCTTTAATTTCGTAGTTGTAGGACTTCCATTCAGCTTGATTTCAGGCAGTTTTGAATGATGGTTTTTCTATAGTTTAGTTGTAACTTTGATACGGTTGTGGGAGGACGCAATACCGCATTTATCTAGCCACCATCTTTACTGGAAGTCATGATTTTTCTTTTATAGCTAGTGCTTTTTGTATTTTGTTTAGGAAATCTCTTCCTACGCCAAGGCCATGGAGATATTCTCCGGTTTTTCTCAAAAAGCTTTATTGTTCTATCGTTTACATTTAGATAAACAATGAATTTAGAATTTATTTTTGTATATGATTTGAGTTAGGGATTAAGATATATATTTTTATATATGTATATATAAAATGATCCCTTACCTTTTCATTAAAGACTGTCTTTTTATCATTGCCGTGTCTCCTTTCTTTGCCATAACTCAGTTGAGTGTGCATACGTGAGTTTGTTTCTGGATTCTCTGTTCTGTTCCATTAGTCAGCATGATGACACTTGCATCAATACCCTACTGTATTATTATTATAGCTTGATAGCAGGTTTTGATATCTGCTAGTATATATCCTTCAATTTTGTTTCATCTTCAATATTCTCCTGATAATTCTTGGCCCTTTGGCTTCCATATGAATTTCTATTTCCTGGTCAATTAAAAAAAAAATTCCCTTCTGGGATTTTGTTTGTGATCACTCAATGCTACAATTTAGGAGAAGTAGAATTTTCAAGTCTTCCTCTGTAAACATATACATTTTTTCATTTATTTACATTTTAATGTCTCTTAAATAAAATTTGTAGCTGTCAGTATAAAAGTTTTATACCATTTTCAGTAGATTTTTTTCTTGGTACTTCATTTTTTATGTTATTGTATTTATTATACTATTTTTGTATTTGGTTGTGCCTGGTATATGGAAAAAAAATTAATGTTTGTATATTGATTGTGTATTAAGCAACCTTACTAAATTCAATGATTAATTCTAGTATATTGTATTTCTTGATAAGAATGCTAATAACAGGTATGTTCCCTTAATGAAAATGTGTTGAGTTACACATTTATAATATGTGCTCTTTACTGAATATATATGTAATATATATTTTAGTAAAAATTCTACCAAAAAATAAACAAATCCAATGAAGTGGTAAACATGGCGAGTTAAAAGAGGAAATATCTGCAAAAAACATAAATTATCTCTCTAGTGCAATTAAAGAAGGAGCTGATCCAGAATCATAGAAGTAGGAAACAGACTGACAAAACTCAGAGGGATGGGTGGTGGGAGGGGTGGGAGGGTTGGGAAGAGATAAACCAAAGAACTTATATGCATATATACACAACCAATTGACATGGACATTATGCTGGGGGAGGCCAGAGGGGGGTGGGAGTGGGAAGGAGGGGAACAATGGGGACAACCATAATACCTTCAACAATAAATAATAATAATAATAATAATAAATGTCTAAAAAAAATAAAGTCTATTTTCATTCATACAAAAAAGAGAGCTGAATCCTTCATTTGAGGTAAAAGGTATGTAATGAGTCACTCTAATGAAAATAAGATTAAGAGAAAGATCAGAAGAATATTCTTGCTACCAAAGGGAACTGGTGGATTGATATAACAAATGTTTAACTAGCTTTTTTTGAGTGACAAAACTTTTGGTCACAGCCTTCCTCCACAAGGGGAAATTTTTTGGACATAAAATGTACAAATAGAATTTTAGGATTTCACCAATAGGCTAAAGTTCAGTGTGGGCTCCTAGGGTTCGTGGATCCCTTTTGAATAAACCTTGCTCTGTAGCAGTGTGCATACAACTTCTTGTGACAATGGCAGTGTTCTGCATCTGCACCGGCCAATGGAGCATTCAAATGTGACCATTAAGCATGTGAAATTTAGCTATTGTTACTGTAAAACTGAATTTTTAATTGCATTTAATTCTATTTAGTTTAAATTCAAATAGCTGTATGTGGTTAAGGTGTACCATGTTGGACAGCGTAGCTCTGGAGTCGCTTACTTGTCTTCTAAATTCACTGTGGTTAAAAATCACCTAAGGTACTTTATTAAAAATGCACATACCTACCTATAATCCCTGGTATTCTAATTCAGGACCTTAGAACTTATATTTTTAGCAAACATGCAAAGTTTACTGGTTCAAATGGTTCATTGAATACACTTTAAAATGTACTAGTTGACACGAAATTGTCATTAATGTATATTCCTATTACAGTTTCCTGTGTTTGCCTTCTCTTACTACAATTCCCTATGTTCTTTATTATTGTTATCTCCTTTTAGTAGCTCCTTAGCAGGATTTCTAGTAGTTTATCAACCTTCTCAATTATGTGCTGTGTTTGAAAATAGTTAAGCATGTTACAGTTCAATCTAAAATAAAATTTTAAAGGCATGGCAGTATTTTAAGAGGATTGACTTCCTTAAGAACAATGCTTGGTTTTGTTGAATTAGCTCTGAAAACATTATTGTGACTTCTTAAATGTCATTTTTGACTTTTCAATATTTTTCTTCAATTTTACTTTATTCAGATTAAGTGTTGACTACGTTTGCTGGATAATTAATTTCTGAATTAGAAGGCATTGCTGTATACTGTTTATCAAACAGATAATTGGTACTGTTAAATATAGTCTATCATTATGTAGTTATTTGGATTACTGAACCCACTTAGTAAAATCACAAAACATATAATAAGCACTTTAAAATATTTATCACACAAATACCATCCAAACAATAAAATCATTCTATGTTAATAAGGTTAAGATTTCAGAAATTATGTAGTCCAAAATCCTCCTTTTACAGATGAATAAATTAAAATGCAGGAATCCAGTGAATTTTCCAAAGTAATACAAGCGTATCTATACTTTCCCAACACTTTGGCCATAGTTTACACCACCATAGCATCTTGATCCCCTATTTCTTATTTGGTCAATAAATACTGAATGTTTGTTATGTGCCAACTACTGTTATATCATTGAGCATGAGACAATGTGAAATTTACATTTAAGTGGGATGAAAACATGTTGGTGCTCTTTAGCGCTGCAAAAAAAAATATTTTTAATCATCCAATTTTTACTGTGGAAATGGAAAAGGTCACAAGGTCAAACTACTTGGTTGTAAAAAGTGAGGCAAAAGTAGGTTTACAGTTGTGAGTACATGAAATACAGAGTTTCTTGTATTATTATTAATTATTGTATTATTTTCCATAGGAACAACTGTAAACCTCCTTTTGCCCTACTCTGTATATGTATACAGGTAAAATTACTTCCCAATTGAAATTCTAAAAATTATTACCCCTTACTCAGGAAAAACATAAAACAATTGTGTATTTAATGCAGTAACTCAAATACTTACATAAATTCTATTGTACTTTAGTTTCCGAAATAATTTCTATATAATAATGTAAGGCTTCTTTGATCATCAAAGTGTACATTTGTTCATCATTTATTATTACTGTACCTTACTGCAAACAATCATAAGGTTCTAAAACAATTTTATATCTCTACATTTCTTCAATAGATATCACTTACATATTCCTAAAATTAGGTAGGCCATTTTTGTCGTGTCATATATCCAACAATTCCCTGTGCTTCCACAGTGTCCACTATCCCGATAGGTACAAGAGCTTTCTCCTGCCATTTTAAAAACGAATGGTCCAGGTATACTTCCTATGAAAAATACAGTGCTTGTGTATTTTCCATGAAAACACTATAGGTTGGTATCAAAATAGTTTTTATCCTAGAATTAAACTTATACATATATATTTAGTCATCATCACTATAAACATATCATTTAAAATTATCCAGGAATTGGTCCTGGCCGGGAAGCTCAATTGATTAGAGCATCATTCCCGGTCAGGGCACATACAAAAAGCAACTGATAAACACTTCAATAAGAGGAACAACAAATTGATCTCTCTCTCTCTCTCTCTCTCTCTCTCTCTCTCTCTCTCTCTCTCTCTCCCTCCCTTTGTCCCTTCCTCTCTAAAATGGATAAATAAAAAAACAAAAATACAATAAAATTATCTAAGAATTTACTTATACATAGTATTGCTAATAAGTAGAAAAAATGTTTTTCAAAAATCCTTATCCCCATAAGTATAAAAAATTGGTAGATTTGCATCTTTTCAGAATAGTGTGCATCTTGTTATTTAGTTGACATTTCAAAACTTGTTAATTTTTTAATGAAAAATTTAAGAGAAAGTATTTCAAACAGAGATACTAAATATTGATTTTAAGAACCAAGTGTTCCGATTCCAGTCAAGATGGAGGCGTAGGTAAACGTGGTATCACGTCCTCCCACAACCACATCAAAGTTACAACTAAACTGCAGAACAACCATCATTCAAAACCTCCTTAAATCAAGCTGAATGGAAGTCCTACAACTACGAAATGAAAGAAAAAGCCTCACAGAGACTGGTAGGAGGGGCGGAGGTGCAACGGGCTGGTCCCACTCCCGCGTGTGGTGGATAAAAATTAGGAGGACACCTCGGCTAGGAAGGTCCTCCATGAGGACTGAGGGGTCCCCGTCCCACACCAGGCGCCCAGCTCAGGGTCCCAGTGCCAGGAAGAGAAGTCCCCATAACATCTGGCTAGAAAAACCAGTGGGAACTGAGGCTGAGGTGGCTGGAGCCCTTGGCAGCTCCTCTTAAAGGGTCCGCGCATGGACTTACTCGGACTATTCCCTCCAGGCTCCAGCATGGGGGAGGCAGCTTGAAAGGCACCAGAGTCATATCAGGAAGAACTGAGCTGTTTGGCATTGGAGCAAGGGCTAAAGAGGCAGCTTTCTCCTGGACAGACGTGCTACCAGAGGCTTTTGTTCCTTTGGTGAACCCTTCCCTAGGACGGCAGACGCGGCCATATCTGGGACTCCAGCAACCTGGCTCACACTGTTTGCCCCGCCCTGATTCCCTGAGGCCCCACCCCACCCAACTTTCAGGCCCACCCAAGCTGTGGCCAGTTGCTTTACCATAGGATTGGCCTGTCTTGGATCCTGCTTCAGCTTTTCCCAAATTCTTTCAAACAATAAGCATCTGGTCTCAGCTAGCCCCATACCTCTCACTAAGTAATACATAGAAACAAATACAGGGAGGCTGCCAAAATGAGGAGACAAAGAATCAGGTCCCAAATGAAAGAACAGAACAAAACTCCAGGAAAAGAACTAAGTGAAATGGAGTTAAGCAACCTAACAGATGCTGAGTTCAAAACACTGCTTATAAGGATGCTCAATGGACTTAGTGAGAACCTCAGTGAACTTAGTGAGGGCCTCAAGACCATAAAAAAGACCAGTCAGAAATGAAGGATGCACAGTTAGAAATGAAGGAGGCACTAACTGAAATAAAGAATAGTTTACACAGATTCAATAGTAGAGTAGGTAAAGCCAAGAAGCAAACTATCGATTTGGAATATAAGGAAGCAAAAAACACCCAATCAGAACAGCAAAAAGAAAAAAGAATCCAAAAACATGAGGATAGTGTAAGGAGCCTCTGGGACAACTTCAAGCATGCCAACAATCACATCTTGGGGGTGCCAGAAGGAGAAGAGAGAGAACAAGAAATTGAAAACCTATTTGAAACAATAATGGCAGAAAACTTCCCTAACTTGGTGAAGGAAACAGACATACAAGTCCAGGGAGCACAGAGAGTCCCAAACAAAATGAACCCCAAGAGGCCCACACCAAGACACAAGACACATCATCATCAAAATGCAAAAGGTTCAAGACAAAGAGAGAATCTTAAAAGCAGTAAGAGAAAAGCAGTTAGTTACCTACAAGGGAGTTCCCATCTGACTGTCAGCTGATTTCTCAAATCTCATAAGAAACTTTGCAGGCCAGAAGGGAGTGGCAAGAAATATTCAGTGATGAAAAGCAAGAACCTACAACCAAGATTACTCTATCCTGCAAAGCTGTCATTTAGAATTGATGGCCATATAAAGAGTTTCCCAGACAAGGAAAAGCTAAAGGAGTTCATCACCACCAAACCATTATTATATGAAATGTTGAAGGGTCTTCTTGAAGAAAAAAATAAAAAAATATGAACAAACAAAATGGCAATAAATACATATCTATCAACAATTGAATCTACAATCAAAATGAACAAGCAGAACAGAAACATTCTCATAGATACAGAGAACTTTTGTTGGTTACCAGATGAGTGGGGGCTGTGGGGATGGGTGAAAAAGGTGAAGGGATTAAGAAGTACAAATTGGTTGTTAGACTGACAAACCTCAAAGGGAAGGGGGATGGGGGGTGGGAAGAAATAAACCAAAGAACTTATATGTATATATGCATAACCAATGGACACAGACAACAGTGTGGGGAAAGGCAGAAGGGGGGTGGGAATGGGGAGGAGGGGGACAATGGGGCAAAATGAAGAACATCTGTGATTCATTCAACAATAAAGATAGGTAAAAAAAACAAAAAAAAAAACTCAGTGTTCCTCCAAAAATTTCAAATTATGAAATTTTTAATAACTATAAAATTAATTTTATTATCTTATGTGTATCTGTTATTTATTAAGATCATTAAGATTGTGAGAAAAATAATTTAAAGTGTAGACACTTTGGTGAGTTCATAGTATCCTAGATTTAAATGACCTCATAGCCACACAACAGTTGTGTGCTGCTGCCCGAGGGAAGCCTCTACATACTCTCAGAGACAGTCTCTTTTCAGCAACAATGTCTCTTATAGCTAAAATGAATGAAGTCACTTTTTTTTTTTGTCCAGATAGAGTGGGAGGGAGAGAGAGGAAGAGAGAGAGAGAGAGAAACATCGACGTGAAAGGGACACATCGAGTGGCTGCCACCCGCACGACCAACCATGGCTGGGGACAAACTGCAACCGAAGTACATGCCCTTAGCGGGAACCAAACCCGGGTCTCTCTGGACAGCAGGCCTATGCTCTAACCGCTGAGCCAAACCAGCCAGGGCAAGTCACTTTTTTGTTAAAGCCACCTCAAAGACATCAGAATCAGATTCTCAGCACTAACATGTCTAATGATTGACCATATCTTCCTTAAGAATTTATCAGGGCCCTCATGCCTCACGACTCTTAATTCCTGCCAAAGATCACTATCCAACCCCAGAAATCCCTGTCTCAGTGAGTGCTGGCATGCTGTTTATAATTGTTCAAGGTGAAAAACCCTGGGACTGCTATGCATTTTTTCTACTTCCCACGATATTTTTCCAATCCATGAAAAATCTTTGTAACCCTAACTCCATACATATATTGAACGTGTTTATTTATGTCTCTACTACTACCCCCAGAATCCACTTTAATGTGACTATGACATATTTTAGCAGAAGCTTCCATTTTTATTTTCTCCACATTGTCTTCTATCAAGTATTTCTCCCTCCAGCAGCAGAGTTACCTTTTAAATGTAAATCAGATAATATCTACCCTTTGCTTAAAATTCTCTGATGGCAAAGCCCTGTCTACAGACAGTCTATATCTAAAATATCATCTTATTCTATCCGCTCCCATTCAAAAATGCATCAGTTTCACTGGATTTCTTTCTGATGTGGAAAACTATGCAGTTTCTGTTTCTTATGCTCCCTCTTTCATTACAAATCTATTCTTATCTAGTGGATCACTGTTCACCATTAAAAAATCCTCCAATTTTTCCAAATTAAAGCTAAGTTTAATCCTACCTGCTGATATAGCTATAGAGTAATTTCTCTTGACTCCATTTATCATATGTCTTTCAGTCTCCAATCCCATCTGATCTTGTTTCCTTATCCCACTAATGTTTTCAATCAATTTGTTGAATCAGTGCCCTAATATAGTCATAATGAGGATTTGAAAGCTAGTTTTTGGTATTTTAAGAAAGCCTGGAGTACAGAGTGCATTACCCTCTGTGAAACTAATTTGTTTTTTGGGTAGAAATCCTTAAAACATCAGATACAGCGCCTGCGCCTGCGCCTGCGCCTGTGCTTGCGCCTACGCGGGGAGGAGGGCTACTGTGGCTCCAGGGGCCGGTGGCAGGTGGATGCTGCCTCCCTTCTGCTGCCTCTGTGTGCATTTGGGCACCTTGAGGCCTCGAAGTCCTGGCCCACCGCCTCCTTCCAACTGCAGCCACAATGACGGCAGTGTGAGGGCAGAGGACCAGGAATATACCCTAAGAAGCCTGAAAAACGAGAGATTCCAAAATGGCAGTGGAGTGAATGGAAGCTACACAGACCATCTCCCAGGACCAAACTGGAATTACAACTAAAATAAAGACAAATCGTCGGGAAAAAGCAACAGAAAAGCAGTTTGTGAGGACCATACAACCAGGGACACTGAATCGATCCTGGTAGGATTGCGGAGAGGGGGGCTGGGAGCCCACGGACAGCAGAGGTCTTAGCTGTGAGCAGCACCCTCAGGGTTAAAGCCCAAGCCGGCTCCACAGCGCAGAGGGCTGGGACATGTAATAGCTCCATTCTGACCCTCAGTTACTGCATGTACACACCCTGGCAGTTTCTTTTCTGTAAACATAAGGGTCTTGAGACACCCAAAGAAAACTATAAAGATAAAGGGTTGGGGTTGGCCTTGGGAAACTCAGAGAACCATGAGAAAAAAGAGATTAATAGTTGCCCTGCTACTCTCCCCCCCTTCTCTGTATCAGCCCCCATTAACGGTGCCAAAAGAGGTGCCAAGAGAATGTAGTTTGTTTTTTTTTTTTTCTGTAGTTTGTGCCTTTAAAAGTGGGCAACAAAGAAGGCTCGGGGCTGAGGATTTGGGGAAGCTGTACCCCCCCCCAGCCCACCGGTGTAACAGCCCATCGGTGTAATAAAGTGCTCCTTTACAATTCAGCTGTGTGTCTCTGGTTATCTCACTGTCACAATACAACATTTGGAGGCCCCAGCGAGATCCCTGGTGCTTTAGGACACCAGGGCCTAGACACCTAGGATGAACGGCCTCTCCTGGTCCGGCCACCGAACCCCTAGAGATCTGAGGGGAGGTACCCCCTGAGATGTTCCAGGGCCTCAAAGATCCTACTTAGGTTTCCGATGAGCAGCTGGGAGATGCCAAGATGTCCCCAAAAAGATTTAAGGAGACCTGGCAAAAAGCCTCCGGAGGTGAGTTCTGGGTGACCGGTCTATCTGGGTGAGAGTGAGAGGGCCAGATGCAGCGCAACCTCTCCTCTCCGGGATCCCCCTGAAACGTTAAGTGGGATCCAATTCTGGTACATTCTGGTTCTGGACCGCAGTGCTTTCTGGTCCGCCACTGGGGCGGAAGGGGAGATTGATCACCTCCCGAGAACTTCTAGTGTGTGAGTGTGACTGTGTGAGTGTAATTGTGTGTGAGTGACCGTGCTTCACAATGCTCGTTACGGAGCCTGTGTGAGTCCTACCCTGTGGTTCCATGACGACCTTATATGGCTAAAAGGCAGTATCAGGTTCTTGGGCCACTATGGTGTCCCACCAGTGAGCCTGATCTGAGTTGGGAGCTTATTCCAACCTGCCACATGCCAAGAGGCATCTGAAATCTCCAAGAGGGGAGCAGCCAGGCGAACAGAGAGAAAGTTTCTGTCTTGTGTGTCTTCCCTTGTTTTTGTTCTCGTCTGCCTCTCTACTGTGTCTCCCTCAACTTTGTTACGGTTAGTCTAATCGTGGATAGCAGCCCTAGTGTCCAGAAGACCTCATTGGGTTGCATAGTAAACATTCTTAGAAATGAAATATCAGGGAAACAAGATAATAGAATAGCAAAGGTAATCATAACAGCCTTTAAGGGAACAGGGCCCATAGAAAAGGATCACCCTAGAAAGGGAAACATGAGGAAGAGCCAGGACAGCAGGCATAGGTCCCAATTAGAGATCAAAAAGACAATAGGGGACAAACTAGTTAGTTTCCTGGTAGGTACTGGTGCAGCAGACTCAGTCCTGACCGAGCCAATGGGGCTCTAACCTACCCCTGGACTTCAAAGAGGTCTATGAACTTTGGGAAAATACTGTGACTCTTTCGTTTCTGGTCATGCCAGAGTGCCCATACCCCCTACTCAGATGTGATCTCCTCCAGAGATCATTCAATTGCTGGCCACTGCCACTCCAGGCCAGCCCCTGCATCAAGTTCCACAAGACGTTGGCCATCAGTCCTGCCAGCCTGCTTCCAGATGATGACCTGGAGAAACCTCTACAGGACTGCCTAGAGGTAATCTACATAGTGCAGATGGCCTGCCCAGACCTCAAGGATGTTCCACTGCCATCACCAGATGAGGTATTGTTCACGGACGGGAGCAACTATGTCCAGGAAGAAATCAGCTATGCTGGGACAGCAGTAGTAACTCAGGACTGTGTCATCTGGTCACAGTCATTAAGTAGGGGAAATTCAGCCCAACGGGCTGAACTTATAGCCCTAATCCAGGCTCTCCGATGGAGCAAGAAAGAAAATCTACCGCACCAGGAAGCTTGAGAGGCAGCCCTAAAACCAGTGGGGAATAGCCTCTCCAGATACACTAGATCAGAAAATGACTGGGCCAAGCAGAAACAAGCCATTAAAGAAATCAGTGGATGGTGGACACTGCCTGGTGGGAGGTTATTAGTCCCAGAGGATCTAGGTCGAACTTTAGTCAACCAGCTGCACCAGACTACCCACTTAGGTTACACCAAGCTTACTGAACTCCTGAGAGGCAGGCAATGTCCAGTAAGGTCACAGAGAAAGGGAGAAGGCAGAGGGAAACAGGATGTGTGGGTCTAAGTAGGGAGGAGGAGAAGAAAAGCTGGGGGATGTGCAGACTGCAGATAGATTGAGCAAGCTCTCAGGTTCATGTCAGGGAAGGGACTAGGAAAGTCACAGAGGGTCTGTGTAAGTTGAAGAAATTTTGTGGAGAAGAGAAGAAATAAAAAGAGAAGGATTGTGCAGAGGAAGTAAAAAGATAAGAAAGGATATAATAAAAGGACATATATATTACAGGAAGACAGGACATTGGAGGAATACTCAAAAAGCAAAAAAGATAGGACACTGAGAGAAGGAGAGCTTGCCCCTAGTAATGGAATAACAGTCTAGGATGTAATCTGCTCGCCCTCGCACTCTTAAAGTTCTTGCAGGCCCTGCAGTCCGCCCAGAAAGCTGTCCATAAACACATCTGCAACGCCCTGCCTGTGCCCACCTCGGACCCTGTGCAACCATTTCCAGCCTGGGGACTCAATATAGGTAAAGAAATTTACCACCCAGGGACTGACTCCAGCCTGGAAGGGACCATACACTATCATCCTGCCTGCACTAACAGCTGTCAAGGTCAACGGCATCCTGGTCTGGCTGCACCATTCCCAGCTGAAGGCAGAAAAAGCAGAATGGATGGTACAGGCCTCTCCAGATTCCTTAAAAATGAGACTCTTGCATTTATCGGAACTCTAATTTTTCTGATTATGACTATACAGGGGAATCTTTATAGATCTGGGCCCCAATGGAACTGAGAACTTGAAAATGGAATATTGGGGGAGGTCTTAAGAAGTGTCACCACAAAAGGGGATAGAAAAACCTGTTTTCAGTCTCAACCTATGTGACTTCATGAGAGGCACCATAGGCACAGATAGTATTACTGACAACTGTACATGGGACCTGCCCAAGTTAACTTTGGGGGATATCCAGGGGCAAAGGACTTGCATATTCCCACCTAAGTATAAGCTCCAGCAATACAAAACAGACTCTGTGTAGCACTGGGTGAAACCTGCTGTTTCTATGCCAATAATTTGGGAATAATACAGGGACAGAGTTAATATCCTTAATTTAAAAAAGGGTCAATGATTTGACTTGTACATAAAACCAGTGGGGATGTAACAGCTCCATTCTGACCCTCAGTTACTGCACGTACACACCCTGGCAGTTTCTTTTCTGTAAACATAAGGGCCTTGATACACCCAAAGAAAACTGTAAAGATAAGGGGTTGAGGATGGCCTTGGGAAACTCAGAGAACCATGGGAAAAATAGATTAATAGTTGCCCTGCTATTCTCTCATCCCTTCTCTGTATCAGCCCCCCTTAACGGCGCCAAAAGTGGCGTCAAAAGAATGTAGTTTTTTTTTCCTGTAGTTTATGCCTTTAAAAGCAGGCAAAATAGAAGGCTCAGGGCTGAGGATTTGGGGAAGCGGTACACCCCTCCAGACCACCGGTGTAACAGCCCACCTGTGTAATAAAGTGCTCCTTTACAATTTGGCTGTGTGTCTCTGGTTATCTCGCTGTCACAATACAACAGGACAGGGCACTAAAATAGCCACAGCCACTCACGTTGGGCTCTGGCAGAGGGAGGGCGGACTAGACTGGAACTGTGTGGGGACACTCGGGATTTGGGGGGCGCTCAGAGCTCTTGCTGAGTTGCGGCCACAGAGGACGGTGGCCATCTTACTCCTTCCCAGGGCTCTGGGGAGAGGTGGCAGCCCCTCCCTTGGAGATTCAGCCACACTCAGCTAGGCCATTGAAATGCAAATTGAGGCTCATTAACTAACAGTATCTGCCCCACCCTTAGGAAATCCTCTTACCCTGAACACCTGATGGAGGTTTTCATTAAACTGAGAACACAAGGCTCTTCAAGTAACCGTGACTAATAACCTCTAGGCAAAAAGCTAGAGGATAACTTAACCTTTTCTGGGCTTGCAAATCTACCCAGGAAAGTAAGACTCGACAGTGGTGTTTAACGTGGGTCCTCCCATGCTCAGCCAAACCCAGTAGAGGGAGCCACAAACAGCAGAACATCAACATCCACAGGGAAAATTTGGCAGGCTCCAAAACCCACTGAGATAGCCAAAATGGTGAAACAAAGAAACAGATCCCAAGTGAAAGAACAAGAGACCTCTACCGAAGATGAGATCAATGAAATAGAGTTAAGCAAGATAACAGAGCTAGAATTCAGAGCCATGATCTTGAGGAAGTTCAACAGCATGAGTAAGGACATCAACACCATAAGCAAAGACATAGAAACATTGAAAATCAGCCATTTGGAAATGAAGAAGCACCAAGAAGAAATGAAGAATGACATAGCAGAAATGAAGAACACATTAGAAGGACTAAACAGCAGAGTAGAGGAAGGTGAAGACTGGATCAGTGAATTAGAAGACAGGGTAGAAAAAAATCAACCAATCAGAAAATCAAAAGGAAAAAATAATGAAAAAACAGGAAGACAGCTTAAGAGAACTGTGGGACAACTGGAAACGCAATAATAGTGACGTTAAAGGATTCCCTGAAGAAGAAAATTAGCAAGGGTTAGAGAATATATTTGAAGAAATAGTGACAGAAAACTTCCGTAATTTGGTGAAGAAAGAAGGCATTCAAGTTCAAGAAGCACAGAGAGCCTCAAGTAAGAAGAACCCAAACAGGCCCACACCAAGACACATAGTAATTAAAATGCCAAAAATTAAAGACAAAGAGAGAATCCTAAAGGCAGCAAGAGATAAGGAACAGGTTACCTACAAAGGAACCCCCATAAGGCTGTCAGCTGACTTCTCAAGAGAAAAACTACGAGCCAGAAGGGAATGGCATGAAATAATCAAGGTCATGAAAAACAAGGATCTGAATCCAAGACTACTCTACCCAGCAAGGCTATCATTCAAAACAGAAGGTCAAATAAAGAGCTTCCCAGACCAAAAAAAAAGGCTAAGGGAATACATTAGCACCAAACCAGCATTGCAAGAAATGTTAAAAGGACTTCTGTAATTCATAGAAGAAATAGGAAGGAAAATAGAACCACACTAAACAAAATTAGCAATAAATAAGTACATATCAATAATCACCTTAAATGTAAATGGATTGAATGCTCCGATAAAAAGACACAGAGTAGCTGATTGGATAAGAAAGCATGACCCATATATATGTTGTTTACAAGAGACCCACCTCACAACAAAAGACTCAGATAGATTGAAAGTGAAGGGATGAAAAAAAATCTTCCAAGCAAACAGAAAGGAAAAAAAAGCTAGGGTAGCAATACTCATATCTGATAAAATAGATTTCAAAATGAAGGTCATAACTAGAGACAAAGAACGTCACCACATAATATTGAAAGGATCTATCCAACAGGAAGACATAACCTTGGTAAACATATATGCACCCAATATGGAAGCACCAAATATATTTAAAATCTTCTGGAGGACTTCAAAGGAGAAATCGACAGCAATACAATCATAGCAGGGGACTTCAACACCCCACTGACATCACTGGATAGATCCTCTAGACAAAAAATTAACAAGGAAACAGAGACTCTAAATGAAGCACTAGACCAAATGGATTTAATAGATATTTGCAGAGAATTACACCCCAAAACAACAGAATTCACATTCTTCTGAAGCACACATGGGACATTCTCAGAGATAGACCTCATGTTAGGACACAAACGAAGTCTCTACAACTTCAAGAAGATTGCAATCATATCAAGCATCTTCTCAGATCACAGTGGCATGAAACTAGAAGTCAATTGCAACAAGAACATGAAAAAACATTTGAACACATGGAGGCTAAATAGCATGTTATTAAACAATGAATGGGTTACCAAGGAGATCAAGGAAGAAATTAAAAACTTCCTGGAAACCAATGAAAATGAACACACAACAACACAAAATCTATGGGATGCAGTGAAAGCAGTTCTGAGAGGGAAGTTCATAGCACTACAGGCCTACCTCAAGAAACAAGAAAAATGTCTAATAGACTATCTAACCTCACAACTTAAAGAACTAAAAAGCAAAAAAAAAAAAGAAAACCCCAGCGCAAGTAGATGGAAGGAAATATTAAAGATCAGAGCAGAAATAAATGACATAGAGACCAGAAAAACAATTCAAAGTATCAATTAAACAAAGAACTGGTTTTTTGAAAAGATAAACAAGATTGATGGACCCTTAGCTAGACTCACCAAGAATCAAAGAGAGAGAACCCAAATACACAAAATCAGAAATGAAAGAGGAGAAGTAACAACTGACACCACAGAAATACAAAGGATCGTTAACAAATACTATGAACATTTATATGGCAACAAATTTGACAATCTAAGCAAAATGGACAAATTTCTAGAAACACATAGTGTCCCAAAAATGGACCGGAAAGAGATAGAAAACTTGAACACACCAATAATAACTAAGGAAATTGAAGATGTAATCAAGACTCTCCCAGCAAACAAAAACCCAGGCCCGGATGGCTTCACAGGGGAGTTTTACCGAACATTCAAAGAAGAACTAACACCCATTCTCCTCAAACTATTTCAAAAAATTCAAGGAGAAGGAAGACTTCCAAACTCGTTTTATGAGGCCAGCATAATTCTAATTCCAAAACCAGAAAAAGACACTACAAAGAAAGAAAACTACAGGCCAATATTCCTGAAGAACATAGATGTCAAAATCCTGAACAAAATACTAGCTAATTGAATCCAGCAATACATCAAAAAAATTATTCACCATGACCAAATGGGATTCATCCCAGGGATGCAAGGCTGGTTCAATATTCACAAATCAATAAATGTGATAAACCACATAAACAAAATGAAAGATTAAAACCACATGATTATATCAATAGACGCTGAAAAAGCATTCAACAAAATCCAGCACCCACTTCTGATAAAAATGCTCAGCGATTTGGGAATAGAGGGATCATATCTTGATATAATAAAGGCCATATATGAAAGACCTACAGCCAACATCATACTCAATGGGCAAAAACTAAAAACATTTTCCTTAAGAACAGGAACAAGACAGCGATGCCCACTTTCACCACTCCTATTTAACATAGTACTGGAAGTCTTAGCCACAGCAATCAGGCGAGAAGAAAATACAAAAGGAATCCAAATTGGAAAGGAGGAAGTGAAACTGTCATTATTCGCAGATGACATGATATTATACATCAAAAATCTACTAGACTTAATAAATGAATTTGGCGAAGTAGCAGGATATAAAATTAACACCAAGAAATCGACAGCATTCTTCTACACCAATATGAACTCACAGAAAGAGAAACTAAAAAAACAATCCCATTTACCATTGCAGCAAAACAATTAAGATACCTAGGAATAAACTTAACCAAAGAAGTAAAGGACCTATTTGCAGAAAACTACAGGACATTGAGAAAAGAAATAGAGGAAGATATGAAAAAGTGGAAGCACATACCTTGTTCATGAATTGGAAGAATTAACATCATTAAAATGTCAATATAACCCAAAACAATCTATACATTCAATGTAATCCCCATCAAAATACCAGTGACATATTTAACAGACCTAGAACAAATACTTCAATAGTTCATATGGAACCAAAAAAAAACCCTGAATAGACAAAGCAATCTTGAAAAAGAAGGACAAAGTAGGTGGTATCACAATACCGGATATCAGGTTATACTACAAAGCTACTGTAATCAAAACAGCCTGATACTGGCACAAGAACAGGCATATAGACCAGTGGAACAGGACAGAGAATCCGGAAATTGACCCAAGACATTATGCTCAATTAACATTTGACAAAGGTGGCAAGAGCATACAATGGAGTAAAGACAGCCTCTTTAATAAATGGTGTTGGGAAAATTGGACAGCTACATGCAAAAATATGAAACTAGACCATCAACTTACACCATACACAAGAATAAACTCAAAATGGATAAAAGACTTAAATGTGACTTGTGAATCCATAAAAATCCTAGAAGAAAATGTAGGCAACAAAATTTCGGACATCTTACACAGCAGAATCTTCACTGATACATCACCTAAGGCAACAGAAACAAAGGAAAAAAATGAACACTTGGGACTACATCAAACTCAAAAGCTTCTGCACAGCAAAAGAAACAATCATCAAAACGGAAAGGGAACCCACTGTATGGGAGAGCATAATTGCCAATGATACATCAGATAAGGGGTTAATGTCCAAAATACATAGAGTGCTCATACAACTCAACAAAAGGAAGACAAAGAACTCAATTAAAAAATGGGCAGAGGAACTAAATACACACTTTCCAAACAGGACATAAAAATGGCTAAGAGACATATGAAGAAATGCTCAACATCACTAATCATCAGAGAGATACAAATTAAAACAACAATGAGGTATCACCTCACACCTGTCAGAATGGTCACCATCAACAAATCATCAAACAACAAGTGTTGGCGAGGGTGTGGAGAAAAGGGGACTCTAGTACACTGCTGGTGGGAATGCAGACTGGTGCAGCCACTATGGAAAACATTATGGTGTTACCTCAAAAAATTAAAAATGGAATTGCCATTGACCCAGTGATCCCACTTCTAGGAATATACCCTAAGAAGCCTGAAACACCAATCAGAAAGAATACATGTACCCCCATGTTCATAGCAGCACTATTTACGTAGCTAAGATCTGGTAACAGCCCAAGTGTCCATTAGTGGATGAATGGATGAAAAAGCTGTGGTACATATACACAATGGAGTGCCATGCAGCTGTAAGAAAGAAACATCTCTTATCCTTTGAGACGACATGGAGAGACCTCAAAAGTATTATCCTAAGTGAAACAAGCCAAGCAGAGAAAGACAAATATCACATGATCTCACTTATTTGTGGAATATAATAAACATAACAGTTTGAGGAACATGGTAGACCCAGAGATGTGGAGGTAGGTTATAGACTGACAACCCTCAGAAGAGGGGGTGAGGGGTAGGGAAGAGATAAACCACAGAACTTATACGCATTTGTGCATAACTGATGTACATGGACAACAAAGCTGGGGACACGTTGGAGGGTTGGGGAGGAGGGTTGTCAATGGGAAAAAAAGGAGAAACATCTGTAACAAAAATAAATTAATAAAAATAAATAAAAAACACACACAAAAAAAAGTAAAAACAAAACATCACATACAGTGACTTTGGTGATGAAATGTTTAAAAGCACTAGTCTAGTTTACTGACTTTACAAATATGAAGCAATGTATAATTGCTATGCTTATATGTTGTATTTCAGCTTACCGAACCACTTATATGAACTTGATAAACATACTTCTGATCAAATAGATTGTTTCTTCTAATTGAATATAATATTAATGTATATTTTATATGACAAGATGGGCTTTACATTAGGTATTATCTTTTTACATTGTGTTTTCTCCTAAATTCTGCAAAGTAGTACCCCCATTCACTTGTTTTGTTTCAGTTTACCATTATTATTTATTTGAAATTATAAATGTACATGTAAACACATGTATACATGAAACTATGAACATTTCAATATAATAAAAGATTAAAATTCCATACCAAAAACTCTCAAAATCACAAAAGCCATACCCAAGGCCAGAGAACGTTGTTTGTCAGATACAATCCTGCAAGCAAATTGCAACAATATCATTAAACATCATTATCGTTAGCTATAGAAAATATTTTCTAGGTTTGAGCTTAATTTTTTTTTCCTGTTCATGAATTAGACTAAGAATCTTTGGCCAGTTAACAGGGTTTAATCTGCTTATATTAAAGAACTGCAACTCCTCCAATTTCTCCATATCCTGCCCCTTGACAACCAATTCCAAAGTTTTCTTTCTTCACAAGGAGGAAGCAGTTATGGCTCAAACCCTCTGCCCCAGCCTCCTGGGGAAAAAAAACAAAAAACATAGCACTGGCTTTCCCGCTTCTCTTTCTTCATTCTGTGGTACACACCCATTGTTTTAGATTCTTCTTTTTGTCCCTATGAGATCCACTCTCTACCTTTCTCTACCTTCTGTCTGCCCTGGAAGTCTCACCTAAATGGCCTACATAAATGTTTTAATTTAGAATAATAGTAAACTTAAGTAGCAAAATTCTGAAATTCTAAAAATTATGTTCCTTTGTTGATGATACTAATATTTTCTCATAGTCAAATTGACTAATATAGAAGTAAATATTCAATAAGTACCTATAACCAATGAGTTAACATTATAATTAGATCTATGTTATAATTAACAATTTTTCCTATATTTATGAATTTTCCAGGTCTGGTAAATTAAGTATTTAAATTTAATTTTATTTACTTATTTTATTATTTTTTTTTCCTTTATTGATTTTAGAAAGAAAGGAAGAGTGAGAGAGATAGAAACATCGATGAGAGAGACCATCAATTGGCCGCTTCCTACATGACCTTGACTGGGGATTGGGCCCACATCCTGGGCACCTGCCCTGACCAGGAATAGAACTGGCAACCTCTTGGTGCATGGATCAATGCTCAACCACTGAGCCACACCAGCCCAGCTAAATTTAAAGTCAAAGCTAAACTAAATGTGATATCTATAGACTATGCAAGTATATTAGATAAAGAAATAAAAATATACATAAATTTAGGCAATATAACAATTTACATATATATGAATTTTCCATGTTGTAAAGTTAATTTAATTACATAATTTGAACTGAATGTGACATCTATAGGCTTTATGCAAATATATTCATTAAAACAGAGAAAATACACATGAATTTTGACAATGTAAAAATTTCCCCTCTAGAAGTTGGTACCCTGAAACAAAAGAGTAAATCATTTATTACAATATTGTAAAATCTTCCTAAAATTGACTTTTTATATATTAAAAGACAATTATTATGGGTAATAATATACATACCGAAGGATGATCAGGATGTTTGGTATACCAGAAAAACCAGCAAATACAATCGTCGAAAAGATAAAAACAATGAACAAAGGTAATTTATAGCACTTTGCATCACATTTCCCAGGTCTAGCATCAATAAAATCGCCTTGTTCATCTGAGGTTGTTAATCCTTCTTTAATGCAAGAACAATTGAAATATGTCTGTGAAAATTAAGATAGAAAATGATCTTTTACAAATATAGCTATAAATCAAAAATTCATTATTGTAAAATAAAAATTAAATCAATAACTACATGGAGACTAGCCAGTTTTATCAGGAAATCCTCCTACATTCAATCTGCCAGTCATCATTTAGAAATAGATCTTTAATTATAAGTACAACCTATTTTACTTAACAAAGATTCATGTGTTTGTATGTGTGTGTGTAATTATAGTTACTTAGAAAAAATTCTATTAATTTAAGAAATTCCACCAAAAATATTTACATCTAATTGTACAAATAATTTTTGCAGAGCTGTATAAATCGAGGGCAATTAAGGATAATGTAATAAATAAAATTGAACTTTAGCTAGGATTTGAAATATGGACAGTTATCCCACTGTGGAAGGTTTGGTGACCATACTGCAAAGATAAGACTTTAATTTGTATGCAATATGGAAGGGCTATTATCTGTTAGGCAGAGTGGGCATTGTTTAGGAACCCAGATGCATTAAAGCTACATAAAAATGTTGTAACTTTAGTGTCTTTTAAAAGGAAAAAAATGAATATAATAATAATGAATTCAGCCTGGTCATATTTATCTTCATACTAAGGCAGTTGTACATTAATGTTTTTAATTAATTAATTTCATTTCATTTGCTTATAAAGGCAAAGTGTCTAAGGCCAATGAAAGCCACAATATAGCCCTAAATGGGAGCCAATGAAAATTTGGGGTGGTGGTTGTAGGGTTGACAATTCAAGAAAAATGAATAAGTGATATTTTCTAAGAACTAAACAGAGTTCGAAGATACAGAGACCGGTTAGCAATTTATTAATCTATTGAAAAGATTCTAAGTTTAAAAAATTATAAATTCAATAGAAATATGGAACTAGATTACTAGTGAAGGTATAAGAGGAAACAAAGATGGCTTGAATCTGAGTGATTCATAAAACAATGGTCCAAAAAACATCTCAGTTTGTTTGCGGGAGTTACCAAGTAGTTACTGAATATGCTAAAAACAAACAAACAAACAAACAAACAAACAGAAATAACCAAATATCCAAACTTCAACTTATCCATTCCACTGCATTTTTTTAGTGCCTATGTAGTAAACATAATTCTAGGTGTTTCTAAAACATACTAAACAATACAATGAAAATACGGGGTTATAGGGCTGAACTTATCATGATCAGTGACTACCTCAATGACTCAGTGAAAACTGAGCAGAGATTTGAAGAAGGTAAGGGAGGGAGCCATTGGTTATTTGAAAAAACTATATTCAAAGTAGGAAAACAAAAACAAAAAGAGAGATTGAAAAGCCTTGAGGCCGGAGCTTGCTTGATAAATTTAAAGAAAAACAAGGAAAAAAATGTGGCTGGAGCAGAACATGAAGTAAACTAAGAAAATAAAATTGAAGTATGGGGGAAGATTAGATTACACAGAAACTGGTAAACAATTACAAGACAATTTAAGAACTTTGATTTTAAATTTTAGTGATGTGAAACCATTGGAGGGATAGATGTATAAATGACACTTTAAAAGATCACTTGCCTGCTATATTGAGACTACCGGTCTACGAAGGTAAAGATGAAAGCAGAGAAAACAGCTAAAAAGCTATTGAACAAAGTGCAAGACAATGGTGATTGGGACCAGGGTAAATGTCAGAGGAAATGATGAAGGTAGCTAGATCCAGCATTTATTTTGAAAGTAGATTTGAAAGGATTTTCTGAAGGATCTTAGGGTAGAAATTGTTATCAAAAGGAGAAAGTCATGTGGAGGCTTCCTGGAAAGAAACTAGACCTTCAGTCCAGGGGGACATTTAGTCCATGGGTCTGAAAGAGAACCAAAAAACAAAAAAAACATGACTTCACTGTTTTCCCCCATCTTTCTGATTTTCTATTAGAACTCCTTATTGTTTTAATCCACTCAGAAGCCAGAAAAAAAAGGAGTTCTCATCCTACAGATCAGTATCCTAGAGCAATGAGGAGGGTGAAGAAAGATGCAAAGTCTACCTGGAGGTCAGACAAAAGATATCTAATACAACAAATGTTTGCAGGATATAGAACTTAGGCCCACTAAGGGCAAAAGTGAAAATATGAAGGTTTAGTGAACAGATTATAGAATCACAAGATATCAGGCTCTGGGAGGATCAAAGAACTGTGGAATTATATTCAAAGAGATATAACCAAAATGCCAAAAGTTATATCAAAATGAAATAATAAAATATATTTAATTCAAATAATAAAAAAGAAAGATAGATCTAAACTCACCATATCAATAATTATAATAAATTTCAGTAATCTAAAAACTCTAATTAAAAGACAGAGGTTAACAAAATAGAAGAAAAAGCAAAATCACATTATATGCTGGCTACAGGAGACACTTTAAACATAAAGACACAAATATTTAAAAAATAAAATGACAGAAATAAGATGCACCATGGAAACAGCAAGAGAAAGCTAGATTGACCATTTAATACATAAAATGTAATATATTACTTAAAGACAAGAGTATTACAAGACATGGAAAGGGACAACTTATAAAGACAAAGGGAACCATTCATCAAGATGATGTGACAATTATTAATGTTTATGCACATAATAAGAGAGCCTGAAAATACATGAAGCCAAATAATAATTATATTAGGAGATAATTTTCATATACAATGTTCAGGACTTAATATAATATTATAAGGCTTGCAAATTGACAAGAATAATTAGCTTAAAATTAAGAGAAGAACAAATATAAGTAATCTCATAGTTGATTAAGATAGTGGACTTAATAGCAGGAACTTGAAAATAACTGATTAATATTTTTCACAAAATGAAGGGTAAAATGGATAGAATATCTTAAATGATGTGACATTTAGAACTGAAAAATACAATGAGTAAACTTAAAACTTCAGTTAATGGGTTAATACACAACAGAGTATAGAGAATAAGACAGGTCAACAGAATATGTCTACATTTAAACAAACAGATGAAAAGAGGTGAAAAGTAGAGAAAAGAACAAAAGAGTATTCAACACAGTGGAAAGGTCTATATGTAGTCTGTGGTAGGCAGAATTCTAAGATGGCACCTAAGATTCACCTGCCCCTCTCCCCCCCCCCCCCCATTGTATAAAGCCTGCATAATACCTAGGACTGTGAATTGTTGGATTTTACAGCCCCTTACTGTTACATTATATGGCATAGTTGACTTTAAGAAAGAGAGGGTAAACCTCATCAAATTAGGTAAGCCTTAAAAGGTACTGAGCTTTTTCAGTAGTCAGAGATTCAAAGCATGTGATAAGGGAGATTTTCTCTTGCTAACCTTGGAAATGGAGGGAGTCAAATGGCAAAGAATGGCGGTGCCTCAATGAGCTAAAATTGGACCTAGCAGACAGCTAGCAAGTAATCAGGGACCTCATTTTTTATAGTCCAAAGGAACTGAACTGGCCAATAACCTGAAGGAGCTAGTAAGTAGATTCTTTCCCAGAACCACCCTGATTTCAGCCTGTGAGACTCAGAGCAGAGGAGCTTGTCATGCCATATCTGGACTTCCAAAATTAGAACTGTTAGCTAATAAGTGGGTATTATTTAAAGACATAAGATGTTGGTAATTTGTTACATAGCAATAGTAAATTAATACATGCCACCCCCACCCCAAAAAAAGAAGAGAGAGTGAGGGAGAAATAATAGCTGAGAATTTTCCAACTGATAGACATAAAGCTACAGACTAAAGACATTCTGTGAAACCCAAGTAAAATAAATATAATGAAAACCATATCTAGGCACATTAAAGTAAAACTGCTGAAAATCAAAAACAGAGAAAATCCTAACATCAGCCAGAGATAAAGAAAAATATAATGACATCTTTCAAATGCCAATATAGAATTCCATACCCAGTGAAAACAGTTTCTTGTGTTTTTTTTTCTGTTTTTTTTTTTTCAAAAACAAAGGTGAAATATGTTTCTTCAAGAAGAAAGAAAATCTCATATGGAAGCATGGAAATGAAAGGAAATATGTAGGTAAATATAAGTGCATATTGATTATATAAAATAACAATAATAATATGTGTCATGTGATGAAGCTCAGAGGGAAGGGGGGAGGGAGGGCGAGAAGAGATAAACCAAAGAACTTACATGCATATAAGCATAACCAATGGGCATAGACAATAGTGGGGTAAAGGCCTGGGTGGGGGGTGGGAGCAGGGTGGAGGGGATCATTGGGGGGGAAATGGGAGACATCTGTAATACTCTCAACAATAAAGATAATTTAAAAAGATAAAATATATAAAATAAAATATATGACAAAAATAACACGAAGGTGGGAGGTAAGTTAAGGAAGTTAAAATATTCTAAGCATGTTTCAACTGAAAGAGACCCTGAAGGCTGGCTTCTTGTAATCCTAATGCTTTGGATGAGATTGACTTCCCCCTCTATAGATAATTGGAATGAGGCTCCTGTTGGACTGAGCAGCCTTTAGAAGAAGCTCCCTCATCCTTTTATTTTATCATGAAAGCTATATCCGCTGCTGAAAAGAACTGGTCCCAACGACAAGATGAAGAAGAAAAACTCAAGTTTTCTTTTATATCTATATAAGGAAATTTGAAGATCTTTGGTGGCATGATAAGAAGAATACATATGTATCTCAATGAGACAAAACTGCTCACGAATATTATCAATACGAAGAGGGTATATCTATTTTTAGTTTTAGTAAAGCTCTAATTTTCTACAGGAACTTAGAAATATTCAAAAGTATAGTATTTACTACAACTCCTCTTACAAACATTTGCTCACGTGTAATTACAGAGCATCCAATTCTAACTCATGTTGACCCTGATCATGTTTTGAAAATGAACATTTAATCAGAATTATTTCAAAGTTGACATATTTTCATTAAAAGAAAAATACTTTCCAGAGGAATTAACACCATTTAGATACTTGATCATTTTTTATATACAAAGTTTTTTTTAATTTAATTTTTAATTTTCATTTTGTTAAAAATTACTTTTATTGGTATCAATTCTTTGCCATTTGAAACTAATGCAAATTTTATCCATTAATCAGCTGCATCTATATCAAATTACGCTAATCACAGCTTCTGCTTTGGTCAGATTTCCATCAGAGCCATTATTTCTTTTTTTTTTTTTTTTATCCTCACCCGAGGACATTTTTTGCATTTATCTTCAGACAGAGTGGGAGGGAGAGGAAGGAAGACAGAGAGAGAAACAGCGATGTGAGAGAGACACATCGAGTGGTTGCCACCCACACGACCCCAACCGGGGCCGGGGACAAACTGCAACCAAGGTACGTGCCCTTAGCGGGAACCGAACCCGGGACTCTCTGGTCCGCAGGCTGATGCTCTGACCGCTGAGCCAAACCGGCCAGGGCCAGAGCCATTATTTCTATCAAGGTTAACTGTCCTGGGTAATTATTAAGAGATCTAATTTTTGTCAAAAATATTTAATTCTGGACTTCCGATCAAGATGGCAGCGTAGGTAAAGGCAGTATTGCCTCCTCCCACAACCACATCAAAATTACAACTAAACTATAGCACAACCATCATTCAGAACCACCTGAAATTGAGCTGAATGGAAGTCCTACAACTAGGAAATTAAAGAAGCAGCCTTACCGAGACTAGTAGGAGGGGCGGAGGCGCGGATGGGCTGGTCCCACACCCACGTGTGGTAGATAAAAATCAGGAGGACACCTCGGCTGGGAAGGTCCTCCCTGAGGAGTGAGGGGTCCCTGTCCCACACCAGGCACCCAGCTCAGGGTTCCAGTGCCAGGAAGAGAAGTCCCCATAAATTCTGGCTGGAAAAACCAAGGGCAACTGAGGTTGAGGGAGGGTGAGGCTGCTGGATCCCCAGGCAGCTCCTCTTAAAGGGCCCGCGCACGAACTTACTCGGACCTGCTCCCTCTGAGCTAGGAGGGGCGGCAGCTTGAAAGGCACCAGAGACATACAGGGAAGAACTGAGCTGTTTGGCCTCTGGACAAGGGCTGGAGAGGCAGCTTTCTCTCAGACAGACATGCTGGCGGAGGCCTTTGTCCCTTTAGTGAGTCCTGCAGTCGGGCACCATATCTGGGACTCCAGCAACCTGGCTCACACTGTTTGCCCCACCCTGGTGATTCCCTGAGGCCCTGTCCCACCCAACTTTCGAATCCACCCAAGCTGTTTCCAAAGGCTTTACCAAAGGATTGGCCTGCCTTGGATCCTGCTTCAGATTTTCCTCATATCTCTGAAACAGGCAGCATCTGGTCTCTGTGAGCCCCATATTGTTGTGGCGTGACAGAGTCAAAGAAAGACCACTAGAGAATTGAAGTCCAAATAAAAGCCATTTACTAGCCGGCCGGTGTCTGATTCCGAACACCCCTGTGACAAACTCTTCAGAGAACAGCCTCGATATGCTTTAGTACATGCCTTTTATACCTTACAGCAAAAGTTTAATGATAGAAGAAAACAGGATCTTCTTGATATAATGCCCAGGGCTACAACAATGCTGTATAGGATTAGTTCCCCTTGTGGATAACAGTAACACCCAGGCCCACCCAGGAATATCCAGGAACACCCAGGAACACCCAGGCCCATCCAGGAACACCCAGTCTGTTATCTCAGGTATTTCAAGGTACACTGGGTCACACTTAGCTCTGAGCTGCACAAACACAATGCAAGCCTAATTCCTTGAGTTTGTGGGGGAGGTCCAGTCACTGACTCAAGACCTCCAGGCTCCATGGACTCTGTCAGACAGGTAGCCGGCTCACAACAATTTCTTGGTTCAGGGAGTATTCCAATTTACTGAGGTTATTTTGATCTCTGTCCTGTTGATTAAACTCTTTACAAAACAGGTTCAGCTAGAGGGCACACAGTGACGTTCCCAATCATCAATTATGGAGCTATAAACAAGTCAGCACAATAATTTATCAATCATCAATTATGGGGGTATAAACATGTCAGCACAATACCTCTCATTAAGTGGCCCCAGGCCTGGCGCTAGAAGCAGCCAGCCTTGGTTTAGAACTTGGCTTTCCTTGGGCACCTCCAAGCCCAGCAAAAGAAGCAGCCATTGGCAGATCACTTCGTAGTTTATGCTTGGTGGCCCCAGATAGAACAAAGGAAGTGGCTGACCTTGCCCCAGAGCCAGCACACCGAGTGGACAGCTTCAGACCACATTGAAACACCACCACCCAAACACCTCCACAAGTGACACACTCAGTGAGTGGAGTCAGTCGGTATCAGAGCCCTGACGAAGTAAGTCTTGCTCTGTGTGGTGGGACCCTGCACAGCTGATCCTCCAAGGTAGTCAGAGACCAGTGGTCAGTGGACATTGCCAGTTCTTCAGCTGATCAGCCTGAATAAATCCCTCCCATTCATGTGCCAACAGCAATCAAGACTCAATTACAACAGAAGTGTGTACAGTCCACATTACGGGTGCACTTTGAAGACCCAGTTGGGTTATCAGGGAGGCTGTGCCACTGGATCCTACAAGACACCTACAACAATAGGCCACCCTACGAAACCTAGGAGACATAGCAACTCTACCTAATACATAGAAACAATTACAGGGAAGCAGCCAAAATGAGGAGACAAAGAAACATGTCTCAAATGAAAGAAAAGAACAAAACTCCAGCAAAAGAACTAAACAAAATGGAGACAAGCAATCAATCAGATGCAGAGTTCAAAACACTAGTTATAAGGTTGCTCAAGGAACTTGGTGAGACATTCAAGGAACTTAGTGAGACCTTCAAGGAATTTAGTGAGAACATCAACAACACAAAAAACAATCAGTCAGAAATGAAGGATGCACTAACTGATAAAAATAATAATTTATAGAGAATCAATAGTAGAGTAGGGAAAGCCAAGGAAGCAAACCATCGAATAGGAATATAAGGAAGCAAAAAACACCCAATCAGAACAGCAAAAAGAAAAAAGAATCCAAAAAAAATGAGGACAGTGTAAGGAGCCTCTGGGACAACTTCAAGCATACCAACATTCACATCATGGGAGTGCCAGAAGGAGAAGAGAGAGAACAAGAAATTGAAAACCTATTTGAAAAAATAATGACAGAAAACTTCCCTAACTTGGTGAAGGAAATAGACATACAAGTCCAGGAAGCACAGAGAGTCCCAAACGAGATGAACCCAAAGAGGACCACACCAAGACACATCATCATCAAAATGCCAAAAGTTAAAGACAGAAAATCTTAAAAGCAGCAAGAGAAAAGCAGTTAGTTACCTACAAAGGCGCTCCCATAAGACTGTCAGCTGATTTCTCAAAAGAAACTTTGCAGGCCAGAAAGGAGTGGCAAGAGATAATCAAGGTGATGAAAAGCAGCAACCTACAACCAAGATTACTCTATCCTGCAAAGCTATCATTTAGAGACGATGGACATATAAAGAGTTTCCCAGACAAGAAAAAGCTAAAGGAGTTCATCACCACCACACCAGTATTATATGAAATGTTGAAGGGTCTTCTTGAAGGAGAAGAAGAACAAAAATATGAACAATAAAATGGCAATAAATACATATCTATCAACAATTGAATTTACCAACAAAATGAACAAGCAGAATAGAAACAGACATAGATACAGAGAACTTTTTGTTGTTTGCCAGATGGGTGGGGGCTGGAGGGATGGGTGAAAAAGATGAAGGAATTAAGAAGTATAAATTGGCCCTGCCCGGTTTGGCTCAGCAGCTAGAGCACCAGCCTGCGGACCAGAGAGTCCCAGTTCAGTTCCCGCTAAGGGCACATACCTCAGTTGCAGTTTGTCCCCGTCCTGGTTGGGGTCGTGTGGGTGGCAACGAGTCGATGTGTCTCTCTCATGTCGATGTTTCTCTCTCTCTCTTCCCCCTCTCTCCCTCCCATTCTATCTGAAGATAAATGCAAGAGTGTCCTCAGGTGAGGATAAAAAAAAAAGAAGTATAAATTGGTTGTTAGACTGATGAACCTCAAAGGTGGGGGTGGGGGCGGGATGAGATAAACCAAAGAATTTCTATGCATATATGCCTAACCAATGGACACTGACAATAGTGTGGGGAGGGCAGGAGGGGGGCAGAATTGGGGAAGAGGGGGTCAATGGGGAAAAAAAGGGAGACATCTGTAATACATATATATATATATATATATATATATATATATATATTTTTTTTTTTTTTTTTTTTTTTATGGGAGCATTTGAGAGCTTGCTCCACAGCATGTGTTGTCAGTCTGGCTCAAATAAGCTCTTATGAAAATTCTCAAAAAACATTTTATTCTTCTTTCAATGTTTATTTAGTATCAAAATTATCACACAGTTTGACCATTTTGTTGATTATTTCTATCACTGTTATTAATTATGAATTAATTATTCCTTAGAAAAATATAAGAAAATTATAAAGATTTTTATGAAATAGAAACAAAACCCCTAAAAGGAATTTCCCCCAAAAAAGGAGTTGGAGCTATATAGTGGATAGCTGTTTTAAGCCCTCGAATATCATATTGAATCAAAACACCAAGGTCAAACAGTTCTGTTCTACACTGTGAATGAACACATGTGCATTTACAAATCATTTACTTATTTCAAACAAAAATGGAGGAGAGGAAGTAAGTAGGAGTATAAAATAAGATTTTCTATAAATTAATAAATTGTTGAAGATGGGTAATTGACATATAGGAGTTCATTATGCTTTTCTATTACATTGAATACTTTCCACAGTAACATAATTTAAAGATTTAAATTATATAATGTAACATACAATAAAGACTTTTTAAAGGGTATGCAACCTTTTCATATTACTAGTCAATAAAAAACTGAAGCTATATGATTAAATCATAAGCCACTGAAAGATGACTATGAGGAACTAAAAGTTGGTCAGGTACGCTAATAAATTGTAATGAAAGGATCTGTGTGTAACAGGAAAAGAATATTGTGATGTAAGTACATATCTAATACAGGACTTTACTGCCTAATAAGAGAGGTGAGGTGGTATAATGTCTATATGTCAGGAAATATATCTCTATTGCGCTCTCCCCTTTATAAAACTAGCCAAAGAAGGGAAAAAAAAGAATTTTAAAGCCCGAGTCACTACTTCTGTTTCACTTAAAAGGGAGAAGCTGAAGTTACAGTCCATTATTTAGTAAAAAGCTCATTTATGCAACTTAGGATATAAGAAAATTAACCTAGAGTCAATCAAGTAGCTGAGTGGTCAACTGCTCTACATAACAAAAAAATTTGTCTGGAGGTTGGTAAAAGCCCAGGCAAATAAGGAATTCTGATAATAATGGCCCCCAAAATGAGCACATAGGAGAATTTTAAAATCAGACCTGATTCGTGTTGATATCAAAGGACAGAGATAACATATGTTCAATTTTAAGTTATTTGCATTGCTGCCATAATGTAAACATCATCCACAAGTTCAACCTCTTTCTGGAGAAGAAGAGGCATAATTAAAAATAATTACCTTTTGATCATTTTCTGTTTTAGAATATTTACAGCCTGCAAAACAGGGAGAAAAATATCCAATATTATCTCTTCCACATACACCAGAATAAAATGAAGAACATTTACAATGAGAATTGCAAGGAGCTGTCAAGTTTCCCAACTTCCCTGATCTGTAATAAAAGAGATTGAATATAATTATAAAGCCGTTGTATATTTATTAATGTACACATCAAGATATAAATGAGATCCATAAAAATATTAAAATAATTTCTTTTTAACAGCTTTAAGGTATAATTGATATACAATAAACTGTAATGTTTAAAGTTTATAGCTTGAAATTTTTTATACTTACACACTTGTGAAACCACCATCACAATCCTGGTAACAATCAACACCCCCAAAAGCTTTCTCATGCTCTTTTGTAATTCCTCCACCCCCTGGCATCTGCTGATCTACTTTCTGTCACTATCATTAGTTTGAATTTCATAGCATTTTGTGAAATGGCATAACATAGTATGTGTACTTTCTTTGTCAGGCTCCTTTCATGCAGCTGATCCTTATGTGGTCTTTGTATGGTTATATGTTCCCATGTCTCGAGTCAATTTTAAGGAGTAGAATGTTTGGATAACATGGTGGGTGTTCACTGAACTTTTTAAGAAAGTGTCAGTTTTCCACTATGGTCGCATTATTTTACATTCCCACCAGCAGTGTACAAGAGTTTCAGTTGCTTTCTGCATTCCTCGTCAACACTTGGTATGATCAATCTTTTCAATTTTACACATTCTAACAGGGATATAGTGGTTTTATATTATGGTTTTTAATATGAATTTCCCTAATGACTAGTGATGTTGCACATCCTTTATCATATTTATTAAGTATTTTTTTTCTTGATTCAAATGCTAATGATATTTTTGTTTAATATAAATTTCCAGTTGTAAGTAGTACATAGAAATAGCATAGATTCCTGTATATTGATCTTTTCGTCTACATTATTTTTTTTGATACTATTGTTAACAGTATTATTTTTAATATTAATTTCTGCTCATTTGTAGGTAGTTAATAGAAATAACATAGATTTTTTTATGTTGATCTTGCATCCTACAATCTTGCTAAACTCATTTTATTAGTTATAGTGGTTTATTTAATTTTCTATATAGACAATAGTGTTATGTTCAAATAAACACAGGTTTACTTCCACCTTTCCTATCTGGATACCTTTTATTTCTTTTTCTTACAGTAATGGCCAGATACTCCAGTACAATATAGAAGTTAATATAGAAGTCTTCCAAGTAAACATCCTTATTGTATTCCTGGTCATTCCGTGGTTCATCGTTGTCTTAGTCTGCTCAGCCTGCTATAACAAAATATAATCAACTGGGTGGCTTAAACAACAGACATTATGTCTTATAGTTCTGAAAGCTAAGTCCAAGCTCAAGGTGCAGACAGCTTTGGTGTCTGGTGTAGGCTTTCTTCCGGATTGAAGACCACCACCTTCTCAGTGTCCCCTCACATGGTGAATGATGGAAGGTTCTGGTCTCTTCCTCTTCTTCTATGGTCACTAATCCTATTGTGGTGAGGGGGAGCATCTACCCTTATGATCTCACCTAAATTGAATTATCTCCAAAATGCTCCACCTCCTAATACTATTGCATTGGGTATTAGGGCTTCAACGCATGAATTTGGTGGGAGGAGGAAACACAATCAGTACATGATAATCGCTAAGTGATGCTAGTTTTATATTTTCATAGATTCCCTTCCATCCCTAGTCTCCTAGACTATCAGAGTGCTCTTTTGGTATCTATTTACATTATACATTTTTCATTTTTAGTTTCTTGATATGGTGGATTATACTGACTAGTTTTCCAATATTAAACCAGACTTGCACCTCTGTGATAAAACTTGCTTGATTACCATTTATTTTCCTTTTAATATATTATCAGGTTTAATTTACTAAGATTTTGTTAAGAATTTTTGTGTCTACACACATGAGAGATATAGGTCAATAGTTTTTTTTTTTTTTTTTCTTACAACGTCTTTGTCTGGTTTGATAGCAGGATAATGCAAGTCTCAGAGAAGGAGTTGGAAAGTATTTATTTCTTTTCAATATTCTTGAAGAATTTTTGTAAAATCAGATATTCTTTAAATGTTTGGTAGCATTCCTCAAGGAAGCCATTTAGGCCTAGAGATTTCTTTGTGGGAAAGTTTTAAATTACAAATTTGATTTATTTACTAGATATACAAATTATCTATTTATTTTTAAGTGAGTTTGTATCTTTCAAAGGATTTATTCATTTCATGGAAGTTGTCAAATTTATGGACATAAAGTTTTCATGGCATTACCCTATTATCCTTTTAATATTGGTAGAATCTACATTAACATCATAGTGGTCATTTTCTCCCTCTAGAGGTTTAGTAATTTTGTCCATCTTCTCAATATAATACCTGTGATTTTACTGATCTTCTTCATTGTTTTTCACATCCTACTTCATTGATTTCTGTTCTGATCTCAATTATTTTATTTGTTCTACTTACTTTGGGAACAGTCTGCTTTGATGTTTCTAGTTTCTTAAGATAGAGGCAAACGTCATTGGTTTAAAGCTTTTTTTTTTTTTTTTTTTAATACAGGCGTTTAATGCTATACATTATCCCCTAAATACCACTTTAGCAGAATTCCATAAATTTTGTGTGTTTTCATTTTTATTCACTTCAAAATACTTTCCAACTTCCCTTTTAAAAAAAGTATTTGACCCACAGTTTAGTTAGAAGTTTGTTATTCAGTTTCCAAACACTTGGGGTTTTTCCAGAATCATTTTTTATTAATTTATTTCTAATTTAATTTTATCATGGTCAGAAATTTAATTCCATTTATGATTCAATCCTTTAAATTCACTGTGATTTGTTTTACAGACAAATATGCTTTGGTGAGTGTTTCATCACTTGAAAAGAAGGTGTATTTTGCTTTTTTTAGATGAAAAGTTCTACAAAAGTCAATATTTTTGTATTATTGCTGGTTAATTTTGGCTTATTTCTGTTAATTATTAAGAGAGAGATACTGAAATATCTCACTACACTTGTGGATTTCTACATTTCTCCTTGTGGTGTAAAGTTTTTGCTCCACACATGTTAAAGCTCTTTCCTTAAGTTCAGAAACAAGATTGTTATGAATTTTTTATGAATTGACTACTGTATATTTTATAATAACATTCTTTATTCCTGCTATTTTGTTTGCTGTCAAATCTACTTGGTCTGATATTATCTATTTGTTTTTGTTTTGTTTTTTTACTACTGTTAACATGATACATCCTTTCTCACCCTTTACACATAACCTACTATGTGTATGTTTAAAGTACATTTCTTTTATGTAGCATTTATAATTGGGTTTTGCTCTTTTAGGAAAAATCAAATTGTAGATTCTCTGCCTTTTAATGGAGATATTACAACCATTTACATTTAATGTGATTAACAATATGATAAGGTTTGAATCTATCCTCTTTCTCTTTGTTTTCTATTTGTCCTATCTCTTTGTTCTTTTTCCAAAACAGATACTTTTGTAAAACTCTATTTTAACTCCTGTGTTGGCTTATTAGCTTTGACTCATTTTTATTTTACTGATTGCTTCAAAGTTTATACTATACATTTTAACTTAACACAGTCTACCAACATATATTAAACCCATATTACATGTTAATCTGTTTTTTAAATTATATTAAGAGATTTAAATTAAAAAAAATTTACCTATATGCTTATTTCCTTTACTCTTCCTTTGCTTTGTGTAGTTCATATTTTCATCTAATATCATTTTATTTCAGGCAGAAAGACTTCCTTTAACACTTCATGTATTTTAAGTCTCTTGGTGAAGTATCATTTACATTTAATTTTTTTATGTCTAAAATGATTTCTCCTTTATTTTTGACAGATATTCTGGATTGATATAAAATTATAGGTTGATTTTTTTTCAGTACTTTAAAAATATTGTTTAACTGTCTTCTTACCGATACTATTTCTAATATAAAAATCTACTGTGATCCTCATCTTCGGCCCCTTGTATATAAAGTATTTTTCCACCTCTTGCTGCTTTTAAGATCTTTTCTTTACACTTATTTTGAGCAATTTGATTATTATGAACCATGGTGTAATATTCTTGTTTCTTGTAGTGAATGTTTGCTGGTTTTAAGTCTGCAGATTTATAGTTTACATCATCTTTTAAATTTTGGACACAGTTTCGTCAAATATTTTCTTTCCCCAAGCCTCCTCCTTTGGGAACTCCAGCTACACGTATAGTTGTCTTGGTTCATTTTTATTAATGCACTTTTCTCTGTGTATCCTCTTGGGAGGTTTTTATCACTATTGCTTTCAAGTTCACTAACGTTCTGCAATGTCTAATTTATCATAATCTCATACAGAGTATTTTTCTCACACATTCTAGTTTTCATTTCTATATGTACAATTTGGGTTTTAAAATATTTCTACTTAACTTTTTGGACATATGGTACACTGGTATAACAACTGTGTTAAGGTCCTTTTCTGATAATTTTAACGTGTCATTTATGGGTCAGTTTTGAGCAACTGATTAAGCTCCTCATAATGGGTTGTATTTTTCTGCTTTTTGGAATTCTTTATAATTTTTATTGGGTATTTGGCCTTTTAAATTTTACCATTTTAGATACTGGATATTTTGGTGTTTTTAGGAATATCCTTAAGTTTGGTTCTGGAATGCAGCTAATTTACTTGGAAACACTTAATCTTTTTGGGGTCTTGCCTCTAAGATTTGATAGGCAGAGCCAGAGTACTGCTCAGTTTACAGTCAATATTACCCACTACTGAGGCAAGATCCTTCAGTATACCTTGTACTCTGAGATTTTTGAAGTTTTCTACTCTGACTAGTGAGAACAGATAATATTCCCAGTCTTCTGTGAGTGGTGGGCTCTGTTTTTTACTAATTTTTTTAGTAGCCTTAGACTCAGATACTCTCCTCACATATGTTAATCTGTATTCTACTGTATATTTGAGGGGGATCCTCTGAACATATGTCTTCTGGCACACTATCCTGTGAACTTGACCTATATTAATCTTTCTGGACTCTCAGCTCCTCACCTCAACTCAGGGAGTCTGCCAGAATCTGTCCCCAATCCCTGTGACATGACCTCAAAACTCTCTTAAGGCAGTAAGCAATAAGAATTGTAGGGTTTGCCTAGAATGTTCCCCATTTCCCATGTATCACTATTCTTCCTTGACTGATTCCTCTGTCTTGAAAAACCATTGTTTCCATTTTTGTCAAATTTTTGGTTATTTTTGTTAGGAAGGGAAATTTGCTGAATTGGGAAGCTAAGAGGCTGAAATCAAGCAGAATCTTGTAAAAAACAGAAACATTTCAAAAGCATTGTAATGCTCTTTACATAAGAAATTAATATGCTGGGGAGGTCAGAATGTGCTAGGGAGAGGCACTTCGGTGACCACATGTTCTCTGTAGGTCTGAAAGGCTGAGACCAAGTAGTGGGGGCCTTTCTAAAGTACTGAAGCCTAGCCAGGAGTTAATTTGGCCTCTAAATGGATTGATGTGATCAGCCAGCACTCTACCAAAAATAATGATGGCAATAAGGTGTTCAGTGATTATAGTTTATGGATAATGAAATGAGTGACAGCCAGCAATTTTCAGATTGGATAAATAAATAAACCACAACTAAATTTAGTCTACATGAAACCTAAAACAAATAATAACACATGCAGTTTAAAAGTAAAAAAGATGAGAAAAGTTATAACAAACAAACACTACACAAAAGAAAGCTAGAGGGAGTGTATTAATATCAGACATCAGAACCAAGAAAATTACAGGGATAAAGAAACAACCCAATTAAAAATGACCAAAAGGTCTGAACAGACACCTCACTAAAGAAGATAAACACCACTGTCAAGTCTTACTTTCCTGGGTAGATTTGCAAGCCCTAAAATTAAAAGGGTTAAGGGAAAGGGTTAAGTTATCCTCTAGCTTTTTGCCTAGAGGCTATTAGTCATGGTTACTTGAAGAGCCTTGGGTTCTCAGTTTAATGAAAACCTCCATCAGGCGTTCAGGGTAACAGGATTTCCCAAGGGTGGGGCAGATGCTGGTAGTCAATGAGCCTCAATTTATATTTCAATGGCCCAGTTTGGTCCTGGAAGATGTTTGGTCCCAGGAGATGTTCTGTGTAGCTTCCATTCACTCCACCGCCATTTTTCAAGGCCTAAAGCTTCTTTCTTCCGGGATGCTGCGCTTAAAGGAGACCTTACTCATGCATACTTTCAGATGTACTTCGGTTCCATTCTTTGATGTCATTAAGAAGGCAGACATACCAATTCAGGAACACAAAGTGAGACTCGCTTTGTACGGACTGTACTGTCTACATGTTGCTAGCCACTTCAATACAGAATTCTTCATGTAGGTTTGGAATCACTTCAATGTGGTTTTCCTTTAGTACTTTATGAATGCATAAGCAATCCTACAACAAGCTATCATTATTATATTTCTGCTCTTAATATGAAAGGTAAAACTATGCTTTATAGTTCTTTTATATGCTCAATAATTCCAAGAATGGTAAAGATATAAGAGTTGCAGGATAAATACTCACTAACTGACTAAGAAATACATTGTTAGGTTTGGATGTAAATATCTAATACACAAATTATATTTACCCGCTATAATCTTCATTGATCCCAGCAAATTGTCCTGGATTACAGTGTACAAAAATTGAAAATAAAACCAGTAGAAGTGATATAGCAGATGTAACAATTACAAATCTCATAAGGCCTTTAAAATACATATGTAACTTGGAAACAATGATACCTCCCAGAAACTGGCCAATGGCAGCTCCTGGAATTAAAACAAGTCCTAAAAGACAAAAGGAAGAAGAGAAAACACAATTAAAAATAATCAACTAAATATAGTACAGAAAATTCATACATTGATGCAATCCCCTCTGCTCTGAGAGAGAAAATTTGAAGGCATGATAAACATTGCAACAAACCTGAACCTTAAGATTAATACAAATTTGTGAGTGGGGCTGAAGCTATAGCCCTAATGTACTTTAGGGCAGAGCTGGTAAATTTTGCTCCTATGTGGAAATGACACCTAAGATAAACGCAAAACTTAATTCATACAAAATAGAAGATGAGAACTGTCTTACTGAGAGCTATTCTTGGATAACTGCTTAGATTTATGGTTTATAGCAAGACGCAGGCCCATAGTGACAAGAGTTTACAGAGATTCGTTACCAAGAATTACACCATTGCTTCTGTGAATGCATGTGCAGTATCAACAAAGTGGGACTCCAGAATAGCCATTAGGAGATACAGTTCCTTTGCCATGAAGCCTAAGGGATTAGAAAGAGTAAGCACAAGAAGGAGGAAAAAGAGGAGGAGGAGAAGTCTAGTTACAAAATACTCAATCAGATGAAGCTAACATAGTAATTTCATACACTGATGTAATCTCCTCTGCACCAAACATAGAAACAGGAAAATAGGAAAAGAAATATACGGTAAAAACACACCAAAAATCCCATTAACAACAGATTAAATTTACATCATAGAATTGTCTGACAGACTTGTAAATAATGAATGCTCAAAAAGATTAATGACAGTGTAACCTCCATAAAATCGTAAAAGAAAGTAATGAAAAATAAGAGCAGGTGAATAAAAAAAGAACAAACAAGAAACCTGGATATTTAAAAATAGAATTGTTATAATAAAAACTCTAGTCCTAGACTAGAGACATTTGAAAGTGAATTAAAAAATTGGAAGAAAGCGTTGTGTTATTCATCTAGTATGTAATTTTTTAAAAAATAAGCAAAAGGACAATAACCAAAATAAGCACTTAAAAGACAATGAGTACAGTGGGAAATTTTGATATACATGACCTCAGCAAGATGATGGACAGCTACATGCAAAAAAATGAAGGTGACCACCAACTTACATCATACACAACAATAAATGGATGAAAGACTTAAATGTGACTCGTGAATCCATAAAAATCCTAGAAGAAAATGTAGGCAACAAAATTACAGACATTATACGCAGCAGAATCTTCACTGATATATCACCTAAGGCAACAGAAACAAAGGAAAAAATGAACACATGGGACTACATCAAACTCAAAAGCTTCTGCACAGCAAAAGAAACAACCATCAAATTGGAAAGGGACCCCACTGTATGGGAGAGCATAATTGCCAATGATACATCAGATAAGGGGTTAATTTCCAAAATATATGGAGTGCTCATACAACTCAACAAAAGGAAGACAAAGAACTCAATTAAAAAATGGGCAGAGGAACTAAATAGATACCTCTCCAAAAGGACATAAAGAGACATATGAAAAAATGCTCAACGTCGCTAATCATCAGAGAGATGCAAATTAAAACAACAATGAGGTATCACCTCACACCTGTCAGAATGGCCGCCATCAACAAAGCATCAAACAACAAGTGTTGGTGAGGGTGTGGAGAAATGGGGACTCTAGTACACTGCTGGTGGGAATGCAGACTGGTGCAGCCACTATGGAAAACACTATGGTGTTACCTCAGAAAATTAAAAATTGAATTACCACTTGACCCAGTGATCCCACTTCTAGGAATATACCCTAAGAAGCCTGAAACACCAATCAGAAAGAATACATGTACCCCCATGTTCATAGCAGCACTATTTACAATCGCTAAGATCTGGAAACAGCCCAAGTGTTCATCAGTGGACGAATGGATAAAAAAGCAGTGGTACATATACACAATGGAGTACTATGCAGCTGTAAGAAAGAAAGAGCTCTCATCCTTTGAGACCACATGCAGGGACCTGGAGAGTATTATCCTAATTGAAAAAAGCCAATCAGAGAAAGACAAATACCACATGATCTCACTTATTTGTGGAATATAATGAACAAGGTGGGCTAATGAACGAAATAAACCCAGAGACATAGAAAGCAGTATGGTTCAGACTGACAAACCTCAGAGTAGGGGGGGCTGGGGGGATGGGTAAGATGAACCAAAGAACTTATATGCATGTATGCATAACCAGTGGACATAGATAACAATACTGGGGGGGGGGGAGTGGGATGGGGAGGAGGGGGTTAAGGGAGTAAAAGGAGAAATATCTGTAACTATAATAAATTAACAATCTTATTAAAAAATCCATAAACAAAGTAGTATTTTAACTCAGCTTTCTCAAAACAGACTTAGCTATTAAAGATATTGGGAATATTGATTTGAATAGTTATTTTAAAAGAGACACAAAAGCATACATTTAGCAACTAAAAATCTCTTCTCAGTAATTCCTTGGTTAAATAAGAATGTGATGATGAAAATTAAAACTACTTAGAACTGAACAATAATAAAATTATATTTGACTGTATGAAATGATACTAAAGAAAATCTGTAAATAATGATACCTCCATTATAAGGTGGTTAGGAGATTTAAGTGACTTACTATTTAAGTGCTTAGAACATTATCTAGTCACAGAGTAAACATTAAATGAATGTTTGTTAAAAGGCAGTCATTTACAGACAGATTCACTTATTAGAAAGCAAAAAAGTACAGAGTAGGGGCAACATTTATCAAGAAAATTGAGAATTGGAACTGAATCAAGAGACTTCAAAGGGTAAGCAAATAAGCCTGCAGGTAAGGAAGTCAAGAAGAAGCAAACCACATTTTACCCTGGAATCACAGAGGTTAAGGGCAGTCGGTACCAACAGAAACAAGAGTGAGGTAGAGTTAAAAACAAGAGAATTGAATGGCAGCCTGTATAAAATGTTTGATCCTCAAAATTCCTATTCCCACCTACATGACACATGACTGACCAAGAAGAAGACCCTAGATTTATTCACTGTCAACATGATAACTGTAGATTTGAAAAAACCAAGCACATTTCTAAGGAAAAAACTGAGAACTCAATTCAGGTAAAAAAAACACTGGCTGTAAGGCTTATTGTCATAGGCCAGCAATTTTCAACTGTATGCCATGGCACACTGGGGTGCTGCAAGAATGTTTAAAACGTGCAATACCTGACTATTTAGTCAGGGGCACTGACCTCTTTTTACTTAGATTTTCAAATACAAAAATGACAGCAACCAACACAATAGCTGCCCAGTGTGAATGAATCAAAATTATACCTATTTATTTTTTATCAGATAGGCAAAAAATATATTTTTTGGTGGACTGCAAAATTTTAGGAATTAATTTATGTGTGCCATGAGATGAAAAAGGTTGAAAATCGCTGCCCTAGGCAATAAGAAAATACTAGATACTGGGAGTTTAACAATTACATAGCTGGGTCCTTGAAAGACCACCCTAAAAGAAAACAAAACAGTTGAAAATTCAATTGCAGTGCACAGAACTTCCAATCAACCTTTTATGTAAGTATTTTATTGGTGTAGAGAAAAGCACACAAATCACAATTGAACATATTGATGAATTTTCAAGGTGAACACAATATATGTAACCACTACCCAGGTCAAAATCGAACATTACCAGAAGATCCAGAGGCTCTTTCCTGTACTTACAGAATTTTATAAAATACAGATCAGAAAGTATGCAAACACTATGGCTTGTTTTGATCGGCATGATATTTAAAATTCACTCATGTTTTTGTATATAACAATAGATCATGTCTTTTCACTGCTGAATAGCAATGTGTATGCACACATCACAATGTATGTGTTCACTGTGATGTTGTGAATTGTGCTGCTATTTAAAAAAGTCATGTACATGTCCTTTTGTGAATATTTGCATTTCTGTTGGGCATGTTCTTTTTTAAATATGTTTTTATTGATTCTTTTTGTTTGTTTTATTAATCCTCACCCGAGGATATTTTTCCCTTGATTTTCAGATAGAGTGGAAGGGAGGGCAGGAGGAATAAAGAAACATGGACGTGAGAGAGTCACACTGATTGGTTGCCTCCCACATGACCCCGTCCAGAGTTGGAGATCGAACCTGCCACCCAGCTATGTGCCCTTGACCAGGAATCAAAACGAAGACCCTTTGGTCCACAGGCTGATGCTCTAACCATTGAGACAAACCAGCCAGGGCTTTATTGATTTTTAGATAGAGAGGAAGAGAGAGGGAGAGAGAGATAGAAACATCGATGAGAGAGAACATTGGTCAGCTGCCTCCTGCATGCCCCACACTGAGGATCAATCCCGAAACCCAGGCATGTGCCCTGACTGGGAATTGAACCAGGACCTCTCAGTCCATGGGACAATGCTCAATCCACTGAGCAACACCAGCTGAGATTACTAGCCTTTTTATTATTGTCAAATATTTTTACCTATTTGCACACAAATCTTTTGTGGAATATTTTAATTAAAAAAATATATTATCTTGCTTGCATTTTCACTTATGCTGACATTTGATAAGCTGAAATTCCCACTTTTAATGTAAAACCACTTATTTTACTTTATGGTTATGTGATTTATGTCCTATTTTTAAAATATGTGTCTTCTCTAAGGCCATGAAGATCTTTTCCTATGCCTTATTGTAAAAAGCTTTATCATTTTATCATTCACATTTAGATCTACAATCCATCTAGAATTTGTATTTGTGTATGAAGTGAGGTAGAGGCCAAGATTTATCTTTTTTCATAAGCATATCTAATTGACCTAATATCACTAATATCTAATTAACTCAAGTTTTTTGTTTTATATATTTTAAAGCTATGTTGTTGAGGGCATACACATGTATAATTATATTACCTAACCACTGGTTGACTCTTCTGACATTATAAATGATCTTTCTTTATACTAAGTAATGCCTCTTGCTTTGAAGAATACTATATTTAAAATTACTATAGTTGCACCACCTTTTGTTTTGGCTATTACTCACATAATACAACTTTTTCATGTCTTCATATTTAAAGGGTGTCTCCTACAAGTAAAATAGTGGATTCTCCCTGTCAATCTGACAATGCTTATTTATATACACATAATTACTACTCTATTTATTGGGCAATAATTCTCCATTACCCTCTGATGCTGTATATTCTGCAAGCAGAAGCTCTGACTACTCTCTATTCAATCTTTTCAAGGATCTTTGTATAGTGAACAGCCTTGGATAATATAGTGTCCTCCTCAAGAGCAAAGGCAGGTTTGCTTACAGTTTTGGAAGACAGAAATAGTGTCCCCTCTGGAACTAAGAGAAAACATGCTTACTGTCAAGTATAATAAAAGTAACATCTCCCTCTGGATCAAAAAGCAAGCATGATTATGTCCGGCCCGTGTGGCTCAGTGGTTGAGCGTTGACCCATGCACCAAGAGGTTGCCGGTTCAATTCCTGATCAGAACACATGCCCACGTTGTGGGCCTGATCCCCAGTGGGGGGGGCACGCAGGAGGCGGCCAGTCAATGTTCTCTCTCATTGATGTTTCTGTCTCTCTCTCCCTCTCACTTCCTCTCTCTCTAAAATCAATAAAGAAAATAAAAATTAAAAGAAAAAAGCAAGCATGATTACTATTCATTATAAAATATTTGGGTTCCCTAAGCTCAGGGAATGGAATACAATCCACTCCTGTAATGCAACCCATTGTGTGTGCAGATATCACTGGCTCTCCTTCACATCATCCTGTGTGACTGGGACTCAGAAAACTCATAAACACACACACACACACACACACACACACACACACACACACACGGAAATACTCTAGCTACTGCTATTTTTGTGAGTCAGAAACTTTCTTTCATCTCTGACTAAGGAGTTTTATGTCTTCTGCTAGCATCCATGAAATTATATTAGACTAATTTGTTAGCTTTCAATTAGAGTAAAACTCAAACCCTTCAGAGATCTTAGAACTTATGGTCACAAAGATGGAATGCTGACAGAGACATAGCTTTATGAAAGATGAAGAATGACAGCCTTGCTCAGGCCGGTTTGGTTCAGCGGTTAGAGCATCAGCCTGCAGTCCAGAGAGAACCGGGTTCGGTTCCCGCTAAGGGCATGTACCTCGGTTGCAGTTTGTCCCCGGCCCTGGTTGGCCGTGCGGGTGGCAGCCACTCGATGTGGCCCTTTCACGTCTATGTTTCTCTCTCTCTCTCTTCCTCTCTCTCCCTCCTACTCTGTCTAAACAAAAAATGAAAAAATGTCCTCAGGTGAGGATAAAAAAAAAAAAAAGAATGACAGCCTCATAGACCAAGTAAGAGGATTTGACAGAAGTACTGAGAATCAGTAGTGAATATGCTAAATATTGTCTTTTTTTTTTTTTTTTTTTTAATCCTCACACGAGGACATTTTCCACTTTTGTTCAGATAGAGTGGGAGGGAGAGAGAGAGAAACATCAACGTGAGAGAGACACATTGACTGGTGGCTTCCCGCACGACCCCGACCCGAGCTGGGGACAAACCGCAACCAAGGTACGTGCCCTTGACCAGAATCGAACCCGAGACTCATCAGTCCGTGGGCCAACACTCTAACCGCTGAGTCAAACTGGCCAGGGCTGATTATTGTCTGTTAATGATGAAGAATTGGAAAGGTGGCTGCATGCTGAAGTAGACTTAAAGACAGAACCACAGAAGGTACCATGGTATGCATTAACTCTCCTCTAGGCAGATTTGTTAGACTTCCTAACAAATCTGACCATCAGCCTCTGATTTGCCCCGTGGTAACAGCTACTACTAAGATACATCCTGGTTGGACAGAGGATTCCTCCTGATTTCAGACAACAGTTACAGAGATGTACAACTACACTGAGTGTGAAAGGAGGAAAATTTATAACCACTATGGACATAAAGTGGTAACTAATTCGAAGTTTAGCTGACTTGTTTGGTTGATGATGGAGTAGAGTGTATAATTCCTTGTTAAGGTAAAATGGCAATAGCTGGACTGTCTGCAGGCTGTAATGAAATTTATGGCACAGACTGATGGTACTTGATATGCTGTCCTGGACATTGACAAATCCTTCTTTTCTATCCCATTAGCACACAAAGACAAAGACTAACTCTCATTCATGCTGTAAGGCCACAAATATGCATTTGCAATGCTCCCTAGGGGGTACCTAAACTCCTCGGCCATTTACTACAAGAGGTGGGTCAGCATTTGTTGTGATGACCACTACCCTCTGATGCCCAAAGCTTTCACTAATAGATGATATGCAGTTGGCTGGAGGGTCAGAAGTGTAATGGCTATGACTTTGGTGTTATCACACCTGCATCAGTAAGGGTGACAGATGAAGCCCAACAAAGTCGGGAAGATAGATTCACAATACCCAATCCTTCTGGCACTTAAGGAAAAATAGTTTTCTCCCTTCCCCCCAACCAAAAGGCAGCCTAGCATCACTTTGGGCTCTGAGTATTGGAGACATAGTTGACTCACTTGGACATTCTACTCGGTCTTTTACATCAGTTAACCCGCAGGGTGTGTAATCCACAGACCTATACTGGAAGCTAATAAGCTAGCTGTGACACACTCCCTACACAGAGTAGCACAAACCTAATGACCCATTTGAACTACAAGTCTCCACGGCTGACAATTTTGTGTGCTGGAGCCTCTGAAAAAGGGAGGCAGCCTCCACTCAAAAGTATATTAACTCCCTGAAACAGCTACCTTTGAAAAGCAACTCTTGGTTTACTACTGGCCTCCTGTCAAAACTGAAGCCCTGACCAATGGAGGCTTTGCTATTTTCATTTTGGGATGGATCAACTCAGACTCGTAACTAACTATTTGACAAGCCTTCTTTGTCAAGTGGAAGAGGTAATATTTAAGCCACAGGTATGTTCATAAAAGATTTTCAAGTGCTTAAAGAGACATCTCCAATAGATCAGACAGCTCTCAGAAGACTGGAAATCTCTCTTAAATAAAGCTATTCTTGGTTACTCAGGGGAAATTTCTGGAGGGATTACTGACACATTATTTACACACACTCTTAGGGCAGTTATCTCTACAATAAGAGTAATCCCATTAGAAAAGGTGATACAAAAATGTGTCCTTGATTTTAGCTGAACTAATCAATGACACCACATCATCCCTGGAAAGCAGTCTGGTCAGCCTGTCACTGATCAGCATTGTATTTATGGATGATAGAATTGCCCAAAACTTCATCCTTGCAGGCCAAGGTAGAGTATATGCAATAGCTAATACCATCTATTAAACCTGGATTAATACCTCAGGCTAAGTGGAAAGGTCAATACAGAAACTCACAGAAAAGGCCATCTTGCTTTCTAAGGTAGACCCTAAGGGCCAAGGGATTTATTTAGCTGGCTGGGTCCAGGCCCTTGCCTGCATGGTTGCGGACAATATTGCAGGTAGCCTTATCCTGTTGCCTGGAGTCCTGTTGATAATCAGTTTAATTAAATATTATATAAAACAAGTTGAATAAATTTAGTCCCAATCTTTGTTGATTAGATTAATCATGCTGGCAAAAAAATGTGTTATACTCAGAAAAATTTGGCATTATGGCTCTTGAAACTGTGTCATGTTTTTGGTTTTGTACTATTTGCAGTCTGACAATGATGTGCCCTCTATCACAAAATCTACACAGGAATGGGGGGATAAATGTTTTTGCACATCTTAATGTTTGTTTTTTATTTGGCCCACATGCTTTATGTTCTTTCTTTCCTTCCCTGCTTTTTTTACTATTAATCAAATTTTTCCAAATTTATATACTTTTTACTTTTCTTTTACTGGTTACCCTAAACGTTACAGCATCCATCCTTGACTTGCTTACAGCATAAAAGAAATGATTACATAACCAATTTCCCATTCATGCTAGCCCCTGAAAACCTCTAATTCCATTTGTAACCTCTTTTGGAGAGCCAGTTGTCAATAACCGGTAAAACTGAAGATATACACAGTAGCAATAACCCTTCAATGTCTAAACCTAGGTCAACTTTTACAAATGTGCACAAGGAGGCATGTACATGTGCATTTGTTAGTTTACTGTCTGAAAGAGAGGAAACGTTGGAGGCAATTAATGATAGTGGATAAATAAACAGTGGTATGTTCATAAAACAGAATCCTGTAGCACAATTAAAATGCATTAAATAGATAGAGATCAATATGAATCTGATTAACATAATTTCAGATGAAAGTAATAGAATATGTACAAAATGATACATGAAGTTTAGAAATAGATTGTATATGAATGGGAACATAAGCACTGAAAATGCACACACCTGTCGAAAGGATACACTCTAACTTTAGAAGAGTGGTTACCAATGGGGAGGTAGAAAAAAGATGGGATAAGAGGGGTTTGCAGAAGTCTCACAAGGGTTTATGTGTTAAAAAAAATTGATGCAATAAGGGCAAATTACTCATTTTTAAAATTAGAACAAATGGTATTTAGGTAATTAAAATCTGAGAAAATACTGTTATTCCTCTACTTTCTCCTTTTAGAAATATTTTATAAATACATATAAAAAACTTTACATAAAAATTTCAAAATGAGTACAATGAGAAGAAAAGTTACCTGAAAGTGTAGTTGCCTCACTAGGTGTTAATATAAACTGATTTTCTATATATTTAGGCAAAAATTCAGAAGCTCCGATCATAAGTAAAGATTCTGAAGATCTGGTCAGAGCTAGACATAAAAACAGAGGAGTCTTCAACAGAATCTGAAATAGAAATAAGTTACATATGGATTATTCTATTTTGTTAGCCAAAGAATAGATATCCCCACTTATATGTTAATGAGCAATCCACAAAAAGGTAACCTTTCTCAATGTAAACTGAAAAAAAAAAATGTGTGTGTGTGTGTGTGTGTGTGTGTGTGTGTGTGTATCCAAACAGAAATTTAAAATTCACCACTATACACATACCATGAAAGACATGTGGGTTTGAGCCATTTTTACTTGTAATTTGATCTCCATACCACCTGTAATATTTGTGACTGGTGGTTTGCCAGTACGATTAAGAAAAAATAGATATATTAACCAGGTATTTAGAATTTCCCTTAACTTAATTTTTTTGTTAGCAAATACTTAAAAAAAAATTTTTTTTTTCTTCATTGGTTTTAGAGAGAGAGGAAGGGAGAGGGAAAGAGAAATTGAAACATCAATGAGAGAGAACATCTATTGGCCGCCTCCTGCATGCCCCCCACAGGGGCTTTGGCCCACAACCTGGGCATGTGCCGTGAGTGGGAATCGAACTGACGACCTCTTGGTGCATGGGTTGATGCTCAACCACTGAGCCATATGGGCCAGGCTCTTAGCAAATACATTTAAAAAAAATTTTTTTTATTGATTTTTGAGAGAGAGGAAGGGAGAGGGAGAGAGAGGTAGAAATATCAATGAGAGAAAACATCAATTGGCTGCCTCCTGCATGCCCCCCACTGGGGATTTGGCCCACAACATGGGCATGTGCCTTGACCGGGAATCGAACTGGCAACCTCTTGGTGCATGTGTTGATGCTCAACCACTGAGCCATACCGGCTGGGCTCTTAGCAAATATTTTTATTTAACTAAAAAATAGACAAAGAAAATGTAAGTAGCACTAAACGAAAATCACTAGGATTACAGTCAAGATTCTATAATATTTTAGTCCTGGGATTTCCACATGCTAAAAAGTGGAGTCATTTAAATTCTGCATTTTATCCAATTAAAAAAGGGCAGAGGGCCTGAACAGACACTTCTCCCAAGAAGACATACAAATGGCCAACAGATATATGAAAAGAGGTTCAATTTCACTAGCTATTAGGAAAATACAAATTAAAACTACAATGAGATACCACCTCATACCTGTTATCACAAGACCAGAGATAACAAGTGTTGGGGAGGTTGTGCAGATAAGGGAACCCTCATTCACTGCTGGTGGGAATGTAGACTGGTATAGCCACTATGGAAAATAGTATGGTGGGTCCTCAAAAAATTAAGAATAGAGTTATTATGTGACCTAGCAATCCCTCTTATGGGTATCTAACCGAAAAACTTGACAATTTTTATTCACAAAGATATATGCACCGCTACATTCATTGCAGAACTGTTAACGGTGTCCAAGACATAGAAACAACCAAAGGGTCCTTCAATAGATGACTGGATAAAGAAGATGTGGTAAATACATACAATGAAATACTACTCAGCCATAAGAAAAGATGAAATACTGCCATTTGTGACAACATGGATAAACATTGAGAAAATTATGCCAAGCAAGCTAAGAACCATATGATTTCACTCATATGTGGGATATAAAACTCAAACTCATAGACACAGACAATAGTATGGTGGTTCCAGAGTGAAGGGGGTGGTGGGGTAGTAAAGGGTAAAGAGGGTCAAATATATGATAACAGAAGATGATTTGACTTTGGGTGGTAGGTACACAATACGATATACAAATCATGTATTATAGAAATCTGCACTTGAAACCTATATAAACTTACTAACGAATGTCACCCTAATAAATTTAATTTAAAAAATAAAATAAAGTAAATCCTGCATTTCAGTGAATTTTTTTAACTTATTCAGAAACCTTACTAGGAAGTATAATGATGGTTTACTATTACTTATTATACTATTACACCATACACAATAATTAACATGACTATAAATTACATTAAAATATTAACTTTCAAAGTAATTTATGCATTTCCTGGATATGTATATATCTTGGGAAATATTTACTGGTGTTTTATGTTTGCATATTTTAAAATTAACTTAATATTTCTTTTTCCAGCCCTAAACACTGTTTTTAAAACCTAACATATTCTGTATATTCACTAATTTGTCTTCTGAGTGCTATTTAACTTTACATAGCATAATGCCACCATATTTATCTACTCCCATAGAGGTAAATGCTTAGGCTGACTTCAACATCCTATTGTCACAAACAAGGCTACATTAAACATCCCTGTGCATGCACCCTTAAGGACCTAGGAAACAGTGTTTGGAAGTATATATCACAAAACGAATTTCTAGGGCATTGGAATTAGGTATACTTCATTCCATTATCTCAAGACTTTTTCTCCAGAGCATATCACTTTATATTTCCACTATAATGTAGGAGACTTGCATTTTCTTCCGGTAGTAGCTTATACTTTCTAAAATTCATCAGAGCAATACTTCCAGATATTTTCCATATCCCCTTCCAGATTTACCACTACCCTATCAAGAGATATTGAACATGAAAAGGTCTTTTTTTTATTATTATTATCCTCACCCGAGGACATTTTTCCATTTTTTGTTCAGATAGAGTGGGAGGGAGAGAGAGGAATAGAAAGAGAGAGAAACATTGACGTGAAAGGGACACATCGAGTGGCCGCCACCCACACGACCCCAACCAGCCGGGGACAAACTGCAACCGAGGTACGTGCCCCTAGTGGGAACCGAACCCAGGTCTCTGGACCGCAGGCCCACACTCTAACCGCTGAGCATTGGCCAGGGCGAACATGAAAAGGTATTTATGACTGCCTCAACAAAACAAGTACAGTCCTGCGTCACTCAAATATGGGGATATGTTCTAATTTGTCAAGGGATTTAGTCATTGTGCAAATATCGGAGTGCATTTATACAAATCTAGGTGGTATAGCCTAGGTGGTATACCACACTTAAGCTGTATGGTATAGCCTATCCTTTTAGGCTACAAGCCTGTGCAAAACAGCAGAAGACTTAATCAAACACAAGATAAAATGAGGCAACCAAAAGACGAGGTAAACGCAAGACATATGAGGCTGCCATTGGTATAACATAGCATACTGTTTTACAGCAAAGTTTTTTAATAGACAAAAGCAGTATGCTCACAAATAATAAAAAAAGTATAGTATAGTAAATACATAAATCAGTAACACAGTCATTTATTATCATTATCAAATACTAGGTACTGTACATAATTGTATGTGCTATATTTTTATACCATTGGCAGCACAGTGGGTTTGTTTACACCAGCATCCCAACAAACACATGAGAAATGCACTGTGCTATGACATTACAATGGCTATGACATTACTAGGCAATATGAATTTTTCAGCTCCACTATCATCTTACAGGACCACCATCGTATATGCAGTCCATCTTTGACCAAAACATCTTTATGCAGCACATGACTGTAATGATGCATGACTTCTGAAGTTGGGTCATAAAAGGACAATATTCCTTCTGCTGGGAACACTCAGTCTCTCAGGACTCTGGCTTATTACTCAGTCACCATACTGTGAGAAAGCCCAGAACAGATGAAAAGGCCATGTGTGGGTGGTCTAGCAAACAACCAGTATCAAAAGCCAATATTTGAGAGAAGAAGCTTGTGGATGATCCCAATTCCCAGACTTAGATCACTCCAGTTGACAAGTAGAGCTGAGAGGAACAAATCTTGTCCAAACTGAAGATTCATGATTAAAACAGATGTTCTATTATTTTAAGCCACTAAATTTTGGGGTAGTTTGTCATGTAAAAATAACTAGTACAGCCCACATAATCACAGATACTTAATATTGTTAGCTGGCTTTCGAAATTTTGCCATGCTGACAAATATAAAGTAGTATAACAATGTTTTATTTTGTGTTTCTCTAATTTCAAAAGTCACTGAGCACTTCTTATAATTCTTAGCTAGGATTCTTTTGTGTGTGTAAACTGCCTATTTATATTTCTATTAGACTTCCTGAAATTCTGGTGTAGATTCTAAGAATTCTTTGTTTATTCTAAATAGTAATCACTTGATAGATTCAGATATCTTGTCACCTACCTCTATGTCACAAGATATTTCTTTGGTTTATAACATGAACTATGTCTGACCGGTGTGACTCAGTGGTTGAGCGTTGACCCATGCACCAAGAGGTCGTCAGTTCGATTCCCGGTCAGGGCACATGCTCAGGTTGTGGGCCCGATCCCCAATGGGGGGCATGCAGGAGGCGGCCAATCAATGTTCTCTCTCATCAATGTTTCTCTCTCTCTAAAATCAATAAAGGGAAAAAAATTTATAACATAAACTATGTTGTTTTCTTCTAACCACATTTTATTAACCTAGACATCATCTTTGTGCTTGATATGAAGTACATATCCAACTTTATTTTTCCATATAGAGAAACAAACTTGTCATCGCATCTACTGAACAATTACCCTTATAGTGCTTCTTCTATCATATAGCATATTTTTATATGTATTAATCTGTTAGGAGTTTACTCTTCTGTTCCACTAGTCTATTTATCTGTACTGAGGAAATGCTACACTGTTTTTACTTCTATAGCTTTGTAGCCTGTCTTAATATGTACTAAAATCAATGCTCTTTGTTTTCCCTATGCATGACCTTATTCTGCCATAATCATTTTAGAATCAATTTGCATTTAATAAAAAAATAAAATTCTTGCCATAGTATTTATTAAATTGCATTGAATTCATAGATTATTTGAGAAAGAAATCATATATGAAAGTTGTCATTTCATCCATTAATATGGTATATCTTTCAACTTATCCTAGCCTTCTTGAACAGTTACATAAATTTTTCAATTTTTGCATGAAGTCTTAAGCAACTCTGTTAAAATAGTTCCTGAATTATTTATAGTTTTGTGATTCCTTTTTACTTTATTATCTAATTTTAAAAATAGATGATTCTTGTTGAATATTTTTATTTGAATATTTGTTTTTTAATTTTATGTTTATCTCATGTTGTGCATTCAGATATTGTTCAATTAATGGATTATAGCTCTTTTATAGTTCTTTCTATTTCACAACTATTAATTTATTCATAATTATTGAGAATTGAATATTAAGCACAGTTCTTACTCCAATGAAAGTTACAGCAATATTCCATGATTCTATAGGAAATGGCAGTCTCATTAGATATAACTGTCAGAACAAGAAACAAAAACATCTAATTTTTGTCTTGGCTCTGCAACTGATTTTTGAAACAACAAACAAATCACAATCTCCACATATCTCACTTATGGGAAGTTTCATATAAAAGTAGACAGAGCAATGGCATTAGAAAGACATACACATGATACTCTTATATTCTTAAACTCAAGTTAGCCGTGTGTGTGCATGTGTGTGTCCAAACGTGTCTGGAAAGTTTACTCATCCTCTTTAAATTACTGGTTCATCATCTGTAAAATAGAAATGATAATATCTATATTCTGGTGATTATGAGAATTTAATACATGTAATAATTTAATACAACTTCTGGCACATAGAAGATGTCCAGTAAAGAATAAGCATCATTTTCGTGATTTATTTTTTTTAAAAGAGGGTCACAATAGGTTAATAGATTTGTTGTTTGCAAATTTTAGTAAAAATTGAATCATTTGAAGGACATAAAACACAGATTGCCAGGTCCCACGTCCAGAGTTTCTGATTCAGTAGGTTTGGAGTGGGGTGCAAGAATTTGCATTTCTAACAAATTCTCAGATGATGATGATGATGATGATGATGTTGGTCTGGAAAAAACACACTGAGATGTGCTGCACTGGATAATGTTTGTGTTTAGGCTCTTTGGGATTAAAATGAACAGACTCATTGGTTAATTCAGTTGATGTGACTTATGTTACAAAGGAAAGTAACAACGCTAAAAACACTTTCTCAATGCTAAACAATTCATAAAGAAACAGAACATCATTCAGTATAAAACGGCAGCTTATCTTGTCTGCTCAACAGTGGAAATTTCACTGCTTGGTCTTGATTGCTTTAAAGGCTCATGATGTTCAGCTTCCTTCCAACAGCTTATTGTGTCTATGTCTATTTCTATTATAGCTGCTGACTATTTGCTCTCCATTTGCTTCTCCATCTCAAAGGCCTTTCTCATTCATTTTTTGGCAATTTAGCAAAGCTGTGTTGTTTTAGTTTCCCTCTCTTTCTCCTATTTATATTCTCCTAAGAAAGAAGAATTGACTAAATTAGTCAATTTACAGCAAGGCATTTCTATTGGCCATTATCAAGATACCATATTTAATTATTTTTTTAGGAAATCTAAAGATTGTGCCCGGCTGGTGTGGCTCAGTGGTTGAGCATACACCCATGCACCAAGAGGTCGCCAGTTTGATTCCAGGTCAGGGCACATGCCTAGGTTGTGAGCCCAATCCCCAGTGCGGGCATGCAGGAGGTGGCCAATTGATGTTTTCTCTCATCGATGTTTCTATCTCTCTTTTCCTCTTCCTTCTTATCTCTCTAAAAGCAACAAAGAAAAAAAAGTTTTTTTTAAAGATTGCTCTCTTGAAATCAAGTGCTGATCCCAGACCTAGAGCATGGCAACTACTGCACAAGGAAATACTTCTAGGCACTTCTTCAGAAAGCATATATCTTATTCATGGATTGGAAGAATTAACATCATTAAAATGCCCATACTACCCAGAGCAATCTATAGAATCAACAATCCCCATTAAAATACCAACGACATATTTCACAGAACTAGAGCAATACTTAAAAAGTTTATATAGAACCAAAAAAGACCCCGAATAGCCACTACAATCTTGAAAAAGAAGGACAAAGTAGGAGGGATCACAGTACCGTATATCAGATTATACTACAAAGCCACTGTAATCAAAACAGCCTGGTACTGGCATAAAAATAGGCATATAGATCAATGGAACAGAACAGAGAACCCAGAAATTGACCCAAGACATTATGCTCAATTAATATTTGACAAAGGTGGCAAGGGCATACAAATGGAGTAAAGACAACCTCTTTAATAAATGGTGCTGGGGAAACCGGGACAGCTACATGCAAAAAAATGAGGGTGACCACCAACTTACATCATACACAACAATAAATGGATGAAAGACTTAAATGTGACTCGTGAATCCATTAAAATCCTAGAAGAAAACGTAGGCAACAAAATTTCGGACATCATACGCAGCAGAATCTTCACTGATATATCACCTAAGACAACAGAAACAAAGGAAAAAATGAACACATGGGACTACATCAAACTCAAAAGCTTCTGCACAGCAAAAGAAACAACCATCAAAAAGGAAAGGGAACAAACTGTATGGGAGAGCATAATTGCCAATGATACATCAGATAAGGGGTTAATCTCGAAAATATATAGAGTGCTCATACAACTCAACAAAAGGAAGACAAAGAACCCAATTAAAAAATGGGCAGAGGACCTAAATAGACACCTCTCCAAAGAGGACATACAAATGGCTGAGAGACATATGAAGAAATGTTCAACATCACTAATCATCAGAGAGATGCAAATTAAAACAACAATGAGGTATCACCTCACACCTGTCAGAAAGGCCACCATCAACAAATCATCAAACAACAAGTGATGGCGAGGGTGTGGAGAAAAGGGGACTGTAGTACACTGCTGGTGGGAATGCAGACTGGTGCAACCACTTTGGACAACACTATGGTGTTACCTCAAAAAGTTAAAAATTGAACTGCCATTTGACCCAGTGATCCCACTTCTAGGAATATACCCTAAGAAACCTGAAACACCAACCAGAAAGAATATATGTACCCCTATGTTAATAGCAGCACTATTTACAATAGCTAAGATCTAGAAACAGTCAAAGTGTCCATCAGTAGACGAATGGATAAAAAAGCAGTGGTACATATACACAATGGAGTACTATGCAGCTATAAGAAAGAAAGATCTCTTATCCTTTGAGATGACATGGAGGGACCTGGAGAGTATTATCCTAAGTGAAACAAGCCAAGCAGAGAAAGACAAATATCACATGATCTCACTTATTTGTGGAATATAATGAACATAACAGTCTGAGGAACAGGGTAGACCCAGAGATGTGGATGTAGGGTACAGACTGACAACCCTCAGAAGAGGGGGCATGGGGGAGGCAAGAGATAAACCACAGAACTTATATGCATGTACACATAACTGATGGACATGGAAAACAATGCTGGGGATGGGGTGAGGGGGATGGGGAGGAGGGTGTCAGTGGGGGGTAAAGGAGAAACATCTGTAACAAAAACAAATTAATAAAAAAATAAAAAGCAGTAGTACATATACACAATGGAGTACTATGAGGCTATAGGAAAGAAAGATCTCTTATCCTTTGAGACGACATGGAGGGACCTGGAGACTATTATCTTAAGCGAAACCAGACAAGCAGAGAAAGACAAATACCACATGATCTCACTTATTTGTGGAATAAAATGAACATAACAGTCTGAGGAACAGGGTAGACCCAGAGACGTGGAAGTAGGGTACAGACTGACAACCCTCAGAAGAGGCGGTGGGGGAGGAGGGAAGAGATAAACCACAGAACTTATATGCATGTAAGTATAAATGATGGACATGGACAACAAAGCTGGAGATGGGGTGGGGAGGATGGGGAGGAGGGTGTCAATGGGGAAAAAAGGAGAAGCATCTGTAACAAAAATAAGTCAATAAAACTAAAAAAAAAATTTTTTTTAAAGAATAAACTCAAAATGGATAAAAGACTTCAATGTGACTCGTGAATCCATAAAAATCCTAGAAAAAATGTATGCAACAAAATTTCAGACATCACACGCAGCAGAATTTTCACTGATACAATGCCTAAGGCAAGAGAAACAAAGGAAAAAAATGAATAAACAGGACTACATCAAACTGAAAAGCTTCTAAACAGCAAAAGAAACAAGCATCAAAATGGAAAGGGAACTCACTATATGGAAGAGCATAACTGCCAATGATACATCAAATAAGGGGTTAATCTCCAAAATATATAGAGTGCTCATACAACTCAACAAAAGGAAGACTAAGAACCCAATTAAAAAATGGGCAGAGGACCTAAATAAACACCTCTCCAAAGAGGAAATACAAATGGCTAAGAGACATATGAACAAATGCTCAACATCACTAGTCATCAGAGAGATGCAAATTAAAACAACAATGAGGTATCACCTCACACCTGTCAGAATGGCTGCCATCAACAAATCATCATACAACAAGGACTGGCGAGGGTGTGGAGAAAAGGGGACTCCAGTACACTGCTGGTGGGAATGCAGTCTGGTGCAGCCACTATGGAAAATACTATGGTGTTACCTCAAAAAGTGAAAAAATTAAACTGCCATTTGACCCAGTGATCCCACTTCTAGGAATATACCCTAAGAAGCCTGAAACACCAATCAGAAAGAATATATGTACCCCTATGTTCATAGCAGCACTGTTTACAGTAGCAGCTAAGATCTGGAAACAGCCCAAGTGTCCATCAATAGATGAGTGGATAAAAAAGCTGTGGTACATATACACAATGGAATACTATGCAGGTGTAAGAAAGAGATCTCTTATCCTTTGAGACGACATGGAGGGACCTGGAGAGTATTATGCTAAGCGAAACAAGCCAGGCAGAGGAAGACAAATATCACATGCTCTCATTTATTTGTGGAATATAATGAACAAAACAAACTGATGAACAAAATAGACCCAGAGACATAGAAGTAGGGTACAGTCTGACAAACTTCAGAAGAGGGCATGGGGGTGGGGGGAGATAAACCACAGAACTTATATGCATGTATGCATAACCGATGGACATAGACAACAATGCTGGGGACGGGGTGGGCGTAGGGGGATGGGGAGGAGGGTGTCAATGGGGGAAAAAGGAGAAACATCTGTAACAAAAATAAATTAATAAAAATAATTTTAAAAACTAAATTAAAATAAAATATTTTTACTCTCCTTTAAATAAAAACATTTTTAGGATGAAAAAAAAAGAATGAAATCTGAAGTTCTTACCATGTGCCACTAGGACCTTCATTAACACACCCAAATCTTTGCTGACTCAGTCAAGGGCTTTCCACGTGAGCCTTTGGGCTTGTTATTTAATTAATGACCATTCTTCACGTGGCTATTCCTCCTGATGGTTTAGGCTCCCCATTTAAATGTTCCCTGTTCTGTGAAGCCTTCTTTCCCCCACATCTAAAGTAGGTTTCACACAGAATTTTCTCTGAGTTATTAATCAATTGTTGCTAATCTGTTTATTTGTTTTTTAATCTGAGACCCACACAACAACATAAACTCCATTAAAGCATTAGTGTTAGTTATTATTGTATTTTCAATACCTAGCACAGTGATACTGCACAATAAAAAAAGAGATGAATAAGTAAAACTAAACCAATTCGTATTTGATAAACTGGAAATAACAACTTCGCAAATTAGTGTTTACATAAAGCCCAGGTGGGCTTACAGCAAGGCAACCTCACTTTTGAGGATTGTTTTTCTTTTGGCTGCCTTTGGCAATGTGCTGGGATTATCGCAAGGTTATTTATGGTTTTCCTAACCTTCCTTCTCCCTGGGACAGGCACCTATCATGCACTAAATGTACAAACCAATAACATGTGCAGAATCTACTCTGTAAATGTGCTTTCAGTTAGGGCAAGTAGAAAGATTTCTTTTTTTTTTATTATTAATTTATTTTTGTTACAGATGTTTCTCCTTTCCCCCCCATTGTCACACTCCTCCTCCTCCCTCCCTGCCCCGTCCAGTTTTTTTGTCACATCCATTGGTTATGAGTACATGCATACAAGTTCTGTGGTTCATCGCTCCCCTCCCCCACCCCTTCTTCTGGCAATTGTCAGTCTGTACCCTACTTCCATGTCTCTGGGACTACCCTGTTCCTCTCTGATAAACTAGATCAGTGATTCTCCAAGTGTAGTCCTAATTTCCAGAGTTTTTAAATGACTGTTGAAATTTTTCCCAGTCACATCCACTGTGTTTTGGAGGTGAAGATTTTCCAAGCTCCTCACTATAACATTCTAGAAGTCACACCTTCTTAAAAGTTTTAAAAGAATTAAGATATCTTCTAGTTATCGACTCAGACAAGTATCAGTCAGAAGTCTAAGACTGTTAACAAGGCATTCTATTTTTCTGGTATCATAATAATCATCAAAGCACTCTTTTTCCAAGAGAGAGGTATTAGAATTGGCTTGATTTGGTTTCTTCCATGGCAGTTATCTTTAAAAGACTAAAAGCATTCATGTTTAAATTTTCTGAAAAGTGTTTTTAACAATTGTATCTTGATTTTTAACAATATGAAAGGGGTTACACCTAATTTATTTCTGTATACTTAAAATATACACATGAAATATTTTGGTAAAAGTTTAAATAAAAATATGAATAAAATATAATCCATTACTAGAAAGGTTTCATGATTTGATAAAAAGATAAAACACTTTTGTGTTTGAATGAAAATGAGTATATAAAATGTATGATTTATACAACATATCTATTCATTTTAAAAAGAATTAGAATAATACAATAAAAAGCATTATGTATATGTTTATCCCATATATACATGTTATGTTATGCTATAATATTTTGCACAAATATCTATGAAAGCATTAAAAGAGAAACTCATTAAGGTAAGATCTGACAAAGAGATTTTTTTCCAATGGAGAAGAGAAAGAACATTTGAAATACAGAGATTAGCATTTAAAAGGTACAGAACTATAAAAGTACCTCACGTATCCATGAAAGAGCAAGTAGCTGGAATGTGGGGGAGATAGGGATAAAATTCTGAAATGAGGTAGGAAAATTCAGTTGATGCCATTGTGAAGGGTATTCAAAGTCCCACTAAAATACTGTGAAATTCATCTACCAAGTAATCTGGAAAATGACTTGATAAAATCTGTATGTGAGAAATGTAAGTCTACATGCAAACTAAAGGATAAAATTGTGAACAGAAGAGAAAACAATTTGAATGTAGAAGCATTATTTAGATGTTGCGTGTTTTTAATCCCACTATGTCGATATTGTATGCCTGCTTCTCACCTAGAGAAACAGTTCTTCTCCATTTGACATGAGATTAGATATTTTCAATAAAATACGATGTTTGTGAGAATATTTGTTAACTTCCAGAGTTCTCTTCTAAGTCATTTAAACATAATAAGATTTATAATGTTAATATCTGTATTTCAGTAGGAAAAAAAAATAAACACAAAATAATATAAAAGAAATAGAAGAAGGAAACTACTTAGTACCAGTCTCTGACACTAGTCAAGTTCTTGGCAATGCTTTTTATCTGGGTCCTATTTTCCATTATCCATAAAATGAAGAGGTTAATTAAGACTTCAAATGTTCCACTCAGATTTAAGTTGAACACTTTATGGTTATTTTCTTACATCCACTATTAGAAAACTGTACAAGTCAACTTAATTGGCTTGTTCATGTAAAATATTTTACTTTACCCAAATAGAAGCAAATAAATCTTTGATACTAGTTCCAAATTCCCGATCTTTATACACGCTATCCAACAAATGAGGTACCTTCTGCTTCCCAGCTTTTATCCTTGCTGAACCTATAAGTTAACAAGCAAAAGAATTTTATGACATGTTCAAATAACTAAAACACATACATACACATCCTAATAAACCTAGTTTGTTTGGAATGTCAAGTGAGCTATTTTTGAACAAGCTAAAGTCAATCTAATTAAATAAAAGGTAAATTCTTCTAACAATGTTGTCCTAAAGAATCTTATGTTATAATGAAAGTTGTCTGTGTCTGTACTGTGTAATAGCTTAGCCATTAAACACTTGAAATGTAGCTCCTATGACTGAGTAGATGGATTTCTAATTTAATTTAGTTTAAAATTTAAATAGCCACATGTGCCAAGTTACTACAGTATTTGACAGCAGAGTCCTGAAATATAAGAGTCACCTTTAATGTTACTAAAATAGTTTGTGCCAATGTAATGCATTGCCATTAAAAGAATTTTTGATTTCTCTAATGTTACATGTATTTGTTAGTGTTTTTAAAAGAGTTTCAATAGTTATTATTTTATCTTAAAACAATTCTATGAGGTAGTACATATATTAAATAATGTGCTTAGATGTAAATGTGCTTCCTTCTTTAAGAAAACTTATGAAGTGTAGACATAAAGCATTTTTAAAAATAAATGACAAGGAACAAAAATATGTGTAAATGGAAGTCTGGTACATAAATAAAATGTTATCTGGCCACATGAAGCTTCATTTGTTCGAATAATACTCATATTTGTTGAAGTAATATTTATATTTGTTCAAATAATAATCACATATTTCTGTATCTTCATGACAGAGAGAAATGTAGTTCAAGCATATTCTGAAATGGAGGAGGAGGCTGGGATGAGGAACCTACTGTACTTTAATTAATTGTATCATGATAGTCACCTTTCATATGCTGTGGAAAGCATGACAGTGGTATTAATGTACACCATGCAATAACTGAGACACAAACAAAACGAATCCACCAGGTCTGCAGCCAGTGTTCATGCCGGTATTCAGTATTATGACGGTGTCCAACGCTTTAATAGAGAAAAATGAAATATTTCAAGTTTGTGTATTTTATTATAAACAAAACCATAATCGAAAGAGAAAGAAAAAGAGAGAGAAATGAAACATTTTTCTGTTACTGCGTCCCTGTTGCTTGTTTTGCTGACAGTATGTGGTTGTGAGTCCTCCAATTACAGAGTTCCCTTTTGTCCTGTAGAATCCTAAATGTTTTCCCTTTCCTTCTCCCCTGTCCACTCAGGTGATTCTTTGAAGAGGAATTCTTTGATCTTTTTAAACTTTTTTCTCTAACATAAACTATGCACTTGGAAGACTATCCCTTTAAATCTCACCTCTCTTGAAAATCATTCCTACCCCTTTAAATCATGCACCTAGACCTTTAGTGAAAACCTCCACTTTAAGTTGCACAATTAATCCTCTAAATCACATTTATTATGAAATATCTTTCCTATGGTCCCTTCTCTGAACTCTCAGACTAAGAGTGAATTACCCTTCCAGTGGTCTACCTAATCTTCCTTAGGACCCTTTATTAGCCATTATCTTTTCTCTGACCTGCAGTTTTTCCTGTTCCACCTTTGTAAACCACAAAGCCTCACAGTGGGCAGAGTGGGATGGGAATGTGAAGGATCCTGTGCTGGGATTTTTTTTAATTTTCTGTTTTCATTCACATTTATTTTACAATTTCAGCATTCTTTGTCTTCAGTAATACTGGGGCTATGATTTGTGTGGAGAATTTTCAGAATTGTGAAGTTATTTTGTATCATTTAGAGAGGAGATTTAGGGAAGTTGATTATTACACAGCTGCCATTGTCTTCCGTTTCACACACATTAAGACCTTGTCCAACCAGCCATGGTGGGGAAATGCCCACATCCCCAGCAAACACAGTTCTGGAGGTGCTAGTTTCTCTCACAGGTGACTCCACCGCCAACAGACACCTGATCAGTAGCTTACTTCCAGGCCTGTTCTCTCACAGAATGTGGAGAATACCAGTTTTATTGACGGGCCAACTCCTTCCCCATTGCTACATTATTCAGGGATACCAGCCACAAAGTGCAATGACACAGGGTTGCAATCTTGATTTCCATTATTCAGTAGTCACAGGCTATGCCTAGAAAGTTTTGATTCCAGATTGCCACTAGAGGTACAAATTTCCTCGTTATTTATAATTTCCAGAAGTGTTCTTTTTTTAGCTTTTGAACCCTGCTATATATTCTAACTATATGCATTTTATTACAAATAATATGATTATTACATTTGTGTAATTGAGCACCTAAAAATTCAGAAAAATGAACTTAAAAAACTACAAAGTATAAGCAATGAATTTAATGGAATAACATATAAATAAGACAAACTTAGAAATCAACATTTTCTCCTACTAAAAATAAATGATTAGTAAAGGTAATAATACAAAGATTTCATGCACAACATGAAATCAGTGAAGATGCATGAAATCAGTAGAATAAGTTAAATAAGATATTTTCAATAAATAAAATCATAAAATTTTAGTGAAGGGCATAAAAGAAATGCAGAGAAAATAGAGCAACATACCATATTCTTGCATGGAAAGATAACAGTTATTCCCATTTTGACATATAAATGCAAGTATTTCAAATCAAAATGCTTTGATTGTAACCTATAGTTATCAAATTTATCTGGAAAATAATTTTGCAAAAACAGTGCCTGATTTTTTTTTTATCCTCACTTGAGGACATTTTTGCATTCATCTTTAGATAGAGCAGGAGAGAGAGAGGGAGGAAGAGAGAGAGAGAAACATCAATGTGAGAGAGACACATCGAGTGGTTGCCACCCACATGACCCCAACCGCAGCCGGGGACAAACTGCAACTGACATACGTGCCCTTAGTGGGAACCGAACCTGGGACTCTCTGGTCCGCAGGCCGACGCTCTAACCACTGCTCAGTTAAACTGGCCAGGGCACAGTCCCTGATTTTTAATGAATAATAATGAATAGGGACTTATTCATCCAAATATCAAATTATATGATAAAATTTTTAGTAATTAAATATAATTAGTTATATTTAGTAGTTATATGTAGTTAACTTATTTATTTTACTCATTTAGTTATTAAAACATTGTAGTATTGGCATTAGGTACAACAATATATCAGAAAATGGATTAGATAGATGAGAGGAAAAAACTCATTTACAAGAAAATTTAATTTATAATAAAGATGGTATTTAATCATTAAAAAATAAATTAATTTTTAAAAATGAAATGATCCAAAATGTCATTAGTACAATTAGATATCCCTTTGAGAGAAAAATAGAATCTTGGCCCATGTCTCATATTATATGCAAAAATAAATTGAAATTGAAAGTTAAAGTTAAACACAACCAAAACCAGACAAGGACACTACAAAAATAGAAAATTACAGGCACATATCCCTGATGAACATAAACACAGAATCCTCAACAGGGTATTAGCAGACCTAATGTTTAATGTTTCAACAAAATATTAAAAGGATCATACATCATAATAAAGTGGGATTTATTCCAGAAATGCAAGCATGGTTCAAAACGTCCAAAATCAATCAATGTGATATACCACATTAACAAAATAAAAGATAAAAATCATAGGATCATGTCAATTGATGTTGAAAAGCATTTGACAAAATCCAAAATCCATTCATGATAAAAACTCTCAACAAAGTAGATATAGATGAAACATATTCAACAGAATAAAGGCCATATGTGACAAGTTCATAGCTAACATCATATTCAATGGCAAAAAATGGAACCTTTTCCTCTAAGATCAAGAATAAAACCAGAATGCCCAATCTCTGCACTTTTCTTCAACATATGATTAGGTAAAAAACAGAAAAGAAGGAAGGGAAGGGAAGGGAAGGGAAGGGAAGGGAAGGGAAGGGAAGGGAAGGGAAGGGAAGGGAAGGGAAGGGAAGGGAAGGGAAGGGAAGGGAAGGGAAGGGAAGGGAAGGGAAAGGGAAAGGGAGGGGAGGGGAGGGGAGGGACAAATGGCATCCAAATCAGAAAGGAGTAAGTAAAATTATCTCTGTTTGAAGATGATATAATACTATATATATATAGAAACCCCTAAAGATTCCACCAGAAAACTGTTAATGGCACCAAACCATGACACCATTCTATTAAACCAGCTATATCTGGATAATGAGGGCACCAGTAAAACCAGTGAATTCTGGAGTTATTATACTGTCACACTTCTTTTGTCTTATCACATGTTCATTAGTTAGAGACCATATTGTGTGAGAATTCACAGGGATGAATATGGCATCTCTAAGTCTTTGAATGGTGGTGCTAGCAGAATCACTGTAGGCAGATGTTGTGGATTGAAAGTGTGTGTACCGCCAAATTCATATGTTGAGATACTAACCCCTAATGTATTGGGGGGAGGGGCCTTGGGAGGTGATTGAATCATGAAAATGGAGCACATATAAATGTGATTAATGATCTTATAAGAGAGCCCAGCATGGCCGGTGTGGCTCAGTGGTTGAGCATCGACCCATGCACCAAGAGGACACCAGTTTGATTCCTGGTTGGGGCACATGCCCAGGTTGTGGGCCCAATACCCAGTGGGGGGCATGCAGGAGGTGGCCAATCGATGTTTCTCTCTCCCTCTCCCTTCCTCTCTCTCTGAGATCAATAAAGAAAAAAAAAGAAAAAATAGACTATATTAGAAAAAAAATTAAAATTTAAAAAAATGTATTTAAAAAGAAAGGAGAGAGCCCAGAGAGCTTTCTTGCCCCTTCAGCCATGTAAGAACATAGGGAGAAGTTGGCTGTCCATGAACCAGGAAGCAGGACCTCACCAGACATCACATTTAATAGCACCTTGATCTTGGACTTCCAAGCTTCCAGAACTGTGAGAAATAAATTTCTGTTGTTTATAAACCCAATCTATATTTTTGTTATAGTAGCCTGAAAGGACTAAGATAGAGAAGAAAAATTCTTGCCTAGGATATGTATCTTTTCCTGTGAAAACAAATCTCCTCTTGGTTAAAAGAGAGCCTGTATAATCACCCTTTTAACAGCTTGTCTCCCAATGAATGTGCCATATAAGGGACTCACAGTTGACCTCTACTGTTGAGAAGTTGAATACTCATTAATAGTAATACACATTTGCTGATAAATATTCATGATGAGAAATTGTCCTTAGTGTGAGTAAGTCCATGTGATTGCACTCACACAAAGTCACCATTAATGTCACCATGGTCACTTTTCACATGGGCTTTCTGAGGAAGAACTGAGGTAAATTAAAAAAGAGAGAGAAACTGACTGACATAAACAGGAGGGGTCATTTTGTCCAACTGATTAAGGTATATACTTCTTCCAAACTATATATCCTCTTCATGTGCCAGTTCCCAGAGGTCCACCCACATATTCTACTTGTTATTTAGTTTCCAATCTTGTTCTAAATCTCTGGCTACCCAACTATAAATCAGTATACATTTATACCTCAGGCCATTCATCCTTCTATGCTAAGTGGACAAGCAGTCTAAAGTTCTACTCACTAGGATTTCCCTTATTTCAAGGCCACTGTTGAGTGGAGCTATAATGTAATGGCCATCCTCCTTTCTCATCTCATGCCAGGACTTAATATTCATACACTCACATGTTTCCTTTTCCCTGGGAATGTTCTCTAGTATTGTTAAAATAAGTCATATGACCCAGAAGTCTTAAAAGCACTTTTGTCACCTGAATGATTAAATGCTTCAATTCCTTATTTTTCTAGTCTTTCCCTCCCCTGGACTTAATCCCATTCCACAACCTGTGATTATTTTAGTAACTATGTCCAATGTATCCCCAGCAAGGAGATTATTTGTGCATTTAAATATGCAACCTAGTTCTGAAATCCTATTGTTACTTCTGATAGTATTTTTAGTATCAGTGAGGATACTGGTTGGAAATACATGGTACACACATACTAGATCATTTGAAGAGAGACGTACGAAAGTATTTCTAGTGGGGTGGACAGAGTTTAGGAAAATGAACAAAGCATATAACAAAATTCTGGGGCTAAGAACAGTACCAAGTGGAACTTTACATAGTAAACGGAGAGGGCAGCCTAAAAGCAGCCATAGCCTTCAGAATAGGGACACAGCCAATCTGGATACTATGCCCTCAGGAAAGGAGCTGGGAGAATAAATGCCTGAGCCTAAATATGTTCCTGCCTTCTCATCTGCCATTGTCTCTCACTGGCCAAATACAAATGAAATCCAGAGTTTAGGGGATTATGTTAAGGTTCTCAATACAGGTCAGTCTCCTGGGGTAGAAAAGACGTTGGAGGAGGTTTCAGAAAGATGAAGAGTGAATTTACAGAGTCAAACAAAATATATAAAACACACAGTTTATTCTCTAATGTCTTATATATCCCTCTTGACGACATTTGTCTGGCAGCTATCAAACCTTCACACTAGTCTGGTTAGAACCCAGATGAGCTAGCAGGAGAGCTGGCAGCAGAACTTCCAGGTAGTATATCTAGAAAAAATAACTGTGAAATTACTTGGCTAGTTGGCAATAAATAAGAGGAACTAGTTGGCTTCTGTATTTCATTTTTAATTAGTTCTACCTTTATATAAACCCAGAGTTTCAGAAATGGAGGGTAGACCTCTCTGTTTTCTTATAGTGGCAGAATATCAGAAAATCTCCTTCATTAACTCTATAATATCAATGAGAGAACTAAACAAAGCAAGGTGAAGTCACTTATGGTACTACTTCCCAATACATAATTAAACACGGCTTTAAAAATGTATATTTATATAACAGAAGGAAGCAAATAATAATGATTAGGTATTTAAGAAATATAAAATAGAAAATCAATAGAAAAAATCAACAAATAAATTGATTTGATTTAAATCAACAAAATTTAAAAATCCTTAGCTAAACTAGAAAAAAAAGACAAGACTCAAATAACAGAAATGAAAGAGACATTATAACTGATGCCACAGAAATAAAAAGAATTATAAGAAACTACTATGAACAATTTCATGCCAACAAACTGGATAACCTAGAAGAAACAGGTAAATTTCTAAAACCTATCAAGACTGAATCATGAAGAAATAAATATCTGAACAGACATGTAACTAGGAGATTACATCATTAATCAAAAACCTCCCAACAAAGAAAAATCTCAGGACCAGATGGCTTCACTGGAAAATACTATCAAACATTTAAAGAAGAATTAACACAAATCTTTCTCAAACATTTCCAAAAATTTACAGAGAAAGGAACACTGCCAAACTCATTCTATGAGACCAGCATTATTAACCTGATTAAAAAAAAAAAATCAGACAAAGATACTACAAAAGAAGAAAACTACAGGCTAATATCCCTGATGAATAGTGATGAAAAAATCATAAACAAAATACTAGCAAAGTAAATTCAACTACATATTAAAAAGATTATATATCATGACCAAGTGAGATTTACTCCTGGAATACAAGGATGGCTCAATATATGAAAAGCAACCAGTGTAGTACACCACATTAGTAGAATGCAGGACAAAATGCACATGATCATTTCAATTGATACAGAAAAAGCATTCGACAAAGTTCAATACCCTTTTATTATCAAAGCACTCAACAAACTGGGAAGAGAAGGAAATTACCACAACATAATAAAAGCAATATACAAAGAGCTCACCCCTAACATCACTCTCAATGGTGAAAAAGTGAACTTTCTCTCTGAAATCAGGAACAATTCAAAGATGCCTATTTTAACCACTTCTATTCAACATAGTATTGGAAAATCTGGCCAGAATAATTAGGCATGAAAAGAAATAAAAGGCATCCAAATTGGGGGGGAAAAAAAGGGAAATATATTTGTTTGCAGATGACATAAATCTTATATTTAGAAAATCCGAAGGATTCCACACAAAAACCTATTAGAACTGATAAATGAATTCAGTAGACTTGGGACATAAATATTCAACACAAAAATCAAGTGCATTTCTATGTACTAACAATGACAATGTGTGAAAGCTGAAAAATTTGTACTCTGAACACTAGAAAACATTGCTGGAAAAAAAGAGATATAAACAAATGGAAAAACATTCATGTTAATAGATTTGAAGACATAATATTGTTAAAATGCCCTTATTACCTAAAGTAATCTATAGTTTCAATGCAATCGCTATCAAAATCTTTTTTTAAAAACTTCTCTTAATTGTTGAATGTATTACAGATGTTCCTCATTTTTCCCCCATTGACCCTCTTCTCCCCAACCCCGCCCCCCTCCTGCATTTCCGACATTGTTGTCTGTGTCCATTGGTCCTGCATATATACATATAAGTTCTTTGGTTTATTTCTTCCCACCCCCTAACACTCCTTTCCTTTGTGGTTTGTCAGTCTAACAACCAATTTGTACTTCTTAATCCCTTCACCCTTTTCACCCATTCCTCCAACCCCCCTCCCATCTAGAAACCAAGAAAATGTTCTCTGTATCTATGAGAATGTTTCTGTTCTGCTTGTTCATTTTGTTTGTAGATTCAATTGTCGATAGATATGCATTCATTGCCATTTTGTTTGTTCATATTTTGTTATCTTTTTCTTCAAGAAGACCCTTCAATATTTCATATAATAATGGTTTGGTGGTGGTGAACTCCTTTAGCTTTTCCTTGTCTGGGAAACTCTTTATATGGCCATTGATTCTAAATGACAGCCTTGCAGGATAGAGTAATCTTGGTTATAGGTTCTTGCTTTTCATCACTCTGAATATTTCTTGCCACTCCCTTCTAGCCTGCAAAGTTTATTTTGAGAAATCAGCTGACAGTCTTATGGGAACTCCCTTGTAGGTAACTAACTGCTTTTCTCTTGCTGCTTTTAAGATTCTGTCTTTGTCTTGAACCTTTTGCATTTTGATGATGATGTGTCTTGGTGTGGGCCTCTTGGGGTTCATCTTGTTTGCTACTCTCTGTGCTTCCTGGACTTGTATGTCTGTTTCCTTCACCAAGTTCGGGAAGTTTTCTGCCATTATTGTTTCAAATAGGTTCTTCAATTTCTTGTTCTCTCTCTTTTCCTTCTGGCACCCCCAACATGCGAATGTTGGCATGCTTGAAGTTGTCCCAGAGGATCCTTACACTATCCTCATTTTTTTGGATTCTTTTTTGTTTTTGCTGTTCTGATTGGGTGTTTTTTGCTTCCTTATATTCCAAATCAATGGTTTGCTTCTTGGCTTTACCTACTCTACTATTGAATCTGTGTAAACTATTCTTTATTTCAGTTAGTGCCTCCTTCATTTCTGACTGGTCCTTTTTAATGCTCTTGAGGCCCTCACTAAGTTCACTGAGGTTCTCACTAAGTCCATTGAGCATCCTTATAAGCAGTGTTTTTGAACTCAGCATCTGTTAGGTTGCTTATCTCCATTTCGCTTAGTTCTTTTCCTGGAGTTTTGTTCTGTTCTTTCCTTTGGGACCTGTTTCTTTGTCTCCTCATTTTGGTTGCCTCCCTGTGTTTGTTTCTATGTATTACTTAACGAGAGGAATGGGGCTAGCTGAGACCAGATGCTGCTTGTTTGAAAGAATTTAGGAAAAGCTGAAGCAGGATCCAAGACAGGCCAGTCCTATGGTCAAGCAACTGGCAACAGTTTGGGTGGGCCTGAAATTGGGTGGGGCGGGGCCTCAGGGAATCACCAGGGTGGGGCAAACAGTGTGAGCCAGGTTCCTGGAGTCCCAGATATGGCAGCTGTCTGCAGTCCCAGGGAAGGGCTCACCAAAGGAACAAAGGCCTCTGATGTCTGCCCAGGAGAAAGCTGCCTCTCCAGCCCTCGCTCCACTGCCAAACAACTCAGTTCTTCCCCCATATGACTGTGGTGACTTTCAAGCTCCCTCCCCTAAGCTGGAGCCAGGAGGGTCTGAGTCCGAGTAAGTCTGTGCACGGGCCCTTTAAGAGGAGTTGCCTGGGGCTCCAGCCAACTCAGCCTCAGTTCCCACTGGTTTTACAACCAGAATTTATGGGGACTTCTCTTCCTGGCACTGGAACCCTGAGCTGGGCACCTGGTGTGGGATGGGGACCCCTCAATCCTCAGGGAGGACCTTCCCAGGCGAGGTATCCTCCTAATTTTTATCCGCCACTCACGGGTGTGGGACAAGCCTGTCGCACCTATGCCTTCCTACCAGTCTCAAGGCAGCTTCTTCTCTAATTTCATAGTTATAGGACTTCCATTCAGCTTGATTTCAGGCGGTTTTGAATGATGGTTGTTCTGTAGTTTAGTTGTAACTTTGATGTTGTTGTGGGAGGACATGATACCGCATTTACCTACACTGCCATCTTGACCGGAAGTCTCAATATCTTAATGAAAAATTTTGCAGAAAAAGAAAAAAAAATTCTACAAATTTACATGGAATCTCAAAGGACCCAAAATAGCTAAAACAATCTAGATTAAAAACAAACAAAGTTGCAGGCATCACTCTTCTTGATTGCAAAATATACTACAAAGTTACACTAAGCAAAACAGTATGGTACTGTTATAAAAATATACAGACTATGAAATAGAATAATGAGCCCAGAAATAAACTCTCATAAATATAATCAAATGATGTTTGACAGGGTGACAAGAACCTACAATGGAGAAAGGATAGTCTCTTCAACAAATGGTGCTTGAAAAGCTAGATACCTACATGCAAAATAATGAAATTGAACCCTTATGACATATACAAAAAATAACTCAAAATGGATTTAAGATCTGAACATCAGACTTAAAACAAAATTCATAGAAAACATAGGGGAAAAGCTTCATGACAATTGATTTAGCAATGTCTTGATATGACATCAAAATTACAAGGGAAAATCACAAAATTAAGACAAACGGAACTACATTGTACTTAAAAACTACACAGCATTTCTCTGATGATTAGTGACATTGAACATCTCTTCATATGTCTATTGGCCATCTGTATGTCTTCTCTGGAAAAGTGTTTATTCAGGTCCTTTGCCCATGTTTTAGCTGGATTGTTTGTTTTATTGATGTTGAGTTGTATAAATTCTTTATAACTATTGGATATTAACCCCTTATTAGATGTATTATTGGCAAATATGTTCTCCCATTCAGTGGGTTGTCTTTTCATTTTGTTGATGGTTACCTTTGCTGTGAAAAAGCTTTTTAGTTTGATGTAGTCCCATTTGTTTATTTTTTATTTTGCTTCCCTTGCCTAAGAAAATATATGAGAAAAAATATTGCTACAAGAAATGTCCAAACCCAAAAATACAATGTACAGGTGATGTATTATGGAGTTGTACACTTGAAACCTGTATAATTTTATTAACCAATGTTATCCCAGTAGATTCAATAAAAAATAAAATAAATAAAAACTACACAGCGAAGAAAACAATCAAGAGAGTGAAAAGGCAAACTGTGGAATGGAAGAAAATATTTGCAATTGTGTGTCTGATAAGTGGCTAATATCCAGAATATATTTTAAAAATTTCTTTAATTCAACAACAACAAAAACTGATTTTAAAATGGGCAAAAAACCTGAATACACATTTCTCCAAAGAAACATACAGATGGCCAACAAGTATATGAAAAGATGTGCAATATCATTAATCATTAGGGAAATGAAAATAAAACCACAATAAAATATCAATGTATACCTCTTAGGATTGCTGTTACCAAGAAAAAAAACAAAACAAAAAATAACAAGTATTGGCAAAGATGTTGAGAAATTGGAAACCTTGTGCACTATTGGTTGGAATGTAAAATGGTGCATCTACTATGGATAATAGTATGGAAGTTCCTTAAAAAGAAAAAAGAAAAATCACATTTCTGCCCTGGCCGGTGTGGCTCAGATGGTAGGAGTGTCGTTCAGTATACCAAAAGGTCCAGGTTCAATTCCTGGTCAGGGCATATACCTAGGTTGCAGGTTCGATCCTGATCGGGCACATTCAAGACACAACCAATGGATGTTTCTCTCTCACAGAGATGTTTCTCTCTCTTGCTCTCTTTCCATCCTCTCTCTAAAAAATAAATAAATAAGCATAACCTCAGGTGAGGATTTTTTAAAAATCTCATTTTTGGTATATACCCAAAAGGATTAAAAATAGAAACTCAAAGTGATATTTGCACACCTATGTACATTACACAATTATTCACAATAGCCACAAGTTGGAAGTAAACCAAATGTCCATTGACAGAAGAATGGATAAAGAAAATGTGAGGGATTATATATATATATGCAACGGAATATTATTTAGCTTTTAAAAAGAAGAAAATACTGTCATATGCTACAATATAGATGAACCTTGAGGACATTATGCTAAGTGAAATAAGTCAGTCACAGAAAAGAAAAATAATGCCTAATTCCACTTATATGAGATATCTAAAGTAGTCAAACTCTTAGAAACAGAAAGTAACATGGTGACTGCCAGGGGCTGGGGTGAAAGGTAAAAAGAGAAGTTGTTGTTCAGTGGATGTAGAGATTCATTTTAGCAAGAAAAAAGTTTCTAGATACCTGTTGCACAACAGTGTGAATATAATTAAGACTACCGTACTGTACAGTTAAGAATGGTTAGGATGATAGTTTATGTTACATGTTTTTTACCACAATTTAAAAAAAAACTAGATTCAAAATTACAAGTGAGGTTGTCATTATAAATGGTGTTTTTAAAATCATACTTCAAGCAGTGACAGTAAAAATGTATATTTTAGATGTATTCATATGTACATATATATATGCATATCAGTCACATTTACATACATTTTTTAAAACTATGGTTATTAAAAATTAAATATATATATAAGCTAAATTATCTATCCAATAAATATTTTACACAATGTAGACAAAAAAGGAAAGAAAATGGCTTACCTTTCATTAGAAGGATGGTTCTCAGAGGTCTTAATTAGGGGTGCTCCTATCGCATAACCCAAAGCATATCCAATTGTTACTGAAGCTTCCATAAAACCTATAAAGTACATATTGAACATCAAACTACCATATAAGCCAGCTTTGTCACAAGATAATAAAAGTCACGTCACTAAAATGGATTTCTTTTGAAAGCTTCATAGGATACTTTATTAATCAGGGTTCTCCAGAGAAACAGAACAAATAGGATTTACGTGTGTGTGTGTGTGTGTGTGTGTGTGTGTGTGAGAGAGTGAAATGATTTCTGAACTATATTTTATTCACAGGCAACTATCTCCTGGTTTTCTGATCAATATCTCTTAGTAGGAAAGGTTTTTTTTCCATTTTTTTCTTTATTTTTATTGTTACACTATTACAAATAAGATATTTAGAGAGCGAGGGTTTAAGGAATTGGTTTATGCAATTGCAGGGCTGGCAAGTCGAAATTTGTATGACAGGCTGGCAGGTTGAAAATCCACATAAGAGTCAATGTTACAGTCTTAAGTCTATAAGTCTGAAGTCCATAGGGCAGGACAGCTGGCTAGAAAAACTCAGGCAGAATTTCTCTCTGTTACTGGAGATAGATTTCCTTCTTTGGGAAACCTCAGTCTTTATTCTAAAGGGCTTCAACTGATTGGATGAGGTCCACCCACATTATGGAGGGTAATCTGCTTTACTCAAAGTCTACTGATTGTAAATGTTAGTCACATCTGAAAAATATCACAGAAACATCTAGACTTGACCAAACAGCTGGTTGCCATTACACATAAAATTAACATCATACATATTATCCAATGTATGTATTAGAGAAACTCAGATAATTTAATTATATAATTCACTGTATCTTATTTAATCTATATATTCAATATAATATAAATAAATATATGTATATTTAATATAAATTCAATATACCTTATTTCACTTTAATTTGTGGTACTAAAACAAGATTATACTTTATAATGATACATTATCGTCACCTTTGCATCTTTTATCTTAGCTGCCAGAGTGGCAACAAGTGACAGTAAAGTAGACTTCTCTCTGCAGTGTATAGATGTGTGTGTTAATTGCTATTCAGTAGAACTAAAAGTAAAACAAACATATTTGTTTTTATCCTCAGCTAAGACTAGTAAATCACTGCAAACATTTTTTTCTAAAAGCAAGCATATATATGAATATCATCTATTTTAGTTTACTGGCATGACTTTCCTTACTTCTGGTGGAAAAAACATTGTTTTGAGGTAAAGTGCTATTTTCTTTTAAGTCACCTTGACAATAAGTATAGAAAAATAACTTTTACTTTTTCAAAAATTATAGTTAGATAACACTGTACAAATAGATTATCTACAAGGACTAGAAGCTATTGGAATATAAGGAAGTACAGATTATTCTGAGATACACCAGGGTTACTTATTATAGGATACATTAGCGTAAAACACTGTAAATTAAGGATACTACACTGTAGTTAATTAAATAGCATATCATTTCTCTACTTGAAGAGATGAACAAGATTGTTTGCATTAACTTCAAAATATCAGATCCTCCCAAAACGACTAAGTTAATGTATGCAAAGAACTTAGTATAATGATGACCATTTAGCACCACACTGAATCTAGTACTGAAGAGACATAAAATAATGTTTCTTTCCCCCTATGGACATGATGGCAGCAACTTTCCACACATATCCCCAAAGTTTAAACATACCACTAATCAAGAAATTGAATCTGGTAATTTTGTCTTTTTCTTCTAGAGGAATGAACTACAGCCTATATAATTTGATATGACATATTGTGTGTGTGTGTGTGTGTGTGTGTGTGTGTATAATATATATATATATATTTCCCATATATATATATATGGGAAAAGTATAGTTTTTATTACTTAAGAATGCATTTTTCTTATTGTTCTACATCTTTTCAGGTGGCCTTCAGATGACTTGTCTACAATTCCAAATCTCAAGCAGCTCTTCAGAATTAAGTAGCTCAATGTGATTTTGAAGTTAAGCATACCAATTACCATTTATTATTAATACAATTTTATTATAAGAGCCAATAATTAGCTCTTGTATTTCAGTTTAGATTGCACACCAAAATATAGAAGCTCAATAAAAATTCAGATTGGGTAAATCATATTAGAAAAAAAAAAAACTTGCCTAGATAAATACCAACTGTGTGTATGCCAACATTGCCATCAAGAAAGCTTATTCCAAGGACATAAAGAGGCACTCCTGCTATTCCCTGCACAGTCTGCCCAAGGATGAAGAAAAATACATATGTTGGGTGGGATGGTAAGGATTTCATGCAAGCTTTGATAGTCTTCTGTTCTTCACAAATATCTTTTGAAAAGATAATTTAAATTTTTTGTTATATGAGTCAAAACTTAAACATACAACAAATATACAGTATTTTTATGAAATATTTCACCTTTTCAAGCTATTTCCACCATTTACTTTTTTCTTTTAGTTAAGATTTCATTTACATTGAATGTAGTAGTTCTACAATCAATCATTGTGCTTTCAGAAAAATACAATGATAAAAGAAAGTTTGTGGGAATACTGAACAAGATGCAAAGATTATAAACCAAATAGAAATGCGAATGTATGACTATATATCTATATATACAAACGTATTGGCATAGGTAAATATGCATATCTTAAATTTGTCATCTAGTAACTCTGACTTTTGACCTAGGATAAAAGTATCTCTAATATTAGTTTTAGATTGTCTGAATTATTCAAGATTACCTTCTGATTTCTGTTCTATATCCACTTCATCAGCACTCTTCACAATAAGTTTGTGTCACTCTGATTAAATAATTTCTCATTTTATACCCACTAACTTCTAGAATATAGGTTCATAAGGACCAGACATTTTACCAGTGATTTTCAACTGCTGTGCCATAAGAATTTTTAAAATGTGCAGTACCTGATTACTTAGTTAGGGGTACTGACCTCTTTTCCCTTAGATTGTCAAATTTAAAAAATGACAACAGCCAACACAGCAATAGCTGTCCAGTGTGAATGAATAAAAATTATATCTATTTTTTGTCAGATTGGCAAAACTTATATTTTTTAGAGCACCACAGAATTTTAGTAATTAGTTTACATGTGGCATGAGATGAAAAAGGCTGAAAATCACTGCATCATACAATAAAACTTTTTGTTAGTCATTATATAATAATCTACTAAATTTTAAATTTCTTTAGGGGACAGTTTATTTCAAGCATTTTTTATTCACATGGTGGTAAAACAACAGTAAATAAATGTTTGTTGGAATTACATTTGTTATTAGCTTGGTAGATACAAACAATGCTATTAGATCATTCTGATTGTGTACATTGGATTGGAATTTAACAAATGTTCTGAAAATATTATTGTGAAAAATCGATTATTGTGTAGTTTGCAAAATAGTACACTAATGGAAAATTTCAGCTGGTTCAGTATTCATATGGAATATTTGAATCCATGTTAAATAGGAGGAGGTCTCTAAAATTGTGATCCAAACTACTTGATGATTTAATTTCATGTAGACATATCAGTATCAACGAGATATTTCCAACACTCTGGCCTCTTAGTTCCTTGCACTGCTTTCTTCCCATGTACTTGTACTCCACTTACCTTAGTTACCGAATATAAACTTTCAAAAACAATGAACAACAAAACTTCCTTAATTGCAATTTCAAGTATCCTACAAACATCTTTACCTTTCTAGCTCACTCCTCCTAGTAACCCAATCCCAACAATCCCTAAAACCCACCAGGACCTATACAATCCATTGATCCTGCTCCTTTTCACTCTCCCAATGTCCCCTTTCTATCCTTACTTCTCTTAATCATAAAAATTTTAAATCCCTTGCTCTCTTTTATATCACACAATCCCTCAGTAAAATTGCAACCCTAGTCAATTAAACTCTTCTACTTACTCTACACCTATACTTTAAAGCTGAATGTGGCCACAGGAAAACACACAGTCATGCAAATCTCACTTTGAATTCATGATTATTAAACTCAAGGAGGTCCTTCACCCTCGTGATAATCAAATATGTCTCCCTAGTCTACTACTCCTGCCTTCTCCTAGGAAAATCAACTTGTCTCCCTTTTCCTAGGGATCACAGTCCTGATATTCCTGCTGTCCAATATCCAAAAGTAAATATTTTCCACCAATCAGATAAAACTAATCTTTTAGCACCCTTCTTCATATTAAAAAAAATCCTTTGTTTGGACTATAATTTCAAGAAGGGAACAGACAGTACTACAAACACTGGTGATAGTTCAAAAACTATAACAAGTACAGAGTTTTAATTATATTAAATAACATGAATTACATTGGTGGCATGGTGAAAATCATTTCATTGCAGTGTTTAGGGTGAAAGCCATGTTAAAGTGGGTTGAAAAAGGAATATGTGGTAAAGTAAAAAAGTATGGACATGTCTTTCAAAAAATTTGTCAATGAAAATGAGGAGGTTTTGCAAAGTGATAAAAAGAGTTATATCTATTGTTGTTTTTGTTTTTTTAAGAATGGGAAGAACTTGAGCACATTTAGGTGTCAATGAGTAGGACCAAGAAAGAGGAAAACTTTGCAGAAGGAAGAAGAAGATCGCCATTGGAATTCAGTTCCTACCTAGGCCAGAGAGAACAGGATGTTTGGCAGGAGCGTAGCTCTTCCATTTTCACAGGAAAAAGTAAAGAATGTGAACATGAAAATATAGGTGGAACTATAGTTGCTATGGTAAGAAATTAAGGCAATTTTCTCTTATGGTATGTATTTTCTATCTAACACAGACAGAAGATGAGTTGAGTGAGGTACTACAGACTGAATATTTTTATACACCCACCCCCAAATTCATATGTTGAAATCTCAATCCCCTAATGTGATGGTATTTGGAGATGGGGCTTTGGGAAATAATTAAGTCATGAAAGTAGAGTCCTCATAAATGGGATTGGTGCTTTTATAAGAAGAAACACTAGAGAGCTTGCTCTCCCTCTCTTTTTCTCTCTTTGCTATAGCAATATGAGCACATAAGCAAGAAGAGGGTCCTTACCAGGCACTAAATTGTCTGGCACCCAGATCTTGAACTCCCAGCCTGCAGAGCTGTGAGAAATACATTTCTGTTATTTAAGCCACCCAGTCTATACTATTTTTGTTATAGCAGCCCAAACTAACTAAAACAAGAGGAAAGTCTAAAATCCTTGTTATGAATTCTGGAAGAGAGTAGACTAAAAAAGAAAAAGAAAAGAAATGTCAGGGGAGTGGATCCATTTAAGAACATAATGAGGTTGCGAGTAACAAATTCACTGTGGGACTAAGCTGTCCTCTTGTGTGATTTTTCTCTAAAACACTTATCACCAGCCCAGGAAAGACATATGGTTGGATCAAAAATTTTCCAGCTAGGAACAAGAAAGGAAAATGGACCAGAAATCTTATAATTATGATTAGAGTATGTTTGAAATACTCTAGTATTTCATATGAAGGAACATAAAATAAACTAGAAATGAAAGAAAGTGACAACAAAGAGAATCTGATAAAGGAAGAAAGTAGATGTCAATAGACTGAAGGTTCCTACAGAAGAACTGCTGTTTTTAATTATGTGAGTGAGTTGGAAGAATTAGTGGGTATAATCAGAGAGTGCAATAATAGATATTTAGGAAGTTCTCAGTAAAGTGACAGTTCACTGCAACCATGGGTATGTTGGGAGGTCAATTAAATGTAAAGATCTAGAAACTAAAGATCAGAGTGTGATGCACAGGTTTTTTTACAAACTAGTGGAGAAAATTCAGTCTTAACTGCTAAAGGATTTGGTGGAATATGATATCTACTGTTGATTGAGGCATAGGGCCAGAAGATCAACTTGTCATGAATATGGAAAACTGTGATGGGATGGGGGAAGCAGAGAAAGGGAGTGGAAGGTAGTGGTAAATGGACTGTTCCAAAGAGAACATTGAAATTCTATACACACACAAACACACACACACACACACACAGGTGTGAACATAGAGTAGAAAATTGGTTATGTAAAAAATAAACATTTAAACAAAGTAAGTAATATATCTGCATAGATAGGTGTATGAAATGAGCACTTGACTCACTTGACTGCAAAGACTATTTCTGCTTCTCTAATACCAAGCAGAGGGTCACCAAGTAAATACACTAAATAGGTGTTGCATGTTCCTAATCAGAAGTAGAAAATAAAATATGTAGACTCAAGATGACATAAAGAAGACACAAAGGAAAAAAGACTGTACTATTTCTACTCAAGAAGCATTTCTCTAATGTCTCAAGCAATACTTCCTAACTTTTCATCCTTTCTGACCAGGATAAGGTAAAGGGAAGAAGAGAAATGATGTTTTTCATTCTCAAGTGTTTTTCCCTTCTTTCCATAAGTCATCTTCTAGTTCAATAAGTTGTCCATTCTACAAAAAAAAATATTATAAATACATTCTACAAATTAATAAATATATTTATTTGAAATATTCATATTCTGCAAATATTAGATACATTATAAATGTATGTACATAGTATATCATTGATATATTGATATGACATATATCAGTATATCATTTAATATATAAACTTTATAGTATATAAGTATGTTAATTATATTAATATACTATGTAAATTATTATATTTAATATGAATTAGTTTTATTTATATGGTAAATACACATTATAAACATACATTTTAAACTTCATAAGCTTATACACACACAAAAAAAAAATACACACACTCACATACACCCTCATGCCTTTTTCCATATGTCTTGCTAAAACCCAGTTTAAAGTTGCCAAAATGGATAAATGCATTCCAACACTTTTATAAGCTTATTCAAAAGAATGTTATGAATATGGTCAGAAATAGTGCTATAAAACTTCAAATAGCCTTTATCTACAGGGAATAGCAAAAAGATTGTGGCATAATTTTTTTTAAATGAAGAAAGTGAAGAAACCACCAATTGCTTTAGATTCAAAGTCTATGTCAAAGGGCAGTTCCCATTTTGAAGTGGTAAGAGTAGCTGGAAAATGTCTGACTTGTCTTTTTGTGTGGGTGTAAGTTTTTTATACTTATATTTGTGCTTGTGTGTATATGTCTTGAAGTCAGAATAAATGGAATAGTTAAACCATATTGTGGAAGACATAAGGAACTACTAAAATTCTCAAGAGACACATATAAAAATTGATAAAAGAAAAACAATTTCACAATGATTATCAAAAAATATCCTTTCTTCTTCCTAGGCCCATCTCTTACATGAAAGGGTATGTGATCATGACAAGATGAGAGAATGGTTATATGTTACTAGGGAGCTACAATTAATTGGCTTAATGAACTTGATCATATAAATAGATATAGATGGATGTATGTATGGACAGACAAATACCACAGTCTATTTTAAGTTCCTACAGGCAGTGATTTAAATGAATAATTATCTGATAAATGACCGTATCATTTTCATCTTACCTTCAGTTTCTAAGATCAGATGAGAAGATTCACCATAAAAATATGGAAAAGCAAATAAAAGTGATCCAAATCCTACTAAAAAGGAGGAAACTATAATCCATCTTAGTATGTTTCCTCTCCCTCCAAGGTATGATATAAACACTACTACCAGGCAAGAAGAAATATCATAACTTGATGACACCATCATACTCTGAATGTTTTCCAGATGATGGTTCCTCCGGAATGTTTCAATGCTCAGATCTACAAGACCAAACACAATACCTAAAATGTAAAAAGAAAAAATAAAGTAATAATATGCATTTTAAGAAACAAAATAAATCACTATTATAAACATTGCAAAGCAAAACTTAATTTACAGTGATTTAAGTTAATTTCACCTTATTCTGAATGTTTAAGATTTATAAGTACATAATGATTCCTTTTCTAAAATACTAATAGGCTTTAACCTCTATGAAATATTTGCCAATGGAATTATTGTAGCTTTTTAAAATGCTATTTTCTTGCCCGGCCGGTGTGGTTCAGTGGATTGATCATCATCCCATGGACTGAGAGGTCCTGGTTTGATTCCTAGTCAGGGCACATGCCCGGACTGTGGGCTCAATCCCCAGTAAGGGGCTTGCAGAAGGCAGCCGATCAGTGTTTCTCCCTCACATCAATGTTTTTCTCTCTCTCTCTCCCTTCCACTTTCTCTCTAAAAAATCAATAAAAACATTAAAAAAAATACTATATTCAAGAGTAATTTACTGAAGAATACAATCTTTTTAGTGATCTGAGTAGTAATATTTATTTTGATGTATCATTTAAATTATAGAGTGAATAAGTAACAATCTAATATCTACCATCTGGAACAGAAAATTAAACATTATCAAAATAGTTGAAGTCCAACAGTACTCCCCAAACACATTCTACTCTCTCCTTCCATAACCTATATCTTATACTTGGTTCACCATTTCCTAGACTCCTTAACAATTTTTTTGACAATGCATACATTCTTGAACAATACAGAGTATTGCTTGTCATGTTCTTGAACATCAAATAAATAGTATCATATATGTCCCTTTCCATCATTTAACATCCAACTGGGAAAAAATAATCATACTAAATGTGTGAAACGAAAAGGAATTGGCATAGAAGTTATTACAAAGTAATTTGTTGGATTGGAAAGGGAAAGCAATTACTAATAAAAACTGAAGATATCTATGCTACCAAAGTTCCTGGAGCATGGGCAGCTGCAGGGGGTTGCACTCACTACCTCTTTTGCAGGAAGCCAGGACCCACACTCCTACTAATGCTGAGAGCTAGCTCACAATCACCTACTGCTCCTGCTGCTGTTCCAGTTGCCAGAGTCAGAGCCCATGAGCACTATGGTGCTGAATCATCCAGCGTTGCTGTTGCTGGAGCTGCATTAATTACTGACCATAAATCCTGGAGCCTTCACAACTCCAGGATTGATGCCTGCTGCCAAAAAATATCACCAGAAACAGGAAGCAGGAAAAAAAAAAAAAGGCTTCCCTTTGCTCCTTTTTCAAATCTACTGCCACAGCTTCTCACTGGTAACACCTAAGTGAGGCCAGCGGGAAGGAAATCTGGGAAATGTAGTTTACAGGCTGCCAATCTCCTTGTAAACAGGAATAGTTCAGAAGGGGAACAATACAGTTTATGGCCGACAGACAACTTGCAAAATTCACCCTTTAGACTGCTCAGGATACATTTTCACAGTTCTCCCCTTATTTAAATGGCCAAACCAAATTAATAGCAATATGATCATGTTTCTTCCCAAATGTTTCAATTACTCTTACAAAGACTTTCTTATTTGTTCCCCAAAAAAGGGAGACACACTCCAATCAGTCACCATATCCATCTCAAGGGAAGTGTTAATCCTTCTAGTTCAATCATAAACATCATTGGGTGTTCTTTAACATAAAAACTAAATTGCAAAGGTATAAATGGTATAGAAAGTTATAAAAGATATAAATAAATAATTAAGCAGCCCGCTGGTGTGGCTCAGTGGTTGAGCATCAACCCATGCACCAAGAGGTCACCCATCGATTCCCAGTCAGGGCACATGTCCAGGTTGCAGGCCAATCCCCAGTGGGAGGCGTGCAGGAGGCAGCCAATCAACGTTCTCTCTCATTGATGTTGCTATCTCTCTCCCTCTCCCTTCCTCTCTAAAATCAAAAGAGAATTTTTTTTTCCTTTATTGATTTTAGAGAGAGAGGAAGGGAGAGGGAGAGAGAGATAGAAACATTGATGAGAGAGAAGATTGACTGGCCACCTACCTCCTGCATGCCCCCCACTGGGGATCGGGCCCACAACCTGGGCATATGTTCTTACCAGGAATCGAACCAGCAACCTCTTGGTGCATGGGTTGATGCTCAACCACCGAGCCACACCGGCTGGACAAGAAAAATATTTAAAAAAATAATAATAATAATAATTAAGCAAACATATCATAGACCTAACTAAAGTTGTGAGGGAATTGTATAGCAAAAGACACCATAAATCTGACTTAGAACCACAACAATTTAACAGACCGAGAGCAACAGGAAACAAGATAACTTTGCTCCATCCAGGAAAATAATTTTTTCCAACTCTAATTTCAGATGTGGCTCAGAAGGATAATTGCCAAGGCAATAAATATCTTATCAGTAACAGTGTCCATCTCTGGGGTTGGGGTATTAAATCCCCTTCTAATTCAGGAATATTCATTCTGTAACCTAGAGGTCAAGTTGAAAAGTCATTGCTCACTATACTCATTTATAAAATAGTGAGAGAAAGAAAATGCAAAAAAATAAAAAATTGGAATACACACACATAAATGTATATGTTTGTGTGTGTACACGTGAAACAAACAAGAAAAAAATACATAGTTGCTACAGTTTTTATTTCTCTAAATGGTTATGAGATACAGGTAATATTAAAAAACTTCTTTCCTATGCACTTCTTCTTCTACCTCTTGATCTCACATAACATGTATAGGTTATTTCAAAGTACACACTTCACCCTATAGGACAGCACCCCATACTTTTTGATTGCTGTCTCCTAGCTGGAGCCCCATGTGAGTCTTCAGTAGGACATTATAATTATCTAGAAGGCCAAGAGTTTCTGGTTATTGAGATATGTAGTAAGATCAATGAATTCCATTAGCATGAACTCTCTATACTTCTTTTGCTATAAAATGAATTCCTTCATTAAAAGCAATAAGATAATAAATAAGATGATCATGATGGTGTATAAGACATTCATTAACTTCAAGTAGAGTTGTTTTGGCAGAACCATGGAGATAAAAGAACCCATATCCAAAACAAATACTTATTTCAGTGAGAAGAAATTATTGCCCACTCCATAATAGAAGCAGATGATGTAAACAACTTGCCTCCAGGTAGTGGGTTAATTTTACTAGGGAATGGAGCCATTTCCTGAATTGTGTTCACTTTTCCTGGTTCGTAAGACAGGCACTCAGTAGTGCAATAGCCAGATCAGCTCTGGTGAAGATAAATGCATGCATTCAGCTCTTGTACAACCTCCATCCTTGATGCAACTGTCATTATAAACATGAGCCCACTGAACAAGATATGCAATGGCTGGGAAAAGAGGCTGGCTAATATTCACAGGATGGTTATCCATCTACCTCATTATTGAGAGCTTCCTTTGCGATGAATTTCTTTGATGAACATTTGCATTGGCTAACTCTGACCATTCAGATACACATACCACTTACCCAGCCCTCCTAGTCACCAAATGGTCAACCCATTAGGCAATGGTAGCATGGTTTCTAGGAAATACAGACAATCAAATTGTACTGCTCAATGTTCTGTCCACTGGAAGGATTTTCCTTTTCCTCTACTTTTCAGGGACTCCCCCGAGTAGGACTATAATGTTACCATAGCATACTTACACCTTCAAAAACCACAGGCTTCAAAGATTGTGTTTCTTTTTTAATTGTAAATGGTACAAATGAAAAAACTTTCCTTCATTTTGCAAGAAGTAGCCCTGCACACTATAAGCCAAGTGGTCCCTAGAGACATCCTTGAAGTGGCAGGCAAATTTTTGGTGTATAAGACATTTTCTCCCAGTGCAGACTTTATGTTTGTTAGTCACTCTGAGAAGCCTGAGATCTGCTTCTAGTTATGAATCAGGTAAAAATAAGGGGTGGTGGGATGGGTCATGAGGGCAATAAGCATTCCCTTAAGTCAGGTGAGGTAAATTCAGTGTCCTCAAGCGGGGAATTGTATTTTCTTCAGTCATAGGAGGAAAGGTTGCTCCTACTGGGAAAGGAGATTTGGGATTTCAGGGTGGATGGTTCTCAGAGTCACTGAATTCCACCCAGTTCTCAGGGTCCACGCCTCCCCAATCAACACCCCAACTCTCACATAAGTGATCTAGTGAATCTGTGAATTCAACTTGTGTTGTAACTCTACAACCATGAATCAGGGTTGGTACTATTCAAAATATGCAGTATGTGACTAAAAGTGATAAGATTCTCTCATAACCATCAGAGAAGCTCACACATTTTCTAATTATGCTCTAATCTTATATTATTTCTGTAAATGTCCCAGTACAGTCAGAAGCAGTCAGTCAGTCAACTCCAGAATCTAGTTTAAAGCTCCACCATAGAAGTCAATTGCAGAAGCTATTGTTCTTCCAAAGAATTGCCTTCAATGAGAACTTTATCTCAGGCAACATTTTAAATAACTTTTTCTCACTACATGCCATGAATTCCAGTGTACCATTTTCTACAAGCACAAATATTCTTGTTTTTGTTGCTTTCAAGCCCAGTTAGGTCAGATAACCAAATCCAGATTCCCATCTTTGAGGGATGGTTTGAGTTTTTCTTCTTGGTTCAATGCTTGCTATAGAGTATTATATCAAAAATTATATGATTTTTATAATTTATAGACAAATTAGATTTATTACATTGGTGAAGCTAAAAGTTTAGTAAAAAACTTTTCAAGCATCATTATATTTATATCTCATAACGTTTTCAAAAGGAATATTATTTTTGATACATACTTTAACCAATTTTTACTTTAACCAATTACTTATCTCTAATAAAATGTTATTAATATTTTTCTGAAGAATATATATTTTAATATGATTCTATTTCTAACTGTTCTCATGAAATTAGCTGCAATTCATCAAAATTATTTTTATAGGTTTGTACCAAAGGGTTGACTCAGCAAGCCTTGATTGCACAAAAAAGACCTGTCTTCAAGACTGACCTTTGGCTGTCTCCTCAGAAATGACTGAGTCCTTGAATATTCTGCCTGATAAGAGTGCTTGTATATGCCTGAAGCCATGGGCCACACAGTACCAGTTGGATCAGATACTAACAAGGTGATATAAGGTGAACATCTGTTGTTGTATGCCTCAGGCCTTTGACCATGCTGCACAGGTTTGATTAGCTTATGCTACAATACATTTATGGTGAATGCCTTTTTTGTTTTGTGTGGGGCAGGGAGGGGAATAGAGTCTGAGTACCTGAAGTCAGTCAGTCATACAGATGCTACATGCCTACATGACTGACCCTCCCCCTAAAACTCTTGGACACCAAGGCTCATGTGAGCTTCCTTGGTTGGCAATTCTTTGCATGCATTATCATACATTATTACTGGAAGAATTAAGCATGTCCATATGTCCCCACTGGGAAAACACACATGGAAGCTTGGGCTTGGTTTCACCTAGACTTTATCCCATGTGTCTTTTCCCTTTGCTGATTTTAATCTGTATCCATTCACTCTAAGAAGTCATAACCATAAGTATAACATCTTTTTCTGAGTCCTCAGTCCTAATGAATCATCCTGTCTGAGTGAGGTATTCAGGACCTCCAACATAATAGCCAATAAATGTGAGGTTTTTTAAGGCCTCCAAATGACTCTTCACTGTAGTTTATGATATTTTAATTGAGAAAACAATTTCTACAAATCTGTATCTAAGAAAATACTACTAAATAATGTTTCAGTTCTGTTTTTGTACAGAAATATTTCAGCCAAAATCATTCAGAGAATCTTTTTTTTGGCAAATACTTTATAAAACTCTTCAAAGAAGTTGTCTTCATTTATTATTATTTTAAATGTTCTGCCAAAGTTAAACATGCAAAGCCATGGGCCTCCTTAATTTTATTCCAATATATGAAAATAAATCAATGTAATTCACTGTATTAAGATTTTTAAAAAAGGACAAAAACCACATGAACACCAGAATGCAGAAAATTTTTTTTTACAAAATCTGACACACTTCCATAATAAAAATACTCAGTGAACTAGAAATAGAAGGCAACTTCCTCAAACTGATAAAGTATACACAGAGTGTGGCAAAAGTAGATTTATAGTTGTAAGTACATGAAATACAGAATTTATACTTGTATTATTATTTATTAATTATTGTATTATTTTCCATACAAACAACTATAAACCTATTTTTGCCCAACCCTGTATTTGAAAATTCAAAAACATAATTCTAAAGTTAATAATAGACTTACCATATGACCCAGCCATTCCACTCCTAGGTATAAATCCCAGAGAAACAAAAATATATGTTCACACAAAAACTTACACACAGTTCCAGCTCTACATGCAAGAAGCATGGAAGTCACCACTCTGTCCTAACAACTAACAAACTGAACAGACTAAAAAATTAACAACTCTTCTTGAAAGAAACAGGGCAAACTTGATGAGATTGTGAATTCAACTGTCATTTTAACTCATCAACCCATACATTTAAATTTTGTGTTTTATTCCTAGAAATATCAGCTCTATGGTTAAAAGAGAGAGAGAGAGAGAGAGAGAGAGAGAGAGAGAGAGCTTACTTTATGGCTTTGATGGGGGTTTTTAAATTCTCAGACCATGACTTGAGCTAAGAGTTGAGACCTGAGTTTGCCATTTCTCTTCATAAGTGCTTAAGGGCATTAAAAAGATTCCATCCAACACCACAGTCCTTATAGTCATCATTACTACCAAAGTACAGCAGCCACGTGGGCTTTCAAGGTATATGCTTCAATTGATACTTCATCCCAATCAAACATGGTGACAGCTTGATGAATTATAATGCCACTGCATGCCAAGAATTACTATCTATTTCCCATTGGCAAAGAGCTCAGCACTTCACTCAAGATTAAAGGCATAATAAAACCAATCCTAACAGGATTAAAGTAACAAGGAATTAACTAGTAAGAAGAAAAGAGAATGCTAAGGAATATAGAAATAGCCACTTCCCCTAAAGTGGCTACAAGGAATAGTCACTTTCCCTAAAGCTGAGATAGAACACTCAAGGGCTAAAATCCAGAACTTGTTGAAGAGGGCACAACAAAATTTTGGTAAATTGAATCTAGCAACATATACAAAAGGTAACAATTGATTAATAAGGGTTCCCCCAGGAATGCAAGGTTGGTTAAATATCCAAAAATAAAAGAATGCAATATATAATATCAATGAAATAAATAAGAAAAATCATATAACAGTCTCAGGAAATACAGGAAAAAAAGAAAACAACTGGTAAAATTCAACACCAATTCATGATAAAAATTCTTAACCAACTAAGAATAAAAGGGCATCTACAAAAACCCTATAGTTAACATATTTAATTGTGAAAGGCTAAATTATTTCTACCTAAAACCAGAAAAAAAATAAGTGAACTTCTCTTCTTGAATTTCTATTCAACATTATATTGGAGGTCCTAACTAGTGTGACTAAAGGAAAAAAAGAAAGAAAGAAAGAAAGAAAGAAAGAAAGAAAGAAAGAAAGAAAGAAAGAAAGAAAGAGGGAGGGAGGGAGGGAGGGAGGGAGGGAGGGAGGGAGGGAGGGAGGGAGGGAAGGAAGGAAGGAAGGAAGGAAGGAAGGAAGGAAGGAAGGAAGGAAGGAAGGAAGGAAGGAAGAGCGAGCATACAGATTGGAAAGAAAGAAGTAAAACTGCCCTGATTCATAGATGACCTGATCATGTATGTAAAAATCCCAAGGAATCTGCCAAAGACCCCTACAACTAATAAGTTAATTCACCAAATTTGCAGGATACAAGACTTAAATAAATAAAGAGTTATATACCATGATCAGGCATCAAACATTTAATAGTATTAAGATGTCAATTTTCGCCAAATCTATAGAATCAAAGAAATCCTAATTAAAATCCCAGTACACTCTTATAGAAATCAAAAAATTAGTTCTAAAATTAATGTGGAAAGGGCAAAGTATCTAGAATAGCCAAAACAACTTTTGTAAAGAACAAAATCAGAAGAACACCTGATTTCAATACATATAATAAAACCACGGTTACCAATGCAATATAATATTTGCATAAGTATAGACATATTAGGTCAATAGAACAGAATATAAAAGCTACCGACTCAGAAAATGATCAGAATTTCAACAAAAGTACCAAAATAATGCGATGGGATTAAAGACAGTCTTTTCAATAATGCTGGAATAAATATTCTATATGGAAAAAAAATGAACTTTGATCCTTTGCATACACACACAAAAAATCTTTCAAAATGGATCAGAGACCTAAACATAAAAGATAAACTATAAAACTTCTAGAAGACAACAAAGCAGAAAATCTTCATGACACTGACTTTGGCAATAATTTTTTTGATAGAAACAAAAAGTAATAAACCATTTAAAATTAACAAATTGGACTTCAACAAAACTGAACCCCCCTTTTTCATCAAAATGATCAGGTAAGAAAATGAAAAAACAAACCAAAAATTGGAGGGAGAATTGGGAGGGAGAGAGGCAGACAGGCAGGCAGGCACACATGGTGTGAGTCTGGTCATAAAGAAACATCCAACATACCCAAGTTGAAGTTCAACATAAGGAATGAAAAAGCCCACACACTTTAAGATTTGCATGGCCATAAGACTTGGAATGGAGTGGAGGGAGGAGGGATGAGGAAGTTTTGCAGATTAAAGAAGTCTAAAATATGACAACTAAATGCAAACATGTGTTCCTGGATAGAATTTTGGGCTGACAAAAAAAGGAGACCCTATTGGAACAGTTGTCAACATCTGAGTGGGGTCATCAATTCATGGTTTGATGGTAGTGTGCACTGACAGTCCTGACCAGGAGGGTGCATGGTGGTTACATAGGACAGTGTCCTCACTTTGGGAAGGTGCACACTGGAGTATATAACAGTCATGGAGCACCATGTCTGAAAAAAATCAGTATGTATAGGGAAAGAAAAGGTGAAGGAACAACACATGTGGTAAATGTAAACAACTGGGTGAAGGGGACTCAGGAATCCTTTGCATGGCCTTTGCACCCTTTCCTTATGTTAGAAATTATTTCAAAATTGTTTAAAATGTAACAATAAATATATCAATTGATAAATACATAGGTGAAGAGATATACCATTATTATGAATGCAAGACTCAATATTATACCTAAGCCAAGCTAATGACCTATATGAAGTTAGTTATTAAGTAGTAAAGCTAAACATTCACTGTCAACCTCTTGTTCAAAAACCTTCAATGGCTCCTCATTACCTACATAATAAGGAAGTTATATTAAGTTAGAAAATGCCTACAAAGCACCTCACTCATCACCCAGTACATTAGTGGGAAGTAAACACCTTCTAGTATCCTGGTATTTAAAGACCTTCATAATGTGGCCACAATTTGTGTTTTCCTTCTTTTTTATTATATATGTATTCAATACATATTTATTGAGTGTCTTTTCTGTCTCCATCAATATATTAGTTCATGGAGTGGGGGGCCAATAAATATAATTATCCTTTTTGGTGCCTAGGTAAAAACCATCATCCAGCCAAACCTGTCACTCACCATTCTGAAACAAGGCTTTCCTGTATCTGAGTATTTGTTTATTAAAACATTCCATTAATTCATTCATTTTCTTATTCAATAAATATTCCTTAACTACATCCCCAGCTATCGGAACTGGACCTATTTATCAAGGGATAATTCAAGTGCCTCTTCCTCAGAGAAACTTCTGGGATGATCTCAAGAAAAATAAACTGATGACTATTTATTTGTTCCTCTCATCTGATTCTAATTACATTTCGCCTTTTTATTGCACTTATTTTGACATAGCATTTTAGAGCAAAAAAGAGATCATGTTTGGCAAACTCCAATGCCAGCAATGTATACAGGCTAATAAAGAATCTAGGTGTGCCCAGCTGCTGTGGCTCAGTGGTGAGCATCAACCCATGCATCAGGAGGTCACTGGTTCGATTCCCCGTCAGGGCACATGCTGGGGTTGTGGGCCCAATGCCCAGTAGAGAGGCATGCAGGAAGCAGCCAAAGTTCTCTCTCATTGATGTTTCTCTCTCTCTCTCTCCCTTTCCCTTCCTCTCTAAACTCAATAAAGAAAAAGAAAAAAAATAAAGAATCTAGGTGTAATGGAAGTAATGAGGGCCTTGGCCAAGTAGGGAATGCATACCCCTCTGAAGGCATTCAAATGCACATTCTTCAAACTGTGTGGGCAAAGATAAACACCTCCAAGTTGAGCTTCTCTTATACAGATTGTTTGATGCCCAACTCCAGCTTCTCATTCACACTTGAGGAAACACGATCCAAGGCAGGAAATGGCTTGGCCAGTGTGTCTCAAAATTGTGGGCAGGAGCAGAAACAACATGGTAGTCACAGATACTGTTTTCAGTTTTATTTAATCCCCCAAGTAATTCAACCCTGAGCTTCTCAGGGTTGGTGACCAAACAACAGTAAGGGCTCAGCACTACTCTCTCCAGGTGGGTATCTGGAGGCCAGGCCCCTATCACCCACACTGGGAGGGGTAACTATGTCAGGAGCCGGAACCCATGGTGGCAGCCCCTTTAATCCGTTTTTATCAGTCATACCTTGACAACGTTAGAGAGGACAGCTCCCTCAAGCTGGACCATCATCCCTCTCTTGCCTCCCCCACCTAGACAACCACTGGGTGGCGCCCTGCTGCCCTCACCCCCACCCCAGCCCCTTAGGCTCACCCTGAGACACCACCAGGATGCAGAAGACAAGCATGAAGCAGCGCATGTCATTAAAACGCTGACAGCTGGGAATAACAACACAGCCCAAACCAAAGGGCTCCTCCAGATTTTCATCCTGTTCACCAGGCGTCTTGGTACTGGGTGGAATGGCCCCAGCTTTCTTTCTTTTCTTTTTTTGGAAATTGCGGGTCTTGGTCAGGCTAGCTGAAACACTTCTAACATCCCGGGGGTTTTTCTTGGCCTTCCTGGCCTCTCTATCCTGTGTGCTCTTGGCAGGCTGAGCCTGCGGGGCCCAAGGCTGCGGGGCCGGGGACTGCGGGGCCGGGGACTGCACCTCCACTGTGGCGTCCTGCATGGCTGGGCACGCCGGGGCGGGCTCACGCTGGGCGGCACCCAGGGGTGGCCGGTCGCCCTGGGGGCAGTGCGGCTTGCTCCACCTGCTCCAACTGACCAGCCCGCGGGCGTGGACGGCAGGCAACTGGCGCCTGCAGCCCGAGTGTCCAGAGGGACCGTTCCTTTGTTCCTTGGAGGTTCGGAGGCAAAGGGCCCTGTCGGGAGGCTGACAGTTGCCTCTGAGAGAACTTCCGGGGCGATTTCCTCTTTGCTTCCACGTGGGGAAGGGGGAGGGAAAGGGCTCCTACTACTGGACTCTGATCACTGCTAACACACAGGAAGCACGCCGCTACGCTAACGGACGTCTTCCCGTTAGGAAGCAAGGAAAGAGAAATGTGCAATGATGGGCCCCTGTCCCCCCAGACCCCCCAGACTTACTTGATTGTAGTGTTTTTACAACTGAATAATCTCACTAGAAACAATCTAAAAACTGTTGAAAAGGGAGGAGAAATCAGAAGACATGGAAAAGACACTTCTACCACATTTAGAGAAACCAACGAAGGTCTTAAACAGTGTTCCAGTGAATGCTCCTAAGTAAAGTGTTTTACACATAAAAATTATTGTCCTAGAAACTCTATTTCTAGCCAAGAACAGAAAGGATTATTATTTTTCTCCCTAAATAAAGAGATGGGACCTAGAATGTAATTTACTTTCTCAGGTGCAAAAATCTTCACTGAAAATAAAAAATGTAGGAGAATATTTAGAGCATATGAAATGTGTGTGTTGTTTATATGAAAATGTAACTTCCTATTGGTCTTTTTTTCTTAGGCAAAGTATAAGTTATTCAGGCCATGTTGTGGGAAGGGTGAATTTCCAGGACAATTGAAACTTCTTCCCTCCCACGGATTAGCCCTTGTGTTAAACACACACACGTACACACACACACACACACACACACACACACACACAATCCAGCTCTTCAACAAGTTTTTGTGCTGCTAGAAAGTACTGGAGCTGGTAGACCGGGGCGGGGGGAAATCACAGAGAAGAGCTTGGGAGAAGGATCCCACAGACTTCAACACTGACCTGAGGACTGAGCCTGCCTCAACAGAGCTCCTATGCCCATCAGTGAGTGGAAATGTCATTTCACCTACACTAAGAGACCTAATTTGTCAAATATATAGTCACTACATAAGAAGGAAAATGCCTTAGTTATCCCATGTTCTTTTCCTACTTAACTAGGAGGCCCCCCACCCCCATTGCTTCAATGGCATTAATCCGCATAAAGGAAACAAAATTTCTAGGAGGCAGGAAAGTGGGAGGACTCTTATTCTTATGCTTTGGTGCCAGACTGGGCACAGCCTGAGACCAGAGGGGAAAAGACAGCTCTGTTCAAAATAAATGGTACTAGGGTTTTTGCTTCTACTCAGAATATAGAGCCAAGTAGAATGTTACCCCCACTCTAACAACAATAATCAAAAAAGAAAAGGCCCGGCTGTCTTGGCTCAGTGGTTGAGCATTGACCCATGCACCAAGAGGTCACTGGTTCGATTCCGGTCAGGGCACATACCCAGGCTGTGGGCCCAATCCCCAGTCAGGGGCATGCAGGAGGCGGCCAATCAATGTTCTCTCTGATCGATGTTTCTCTCTCTCGCCCTCTCCCTTCCTCTCTCTCTAAAAATCAATAAAGGAAAAAAAATTTTTTTAAAGAAAAGAAAACTGAGGAATATAAAATACTATCATCTTTTCTGCCTATTGGAGAGCTATATTTCCAAAGCAACAAGGTAAATTGATTCCAAAGGCTAATAAATCCCTCAGAAAACAGACAGGACATGCAAACTGTTTCACCTTTGGCATAGCGTAGGAGGAGGTAGCAACCATAAAAGAAGATAGGAAGAAAACTCCTGAAATTGCAATGAATCCTTAAAGGCCCTGTGAGAGCTAAAATGCGGTTTAGAAACACTAGGAACCTCAGAAACAAGGGGAATCCTTGCCTTTGACAGGGCAAGAGCAGCCTCCTTAATAAAGAATGTATTTGGTGCCCTGGCCGATGTGCCTCAGTTGGGTGAGTGTCATGCCATGTACTGAAAGGTTGCCAGTTTGATTCCAGGTCAGGGCACATACCCAGGTTATGGGTTCAATCCCCCATTGGGGTGCACACAGGAGGCAACCAATACTTCTCTCTCACATCAATATTTCTCTCTCTCTCCTTCTCCCTTCCTCTCTCTCTAAAAGTCAATAAAAACATATATATATATATATATATATATATATATATATATATATATATATATAATGTTTTGGTTTTTTTTTTTAAGAATGTATTTGGTGGTGATAGGCTGCCACTGAAGGAGAAGCAGGAAGGTTTGCTCTCTCACCCTCCTATCCCCAATGCTGTGTTCCTGACCCTTTTGGTATGCAAAACAAAAGCAGTTCTGCTTCTGGTATTGGGGCAGGAAATTCTCCTGCCCCCCCATCGTTGGCAAAGATTAGCTGTTATAGGGAGAGGGACAGAGCAAAAGCCATTTGCCATTGAGGGAGGAGCAGAAAACCACACTGTCTTGTGGTCCATTCAAAAGTTAGTTACCACCAGAGGTAAGGGTAGAAATAAAAAAATATCTGCCTAAGAGGGGAAGCAGGAATGTCTTTCCTTCCCAAGAACTACCGCCTAAACTCAAAATCCAACCCTTGAAGCTCAGAAACTCGGGGCCTAAGGATGAGGCTGGACCACAAGAACCTGTCCCCTACTTCCATTATGAGCTTTGCATGAGTAAAAAGCAACACACTCCACCATGTAAGTGGATCAAAACAGCAGAAAGAAACCCCAACTGTGGTACAGACACACTGCACCTGCTGCAAGCTGAGGGTAGAATAGTGACCATGACAGAAAAAAATAAATAAAGGAAAAACCATCAAGCACTCAAGTTTTCACGCAAAACACAAGGTAGCTGCAGGACCCACTAGAAAAATATAAGCCTTTGGTGCACTGAAAATAAACATAACAAAAACAAAGCCAAATCCAACTCTATTTCTGTTGACATTGACAAACCTACACTAATAGCCAGATAAAAGATTCATCACTTCTAGGTGTAAATACTTCAGTCTCCAATATTCTTTTATATAAAATGTGTGAAATTTAGTAATGAATGATATAAGATACATAATTTAGGTACTAGAGAGAGAACATGAGGTAGAATTATTTGAAGATATAATGGTCACAAATTTCATAAGACCAATGAAATATGTAGAACTACATATGCAAAACTCTCAGAAAAATCCAAGCACTATAAATACAAATAAATATAAAATACAAAACATACCTAAATATAACATAGTCATGCTACTAAAAATCAAAACTAAATGGAATAGTTAGAAGGAAGTCAGAGAAAACACAAATATAACATGTAGAGAAACAAGTTTTATATATATATCTGGTATCTGATAAGATAGATGTTTAAAATGTGAAACAAAAATCTCCAGCCAAGAATTCTGTATCTAGCACAGTATCTTTCAAAAATGGCTCAAGCTCTGGCCAGTGTGGCTTAATGGTTAGGGTGTTGGCCTGCACACTGAAGGATGGCAGGTGCGATTCCTGGTCAAGGGCACATACTTGAGTTGCAGGTTTGATCCCCAGGCCCAGTCAGGGTGCATGTGGGAGGCAACCAATTGATGTGTCTCTCTCACACTGATGTTTCTCTCTCTCTCTCTCTCTCTCTCTCTCTCTCTCTCTCTCTCTCTTTATCCCTCCCTTCCACTGTATCTAAAAAAAATCAATGTAAAAAATATCCTCAGTGAAGATTAACAACAACAACAAAAATGGGTCAAGAACTATGAAAAATCTTCAACAAAATACTAGCAAAACAAATCCAACAACATATAAAAAGAATTACATTTTATGACTAAGTGAGATTTATTCCAGGAATGCAAGGTTGGTTTAACATCTGAAGATCAATTAATGTAATACATCATATTAATAAAAGACAAAGTTCACACGATCATTTTAATTGATGCAGAAAAAGCATTTGAAATATTTATTACCTTTGTATGATGAAAATGAAATTCAAGAAATTAAGACTAAATGGGAATGTCCTGAAACTAATAAATGGAAAACTGAAAAGTGAAAAACTTCCACATCACGTTTAAAATGGTGAAAGACTGCCCTGGCCGGTTTGGCTCAGCAGTTAGAGCGTCGGCCTGCAGACCAGAGAGTCCTGGGTTCGGTTCCTGCTAGGGGCACATACCTCGGTTGCAGTTTGTCCCCGCCCAGGTTGGGGTTGTGTGGGTGGCAACCAGTCGATGTGTCTCTCTCACATCGATGTTTCTCTCTCTCTCTTCCTCCCTGTCTCCCTCCTGCTCTATCAAAAATAAATAAATAAATAAAATAAAATGGTGAAAGACTGATTGCTTCCCTCCCTTAGTTCAAGAACAAAACAAAGATGTCTAATTCTGTCACTTTTATTCAATATTGTAATGACCGTTTGCTATAGACTAAATGTCTGTGTCCTCCCCACAAATTCATATATTGAGCTCCTAAACCCCAATAGGATGGTATTTGAAGGTTGGACATTTGGCAGGTGATTAGGTCATGAGGGCAGAGCCCTCATGAAAGGCATTAGTGACCTTATAAAAGAGATCCCAGAGAATTACCTCTAGGGAGGTAAAAGAGTCATCTTAGAAGTTCTCATCACAAGAAAAAAAATTTAACTTATTGTAATCATTTTGCTATATATACATATATCAAATCATTATGTTGTACACATAAAACTAATACAATGTTATATGTCAACTATATCTCTATAAAACTGCATGAGGTGGGGTAAAAGAAATAATACAAAGTCTGTACAAACTCTTCTAGAAAATAGAAGAGCAAAAAACAGTACAGTAACTGCAGAAAAAGAGAGAGAGAGAGAGAGAGAAACAAGATATTACTTCTCTGGTCAGGTGGCTCAGTAGGTTGGAGCATGGTCCCGAACACCAAAAGGTTGCGGATTCAGTCCCCAGTCTGGGTGTATATGGGAAGCAACTAACAGATGTTTCTCTCTCTCTCTCTCTCTCTCTCTCTCTCTCTCTCTCTCTCTCTCTCTCTCTCTCTCTCAAATAAAAAGCAATAAAAACATGTTCTCAGTTGGGGATTAAAATATATATATAGCTGTTCCTACATGTGTCCATAATACTGTGTAAGAAAATAAATCCAAGAGTTCTCAGAGTTATATTACTAATATTTCCAGACTATAAGGATAATTGAATGTAGAATGAAACTGTTTACATGTAAATATTTCACTTTAATAACTCAATAAAATTCTGTTCTTGCAGAAAACTATGGAATGAAGATGGCATATAATTTTCCCTAGTCCAATGTATTAAAATTTTTTAACCACACCGACAATAAAAACTATATTTTATACTGTGACTCAGTGCATACATATACACCCATAATGTATATGTTTGTATATTTATGTATATGTGTGTGTATGATTGAAATATACACACAGACACACACACACACACACACACACACACCATAATAATAACTGGCTAATGTTAGTTTAGAGATGGTTAGCAGTTGAGAACTTGTACAAAGGAAATCATAAATGAAAAACACAGCCCTAGAATATTTTTTTTTCTCCTAAGGATTTCTTAATCAAATGATTCAACAAACTAATTGATGTTCTGCAGACTTGAAACTACTACAACACAGTATACGCTCTAGACACAATTTCCCTTTAGGTTTTAGGTTATGACAACTAAATTAGTATTTTTAGACAGCAATTTTTAAATTCATAGTGTTCTCTTTGCATATTTTATTAAATTTTTTTTAACTTCCTTATCTTTCAAATTTTTTGTCAATGTTGTTCATGACAGGTAGATAGACTTTTATTAAACATCTAGTGGGAATTTTTGAATAACTGTAAGGTGCTGAAAGGGAAGTTAATGTGTTGCAGAAACACTTCAAATACCTGTTGATACATTATTCGTGCAAAAGATAGCTGTGGTGACAAAACTAGGTCCTAAAGTATTATGGAAATAATGCAGGTTCTATGATGGCAAGAAAGGCTTCTAACCCAGTGCAGGTGGCAGGATAGGTATCTAATAAATCACTATTTGTGCTATGAAGCTATCGGATACATTTTAATATTCAATCTTTTGAGCAGTTAAAAGTTCATTCTCCTATTCTTCAAATATCCTTCAGGACTGTGCTCTTTTCTTTTCTTTACCTCTTCCTCTGAAAGTAATAACTGGCCAATGTTAGTTTAAAGATGGTTCGTAGTTGAGAACCTGTAAAAAGCAAATAGTAAATGGGAGCTTATTGACAAACGTTCCTGGTGAAATACTGACTACCAATTTAATTTCTTGCTTTCTTGATCCATTGCATGTATTTGGAGAGATATTTACTAATAAATGTTAGTCATACAATCAATATTGTGTTGGCTCATAATTTGTTGGAACCTCAAAAGTCTCAGCAAATTTCCAACAATTCCAGTCTCCTTCAGCTCACCAGCTAAACCAGAAATACATAACCTTGACTCCATATTTAAAAAACTTTTGATGCTTATAAAAATCTCAATACCAGCTCACATGTCAGGCCAATTAATTCAGAATCGCTCGTTTGTGAGATTCAAGAATTACGATTTTTAAAATTCCCCAGTGATTCCAATATACAGCCAAGTTGCCCTCCCTCTCTCCTTCCCTTTCTTCTTCCCTCTGCCTTTTCTGGATCATTTTTTCATTTGAAAATAATAATCTTTGGAGAACGCTCTAGCCATTCAGCTCCAGAAGCTCAAGATGAGTTCAGTGACTATGCAAATTACTTTGAGATGTCAAATTTATCTTTATTATATCAAAATTCCCATGTAGATTTTTTTGGTTAAGCAACATTCTCCTTTCCCTAACAGGTGGTGTAGCATAGATCACAGGCTAGTCCCTAAAGGGAATTCTTCAGTTAAACTAAAATTTAAACACAAAAATCTTATTCTTGGTTCAGTGAGTTTCGAGGTTATCTACTTAGACCTTTCTCATCTTTCTTCATTTTGAGAATAAATACCATTTTATTTTCCATCCTTCATAATTTTTTCCAAGTTGTAAAGGTACAGTTTTGAATTAAGATATTTTTTGTACTTCTACTTTTTTTCAGGTAATATCTGATCATTTCCTGAGATTTCACATTTGATTCCAAAAAATTGTTCTATATGATTTCAAGTGTGTCAAAATGATGTTGAGCATACTCAAAAAGAGTCAGGAGGCTTAGGCTAGAAATAAATGTCAAAAATTTGTTCAAGGGTCTTGGGGTTTACAAACTACAAACACACCTAAGCAGTACTAAGAGTGTTCCAAAGGAAAAAGAAAAGTCTGAGAATTTATAGTAAAAAGTACATTCTTGAGAAGAATCAGTTCTGTATTCACAGCCCCAGGATTGGTGGTCCAAGACAGCAGTCACCAGATGTCTGGTGGTCTAGACAAGGGAACGCTTTCTTCTTGAGGTTATTCAGATGACTAAAGAAAGATCTGATCTACGTCCAGGCATTAACACACAACACACTGAAGTGCATCCAAGTACTGACACAGGACTGAGCAGTTTCAAGGCGTAAGTTCCCAGAGCCAGTTAAAACAAGGATTATCATTTCTCTCTGCCTCAACTCACTTGAAGTTAATAATTTAGCAGCTTGACCACTGTGACTCCATTTTATTTGTTCACTTTATTTCTCAATGGTAAATTATAAAAGTAAATACCACCAATTAGGGATATTCATATAGAACATTAATAGTGGTTACCATGCAAGTAAAACTGGTTTCTCTTGAGAGGGAAGGATTTTTCGCTAGTGATTTGGAAGCTCTTTCCCTGTGATTAAGAGCATGTTTTTATTGTAGAGTCTTGGCTTACAAACATAGGCTTTTAAAAACAGGAAACCTGTCCGTGAGTTTGTACAGAGAATTGTACATTTGGGCAAAAGCCTATTTCATGTTTCTGTGTAATTTTTTTCTAACATTTATTACATAACAAATTAAGTGGAACCTTTATAAATTTTAAAACAAGCTAAAAGAAATATTTAAGAATCAAACCAGTCTGTTCTTCATCCCCTTCAAATCTCAAACTAGATTACATAATAGTAAGTAAATGTCAAAATCTTTAAATAAAGATAATAAGTGCTTCAACTAAATATGCCACATTGTATTCAAACAATATATTTAATCTAGTAGAATGTAGTTACTACAAATGCAAAATGTACCACATTTGGAATCAGAGACCTAGCTCAAGATTCACCTCCCATATTTATCAACCAAATGTCTTTGACAAGTCATGTAAACTCTCTCAACTCAAGAAACCTTATTTATAAAATGGAGATTCTCCCTACCCTATTTCATATGGTTGTCATGCAGGTTACGAAATGAATGAAAATGAATTAAAACTACAAAATATATAATTTCTTATTTAAAATAAAGTAAATTTTAAAATAATTTAAATTTAAAAATAAAAACTGTGTTAATAAAATAACCATAGCTCTTTTCTCCAATGTTTACTGCTTGCATTTACTTCTAGTTTAAAATAGATCATTATTTACCACACTAATCTCCTAGAAGGTAAACTGCTTTGTTAGTTACAATATGTCTCCATTTCTAGAATCTAGGATAACTTGTTAGAGGAAGTGAAAAAGAAAAGTGCAATTTGTTGTGTGCTTACTCTCTATCACTCCCCATCCTAGATATTTAACATTTTACTTAGTGTTTCAGATACACTGGCCCAGGTAAGTCAAGCCCCTTGATTAGAATAATATACTGATAAGGAGGGAGGTGGGAATTCTATGCTTGGTTCAATTCAGGGCTTCTTGACCAAGGACAGTTTTGTCTCCCGGGGGTCATTTAGCAATGTCTGGAGACACTTTTATTTGTCACAACTCTGGATAAGGGGTAGGATGCTGCTACACATCCTACGATGCACAGGACCAGCACCCACAATAAAGAATTATCCAGCCCTAAGTGTCAATAGTGCCAGGGTTGAAAAGCTCTGGTCAGATTTGAAAGCTCATCCTCATTTGACTATGTAATACTGAAAATGAAAGTCGTTTCTAAGTTCAACTATTCCCAATATTCAGCTGTCACATATGTACCAACTTCAATCTAAGGTGTATTCTCCCTGTGGTCTGAGTGTAACTGGGAAGCTCCCTTTAAGATCCCACTAAGTTATCTTTTCATTCAAGCAATAAAGGAGATTCCTGTGCTAATCCAGCCAAGGGAAGGGACTCAGGGTCAGAGAACAGGGATGATTTGAAAAAGAGGGTAGGTGTATTACTCAGATTAGGCCCTGGCCTCTTCTCCCTCACCCACACCAACTATCACTGTGTCCCAGCGAGAGGAATGCAGTGTAATGCTAAAGGAGCTTTTTCATGAAACTCTCTTTAAGATCCTGGGAAACTCTATAATTGAATAATATCAAAGAGAGGAAAGAATACTATTCCCATTTGGAGTTACTTCTTCAAACATGATGTGGATATAAGAATAAGAGCAGTATTATACCGCAACTTAAGTTGGATTTCAGATAGGACTTCATATTTTGAAGCAGATCATATGTCACTTAATAGTGTTAGAGGATTTGTAGCTTCGAAATACTTTTATGGCACTTTGGCAGCCAACAATAACTCTAGAGCTAGAGAAGAACAAAGGCCCATCTTCTTGTATTACTTGACTCTATGTATGGCACCAACATGCACTCAGTCTTGGTCAGAAATCATAATTGTCATTCTTAATTTCTTCATCTTCTTAACTCCTTGGGCATTCTCGGATCCAGTAATGGGAGAGAATTTCCATTACTGCAGTCTATTTACCTGTTTTATTCACTAAGACACTATGTAATGTTTTATTTGAATAAGAGATCCCATAGTTCAATAACTATTTGGAAACCTGTGACTTTTATCATTAAATCTGCAAGGCTCTTCATGCTCTGACTGCTGTCTTTGACTGGCTTTTCTATGACCACCTTGGTCTTCACATTCCAGCTATATTCAGTTCATTATGACTCTTCTAAACCCTCATGCTACCATTTCACTTTGACAATACTAATCTTCATCAAAGCACGCATCTCATTGTATTTGTGTATATACATATATATGTTTATGTACCAAACTGCACCAAACTGAGGGCATGGTACTTAGCACTTTTGAAGAATTCAATTAGTACTGATTATTATCTAACTTAATCATTCAATCAATTAAAATGTGAACATTACATGATCTCTGATAAACCAAAGCGTACAACCCATGGAAAGTACTAGCAATAATTTGGGAAATTTTTTTTTTATCCTCACCCGCGGACATTTTTGCATTTATCTTCAGATACAGCAGGAGGGAGAGAGGGAGGAAGAGAGAGAGAGAAGCATCCATGTGAGAGAGACACATCGACTGGCCGCAACCCACAAGACCACAACCGGGGCCAGGGACAAACTGCAACTGAGGCACGTGCCCTTACTAGCAGTGGTTCTCAACCTTCCTAATGCTGCGATCCTTTAATACAGTTCCTCATGTGGTGACCCCCAACCATAAAATTATTTTCGTTGCTACTTCATAACTGTAATTTTGCTACAGTTATGTCTTAGGCGACTCCTGTGAAAGGGTCGTTTGACCCCCAGTGGAGTCGCGACCCACAGGTTGAGAACCACCGCCAGTGGGAACCATACCCGGGACTCTCTGGTCCATGGGCCGACGCTCTAACCTCTGAGCCAAACCTGCCAGGGCAGTGCAGTCATATTTTAAATATCTAACAATGTTTAAAATATACATGGACGGAAAACATCCCCTTAAAGAAGAAAGTCTGGAAATCACTACTGGAAGCAGCAGGTAACAGTTATACTGTCACTGGAAGAGGGAGCGTGAGCTTGAAGGTTAGGGCAACCACTCCCATAGTATTGTTTATTAACATAACTGCATCCCCAGGGGGAAAATGCATATCCTCCTAGGGGAAGTTCTGCCCATGTAAATATGGCTTTTTATGGTTGTTGTTCTGATCACAAATTTTTTTTTAAATTCAAAGGAGAGTCAGAAAAAAGTAATAAGTGATCGCTCACTAACTTCTTTTAGTTTGAGCCAGAAATGAGATCTTTTGATGTCTTAAGTCTCTAAGAAACAAAAGTTATGGAGCAGAGCTGTCCAGTAGAAATAAATGTCAGCATGGACGTAATTTAAAATTGTATAGTACCCACCACAAAAAATAAAAGAAAATCAGTAAAATTAACTTGATAATATATTTTCTTTAACCTGATATGTTTAAAATCCTGTCATTTCAACATGTAATCAATATTTTTAAAATCATTAATTTTCAATGAGCTATTTTACATCTTTTATTCTTACTTAGTCTTCGGTATTTAGAGTGTATTTTATACTTACAACGCATCTCGACTTGGACTGTGTACATTTCGAGAGCTCAGTAGCCATATGTGGCCAGTGGCTACCAGAAAGGAGAAGGCAATGAACTACAGAGGTCCCTTTCAGTTCTAAAAAGTTAAATATATAACTCAGTTGGAGGCTACATTTTGTTAAATCACCGAATTAATAACACTTCTTTTAGCTATCAATTACTTAACCGATGCCCCACTGCTCTATTATCTTATATATTTTACTATAAAATTATTTTTTTCCATTTTTATAATCAATTTGTTTTTTAAATCAAAGCTCAATGGCTTAGTTTTCTCTTTTTAAATATTAGCATTTATTCAAATGGAGAAATGTCTAACTGCAGGTTTTTATTACATAATGCAGGGTTTTGCCATCTAGCTACAGGAATTGTAGTCTAAATATTTAAGAAGAGATAGTAGACCTTAGTTAACCTCACACTCAACAATCCATGTTAGCTATCTTTATATATGAACAAACAATGTATGTATTGACTTCCATTGTATGAATTAACTATAATTTATTTAACCGCTTCCATATTGATGGTATTAGCTTGTTTTCCATTTTTGCCCTAATCATGCTGAAATGAACATCTTGATATGTAGAGTATTTTCCTGAAAGACAGATCAAATGTATCAGGGAGTGCTTTAGCTGGTAGTTATATTTCAATGCCTATATTGAAATTTTATGTCAATAGTCACTTGTTAACTTCTAGAAAACATGCAAAATGATTTTAATATCTATACTTTTACAGATTCAAAGAGCTTTAAAAATATTGAGACACCAGCTTGAATTAAACAATAAATGTGTAAGAGGTCCTGTTAAATACCCTCCACATAATATCAATTTCAGCTAAACAATTTCAGCTAAACGTGTACATAGGAAGAACTACTCACTAAAGTAACTTATGGAGAGTAATTCATGTAACTCTCTTTAACAAATGAGTCAATAAAGCAGATAAACAAAGGAATAAATTAATGTAGTTTCATGTGATGGTAACCTCAGCAATGAAGGGATATAGAACTGTGTGCCTTTAGTAAATGGCCCTTCTTTGCTTACCTGCCCTGGTAAATTATTCTTGCTTCCTCGCTAATTGAGAGTAGTTACTTTTGCTACAGTTTCTAATATGCTGCCTCTTCTAATTATGTAGTCAAGAATTATATATATTCCACACAAAAAATAAGATCTGCAGGTTCTAGGCTAAAATGACTACAACCTACTTCTGGAAATATTTAAAAGTGGGTGGTATAAGTATTACTTTTTTCAATGATTACTGACCTTTTATTTAACTTTATTTTTTGACTTATTGCGATTAGAAGTCTAACCACTGGATAAATTAAGTGCTAAATAATTTTAAAACCCAGAGAAAAACAAAATGGGGGGAGCATGAAGGGACCATCATGTATAGCGAATAAAACATAGACTTTGGATCCAGCTTTTCTGCTTAGTTATTATGTGATCTGGGGTAAGCCTTTTATACATTCTGACCCTTAGGTCCTCATGTGTAATATGAGGATAAGAATAAAGTATTTGAAAGATATTGTGAGGACTAGAAGTAATATTGTAAAAGTGTCTAGCACAGTTCTCAGCATAAGGTAGATACTCAAAAAAGATAATTATTTATCAACTTAGAATTATAAACTTTTATACCTACTATGTGTAGCCTTCTACAAGTTAGACCCTCAACCTATGGGTGGGTAGAAGTAGAATAAATTGAGGAAAAATATATATTAGCAGATGTTCTCACCAAAGGCTATAGAGAGAGGGCAACACTTGAGATTATCCTTAATGAACTGGTAGAATTTAAATAAACAATAATGTTTGCAAGAAGTATAACAGCCTAAATTGATGTTTGCTGTAAGATACAATAGAGATAAGGTTTAAGACACTTAGAAAGTTAAAAGCTGTCACAATGAGTTTTAAGGCTTCTTGAAGTAGCTTTACAGACAACAAACTACTCTGAAAGGGAAGGAGCTGGAATAAAAGATAAACAATATGTAGATACCCAGGCATGACTCCCTAATTGACATCTTTGCAGAAATGGGAGCACCCAGAGGTATCTAGGAGAGCTGAGGTCCTTCAATAAATAACGTGTGATGTTGAAATAAACATAAAGTTATATTTACTAATTAGGTAGGGAAGCTTAGGAAGTCCATGTGCAAGATGATTGAAGGTATTGGAGTTGGAGATACTGAAAGATCATTTAGGTGTTTAATAAATTAAACAATATATAGCTGAATGAAGAAGATCTTCAGAAATGTATTCCTGTTAGAGATAAAGCACTTTACAAATAAATTCAGGTTTAAAGCCATTCAAAATGATTGTTAGATTACATGTTAAACATTTAAAACAAGTAAAAAAAATAAAAATAAAAAAATAGAACAAGTAAAAAAAATTTTAAATACACATGTATTATCAAAAAGAAATTATTGTCACTATTGTTCAAATGCTAAAGAAGACTTTATTTAAAACTATTGTGATAAGGGTGAGAAATTGTACTCAATTCCAAATACAACAAATATAAATGGGGATTTATAGCCAAAAGGCAAGTTGAGGGTAATAATGGATGGAAAATTACTAAGAGGAGACATCAAGAGTAGGGGAATTCTTGCTAACAGGATTCTTGCTAAAGATAGGCCAAGGACTTACACATCAAAGGTGGGGATGAGGAACTTGATCAGATACTAAGGGTGATCAACTATCAAGGGTGGGGGATGATGATGACTTAGCAGGGTTCTTTGCTAAGACTGGCTTAGACTAGTTGAAAAGAGGGCTCAGATGAGCTTATCTAAAGTTTGGTCAAGGAGAGAATCTTTGTCAGTATGTATATCTCATGCACTGTTGATAACATTTGACTTATATTACCTGAAATAAATCTATTTCAATATTATAAGCAATTATGAAAATCATGCCTTGATAAGTTTGAAAAGAGCATATCTCATTGATGTAGTAAAGCTCATCAGCAGATACCACCAGGAAGAGCTCTACAGGTCTAACTGCAAGAGAGAATGAATACCAAAGAAGAGATTTAAGGGAGGGTACTGAAAAGGGTTGCAGTTAATCACAGGCTGGTCTTGGCAAACATTGATAAGAATTTGTAATTTAGGCCGGTCTCTGTCAGTCAGTGATTGTATTTTCAGAACTCATAAGCTGTGGACAGTTACTATTGGATAAGTTTGTCTGTGGTATTATCTTAGAACATATAAGTCCAAAGGAATTGGTGTTAAAAGAGTTTGACTTTAGGAGATCAATATAGTTTGTAATCACAATCTGGTGACAAGATTTATCTGATTTGCCACTGCATTTTGCAAGTCCTTGTTCTGTTAACATTCCTAGCTTCCCCTGACAATTTAACTGCCAGCAGGGACTTCCTTTCCACTCTCCCTTATCAGAGGTACTGTGTTAAAAGATTTGATTTGCTGCCATCTAGTGGGCATATACTTTCATTTTTTTTACATTAAATTTAAAAGAAAAGGAGTTAGACATAATGTAGACTTCACAAGATATATTCAGGAAAATATTTTCAACCACAAAATGCTTTAATGTTTCTAATCATGCTTCCAGTACTCTGTGAGAGTTGAATTTGAGTTACTGATTATATTCAGTGTGCAACATTACATTTTTCTTATATTGTGCTAACTTTTGTAACAATGCATAATATATTTGTAAAGCTTTAGAGAAAAAATTGTTAAAAATGTAAACTCTTTTAATCAGGATTTTAAATTTGTTTTAATAAAGAATACCTGATTTGCAAATTTTTAAGGCAGGGATTGATTTTACAAAAATTGATAACCAATGGGGCTAACCTGGCCCACAATTAAGTTTTAGCAGATTGATTGACATTTTATGTAGGAAGTAATTTGACTGGCGGGACCTTCTATTATCTTTCTTATACAGAGAGGCCTTCTCCTGTATTCCCCAGAAAGGAACACTGGGGATTACTTCTGGTCACTCCCTCCACCTCATTATTTGAATGTCCCCCAAGAAGAAAGATTGATTTATCAAATTGTGAAAGTGGGGAAAGGACACTGAGCATATAGGACCGTGGCCTTCAGTAATCTGTTCACTCAACCTATGACAACACACAGTTGAATTCAGTGGAAGGAGTAAGGGGCATATATCCCCTTCAGGTTCCTGTTGCGCTCTTCCATCTAGCTTTGGCGGTACAACTGATATTTGCTCCTCACCTCACTTCTGTGCCTCCTTTTTAAACGTATGCAGAACTAAAAGGCAAAGGGGGTGTAATTAGTATTACCACAAAACCCAGAATTTTCTATGTGTGTGTGTGAAACAGAACAGCAGTTGAATTAGAGGAAGTGGAATCAACAGTAAAAGGTCTCTGTTTCTGAGGGGGTTTAGAAGTGAGTCATAAATAGAGAAAAAAATACCTTTGGGAGGCCAAGCAAAAGAGAGATTTTGGAAAAAGTATTAAAGGAAAATGCAGGCGTTGAGAGAGTGACCATTTATTTAGCTTGATCAAGTAAATAAACTCTCTTCAAATACAGGTAATTTCAAGAAATTCAGAACCGCCTTTTATATTCTTAGAAAGTTTTTGACCTGATTCAAGGTCCTGGGACAAATAATAAAAACACTTTTCTTTACAACTCCAAGTAGCAAGATAAAGAATCTAAAGGCCAACTGTGCTGACAAGTTTATAACCCCATAATTGATGATTGGTGAATTATTGTGCTGACTTGTTTATAGTTCCAAAATTGATGATTGGGAAAGTCACTGTATGCCCTCTAGCTGAACCTGTTCTGTCAAAATAATCTCAGTAAATTGTAATACTCCCTGAACCAAGAAATTGTTGGGAGCCGGCTATGTGTCTGACAGAGTCCACGGAGCCTGGAGGTCTTGAGTCAGAAACTCGACCTCCCCCCACAATCTCAAGGAATTAGGCTTGCATTGTGTTTGTGCAGCTTGGAGCTAAGTGTGACCCAACTACCTTGAAATACCTGAGATAACAGACTGGGTGTTCCTGGGTGTTCCTGGGTGGGTTTTGGTGGTCCTGTCATCCACAAGGCAAACTAACTCTATACAGCATTGTTGTAGCCCTGGGCATTATATCAAGAAGATCCTATTTTCTATAAGGTATAAAAGGCATGTAATAAAGCATATCGAGGCTGGTCTCCCAGAACTCGGTATCAGTCACCGGCCGGCTTTGCTCTCTATTTGGCTTTAATTTGGCTCTGGTGGTCTCTTGGTTCTCTCGCGCCATAACACAATGAAATTGAAAATTGGAAGAAACAGAAAATGAACCTTGACTGACGTAGTATGTGTCCCACCACATAATGCACTGGTGTTGGCCCATTTCCTGGCTCTCTCCTTCTTCCCCCTCTGCTGTTCTGTCCTCTGCAGGGACTGGCCCTGCGAGATGCAGTCTCCAGGCTTTGTAATCATCTGTTCCCAGATAGGCATTGCCAGTGGGAAGGTGAGAAGGAAGAAACTAGGCTCTTTCTTTTCTTCTCTATCTGCCATGGCAGTTTCCCTGCCAACAGCTGCAGCATCTCTAGAATTCCAGTAACTGCCTTTTAACACCAGCCCATGAGCTTCAGACACCCTCTCCTTCTTCCCTCCAGCTTAGGGGTGGAGCAGCTTCCTCTGTGGCTCATCTCTGGAGTGCCTCTTTGTCCTCTGTGTGGTTTCTGAGCTTTTCCATCACCCATTTAACCAATTCCTGGCATTCACTTCTTAAAACAAACAAACAAGCAAGCAAAATCTTGTAGTCTCTGGTCTCTGTTTTCCTGTCAGGACCTCAACAGTATATGCAATCCACATGTGTACATGTATGTATATGTATAGGCTGGTTCTGATTCTGATCCCATCTCCAACTCCTTCCTAGAAAAGCATCTTTGGTGGGACTGAGGAAAGCAACAAAGACTCCTCTGGGGTCATAATATGGTATAATTAAGCTATAAGACCCTCTTGATAAGAGAAAGGTTTGACTCATAGATGTTTTGGTTTGAGTGCTTGGAAGAACCTGCACCTCCCCCGACCTCACCACATTGATAGAATCATTGACTAAAAGGAGGGACTCTTCAGCAGGGAAGAGAAGGGTGCTGGCCTGGGGGAACTGGCAGTGAAGATGAAGGAGGGACATAAAGATTTCCTCAGTCTAGGGACACCCAATCTATTTATCATATTCATTGTCTCCCCAACCCTGGAAGGGAGAGGGGATGTAGGAAACCCAGACTTTTACCAGGTTCACTCCCTGCATGAATTTCTAGGGTGTTTCTGAGGACTCTTAAGACATCCTACACATCTCTAATGGCAAAGCATGATTTTCAAAAATAAAAACTAAATGGTCTGAGCCGGCGGGAGATCACATCCACAACGCAAGGCCAATGTAGAGCCAAATGGCTTTACTGCATATGCCTGGGTGCAGGCGGGCTGATCTGAGAAGGGTTCAGCCCTGAATTGGGGTTGGGGTGTCAGTTATATATCCTCCTTTTAGCTTCCGGTAGTTCTGCTGATGTACTTTATCTGTCCCATTGTCCACCTTAAAGTAGGGCTGGTCTGGTATCTGGTCAGGCATCTGCTGGGTTATCCATTGATTTTGTCAGGCATCTGCTGGGTTATCCATTGCCTTGCGGACAATCCAGATAAACCTTATCTGCACTCAACAAAAGGCTGAGCCAAGGTCATGCAAGCAACACAATTTCCAGTTTCTGCCTTTTGCAAACTTTTACCTTTACCTTTTAAAACATTACTAACCCTTTCAAAAACTAAAAACATTGCTCCCTCAAAAAAAGTCAGCAATGTCAAATATTTATTCACCCCATTAATAAGGGAACCAGCAAGAGGATGAGGTTAGTTTAATAAGAATGCTAATTTAAACACAAAACTAATTAATATCCTTCAGGGCAATAATACTGTAACTTCTGGGGTTCATCTGTTTTTGCAGAACAGAAACCATTTCATCTCTTGAACAAAGTTTATTTATCTTGGTATCAGAAAACAATCATGTGAATCAGCTTCTACAATTAATAACAACTTTTACAGAGATATAAAATATCCTAATCCTTATTAAAATAGCAAGTCAAACAAAGGTACTCACCCTTAGAAAGTCAGATAATATCTCTGTGGACCAGCTAGACAATCCCTGGCATGACACTGAAAAGGCACCTAATTATCTCTTCTGCTTAGTTCTAAGATTTAGATACTCTTTCTTAGCATTTTACTGATACCTGAAATGCTGCCTGATTCAAGTAAAGAAGACATGGCACACCTCTTCCAAAGGCTGCCACTAACTGACCTGAAACCAGCTTTCCTCGGGCTGTTAACCTTCGTTTCCAGCAAGTAACCTCAAGTACACACGCTAGCTCAAGGGAAAAACTATTCCAGTTTGCCTCAGTCTCAGGGGTTTCCTGCAACATGGGACTTTAGTACTAAAACCAGAAAAACCTAGACAAATCAGTTGTTTATCCTAACACAAGCCTATTTCTTGACTCCACAAAAGAAGAAAATAAACCCAAAGTAATGTAACATAAACCATAATTTTATGGAAGTCCTTGGGAATAGCAAAAGACAGAATTACCAAAGAAAAACTCAAAGCTGGACATTTCTTATAACTACTTCCAGAACCTCCTAGACAAACCATTCTAATGTAAGTGCTTGCAGACATCTCTACTTTTAGTCCCCAGTCCTCTGCCACCTTAGAGTTAGCTCCTGCACTTATGAATGTCCATCAGCATGACTGTCCTGCCCAGAATTCAGGATCAGAAACACCCCCAAGGATTCCAGAAAGGGAGAAAATGTGAGTTTTTCATTCTGAAAGAAGACAAACCTCAGAGATGTGACTTCGTTTTGTACATACAAGAAAAAAAAGTGTATGTAGAATACAGAGTGATTTCACTTCTCACTATATTATATCTCTTCATTTCAGAATGGGATATGAGCCCTGGCCGGTTTGGCTCAGCGGTTAGAGCGTCGGCCCGCAGACCAGACAGAATGGGATATGGGGTTCACATAGGAAAAGCCTTATTAAACTGTTTCGATGTCTTCCCAAAAACAAAAAAGATAGCTGATCTCAAAGATAAATTCAAGCCTCCCCATTTATAGGAACAAAAAACTTCTTGCAACTTGAAAATTATAGGATTTTATCTTTCATAATATGTAGTATTTTATATTTTTCAGTGACGGTTGCGATAATACATTCCACTCAACAAGCTCTATCACGTGGCATTGACAGCGCTTTATCAGGTACTGGGATCTTTGTCTTCCGCTTGAATACAGGTGGCCTGGGACTGCAGCCAGGGTGATGGCTTCCGCCTTCTGAGGCTAGGTTAAAGCAGTTTGATACCTACCATCCCTAATTATATATATAATATAATATATTATATCCCCAATATATTACATCATATAGGTGTATATATTTAAAACATTTTTTAATTGTGACCAGGGACACATAATAAGCTAGGAAACTTTGTGCACATGCAGAGGTAGATAAGAATGGAAGAAGCCTCTGTTCTTATCATCCCTAATTATTTCTAATGATCTATCAGCTAAAAACTCAATTAGGTCCTCTTTTAATTTTGTTGAAAGCAAGAACTGGAAATCATCTGACTTGAAAAAAACATAATTTTACTCATGAATGTCACTCACTATCTGAACACTAGCAACACTATTTCATTTAGTCACTTAATTACACCCTGGAGGATTTATATATTAGATGAGAGCAGCACAATGAGATTCTGGATAGAAAAAGGTACATCTTATTTTAGAATGTGGAAAAGGACAGTGGTGAAAAGAGAGGAAAACAGGCGTGACACCTGTGATGTGGCCCTTCTCCAGCCTTCTCGGGCAGAGTACATGCAGAGTTCAGGATCCGAAAAATGATTCCCTCAAAACTGTCCCTACTCTTTAAAATGTTCATGTACCCAGTTTAGGCCACCATATTAACTCATTTTATCCTGAGAAGAACATCAAGTTATTATTAATCTATTTTACACATGGGAACATTTGGACAAAGAGATGTTACATCACTTGTTCAAGGTCACAAATTTACCAACGGGCACAGCCAGGATTCACATCCAAGTTGCCTTTAAAGCCCACATTCTTAAGCTCTATCCTGTATACCTCTTATGCACACTCTAAATGCATACACACACACACACACACACCATTTTGCTTTGAAATTGCATATCAGTAAAGAAATTAGGAAGGAAAACTAATGTTAAGTGAGAATAAAGGAAATTATAAATGATCTCAAAGATGTTCAAAATGTCTAATACTATGTATTAATATTTATTTAATTCATAGAAACTTACAACCAGAACAGAAATTATGTCATTCTGTTTAATTTTTTTTGTTTATCTAGTATTATCCTCTGGTAATAATTTTTAGTTCCTACAGTTTTTTGACTTGCTAAAATATTTTCTTTACTGCTCCTCTCTGCTTGCACCAGGAAGAAATTGTCAGGAAGAAAAACATGAATACAAATTATCATTTTTTTTTCCAGTTCTTGCTCTAAAATGTCACTTGTCCTATTGATACCATTGTGATTAGCTAGTTATTAATAATAGGAAAAGAGCAGAGGGAAGGCCAGACATTATAGACATATCATTTGGGCATCTTCACCAGGAAGCTGCAATTTCATGCTCCCCAGGGAACCACTGGCCCATTTACTGCAGATCACTGAGGAAAGGGGTCCAATAAAGGGAGGATAGATGCATACCCAGTGAAGCTGGGTGATATAGGGAAGGTACTTGCCTCTCAGTCAAACCTGAGGACAGAGCCAGAGTGGGTAAAGCCACTGCAAGGCCCCCGAAAATCTGAGAATACATAATCCCCTAAAGGGCCTAAACAAAGGAGTTTGCTACTTTTTACTCTAGGATCATGGGACTCTCTTGTTCCTGCTTCCTTGCATTCACCAGTGTTTCCTCCATAGCCATGTGGCCCTGCAGATCCCACACGCAATGGACTGCTGGACTACAGCTGGAAACAGAAACTAAACTAGCCTAATGCTGGATTGGACTGCTCCAACATGGAACAGAAGCTCTGGACACTGGCTTTAATTCTAGCCCTATTAAAGCCACAGCTGCACTTCTTCCTTGGCGGGACAAAGGGAAATGGGACCTTGGAAACTCAGGGGTTTGAATCCACAGAACAAACCTTTCTGAAATATCTCCTCCTCCAGTGTGAGTCTCAGAAAATTCTTTTTCTCAGAATATCACCAAAAATCCACTCCCATTAGCAACAAGTAGGGACAAGGACCTCTCCCCACCAGTAACACTATTGCACTATTGTCTTAAGAGCAGAAATTTTAAAAAGGAACAATTAGTGTCTGTGGAATATATAAATCCCTGAACTGATTTTATTGAAAATAAAAAGAGAATTCTTTTCCTCTTTTGCTCACAAGAAAAGAAATAGATCAGCTCCTTACCACTTGTTTCTCTCAAATAAGGAATGGCCATTTTACTTACATTAGTTTTAGCTGTAATTTCTTGATTTTTCTTAACAATTTCCCAACAAATCTTAGTAAACTACTTCAGAGATAATCTCTTCAAAGTTTCCATAATCTTTATATTTATTTATTTATTTATTTTAACTCATCTTTATTGTTGACTGTATTATAGATGTCCCTTTATTTTTTCCCCCATTGAACCCCTCCTCCTCAAACCCACCCTCTTCCAGCCTTCCCCACACTATTGTTGGTGTCCATTGATTATGCATATATGCATAGAAGTTCTTTGGTTTATCTCATCCCGCCCTCCCTTCCCCATTCCCTTTGAGGTTCATCAGTCTAACAACCAATTTGTACTTCTTAATTCTGTCATCTTTTTCACCCATTCCTCCAGCCCTCCCCCCGCATCTGGCAAGAAACAAAAAGTTCTCCGTATCTATGAGTCTGTTTCTGTTCTGCTTGCTCATTTTTTTTTGTAGATTCAATTCTTGTTGTTTTTTGTTTTGTTTTGTTTTTAGTTTGGATATGATTAGTTTATTATAAAAGAGACACGGAAATTATTTACATGATGAAAGATTTCAGAACTTCAATGAAATGGGCAACTTCACATGATGCCATTTCAATAGCGGTTTATTTCCGTCTACATACTTTCCAAGAATGTCACCATCTCTAAATAAGAAATAATCCTTGGACTTCCGGTCAAGATGGCGGCGTAGGTAAACGCGGTATTGCGTCCTCTCACACCACATCAAAGTTACAAATAAACTACAGAACAACCATCTTTCAAAACCACCTGAAATCAAGCTGAAAGGAAGTCCTACAACTACGAAATTAAAGAAGAAGCCCCATCGAGACTGGTAGGAGGGGCGGAGGGGCAACGGGCTGGTCCCACTCCCGCGTGTGGTGGATAAAAATTAGGAGGATACCTCGGCTGGGAAGGTCCTCCCTGAGGACTGAGGGGTCCCCGTCCCACACCAGGCGCCCAGCTCAGGGTCCCAGTGCCAGGAAGAGAAGTCCCCATAACATCTGGCTGGAAAAACCAGCAGGAACTGAGGCTGAGGCGGCTGGAGCCCACGGCAGCTCCTCTTAAAGGGCCCGCGCACGGACTTACTCAGACTCGCTCCCTCCAGGCTCCAGCGTGCGGGAGGGAGCCTGAAAGGCACCAGAGTCATATGGGGAAGAACTGAGCTGTTTGGCATTGGAGCAAGGGCTGGAGAGGCAGCTTTCTCCTGGAGGGACGTGCTATCAGAGGCCTTTGTTCCTTTGATGAGCCCTCCCCTGGGGCAGCAGACAGGCCCCATATCTGGGACTCCAGCAACCTGGCTCACACTGTTTGCCCTGCCCTGGTGATTCCCTGAGGCCCCACCCCACTCAACTTTCAGGCCCACGCAAGCTGTTGCCAGTTGCTTTACCATAGGATTGGCCTGTCTTGGATCCTGCTTCAGCTTTTCCCAAATTCTTTCAAACAAGCAGCATCTGGTCTCAGCTAGCCCCATACCTCTGGTTAAGTAATACATAGAAACAAACACAGGGAGGCAGCCAAAATGAGGAGACAAAGAAACAGGTCCCAAATGAAAGAACAGAACAAAACTCCAGGAAAAGAACTTAGTGAAATGGAGTTAAGCAACATAACAGATGCTGAGTTCAAAACATTGCTTATAAGGATGCTCAATGGACTTAGTGAGGACCTCAGTGAACTTAGTGAGGGCCTCAAGAGCATAAAAAAGGACCAGTCAGAAATGAAGGAGGCACTAACTGAAATAAAGAATAGTTTACACAGATTCAATAGTAGAGTAGGTAAAGCCAAGAAGCAAACCATCGATTTGGAATATAAGGAAGCAAAAAACACCCAATCAGAACAGCAAAAAGAAAAAAGAATCCAAAGAAATGAGGATAGCGTAAGGAGCCTCTGGGACAACTTCAAGCGTGACAACATTCACATCTTGAGGTGCCAGAAGGAGGAGAGAACAAGAAATTGAAAACCTATTTGAAACAATAATGGCAGAAAACTTCCCGAACTTAGTGAAGGAAACAGACATACAAGTCCAGGAAGCACAGAGAGTTCCAAACACGATGAACCCCAAGAGGTCCACACCAAGACACATCATCATCAAAATGCAAAAGGTTCAAGACAAAGAGAGAATCTTAAAAGCAGCAAGAGAAAAGCAGTTAGTTACCTACAAGGGAGTTCCCATCAGAATGTCAGCTGATTTCTCAAAAGAAACTTTGCAGGCCAGAAGGGAGTGGCAAGAAATATTCAGAGTGATGAAAAGCAAGAACCTACAACCAAGATTACTCTATCCTGCAAAGCTGTCATTTAGAATCGATGGCCATATAAAGAGTTTCCCAGACAAGGAAAAGCTAAAGGAGTTCATCACCACCAAACTATTATTATATGAAATGTTGAAGGGTCTTCTTGAAGAAAAAGATAAAAAAATATGAACAAACAAAATGGCAATACATACATATCTATCAACAATTGAATCTACAAACAAAATGAACAAGCAGAACAGAAACATTCTCATAGATACAGAGAACTTTTGTTGGGTACCAGATGGGTGGGGGCTGGGGGAGGGGTGAAAAGGTGAAGGGATTAAGAAGTACAAATTGGTTGTTAGACTGACAAACCTCAAAGGGAAGGGGGGTTGGGGGGTGGGAAGAAATAAACCAAAGAACTTCTATGTATATATGCATAACCAATGGACACAGACAACAGTGTGGGGAAAAGCAGGAGGGGGGCAGGAATGGGGAGGAGGGGGGCAATGGGGGTAAAATGAGGAACATCTGTAATACATTTAACAATAAAGATAAGTGAAAAAAAAAAGAAAAATAATCCTTGTCATCTAGAACTACTTTGGTGCCTCCATATTCTGGAACAAGAACTTTGTCTCCAACTTTCACACTAACTGGTTGAATCTCTCCACCCTTTCCTTTGGAGCCCGATCCAACAGCTACTACTGTTGCTTGCAATACTTTTCCTTGAGATTTTTCTGGAAGCATAATGCCTCCTTTGGTTACAGTTTCCGCAGCACTCCTTTCAACTAATACTCGGTCAAAGAGGGGAAGAAACTTTTTAAACGCCTGTCCTGCCATGACTTCGACCAATGCAGTCCATACTCTGCTCTTGTGCCGCTGCCTCAAGAAGAGACCTGCAGTCCGGCCCACTGGACACGTGAACTTGGGACTCAATTGTTGATAGATATGTATTAATTGCCATTTTATTGTTCATATTTTTGTTCTTCTCCTTCAAGAAGATCCTTCAACATTTCCTATAATACTGGTTTGGTGGTGATGAACTCCTTTAGCTTTTTCTTGTCTGGGAAACTCTTGATATATCCATTGATTCTAAATGATAGCTCTGACAGCTGAATATAGCTCTGAATAGGTTTTAGTTTTTTATCACACACTCCTCAATATTTTATTTGGTGTTTTTATCTGTAGGAGTGAATATGATTTGAACTTATGTTTAGAGGGTGTGTGAAATTGAGAAGCCAGGCCGATCCATCTACTCTGACCCTAACTGGGGCACTAAAGTAAATTGCATGAAGAAATAGGGTCCCTACGATATAGGTAGGGAATTGTCGAAGTATGTCCATATTCAAGTGTAACTCAAAGAAGATAACTAAAAGAACTGTGGACTGACTGAAATGACAACTGTATTGAGCAAAAAAAGGGGACTAATGAGTCAAACTCCAGAGAAACTAAGGCAGTGTGTGGAAGGACTCAGAACATGTGAAATTCCTTAAATAAAAATTTATTAACTTTAAAAAATAAATAAATAAATAAATAAATGATAGCTTTCAGGATAGAGTAGTCTTGGTTGTAGGTCATTGCTTTTCATCACCTTGAATATCTCTTGCCACTCCTTTCTGGCCTACAAAGTGTCTTTTGAGAAATCAGCTGACAGTTTTATGGGAGCTCCTTTGTAGGTAACTAACTGCTTTTCTCTTGCTGCTTTTAAGATTCTCTCTTTGCATTTAACCTTTGGTATTTTGATGATGATGTGTCTTGGTGTGGTTCTCTTTGGGTTCATCTTGTTTGCTACTCTCTGCGCTTCCTGAACTTGTATGTCTGTTTCCTTTACCAAGTTAGGGAAGTTTTCTGTCATTATTGTTTCAAATAGGTTTTCAATTTCTTGTTCTCTCTCTTCTTCTTCTGGCATCCCTATGATGAGAATGTTGTCACGCTTGAAGTTGTCCCAGAGGCTCCTTAGACTATCCTCATTTTTTTTGGATTCTTTTTTCTTTTTGCTGTTCTGATTGGGTGTTTTTTGCTTCCTTATATTCCAATTCGATGGTTTGCTTCTTGGCTTTACCTACTCTACTATTGATTCCTTGAAAGTATTCTTTATTTCAGTTAGTGCCTCCTTCATTTCTGACTGGTCCTTTTTTATGTTGATGTTCTCACTAAATTCCTTGGAGGTCTCCTTAAGTTCCTTGAAGGTCTCACTAAGTTCCTTGAATGCCTTACCAAGTTCCTTGAGCAACCTTATAACCTGTGTTTTGATCTGCATCTGATTGATTGCTTATCTCCATTTTGTTTAGTTATTTTCCTGGAGTTTTGTTCTTTTCTTTCATTTGGGGCATGTTTCTTTGTCTCTCATTTTGGCTTCTTCCCTGTGATTGTTTCTATGTACTAGGTAGAATTGCTATGTCTCCTAGGCTTTGTAGGGTGGCCTGTTGTTGTAGGTGTCCTGTAGGATCCAGTGGCACAGTCTTCCTGATCACCCCAGCTGGGCCCTCGAGATGCACCCCTCATGTGGACTGTACACCTTTCTGTTGTAATTGAGTCTTGATTGCTGTTGGCATGTCAGTGGGAGGGATTTACTCAGGCTGATCAGCTAAAGGACTGGCTGTGCCCACTGACCACTGGCCTCTGTCTCCCTTGAAGGATTAGCTGTGCAGGGGCCCACCACACAGAGCAAGACTTACTTCAGCAGTGCTCTAGTACCCACTGAGTCCACTCATTGAGTGTGTCACTTGTGGAGGTGGCAGGGTGGTAGTGTTTTGATGTGGTCTGAAGCTGTCCACTGGGTGTGCTGGCTCTGGGGCAAGGTCAGCCACTGCCTGTGTTCTACCCAGGGCCACCAGGCATAAGCTACAAAGTGATCTGCAGATGGCTTCTTCTTGTGCTGGGCTTGGAGGAGCCCAGGCAAAGCCAAGTTGTGAACCAAGGCTGGCTGCTTCTAGTGCCAGGCCTGGGGCCACTTAACAAGAGGTATGGGGCTCGCTGAGACCAGATGCTGCTTGTTTGAGAGATTTTAGGAAACTCTGAAGCAGGATCCAAGACAGGCCAATCCTATGGTAAAGACTTTGGAAACAGCTTGGGTGAGCAGGAAAGTTGGGTGGGGAAGGGCCTCAGGGAATCACCAGGGCGGGGCAAACAGTGTGAGCCAGGTTGCTGTAGTCCCAGATATGGAGGCTGTCTGCTGCCCCCGGGAAGAGCTCACCAAAGGAACAAAGGCCTCTGACAGCACGTCTGTCCAGGAGAAAGCTGCCTCTCCAGCCCTCGACCCGAGGCCAAACAGCTCAGTTCTTCCTTGTATGTCTCCGGTGCCCCTCGAGCTGCCTCCCTTCCGAGCTTAGAGGGAGCAAGTCCCAGTAAGTCCATGTGCGGGTCCTTTAAGAGGAACTGCCTGGGGCTCCAGCGGCCTCAGCCTCCCTTAGCCTCAGTTCCCGCTGGTTTTACAGCCAGAAGTTATGGGGACTTCTCTTCCTGGCACTGGAACCCTGAGCTGGTGCCTGGTGTGGGACGGGGACCCCTCACTCCTCAGGGAGGACCTTCCCAGCCGAGGTGTCCCTCCTGATTTTTATCCGCCACACGTGGGTGTGGGAGCAGCCCATCTGCGCCTCCGCTCCTCCTACCAGTCTCGATGTGGCTGTGTCTTTAATTTCGTAGTTGTAGGACTTCCATTCAGCTCAATTTCAGGCAGTTCTGAATGATGGTTGTGTTGTAGTTTAGTTGTAATTTTGATGTAGTTGTGGGAGGTGATACCGCGTTTACCTATGCCACCATCTTGACCGGAAGCCCCAAAGTTTCCATAATCTTTAGAATTGAATATTTGAGTAGTAAATTAAACTAAGTTCCCATTGAGAGTAATTGTTTTTCCTTAATGACAATAAAAAATAAGCTGGCTTTTGGAATTGTGATCTTCTGATTCGTGCCCTAGTTAATTGCTTTATCTGTGTTTTGATTCATGAATTTATAAAAAGGTGTTGGTAGAAAGAATCCAGAATCTTTCTTGGAGTTGTGCCATAAATCTAGGGCATTCCATAACAAAACAGCATCTCTGGGGAAATCATCTTACTGCAAGTAATGTTAACCTTACGAGCTTCAGGAAACTCCATTTTCCACAGTCTCAAGAACAGTCAATTTAGCCAGGTTATTGCATTTCTATATTAATTCAACAGGCTTTTGCAATTTAGGGGCTAGAAATCCGTTCTCAGAGTTTCAGTAAAGACCTAAGACCTACTTGTCTGAAATAATGGGGGGAAATGTACAGTAATGGTATGAGCTACATAATGGAAGGTATTGCTTGTACACGCTGCCTTCACTTGTCATGGCATTTCAGGCCATGTCATGCTTGGAGGGGGCTGGGGATGGGCGGTAGGGAGAGAGAGAATAAAACATGACATTTTGAGCCTGAAGTGGGAAAACAGTGTCGTTAAAAGTTTAGTACATGGTATATAGAGAGAATCTGTGTTATTATTTGTTACTTTCAAATTTGAGATACTATTGGTCATTAGTGTGTTCCATAGGGCAATAAATCTCTTTGACTGTGGAAATGCAAATACAGTCTTCTATTGTTTATTGAATTTCTTCTTTTTTTGTCTTTTAGTCTTTTTATGTTTATAATTTTGTCCTAGATTGTCAGAGCATTAATTTCATCAGTTAGAATTTCTACTCTGGCCCTAACCAGGTCTCAGTTGGAGCATCATCCTGTACACCAAAAGGTTGCAGGTTCCATTCCCAGTCAGGGCACAAACCTAGGCTGCGGGTTTGATCCCCCATCAGGGTGCTTACAGGAGGCCACCTATTGATGTCTCTCTCTCTCTCTCTCTATCTCTCTCTCTATCTATAAAGTCAATTTAAAAATATCCTTGGGTGATGACTTAAAAAAATTTCTACTCTTCCACTGTAAATATTTAATGTCTCTGAACCTCAGTTTCTTTATCTATAAAATGTGGAGAAGAATGCCTGCCTTTGTAACTGGGTATGAATTTAAATTAAGTACATTAAAATCTACTATAGTGCAAACACACTGTAGGTACTCAGTAAATGATGAAAATAGTGCTCATTATTAGGGTCAACTAGAAATCACTGGCAAAGTACCTAGTGGAGTACACAATACAAAAAGTTGGAACTCAGTATATGTAAGGTGCTGTTATTATTCTAGAGGCAGGGAACTTCTTGTTCAAGCTATTTAACTTGGACACACAGGGTACATCATGCATGAACTCATGCATTAGTAATCATTGCTCTTTTGTGAAGGAAAGAGGTAGCTCTGCTCTCTCACCTTGTCAGTTCTCTACTATGTGCATTCTTATTCACGTGCAGATCACTAGAACCCAGGCTACACCCTCACTGTTGAGACAGGGATCATGGTAGGACAAGACAAGGTTTAGGAACTTTGCTGTAGACCAAAGGAAGGTGTAGGCAGAATTGTGACAGACTGAGTTTTACAATCACTGAGAGTAAAGGAAACTTGGTCTAGAATTCAGGAGAGGCATATCAGTAATATTAATAGCTCAGGTCTGAAGAGTTGCTTCAGCCCGATAATCCTAGCATTGAAAATGCCATTTAGGATTAGTGATATTCTTTTTTGCTATTGAATTCTGGGTACAATCTTTGCTGAGTTTGAGGATTCACCCATGACAGCACCTAAATCATGGAGTTGATATGAACTCAGGTCGGAGAATGACTTTAAGATTCCCATCAAGTATTACTGCACATTAGGATCAGGTCTTCCAAAAGTCTGTGTGAGTCTATATTAGTTTTCTAGGGCTGCTATAAAAAAATACCACAAACTGAGTGGCTAAAGCAATAGAAATATGTTATCTCACAGTTCTGGAGACTAGAAGTTCAAGATTAAGGGAGGTGTCAGCAGACTTGATTCCTTCTGAAGGCTGTGAGAGAGAATATATCCTATGGCTCTCCCCTAACTTCTCGTGGTTTGTTGGCAATCTTTGGCTACTGAAGCCTCAGCCTGATCTCTGATTTCATTTTCACATGGTGTTCCCTTTGTGCATGTCTGTGTCCAACTTTCCCATATTTATAAGAACTCCAGTTACATAGGGGCACAACCTACTGCAGTATGACATCATCTTAACTGATTACATCTACAACAACTCTATTTCCAAATACGGTCATATTCTGAGGTACTGGGCGTTAGGACTTCAATATATAAATATAGGGTGGGGAGGGCACGGATAACATTCTATCCTTAACAGGATCCTTGGGATTATCACTCGTTGCTAAGGTCCTCTGGGAGAAGCCCATGATACAATCAGGAAAAGAGTGTGAGGGCACTGACTGACGTAGGAATATGTGAGTGAGCATACTGCAGACTGTCAATACTAGTGTATCTGCATAGTGGAGTGAATTAGCCAAAATAATGAGGGATTAGTGGATAATTTAGTGGAAAAAGGGCCCTGAGTAGTGGAAGACTATTCTCCACAGGTCCTTCTCATTTTTGCATATGCATGTGCGGTGAACAGGTTGAAGAGACATTAAATATTGAAAAGTTCTAACAGGTTAAGGGTTTATAAGCATGATTCTAAAGTCCTCATATTAAGACTTGATGTTAAGAAGATTATGGAAAAAGACCTAATTTTAAGGTAAAATAAAATTACTCTTTTGTGACTACTTATTTGCAATTTATCTCAAAATATGTAATATGAGGAGCCAAAAATAGAGAGCAATTTATGTAAAGAATAAAGGAAAGGCAGTTCTTGATAGTGAATAATATGTTTAAATGACAGTGAAAGATTCACAAGGTAATTGCAGAGCTAAGATAAAAATAGGAACATCTAGCATTATCTAGGGAGAAGCTAACAAATTAGGATGAATAATGATCTTTTAAGTGAGATTGAGTTGGAATTTCATAAAGATAGTTTTTAAATGAACATAGGAAAAGGTTTTCCTGGATATGGAATATGGTGACTATTCTGTTATTTGGGGTCTAAAGCTCATTACCTTTTGGACAGAAAGGTGGCTCAGTGGTTGAGCGTTGACCCATGCACCAAGAGGTTACCGGTTCGATTCCCAGTCAGGGCACATGCCCAGGTTGTGGGCCAAATCCCCAGTGGGGGGCATGCAGGAGGCAGCCAGTCGATTTTCTCTCTCATTGATGTTTCTGTCTCTCTCTCTCTCTCTCTCTCTCCTTCTCTCTCTCTAAAATCAATAAAAAAAAAATTTTTTAAGAAATTTTGCTTCTGCAAAGACTATGATTAGTTTTAAAGGTTTTTGTTTTGTTTTGTTTTATGTCATCTTTACTTCCATTCTCTAGAATCTATTATTACCCAATCCATTCCAAGTGCTTATTTTGAAAGTTAGTGTTATTCAGGCAAAAGCAACCACATATTGCCAGGTTTCAGAGAACTGTCACAACTCAGTAAAAACAGCTGAATTGCCAACTGAAACAGACACCAATTCAGCAGCACTGTCAGAAGGCATTGTTTCTGAAATGTCAAAGGACAAATGGTAAATGACATTTTGTGAAAGAAAAGATAAAATGCATGTAGGTTACCATACATGTAACTCTTGCCTCAAGAAAAAAATTAAACATTAAATGTATATATTGAATTGACAGCACATACTAGAGGTGTGTGTGTGTGTGTGTGTGTGTGTGTGTGTGTGTGTATTTAAATCAAATGCTATGGTTCTAGTAGATCAAAATTTTATCCCAGAAATATGTATCTTGCTCTACAAAAATACCTTCACACTATTCTAAAGGTTTTGACTAATTAACATTACATTCATAAAATGTGAAAGGGTTGACTGCTCTGTCTTCTTTTTAAGTGAACTGATATCCATTTTGTTTCCTTTCTAATCTTAACTTTTTTCCACTCAATCATGGCATGATAAAAGGGTTGGTTCTCAGTAATCATTAATCCATTCATTTAATAAGAATCTTTGAATGAGAGGTAATTTACTATAGTGATTAAAAACATGGATTTAGACATTAATCTACCTGAATTTGTATCTTAACTCCATCATTTGTCAGTTCTATGCAAAGTTTCAGTGGGTTTCCTCAAATGTAGTTTAAAAATAACAGTGCTACGAGGTTGCTGTATTAATTGAGACGTGCATCCTCCCTCGTCCAAAAAGTGATGGCAGGAGCAGTAGGGGAGGGGATAGGAATAGAAGTTAAATCAATGCAAGGCTGTAGGGCTATGGATTGAGCAGATTTCCTTAGAACCAAGAATGTGAGTGGCAGACAAGATTGACATTGCAGGAAGAAAGAACAGCCATATAGAAGCATACCACTGTAGAAAAGAAGAGCACATCTGGAAATTTTCCAATACTTTTAGATGGCTGGAATAAAGTCAATATAAAGGAACAGTGTAAATAAACCAGGAAAACAAGGGGTGAGCTCAAATATCAATAAACATGTTTTATATAAAGTATTATATATGCTGCAAAGAGTTATATCATAATATTTTAATTTAAAATTAAATAGCTGACTTTTTTTTTATCCTCACCCGAGGACATTTCTCCACTTTTTTGTTCAGATAGAGTGGGAGGGAGAGAGAGGAAGAGAGAGAGAGAGAGAGAGAAACATCGATGTGAAAGGGACACATCGAGTGGCTGCCTCCCGCACGACCAACCAGGGCCGGGGACTAATTGCAACCAAGGTACGTGCCCTTAGCGGGAACCGAACCCGGGTCTCCCTGGACCGCAGGCCAACGCTGTAACCGCTGAGCCAAACAGGCAAGGGCAATAGCTGACTTTTATTGATCACTGAAAGCAACTTAGGACCCATTATAAATAATAAAACATGTGTTGTTTTTTTGTCCCTTCGATGATCATAAATAAGAGCAGGGTTTCTATAATTCATCACTATCTTACTTTCTGGGAAAATAAGAAAAAGGACCCAGCAATGTCTATAATAATTGTCATTGTCATGAAGTGTTTTAGAATCTCAAGCAACCATAACTATCAGTGACACAGATTGCTTTTCCTCTTCTGGTAACTGAACCCTTTCTTTCTTTTGGGAATTGCTCTTCACCTGTTTGGTGTGATTCTAACAATGTGTCAATCCCAATCAACCCAGGTTGGCCAATTAAGCACTGCCTGCCTCTGGGATGAATGATTACAAGAGGAACAGACACTTGACCCAAGGAGAGCCAATCAGTTCATTTCTGGCAATTAATACTAACTCTGGATGAAAGGAGTTCTCCTTCTGAGATTCAGGGCTCTAAAAAGTATACAACTCTGGTGTTTCTGGGGTCAACAGTAATGACTCATATAGAGAGCCTGAATGAAGCCAACATAGAGAAAAGCAGAGCCCAGAAGTGGAGAAAGAAAAAGGAGTCCTGAATAGAGTCAAGTCTTAAACCAGCACTAACCATTAGGAATATCAGTTATATTTGCCAATAAATTTTACTTTCTTCTTAAACCAATTTAATTGAATTTCTGACTCTACCTATCAAAAGACAATACAGATGATCTGTAATATGAAAACTCTGATAAAGACAACTGAATCAACAAAACAAAATAAACACAGGCTTCTCTGACATTTTATCTGTGGTAGTTCATTTATCTTGTTAAACATTTCAAAAGAAAGTTCTACTATATATATTTACTTTAATAGGACTTGGGAAAATCCAACAAACAAAAATCCTTATCCCTAATTAGAATTATCTGTACTTAGTAAAATCATGAGGAATTCCAATTTTTTTGTTCAGAAACCCTGTGTGGAAATAGTCAAGGTGGTAAAGGCATAGACTTTAGAGCCCTACCACAGGGGTTTGCAACATGGTTTTGCCGCTCACCAGCTATGTGACCTTGAGAAAGTCACTTAACTCTTTGTGCCTCAGTTTCCTCTCCTATAAAATGGGTGTAATAATTGTTTCTATTTCATAAGGCTATTATGAGAATTAAGAGGATGAGTATATGTAAGAAGCTTAGTGCATTGCTGGGCATATCATACACATTACACAAATGTTTAAAAGAGAAGATAATGCTGTTTTTTGAGCTGTGACATAAAACTGCAATATACTTTTCATTAGATAAATAAATGCAAAGAATAATCTTTATAAAATTATTGTGATCATTAACAACATTTCTGTTAAATGGTGAATTTTATTTTATTTTATTTTATTTATTTTTATTTATTTATTTATTTTTTTGGTACGTGTCCCTACTGGGAACCGAACCCAGGACTCTCTGGTCCGCAGGCCAATGCTCCAACCGCTGAGCCAAACCGGCCAGGGCTAAATGGTGAATTTTAGATTAATGAAATTTATATAACTGTCTCTGGCTCTTTGAATTATAGCTATCTTGTATCATTTTTTCACTTAGGTATTTAAAAAATTAACATCCATACCCTGGCCAATTTGGCTCAGCAGTTGGAGTGATGGCCCTCGGTCAGAAGGGTTGCAGGTTCGATTCCCGGTCAAGGGCATGTGCCTGGGTTGCAGGTTTGATCCTCAGCCCTGGTCAGGGTCATGCAGGAGGCAACCAATCGATGTGTCTCTCTCACATTTACATTTCTATCTCTCTCTCTCTCTCTCCCTCCTTCCCTTCCACTCTAAAAAATTAATGTAAAAATATTCTCAGATGAGGAGTAACAAAAATAAATAAATAAATATAAAAAATTAACATTCAGATGTGCATACTTAAACTGAATCTTTTAAGAACTAAATTGCTTTCTAAGAACTTTATTTAAGGAAGACTATAGGAATCACTGATTTAATTAAGAGCTAGAAGTCAGTGAAGATAATTACATTGGCTCTTCCATAGTGAACTCTGACAAGAGGAATTATTTGACAAGGCCTTGCCCAATTTTAAACAATAAAATCAATGACAGGAAATGAGCTACTCACCAAGTTCAGTAAGTAAACAGATATTAGTACACTGCAATGAAGCCTTGGTCCATAAATTGCATTTGTAAGTAATTATAATTTGCAAATTGCAGACCAACTTAGCAGTTTTAATATTTGCTAAACATTGAGGAATGAGATTAAACATGTAGAAGAGGCAGAAAACTAGCACTGTCCCTTACCAAGTATGAGATTTTTATTACATTATATAATCTCTCTGTGTCTTAAGGTTCTTACTTATGAAATAAATATCATTCTTGTCCTATTTAAAGCAAATATTTCTGTATGGTTCAGCAGAAATAATTTTGACCATTCTTTTTAAAGTTATGTGATGTGATTGCAAACCACCTCTTCTATATGACTTAATATCTTTGGGGGAAGGTCATCAAGAAGGCATGATGGCTGGTTTGACCCACAGGCTGGACCTGGGCAGTGAGAGGCTCCCAACTCCTTCCTCTGTGCTTGGAATGGGTGCTCCCCTGCCTTCCCTACCCTAGAAGCTGCCAAGGACACAGCTGTGAGATAGGAAAGTGGTAATGAGTCTACCTGGACTGGGTACGTAACTAGACTCAGGTAAGGCCTCTATATAAACTTTTAAGATTTTGCACATAGGTTCAGAAATCCATCTTACAGCCTGTACTTGTCTTACTTCCATCTACCAATCTGCAGTGATCTGACTTTTTCTTCCTTCCTCCTTGCCCCTGAGTATGGAGGCTGGTTTCAGATTGCACCCGGGAAGCTGCTAGCCAGGATGGAGATCCAACAGAATCTTCAAGGCAATTCGCACCACTTTTCCTATAGTAGCACTAATGATCAGATCCTTGTTATGAAATGCATACTATTTCCATTTTATAATTGAGACATAATAATGATCAATAACTGGTCCAAAATGATTCACAGAGCAAGAGATGGAGTCCAGATTCCAATCCACTTTGATCTGCCATAAAAATGTTTCCATTTGCCTCACACAGATACTGAATCTCACTCTCCTTAGGCTTCACCTTCGATTCTAGCCTGGCTTTGGTAATCATTTAAGGGCTTGCTTTCCCTAACGTGGTGCTGCTGACAGTGTCTTGCCTTAAGTGGCTGTGTAGGGCCTTTCCAACTCTGTGCCCCGATACTCCTGCAGCAACGTATTTGGCAGGCACACAAGGGCAGATGGGGAGTAATAACCCTGGGTAACCCTCAGCCAGTGGTAGATGAGAGCTAAGGGCAAATGCTTCCTCTTGTGCACTCTCAGGCGGACAGTTCTGAGATAGCCTGTATTCTCAGGGTGGATGGAGCTCTGTTACCTCCAGCAATGACTATCTCAGTAACCTACCTGGTCTTGACTTCTCCTGCCTCCCTGTTTGACTGTCCTCACTGCTGCTATTGGGTCTGCCTCCCAAATAACCACTACACACAAATCCTTTTTTTAGGCTCTGCTTTCTAGAAGATCTCAGATTAAGATTTGAATTAACTTAAGAATTATGGAGTACCACATTTCAATTTAAGAACCCTTGATATCAAGTACTAATAAAGGAAAGAGCCTCATTATTTTAGGTGTTGTGTACAAAACAAAAAGACACAAATGGTAGAAAGTACAGTTATAGTCACAGGAGAAGGAATTTCACTATCTGGATATTATTCCCCAGGATAGATGAGATAGTGATAAATGCTATGTATATGAGCCTCTTAGGCAAAAACCAGTCTCCACTGGGCATCCATATTAATTATTTATGTTGTTTTTACAAAGAATAGTCTACTATCATACAAGTTGGGCCTCATAGCATTATTAGATCAAGCACCTTTTGACTCATGTAGTGCTTCCCCTACACATACTCAGTCTCCCAGTTCCTATTTATTAAAAAAGTCCATTTATAACGAATCTCCTCCTCCAGGGTAGACAGAACAGAGAGAAAAGGAGCCAGGGTACAAAGGAACTGTTATTTTTCTTTGCTTGTTTAAGACAGAGTTAAAGGACCAAGCAAGTCTAATTATCTTAGTAGTCCATTTGGATTACTTTTCTTAGGAAACAAGTTTACTAAGATTTGAAATCAAACTATTTGACTAGGTCATTCTGACCAATAAAGGGTTGCCTTGGGTGCATATATGTTTGCAGTCCCTTTTCTGAATTCTGAGCATCTCCACATCACATCCCCTTCTATTTTTCAAAGGAAAACAACAACAAACCTTAATGCTACTCATGGAGATAACCCCACACTTGCTGGACTTTTGTCCCAGGCTCCAAGGTTAAATAATTATCAAGACAACCATAAGAAATATTCCACACACTACAATACTGACTGTTTTATACTGTTTAAATTAATATGAGAGTAAGGGTTAGAGGGAATTCATTATCAAGGTCATTGCTAAGTATCAATAAAAGTGCTCACTGGAATAAAATTAGTATGCATTATTAACCTCCCTTGCCATTGGTGACACCGTTTATAAAGCTGGGATGATAAGATCTACTTCACACAAAAGAAATGAGAAATCTATATAAGCCTCCTGGCCCAAAGCTTGATATATTCTAATTATTCAAAATATATAATAAATATTCATTCCTTCTTTGATGTACTGATACAAGAGCCTTTAGTTACTCTTAATTATATCAATGGGCATAATATTACTAAAGTTAAATAATAATAGCTATTACTGAGTACTTATTTGTCAGGCACTGTGCAAAGCACTTTAAAAAAACATCTTTATTGTTGAATGTACTACAGATGTCCCCCATTTTTGCCCCCATTGAACCACTCCTCTCCACTCCCACCCCTCTCCTTCCTTCCCCACACTATTGTCTGTGTCCATTGGTTATGCGTATAAGTTCTTTGGTTTATCTGTTCCCCACACCTCCCCTTTCCCTTTAAGGGTCATCAGTCTAACAACAAATTTGTATTTCTTAATTCCTTCACCTTTTCCAAACCCATCCCCCAAACCCCCCTCCCATCTGGCAACCAACAAAAAGTTCTCTGTATCTATGAGTCTGTTTCTGTTCTGCTTGTGCACTTTGTAGATTCAATTGTTGACAGATATGTATTTATTGCCATTTTATTGTTCATATTTTTGATCTTCTTCTTCAAGAAGACCCTTCAACATTTCATATAATACTGGTTTGGTGGTGATGAACTCCTTTAACTTTTTCTTGTCTGGGAAACTCTTTATATGTCCATCAATTCTAAATGATAGCTTTGCAGGATAGAGTAATCTTGGTTGTATGTCATTGTTTTTCATCACTTTGAATATTTCTTGCCACTCCTTTCTGGCCTGCAAAGTTTCTTTTGAGAAATCAGCTGACAGTCTTATGGGAGCTCCCTTGTAGGTAACTAACTGGTTTTCTCTTGCTGCTTTTAAGATTCTCTCTTTGTCTTTAACCTTTTGCATTTTGATGATGATATGTTTTGGTGTGGGCCTCTTTGGGTTCATCTTGTTTGGGACTCTCTGTGCTTCCTGAACGTGTATGTGTGTTTCCTTCACCAAGTTAAGGAAGTTTTCTGTCATTATTTTTTCAAATAGGTTTTCTTTTCTTTTTTTTTTTTTTTATCCTCACCCGAGGACATTTTTCCATTTTTTGTTCAGATAGAGTGAGAGGGAGAGAGAGGAAGAGAGAGAGAGAGAGAGAGAGAGAGAAACATCAACATGAAGGGGACACATCATGTGACTGCCTCCCGCACGACCCAACCGTGGCCAGGGACAAATTGCAACCGAGGTACATGCCCTTAGAGGGAACCGAACCTGGGTCTCTCTGGACCGAAGGCTGACTGCTGAGCCAAACCGGCCAGGGCTCAAATAGGTTTTCAATTTCTTGCTCTTTCTCTTCTCCTTCTGGCACTCCCATGATGTGAATGTTAGTATGCTTAAAGTTGTCCCAGAGGTTCCTTACACTGTTCTCATTTTTTGGATTCTGTTTTCTTTTTGCTATTCTGATTGTTTTTTTGTTTTGTTTTTTGCCTCCTTATGTTCCAAATTGATGGTTTGCTTCTTGGCTTCATCTACTCGGCTACTGATTCCCTGTAAATTATTCTTTATTTCAGTTAGTGCATCCTTCATTTCTGACTGGTCCTTTTTTATGTTGTTGATGCTCTCACTAAGTTCCTTGAAGCTCTCATTATTTTCCTTGAAGTTCTCACTAACTTCCTTGGAGCTCTCATTAAATTCCTTGAGCATCCTTATAACCTGTGTTTTGAACTCTGCATCTGATTGATTGTTTATCTCCATTTCGTTTAGTTCTTTTCCTGGAGTTTTGTTCTGTTCTTTCATTTGGGACATGTTTCTTTGTCTCTCATTTTGGCTGCTTCCCTGTGATTGTTTCTATGTATTAGGTAAAGTTGCTATGTCTCCTAATCTTCGTAGGGTGGCCTATTGTAGTAGGTGTCCTGTAGAGTCCAGTGGCACAGCCTCCCTGATCACCCCAGCTGGGCACTTGAGGTGTACATCTTTCTATTGTAATTGAGTCTTGATTGCAGTCTCAATATGGCTTCTTCTTTAATTTCCTAGTTATAGGACTTCCCTTCAGCTCGATTTCTGGCGGTTCTGAACTATGGTTGTTCTGTAGTTTTATTGTAATTTTGATGTGGTTGTGGGAGGAGGCAATACCACATTTACCTATGCCGCCATCTTGACCAGAAGTCCCAAAGCACTTTTCATGTGCTTTGTTGTTTAATCCTATACTCTATGAATTTGGCCCATATATCAGCCCAATTTCACAGATATAAAGGAAAAAGGCAAAAGTATGTAATTTACTAAGGACACACTGCTAGCCAGAATATAACAAGTCTAACGCACACACACACACACACACACACACGCCCAGTCATTAACGAAATGATACTTATAAATATCACTAAATTATTAGTTGGTTAAAGACAACACAAGGTTTAATGAAAAGTAACCCAGTGATAACCACTAGAAGAGTGTTCTAATAATTCAAGTTGAAAATCTTGTCAAATTAATCAGAAATTTTGTTCTTTATTTAGTACTGATTATTCAATATGCTTAATCAATGTTTCATGTTAGAAGTTTCACAAAATTTCAAGCTCAAATTAACCAAGTACTTCTGACTTTGAAAAACAAAGGCAAAGGGAACCCTGGCAGGGCATTAAATACAATCTTGACTACCAGCATAGTTTCCAATGTGTTAGTGTAACTTTGCACCACCACTCAGAAACAGCCTCTCTAACAAAAAATTCTAAGAGATGCTGCTTACTTGTTTCTTTGTTGCTGTTGTTTGTTTTTTTTGTTTTGCCCATTCTGGAATATTATATTGTTTTTCTAAGTGAGATACTACTATAAGTAAGTCGATTCACTCCTAAAGCAGTGGCACTCAATTGTGACCACACACTATAATCAGTTAGGGAGCCTAAATACTGATACCTGGGTCCCCTCCTTAGAGATTCTGATTTAACTAGTGTAGGGGGTGATCTGGGCATGAGGAATTTTTAAAGTTCCCCAGATATTTTTATCGTACAGTCAGGGTTATCATGTCAGCATTTTGTTTTCCACAGTGAACATGAGTATATTGTACCCACAATCAGAATGATTAAAGTTCTGTTATGACAACTTTATTTATCATTTCTGCCACTCAACTCAATTAACTAAAATTATCATACTCTTCTTTCAGTGCCATTTGCCTATGAGATTTGCAAGTGTAATTAGTTACACTGAGATAGTTTTTATTTTTTAACTACCTAAAATGAAAAGAAGATTGAACATGAACATGACAAGCATTAGTAAGTAGGCTATACTATCTTTCTATTTTATCTATAATTATAAATACATTTCTATGGTGTTTTGCCGGTAAAGTGGCCTCACTGGATTTTTTTTTTTTTTAAATCAGTGCTTGCCCTGGCCAGTGTGGCTCAGTGCTTAGAGCATCAGCCTGTGCATCAAAGGGTGGTGATTCAGTTCCTGGTCAAGGGCACATGCCCTGATCCCCAGCCCTGGTCGTGGCACATGCAGGAGGCACCCAATCGATGTAACCTATGTGTCCTTCTCACATCAATGTTTCTCTCTCTCTCACTCTCTCCCCTTCCCTTCTATCCTTCCACTCTCTCTAAAAATCAATAGAAAAAAATCCTTGGGTGAGGATTAGCAAAAGAAAAAAAAATCAATGCTCATAAATGATCATTCTCACCACACCCAATTAAAAATATCACTAGAGTAGGGAACTTTTTTGATTTGCCTGTTGAGTATTTTTCTCTCTTCTGTGGTAACTACAAAGTTTTGTCTCATGTGTTCTGGTTTGGACTGTTTCACACAGCACTCCTCCCCTACTTCAGAGTGGCCACATAACTCAGGCTGGCCCAGGGCTGGTCACATGACTCAAGCAGGAGCCATAAGAATCTTCACTGAAACTGACCTAGAGATATTAAATCTTTTCCAAGGAGGGTTCTACCTGGCTACATGTAAATCTGAGATAACAGTAATCTTCCCTGATGTAGGAAAAGAACCTATCTCTACAATGAAACCAACACACAGGTAGAAACAGGAATGCAGATGGAAAGAATTCTGATTTGATTATTTAAATCTTTTGTACCTGAAGCATCTCTTTGATCCCAGTAATGTGTACCAGTGAATCCTTGTGATTTTATTTTCTTTAGCTAGTTTGATTTGTGCTTTTATCCCTTAGAACTTAGTGATTCCTAATACAATTTGTATCCTTAAATGTGGAATAGATAACCAATTTCTCCAGCAAAGTCATCAATTATATTTTAGCTTCATCAGTAAGTTCCCTTTTATTTTATTATTTTACTCTTTTCAGTATTTTAAGAATTCATGTGCTTCTCACATTGTGGGGTGACTATCTTGGAAAAGTGTTAGGAATGCAGTTTATGTCCTTACTTTTGTGAATTATAAGTAAAATATGTATATTATTCTTAATGTTTAACTAGTTTTCCATTGTTCTTAATTTGTCCTTAGTGTGTGCTGTTTTGTTCTGTTTAAAGTAACCAGTTGCTACCATAGTGTTTTTGTTGTACTGAATCCCGGCTACAATTTCTTTGTCATTATATTTTAACTTTCTCTTACCCAAACCTTTGTGATGTGGGACAAAAACTAAATTCCTTTTTCTTTTTCTAAACTGAATTTATTAGGGTTACATTAGTTAATAAAATTGAATAGGTTTAAGGTGTACAATTCTACATTACATCATCTGTATATTGTACTGTGTGTTCACCACCCCAAGTCATGTCTCTTTCCATCACCATTTATCCCCCCTTTACCCTATTCCACCTTGACCCACCCACATTCCCCTCTGGTAATGACCACACTGTTGTCTGTCTATAAAGGTTTCTTGTTTTGTTTTGCTTTGCTTTGTCTACATAAGAAACATTCAAACTAAAAGGTCTGAGCCGGCGGGAGATCACATCCTCAAAGTAAGGCCAGTGTAGAGAAAGGAGCGTTTTATTACACCAGTGGGCTGTTACACCGGCCGGCTGGGGGGTACAGCTTCCCCAAATCCTCAGCCCCGAGCTTCCTTTGCTCTTTGCTTATATAGGCACAAACTACAGGAAAAAAAAGACTACATTCAAAAAACCCACATTCTCTTAGCACCACGTAATTGGTGTCTGGGTTGGTACGAGTTGTCTCAGAGGTAAGGAGTCTGCTCTGGCAGAGGTCAGGGCCATCATTAATCTCTTTCTTCTCATGGTTCCTCTGAGTTTCTCAAGGGCTTCATTAACCCCTTATCTTTGGGTTTCTCAAGGCCCTTATGTTTACAAAAAAGAAACTGCCAGGGTGCGTTCGTGCAGTAACTGAGGGTCAGAATGGACTTTAATTTTGTTAAAACATTATTAACCCTTTCACAAACCTGTGAAGAATTTTTGTGAGTTTATTTGAGCCAAAACTGTCGACAGTTGCTGGGAAGCAAAACCTCAAGGATTGAGGTAATGCTCCAGAGAATGGCAGTTTTGCACCTTATTTTATACATTAGAATCAAAAGAGGAGACGTAACTGGGTTACATGAAATCCATTAGTTATAGATTAGGGAGGCAGGAGAAAGCAAAAGGCGGGAAACCTCTGAGATCGGATAAAAAGTAAAATGATACACATGCTTCTTTTACATAGGTGGGTACAGGATAGTTAAGTCAACAATGAACGTGACAATAATAACAATGAGGGGATTTGTGGTCTCCGCCCTCATGTATTGGTTGTGCCCTGAGGGGTCTGGAAAAAGGAAAGTTACCCTGACATTTCAAAAGGATAGTGTCATAGATGCAAAAAGACAATAGGCTCAGTTAAGGTGAAAATTGACCTTTGTGAGTGAGGATACCAACCAAGAACATGACTACCCACCATAAACCTCTTTTAGTTAAAAAGTTTCCATTTCAGGCCATCCTCTGTGGTTATTTTAGGTGTTTGAGTTGCAACACCACCACAAAGGCCTTCCGTGAGCTTTCCAGGTTAGCATGTGGCCCCTTTCGTCCACATCTTAAAAACCAAATTCTTGAGTACTTTCTTCCTCTGCTTAGCTCCTTTTGAAAGGAATGGGGAAGAATAATAGAATAATAGAGAACTAATCATAGTGGGGCACTAGCCATAGTTACAAGAAATGTTAGTCATCCTTTACAATGTTAATTGTGGTTGCTTTGCTCTGATTGAGGAAAACCCCATTCTGACCTGGCTGGGAGGTGTGCCCCTCGGGAATGCTGTCCAGTCTCCTAATCTGAGGACAGGGGGAACTACCTGACATCATGGAAAGATTAAAAACCTGATTATCAGAACACTGGGCCCTTGACAGCAACTCACTGTCAACCAGCCCCTGCAGCCCCCGGTCCACATTCCCCCCACCTTGCCTGAAACCTTTTACAGTATCCCCTTGCCTGTAACTATTTTACCCATTTTTTTTTCTTTTTCCTTAACTACCTTTTCTACATAGTCATTGTTCCTGGACCCTTTAAAAGCAGCTGTGAAGTGAGAGGGGCAGAGCAGAGTTTACGGGATGACCCACTTGCTCTCCACACTGCCGGCAATACTGGAATAAACGCTCATGTACAATTCAACTTTGTCTCTGCTTAATTGGCTCCTGCAGTGACAGGCGGCCAAGACCCATTCGTTGTCCGGTTTCACTTTCAAGTATAACTTCTAGTCCTTCATCTGGGTCTGCTCATCTCCATGAAGAGCTTAAATCAGGTTAGATAGAGCTGCATTGCGCTAAGGGGAGGAAGCGAGGAGGGAAGCAGTTAGTCTTGGTCGTGGCAGGGAGAATTTAAGCTCCCTAAAGCCCAATCTGCGGAAGGATGAAAAGAGGGCTGCCTGGCTTGTTGCCTCTTCTGGGCTCTCTAGTGGGAACAAACACTTGCAGCCAGACTGACACAGTTAAACCTCCCCACCTGATTTGTGTGCCTTACCGTATGGGGAAGCACTGTGGAGAGATGGGATGTGCATTATCTCCCAGAAGAAAGGACGCAAAGGGCTGAGCACACTCTGATGAACTGCCCTCCGTTTGCCAGGCGGCACCTCCTGGGCAAGGAAAACAACAGGCCAACAGGGGCTGCCCAACCTGTTCTCAAAACAAGATCATTAAGAATGTTTACTGAGCGGCCACTGTGAGCTATTTTAGATAGTTTATATATTATGTCCTAAACTAAAAAATATTGTGCCTTATAATGAATTCTTTGGGCACACTGTGGAACTTAAAGATTACCATATTTCCTCTTCAACCCGTCAAAGGTATGCTGATGGGAGCAACATGAATTTAAGGAATGGTTACTGTTCCTCACTAGGGCTGAGAAGAGAATTATATGAGATATTACCAAGTTGTCTTGCATTTTATAATTTTAATCATACTGCAAATTGTGCCTCAAGGGAATAAATTTTGAGGTAGCAAATTTTTTTTTTTTTTTTTACCGCGAAAAGCAAAACATGAGCCTGTATGTCACACAGCAGCTAAGAAGGACCTGTAGTAAATTACAGTGAGATACACAGACTAAACCTTTAGAATTCAATGATTTATTTAATTTGGCTTGACCTACTGGGATTTAAAAAAAGAGAGATAGAGATAAAGCTGAAAGAGGTATTGTGAATTGGGCGGGACGGGGAACGCCCAGAATATCACAGGAGAAAGCAAAAACAAAACCACAACATATGTATATTTTTAATATCCCTTACATTAAAATGTGCCTTGGAGAATTTAACCAGATGTTTCTGAAATTATAATATAACTTCCATAGCTCTCATTTGTCACTGTATTTTTAATATGGCACTCACCACTCCTGTTCTTTGCACAGAAGCACGGTCTGTAAATTCAGGTAATCGGTTCTAACGCCACTGAAAAACTAAACTCCACAACCCATGTAGGAAAGATAACAGCTGATAGAAAGAGATAACATAAAGGAAAAGAAAGCACTGTCTATGCCTCTACAGTTCCGATTTAATTGAACTATGAGAATTTGAGTTCTGACCATTGAGGCTGCACTTATACACAAGACCCAATTCAGCAACTTTCTTGAAAATGACCTGTCAATTGTCCGCCAAATCGTTAATTCAGTTTTAAAAGAGACCGAGATTTCCTGTTTGAAAGTTTGTACTAATTGGTTGTTTCACTGAACTGATTGACAGTTTTGGTTAAAAATAATCAAATCAGAACTACATGTATCTAGATAAAGTTATTCAAATGGCTTAATAATGGTAGCACTTCACCCATGCTCTTAGGACAACAGTTTAAATGAATTGGTGCCCCATAAACACTTGTTGAATTTTGGCACAAAAACTTCACGTTTCATGAAAGTAGTTTGTCAGTACCAAGGCCCACGCCAAATAACAGCAAAGGAAAAAGATCATAGTTACTGTTCACATTGTGTCTCATCTCTGTGTCACATTTTGGTAGTTCTCTCAATATTTCAAAATTTACTATTATTATTATTATTATTATTATTATTATATTTGTTATGGTGATCTATGATCAGTGATCTTTGATGTTACACAGGGAAGACCTACACCAACAAAAAGATTATGACTCACTGAAGGCTCAGATGATGGTTAGCATTTTTTAGCAACAAAATGTTTTTAAATTAAGTTATGTACATTTTTTAGACATAATGCTATCATATACTTAACAGACTATAGTATAGTGCAAACATAAATTTTATATGCACTGGGAAACCAAAAAGTTCATGGGACTCACTTTATTGCAATATCTGCTTTATAGTAATGGTCTGAAACTGAACACACAATACTATATCCAAAGTATGCCTGTATTTTAAATTCTGGGATATAATAGACCAAATTTAATCACAATGTCACATTTATAATATTCAAATAGTTTTGAAGTAGTAATCACTCAGTTATTCATTATAATCAAATCTTTAAAAATGAGAGAGAAATCATTAAAAGGCACTCTCAGTAATTAGACTAAGAATCTCCATAAATTGACTGCATATGTGTTAAGTCTAGAATTGTCCTACTCAACCCATCTAGGATGAAGTCCTTCTTCCATCACTGGTAGGAAAAAGCAGATGATAATTCTGATGACCAAGCAGACATAAATAAAAAGAAAAGTTATATGTGTCGAGATAAATTTAAACAAAGCTTTAGGAGAATGCTGATTACCTCCAAAGCACTGCACTATTAAAACAGGTGCAGAAAACTCAGCCTCTTAAAGAGCATCCTCTTTACTGGACACTGACTTGTAGAATTTAAATAATCAGAAACTCTGAGACTAAGGACGCAAAACAGAGATTGCTATGGATCTACAGTGTGTGAAGAATGCAGTCTGAGAGAGTGGAAAGGAACTGGAGGTAAGAGTCAGACCTGCCCCTCTGAACGACTTCTGTTAAACCACTTAACTTCAACAGACAGGAGTTTCCTCATTTTTAAGTTATGTAAAGCAAGTTTTGCCTCTTACATCACCAGAATGTTGTAAGGGTGTTGTACTGAAATATACATTGCCTTCCTTTGGGGGAGGAAATGTGTAAAACATAAATCCATTAGGTTATAAACTCCTTTCCATTAGAAGAGTTGAAACAAGACCCTGTCTAAGCCAGAATTCCTGAGAACAGAGATAACCAATGCAGCCACACAGGAGGCATGGGTCTACAGCCTGTTAGAAGCCGTTTATTGTTTTCATACAGAATTTTTAGCACAAAATGGACACAAATTATTATATACAATAAGGAAAAGAATTATGGTTTAAAAACTTTCTGTAATGTGTAGCTAACCATGCTTAATATACATGGAGAGTTTCTTCTATTAACAGATTATAGAAATTATTCTCTAAAAAGCTTAGAATTGCATCTTTTTTTATTTAGCTATTTTAAGAGTTGAATCAAAACTTCACTGAGTAGTTTATTATGTAAATTGACACTATAGAGAAGAACTACTACTTAATAAAGTTAAAATTTTTAATATGCTGTAGGTACTTGGTATAGTCTGTAAAATTAAACACAGGCAATATATTCAATAATTTAAACAACACGTTTTAAAATACGATGAGAAAGAATTTAGCCCCTAAAGTCTCATGGCCACAGTGGGAACGACTTCATGATCTTGGCTGGTACCACTTTTCCGGCACCCATGCTGCTAGGAGACCAAAGAAACATGAAGCTTTCCAACCATTTGGGATGACCATTCCACACTGGGAATAAAAACAGTTCCTGGTTGCAGCAAGGCTGAGAGAACAAGGGAACAGCTGGCCATTGATGAGAGCATGCCCAAACCCAAGAATGACATTGCAAAGGTGTATATTAATTATTTTCTCTCTGAAGTCCAGTATTTATATGAGGGAACTGTGTGTCTTGTTTCTCTTGGAAAGCATTTAATCCAATTTATAAAACCTATGAAATATTTAAAAATTATCTGGTATTAAATATAGAATAATAAATGTATTGATTTTTTAAACATAAATACCATCTAAAATGTACTTTTCACAACACAAACATAAAAAAATAAATAAATAACATTCCAAATGAACAAACTCCCTAGTGTTTTCTACTACCCAAATATTTCTGTCTTATATGTGTAATTGAATGTATCTGGCCATTTAAGAAAATATTCTCTGTTCATTGAATTGAAGAGGTTTTCATTAGATGAATTAAAAGAAGTACTTGAAATAATATATTTCTAGTTCTTAAGATTGCTAGTTTAGAAAAATTTTAAGACTTTTAAATACTTTTTAAAAAACATACTTTTTTTTAATACTCAATTTGCATTAAGTGTCTTTTTTCATCTTTATTGTTGAAAGTATTACAGATATCCCCCCCTTTTCCCCCACTGACCCCCTCCTCCCCACTCCCACCCCCTTCCTGCCTTCCCCACACTATTGTCTGTGTCCATTGGTTATGCATTTAAGTTCTTTGGTTTATCTCTTCCCAAACCTCCTCATCCCCCTTCCCTCTGAGGTTTGTCAGTCTGTTCCCTACTTCCATGTCTCTGGATCTATTTTGATCACCAACTTATTTTGTTCATTATATTCCATAAATAAGTGAGATCATGTTGTCCTTGTCTTTTTCCGACTGGCTTATTTTGCTTAGCATAATACTCTCCAGGTCCCTCAATGTTATCTCAAAGGGTAAGAGAGCTTTCTTTCTTACAGCTGCATAGTATTCCATTGTGTATATGTACCACTGCTTTTTTATCCACTCATCTATTGATGGGCACTTCGGACATTTCCAGATCTTAGCGATTGTAAATAGTGCTGCTATGAGCATAGGGGTACATATATTCTTTCTGATTGGTGTTTTAGGCTTCTTAAAATATATTCCTAGAAGTGGAATCACTGGGTCAAATGGCAAATCAATTTTTAAATTTTTAAAAATTAATTAATTTATTTTTGTTACAGATGTTTCTCCTATTTCCCCACACACACACCCTCCTCCCAATCCCCCCCGCCCCAGGTCTGTCAGTCCGAACCTCACTCCTTTCTCGGTCTCTGGGTCTATTCCGCTCATCAGCCCATCCCGTTCATCATATTCCACACATAAGCCAGATCATGTGGTATCTGCCTTCCTCTGACTGGTTTATTTCACTTAGCTGCTGCTGCTGGGGTGTCACTCAGCCCCCTGGCGCCCATGCTGTTGCTGGAGGGGGGAGCATTGAGGTCCCATGCCCACGGCTGCTACTGGAGGGGGCGCCCTGCCCCAGCGCCCACCGCTGTAAGATCTCCTGTCCTTTGAGACGACATGGAGGGACCTGGAGAGCAGTATGCAGTCTCCATGCAGCTTCCTTAATTTTGTAGTTGTAGGACTTCCATTCAGCTTGATTTCAGGCGGTCTTTGGATGATGGTTGTTCTGTAGTTTAGTTGTAACTTTGATGTGGTTGTGGGAGGACGCAATACCGCGTGTACGTAAGCCTCCATCTTGACCAGAAGTCCTCCAATTTTTAATTTTTTGAGGAAATACCATATTGTTTGCCATAGTGGCTGCACCAGTCTGCATTCCCACCAGCAGTGTGCTAGGGTACCCTTTTCTCTACATCCTCACCAGCACCTGTTGCATTTAGCTTTTTATAGTAAGTACTTTGGAGAATCAAAGTATCTACAATTACACCACTGTTTGTAGAATGTGATGTCCTCTTTCATGCTTTTTATTTTTATTTTTTTTTATGTGTTGTTACTGTCAGTCCCAGAATACATGAACTTCTAGAAGTAGGAACTATGCCTTATATTTATTTATCTTTGCATATGCGGGGCCTAGTATTGTGTCTGAATATGTTAAATTCTGTATTAAAATTTGAGGGATAAGTGACAAAAAATGAATGAATGATCTAGTAAAATCAGAGAACTATATAACCATCTCACCATATAGTCTTTTTATATACTATCACTGCTACTCACATAAAATGAATTTTTTTAGAAGCATAGGAGTTTCTTGTTTTCTTAGTACTTTGTTACAACTTATCAATTTTCCTTTAGAAAACAAGTGTCTTGTGTTTTTTAAAATTATTCTATGTCTGGGATTTACCCAAGTTTATATAGCATTCTCCTCCCTTACTCTTCCTTCTATTAAGAAAAATAGTATGTGGCACAAGGAAGAAATGGTTATGTGATATAATGAAGGTGTTAGCCAATGTTATGGTGGTAATTATTTTGCAATATATGAGTGTATAAATCAACACCTTGTACACTTTCAACTTATATGATATTGTGTCAGTTATATTGCAATAAAGGTGGGAAAAATATCATTCTTCAGATTCATAGAGATGGAAAGTAGAATATAGAGGTAACCAGGGACTGGGGAGTTAATGTTTAATGGTTATAGGTTTCAGTTTGAGAAGATGAGACGTTCTGGTTTGGATAGTAATAATGGTTGTACAACAATGTGAATGTACTTAATGCTACTGAAGCATACTTTTAAAAATGGCCAAAATGGTAAATTTTATGTTATGTATATTTTACCATAATAAAAAATAGATTTGAGCCCGGCCGATGTGGCTCAGTGGTTGAGCATCGACCCATGCACCAAGAGGTCACCGGTTCAAGTCCTGGTCAGGGCACGTGCCCAGGTTGTGGGCCCAATCCCCAGTGGGGGCGTGCAAGGGGCAGCCAATCGATGTTCTCTCTCATCGATGTTTCTATCTCTCTCTCCCTCTTCCTTCCTCTCTCTCTCTAAAAGAAAAAAAAATAGATTTGAGTAGTATTTTTTAAAAAAGAAAGAAAATACTATGTGGAAAGATTTTATTTTATACATTTGATTATTCTTTGGTTTTTTTTTTAACTTTAAGCTTATAAACTACCACACAAAAAATAAAATATGAATGTCTAAATAAAAATGGACATGCGGCAATTCTTCTAAATCAAATGAAAAGTTAGATTTTATAGGCATTTATTTCCTTATATACACTAGGTGGAGCTGTTTGCTTAAACTAATTGTAGGAGAATTGACTGGGAGAGTGCATGCTTAATTTCATGAGAAACCGTCAAACTGTTTTTCAAAGTAGCTATACCATTTTTCATTCCCTCCAGCAACATAGGAAAGTTTCAGTCTTATTTTAGTCATTCTAGTAGCTGTAAAGTGGCACCTCATTGTAGTTTCAATTTGCATTTCCTTAATGACTAATGATGTTGAACATTTTTTTTAGCCTCACCCGAGGATACATTTATTGAATTTAGAGAGAGAGAAAGGGAGAGAGAGAGAGGAAGAGAAAGAGAGAGAGAGAAACATTTATGTGAGAGAGAAACATCAACTGGCTGCCTCCTGTACACACCCCAAATGGGGGTTGTGAACCCACAACCTAGTTATGTGTCCTGACCAGGAATCAAAACCGCAACCTTTTTTGGTGCATGGGATGACACTCCAACCAACAGAGCCTCCGGTCTGGAACGTGATAGTAAACATCTTTACATGTGCTCATCTTTTTAAAATATGTTTTTATTGATTTTTTAGAGAGAAAGGAAGGGAGAGAGATAGAAACATTGATGTGAGAGAAACATTGATCAGCTACCTGCTGCACACCCCCTACTGCGGGTCAAGCCTGAAACCCAAGCATGTGCCCTGACCAGGAATCAACCAGACCTCTCAGTCCATGGGACGACGCTCAATCCACTGAGCCACACCGGTCAGACTACATATGCTTATTTTACGTGCTCACTTTTGTATATTCTCTTTGCTAAAATGCTTATTCACATCTTTTACCCAATGTTTATTGGGTTGTTTTCTAAATGCTTGTTTGTGAGAGTTCTTTATATTACCATCTAGCAACCTCATACCTTTCCATTTATTCAAGATAAATGAAAACGTCATCACAAAAAGTCAGCATATAAATCTTCACAGCAGCTTTATTTATATTCACCAAAACTGAAAACAACCTATCAACTGGTGAATGGATGGATAAACTTGGTACACCTATACAATAAAATAGTACTTAGCAGTAAAAAGTAATGAACTACTGATAACATGCAATAATACTGATGAATCTTGTAAGTATGAGAAGCTGAGTGAGAGAATTCAGTTATAAAAAACTACATACTCTGTGATCCCATTTATATGATATTCTTGAAAAGGAAAAACTATCAAAACTGAAATTGGATCAGTAGTTGCCAAGGGCTGGGAGTGGAGAGAAGGGACTAAATGCAGAGCAGTGTTGGCAAATCTTTTGGAGAGAATAAAGTATTACATATCTTATTTGTAGTAGTAGTTATAAGTTTACCAACATTTGCCAAAATCCATTGAATATGCACTTAAAAATGCTGACTTTACTGTTCAGGTCCTTTGTTTCATTATTATTGGGTTTTGTTTCTTAATATTGAACATGTTAATATTCAACTAACCTGTCACTGAAGAATATCAACATAGCTACCAATTACATCTTCAGCAGTGTTATAAAAAGTTGGAGACCTCCCTTAAAACTGAAGCTGAAATTGTTTCAGACTAGGAAGATGCCAGCATATTTCCACCATCAAACATGACGGAGTTACACTCAAGTAGCCTGGCTGGCTAGTGCTCAGTGGTACACATTTGCCTTCAGGACAACAGTGGTCTACAGTGACATAATGTGGTTATGAAATCCCAAGTTTACCTGTAGTAAAATTTCCTAGTATTCCCTTTAAATTAGTAGAATTTAAGTCCACAGGGAAGTGGCAGTACTAATAGCTGTTTTGCCAGTTTCAATATAGGGGTTCTTTTTGAAGCCTCAGGGCTAAACTCATCTGCAAATCAGATACAATGTCAACACAGGATTGTTTTGAAGTTTAAATGGGAACATAAGGAAAGGTTGATAACATGTTGTGTATGCTAAAGGAAATTTCAATCCAAGGTCAAAACAAAATATGATTTTATTATGAAATTCTCATAGATGGAAAATTAAATTGAATATTTATTCTGTCCATTTCGTTTTACAATAATCTTACCACTTATTTTTGTACCATGTATTTCAATGGTCTGTTTAGTGAAAAAAAAAAAAAAAACTTTAATAAAAAAAATATTGCCTATGAGAAAGCAGTTATGATTTTGAACACTTGAAGAACTTTGGCAGATTTTGAAAAGTCTATCAACACGCAAATCTTAACTTTTGTTTCTCTGTCGTTACCATATTATAAGGATGTGCACTGGTGCTTTCTAATAAAAGTGTATTTACTTTAGAGGCCCAAAGACACTAATTTGATAGGGATGATGTTTGTTTTATAATGAATAGTCCACATGTAACCTGGGAAATAACATAATAGAATATCCTGGTGATCTATATAAATCATGTGTCACCACATACTGTTCTTTCATAATTGTATGCTCTCACATATATGTAAAAATTATTTTAGTATTAAATATGAGAAATTAAATTAGCATATTTTTATCAGACAGAAGAGCATTTTGAGATATATACATACACATATAAATTATATATTTCTTTTAAGTCAGATAAAAATATCATCATCGGGAGTTACATAATAAATATATTTAGTTCTAATTTTAGTATTTTAGCCTAATAATTATAAATAAAACAAATCTCATATTTAAATATATTTTATAGAACTCTCCATCTGTATTTCATTTGGAGTAACCGGACTAGGGTTTCTTAGAGGAGTGACATCCAGTATATCTGAAAAAAATCATGCTTTATTGGCACTTTTTATTTATTTATTTCTATTAATTTTTTTCCTTTATTGATTTTAGAGAGAGAGGAAGTGAGAGGGAGAGAGAGATGTAAACATCGATGAGAGAGAACATTGATTGGCTGTCTCCCGCATGCCCCTCACTGGGGATGGGGCCCACAACCTGGGCATGTGCCATGACCTGGAATCAAACCGGCGACCTCTTGGTGCATGGGTCGATGCTCAACCACTGAGCCACACTGGCTGGACGTATTGGCACTTTTAAAAATGTACCCAGTGAGCCCTGGCGAGTTGGCTCAGCAGTAGAGTGTTGGACCAAGGACCAAAGAGTTGTGGGTTCATGCAGGAGGCAACCAATTGATGTGTCTCTCTCACATCAATGTTTCTCTCTCTCTCTCCCTCTCTCCCTCTCTCTACCTCCCTCCTACTCTATCTGGAGATAAAAATGGAAAAAAGTATCCTCAGGTGAGCATTTAAAAAAAAATGTACTCAGTGAAATCTCATATTTAAATTCACGTAGTAAGAAAATTCTGAATTTGTAGACTATGAAGTAGCCAAGAAGAGAGGTTGACAGAAAAGCTTCAAAAATGTAACAGAATATGAAAATATTTTTGAGTGAATTTGGCGTTGGGAAATTGTAATAGAATTTAGTCTTTAGCTCCATAGAAAAATAAAACTGGATTAAAAAGTAGGCTCATAGCTATAAAGTAAAAGAATACTAGCATGTCTGTGAGTTCTGGTCATATTCTAATTAGGGTACTCTGTCTTCAGCTTGGCTCTATATTCTGGGAAGAATGCCTAGAACATCAAAGATATCAGATTCACATAAAAGATTTCAAAGCAGCCATTACAATTATGTTCACAGAACTAAATAAAAGCATGATAAAAGAAGTAAAGGAAGGTATGATGACGAGGCTCTCTCAAATAGAGAATATCAATAAGGAGAGAAAACTGATTTTTAAAAAACACCAAATGGAACTTGTGGGACTGAAAAGTGTATTGAAGTCTGATATCGGGACACTCTCACAGTTTCTGTTGTTGTTTGTGTTTTTCTCTTTTTCTGGTTTCTTTGCATGCCTTGTAAATTTTTTTGGAAACTGAAACTTTTAGATTATACAGTGCAGAAACTCTGGGTACTGGTTACCCACCTGCCAGAGCTTGTTATTTGTCATTTGTTTGTTTATTTATTTATTTATTTATTTATTTATTTATTTATTTATTTATTTAGTGACTGCTTGGATTATTTTAGTGTAGTCTGTTCCTCATGCAGCCCACCTCTCCAAACACAACACTAAACATCTGCTGTTACTCTTCAAGAAGTCACAATGTGGGGAATGCCCACAGTCACCCTGGGATGACAGTCCCATTGGTCAGGCTGTCCTCCATGCCCAGCTGTTAAACTCCATTAATTGCCAGCTGGTTGTTTTATTGTTCTCAACAGTACTCTGAGGCATATACAGCAATATCTTTGAGATATTGCAGGTTAGGTTTCAGACCACCATGATAAAGCTGAGTATTGCAATAAAAAGAGTCACAATCTTTTTTATCTGTGAAGCATGATAAACAAGGTATGCCTGTATTGTTCTACAAACTGGTCCAACCAAGTGGTGGCTCCTTTGAAGAAATAGGTTCTATGGTCAGAGTTTGATAATAGCTCTAACTCTGGGAAGACTTCTCCCAGCTATCTTATTCTCTGGTTTTCTCATGCAAACTTGTCAGCCAGCAGTCTAAACTATATCTTCATGTAGTCCAGGAATCTTCTCCCAATTGCCGTTCACCGCAATCTCCACTATTCTTTAGATTGCTTAGACTTGAACTTCTTCATGCTGTCCTTCCTCCAGGAAACCCAAGTCAGTTACTCCAAATGAAATACAGATGGAGATTTCTATAAAATATATTTAAAGATGAGATTTATTTTATTTATAAATATTAGGCTAAAATACTAAAATTAGAACTAAATATATTTATTATGTAACTCCTTTGGGGAGAGATTAGAAGCTCTCTTATGGCCTGATTCTCCCTCCAGACAAACTCTGTTAGTCAGGGCCCTGGAGCTGGGGGTGGTGACAATGGCAAGCCTCTCTCTGCATGACCACCCGACTCTAGAAGCCGAACACTCAGTAGAGGGGGGCAGCAGCCAAGTTTCTCTCAGCTAGTCCCTCCTGGCAGGAAACCACACACTCATGAGCTATGGCGAATATAGTCAGGATCCCAGTATTCTCAGTGCTTCATACCTAAAGTAGAGTCTCCATTCTGTAAGTGGGGGCTGGGTGGAAGAAGGGAGTCCCACCTCTCATTAGCAATCTCCTGAAGCTTAGCCTTAGTAGCGGGTAGCTAGAGGCAGGAGGAGAAGCACTAATGTCCTCTCAAGCAGGGAAACCCCCCCTGACTAGGAGCTAGGGCAAGAAGGGGTCCTATGTTCTCGGCTGCAGCAGTCTGGAGTAGAAGCTCCACCTTGTTGAGCTGGGAGGGAGGTAAAGAGGGAGCAGTCTAGGTTCAAATATCGCAGATTCACTATTCTCACTGAACTTTCATAGATTTTCCATGGATAGCCTCTGTTCTTGTTTTCTTTTCCCATAAATATCCTCCCTGTTCCAAACTCAGCTCAGGAAAATCAAATTCCTCTCAAACAAAGGAACAAAACAACAATTAAAAAAAAACACACAGGATTTGACAAAGAGAAGAAAAAAAATAAAACTAAATTCTCTGGGACAGCACATCCCCTAGGACAGCACATGAGTTTCTAATTCTGATGTAGGAGGGAGAGCTCATTGACGTAGCTTAATCCATATACAGCCTTCATTGGACTCAACCAGTGCTGAGTAGAAACAATTAAAATTTCATGACTTTGGCTAAAGAGCTTGGGGTCATTGAGATCGTATCTGAAATGCCATAACAATTGTTAGAAGGCTAGGATACAAGACTTAACCTGGTTTTTACTTATGGAATGGAGTTATTCGTTCTATCCTTGAAAAGTCTTACAATATTCTATTTGAACAGACTGTGTCTACATCATGGTCAATGGTTTTATTATTATGACTATGAGTGCTCTAACTTAGTGCATATCTCCTGTCTTTTCTTCCATCATTTTCGCTAAAGCATAGTCACGGGCATTTAAAATCACTGTCTTAATTGTTCCAGACAATATTACAAATACTGTTGTATTTAGACACTTGATCTCTGACAGAGGAATCTCATGTGATAATAATGGCACATGGCAAGAATAAATGATGGATTTTCTTCACCATATATACACATTTAAATATAGGCTGAATAGAAAAATCCAGAATGATGGAGGAGAATGATGTGGAGTTTTCATAGTATATTAGTTTTTGTTTGTTTTTTCTCTACTGAGATGTCATCATAGATCATAATTCCCTTGAGATTAAGTGACTAATTTGACATGGTCTTCTTGTCAGAAATAACTGAACAAATATCAGCCTCTCTTCTAGTGAAGTGTCTCTTTGTCTCACAGGACTCATAATAATGCTATTGTTATAGTATCTTTCTTGAATTATGTCAGAGTCATTGAAATCTTCTGGCACCAGGTTTTGCAAAAGACAACATGCTGAACAGTGAGAAATGGAGATGAGGTGTGATTAATTGTCAAAGGAGAGACACACAGAAGCCTAACTCTACCTCCTGACAGATGCTTCAGCAGATGACATAGAGTCAAGCAATAGCATTGTTACAGAAATCTGGCCAACTGCTTTAGGCACCATCTGCTCATTTCCCCCTAAAAGAGTACTCTCTTTCTTTTTTCTTTTTAAAATTTTTTCCTTTATTGATATTTATTTATTTTTTTTTGGGGGGGGGTACGTGCCCCTAGCAGGAACCGAACCCAGGACTCTCTGGTACGCAGGCTGACACTCCAACCGCTGAGCCAAACCGGCCAGGGCCCTTTATTGATTTTTAGAGAGAGAGGAAGGAAGAGGGAGAGAGAGGTAGAAACATCAATGAGAGAGAACATTGATTGGCTGCCTCCAGCATGCCTCCCACTGGGGATCAGGCCCAAAACCTGGGCATGTGCCCTGACCAGGAATCGAACTGGCGACTTCTTGGTGCATGGGTCGACACTCAAAAACTGAGCCACACTGGCTGGCCAAGAGTACTCCCTTTCAAAGGTTGAAGGGGAAATTATAAAGGCTGCTCAGGCACTTCGCAAAATTCCATTGATTTCTAGAATTGTGAGTCACTCAAACATAACCAAAAGAAAAGCTAACCTCAAACATGGCAAAGGCTATTAGAGCTGAACCAGACTGGGAAAAAAAATTTTTTTGATTCTAAATGAAATTTTTCATCATATTTCTTGTACTTTTTTTCTGAGTATGGAGTATGGTATGGTCTGAAAAACAAATTGACTGAATCAACCAGAATCCATATCTTAAACTGAACATTTAACTTAGCCAGGTGAGCTCTTCCTTAGGATTGAAATATGGAAATGGAATAGATAAAGCAAGTTTGGGAGGGAGTGGTGGACAGGAAAATAGTTATTTGCAGAGAATCTATAGGATCATCCTAAAGAGAACTCAACAGAGATGGCACCATATTTTCTTCTACAATATCACTCACAACCTAAAAGACACCTTTTTTCTTTGATAAAGGATTTGAAAGCCTGAAAGCAACTGAGGCAGTTCAGTGTAGTGGTTAAGAGCATGAGTTTTTCTTTTTCTTTTTTAAATAAAGCCATTTATTTAAAAAAAAAAAAAACTGGTTTGTTAAATCACACACACACACACACATACACACGAGCAGATACACAAGAGCATGAGGTTTTCAGGTCAGGTAGGTCAGTGTTTAATTCCAAAGTTTACCATTTGCTAGTACTGTATGTAATCTTGGGGAAATTACCAATGTAAACCTCATTTCTTTATGAGTTATTGAAAGGTGCTTGCAAGGGTAACCACATCACACACCCTACTGAAAGGGTGATCCATTCGGAGAATTCCATATGAATTGTGCATCCTGCTGTCATTCAGTGTGACTAGCCCTGTGCCTGGCATATAAAGAGCATTTCAAAGGCAGCTGTTAAATATCCAATATTTAATTCAGTCCTCTGCTGTAAACAAGAATGAGGAAGCTCTATAAACGTCAGTGTAGCATAATGGATAAAAGCATGAACCATAGAGCCAGAGAGTATTCTAATACTGAGTTGTGCTACCTAATAGCCATGTGATCTTGGGAGGTTTATTTAAATTCTTAGTACTTCAGTATTTTCTTTAGTAAAGGGGGATAATAATAGTACCTACTTTTTAGAGTTATTGTAATAAATAAGTTAATACGTATAAAACACTGAGAACAAAATCTGGTACATAGTAAACACTAAATAAATATTAGTTATAATTATTTACATGTTATGTGGAAAAGTTGCCTAAACATGTCGTTAAAATGAAAAGCAAAGTGCTGAAAAAATAGAGGAACTAGATACATGTTTTAACTTATATACGGGGTGGGCAAAAGTAGGCTTACAGTTGTAGTACAAAAAATAATAAAATAATTAACAAATAATAATACAAGAATAAATCCTGTTTTGCATACTCACAACTGTAAACCTCCTTTTGCCAACCCCTGTGTGCATAAAATTTCTCTGCAAAAATAGCTAAAGAATTAATAACATTTTTTACCTATCCAGATGGGAATTGAGTGGAAGGAGGAGGAAGAGTTTCCATCATATAGCTCTTTTTGCTAATAAATTTTGAACCCTCTGAATGTATTAGCTATTGAGAAATTAAAATGTAAAATAAGCTAATATTATCAGTTCAATATTATTTGCCTTATAGCTATTACTATTATTATCATAATAAAATATTAATTGGATACTATTGTATATTATAATACATTGTGTATTACACAAAGGAGAAATTAACCTTCTCATCCAAGAACATTTAATTGGACACAGTACGAGAAAAAACATCACGGAAGTGTGCAGACCACATTCTGAGGGTGGGTGGGGGAGAGGTCAGAGGACTGAGACACCACTTCCTGCATGCACCACCAGTGAAGCCTTTGTGGATGCATTAGCTTTCAAAAGCATTGCAGGCAGAAGAAATGGCACAATTTGATGACGATAGTACATGATTGGAAAGCACCAAGAACTTAAGGTGTAAAAAAACAGAGAATATGACTGATGCTGCAATTGGAAGAAAAACAACTTCATTCACATTTCAACACAATATTTTCCAACTGGAAGGAGAGAGAGAGAGATTATCTAGGTATACGTATGAAATGAAAGATGAAATTACTCAGCAGAAGGGAGAGACCTGATTAAAAATAACATTAATTGTTTGATTCATCAACCCTACAATTATAACTTTCAAACATCTGTGTAAATAGAATAGCAATTATTGTTATCTTCTCATAAAAGTTTGAGGACTTTAGAAAATGAGTTTGTGATTTCAATCAGTTTACAAAGCCTAAATCAATTTAATTGCAAACCATAGATTTTTTATTTTTATTTTTATTTTTTAGGGCGAGAGTGAGGAAGAGAGAGAGAGAAACATTGATGTGAGAGAGACACATCAACTGGTTGCCACCCACATGACCCCAACCGGGATGGGGACAAACTGCAACCAAGGTACCCTTAGTGGGAACCGAACCTGGGACTCTCTGGTCTGCAGGCCGACACTCTAACCGTTGAGCCAAACCGGCCAGGGAGCAAACCACAGATATTTTCATAATATTTTTTTGAAGGTATCTGTGTTAGGATTTTTTATGGTTTATTCCCAGTATAGAAGCTAAAAACCAACTCTAATTCTTCTCATTTATATACTATTATTGAACAATAGTCTTTAAGTTAAAAATTACAAATGATTTGAATTTGACACTATTATTAAGAAGAATTAATAAATAATATGACAATAATTAATACATTAGTATGTTTTGATGTCACTACGGAAAATCCTGTTTGATATGGACCGAATGTCTCCCCCACAAATTCACATGTTGCAGTTCTACCCCCCAATGTGATGATATTTGGAGGTGGGCCCTTTGGGAGCTTATTAAGTTTAGATGAATCCCCTATGATGGATTTAATGTCCTCAGAAGAAGAGGAGAAGGCATCAGAGCATCCTTTCTCTGCCATATGAGGATAAAATGAGAAGGTAACTATTCGCAAGCAGGAAGTAGGTCCTCACTAGGAATCACATTTGTGGCACCTTAATCTTAGACTTCCTATTCTCCAGAACTGTGAGAAACAAATATCTATTGTTTAAGCCACCCAATTTATTGTATTTGTTATAGCAGCCCAAGCTAAGACACCATTCTTAACAAAATGTAATTGATGATACAGTCATTTCGAACACTCTCACTTCTCAGAATGCTTTCATCCTCAGGCCTTTGCATATGCTGGTCTCCTTACCTGAGACACCTGTCCGTTCAACTCTCCCATCCCCCCTTTCTGGCCAATCCCTATGTATCATTCAGATCTCAGCTTAGAAATTCTTCTTTCAGGAAGCCTTCCCTCTGAATGCACCACACACACAAGATTGATTGCATTTTCTTTTAAATGCTCCAATCCCTCAATACATAATAAACTACTGGAGGGCAGGAATATTATCTTGTTGATCATGCCTAACTCAATAGGAAGTCAACAAATATTCTTTCACTGCTTTTATCTTCCTTGGATAAACCTATATCTAGAGTCTCAGCCAATTGTTCTCACATAAAGTTGCTCTTAACACCAAAGAAAGTTAACGAAGTTCTGAGAAAGGTGATGAAGTATTTGGAAAAGAGAAACACTTGCTGAATCACAGGTATGAGTGGTGATCTCAAAAGTTAAATAAAAATCCTCACAATGACAATTTTGGATCCTTCTCAGATAACCATTCTGTTAATCTTCATCAGAGGATATTTTTTTCCATTGATTTTTAAAGAGAGTGGAAGGGAGGGAGGAAGGGAGAGAGAGAAAGAAAAAAAAAATACATCAATGTGAGAGAGACACATTGATTGACCAAGCATTGAACCCATGACCCTTCGGTGCATGGGCCAACACTCTAACCACTGTTGGCCAGGGCACAGATAATCATTTTGAAAGCACTTTTCTTCCTTCTGTGCAGAGGAGGAAAAGACATTTTACAAATGAGGTATCTTGACAGAGCCAGACTGTGAGCTTTTACATTTGTGCTGAAATAACAGGAGACTGACATCCTCTTAGAAACATTATTGTCCTTGTAAAACTTGAATTACATTTTCTTGAGGCAATATTTACCTTTTGGCAGCTGAGAATGAGAGATTCAATATTTAGAATTTCTATCCATTCTTGAATATTGATGGACTGGGGAGTCTATGAAAGCCTCATTAATTGTTTCATCTAGAAGGTAACATTTCTTTCAAATATTCTATTTTCACTGATCTATTTAATTGTTCCATTATCAGTACAAATTTATCTGTTTTGCCAGCTGAGAGGAAGAAAAATGATCACAGACTTCATACCATGATGATGCAAATAGCTCATAGGGGTTTGTCTGTGTGTAGCAGTTTGTTATTTTGTAATAAAAACAGGAATTATGAAATATGCATGCAGGAATAGAATGTCACCCTTTGGAATGATATTTGAATAATCTAGAACCAACATAAATTAGCTATTTAAGCCAATTGTATTCAAAGTGTTCTAAATGCTGCCAAATTATGAAATACATATATCAAACACTGCGGAACAGACCTAGAAACTAGTTCTCAAATCACTTAAAAATATTTTTCTAAGCTGTGCCACAAACAGATGGACACAAAATATGTTCCATTTCCTCCATTCATAGTTGTTCTGGAAAAGAAACACTTCCTTAATATAGACCCATTTACAGCTGGTGTTACACTTGGAATTTTGACCGTCACAGCTTTTCATCAGCTGCAATTAATAAGCATTTTCATACTCGACATTATGGTGGCAATATTAGGGGCAATTTGAGCTAAACTTTTTAGTTCTTTAGAAGCTTAAAACTGCAAATGGGCATGTGTAATATGCATAGAAACTAGCCAGTTATGCACTTGAAGTACAAGAGCCAAACTCTTGTACTTTAGGTTAAAGAACTGGTATCACCCATCACAAACCTTTCACCCAGTGGGAAAGGCGATTATGATAGCAAGTATCAGTAAGAAGCACAGCTGCCCGATGCACACTATCTTTTGGCAGGTGCAAATGAGCCGAGAAGTGACTGAGAGAGAAAGATGTATAAGTGTGTTCATCGGGTCACTGAGTTTCCAGACATTCAAAATTGGATGTATATTAACAACCCAAGAAAATGCACCATAAGAATAAAATGGTATCCATAAATCATTTACGGAACAAAGTTCACACTAACATAACCTAAAAATAGTGTTTTCTAAATTGGACAATTTCCAGAAGAGCATTTTGGAAGACAGGTTTCAAAGCCTTATATGATCTGGCCCCTGCGTTCACCAGTTGTCTCACACTGCTCCACCCAGCCACACTAACGTTTTTACTTTCTCTCCTTTTTTTTGCTTGGGGAAAGGGACAGGATTGTTGTTCCTGGAACACACCTGCCTTGGGGGCTTTGCACTAGCTGTTTCATCACCTAACCTCACAGACCTGACTTCTTGTCATTCCCATTTAAGCTTAATTTTCACTTCCTCAACCAGTGTTTACCTTCTAAAGAAGTTACATCTTTATTGCTACTTTAATACCTTATTTGTTCATGAGCTTGCTTACTTGTGTGTTTTCCCTTTTCCATCTCCTGCCAATAGAATGTGAGCTCCATAAGGACAAAAATCATGTCTCTTACTCATTGCTAACTTCCCAGTCTATAGCAGTTCCTAACACACAGCAAGCACTCAATATAAATAATAGTAAAATTAATGCATTTTGCTTGTGTATTCTTTCATGAGAAAGAAAAAATAAACCGATGACAAGTTCAGTGCTTTTAAAAAGCAGTGTTTAACATACTCTTATACCTCAAATCCTTTGGGATGTAGTTGGAATACAAATAAATAAATATATTCTAGGAAATATTTATCTGCATCAGGCCCACCAGAATATCATAACCAGAACATATGGCAATACATACTTTCTTTAAAGGAAGACAACAAAATCTAGACATTCAACAATGTAAAATTTAAAATGTCCTGCATCTAATAAAAAAAAATGACTAGATATGCCAAGAAGCCAGAAAAACGTAACCCAATCTAGGAGAAACAATTAGTTAATACAAACAGTTACACAGAATGATGACATATGAAGGCAAAGAAGTTTAAAAAGCTATTATGACTATCTTCAAGTATTTACAGAAAAACATAAACAGAATGAGGAGATAAATAGAAATCTTTTAAAGAACCAAATAGAGTTCTGCAGGTAAAAGGTTTAATATCTAAAGTAAAAATTTAACTGAAAAGGATTAATAGCATTTAAAACACTTTAGAAGTAAGATAAGTGAACTAGAATACATAGCAATAGAAACTATCCAAAATAAAGGGAAAAAATACTGGAAAAAAGCAGAATATCAATGACCTATAGGGTAATAGCAAATAATCTCATATAAATATAATTGTAGTCCTAGAAGTAGAGGAAACAGGGGCAAAAAAAAAATCATTTGAAGCAGTGATGACCCAAAATGTACAGATTTAAATGAAAACTATAAATCTATATATACAAGAAGCTCAACAAACCCTAAACCGGATAAAACATGTAAAATAATACCAGGGCACATCATAATCAAACTCTTGAAAATTAGTTATGTAACAAAAATCTTTAGCTAGATAGATGACATTAACTACAGGGAAACAGAGATAAGAATAACAAGGATGACGACCTGTAGTCAACACCCATCACTACAATTACAGGCTACTAGTACCTATTTTAAAAACTAGTATTTGTGAAAAGCTAGATTGGTTTAAGTCAATTGGTGTAGATTACTTAGGTCAATTAGTTTGGCTTAAGTCACTTAGACCAGTGAGCAAAGACTGGCTAGAAAGCCACCAAAATTATTTCTTCTTTTTGTTGAACACACAGCTAGCCTATTTGTCTATGTGACCATACGACTGAAATTTGGCTGATGGAATACGAATGGATGTGATTTATGCAAAATCCAGACCTGGCCCCTGAAACCTCCCTCTTGACTCTCTGTGCTCTCTCTGCTCTGTCTCCCAGCCAGCAGAGACCTCTGATGAACAAGGGGATGGCAGAGCCAAAAGATGTCCCCACAGCCCAACGATTTATGTCTGTGATGCAAGCGAGAAATAAGTTCTTGTTGTTTTAAGTCACTGAAATTTTAGGATTTTCTATTTGTGTCAGTTAGCCTACCTTGAATAATAGAGTCAGTTTTGCCACAATTAATAATCATACAGCTTTACCTGCTCTCATTTATCAATAAATTTTGGCGAGATAATAGGTATTAATAAGCTATTTTACATACGAGATTGACCAAATTTACACAGTTAGTAAATGCCAGGTTCAAAATTTAAATCCAGGTCTTTCTGATTCCAAACTCGTGTTCTTTTTACTGCCTTACACCACACAATTCCCACACTTATTTCAGTGAAACAAAGATTGAAAAATGGAGTAAGTACTGATTTATACCCAATTAAGAGAATAAAAAAGACTTTCTAGTTTATCAACATTAAGCTCTGAATAATTAAAGGTAAGTATACTCTAGGAAAGTAAACCAAACTAAAACTAAAACATGGTCTATAATAGAGCTTCATAGCTGAGAATTAAATCCACTAATTTTGCTATTCTCTTCACATTAACACAATCAAGTATTTATAGTTTCATATCTAGTTTATTTCCCTCATATACAACCAGATACCAACCACTGAAAAGTTTCTTCATTTTCATAGCTCTGAAGCAAACAGCAAATATCCCTTTTTTTTTTTCAATATCTTATGCTTACAATATTTAGCAGAGTTTATTTCACCCATTAAAAGGTACTCGTGTACCAACCTAAAACAAAGCAAGGGGCACTACTCTCTGTGCCTATATATGTAATATAATGCAAATCTATTAAAATGTGTGATTTTTCTTCTTCCCTTCAGCTTCATATAAATTCTTCACAGTCATAAAGCACATCCTCTGAATGCATTGCATACTCTTCAAGACATCTCTTTTCCCCAATGTGCAATATATTATTAATAATAAAATAATCCTTTATATCCTTTTAAGCTCTATAATTTATCTTTTATATATTATCTAGGTACAAATAAATATATCCAAAAAATGCCCACTCTTTGTCTAGGGAAGTAAGTGGTTATCTAATGCAATAAAGAGAAAATATAAATTGACTAAATTTTCAGGCATTTACTTCATTCACTTGTATTCATTGATTAAAATAGTCATAATTATTCTTCTAAAATTTATTCCAAGGAAATTATGAATATCCTTAACTTTATTCATTGTAGCAATTACATATTATTGCATATAACTCTTCTTGTCATTAAAAAAAACAATTAAGAATAAAATAACAACTAAAAATATCTAAACTCTTTATTTGTAGGAGGTAGAGCACTATATATCTGTCCTATCTCCTTCACTGGGGATAGAACTTGAATTTTGTCATGTTATAGACATTCCAGGGTTACCTAAAGAAAACAAAAATTGCCATCCTTTCCTCTGTGTCTTAATATCCTGGCAAATTAAAAGTAGCCAAAATAAACATTTTTCAAAGTTTTGATATTACATAGTGCACACCATAAGATTTATTCTAGATTAGAAAAATGTCAAGATCATAGATGGGACCTAATTGATTTAATATTCTTAAGTGAAAGATGTATCAAGTATTCTAATCTAGTTTAATTTCTTATCTGCAGAACACCTCTAAATCAGTACTTCATATTGTTTGTAACAAAGGCTTCCATGGTGTCCTTAGAAACTCTGTTTCCCCTCAGGAAATGATTGGCCAAAGGGACTTCCAGCTAATGAGGTTAACTTTTGTGGTTTATTGCTTGTGTATTTATAAACCCTTTATACACAGTGGAAAATTTTCAAAGTAATAATAGTCATGGTTGCAGAAAATTCTCTATAAAATGTCAGTTATTCTAACTAATTTCTAGACTCATAATTACTTTTATTTTAAATGCCATGTTTTAATAGTAAATCTTTAAATAGGACAATTATTTTGCTTCCCTAACTATGCTGTTCATAAATGGGTTAATAGGCAAAAAAAAAAAAAAAAAAAAAAGCCAAAAAAACAAAAACCCACAAAAAAACAAAACAAAAAAAAACTCCCCTGAAACTTGAAAGCATCAATGCCCTGTGATAAAGTAATTTTAGCCTTTTATTCTTGAAACATCAACTAAATACTATTGTTAAAATATTATTATCCTATTGTTATAGGATAAAATTGTTATTTTATTTTAAATAATAACAATTATCATAAGAAAAAAGGTTTTAAAATATATCATTTGCTAATTAGAATGACCTCTTTTTCTCCAACACAGCCATCTAGATGGAAACCAGAGGAGAAATGGTAAGTGTGTAGGGCCCTTTCCTCAGACTCAGTACACCGAAGAGTCAGATTTTCCTGAAGATTTTCAGGAGGCACTGAGTGTGAAAAATGCAGTCCTCTCTCCTCACAGTTAGGGGAGGCCGAGGCCAGACTGTGGAACTCAGTGAGAATGATGAGAATCCACACCCAGGGTGAGAGTTCTCCAGGGGAGCAGAACCAAGGGTCTTCCTAGAAGAATGATCGTACATCGCACATTTTTTGAGTGAAAGAGGTTGTGATTCAGCTCCTTTCAAGCATGTCAAGGATTTTATTCTAAGTTCACTGCTACAGCAACTGAATGCAAAAGTCTGGGCCTCTTGCCCGTTGACATATTCCAAGTAAGCAGCAGAAACAGAGAGTAAACCTGGGTCCTGAGCTTCCTGGTGAAGTACATGCCAAGGACTACCACTGGGCTTCTCGCAATTCACAAAAGGCCTCCGATGTAACCTTTCGCCGTTTATCACCAAAGAGGTTTTCATATGGGTAGTCAGAAAATTGTATTTGTGGTACAAGTCTGCATTTGATCAATGTAAGCCTGTGAAGTATATCACAATATTATTCGTTATCCTGTTTCGGTAGCTCTTAATTTTTAAGATACCAGGATTTTCAAAGAATAGACATATCGCAAATATTTCATTAATTCCGAGGCACTCGACATTTTATGTTCATTTAACAAATTAGGCAAATCTTGATCAGATTTCAGTTCATGTTCTAGATTACTTTACCGAAATAATGAAAACTCTATTAGTTCTGAAATTTGAAGGAATTTAGCCAGGCTCATGGCAATCTTTTTATGGTTATTACAGAAAGAAATTAACTTTTAAATAATGGTATATCCTTGAGTTAATTCCCTCTTCACTGTAAAAGAGTTAAATAGCTATCTATCTGGCATTTTACCGTGATAGGCCCTACATAGGCTGCTACTCATGCAAAATGCTCTAGCACCACCTGGAGGGTGCTTGTTTGGGTATTATATTATTCAGATTATATTGTATTCAATATTATATTCATGAACAAGGACATTATGAGTGCTGTGTACCTGTCTTGCATGGTTCTACAGAATTACATGGAAAAACAATTCAAGTATACTGAATGAAGAAAGATAAGCCAAGATAAGCAGACCCTATTTGAGAAGCAGTTTGATTCTGGCTAAAGGACAATTGCAGGTTACAAATTACTGAAAGAAATTATTAAATATTTCTCTTCTCACTAAATAGGATATAACCCTCAATTAAAATTAAGAGGACAATTTAAGTGTTGTGAAAGATACAGAAACATTGAGGAATAAACTGAATGGTATTTGCTAACTGGCTAGAAAATTATCACTGTAGGTGAACAGCTGAGTAATATATTAATTAACTAATAACATTAATAAATAATAATATATAAATATATATTCAATGTGTTTCAGTTCATTATTGTGCCTTCTTTGACCAGTGGAAACCTATTCAGATCATCTATTTAGTTCTTTAGACATGATCAGATTAGTCTTTCATATCATTTTTGGTTTCTAGTAATAGGAAGTTATAAAATCAATTTGTATATTTCCTGACTCAGACTTGGAATCTACCATTTCTCCAAGGAATTTTGTTTCATTCTGGTGGAAAATTGTACTTAGAAATCATAATCTGCTCAAAAAGTTTATTGTTAGTGGGCTGGTCACTGTTTCTACAAGGGTGCAGTGGACAGAGCTAAAAATACTTTCCTAACAAAAATAAATCTCAGCAGGTCATACTGATACTTCCAGTTTAAATTCTAGATTTATTGACCTCAAATCTAGATATACTTTCTCTCATGGCAAAAATCTCAGTTCTCAAAGTGTTTTATAGTTATCTCATCTTCCTGGAGATAATTTCATAATTTTTTTTATCGATATGATCAATGTTTTGGCCTTCTGTCATGTAACTTTATAGATTCATATACATATATTCACTTATATGTATATTTGTCTTTTATATAAATGTTTTTCAGAATGTGGTCCATTTTATTCTACTTTCTCTCAGTATACCTTTTGGTATTTAGGAAGTTTGTGATTTTTTTCTAACAATTTATCATTTTGGATTTTTTTTATTGGAATAATATTGAATTCATAACTTAATTTGGAGAGGATTGATTGATTTGTAGTACAGTCTTTCAGTCTTTATGATTATCATACATCTATTTATTTGTATCTTCTTTTAATTATTTCAGCAAAGTTTTATATTCTCATTAAGTTCTTAATATTAAACATTATTTATTATGTTTCTTCCATTGCATTTTACTGTTGCTGATGCTATTATGGATAATAATAGCATTGTTTTAATTCTCTTCTATTTTCTAATAGAAAATTGGTTATTTCTGGTTATTATTGGTTAGTTATTGGTTTTTCTTTGTTCATTTTGTATTTTATCTTACTGGGCTCTCTTATTACTGTTAAGTTTAATTAATTTTTTTATTTTGAGATAATTTTAAGTTTACATGCAACTAAGAAATAATACAGGGATATATGTATTATCTATCTTTTTACTCAATTTCCCACAATGAAAACATCTAAAATTCTAAGAGTAACTTGTTTGTAATATAATTACAACTTTGCAAAAGCTATTCTTGTTGTAACTCTTTATTAGTGTTTAGATGTATATTTTATAATTTAAAACAAATCTAAATAATTTATTATTAAATTTTTCTCAGTACAGTCTCTATGATCATTGACTAAAAATTTTAATTATAAAAACTGAAATTTAGTAAAAAATCTTGCATAATACTTATGCTGTTATTTTAAAATAACAAATACAAAACAAAGGATTTGACTGTTAGCCAGGACCTGTTAATATTTCAATTATATAGACTGTGTTGTGAGTCTATTGTTAAGTTCTTAAATAAAATATATACTGTGTGATCCATATGTTATCTATTCAGCAAAGGTCATGGTACACAGAAGTGATTAAAAAACTGTTCAATGGCTGTTAGATTTCTGTACATCTATAATAGGTGAATACTTTTGCAACCAGAAAGGTTCAATGGCCACTTAAAAATACTACTTTCATACTGACCTAGTAAGCTGAGGTATTTTGGAGTTTGAGCCTATGCTTTCATATCCTAACAGTTACCTTTCTTTTTCAAAAATGACATACCGACAACACACAGGCTAAATATACCGTGCTGTGACTGGAAATATAAAATGTGTACTAAATTCACTATGTTCTCCAGACTTTTGCTTTCATTTAGAAGGAAAAGTGCAAGTGCATTACTATTCATTTTAGGCACTTATTAGCACATTTAAATTTAAAATAAAAATTAACATAAATTAAACAATCAAATCAAGAAGAATGCCATTTGTTTGAAATCTCTGAACAGATTTCATTTCAATCACCATCCCTAGTTTGCAGATAGCAATTTTGGTATGACGATATCCAAAATGAATAGGAAGAAAAATTCTTTTTATATTTTCACCATAAGAAAGTTCACAGCATAATGCCTTTGGAAATAGATAATATAAAAATTTTATTTTAATTATACCTACAATGTTCATACATTTGTGTATATATATATATATTTGTATATATTTAGACTTACTTGAGTAATGAACATAATAAGTTAAAAAGTAAATATGTAAAAGAAGACTCACCAACACACTGCATGCGTCTCTAAGCTCCCTGCTTAGAGTTCTAAAATATAAAGTATGGAGAATAAGAAGTTATTAGTATCTAATAATTAATCGTACATATGCAATGATTTTTTTAAGAACTAATATTTTATCACCAAGAACAAATTATATATTTGTTCAGCAGTATGCACATATTCATAATTCATATTCATTATTTTCTATTCTCTAGAATGTTTTGTCTACCTTACCAAATAAAATATTTAAAATATAGGACTTCCGGTCAAGATGGCGGCCTAGGTGGACGCGGAATCGCGTCCTCCCACAACCACATCAAAGTTACAACTAAATCACAGAATAACTATCACTTAAAGACCACATGAAATCAAGCTGAATGGAAGCCCTGCAACTACGAAATTAAAGAAGCAGCAGAATGGAGACGGCATACTGCCCTCCAGGACCTTCCTTGTCGCCTGAAAGGAAACGAGATCCTGCAGCCAGGGGCGCCTGCGGAAGCTGAGCGACCCCCCCCCCACCACGGAGGAACCCAGGCGGAGCGAGGGAGCCGGGCGACCCCCACACCAACGGAGGAACCCAGGCGGAGCGAGGGAGCTGAGCGACCCCCACACCAACGGAGGAAGCCGGCAACACACAGGAGAACTGAGTAAACTGAACAACGAAATTGACCCAGAGACATGGAGGTGGAGTGCGGGATGACGGGCCTCAGAGGAGGGGGGGAGGTGGGGGAAAGAGATGAATCACAGAGCCTATGTGCATGGGTGCATAACCAATGGACATGGACAACAGGGATGGGGACTAGGAGAAGGGGAGGGGGAGGAGGGTGTCAATGGGGGAAAAAAAGGAAAAACATCTATAACAAAAACAAATTAATAATAAAATAAATTATAAAAAAAAAATAAAATATATACTTTTAAAATTATGAGAGTTTATTTTAATCTTCAGTCACCCTAAATTTTTCTGTCATTTCTGGGTCAATATTGTTTAATATAATGTGAGCCACAAATGTAAATTTAATTTTTTAGTATCCATTTTTTTAAAGTTTGAAAGAAATAAGTAAAAAATTTAATAATATATTTTTAAATTCAACATATCTAAAATATTATTGTTTCAACATTTTATAAATATTAAAATACTTATCACTGAAATATTTTACATTATTGTTTTACAATATTACTTGACTTGCGTTTCAAGAATAAAATGTTAAAATTTCTTTATCACAGAGAATTGATGCTTCAAGTGTTTTTCTTTTTTTTTTGGCCTGTTAATCCATTTATAAGCAATATAGTTAGGGAAGCAAAATAATTGTCATATTTAAAGAGTTAATTAAAATGTGGCATTTAGAATAAAAGTAATTATGAATCTAAAAATTAGTTAGAATAACTAACATTTTATAAAGAATTTTCAGCGATCATGAGTGCTATTACTTTGAAAATTTTCCACTGTGATAAACAGTTTAGAAATACACAAGCAATGAACCACAAAAGTTAACCTCATTAGCTGGAAGTCCCCTTGACCAATCGTTTCCTGAGTGAAAACAGTTTCTAAGGACACCATGGAAACCTTTTTACAAATATTAATTCTGATTTAGAGATGTTCTGCAGACAAGAAAAACTAGATTAGAATACTTGCTATCTCTTCACATAAATATATTGAGTCAATTGGATACAATCTATGATCTTGATGACATTTTTCTAATCTAAAATAAATCTTATGGTGTGTACTATGTACGTAATATCAAAACTTGTCCAGTCACATCTTACTCATAAGAACTTAATCGCATGGCCATACCTACCTGGGTAGCTATGGAGAAGTTGGAATTAGTTGACCTTCTATTAAATAATGGAGGAGATTGGATATTGGAGCTTGAATTCTACCATCTATCATTCATACTTTCCACAAGCATTTAATAAGCACTTAATGGAGTCAGTTATGACTCAAAACAGTAAAAAGATTTTAGAAATTAGAACACAGTTAGTATTCTTGAGAAACGTAGTGTAATGACAATGTCCATGGAAGCAATTTCAGCAGAGTAACTGTTATATTAGAGCATATTTATGAGTTCTCTGAGCATAGAGAAAAAAAAGCACTGTTGTCCACACGAAAAGGTTAAGAAAAGGTTCATAGTAGAACTAGTGTTTGAGCTAAATATTTTTAGATGATTATGAGTTTACCAGGTAGTCCTGGCCAGTTTGGCTCAGCGGTTAGAGCACTGGCCTGCGGACCAGAGAGTCCCGGGTTTGGTTCCTGCAAAGGCCACGTACCTCGGTTGCAGTTTGTCCCTGCCCCGGTTGGGGTTGTGTGGGTGGCAACCAGTTGATGTGTCTCTCTCACGTCGATGTTTCTCTCTCTCTCTTCCCCTCTCTCCCTCCCGGCTCTCTCTGAAGATAAATGCAAAAGTGTCCTCGGTGAGGATTAAAAAAAAAAAAAAAAGAGTTTACCAGGTAAAGTAAGCAAGGGTATTCTTGGTCAGCAAAGGCTTGGTAGAATGTATCGGCCTTGGGGAGCAGCAAGGAGTCTTGTATGAGTAGATCTGTTCAAAGTGCTTGTGTGTGCATGCACATGTATGCACAAGGATACGCATTTGTGTTAGGGCATAGAAGTGAAGTGGGGGAGTGAGAAGTGAGAGGAGCTAAAGCAAGAAATGTGCACAGGGACCTAACTGTGTAAGGAGTTTGGACTTGATTATGAAGCCATTGAAGGATTTTTAAGCAGGAGAGTGATGTGGCAGATTGGCATATCAGCAATTTCATTTTGGTTGAAGTCTCCTCTTGCGTGAGTTGCAAAGGAAGAAACATTCTTCACTTTGATTTAATTCAACTAACATTTATTGAACACAGTCTTTGTGCCAGACATATTCCCTGTCCTCCTAGAAAAAGCCAATTTTCAGTGAAATCAAAATGAAGTTTGTTGCCTGGAGACATTTCCCACTTGGAAAAATTTTCTCTTAGGACATACCTTAGTTTTTAAAGGACAGAAAAGATGAGTAAAATATAGTCTTTAATTTACACTGGTCTCCAGTTTCATCCCCCTTGGGTTCGCATAGCAGGCTCCTCAGATTCTCATGCAAAACAAAACAAAACAAAACAAAACAAATCTTCCAACAGTCTACCCCCTGGGTTTTAGACATAACCAGATTCCAGCAGTGAGCAAAGTTTAGAGGGAATCAATAAAAGAATCCTATCTCTTCAGGCAGTTGGTCAATCACCCATAAGAGCAGCCCTGGATTTCATGGATGGATCTCATTTTATTTATGTGTGACCACAGAGAAAATGATAACATCAGATATCAGGAGATTACCAGCTCCACAGCTTTACACAATTCTCTCAATCTCTCACCACTCTGTGGGCGAAAAGAACTTTTGAACTGGGAATTTTGTCGCTGTATAATTGAAAATGGCTAGATATATCCCAAACTATTTATTGCTTTC